>OZ030019.1:20677500-22175000 GCA_964023405.1 Apodemus agrarius
ATCTTGACGTACTTTAATATACTAGACCATGGTTTTCTGTCTCTCATATCGAATGGATTTTACCTGCAGAATTTTATGATACCATAAACTAACCACTTGGAAAATATTAGTTCACGGAGTTTCACAGATCTCCCGAATGTTGGTGTATTTCATTTTGCAGCATCAAAAAAAAAAAAATCCTTTACTACCCTACTGATTCCTTTAGACAAGTATAGGTATTGAGACAGAGCCAACCTCCTGGGGGTGGATACAAATTTTACAATTCAAATGTTTGCTTATAAGCTCAATTTTATCACTGGCAATAAATTCTACCATCATTGGCAGTAAATCCTACTGCTGGCTTAAAGTTGCAGGTTCTGCTGCGTTCTGTTTAGAGAAAAATCTCTATGCACTAACCGCCCCAGTTAGTTTCAACTGCCACCTTGACACAGGCTCAAGTCATTATGGAGGAGAATCTCAGCTGAGGGACTGACCAGGTCAGACTGGCCCGTGGGAATGCCTTGATTGTTAATTGCAGGTGGAACCATTCCTAGGCAAGTTGTCTTTGGCTGTATACGAAAGCTAGCTGAGCCTTAGTCTGTAAGTGAGCGAGTCATCAAGAAAGTCGGTCCTCCATGGTTTCCTGTTTAAGTTCCTGCCCTGACTTCACTCAATGATGCATTGTGACCTTTGTCATGGCAAGAGAGGACAGAGAACAATGCACGTGTGTGTGTGTGTGTGTGTGTGTGTGTAACCACAGATTTTTGCTTTTCAAGTCTTTCTTTCAAGTAAAGAATGGCGTTCCATGGAAAAATGTGTCTGGGTTATCTCAGGGCTCAAAAATCTTGCCCAAGCGCTTTTTCTCTGGACATGGAGAAAGAAGCCATGATGTACGCTGAAAAGCCCCGTGTGTGTTGTTCGTTTTCTCAGGCAGAACGAAAGACACCTAAGACTAATCACATGATAAATACTACATCACTAGAAGAAACATGTTGCTGTCTACTGAGGGAAGTTCTGGAAACCACAGGCACAATGAGCATGATACCATGAGCAAAGGGTCAGTCCGGGCATCCTGGGGAAGACTGTGGCTGTTCTGTGTGGAGGCTGTGGAGCGAGAAAGAGCACGGAGCGCATCACGTGCCTGGAGCAGCTGATCCAGGGCAGATCACTGAGTAGCACGTCTGACAACTGGGGGACAGAACCAGCTTGTGCAAAGCCAAGAGAAGCACTTAGGATTCTGGACTTGACAAGTTTGTAAGCTTGTGCCTGATACAGGTGCATGGGATAGAAATGACTGGTTTTCCATTTGACCTCTATCACCATGGATACAGGGATGATGCTTATTAAAGGTTGCCCAAGAGAAAGCCAATAGGAGGTTATGGGGATGGTCCAGACAAGAGATCTTAGTGGTTGACCTAGGAAGATGCCAAGGGAACTATAGAAGACTGAAGGCACTCCATAAATAATTAAATCAGACCGACGGGGAAGGGTGTTGGCCATGCAAGTGTTTGCAATCAGTCGTTCATCTCTTTGAGGAAAGTAGATGAGGGGAGGGAACACTACTCCTCATGTATTTCATGTAAGGGGTACACGAGGGGTTTGGATCGTGCCATACTGTACTAGAGCTTCTTCTGTGACAAAGCAGAGACAGCTAGGTATGACCCCAACATTTGGGAAAGAATCTGGGTGGGGACAGAAATGTAAATACTGTCGGCAGGTAGATTTCATCTGACTCCAGCTGTGTGATGGCAGTCCTCTAGGGACGGGATCCAGAGGGGAAGGGGCCCAAGACAAAGCCTATGGGGATTCTGAATGGGTGGAATAATGACCAGAGAGAGAAGGAAAAGCAAGAGGAAGCTTGGGACGGCATCAGGACAGGAAGGAAGATGTTGAAAAGGAGAAAGAAACTGGGCACGTGGCCGATGTGATCACAACATTAAGGACAACAAAAACTCTGAGGCAGCAACCTGCAGGGCATGGGCCCCAAGGGGGCAGCCTCAGCAAAGCAGGGAGCATATTGGAAAGTGCAGTCCTGAGATACAAACCCTGACAGCTGTGGGAGAGTTTAAAGCAAGGACAGGCTTTCTCAGACAGGACAGACAAACAGCAAGGCCAATTGGGAGAGGAAAGATGGCGGACAGGGATGAAGGCTGAGGTCTAGGAGGGTGGAGCCATAGAGCGGGGGTTGGAGTGGATGGGAGAATAGTACTCAGACTGTTCTTTGGAGAGAAGGATCCATCTTCCTTTCCAACAGGATGACCACTAGAGAGACCCAGTGTGGGGAAGAGGAGACAGCGGTGGTGGCGTGGGTTGGGGGAGGGATTTCTGTCTGAAGGCCGCTAGGGGATGAGTTAGGTCGATAGGATGTCATCCTATGAATGACAGGGGAAAAGGTTTGTGAGGGTGTTGGGGGATGGTAATACTGAAGGAGGCTCTGTGAATGGTAGGAAATGGAACACTCCCAAGAAACACAGGCTGGCCAGAGCAGGCTCCAGGCCTACCGATACCACGGAGTTTACAGTAAGGCCATCTGCCATGCCCGAATGAGATCCGCATATTAACCGTTCAGTGCCAGTTCTGGGCATCTGTCCAGGGCAGAGGGGCATACTTGCATTTTTGAGTCCACTTCCTTGTGTAGAGCTAAATGATTCTGTAAGGCTCAAAAGCCCGAGAGCTTTTTCTTTGCTCCAGCAAACCAGAAAATAAAAAAAAAAAAAAAGTCTCAGAATGCTACACAAATGACTCATTGTGGTACACAGAAGTAAAAATAAATTACCCCCAAGAAATGATTTTAGAGGACAGTCAGTCCTTTGTAATGTTGCCAGTGGCACTGCAGGATAGATGGGAGCTATCTGTAGGGAGGGGGTGGGGAGGCGAAACATGGATAAGCATGAGTGACATGCATGTTTTCTTAGAAACGAACACACCCTTAATAGATACAGTGCTTTCTATCTTTCCACAGAACACATAGAAAGATGCTGGAGACCTCGTGGAAATTACAAGACAGTCTTCCTAGCAGGACGACCAGAGAGCCTTCCAGGAGTTCACACTGACAGAGCAGTGCTCTCTGGGTTATAAGGAGTTAACATTTCTTCTGGAATAAAGTATTAAGTTGGATGTACCCAGATTTACATTTATGGGAAACTCAGGTTCTAATAACTTCTCTTCTAATTATGTTCATGGTAAAAGAGTGGAGCCCTGCCTTTCTTCCTGTTCAATAGCAGATTACTTCTCTAAGCATGAAGGCCTTTTAATGTCTTGGGGTGGGGGTGCAGTTCCAGGGTGCGCTCCGCTAAGCATGAAGATAGCTTTGGTGTCTGTCTTAGGGTTTTACTGTAGTGAACAGACACCATGACCAAAGCGAGTTTTATAAAAGACAACAACATTTAATTGGGTCTGGCTTACAGACTCAGTGGTTCAGTACATTGTCATTAAGGCAGAAACATGGCAGCCTCCAGGCAGATATGGTATAGGAGGAGCTGAGAGTTCTACATCTTCATCTGAAGGCTGCTAGTGGAAGACTAACTTCCAGGCAACTAGGGTGAGGGTCTTAAGCCCACACCCACAGTGACACACCTACTTCACCAAGGCCACACCTCCTAATAGGGTCACTCCCTGGGCCAATCATATACGAACCATCACAGTGTCAATCTCTATCACCAAGGAACAAAACAGAACAGGAGGACCTTCGGTAGCCTTCATTTTCATATCATCCCTTTCCATTCCCTGTTGTGCAGGTGGAACAGAAGATGCCTCCCCCCCCCACCCCACACCTCAGAGGTCCAAGGCTGAGAGCAGGAAGGGGCCCCACACCTCCTCAAACCAATTCCTAAACAGATCCTATCTTTACCTGTTATATTTTTGTTTGTTTTCTCAGCACCTCTGTATGGAAGGATCATCTCTAGAGACAATGCTTAGAAAAGCCATCATGTTTGGAAAACCACTTAGCTGACTGAGTTCTAAGATAGGAATATTTAAGAAGCGAGCAGGCTAAGGTTACCAGAGATTCTTCACAAGGTCCTTGTGCATGCATGTGTGTATATGTTCACACGTGTGAACATTCATTCATGTATAAGTTCCCATGTGTGAATGTGGTTGGTGTGAACGTCTAGATCTGTGTGTACCATATATCCACCTTGGGTGGCTTCCTCTGTTGCTATCCATCATTTCTTGAGACGGGGCCGTTCATCAACCTGGAACTAACTGATTTGGCTGAGCTGACTGACTATAAGCTTCAGGGATCTTCTCATCTCTGCCTGCCAGGAGCTGGGATCACAGCCAAATACCACCATGTTTAGCTTTTTAAAAAAAATAATAAAAACATGGGTTCTGAGGATTTGAACTCAGGTCCACGTGTTTGTGTGGTAAGCACTCTATCATCTACCTAGTCCATCATTTTTGTTTGTTTTGTTTTGAAGACTCGGTCTTGAGTAACACAGCCTGACTTCTAAATTCCAAGGAAGGATAGCCAGGTACTCCTGATCCTCCGTGTCCATCTCTGGTGTGCTGAGGTTACAGATGTTGGCCTCCTTCCCTGGTTCAATCCTTTAACCGTAGTTGAGGCCATCTTTGCAGTATTTCCCCTTGCCATTCACTGTGACATCTCCTTAGAGTGACTCTCAAATTCAATGAATTCTATAAAACATGTGCCCACTGTCACCAAGACTCAATCTCCTTCCCCTAGAAGCTTCCCAAGTCCACCTTCCTGTGACCCCTCAGGGCTATTTCCAATTAGCCAATGACCTTGAAGGATCTCCAGTAACCTCTGACACAAGAGGTGTTGCCCTTTCACACTCAGAGTCCTGCAGATAAGCCAACTCCTGGTGTGACAAGATTCCTAGGACACCAGAACTAAGAACAAGAAGCCAGAGGGGGAAGCTCCCAGTTCGTGCTCTTTGCTTACCAGCTTGATTTTCATCCAGTGAAGCAGGCTGGGGAGACCAAATCCAAGTCGGGGCTGTAACACTCTCATCGTAATCTGTCTGACCACATTGGCTCTAAAGCAGCGTGAAATCTCAAAAGTGATCACTTGAAGGCACGAGGTTTAAACAAAATCACACAGCAAGAGGAGGTGGCGTCACTAGCAGCGGAGGCTCCTTTCAAAGCGCTACAGCAGCCAGGAGAAGCAGCGCTGGGATCAAAGGCCCTCAGAAGCCACAACTGTTCCTATGCACCTGCTTGCTCCTCCTTACTCTGAGTTAACTCTCAGAACTCAGGAGCTGGGTAAAGCCCGCTGATGGATCAAAGCCCGGTTCTGTCTCTTGACAGGTTCCCCAGTGGGACTCTCGGGCCTTTGTTCTACCAGGAAACTTCACAATACTCCACCTGAATTAAGAATGAGCTTCAAGTACAATTCCAAATTCAAGGTCGGTCTTCGTTTCGGGCCTCCCTTCTCTTAAATATTGGATGATCTTCTGCCATGACCACTCACTTCCTGACCCACCTGGTCCTAAATGCGAACGCCACAGGAAGGTCAGGCTACCCTGTGCATGCCAGAATACATGCTTTTGAAACTCTTTCTTCGCCTCCCCCTTCTTTTCCATTCTCCCTCTGTCACCTCTCCACTCCCCGTTCCCCCTCTCCTCTCTTCACTCTTGCTTAAAATAGAAACGATGGCAATAAAACAAGAAGAGAAGAGGCCAGGTCCGCTCCCAACCTCGCTCCAACGTCTCCAACCAAAGCGACAAAAGAAGAGTTAAGTCAGAATCTTTCAGGCAACAAGTTCACATATTCCAGGATGGACAGCTGGACCCAAGGGAGCGTCCCCTAAGCCGAGTGGCTGTGACCACTTCCCTGCATCTCTGGGATAAAGCGTGCATCCATCTGAAGTCCTAATCCCCCATTTAACCAATTCTGGGTATCTGCGAGCTATGGCTCCCTCTTGGGATGGCATTCTAGGGGATGCGGCGTGAGCTGCGGAGGAGAAGAAGGGAGTCCCCACCTGTGATGAGCCCATAGTGAGAGACAAAGAGTCTAATGAGAGGGGACTGTCTTCTTTGTCCTCACAGGATCCCTTCATATACAAACACAGCGACATGAGGGGTGGGGTGGGGAGAGAGGAGACGATGAAGTAGACCCTCCAACCAGTTCCTAGAAGACTGAAAACAAGTTTCTCTGTTTTCTGGCCTTTTGAAGCTTTCTATAAACCACTTCATAACTGGCACCCTCGTTTTCCAAGAGCACGTTAAGCTACAAGGACACAAAGTTGGTGTCTTAGTCAGGGTAGCTATTGCTGTGACGACTGGGAGGAAAGGGTTTATTTGGCTTACACTTCCTCTCACCGTTCATCACTGGAGGAAGTCAGGACAAGAACTCAAATGGGGCAGGAACTTGGAGGCATGAGCAGATACAGAGGCCATGGAGGGTATTACTTACTGGCTTGTTTCCCCATGGCATGCATCAGTCTGCTTTCTTATAGAACTCAGGACCACCAGCCCAGGGATGTTACCACCTACAAATGGGCTGAGCCCTCCCTGTCCAATCACTGATTAAGGAAATGCCCTCCAGCCAGATCTTACAGAGGCGTTTTGTCCATTGAGGGTCCCTTCTTTCAGAGGACTGTAGCTTGTGTCTGGGTTGACATAAAACTAGCCAGCGTGGCTGGATCACATGGCCTCCCTGCTCGTGAGTGGAGGAAATGTGTTCCTGTGCACTGACTTGGGTTCCCGGTTTTCCTGCAGGGAAGAGTCGCTGAGTGTGGAGGTGGGCTGTAGAAGGGATGACTACTACACCAGTACAAAAGGTCAGAGTCAGAGGTAGACAGACAGAGCTAGAGATGATAAGGACAGACTGACAAGACACTGAAGGTCAAAACATCTGACCTGTGTTTACAGGGCTTTGGTGAGGACTCTGGAGGGCAGCATGGGGAAGGGCTTTTTTTTTTTTTTCAGATTTGAAAGAAGGTAACACTTTCAACAGAAGCCAGACAAGGGAAGTGTTAAGTGTCTGATACACAGCGACCACTTAACCTAAGGACAAGAGCTGCAACAGCAGGATGACCGAAATGATACTAACTTTCCCTGTTAGCAAAAGATCCCTTTGTCCAACTTCCCAACTATTGCATCTGCCCCTAACTATTTGAAAGTACTTAACATGCTACCTTAAAAGCTTATTTAAATATGTGTGACTTGTCCCTTTAGTAGCAGAGGCTGGAGAGATGGGTCAGTTAGGAGACAGAGGGCCAGTGGAGTCACAGCAAAAGGCTAAAGCCACCTGGGTAGAGGTATTGTAAAGAGGAACCAAGTTTCTCCTAGCTGGCCACATGAAAAGCCAGGACCCTGAAGTGGGTGGCTTATGCACTGGGCTGTTGTGTTTGACGGGGTCTGTTGGTGACACAGTGATGGAAGAGAAGGCAGAAACAGACACCTGTAAATCGAGAAGAGAAAGGAGGAAGGAGCTGTGAGGACCAGAGGCAGGATGTGAAATACTGTAGGGCAGGAGAGTGGCCGTCAGGGAAATGTCTTCAAGCCTGTGCAGAGAGCTGTGTACCTTGCGAGGCTTGTGACTGATCTTTCCCATTAAGAAGAGGAAGGGTGGCAAGAATGATTGACTTTGTGACCTGTTAGTCTAGGAATGGTGCTGAAGGGAACGCCGTTTGTTAGTTTTCTTATGCTCTGGCTAGCATAGCCTACTGCTATCGCCACGTGTGCCTGTGCCTTCGTGTGTGTGTGTGTGTGTGTGTGTGTGTGTGTGTGTGTGTTACTGACTGGCCTGAGTGGCTGGCCAGAGGGGCCTAGGACCTGCCTGTTCTCTATCTAGTGCTGGAAGATAGGCAGATCCACAGCCTGACGTTTTACATGGGGGCCGGGGATGTGAACTCGGGTCTTCATGGTTACACAGTTAACCTTTCACACACTGAGCCACTGCCCCAGCTTCTGCTGCTGCCGCCTTTATTTTAAAGGGGCCAGCCATGAGTCCACACTTATTTAAATAAGCCCTCGGGTAGCATTTTCAATACTTCCCAGCAGAAGCAGATGCAGACACCGGGGGGTTTGGACAAGAGGATGTTTTGATTATAGATAGTTAATAGAATTTTGGTTATTTCTTTTTCTTTGGTATCATATCTGAATCCAAGTGGAAAAAGCACTTAATAAAACTTGACATATTCTCCTTAAAGGTGCTCATAGGAAAACAAAAGAATTCTGTGACTGACAGAAGCCTGAGACCACCTCTCCCGAACTCAGGCCCTTATGGCTGTACATCAAGAGCTTCACCCCCTTGGGCCAATGTTCTAGTCGCCTGCTTTTCTTAGTATTTTAACTTCTTAAGGCATTATTATCCTCAAGGACAACCTAAGGTTGGTTTTAAATTTGTTTTTGAGAGAGAGAGAGAGAGAGAGAGAGAGAGAGAGAGAGAGCGCCTTCTTGCTCTTCCAATCAGGGGGAGTGAGGTGGTGATCATTACTGCTAGAGAGCCCATGCAGACGATCCCAAGGAGGGAACCAGTTTTTCTCCTGTTTAGTCCACTGAGATTTAAGACACTGGTTCTTAGAAGACTGAATACTTACTTACATTTAGAAGATGATCCCGTTTTACAAGAGTCTATAGAAAGAAACCCTTTGCAGCACTGATTTGGTTAGACAGTGGACAAAAGCAATGTAAGCCTTTTGCATTCTGACCCTATACATGGCTCATGTCCAGTTAAACAAGGTGGGAGGGGGGAGGAGCAAACTCTGAGAGGGAGGGCTAGAAAGTTCATGACTCCTGGGACTCGAACCTCCTTACAGATGGGTTTGTACCGCCCATTACTAAACAAACAAACAAACAAACAATCCCAGATTATAGGACTTTGAATCAACTGTATTAAAGGTTCCTGAAGAAACTCATTTGAGCTTCTGAATAGGGAATGAGTTTGGGTAGGAGAGTTGAGTCAGGTGCAAAGCAGAGGCTACAATGCCATCCAAGGTCAGAAGGCAGCATTCATGGTTAAGTGGAACAAAGGGCTATGTTATGATTTCCATGTGTCATATTTCCTTTCTGAAACAGTATTTTGTGTAGGCTGACCTTGAACTTGTTGTTCAGCTGAGAACAGCACTGACTTTCTGATCTTTCTCCCATCACCTCCTAAGTGCTGGGATTTATCACTATGCCTGGCTGGAAACTGAACTCGGGACTTTATTGAATACCCTGTAGATTGAGTCACATCCACAGGCCCCGCGTTGCATAATTCAGTATCAACCTGCTAGTCTTTTGTTGTGGTTGTTGCTGTTTTAAAGACTGTATTTGTTTACATTTTTTTGAGATAAAGTCTCTCTACATAGCTCTGGTTGTCCTGGAACTCAGTATGTTGACCAGGCTGGCCTTGAACTCATACGAGACCAGCTTGTTTCTGCCTCCCAAGTCCTGGGATTAAAGTTTGCACTACACCCGGCTGACACTGCTATTCTTAAGTTAACGTCCAATTAAAAATGAAAGAGAGGCTCACTTCACATCTGGGGGCTGGTACATCATCTAACTTTCCCCAAGGTCTCATGGGAACTTCATAATTAGAGTGCCTGCAGGGCCTAACTGACCATCTTATCTGTCAAAATCCCCAGAGGGGATGCCTCTGAAGTTTATTGCTGGACGCAGAGGTGGCTTGCCAAATATTCTTTGGCCTGTGAGCCTGGCGCTGCAAATCTGCCCGTCTTCCACAGTGAGAGGAGTCCAAGAATTAATGAGGAGCTCAGAAAAGCTCATTTTTATGGTTCCGGAGATTGGGAGGGTGGGGGTGGGTAATGGAGACTGGAAATGAAGGCAGAGGTTTTGAGCTAGCCCAGCAGATCATATAAGCAGGGTGTAAATTCAAATATACCACACACAAAAATGCAACACCATGAAGGAGCTGTTCAGGGAAGCCCTCACCCTGAATTACAAATGCCCAGAGAAGAACTCAGGCATCATTCACGGAGCCCCATCTATCTCTGTGAGACTCAGGCCTCCAGGCATCTCGCCTATGCCAGGTACCACAGCTTCCTTGACTTGACATCGGTTTCTTGTAGGAAGAAGGAGTCCTGTACCTTGAGTCCAAATATATTTCCTCTCCCTCTGCCTGACCACAACAGATATATACCTTGTGGGGATAAAAAAAAAAAAAAAAAAAAAAAAAAAAAGAATGTGGACACTCATATCTTATTTGAGCAAGAAGATGTCACTAATTTTCCGAGAAGGCAAATCTGGATTTTATTTAAAAACTGTAGGCTAGTCAGGTAGGGGTGGTTCACGCTTTTGATCCCAATATCTGGAAGGCTGAGGAAGGAGGATTGCTGTCTGTATGAGGCCAGTTTGGGCTACACAGTGAGAATCTGTTTTGAAAACAAACAAACAAAAAAATGAACAAATGCAAAACTGAACATCAGTTATTTGATGGGTAAGGCGGGGTAACCAGACCCAAGTAGATGGGAACCAAATGTGGGCACCATTTGCACTTGAGTTTCTGGGGCGCTCCAGCTCGGGTTCTGGCTGTCACCTGTTCTTCTCTTCGGTAGCTTATCCTCAAGAGAGAGCCTTCTAGCCAGCAGGCACATGCTCCAGGTAAGAGTTTTACTTTTTCTGGAAAATGCTTTGAGGGCAAAGGCCTCCTCTTGCTCTAGAGTTGGGATTCTGCAGGATGTGTTGATCCCAGGAACAATTCAAGTCATGGCTTTCTTCGTCTCCTTAAGAATATTCGTCCTATAATGAGTGGCCAAGAGACAATTTGACATGACAGGCGATGGCTTGCTTGTAAACCCCTAAAGGACTGCCTCAGGGCAGCCCAACCCTGGTGTTCTACCGGCCTTCATTTCGTTCATGGCTGCTATGGGCTGAGTCCAAGCTCACCAAAATCCCCAGTCCCCAGGGTCTCTGAAGGTGATCCGATTTCAAAATAAAGTTGTTGGAAATGTTACGGAGTTAGACTGGGATATGGTCACGTGGGATCTGACTGAGTATCTTTACAAGGCGGAGCCTGGCGCTGACGTACAGGCAGGGAAGGCATTGCAGAGAGAAGAAGGCTGGGAAGACAGGGCTGGGAATAGGGTGATACACCAAAAAGCAAGAAACAGGGGCGAGAGTCAGCAAATTAGCAAAGGCGAGGCGCAGAGGCATCAAAGACTTGCTCACAGCCTGGAGGGAACAGCGAACAGCTTTTGGAAACTCTGTCAACTGCTCCCTGGATGAAGGTCGTTCCCTTCCTTTGAGAGTCTTGCCAGAGTTTGGCCCTGGTGTCCTGCTTTCCCACTGGGTGGCTGACTCATTGTGTGGTGGGAGCTTTTCTGAGTTTTCTCTGGCCATCAGAGTGCTCAAGTTTTCCATTATTATGACAAAGTGACCAAGACAATGGTAAACGCTGGGAAGGTTTGGTTAAAGTGCCTAGCAGGTGGGGGTGGGAGTGAGGGTGGGGTATGGGGGCTGTTGATCTCATAATACCCAGGATGCAATGACAGAGGAGACGAGACCAGGATCCTAACTCTCTCTTCACAACATAACCACTGCTCTCCCTTTCACTAGGCTCCACCTTCTCAACGTTCCATCTTTTGGGCAATAGCACGACGACATGCTGACAACCAGGCCTTCAACACATGGGCCTTTGAGGGTAGGAGGGCTGTCGGGCTCCGTGTGCAAAATGATATGTGTGTAGCTCAGAGGACAACCTTGGGTGCCTGTCCTCGTCCTTCACCTTGAGACAGGATCTCCTGTTCACTGTTGCATACGTCAGTTGAGCTGACCCTTGAGCGTCCATGTTTCTCCCGTCTCTCTGCCTCCCATCTCACTGTAGGGTTGCCAGGATTATAGATACATCCACTGTGTGCTGCTTTATGTGGGTCCTGGGAACCTGAACTCAGGTACTCGCATTGTAAAGCAAGTGCCTAACCTACTAACCTGTTCTTCAGCTATCACCACCACCACCACCACCACCACCACCATCATCACCACCACCACCACCACCACCACCACCTCTACCACCATCACCACCAACCACCACCATCATCATCACCACCACCACCACCACCATCATCATCATCACCATTACCACCACCACCACCACCACCACCACCACGACCACCACCTCTACCACCATCACCACCAACCACCATCATCATCACCACCACCACCACCACCACCACCACCACCACCACCACCACCCCACCACCACCACCACCACCACCACCTCTACCACCATCACCACCAACCACCATCATCATCATCACCACCACCACCACCACCACCACCACCATCATCATCATCATCACCACCACCACCACCACCATCTCCACCACCAGTACCACCAGTACCACCAGTACCACCACCACCACCACCACCACCACCACCACCACCACCACCACCACCATCATTGTCACCTTATTTATTATTTGAGACAAGGTCTCAAAATTCCAGGCTGGGCCCAAACTTGCTATTTAGATGAGGCTAGCCTCGCACTCCCGATCCCCCTGCCTCTACCTCTCAGTGGTGGGATTACAGGCCTGTGCCATCACACTTGGCTTAAATTCAAGTTCCTTTTAGTTGTCTGTTGGACATGGCCTTCCACGAGTCAGCAACAGTTCTTGTATCTGGAGTGCCTCTCTTCTAGACCACCATCCCTATGTGCAGTCAGAACTCACTCAGTCCACTGCTCCTTGCTCCTCGGTCGTTTGTCTCTGCTTCTGCAGTAACTGGACAGTACGTCATCATCTCCAAGGAAGGAATTGTGATTTTCCATTTTGTGTTCAACTGCCTAGGGCTTCTCAGTAAGTGCAAAACAAAGTCTCAAAATAAATGGGAACCGAATGTTGAATGCTGGAAGGTTACCAACACTTGGACGGGCAGAAGCTACAAAATTCTTCTTCATGTTCTACCTGCGCTTACACTGCAGGGAATTATGAGTTTCTCTCTCTTTCTCTCTCTCTCTCTCTCTCTCTCTCTCTCTCTCTCTCTCTCTCTCTCTCTCTCTCTCTCCTATGTACAACTGAATAGGCAGTGGCTAAAATAAGTAGCCAGTGGGTCATTTTCCTGGACAGGAATTCTGACTACTTCGAGACAAACCCGGGAGCTAAAGCACTTCTTTTGTGCTTCCGAACATGGTGACTATACCTCCTGATTCTGCACCTTGTAATTACTGGCTGTCACTCTGCTTGTCGCAGGAGTGTGAGCCCGCAGTGTGGGTGGTCCTATATTCTTTTACTTTCAGTTTTCTGTGTCTGGCTTTTCAGAGATCTTGGGCAAGTGTTTGTTGAACAAAGGAGTTTTCGGGAGAACTCTTCAGTGAATAATGGGGTGGTGTGGACAGAAAGAGAGGGTAAAAAGTCGTTCCCTTGCAGTCCGCCCCTCACCCCTACCCCATTTCATTGCTAAGAAAGAGCTACTGTCATTTCCAGGAGAACAATCTGAAAACAGAAATATTCTGAACTGAACTTATCTGATCATCCCGGCCTTAGCCCTGTGTCTTGCAATGGGTTTTTTGTTTTCCAAGCTTGATAAAATGACTCACAGGCTAGAAAGATACCTTGGCACATGACCTTGATCTCTACGGAACTCTGCAGTGCAGCCATGTCTGGGAACTGTGAACACGCCCTGGCCAACAGCTGGTCTCAGGGGTCACCCATGTAGCTGAAAGAAACAATTCTGTCTGTTTTCCACTTAGAAAGCAAAAATCAGTGTTTACAAAGGAGGAAGGGGGGGCTACCCGGGGGACATGATAACTTTCCATCACTGGGACCAAACATCTGAGATGAATCCAGTCAGAAACAGGAACATGGGCCCCACTGCTTTTGGAGCTGTGGCAAGGCGGCACTCCACGGCAGGAGCTAATGGCAGAAGAAGCTGTTCATCTTGTGGTGGACGGGGAGCAACGAGGGACAAAAAGGATCCAAGACTCTAATACCCCTCTCAGGTCGATACTGCAGGGCTGCACCATGACAGCCACACTTCCTTCTGCTTTTTGAGAGTTTTGTAACCTTACAGGAAGTGCTTGGCAATTCTGTGCCTCACTTGGTTCATCTGCAAAATGGGAATAAAACCAACTCGAGTTCATAATAAGAGTTTGTGATGATTAATATGAGTTTGTAAATGCAGACCATGGAAGTGTGCCCATGACACTTTAAAATGCAATGTGGATAGCCCAGACTGAGTCAGGCAAAGGTGATACATGGCTGGAATTCAATGATAATGTGCCTTTTAACTAACATTTTTTTTCTAAAGGTAACTCACATTCGTGACAATAATTTCAATAATTACAATCTGAATTTCTATCTTTATGTCCCCAAAGACTATTATATTCTAGAATGTTTCTTCTATGTTTTTTTGAAAAACTATTTATTTAGGTTTGTGTGTGCGTGTGCGTGTGCGTGTGCGAGCGCATGTGTAATCTATTCTTTAAAGCCAATACAAACAGCACCGTAGCATAAGGCTGTCCTGAATCTCATCTTGTTCTTTTCCACTTAACAGAGCGTTGCATAGTGTTCCCTCCATGTCCAAAGATATAAATCTTCCCTGGATGTTTTTGTAGCTCAATGCTAATCTATTGTGTAAAAAGAACATGGTTTAGGCAAGTATTTGACCTTAAGGCTGTATTCCCAGCCCAGGGTCTTGATTTATATAACAGCCCCGCCCCCCACTGATGGCTTATATCTTATTTCCTATATTTTTCTATTCTAAATAATCTGTAATGGACAACCTTGAAATCCATTTCTCTCCATCACCGCAAGCACATTTGTAGGTTAAATTTCTGGCAATTGATAATCTCATTTGGATGTGGCCTTCCTCTAATCTAGAACTTTACAGCACTGACTGTCGTGTCTAGAATGGTCTTTCTGGTCTGATCCTCCATTGCAAGGCTGATAGATCTTACAGTCAAAGGCAAACACGTTTACGATCTTGATTGCTCTTGCTTGCTAGGTCATATGCCAGTAAGCTCGTGTGCATCCCTCAGGCGAGCAGTAATTTGCTGAGAGTAGTTGATCTGGGGCTTCTGGTATACTAGCAGGACTCAATTTCACTTAATTTCCGAAAGCCGTACGGTAAAAACAGGTATGGCGCTAGTTTTGATTTGTATTTCTTTCATTATGAGTGATAGTTAGTCCTTCTTTGTATTTACGGGCCAGTTGCATTTTTTTCTTCGATTTGCTAACTCATGTTCTTTTTCCTGGAAAATTTGTCTTGAAGTGAAAAACCAAACTCTCTCTAAAGTTCTACTTAAGACCTCTCATGGTGATCTGTAAAGTCTGGAATCCCTCACATGACAGGAGAAGGTCTGATATAGTCCCTTCGCTCTGGGGTCCCCTTCCGCCTTACCTGTGATGGCACAGTAGAGTCCGGTTCCCTGTGGTCCCAGCCCCTGCCATGCCTTGCTTACACACTGCTTGGTGACTGGTTGAAGGAATTACAGTTTTCATGTCCTTCACTTTAAATCAGGGGTTGTTAGGAAACGTATTGTTCTTAATACTGTCATCAGAAGCCACGTTGGTTAAGGTCCATTGTCAGCTTGATTGTCTAGCAGATACGCCCCCTGTGAGGAGGTTTTCAGAGAGGAAGCAGGAAGACTAGACCTAATGGTGGGTGTCTCCACCCTGTAGGTTGGGGTGCTGGGCTGAAAGCCAACTGAGACTAAGCATCCGTTTCTCTCTCTGTTTTGACTACAGTTGCAATGGACCAGTTGCTTCACTGTCCTGTTGCCACACCTTCCTGGCCATGATGGGCTGTACCATTGAACTGTGAGGCAAAACCCACAGTACTATTCCTTCGCAGTAATGAGAAAAGCAAAAATATTGCTGAGATGATTAATATCGTGTGCCATTCGCTTCTGTTACTTATACTGATGTGGATATCCATGTATTTCCCCCAGGACACTTAAGAAACCTCTCGCTTTTGGAGCTGCAGTTCTGGTATTCAGTATACAGTCATGTTAGAACGAAGCAGTTGTCCTATGCAGCACATGCACCCAGGGGGTTGGACAAGATGCAGAAGAAGAAATGAATCTGAATGGAGATTAACAAGCCTGCCTTCCCTGAGGGCCTCTCTGGACCAGCTGGGGAAAGCTGAAAGGTCCCGGGCAACAGTCTCATCTCCTGTACTTGATTTCTCGCTCTAACTCTCTCCACTTCACACCACCCTGAGTCTCGGTATTGCAGCCCCGCTGGGTGTGAAGTCATTACCTTCCTCAGGCCGGGGGTGAGAATTACTACCACCTCCACAGCAAGCAAAGGCTGTGAGGCTGTTCACACAACAATGAACCCCTAAACCCCAGCTCAATTTCCAACACCGGGAGGAAATAAAAAATGTCTAAGGAAATCGATGCTCTACGCAGATGATGGTGGCAGGATTATTTATATCATCCACACTGAGGGGGATATTCTCCATTTACAACGGAGATTGTTGACAGTCAATGTTTTATCATGTTATAGTAGAAACATTCTATTATGTAATGTTGCATGTTTTTGTTCACGACATAGTATCAAATTAAAAACTAAAGTTTTACAAAAAAAAATTAGGGTGTGGAGAGGTGACTAAGTGGCTAAGAGCATTTGGTGCTCTTGCAGAGGACCTGGGCTAGGTTCCCAGTACGCATACAGCAGCTTAGAGCCATCGTTTATGATAGTTCAGGAGGCCTCTGCCAATGGAACTGTACTGGCGTGGTGCATTTATAGACTTGCTGGCAAAATACTAAGATTTTATAAGAGTGTTACCGTTAAGGATGTATTTCTTTTTTTATTTTCAAACTTTAATGGAACTTACCCTTTTTTAACATTTGTTTCTCTCTCTCTCTCTCTCTCTCTGTGTGTGTGTGTGTGTGTGTGTGTGTGTGTGTGTGTGTGTACATGTATGTGCCAGAACATGCCAGTGGAGGTCCAAGAATAGATTGTGAGAGTTTACTCTCTCCTTCCCCCATGTGGGTCCCAGAGATTGAACTCGGGTCACCATGCTCAGCAGCAAGTGCCTCTGCTCACTGAGTCATCTTGCCAGTCCATTACCAATTTTTGTTTATAAGAAAAGAGGGGAAACGTGGAAAATCATAGCATGTCTGTGAGAGATGTCATAAGAAAACCCGCTGTTCTGTCTGCTCACTTAAAATAAAGACCTCGGATTTTCTGCTTAGAATCTAAATGTAGAATTATGACAGGCATAGGCACACAGTGATGAACAAGATAAGTAGATCATTATAACATTTAGGTATCCATTCATTACTGGAATGTACCACACAGGGAAGCCATGGGGGAAGACACATTATTATATTTCCCTATAAAGATCTGGCCCAGCTTGGTCACATGATGCTTCAATTATTTACCAGGTGGGCAGAGAGCAACCTTACTGTGATTGTCAGACCCTCTGGTAATGAATCTTTCCAGCCATCCATGCATGAAATAGTTTTGTTCTACAACTGGAAAAAAAAAAAAAAGATCGCCTCATTCTCTCTCCTGCATGGAAATATGTTCCTGCAAAACCGTGGCTGCTCAGTTGAGCTCCTAGCTGTTTTGTATTATCTCCATAGAAACACCTGGAAATGCAGTTAGCATGATGTTCAACAACCCCTTCCTGTGTGCTGGAAAGCATCGCAAGTTCCTCTCTTGACAATGATACCCAGATGTGGGTATCAGCTTCAATACACTGTTGGTTCCCCCATGCAGTGGCAAGAACAACCTGGGATGATACAGAATGAGCAGTTTTGTTGAGGACGTAGAACTTTTGTCATCCCAGGGAAGGCAGTCACATCTCAGCAACTGACACTGAGGCAATCTGAGGAAAAACCATGCTGGATACCACAATAGCCTTTGGTGCCCAGATCTCCAGCTAGCCTGAATATCATTGAAGAGCCTCTGAATTTTATTCCCAAACACTAGCAACATGCTCTCAGTTACCACTTGTGTTAAAGGGAAATTCTGGCAGATGGAGGTGAGCACCTACAGCCTGCTCTCCCACGACAGACAGACAAGCTCATTAAGCACACGGTTTCTGTCTTCATTTGATTGCATGACACCTTACAGATTGTACATTCCCCACACCAAGCCCCCAGTTCCGCTGGGATAGCATAAAGAAGGCAGACCTTTAGAACTCACCTTCAAGAACTTTTGATTCCTTCAAGGGCCACCTCAATGTTAAGGTTACTAAATATTTGTTTTAGTTGAACGAGCCCAGATCACAATTGACTCATTGCCAAATGTCACCTCTGTTGTCTCTTGAAACCTGACAGGGAAACTAGCAAAACTGATCTCCCCCAAGCATCTCCCCAGTACAAACTGATACACATTAGGCAGTTGTCTCTGCCTCAGAGACTGCAGCATTGGCAAGTCTCACTTGTAATACTCACTTCTCTTTCCTAATCACTAGGATCAGATTCCTGAATTTAAGTATATTTAAAACTAACTTATCCAAACACACAGTGTCTTGACCTTTCTGTTTCTCAGATTTTCAAGTTTTTCAAGTCCCATGTCACAGAGCTCTTTCCAGGCAAAGCCCAAAAGACCTTGAGGTGAACTGGGCTTGTGTCGGAATCCCCATGGGGTCTTATCATTCTCTAGCTGTGTGATACTCAGCAAGCTACTGACCTTTTCTGAGCCTTAGTATCTTAGTCGATAAAACAGATATTAGGGGTAATTGATTCTGCAGACCACTGGGAAAGCTACACCACAGCCGGTTAAGTATTCGTCATGCAGGGGACACACAACTGTTATCCATCAGTCATATTACTGATAAGACTAGGGTTTAGTAAGTAATAATGTAATTATTGAGAGTCAGTGAATTATTGAAACTCAAAAGGAAATCACCAGAGAAACACAAGACACCCGGATAAACATATGCTTATGCTTTAAATGATAGCGGAGAAAGGAAAGTGCTTGTCAGTAATTAGTCTGGATTTGAAAATAAAATTGAGACTTGATTCATCACAGATCTAGCAATGACTGGCTTTATGGAGTCAAGGTGGCTCTGGAAGAGAAGCCTTTTAGGATTCAAACGAGGCATTTCAGCATCTACTAACTTACTTCAGCTCAAACATTGAACTTTAATCACAACTCTCTTAATCTTAACTTTCCCCTGTCCAATCACATTAGGGCAGTGGAAGGCCTGTGATTGGACAGGAAATGGGAGGTGGAGCTAGGAGTTGTGGGGAGAGAGAGGCCTCAGGAGAATTGAGAACTGAGATGGCTTTGGATGTGGACCTGTGTGGCATTTAATAGCCACAAATAGCTATGCTTTTATAAGTTTAGAATGATTGGGATAAAGCTTTTACCATTATTCATTGGCTCCAAAATTATTGTATTGACATCTTGTAAATTGTAATGTCATTTATATATAAATCTGATTGGTTAATTACTCTTTAAGAGTCATGCTTCTACGAGGTGATTGGGTGGTAGGGTGGGTGTGTGGGCAATGTGTGGAAGTGAGAAGAACTCGGGGTTCCCCGCCAGAAAAATGGCAGACAGAGGGACTGCTGAGTGAGACTATACTGGGCAGGAGCCCTGTAGCCCGGTGTGAGCTCTGCGGACCGTGGGGCAGTTGGCAGATTGGCAAGATCACAGGAGCATGATCTGAACCCTCAGAGAGCTCGTGGGTACTCTCTTTTTTAATATTTCCCACATCATTAAAACATTGTGATGGTTTGTAGATGCTCAGGCCAGGGGGTGGCACTATTAAGAAGTGTGGCCTTGTTGGAGTGGATGTGTCACTGTGGGCATGGGCTTAAGACCCTCACCCTAGCTGCCTGGAAGCCAGTCTTCCACTAGCAGCCTTCAGATGAAGATGTAGAGCTCTAAGTTCCTCCTGCACCATGCATGCCTGGATCCTGCCATATTCCCACCTTGATGATAATGGACTGAACCTCTCAACCCGTAAGCCAGCCCCACTTAAATGTTGTCCTTTACAAGACTTGCCTTGGTCCTGGTGTCTGTTCACAGCAGTAAAACCCTAACTAAGATAAGCATCATCGTCAGATAGGGTATTCAATGAGAGCCTAGTAGCTCTTTGGTGGCAGCTGTCCTCTTCCTGTGTTCCCTTCTGCCTCCTCAGGACCGTCCGAAGGAAGACGATCACCAGAAACGGCCCTTGACCTTGGACCAGAACCATGTGCTAAAACTAAACCTCTTTTCTTTCTAATTCAATTAGCCTACAGTATCGGCAACAGACAATAGACTAGAACTGCACTCATCTGGTATCATGCAGAAGGCTGGTCTCGAAGCAGAGGTGGTACCTGCCAAAGACTTCAAATCTGAGATTTGAATGTGAGCAATGGAGGTTCTAGAAAGGAATCGGGTGGGGGAAGCGATGACAGAGAAGCAAGCCATGCCTCCTTTAAGGAGATACACACCTTCTGAGAAATGTGTCATTAAGTAAACCATGTTATCAAATATTACAGAATATATTCGCATGCACTGAAATGCCAATGGCGGCCATTGGAAGATGAAATCTTGTGAGACCCACCTCTGAAGTGCCATTGTGAAACATGTAGCCTTTGCCTAGTGCTTGTGGTAGGGATGTCGCTCAGCTGGTGAAGTAACTACCCATCATGGACAGAGCCCTGAGTTCCATCCACACTGTATAAATCCGCCTTGGCAATGTGTATATGTGCCCACATCTGTAGTCCCAGCACTTGGGAGTTGGAGGTGGGGGGTGGGAGGGTGGGGAATTGGGAGGGGTGGGAGGTGGATCAGAAGTTCAAGGTCATCCTTGGCTACATAGTAGGTTTGACGTCAGCCTGGGCTACATGAGATCTTGACTGAAAGCAAACTGAAACAATGTAATCAACATAGAAACGATGCAGGAAAGATAATGGGTGATTCCCAGGCTTAACAACAGAGGAGTCTCCAGTGAGAGGCACTTATCAGGCACCCTGGCGAACCTAGATGTGCAGTGGAGGGCCTGGATGGGCAAGAACACTAGGACTTTCTGATGAAACTGAAGACAACAGCAACTAAGAAATCTGGGCACGGGGGACATACTGATGGGAGAAGACGACACTGGGAGAGACTCTTTAGAAGTGCTTCAGCAGAAAATGAAGCAACATGGGATGAAGGCTACAAGCACATTTCATTCTGTAAAGAAGCAAGGGACCCTCTCTGCCCTGAATTTATTTCCCTGAAAGGGGAGACCGTGGTGGGCTACTCTAATGTCCTGGTATTGGTCCTCATAGAACTTTGATCTTCTTCTGAGTGCCCTTCTCTTCTGGCCTCAGGTCTGGCAACTTATATGCTTATGGGACCACACTCCTATCTTCTCCTTACACAGGCTTGGCTTATAATTCTCCTCCCAGACTTAGGGGCAAATCATACTCCAATTGACTTCCAAATCAACTCTCCAGGTTTGGAAAGTAGACAAATCATTACTTTGCTTCTGTACGATCTCTTTCCGAGCCTTCTGGCTTGCCATAATATTTCAGAAGGAGACCCTGGCCCTGTCTACCTCCTATAGCATCTTCTGTCGTTCACATCTGTACCCGTGAAGCACCAAGGAGACACAGGAAGGCACACTTCCTCTGGGCCATTGGGCTTGCTCAGTTTATTATAAATTCAGAGTGGGAGAAATGCTTTAGTGAATTCACTTGTTGGAACCAAAGAAAGCAGGACAAAACCCAGCTCAGTGGAACAGCTCAGTGCATTAAAAGCAGGCTTCTCCATGCAGGCCCTCAGCAAGCAAACACTGCCAAGATCTAATAGCTCTGGGAGTAAGCAGCATCTCAGATGCGAGAGACTCAAAGGAAGCCAACCGTTCCTTGTTCTTGGTGTTGGTTTTCCAAACACACGTTTTTACAAGAAAAATGATGGGAGATAAAACATACCTTACCTGAGGCAGTCTTAGAGTTTTCTTTTGTAATCCACCAACAACCTTACGATATACTAGTTTCATCCATATGTCAAAGAGAAGAGAATCACATCATATCAAATGCAAACTGCCCTGGGTAATGCAACACTTCGGCTCTGCCATGTGCCCCTGTCCATTGTTCAAGATCACCTCCTGATACACAGCTTCTAAGCTTAGAAGTCTATACATCTGTCTTAATCAGGGTTTCTATTCCTGCACAAACATCATGACCAAGAAGCAAGTTGGGGGAGGAAAGGGTTTATTTAGCTTACACTTCCAAATTTCTGTTTATCACCAAAGGAAGTCAGGACTGGAACTCAAGCAGGTCAGAAAGCAAGAGCTGATGCAGAGGCCATGGAGGGATGTTTCTTACTGGCTTGCCTCCCCTGGCTTGCTCAGCCTGCTCTCTTATAGAACCCAAGACCACAAGCTCAGAGATGGTACCACCCACAAGGGGCTCTCCCTGATTAATCATTAATTGAGAAAATGACCCACAGCTGGATCTCATGGAGGCATTTCCCCAACTGAAGCTTCTTTGTGATAACTCCAGCCTGTGTCAAGTTGACATACAAACCCAGCCAGTACAACATCTGACAACAAATGACAAACTCTCTTGCTAATTTTGATATTAATTTTATGGGGGCTGGGGAGATGGCCTAGAAGTTAAAAGCATTTCATACTCTTATGGAGAACTGGGGGGTTTAGCTCCAAGAATCATCCTTAATTCCAGTTCCTGGGATCTAACTACCTCTTTTTGTTTCCTTGGGTAGCAGTCAGACACACAATACACATATATACATGCAGGCAAAAACACTGTACACACACACACACACACACACACACATATGTATATAATTTTTAAAAGGACTAAGTGAGCACTCCAGAAGCCCCTGTGATTAATGCCTGCTTATCTAACCTACTGTTCCCAGCAGAATAAGGTAGCATTACAACACAAACATGAAGGCAGTTACCTTTTCATGAGACTGGTTATGGGCTGGCATAGATGAAGTATCACTCTTCCCAAATGTTGGAGACCAGAAGTGGTTTGGATATATATATCCAAAGATACCTCATATATATATGAGGTATCTTAGGGAATGTGGCCCAAGTCTAAACATACTTAGGTTTCATATATATCCTATAAATATACCCCAAAGTAATATATATTTTTAATCCTGTACATTAATTAAAGTTTCAAATATATACTATTCAATTAAAAATCTCATAGGGCATAGGGCAATGGGAATTTTGAGTTTTCCAATTAGGGATATTCAATTAATTTATTGCTTTTTAAGTCATTCAACAGATCTAGATCCTCCACCATGTGTAGGCCATTAAAATAGATATCATAACTTGTGTACCAATGTGAGCTACATACCAAAATGTATAAGATGTTACCATCTGTCTTTATTATTATTACTTTTCTTTAAGATATGATTTTCCCTATATAACCTATGCTGACTTTGAACCAAGGATTGATCCTCTTGTCTCAACCTTCTCAAGTGCTGGATTACAGAAGTAGGCCACCACATCCTGCTCCCTTCAACTTTAAAACCAATTAGGAAAGATTCCCATGTGGCTTTCAGTGACTGTTTTTATGAATAGATTTCCCTTCCTTCACATTTCAGCTTTCTAATGATATGTCAGAAACAGAAAAAAGTGAAATTTCACTATTAAGTACATGAGTTGTCTTTAAAAATCATTTGAATTATAAATTCCAAAACGCATGGATCTCAAAGACAACCTAATTCGTGAGGCTATAGAAGCCAAGTCAAATGCCTTGCACTGTTTAACTTTCAATTCTTGAGCCCCAGGTTTCTCTAGCTGTCAAGTGTGGTTCACCACACCATGTGAAGAGCTGGGAGATGTTGCTCTGCCATAGAGCCCTTGACTAGTAGGCCTGAGGTCCTATATCCAACCCCCAGTGCCAGCAATAATTAGAATACCACTGTCTTAGTTAGGGTTTCATTGCTGTGAACAGACACCGTGACCATAGCAACTCTTATTTGGACAACATTCAATTGGGGCTGGCTCACAGGTTCAGAGGTTCAGTCCACTCTCATCAAGGCAGGGAGCATGAAAGCATCCAGTCAGGCATGGCGCTGGAGGAGCTGAGAGTTCTGTATCTTCATCCAAAGGAAGCCAGGAGCAGACTATCTTCAGGCAGCTAGGAGGCAGGTCTCAAAGCCCACTCTTACAATGACACACTCCAATAAGGCCACACTGCCTAATAGTGCCAGTCCCTGGGCCAAGCATTTTCAAACCACTACAACCACACAAGTCCATCATAATATTAACATAGGCAAGGCAGAGTTGTGCTTATATTACATGACATAGGAAATTCAACAGAGCTATTGCTGTTGCCTACATCCTAGTGTAAGTACATTTTCCTTGAAAGGAAGAATACAGAGGCGGCTGCTGTGTGTTCCACCTTGAGCGAGGTAGCCCTGGTATCTATGATCTTGCTAACACCACTCCAACTGTGATTCTCGGTTGGCCCTGTGACTTTAACCATGAGAATACTGTGACAATGAAGCTGCATCAATTCTTAATCTGTCATTTAAAAAAGATGTGGTTTTGTGTGTGTGTGTGTGTGTGTGTGTGTGTGTGTGTGTGATATGCACATGGGTGCCCATGGAGGCCTGAGAAAGGCATCTGATCCTCTAGAGCTAGGGTTACAGGTGTTTGTGAGATGTTCTATATGGTTTCTGGGAAACAAACGTGGGTCCCCTGCAAAAGCAGGAAACACTGTTATCCCCCGAGCTATTTGGATATAAGTCTGTGATGGTTCCTATATGCTCAGCCCAGGGAGTGGCACTATTAGAAGGTGTGGCCTTGTTGGAGTAGGTGTGTCACAGTGGGTGTGGGCTATAAGACCCTCATCCTAGCTGCCTGGAAGTCAGTCTTCCACTACCAGTCTTCAGATGAAGATGTAGAACTCTCAGTGTCTCCTGCATCATGCCTGCCTAGATGTCACCATTCTCCTACCTTGATGATAATGGACTAAAACCTCTGAAACTGTAAGTCAGCCCCAAATATATGATGTCCTTTGTAAGACTTGCCTGGGTCATGGTGTCTGTTCACAGCAGTAAAACCCTAACTAAGGCAAAGTCTTAAATACCATGTCAGTGTCTACTTTTGTACTCTGAGAACCCTGGTCTGCCTGACTGAGAGACCAACACATGAGACTGCGTAGAAGCCCCTGAGACAGTATGGAAAGAGAATAAGTCCTTGCCCCCCTCATGTCCCTGTGTGCCTCCAAATGACTTCAAGCCCATCTGTTTCCAAATTAGTAAGAGACTTCCTAACAGACTATCAGGAGAACCACCTAGCTGAGGCTAGTTAATCTCTCCGCCAGGAGAAACACTAAGGCATGATCTTAGGATGAATTTTTACACAGCAGTTGACAACCTGAGGACCAACTCTGTTCAAACTGAGTTTCAGCTTTTGATGTTATCTAGCCTAATCTACATATAAATCTGATAAGCAGAATAAATTATGAGTGATGGCCAGTTCCTCCAAGACCTCAACCTTTCATCTTTGCTTCATTATTTTCCTCTCCTTTCTTCTTTTAACTATGAAATTATAAACACCACACTGGCTAGTCACGTGACTTACTTTTAGTTCAAAATCCACCTACCTACATTCTTTGCTTCTGGGGGGGGGAGGGGACTGGTAAGGGTCGAAGGATCATTTAATAGTTTTGAATTATAAGCAAAAATACTGGATAAACTTCACCTTGAGAGGCAACAGCTGTATGTTTCATAAGCCAGCACAGAAGGGCACTGATTTCCACAGCCTTTGTCCCCTGGAGCCCCACTCTGCCTTGTAAACCCTAGATGTCCCATTTGTGGGTCACAGATGGGACATCCGAGAAAGAACATTTTTGGCCTGTCCACGCTTGACCTCTCTTCTATCTATTTTTAGCACTGGGGATCAAACCAGATGGGATGCTCCCCACAAGTACTCATGGGGAACGACGGGTGACCCAGGCAGATGCTGACAGTTACTGGACTCGATGTGACTTCTTCTCACTGGAACTAGATGCTGACACTTAACTTGGACATTTGTCTGTCTTAAGCATGGGGCCCTGCCGTGTGTGCTCATGCCCTTTCTCTGGCTTCGCCGTCACCCCGTGGATGTTTCGACTTCCCTTGGTGCACGAACACCAAGTTAAAGCAAACTGGGCAGCTCTGCAGTCTGACTAACCTTCGGCAAGACACCTGCTGACCCTCAGGCCTCTTTCTCTTCCTTCTGCTCCACCACAATTTTTAAATCCATATCTTCTCTTTGCTCTTGTCAGCCATATGCTAACTGAATTCCAGCCAAATGGCTTCCCCAGAATCGTTATCCCAAGGACATGAATGGTGTCTACTTGTCAGAGAAAATTCCAGAAACTCCCAGACCAGTGACCATCTTGTCGGGACCTGCAGCACCGACCTTCCTCCTTCCTTCAACTCTCATGCTCTGATTTGGTGACGCCACCACTTCCTGGCTTTCTCTTTTACTTACCAAGCCTCACCTGCCTTCTCAGACCCCCACCCATGGCCTCCTGGCTGTTCCAACCTCCTCCTGCTTCCCAGGTAACTTTCTAGTTTATAGCTCATGGCTTCAAGGATAACCCAGGTGTCCATGACTTCTGACGGACCTTTTCCGCCAGATCTCTCTATGTTCCCAGTCTCTATCCCCAGTGCCTCCTCCATCTGATGCCTTGAAAATATGTGGAATTACATTTCCCCAAACAGATCATTTTATCCATCTTGGGCATCTCTGACCTAGGGAACAGTTCCCTGCTAGATCACTGCACAGCAAGCAGTCCAAGGGGAGCTCTCTTTTCCCTTCTCCCATACCCAATCTGTAATCAATACTGCTCATTCTGTTTCCTAAATATCTCCTGGTTTGTTCATAGTCATCAGTTGCTGCTGACACTATTTTAGTCTAGTCTGTCTTCCCTTCTCCCCAACATTATAACCAACCACCTGCTAACTGGTTCACTTGCCGCCAGAATCAATAGGAACAATTAATATGACATTTAATGTGATAGTAATGAGGTGTCTTCTTAATTCTATCTGAAGTAAATTTTCTTCATTACAAACAGATCTGTACATGCTGTGATAGTATAAACTTGAAAACATTTGATTCCATACCAAACTTTTTCCATGGTATAAAGACTGGCCTTTTTAAAAAAAAAAAAAATGCAGTGCAGTTTTGAGAGGTTTCGTGTGTGTGTGTGTGTGTGTGTGTGTGTGTGTGTGTAGACAGAAGTTAATCTCAGATGTCATTTTAGGATGCTATTCACCTTGCTTTTTAAGATAGGGACTCTCTCCCTGCCCTGGAAGTTTCCAATTTGGTCAGGATGGCTGGCTACCGAGCTTCAGAGATCTGTCTGCCTCAGCCTCCTGGATTGTAAGTGTGCCATCACATCTGACTTCTCAATGTGGGTTCTAGGGAGTAAATTCAGGTCCTCATGTTTACACAGCAAACACTTTACTGGCTGAGCTATCTTCCCAAGTCCTCAGGGATGTTCTTACTGCCTTGCAATAAAGTCCAGGCTCCTTAACATGTCCCCACCAGAGTGTTCAACACGATCCCTCGCCCACCTCTTCAAATCCTGTTCTCCTCTCCCTCCTGACTCTCTTTATGCCAACTCCTTTCAAAGCATGAGCCGTTTTGGAGGAGACAGACTTTAGACTTCTCTCTTCTCTGGCCTCTGTGACACTCTATTCTCTTGGCCAGGAGAGAAGACTTGGCTTGTGCTCATCATTTTATTCCTTGATTAACCATCCAGTTCTCCAGGAAGCTCCCCTGGTGACTTGTAACTAGCTGGCTTTCGGCCTTTGCATGCTCAGAGGCTCCGAGCATCTCTCTTATGTCACGTATACATCGCTACACTTCCTAGCCCCATTATCTGCTCTTCCCTCCAGACCACGACCTTTAGAAGAGGGAGGGGTACAGATCACACTTGTCCTCACTGTTCCAATTTCATGGATGATGACCTGCACACAAATAAAAGAAGCATGCCAAGTTGGCATCCTTTTTTCCATTTCCTGTGATTTGTCAACATCTAAAACCCTAGGTTCTCAGGAAGGAGGAGACCCTGTTCCTTTGCTAGGAAAATGGAGACATCAAGAAACTTTAAAATGAGGGTGCTGAGGCTCACAGAAGGCTCGGCGCTATCTGTCCGTCAGTCTCTCTCCTTTTCAACCCACCAGGGAATCATATAAGCTTCCGACTCATAAGCCGTGCCGGTGGTGGTTCTCAGAGCTCGCCTGCATGGTGGGCAGATCTTGCCTTTACAGAGAAGGGTGATGCTTCCATCGTCTGTCAACGGGTTGCAACATCACACAGCAAAGGAAGATCAAGACAAGGCTTCAGGTACTATTAGGTCCCATTTCTCTGCTCCAAGAAGTGTGAATGTACTTTCCTAGATCATGTGATTTGATAGGAATTCCCAGTAGAGAAGAATTAGTGATCTAAGATTAGCACAGGGCCTTGTCACCTTGAGCATCAGGAACAGACTTTCAGAAGAGCCCAGAAACCTATACATAGTTCCAGGTTCAAATGCATAGTCTAGCATCCCAATAATAGACGGTCTTTTCTTTCTAAGGAGCTTGATCTAATGATAGGGACTTGTCGGAAATAGATTGCAATGTCAACAGTGACTTTGAGTTGTGGGTGGTCTGGCTCTTTGGGAAAGGGATTGATGAAGATGAAGTCTCTGCTTCCCAGGCCAGGGTTAAGGGCTGGCATATGCTGCAGTGGAGGGTTTCAGGATAAGAAACACCTTCATCAGAACGAATGTTAGGCTCAGGAGCCCGAAGAGAAGCTGGTATTCTTTGGTTATAAGAGTACCGACAGTATCCTGACCACAAATCCTGTTCTATTTGTATTCTCTGGCCCATAAAAACCGTGTGCAAAAGCAAATGGATTACTTCTGAGTGGGGGTTGTAAGACCCCCATCCTAGCTTCTTGGGAGTCAGTATTCTGTTAGCAGCCTTCAGATGAAGATGTGGACCTCTCAGCAACTCCTGCACCATGCCTGTCTAGATACTGCCATGCTCTCACCTTGACCATAATGGACTGAACCTCTAAACCTGTAAGCCAGCCCCTATTAAATGTTGTGGTCGTTATAAGACTTGTCTTGGTCATGGTGTCTGTTCCCAGCAGTGAAATCCTAACAAAGACAACGACCAACCTTGGTCTCCAGTGGGATTCTTAATCTTATACTACACCTCTTCTCAGTGATGTTTATCATCCTGTTCTGTTTTCAGAAGGTAAAAAAAAAAAAAGTCCTTAGGTCAATTCAACCAAGATTTCTTCTACTCCTGAAGATGCTTTTCCTTAGTCATTACCCATACATTTACCCTAGGCTCATCCTTATTCAGCTTCCTAGGACTTCGAGTGAAAAGTGAACTCTCTCTCTCTCTCTCTCTCTCTCTCTCTCTCTCACACACACACACACACACACACACACACACTCCAAAGGCCACTTTACCTACTTCCATGGTCCTGAATGAGCCGATCTTACCAGCTTTGATAAACACAGCTGAATAATGTCTGTCTTTAACAGCATACGCGCACAAGACAAATATGTGCACACCCGGCTGAAAGCGGCCTTCCAGTCTGCATTCTCATAACCCAGGACCCCTCTTGTATTTTTCTTGTATTTGTGACTTATCCAAACACAGGAAAGTCAACATTTTCAATTATATACCAATATGCATTCATCCTGCTGACTATCCCTCGATGTCACATTATCCCTCTGGGCTGAGAACTAGCTCACAGAATTTTTCCTCTGCAAAAGTGATAAATAACATCCTGAAATCCAATTAAGAAGAAAGGATGCTACACAGGGTGGAACACGGGATTTAAAATAAACTA
Source organism: Apodemus agrarius (assembly GCA_964023405.1). NCBI lineage: Eukaryota > Metazoa > Chordata > Mammalia > Rodentia > Muridae > Apodemus > Apodemus agrarius. The sequence goes on from OZ030019.1 coordinate 20,707,101, forward strand.
GAATAGCTTCAGCAACATGGTTTGCTCATCCATCTATCACGGTAAGAAGACGTTCTATGGTGTTCTCTCTGCTTTCTAATCCAGGAGCTATGTCTCTTGTTTTTTATTAATATTCTTATTAATTCTTGGAAAAAATTTTAGTTACCTACAGTGCATATTAATCATATTCACATACCCTTTCTACCCCTAAATTCTCTTAGATCTACCCTTCAATCCTCATCCTTCCCTAACTGTTCTCGCTCTCTCTTTCTCTCCTCCCCCCGCCCCCATTTTATGTATAATAACTCATTGAGTCAATTAGTATTCATACACACATGGGTTATGGGCCATCCCCTGGAGCACAGGCAACCACCAGGGATGGAAGCCCCAAAGATAACTGAACAACTCAGAAGGTCCTCAAAAGACACGACGGCCATTTCCTTCTCTCTTCTAGTGTCTGTTGCTTGATGTTGCCCACAGAGTACATTTCATTAGATTCCTCTCTACTTTCCTTCCATCCTTCCTTCCTTCCTTCCTTCCTTCCTCTTCCTTCCTTCCTTCCTTCCTTCCTTCCTTCCTTCCTTTCTTTCTTTCTTTCTTTCTTTCTTTCTAAATAGACATAAGCCCTTCCCTGCTCCGTGCTGGGATGTCAACTGGTTTTATCTTGTGAAGGTGTTTTTTGGCAACCACAGCTGCTGTGAGCTCACGTGTATAGTGGTTCTGTCAAACACAGAGGAGGCCGATTCACCTTATTTCTCCCTGATCTCTGGCTCTCTGGATCTCTCTACCCTTCTTCTGTGCTGTTTCCTGCAGCGTGGGGTGAGGAGGTGGAACACAAATGACCCTTTACGACTGAGAACTCGGCAGGCACTCTGACCTTTGTGTTTCCACAGTAGCTGCCAACCACTGCCTGCACAAAGAAACTTCTCTGGCGGGGTCTGATGGCTGCACTTAGGTCCAGGTGTGTGTGTGTGTGTGTGTGTGTGTGTGTGTGTACACTTGAAACTATGCCCATTTAGGAGCTGTGTCTTTTAAAAAGAGACTGAAGTCACATATAAACGGTATTCTTAGCTGCCAAATCAAGCACAAGAATAATGAGAAGAATTTAAAGTTAGCAAATCTACTCGGTGAAGGCTGGGAGTCAAAAGAGCTTGAGGTGCTTCGAAGTTCTCAGATTTTTTAACACCTCAAAAGTTATCTGACACCAGCACATTGGCATTCATCCAAAAGAGGGTTAAGGCAGAGTCTGAGGGAAGGGACTGCTTCTGAGAAGCCCTGATTTAGAGAAGCCGTTCTCATTTCAGGATGGAGCAAAATCAGAGCTAAGAGCTACAAGGCCATGGTGCTCAGGAAGCAGGCACTGGGCGTGTCCATCGAGAGCCACGCCCATTTCAAACTCTTCTGTTTGTTACTTTGTTTCTTTGCTTTGCTGTTTTGTTGAGCTGATCTCCTCCCCCCCCCCCCCCCGACATTTCGAAGCTGGCTGCAGAGCTAGGTACCGCATGGTTAACTTCACACTGCAATGGAGATTCACTTCCAGTCTTTGTTTTTCTGCCTTGTCTAGGAATCATTTATTCATGATTCTTCCTCCGTGAAATAGCCTGATCTTATCCACCAACGACCGTACATAAGTCATTTTTCTGCTGTGTGATGATTTTTACTGGGGCAGTGAAAATCAGGGTGAATAATAAGAAATGGGCTGTCTGGGCTGGAGTGAAATTATTCAATTATAGAAAAGGTGGAATTTCAAGTTCACATAATTTATAAATCAAACAAAAGCAGTCATTTTTTTTTTTTTTGGAATTAAAAACTAGCCAACGGGAGGAAAGAAAAATGTCTGTGAAAGGTGTGAAAGCAGCTGGGACTTAAAAGCAGTTCCTTATCATACCAGGAATTATTAAAAGTGAGAGCAATTCCATGGCTGGAGTTTCTGCTTTGCATCAGACAGCTGATGTTAATCGAAATCCTTCAAAGTAAGATACCGAGTTTCACTCAACAAACAGCCAATGAGAAACAAGGCCAGCAGCCGCCTTACCTGCTGATGTGTGCTTGAACTTTTCGCTCTTCTTCTTCCTCCATTTCCAAGGCTTGAAAATCCTCCCCAGGTTGGCAAACTTACTCCTCCTCCGGATGGGCGGGGTGTGCGTACCTGGGACCAGCGAGTCGGAGCGCATGGCTGCCAGCCTCTCCACTTCCTCGGCTTGTTTTCCCCAAGAAAGTGATAGGAATAAAGAGAAAGGGGGAGATGTGTTAAAATGGGAGCCTCACAGATGGCCTGCGTTTTCCATGGTGACGGATAACAGAAAGCACGTGACTTGAGCTCCCGCTTGCCTTTTGGACGGGAAGTCATACCAATGTGTTCTGAAAGCTGGGGGACAGTCAGCCAGATCCTAGAGATCTAGAACACCTCTAAACAAATGTGCTTATATTTAAAGAGACAGTCTCCCACTGTGACACACACGGACTAGCTCTAACCTCCAAGTCTCATGCAATGCTCCTGCCTCAGCCTCCTGAGTAGCTGGGATTTATGAACATGCACCAATGTCCCAATCAGATTTGCTCAGCCTTCACTAAGCTGTCAGGGAAGAGAGATGAAAACGATTTCAGGGGCTCCCCTGGAATGTGATCCAATTCCCCAAAGGCTGTCTGGAGACTCATTCTAGAGTTGGTATAACTATCAATGAGGTAATTTCTCAACTGCTAATATGGCAGATGTAACCTCCATAGAATTGTTTGCTGAGAGAAAGGGAGGAAGAAAATATTCATCTGCTGTCTGTTCTGGTGCCCCTGTCTCCATGGCTCCATTGCTTGAGACTTCCTAATGCCCTGCTGCTGTATTCAGACTTTGGGAGCCCTGGAGTCTGGGCAGGGAGTGGCTCCTTCCTATGGGAAATAGGCAATATTAAAAGCATTCACATTTTCATTAGACTTTTATAATTTTTACTTTCTTTAATCCTGGAGTCTTGCTTTTAGGGAACACTTAGACTGACCCCAAGAACCACATTGCTATAGTTTGGATCTGGAGTGTTCCCCGAAGTCCAATGTGTTAAGCTCAGAAGGTAGTGCAATCTTTAGAAGGTGGAGTCTTTTGGAAGGAAGTTCTAGGGTGCACCCTTGAACAAGATATTGAGACTCCAGCCCTTCCTCTTCCTGTCTCTTTGCTCCCTGGCAGCCAGGTGGTTGGCTGCTTTGATCTACCATATCTGTGGCTTGCTATCTCATTACAAGCTCAAAACGATAGAAGCAGTTAGCCATGGACTCCAAATAGAGTTTTCTTCTTTATAAGCTGATTAGCTCAGGTGTTTTGTTACAGTAGTAGAAAACTAACACAATGCTATTAAGCCTTTCAGTCCTTCATAAAGAAGGGTTGTGGACTTTCCTTAAATGAAGGCCACACCACCCTGCCTCTTTTACCATCCAGCAAATCAAACTCTTCCAAGTTACACGGGTATTTACATATTTCAGCAATCTAAATATATACCCCAACTTAAACCTCTAAGATAAGAACGATAAGAGAAATTAGCTTCCTGGGCTGAGTTGAGGGTGAGAAGGAATCAGCTTTCCAGAAAGCAAAAATCACATCCAAAACTGTAGTGAATCACAAGTGCTGTGTATGTCCTCCAACACTATCTTCATAAAAATGTCTCCTCGTCTCCTGCATCAAACATAGTTCTTAAAAGCTTGACTGGATGGCTGGAGAGTTTGCCTGGTGGGGTTGAACATGCTTTTGCCATAGGCCATCCCTTCCCCGACAAATACAGAGGGTAAACTATGTGCCGGGTCCACCTACCCCAAACTCAGGTCAACATAGTGGAACCTAAGTTATTAACACAAGGAACACAGCGGAGGGGGCACAGTTTTGGGGGTGAGAACAGTGACAGGCTTTTAGTCCTTCAACTCCATGTGCCCTTAGATGGAGAGCGGGGTTACAGATGATCAACTATCACTAATTAAAATGTCATTCAATACCAAACCCACTGACTGCATGTGACCTACTAGGTAGGACTGCCTAGCCATAGACAGAACTGCAGAACATGGCTATTTCCCCTTGGGGCTGACTTGTTAGAGAAACTCCCTGATGCTCTGAGAATTGCCGGAGAGGATCTGACCCAGCATCGTGAGGGAAAGATCTAAACTCAGAATGCAAAGCACAGTTTCTACGTCACACATCACCTTTACACCACCATAGAGTTGAAAGTCTAACTGTAGTTGGTGACCATCGGCACGTGATTCAACACACAGACAGCTCTTCTGTCCCATTGTTTGACCAACTGACCATTTAATGCAGTGACAGACTCTGTGCCCACTTCTGGGGAAGACACAAAGATGAGCTAGATGTCATTGTGAGAGCAGGTGTGAGGAGCAGGCAACAGGTGTCCAACACTGCAACAGGGGCCGTCAGCCTAAACACTAAGGCTAATGCTCATTCCTGGAACTGGAGAGAGAGAAAGAGAGAGAGACAGACAGACAGAGACAGAGACAGAGAGACAGAGATACAGAAGAGAGACAGAGATGAGAGAGAGAGAGAGAGAGAGAGAGAGAGAGAGAGAGCTCATGTTTCTAGGTTTTGAAAGAGAAAAGTAATTTTTCTCCAATGGGAAAAAAAGTAGAAGTAGATGCCTGTCTGGAGAAACACACCCAAGAGGGCTACAAACAGGGTCCATCTTGGAATGTTAAGAGACTGAACCCAGCAATGACATCAGTGGAGAGGTTTTATTGGAGGGGTCTGGAACCAGCTCACCTGAACTCCTGATGGGGTTTTATTATGCGTCTGCATTTTAATCTCAGAATCAGAGGGGAAGTATAGAAATTCTTAAAAGGGCACCTGACAATACTATATTCAACAAATATGATGCTCACTTTTAACTGGAGACTGGGGCTCTATCAGTATCTGAATCAGAACACGCTGACTGATGAGATTGTACCAGGACATAAGGTAGACAACAAACACTGAGACTGAGGTATAGAAGATGCTAGAAGATGCATGCTATGGACAAAAGACCCTCAACGAATGAATGCAGTCTAGTAAAGGAGATTAAGGGTCCTTGGAGGAGGAGCTTACTTTTGATTGGCGGGTAAAGGCTGTCTTATTTGAGACGGTACCATGAGTATGCCCCCACCACCACCACCAAGCCTCTGGTGCTGAATGCTTAGTTTAGCAGTGCCTGTAGGTAGGACTTTTGATGAATAAATCATAAGTCTTCCGACTTCATCAATGGGTGAGTCTACTGACAAATTCTTAATTTGGTGGCATTATTGGGAAATGGTGTAAATTAGGAAGCGGGGCCTAAGGAAGCCATCACTAGGAGCATGCCCTCAAAGAGACTGGATCTTCAGCCCCTCCCACCTCTCTTTCTCTGTCTCTGTGCTTCCTGGATGTCATGAGGTGAGCGACTCGGCTCCACAATACACTCCTTGCTAGGTATTCTGTCTTCCTGTGAGCCCAAAGCAACACGGGCAGCCTTACTGTGAACCAAAGCCTCCAAACTACAAGCCAAAATACAAAAAACAAAACAAAACAAAACAAAAAAACTGTCCTAGGCCTAGGTGTTTGTCACAACATCACAAAGACTGACACTATCAAGATGGCGTAGTTTACCGATAGCAATCAGATGTTTCTTAGTACTATGGCTGTAGCAGACAAGGGCAGACACACTGGAATATAAGGAAACCCATGTCAAAGAGAATAATCAGAAAGCTACAGTACTCATTCTCACTAGTGCCTAGGCAAAGCTGTGCCAGGAGTTCAGAAATAACAGATGGGACTCAAGCAGGGGTTTTCACAACTACGATGCTGATGTCTGTAAATGGAAGATCGGTGAGAACTGGAGGAAATGGGACATATTGGCAGCTCGAGGCCAAGGACCTGGGGGCTAGAAGATGTGACCTTTTTGCAAAGGTTGGCGTTTATAGCCCAAGGTCTTAGGGAAGGAACTATTTTAAGAAACTTTCCAGGAGGCAGAGCAGAAACAATCTAGTGTTCAGGGTCTTGCACACTGTGGGATTCAAAAAGGAGATCCTGGGAAGAGGGGGAGAAGCTTGTGGAATGGGGATTCTGGGAAGGAGGAGAGATGTGAGGACCAGTGCACAGCAGGGCTCAGCATCTCTAGTCCTTATGCTGTGAGCATCAGGCCCATCGCAGGCAGACCGGAGCGTCCTCCAGCAGCCCTGGGGAGGGCAGGCTGGAGGCTGAGGGAAGACGGTGAAGATTCAGGTTTTCAATAAGTATGCATTGGAGAGAGCCAAGGAGGGTGTTAAGATTAATAAAGGAAATTAAAAAACAGGCTATAATAAAAAATGGAAAAAGGAAGCCAACTAGAATGGGCAATTAGGCTGTGGCACAACAGTGAATTTGGACCCCCCTTTTCTTTAGATAGTTCCAGCTGCTCGAATTGCTGCTTCTGCAGTGGCAGCAGCTGTGTCGAATCCCTGCTACAGCTAAGATCTGGACACAGAAGCAGAGGATATGGCGATACAGCCTTTGCCTAGCATAAGGAGGCCTCATGATTAATACTCAGTACCCAAACAGCAGCAGCAGCAGCAGCAGCAGCAGCAGCAGCAGCAGCAGCAACAAAAGCACCTGAAGACAAGAATGTGCTTCTTATAGTTGTTACTAATTTAGAATGTATTAAAATAAACAAAAGAATGGTTGTATTTGATTCAACTGTTGTTGAGAGGTATGAAGATAAATATCACTACTGGAATTACGAAAGAATTAAGCAGAAAGAAAGGAAGGAAGGAAGGAAGGAAGGAAGGAAGGAAGGAAGGAAGGAAGGAAGGAGGAGAGAGAGAAAGAAAGAAAGAAGGAAAAAAGAAAGAGAGGGGGAGGGAGGGAGAGAAAAGGAAAGAGAAAGATAGAAAGAAAGAAAGAGAAAGAAAGAGAGAAAGAGAAAAGAAAAGAAAGAAAGGAAGGAAGAAAAAAATTAACCACTATGACTGTTATGACTGTGCTGGCCAGTTTTCCATCAACTTGATACATGCTGGATTTTAGAAGAGGGGACCTCAATTGAGAAAATGTCCTCAACCAGATTGGCCTATGGTGCATCTTCTTGGTAGGTGATTGATGTGTGAGGGGCCAGGTCACTGTGGGCGGTGCCACAGCCTGGTTTGTTGGTCCTGGGTGTTGTGAGAAAGCAGGCGGAGCGAGCTGGTTTACAGCGTTCCTTTGTGTCCTCTGCACCGGGTCCTGCCTCCAGGTTACTACCCTGCGTGAGTTCTTGCTCTGACTCCCTCAGTGTTAGACACAGCTGTGGTGCTTCAAGCTGAAATAAACTCTTCCCTCCCCATGCCTTTGATCACCGTGTCTCCTCACGGCAGTAAGACAATGGCCAAAGGGATTCTCAGCTGCATCTTTAAGTAATGGACAAAAATTATCCTGAAAGTGTTGTATTAAAACAATTATCCTCAATTAGGAGTGCTTTTGCAAACCCAGAGTGGCATTAGAGAAAGCGTTATAAAGGCATAGTAATAAATCTAGGTAAGTGAAACCTTGATAAGCTCATTATTAAACTCAAGACACATAGTCCTGAAGTGCAGAAGATTGCTAAAATGACTAGGCTTAATTGATTTACATCTTAATCACCCATAAGACATCTTTACCAATTCATCTGATGAAGGCGACGAAGGCTAGCTCTCTGCCATCCCATAATGAACCTGGAAGGCACAAGGCCAACCTGTGAATGTGGTTTATAAAGGGAGACAAACAAAACAAAACAAAACCAGAGCTCAGAATCAAGTACTCTTCTGACCTGGGGATGTGAGAGATACTGGAACAAAGACGAGAGGACGGGAAGGGGCGGAGGCCAGAAGCGGTTTTGAAGTCAGCCTCCTTTTCAACACAGATCCCAGATCCCAGCTTTGCTAACGCTCTCTGTTCTCGCTCTCAGCGGCAGGAAGGAGAATGGAAAGCTAACTCAGAGCCTGCAAGCAGAGGGAGGCCTGGGCTAGCATCTCCTGGGTTCTTCCCAGCAGCGGATCCAAGCCAGCAAGGTCTCGCTGTATGACCGCTGGATTTCGTTCAGTCTGGAGGGAAATGTCTGGAAGACAACATGTTTTTCTTTCTTCTTAGAAATTCGGGGAAGATCATATGTGACGTCTACATGAGTTTGATCCTGATGAACCCAAAGCGTCTGTGTGTGCTGTGACCGATGTGGGGTACCTGCACACTCTGTGTGCGTGTGTCAACTGTGGGTAGGTACAGCACTTCGCCTGGCATCCTTACTGCTGCATTTTTCAGGGAGGCTTGGCTTTCCAAAGGTCCCTCCCCTCAAGAGCCCCTTCCCCCCCATGCTGGAATATCAACTGCCTTGATCTTGTGCACATCTTGGGCAGGAAGCCACAGCTCTGTGGAGCCAGTTCATGAATACAACAGCCATGTCATGTCCAGAAGACATGTCTTTGCAGAAGTCTTCTTGGACTTTCAATTCTCTTAAAATGTCTCTGCCCACTGTTCTGCAATGTTTCCAGAATCTTGGAATGAGGGGGTGTGATGTGGAGGTCCCATGTAGGGGAGGAGGGGATGGTCTGGGAGAATAAGGGAAGATGGTGTATAACCTCACTGTAGACATGTATGAAATTACAAAGAAAACAATAGTGAAAATGCCCCCTTTGAAGACAGCACTGATAGCCTAGTGAGCAGCAATGGTTCATCCTCCCATTGGGCTGCAGGTCAGAGGGAAGCCATGGTCTGTGCTATTTGATGTCTTGCTGGAGACAAAAAGGACAGAAGGAACAGGGCATGTGGGCCTCTTGAGAGGCTGTCCCTCCCTGTGGGCCAAGTGGAGGACCCAAAGGAAAACCTGAACAAGGTTTGCTGTTTCTTGATCTAAATGCAACAGTAATTCCCTTAGGCTCTGATGGGGGGGGGGGGACTGGGCTAGTGGTGATGGTGGTGGTGGTGGTGGTGGTGGTGGTGGTGGTGGTGGTGGTGGTGACGATGACCCCACTAATGACTTAAGCATGTAAATCAGTGTCACCCAAAGGCCCATGTGGTAAGGGCTTAGTCTCAGACTGTCACTTTCAAGACAGTGGAACCTTTAAGAGGTAGGCCACAGTGAGAGAAAGGTTCCTGGGTGTTTCTCCTTGAAGGGAGTGTCAGAGCCCCAATTCCTTTCCGTCTCCTCTTTACTTCTTGGCTGCTACATAGCAGACTGTCTCTACCTCCACCATGATGTTCTTCTTCATCACAGGCCCAAGGCGACAGGATTCTGTGAGGACAGAATCTCTGAAGGCATGAACTGAATTAGAACTTCCTCCTTGTTTACCCACACAAGACTAGCATTGGATCAGTCCCGTTAACATTCCTTCATGGGTAAGGGTTGGGCTCATGGGTGCTGCTCCTCCTTGAGAAGGTATGGATAGCTAATGATTGCTGGGGTTGATTGTCCTTGGTGTTCGGACCCCTGGCAGGTCACCAAAAGAGAAATTAGGAGGGGGATTAATTGGAAAGTGAAAGAGAAGTCAACAGGAGAAGGAGGGGTCAGAATAGAGGAATTAGTAGTAAATCTGATCAAACCAAACTGTTTGTACGTATAAAGTTGTTAAATGAAAACAAAGCAAACCCTTTCTTCCCTGTGAGTTGATTTTATACAAGCATTTGCCCCCAGTGACACAATGAGAAGGATACCAGGGATGACGCAGATGGTGACAGGGACAATATTAATCAGCTGCCATTCCTTATCCACTGCATCTGTGCCAGCCCTGAGCTAAGCACTTGTATGACATCACCTTTCCAAACCCTCACACTGCTCTTGGAGGCTGTGACCTGTGGTGTCCTCAGTGTATGACTGGGACGACTGGGGAGGGGCTAATGAATAGGAGGAGGCAGTAGCTTCCCAGAAGCAAGGAACCACGTGTGTTTTAATTAAGACATGCCTATTTTTAAAACATCTCCCCACTGGGTGAAGGTCTGGCTCCTCGACTTTGTGTTACTGACCAGGCCTCAGGAGGTCTTCAGGGATGAGGGAAGCAATGATCTTCTGTACATGATAAGGTTACAGAACAGAGGCCAGTATGAACAGGTCCGAGTTGAGCCTTGGCTGAGAAGGGACTGCAGTCTTACCCTATGCAAACCTGTGTGTAGGTTCTGTGGAGGATGCCCACTCTGGATCACCAGGGCATTAAGGGCTGTAGGGCATTCTCTACCAAGTGCCTATGCTATGGTCTATGGTGAGAGAAGACCAGCAGGTGCCAGTTTAGACTGGAATAAGCTTGAACCTACTTCTTAGAAAATACTATACATCGTGTAGAGTTAGAACAATGTTAATTTTGAAGCCAAGGCAGTGTGAGTCCAAATTTACTCCCTGGTGATATAGTGAACCTGAGTTCTTCTTACCCTCTATGGGGGGGGGTTGCTTCTTTCCAGGGGTTTCACAAAGAATCTGGCCTTAGTCCTAACACTATAGGTAGCCATGTGGCCCTGGGTTGGCCAATTGCCTTGTTCCTCCAGTGATTTACTCAAGGATGAGACCAAGCAGTGAGACTCAATTCTGGATCTTGTTGGGACTCTTAACTCTTGGGACAGGTTATGGTTTTGAGAGGGGTTATAGACCAGATGTGTTACCACCATAGTCAACATTGGCACTACAAAGTAAAAAGTCTTTATCCAGCTTTGATTACTAGTAAACAGTCCAAAAGCTGAGAAGAGATGATCCTGTTATGTCAAATGCTTTCTATTTCATAAGCATGGCCTGGAAGTGAGAAGGCTATTTCTGGTCCATGACCACAGACAGTCCAGGAATGTAGAGCCAGAGAAGTAGTCCCATTTAATCCTTCAATTACACGCAGACACGGTGTTACAATTACCAAGATGCTAGATGTTATCAGCAGAGTTCCTCCTGAGATATTCAATGCAAAATTCCTGTTTCAGCTCCCAGGATTTAATCTTCAACCACTGACAAATGTAGTGACGACAGCAGCTTAGCAGACAAGTTCTCACTCATTCGATCCACAGACTGCGCATGACCTGGGAGCAGAACTTGCCTGCTTAGCTTGTGAACAAGTGTGGAAAGCCCGCGTTAATCCATAGACAATCTTTAAATAATGTGGACTCTTTATTCATCAGGTCTAATGTTCTTGCAGTGACATGATTTGTGCCTTACAGAATCAAATCAAACCTCAGCTAAGCTTGATTTCTCCCACAGAGATCAATGAGTTCTTTCTGTTAAGCCAGATAGTAAACACACTCTGGACTTCATGGACCAGACAGTTTCCATTGTAAATGGTCATCTCTGATGTTGCCCCATGAAGGCAATCACAGGCCAACCTATACAAATGGACAACAGTGTTCTAATAAAACTTTATTTATAAAAACAAGCATCTAGTCCTCAGATCCATACTTCTGTGGCTCAGAGATGCAGGTGACCTTCCTGCCACTGTGAGGGGAGAGGCTGACTTAGAATTGAGTCAGGACAGGAGAAAAGAACAAAGGATGCCTTGAGTGACAAGTCACTGCTATGCCACCAGGGAGCCTTGGATCCAACAGAACCTGAAATGATCCAAACCCTGGACACCTTTCTCACGCTTCCGATTAGGTTAGGCTGGGTTAGGGCACACTCTTTATTTGCAAACCAAAGGAAAGGACTCGAATTTTTAAAATGGTGCATAGTCTCAGCTGTGTTGAGAGTCTCCAAACCTAACCCAAAGCCTATGGCACAAACCAAAATCACTGTGTAACCCAAGATTTCCTGATATTGGCCTGTCTATTGAGGGCAAGATGTCAAAGAATCCTATCAAAGCACACACACACACACACACACACACACACACACACACACGTTCCATTTAAGTACCATTATTTAGTCCATTTCCTCTTAGGCTGAGAGGTCTCACTTCCTTCCTCCAATGACATGATAGTTTCCTCATGTGGCTCCCGTTAGCTCCCAGACCAATTTTTCAGTGTCATTTATCATTTCTCTAGTAACCCTGTGCAATCTAAACAAGATTTCTGGGGAGGATACACACACACACACACACACACACACACACATATTTGGCCAGGATATTGATTCTTGGTAAAATAACCCGATTTTCTTTTTTCCCTTTCTAGATGTATGTGTTACTATCAATAGCTCTAACTGGGCTTGCCTTGACTAGTACTCAGAAGGCAAGCAACCTTGTTTGCGTGATTCCTAAGAATTTAACTGTAGAGAACCTTCCTTATTGGGGTGCCGTGCTGCCTGGCAGGCACTTGACATTGACCAAGGGCAAGGGCTTCAAGCAGGAATCTGACATTAGGGCATAATAGGGAAGTAGGTTAAGGCAGGGATTTTAATCTTAGGGTGGAACGAAAGAAGCAGGCTTCAGGCAAGATTTTGGGCTTGAACAAGGAAGTAGGCTCAAGTATTTTGGTCATTCTGACAAGCCCTGGGAAAGGACTTTGCTTATTGCCTTGACAATTTTGTGTTTACTGTCTTACTTGTTCCTCTTTGTACTACTATCGATCTTAATACTTGCATGTAATTAAACTGGTATAAAAATGGATTGGAAATTATTAAACCCGCCTTTAGTCTCAGAATTGACTGGGGTCATGTTGCAGTTTTGTTTAATTGTCTCTCTCTCTCTTTTTTTTTAAAATCCTCACTCGTGCACTGGAGAACCTGTTGACTGACTGAGCGGGCTTGGTCATTTAACATGGAATTTTCTATTTCCCTTGTCTCAGAACACATATAGATAGCAAGTTCTATTAGATCATTTTCAGAGGCAAATGTCCTTTCTTTAGTGTCCCATCTGTCCCATGTCTAGTGACTTTTAATTATTCTTCTGCATGGAAGATGTTATAATTTTAATACTACAGGATATCCTGCTAGCTAATCAACAGCATAAGTCATTGGCTGATTTTGCCCCATAAGTTTAGAGGGCCTGGAGAATGGCTCAACAGTTAAGAACACTGGCTGCTATTGCAGAGGGTCCAGGCTTGGTACCTAGCACTCACATGGCAGTTTATTACCAGCCATAACTCCAGTTCATCCTCTGGTCTCTGCAGCTCCATCCATGTGCACAGTGCATAACCACACATACATGCAAGCAAAACACTCATATACACAAAGCAAAATTAAATATTTTTAGAAGTAAAAAAAAAAAGAATTCACTTTCAGCTTTAGTGCTCATTTTTCATATTTTAAAATTCTTATGACCAAATATATGGATGTTTAATTTGGTCTCTGAACATCAAAACTATAAATACCCATCATCACCTAGTGCTGGGACTTTATGCAAATTAACCTCTTAGAACTGTATTCTGTTAACTTCAAAATTGGATTAATGGCATTTATTAGGTCTATGATAAGCATCATTAGGTTAGCATGCAAATCTTGCAGTTATTGCTTATTTAATAAGTGATCAATAAATATTGTCTGGCTTCACAGTTTGGTTATTGACTGCTTAGGCCTGCTGTTCTATCACACGTGGTGTTTCACCTGAGCCTCTGAGTTTGCATGTGAACTAATTTGTCTTGGCTGGAGGGCATCAGGAAAACACAGTTAACGACCAGGAAATGGAACCCTTCCATTCTGCAGAGAATCAGGGCCAAGTAACTGAATGGCAGTTTCGCTCGGGACTCCTCCACAAGTTGCTCAAGGGGAATTTTGCTAGAGTTTGGGCTTACAATCTGTCCACCACCTTTTCCTATTTCCTTGCAATATGGTATTCTAATTGATATTGCATCTTTGCAGTTTCTCTCTAGGTTTCTTAATGAGAACTGTTGTAACTAAATTAGTTCCAATGAGCTTGTAAGTCCCTTCTCTGCAAAACCTACTATTGACTAGTTAACTTATCTCTCTGGTACCTGGGTGGAATTTGGGGTTGTGTGCATCCTAGGGAGGTGCTGTATCACTAGGCTGCACTTCTATCTCTTCTTTCCAGGCTGCCTGGACACTGATAAGACACTGGGTCTAGAAAAGAAAGCAGGGTCACTGTAAGAACAAGCTAAATGTCACGACCCTTGTCCCCATAGCTGCTCCTTCTGGATCTTTTGAGAGAAGTATAGTTGGCCTTCTATATCTACATAAGGATTCAACTAACTTTGAAAGTATTCAGCTGGGCGGTGGTGGCACATGCCTTTAATCCCAGCACTTGGGAGGCAGAGGCAGGCAGATTTCTGAGTTTGAGGCCAGCCTGGTCTACAGATTGAGCTCCAGGACAGCCAGGGCTATACAGAGAAACCCTGTTTCAAAAAAACAAACAACAACAACAACAACAAAAAGAGTATTCAAAAGGACTTTGGCCTTTATGAAACATGTACACACTTTTCATGCCATTATTCCTTAAGTCATTATATCCCATTAAATATAATGACCGTTTATATGCCGATGACATCAAATTGTGTATAGTAAATCATCTAAAGATGATTTATATTATATAAAAGACTGTGTATAGGCTCTTTTCAGATACTATACCTTTTTACATATGGGACTTGAACATGCAACTTTTTTGGTATTTGTGGGGACTATGATTATAACACATTGACTTGACAAAATTTGTCAAGCATTTATCAGACAATGCAATACATGGGACTTGTACTGGCTAGCTTTGTGTGTCAACTTGACACAGGCTGGAGTTATCATAGGAAAAGGAGCTTCAGTTGGGGAAGTGCCTCCATGAGATCCAGCTGTGGGGCATTTTCTCAATTAGTAATCAAGTTGAGAAGGGCCCCTTGTGGGTGGTACCATCTCTGGACTGGTACTCTTGGGTTCTATAAGAGCAGGCTGAGCAAGCCAGGGGAAGCAAGCCAGTAAGAAACATCCCTCCATGGCCTCTGCATCAGCTCCTGCTTCCTGACCTGCTTGAGTTCCAGTCCTGACTTCCTTTGGTGATGAACAGCTGTGTGGAAGTGTAAGCTCAATAAACCCTTTCCTCCCCAACTTGCTTCTTGGTCATGACATTTGTGCAGGAATAGAAACCCTGACTAAGACAGGACTATTGACAATTCTGAGGAAATAGAAGAAACTCTTATTCTATAAAACCAAAAAAGAATCAACACTGTCTCACCTCCAGGAGAGGAACTGAGAGAACATACCCAGAATCTACATGCTGAAAGACAGAAAGTGTTGGCCTTGTGGCAGAATGACCTTCAAGGGCATCATTCAAACAAAGCCAAGTTCCTGAATCCAAGTTCCAAAATCAAAACAGCATCAATATCTGAACACATCCTTGACTTCCCAAGACTTATGTTCAGAAATAAGAAAAGAAAGGAAAAGAAAAGAAAAGAAAACTCACTGATCTAGATGTATGTCTGGGAATGTGGAAGCAATATGCAAATTCTAGGACTAAAATTGCTCCACTGAAACTGCATCCAGAGTGCCTATCTCCAACACAGCTACCATGAGGTATAGCAGTCTGGCTTGATCTGACATCTTTTTTATTCTCCTAGCCAAAAAAGACAGTGAAGGCCAGGTGGGCTAATGATACACACAGCTGTCTTTCCTGAGGAGGTTTCTACTTCATCTACTGGAAAAGAGTCTTCTGTCTGGTACAAAGCTCAGCAAAGAAGAGGTGATCGCTCAATGGGAAGGTGTCCTATGGAGCTCATCAAATAGCCATGCTGGCCACTGGGAAACTGCTAGGGAAAGTCAGGCTCTGTCTCTGAAATGCGAGACCTGTGCTGTGGCCATTTCACCAAGCCACAGTTCCCACCTTTGACCCTACTGCTGGGTGAGATGTACTAACTTCTGCACTATCTTCTCATTGAAAGCATACATAAGTGCCTATAGTATACAAGAGAGTCGATGGACATCTCTTACTAACCATACAAATAGTGGTTGGCCATTGCTAAGTGCTTGGGTAGTTATGATGACGTTCGAGCCTCCTTATGATAAACCAACAAGAGGTGGTGCGAGGAGTATGTTTGAAAAATACAAAAAAAATGATCAGAAGGCTAAATAAAACAGAACTTTTAAAAATCATTTTTAAAAAGATTGTCAAGAAGCCATTTGATGAAAGTTCAGATTCCTCCAGGGTCAGCACTTAAAGAAATCAAACAAATGCTTAAGGTTTCACTTTGTGCCCAGAACTCCATTCTGCTCATCAACTACCTCAATTTAAATTAGCGGATAATGTAGGAGTGTGAGGCCAAATTCGGACCACTCAGAGTGAGCCAATGGGGTCCTGTTTGTTGTTGGAAATAAAAACAGAGTGGGGACTCCCACTGGGTGTACTTGACTGCTTGATTCCTATGGGGCTACATACCTTTCTGCAGAAATAAAATGTTTTGACTTTCCAAAATACTTTGCACTGTACAGTAATTTTCTTGAGACCCCAGACCTTTTTCACACAGTCATCACAATTTACCAAAGAACAAATTGGCCATGCCCTGCCAATTCCCTTTTCTCCTTCCTTTAGAGTGAACACAAGATTGATTTTTTGCCGATTCAAAGAATGTTTCTTAGCCTCCCATCACCATAAGTGTGTCCTGCATTGATCACTTTCTGATAAATGAGATCTAGGCCATCAAAGGGTTTTGAATGTCTCCAGATAAGTCTAAAGAAAAAGGCTAGACACACCACCAGTCTCCTTTTCTCTTAAGGTTCCTAGAACAGAGATGTAATTGCTGGCACATGGAAGCCATTAGGGAGAACAGGCATCATTTTACAGTTATGAAGAAAGTGACTGAATAACATTTTGTGGGCCATTGTATCCAGCAGCTTTGAATGGCTTCTTTTGCACTTCTATTATGTGAGCAATAAATACCTATTTAACTTTATTATTCCTATTTTATTTTATTTTTATGTAGCTGGACTTAATCCTAGTGCAAGAAAGTTACTTGCTTCAGTATATATGGAGTGTTGACGTGTTCAAATCTTTCTCTCTTTTTCTCTGGCAGAATTTCAGAAACTTTTGTAAGCTGTTCCTCAGTCTGTAATTAATCCAAATCCCTTCATGACTTTCATTCCAACATTTGAATATTCATTTAAAGGAAGCTGATTTCTAAGATGCAACACACACACACACACACACACACACACACACACACAGAGAGAGAGAGAGAGAGAGAGAGAGAGAGAGAGAGAGAGAGAGAGAGAGAGTTATACCCCTCTGACACCCAAACAACATTTCTCCTTCTCTGTGGACTTAATTTAAATCATAGACTGGCTAACTCTCTCTCTCAGCTACTTTATTCATTCCCATGGCTTTAATTAACATGGATAATGTGGATATTTCTAAATTTATGCTTCTGGCTTAGAAGGCTCTTTGATAGAGTGATAGCTGTGTGACTTCATTCAAGTTACTTCTCTGGCCTTTATCACATATATAAAATGGAGATGATAACAACATAGGGCTAATAGGAGTGTGCTGCATATGAATAAAAGCTTTCAAGACTGGTAAGTGAACTGAGTGCCTAAAGTGAAAGATTTTTTGGTCTTAATCATTTTTTTTTTTTCATTTTGACAATGCCTGCTGCCTAACTGCTCTGAGAGAAATTCTTTGGTTGTTTTCAATGCCAGTTTCCCCCTTACTTCAAACCAGATTCAATATTTTTCCCAGACTGGTCAGAGATAGTTCTTAACTCTGTGCATCCTTCCTCTGGTAGACCAGTTGCCCGTATCACAACTACTTTGTCTATTATGTTGCTTGTTCCCAAGTGTTCATACAGCAGCTAAGGATACCCATCATGGTATCATGGACTTGGATTAAGGACTCACTGGATTCTCTTTGCTCTTATGAGAGAATCCAGGTCTTCATATCTGTGTGGAGAAGGTTCACACACATCTATGGAAACTGACAAACCTGATCCTGTAGTGACCAGTGATGAGATCCATGAGTTAGGGCAAATTTGTTTATTTAAAACCGGGGGAATAATACCGTGTTACTTATAGGTTTGTGTATTACACAAGTCTGCCTCTGGCCAGGGTTAAGAGCCTAACAAATATTATAATAAAATATACATAGATTCATATGTTAAGTATAATAAATCTTGCATTGGTATTCCACTAGCTATAACTAGAGAGTTTCTTTAAACTCTAAAATACAGTTATAGGAATAAATTAAGCAGAAAGTTAAAAATGCACTAAAATGGCATGGTGGATTAAAAAAACAAATCTAAGCTTCAGTTGGATACTAAATCTATTTTTACCCCTTAGCATTTAACTTACATGGAAATGACACTCTAATAAAGAATGGGAATATAGTATTTATAGACAAATGACAGCATCAGCGCACACTGGCTCCTCGAATAAGACAAATCTATAATTGATTTTTATTTTGGGAAAATAAAATAATCTGGGTTTTAATCTTATAGCTAAATTAACCAGAAAGGCCAAGAATAATTGAAATGTATTCCCAACCATGCACTAAGGCAACCTGGGGAATTTAAATGGAAATGGCTTGAGATCTGGAGTAAATACAGAAGAAAACTTGGTGCCAGGAAGCCCGAATTTTCACAGTTCTACCTGCCTTTGATATTTGTTGAATGATCCCTCAGGAAACCTTGGAAGCTATTAATTGTTTGATCTACTTCCTCCCTTTTTATTTTTTTTTGTCTGACCAGTAGATTCTTATTCTCCCCTATACGTATATATGTATATATGTATTTATGTATATATGTATGTATATATGTATATATGTATACATACATACTGACATTTTTAATGGCTCAAATGCAAATATAATCATTCCCTCTGACAGTTATAAAAAGTTAGGGGTACAGAATTCTGCCAAATTGAGAAAAAGTCAACTCAGGAGGACAAGCCAGACTAAAGGTTCCCTTTTGACCAATGGAGAAGTCTACACCATTAGAACATGCCAGTTTGACAAACAAGTCTGTGTCAGTCACAGAAAAGACCTCAACCCAGAACCAGAAGCTACAGATACTCATCAGCCTTCAGCCACACCCACTGGGGAGAGGCTCTCAGCTCACCAGGCAGAAGATAATGGAACTTTAAGATAAATTACATTATGACAGGAAGTGGTTGGAGGAGAGAATCTGTATTAAGTACTTTAACAAAGGTTGGGTTGTCCAACAGGTCATGATCTGTCTTTTATGAGTTCAACTTAATGCTCATCTGTGCGTGGGGGGGGGGGAGGGCGGGGGGGGGGGCAGAATATGAAGCTACTGACCGGACAGATATATAGAAAACAATTTTCAGATTCTTTTGAAGAAGGCATGGGGATTTTAGAAGAACTATTTCTTAGGGGTCATTATTTTCTCTGTTATATTTGGTATAAATTGCAGACCACGTTATTAAAAGCTATAAACTGTCTCTTTGTTTAGGGCATTCTGGGGGATGGGAGGATGACCTGCCCGCCCTCCTCAGAGCCAAAGCTCTTCTCCAGCATTCTGGCTCTGTCTAGGAAGAAGCCATGGTAGAGTCAGACAGGTTTCCAGACTCCAACAGACAGAATCATTTGTTCCAAGGCAAGCCAGGAAGGATAAACAGCTAGAAATAAACGGCATTGTATGGCCGTTGCCAACGGTAGCTATATTCAGCTTTCTGTCAAAGGTCCCACTACTTTAAATGGAGCCTCTTAACAGATGGCTGATTGGGGGAAATTTGTCCATAAAGCTGGTGATTATACTTTGCTGTATTCTCTTGGTATCATTAGCTAGCGTACATCGAGGATATGAATGCACTTGCTGCACAGTGAACTCAAAATGGAAACCAGAGTTCCAGCTGTGGTGTAGTTAGGACTGGAAAGAAATAAAAAAGGGTAGAGGGTGGGAGATCAAAATTCTCTTTACTTCTCCAAGTCAGGACCCTGCCAAAAAAAATGGTGGTGCAGAGGTTATGGTCGCTGCACGTTTAATGGTTAAGAACTGGCAGGTAATTTCGGGTTTTTAATATTTAGGAGCCTTGGCTGGAGAACATACTGAATTATATATGGTGCTGCTGGCTCTTTCTGTGTGGCCCCCTACGTAGCAATTCTGCATTTATCCTCCCGTGTAGAAACCGTAGCCAGTGCCTTGGTTGAGACAAGCTGGTCTGGACTGCCTTTCTCTTTGTATAAGTAGCTGTGCAGGAAGATTGAAGCCCAAACGTTGAAGAGGACAGGAAAACTGGAGACCAGGTCGGTTCATTTTATAGCACTCAGGAATAAAAGTAAATGTGATGCTGATTTATGAACGCCAGGCGAACGCTCTGCCACGCAGCTGTGCCGCCGGCTCCAAAGTGACAGTTTTGTCTTCGTGTTTGAAACAAGGTCTCACTGTGGAGCGCAGGCTGTCCTTGGACTCTCAAACCTCCTGCCTCAGCTTCTCATTCCAGGTGCTGATATGACAGGAGGGTGCCACCATAGGCAACTGCTTTGTCTTCCCTCCCTTTTAAGTTGAGACTTTCTTTAACTACATATGTTGACCAGAAGTTCAAAAAAACTCCAACAAAAACAATAAGAGCAAAATTCAAACTCATCTTCGGTAGTTTGAGACAACGCGCAGTTTATAGCATGGTGTTTCATAAGCAAAGGCACCACAGATACCCTGTACACGTGAAAAGAGGACTCGGGAACATACCCCCATGAACGTGGCAGCAACAGGATTTATCTGACTGCCCAGCAGTAGCTTCAGAAGGACAGAGGGCTGGTCAACAAGGGATTGCTTTGTCTTCTGTTTCTCAGTTTGTCTCAGTCAAACAGGGGCAGACAGCAGCACCGGGTCACTCCACACACACACGGGTTTGTGTATCTACATTCCATGTGCTCCACAGACACAGGAGGAAAACATGGAAAACTCAAGAATAAACATATTTTAGAAATGCTCAGATAAGATCTCAAAGTACTGACGCTTGGTGCAAAATCTCTCTCTAATGAACGGTAAATATAAGAATAGGCTCAGAAAATAATCTGTCAAAATTATTCCACAGCTATAAAGTATCAGGAAAATGTAACCATGACTATTCTATGGCATTAAATAAGACATTCTAGTTTTGAATTGCTTCCTGATAGTGAAAATGTGATATTTTATTAGACTAGCAAATTCTGTAAGTCTCATGGATAATGTAAGTATCTTCATGAACTGATGTGAATGCTAATCCTTCATCTTTCCCTGCAGCCTGGCTTTTTTTTTTTATAGGATAAATAGTCACACTTCTAGGCAATGTCTAGTCTAAGAGCAAGTAAGAAGGACAAACCTTGATCACATTTTTTTCTTTTCTTTTCTTTTCCTTTCTTTGTTTTTCTTTTTTAAAAGATTTATTCATTTATGAGTACACTGTAGCTGTGCAGATGGTTGTGAGCCACCATGAGGTTGCTGGGATTTGAACTCAGGACTTCTGGAAGAGCAGTCAATGCTCTTAACTGCTGAGCCATCTCTCCAGCCCCCATTGATTACATTTTTCATTGTTGGCAAAACCAAGTTTTACAAAGCGGTCATTTTGGATGACCTGTTTCAAAGTCATGAGTACTCCTCCTATGTTAGCAGATGACATGTGCTCTGAAGACGGCAAGAACATGCCAGACCTGAAAGGCATCTGGGTAGAGACAGACAGTACTCATTCAAAGATGCAACGGCCACCTCTTCCTGTCCACGTCACAGCTGACACATTACTATCACAACAGATGACTGTATCCTATGTGACTGCACCATAAAGGATTAATCCTTTTACCATGGATATGGGACAGATCATGTTAATTACAATATATTCTGGAGCTGGAGGATGGCTCAGCGGCAAAGAATGCATATTGTTATCAAAGAGGACCCAAGTTTGGTTCCCAGCACTCACATAGGGCGACTGGCAACCACTTGTAGCTGTAACTCTGGATGTGATGCCTTCATCTGGCTCCCTATTCACACCTACACATGATGTCCACACCTCACACTACATACACACCACACACAAACACACACACACACACACACACACACACACACACGAATAAAAATACAAATCTATATTGCTCTGCCTAAAAACTTAAATGCAACTAATTAATTAATTAATTAATGCAAGAGATTTTAGCAGTGTTGGGATAGAATTACAGCCACAGTGATTAACTATGGTGAAAAGCATCAATTATTTGCCCAAACAATATACATAAAGATATGGAGTGAGTAATGATACAATAAATGTGTTCACATTTTAAGATCTACCTATGACACATACTATTTAGCCATGAACACCAGATTTTAAAGTTATATATATCAGGATACAGGGACATCCAGGTTTAGGCACACCCCTTAGGCCAATAATCAGAATATATGAAAATAAGACTCTTCTGTGGATCAGAGATGTATAGCAATAGAGATAAGTTAATCATTTCTCATTACAGGTAGTCTTAAATCATTTGTACCAATGGTTTGAGATTTGGGGTTGGGATTGCCTGCCATCAGACATTATGCAATGTCCAGGAATTTCATCTTAGTGGTGCTGAGATGGGGGTTTGCTCCTGGCATTCAAGGGGGAGGGGAGAAAGCAGATGTGTATCCCATAGTGCACAGGACTATCCTCAACAGAGAAGACTGACTCAAACGTCCCCACGAAAGCTGTAGGATCCTGCTCTCTCTGTCTGAGAACATGCCCAGCTAGAAGCTGGAGGCCACGTGTGCCAAAGTTCCTCCTTTGCCTCTGAAGTGCTCACTGACTCAGCACGGGAATGACTGTTCAAAGTGAGTGAGTCTCCTCAGAGTGTAGGATGGAAGGACGGACAGACAGACGGTGGGGAATGCTCTTCACCCCAGCAGACAGCTGTTTTGCATGTGTGGTTTATCTTTCTTGGTTCAGCTATAACATAAATAGTTGGTTTGGAAAGCAAGCACTTTGACGGGTTTTAATGTTCCTAGTTTATGAGCGATGGGTTCCACTTCAGGGAATCCCTAATTAACAGAGCCAAGTGGTTAATTGATTCCACATGTGGAAAACTGAGCTATTTATGCACACATAATGCTAAAATCTCCCCCATCAGAATTCCTAGTTAATTGAAATCCCACACGATTTCCAAGGCATTAGTTCATTCTTCCCCACATTCTTCGTCGTGTAACTCTTCACGCTTTCTCCCTCTACCCACTAGCTACATCAGCAAAGCACGTTGGGCTGCATGCCAGGCCTTGTGCCTGGGGATTTTATGCTCACAAGCTGTTCGAAGCCACCAACATATACATTATCCTTCAAACTCAAGAAATCAGGAGATACAGACAGGTGAGTGTGTAAATGAATATTGGATGAAAGCACTCGCAAGAGACGGCTCAATGTCAATTCGCCTAGCACAGTGAAAAGCAGGAAATACAAAGCAGGAAGAGAGGAAACATTTAAAATAATATACACTATTTCCTGGGTCTGTGCCTGTTCCTGGATATTATAATCTCATTTAATCTTAACACCAACCCAATATGCAGATGCCAGCAGACTCATCATATTAGAGACGTGGAAACTGAATCACAATCTAATGAAGGTCACATAGCTTCAAGCGACCTATCTGGGATCTCTGCCTGTATTATCATACCTTGGAGAACAGTTGGGCTGGACAACCTATAATTCTCTTGTCAAACCTGGTCTGTTTGCTGTTCTTTGTAAATAAAGTTTTATTGGCACATAGCCATATTCATTTGTTTATGTGTTGCTTACAGCTGAATTTGCTGTACGGGTCAGGGACCATATGGTGAAAGCATAAAACTTTCTCTTTCTCTCTCTCTCTCTCTCTCTCTCTCTCTCTCTCTTTTTTGGTTTTTCGAGACAGGGTTTCTCTGTGTAGCCCTGGCTGTCCTGGAACTCACTCTGAAGACCAGGCTGGCCTCGAACTCAGAAATCCGCCTGCCTCTGCCTCCCAAGTGCTGGGATTACAGGTGTGCGCCACCACGCCCGGCGCATAAAACTTTTTCTATCTTCTGGTCTCTGAAGATTTTTAGCATCTGCCTAAACTCTTCAATCGTGAGTAACATCAGGTTGATGCTATTCTATGCTCTTGGACAGCTTTGATTCCAGTCAATATGGTGAGCATGGGTATTCCTTGCTGGTATCTATCTTGAGAAATCACAGTTTTACTAAAATTCAAATGGAATCTTTTTTTTAACTGATATATAAAAATATAAAAGTTGCACAGTAACAAGGCATTATGTGCCGGGCAGTGGTGGCGCACGCCTGTAATCCCAGCACTTGGGAGGCAGAGGCAGGCGGATTTCTGGGTTCGAGGCCTGCCTGGTCTACAGAGTGAGTTCCAGGACAGCCAGGGCTATACAGAGAAACCCTGTCTCAAAAAACAAACAAACAAAAACAAAACAAAACAAAACAAAACAAGGCATTATGCAATATATCCCCCCCCACGATGTTTACACTAGGCTACCTATATCTTCCTATTGCTATCATTTCTTTAGAGTGGAAATTCTTTCCTACTGGCGCCTCAAAACCAGTGCACTGCCATTCTGGCCGATCCTCACAGTACGCACTAGCACACCAGAATGCCCCACTTCCACTTGGCCTGAGCTCCCCACCCAGTGATCACCTTTCTCCCTCCCCAGCCTGCAGGAAGCAATTTCTCTTCTCTTTTTAGTTGAATGAAGGCAAGAATCTACAAGTGAACTCAGGAAGTCTGATTTCCTCATTGTGAGAATGAGTTAAACAAATGAAATCGATTATCAGTCTCCTCACAACAACTTGTATGTCAGATCTTATTTTGTTTTACTTGAATGAAGAAAACATGGGGTGTGAGACAGCTCAGTGGATAAAGGTGCTTGCCGAGCAAGCTGGGCAACCTGAGCTTGTCCTGATCCCAGAGTATAAGGAGAGGACCCACCCTGGAGAGCTGTCCTCTGACCTTCATGGGTGCACTGGGCGCTTGTGTGCCATCACACACAATGGCTGCGACGATGACCGCAATATGAGCATCACACAACAACAACAACAACAACAACAACAACAACAACAATGATGGTAATAATCTAATTTTCAAATTATACCCCCAAGGAAGACACAGGTGAGCAGGTGACTCTCTATGCCCTCAACTCACAGGGCAGGGGAGAGAGCCAAAATCCCCAGCAGGAAGAAATGTCAAAAACCATTTCAGTTTAAAAGAAGAATGTCTTCACCATACTGAATTAAGCAACTGAATCATGTCCGGTTTGCCCAGCAAGTAAAATTTATTATTCATGAAACATGAGAATGGAGCCTAAAGGGATTCATAAACTCAGACCCTTCAACTCAGATGAGAAAAACCAAGAGACTCTTGATGTCTCCAGATGCCCGAATCAAAACCTGTTGTTGACGGTGTTAGAAGATGCTCAAAAGATGTGGGCAGAGGTTGGAAGAGCCGAAACCTGCAGGGTATTGAATGCTCTGAGCTTCCGTTTTCCGCATCTAAAAAAATGGAGGTGTCTACTCAGGGGCTTTTGTGAATAAAGAGTGAAGAGTATGAATACGGCACAGCAGTGCTGCCTCAGAGGAGGAAGACAAGAGAGTCTGCTATTAAACAATTAGAAATATCTCGGGGGGGGGGGGGCTGGGGGCATAGCTCAGACGTACTGAGCATGCCCAGTATACCCGAGGTCCTGGGTTCTACCTTATCACCATACTGTTTTTTAAGCGAGCCACAGAAGAGAACTTAGATGTTATGTGAGGTCAGAGGCACACTGTTCTGTAAGACTGACTCCTGTAAATTGAGGTCCAACCTACTTCCTGATCACCCTTGTAAGCCTTTTCATGAGCGGGTAGTAGGAATGAGCACTCAATCTAATCTCTAAGCTTTTTATCTCTTTTCTATCTGTGTGTTTGCTTGTTTGCTTGAGACTAGGTCTTACTTCGTGACACAGGCTGGCCTAGAACTTACTGCATAGCTCAGGCTAACACCAAACCTACCAGCATCCCGCTGAATCCATCCCGCTGAATGCTGAAAGGACAGGTATGTGCCTCTGTCCCAGTGTACCTCCTATTGCTGTGTTAAACACCACGACCAAAAGCTACTGGGGGCAGGGGACTATTTGGTTTGCATGCCCATTATCCAGAGCAGGAACTTACACATGAACCTGGAGGCAGATACTGGTGCAGAGGCCATGGAGGGATGCTACTTCCTGGCTTGCTCTCCCTGGCTTGCTCAGCCTGACTTCTTATACCACACGGGATTACCTGCCCAGGAGTAGCATTGCCCACGGTGAGCTAGGCCCTCCCACATCAGCCAGTAATCAAGAAACTGTCCCACAGGTTCATCTATGTGTCGATCTGATAGAAACATTCTCTTAACTGAAGCTCGCTCTTCCTGGGTGGCACTGGCATTTTGTCAAACAGAATTAAAAAGAAAAAAAAGAAAGAAAAAAGAAAATCTAACCTAGACAAGCACCATGCCCATTTTTCAGTAATGTTTGTGTGGCCTTTATGTCCCTCCTCTGACCTAGCCATGAGTGCCTTTGGCTACGCTCCGCTGATCTCTCTGACCAGAGTTTCTCCAGCTCCACACTACTGGATCCACCCTCAGCAACCCCCGTCCATCTGCACAGTAACATGAATAAATGCTTCGGGTCCATCTGACCCTCCCTACTCGAGAATTGCTGCTCTTTTCTGTAGCAAATCCCCCTAAGGCCAGCCGCCTCTGCACCTGACTTGTGTTCAAGCCGCCTGATGTTACCTCTAGTTCGCATCACGTAAATACTGTCTTGTGGTAGAAGATCTACTGTGAAACCATAACCTCAACACTTACTATTTAAGAAACTGAGGCATATTGTTCAATTCCTCCAAACCTTGTTGCGTTTTCTACCACACGGAGAGAAATTGTGTCTCTCCCCTATCCAGGGAAAGTCAGACAATTCCTATAATTGGCAGTGGGTTGGGCAGAGGAAAGTGGGTAAGAGATGTTGTCTGTAATCCGAAACACCAGGGGAGTGACTCTTCTTTCCTCTCTTTACCTATATTATAGTATTTACCTACTAAGGATTCCTTTGCTCCTCTGTCCAGACCAGTCCTCTTGCACAAAAAGCCTCCCTGTGAGACTAAACCCAGGCTTGTTCCTTGCTTTGGTGGGCTCCCTCAGCACCGCCAACCTAGTCTGTAGGTTCTCACCTCGGGGCAATGGTATCATCCAGAGGACGATGTCTGAAGACAGCTATGTCTGTTACAGTGGGGCAGGGTTTTGAGGAAGGGAGGAGAATGCTCAGGACATCCGTGTCTTTGAGGATAGGAAGTTGCCAAGCACCCCCCCCCCCATAATGTGTAGGATGCTGCCCTCCAAAAATGAAGAATTTACTGGAGTAAAATTCTTGAGACACCCTGATCCAAACTGTTCCAGGCGTTGAGGTCACAAGGTCCCCAAAAGCCACAGCCTGGCACAGCTTGGAAACAAATCGTCTGCCTATGGAAAAGATGAAGCCCCTCCCTTCTGGACCGAATGGAGCAAGCTTACAACCAATTCAACAATTTCGTTAGCATCCACTGGTCTGCTAACTAAAGGTCACTGAATAAAGGTGTTCAGTTACTTCTTCTTGGTCACGATGGTACGGTTTGTGCTCAGCAGTTGCCAGGACCCTCAGTGTGAGCTGCTCTTTCTCTCACGGTGGGGACGCAGCCCATCACCACGGTGTCATACTTGCTGGGAGAAGAATCTGGAGCAGCACATTAACTTTCCTACCGGGCATTGGTTACATGTCATATTTGCCAAGAATTCCCAACCAACCAACCAACCAACCAACCAACCAAATTCCTGCTGTAGTGCTGTAGTGTGTCGATAGACCAGGGGCCAGGATTGAGGGAATAGACTTGCCTGAACCTGAGCTCAGCAGGATTTTTGAGAGTGGAGTGGAGTGTGACAAGGTGAAAGTCTGCCTCAAAACAGAAGACAAATAAGAAACTCCACCAACCAATATATATACATATACATATACATACACATATATATACACACACATATGTACACACACATATGTACACACATACACACATATGTGTATATATGCATATGTGTATGTATATGCATGTATATATGTATGTGTGTATATATATATATGTGTGTGAGTGTGTGTGTGTGTGTGTGTGTGTGTGTGTATCTATATGTTCCAGGTATAATATATAATATGTACATCTGTAGCCCCAGCAGGTGGATCTGTTTGGGGGCTGGAGATATAGCTTTCCATGCAACCTGAGTTCAATCTCTAGAACCCCATGTAAAACTTCAGGTGAGCATCTGCCTGTAATCCCAGTGCTGCAGGTGGCACTGGACGGGAGGAGGACAGCAGGATCCCTTCGTGGAACTGAGGAGCTTCTCATTCAGCAAGCGTGGCTGTGCCGTAGGGGTGTGGATCAGGGAGGAGTTAAGGTGGAAGTTGGGTGCGCGTGGGTATGATCAAAATATATTGCATGCCAGAATGAATAGGATTGCTGAAAAATTAAAAATAAGGTGAAGGGGTGATCAAGGAAGATCCCTTGTCTCCATGTGAATATGCATGTGTGTGCACGCACACGTGCGTGCAAACACACACACACACACACACACACACACATACGCACACACACTCAGGACTACCATCTACCCAAGACCAAAAGCTAATCAACCAAATAAACCAAAGGAAGAGCAGAAGGAGATAAATTTGGGAAAAGCAGCACACACACACACTCATAACCGTGGGAGACTGGTGAAGCCCACAGGCAGAGGCAGAGCTGCAGATTAAGGCCATCGGTCTAGCACAGCTAGCTCAGTTTTTCTTACTAGTTTGGTCTTAAAAATGCCATATCTATTGCCATCTCATGAAGCAAGCGTCGGGAGAACACATCTTGGAAGACAGTTCATTAAAGCCAGCAAGACGTCAACACTGAAGTACAGAATTACGTGGTTTTTTGTTGTTGTTGTTGTTGTTGTTGTTGTTGTTGTTTTTAAACACTGCAATCAGAGAGGTTTGGGAGAGTACGAAACGCCCGCTTGGCACACTGCCCCAGACCCCTGCTTCAGAACTCTAGGTAAGAAGAGCATTACTAATGCTATCCTCTGTGTCGACGGGACTGGATTTTGACCAGGCCATATTCCCATCAGCAAGGGAAGCATTTGTCATTGCCACCTTAGCAACTGAACAAGGCAGCGTTGGGTTTGGTTACACTTAGATACTAAGCAGAAAACTGTTAACGTTCGCAGAGTTTGCATAACTTTAAAACTAACTGAAATGTTTGTGAGAGGGGGGGAAAATGGATCTCAACAAATAATGACCCTGAATTTAGTAAGGAAACATCAGTGCAGAGGCATTTGTCTCTTAGATACAAGAGAAGGGACACAGTACAGTCCCCCATTAATCCTCAACTAGTCCCTAGTTCTCTTCACTGTCCCTTACCTGGAAGTCTCATACCCAGTGACTCACTGTAAAAATTCTGTACAATCTTAACGGCAGCAAAAAAGAACAAAGCAGAGAATTGTGACCTCTGAAGAAGAGCCTACCTCCTCAAGGTCCGTAAGTCTAACCACCCTTGACCTTTCTGCAGGGAAAGGGTCATGGAGAGGCATGCCAGACTGTACAGCAGCCTCCAGAGACCGCTCTTGAGAAGCAGGCTTCGTCCCTGTGACTCGAATAGGCTGAACAAGGCTCTACCTGACACAGGGTAAGAAAATCCCAGCATAAGGTGGTGCGGCAGCAGTGTGGTATCTGTCCCTCTAGCTCAGGGATTGTCGCGCTCTCTGGGCCTTCACCTTCAGGTCCTGTGAGTCACACAGCCTGTCCACCACCCCTCATCCTCGCACATCACAATGGAGAGGAGAGCCCTAAGAGAAAGAAGTTCACCCGCCCTCAGCCTCCTTCTGGATGGAACAAGCTGTGATTATACAATCACAAACCCCCTGTGTTTGTAAGTCGGTGAAAGATTCCCAGATGCCTGCTTCCTAGATTCTCTCAGGACTCTGGAAATAAGCCTGGTATTCTTTGCCACACCCCATTTCACAAGAAGAGGAACGGAAGTGTGTGGGGGTTGGGGGTGGGGTAGGAGAGGGTTCCAGGTGTTGTCTGGCAGTGCTGCAGGAGCCTAGCTCTGGCTCCCTCATCCCCTGAGGCTGCTAATTCCTTCTCTGTGGTAAACACCGCCAGGAATTACACTCTTAGGATTATCTAAGAAAAATAAGCCCTGCCTGTTTTCTGAACTGGCAATGAGAGAAATCCTCCCAGCTGAACCTTGCTGGGACTTAAGACTAGGTATTTTCCAAGTTAAAAAAAAATTGTATTTAATTCACAGCTAATTATGGGATGGGGGCCAGAATGAACACTGCTGCATGCTTACATGATCCATGCTACTCCTGTTGGGCCCTTTATGTTTGTTTTTCAAATACAAGGGGGAATTCCAGAGCCCTTAATCAATGCCAAGAGGGGAGAAGGCAGAAAATAGATTCTTGATCTAACCTTAGTTTAAGCTGATGGCTGTTAAAGGAGAATGGTTATATTTTGATTAAAATTTTTATTCCTGTATTAAGTATATAAGAGGCATATGACTTTTTAAAAAGATTTATTTATATATTATATGTAAGTATACTATAGCTGTCTTCAGACATCCCAGAAGAGGGTGTCAGATCTTGTTATGGTGGTTGTGAGCCACCATGTGGTTGCTGGGATTTGAACTCAGGACCTTTGGTAGAGTAGTCAGTGCTCTTAACTGCGGAGCCATCTCTCCAGCCCCGACTATTTTTTTTAAACGTGTGTTCAATGTATAATATGTGTGCCTAACTGTTTAGTTTGGCAGTAGGACACTATCATCTACAAACGTGGTGGGCCATATCCATAGCTATGCTGGGAAGTGTGAGGCCCAGGGACCACAGGTTGAATATTCCTGTTGATGCTATAATCATGTTCTTTCCCTGATTACTGACCTTTGCCCTCCCTCTGTTTTCACAGGTCCCTTTCTTCTTCCCCAGTAGCCCCCGTTCTGCTATTTTTAAATTAACTTTTTAAGTTAGCTTAAGAAATGCTGTTTTTTTTTTCTGGCATTTTTCATGCATATTATAGTATGCCTTTTCTTATTAGAGGGGTATTAAAGTTGGCACAAGAGGAAACATTATTTTTTACATAATCTGAATCCAAAAATGTTATGTTCTCATACATGCATGCATGGCATGATGTAACCTTTTAGCTAATATATTAATGATATGTTGTGTTTTTTCCCCCAAGGCAACTTTGCCTGTGATATGACACACAGACATTCCTCTGTCCTTCAGAACTCACTCCGGTCAACCTTACACAGCTGCTCTATTAGATATTGTATTATCTCCATGAAATTAAAACCAGGGCTGTGATGTCGCTTATAACAAGGGGCTGTTCATACTCTAGAGAAAAATAAAACCCGCTGTAATGCATTATCATCTACGTGGGCTCCAGTGGAGAACAGTCTGAGATCCCGCAGGGCTGCCCCGCTCCTGACACTGTCAAGCAAGCTCTACCAACCTGAGCTCCAGACAGCCAGTGCCTCCCTTCTGGCATACATGTTTTCTAAGATGCTTGTACATTTCTTCTTCCTGAGAATAGATCTTCTCCTGTAAAGTTCTTGTCATTGTTTTTACTTCTTGCATAAGATACTGCACTTTGAACATATCCTATCTATTTCACTGTGTCTTCCAGCATAACGTGAGAACAAACAAGGCTCACAGTCCAACGCTCACTGGGTATCCTAAGCTACCTGTTATACAACCTTACCAAGATAAACCTGATTCTGTGTGAAGGTTTAACCTCAAAAACCCAGGGCAAGGTGGGAGAGGTCCACGGACCTGCCGTTCCTTACTTCCTCCACTGTAAAGGGCTCTTTCAGCTTTGGATGGTTGAGTGTCTTCTCTGTGTTCAGTTTGAGTCTAGGTGGTAGTCACAGGCTGTTTAACAGCATGTGTATAATCCATACTAAGACTTGGGGGAAAGTGGAGAGTGCAGTTTGTTCTGAAGGGGAATTCTGGAGGGCGTTGGGCAGTCAAAACAATTCCCTGTGTGCTTATCTGGGAAACGAGGAGCGCCTGCCTGTGGCGGGTTTTGTTTACAGTGGCTGGAGAGGAAGTGCTGAAATGTGCAGAGCTTGCTTCTTAAATGCGCGGCGGATCCTTGGCGCTGCCTCTTGCCAGCGCGTGTTTTCTGATCCATCCTTTTACCATGCTGAGGAGAGCTCCACCACTGGATGATGAAGTTCCCAATGTGAATTAAGTGCTATTTACAGACGGTGGCATTCATCAGACCAACACATCTCACTGGCAGGTTTAAGTCTCTCAAAAAGAGCCTAGCTCTCACTGGCCCAGAAGGCTGGCTGCTAACTATGCATCAGTCTCTGAGCTCACTCTTCAGATCCAGAGGTCTAGCTAGCTACTATGGGCCTTTTAACAATCCCAACCATCAATCGGTATTACATTCTGGTAAGCTGAGGTTTTCTTTTGGGCTTTGTTTGTGTGCTTAGTTTTTGTTTTAAAATTTCCATCTCCAGAAGAATTCTACTTATTTTATACCCCCCTTCCCCTTTCTCTTCCTCCTCTTGCCAGCACTAGGGATTGAGTCTGGGGACTCATATTCACAAGACACGAAGCAACAGCCACAGCCAGTCTATCCGGCCATGCCTTCCTTCTCCACATTCATCTCTTTCTGTTCATGTTCATAGAATGTTGCTGCTGTGCTAAGTGTGTTCCATCCAGAGGAGCCCGGTGCTGGGGTCAGGAGAAGACTACCACTGCACTTGAAATGATACCCCAACTGAAGTGAGGGGCACACAGAAAGCAGGATGTCACAGCCTTAAAAGTGAAGCTTACAGAAGGGAAACCCCGCAATACCCCCCCACCCCCCGCCCCCAGCCATCTCTGGGGTTATGGCTTGTTTAGAAGCTAATTATTTGATTTTATAATTACTTTTGTGGGTTGCAAAATAATTATGGTGTAAGCACATCTACAAGTGCCAAAATAGCACAGGCAATTGTTCTAAAGTGCACAGCAAAAACAATGAGAGAGTCAAGATGGTTGTTTCCTAGGTGGAGATGAGAAAATTCACCCCCCCCCTTGGTAAAAACTGTGAGCCTGCCTGAAGCCCACAGAAAGGTCACAGTGGGAAAGCTAAGGAGACTCACAAGCCAGATTCAGAAGATATACTCTTTCTTTTTACACTGGTCTTCATTTTGAACCTGTTCTGGATTTTCTAGGACATCTAATGGACTTTTAAAAGGACCAAGACTTGAGCCAGAAATGAGGGATATAACTGTGGTCTCTGACTCTTCTGACATTAGTCACTTGTCTAACTCTCTCTCTCTCTCTCTCTCTCTCTCTCTCTCTCTCTCTCACACACACACACACACACACACACACACAATGCTAAGACTCAGGCATACTGGGGTACACCCATCGTCCTAGCTACTGAGGAAGCTAAGCTATATGTCGGAGGGCAGCCCAAGTGTTCTGGCTATATTCCACCTTACAAATCAATAAAGACCCAAACTGTGATTTGTTTGAATCACACACTCAGAAGATTGGATAATTGTTAGGAACTCTTTCAATTCAAAGATCAACTATGGTGATAAATTGCTTAGAAATGGATAGTATTTTCTAATTGTAGGGACTTTGCAGTCGTTAGGGCCTACCCAATACTTTTTGTAAAGAACAAGTTTATAAGCACCTTTTGACTTCTCTGGGGTGTGTTGTGCCTTATGAACTGTCACAGTGTGTAACAAGTGCGTGAAGCTATGAGCCAGTAAACATGCATTGGTAGACACCAATCAGTGAAGTTCACGTGTCTTGCAATATCATTTGTTGGTTATTTTTCAAACACTCCAAGTTACAGCAAACTTTCTCAGCTGATAAACCCAGGTGGGAAGCCCCAGGGCCAGAGTTAAACAGTCCCCTGGGGTTTGGGCACATCAGCCAACTTCATTTTCCAGGTGGGAGAAGCCGGGGGACAGAAGTGACTGGAGGGTAGACAAAGGACAGCTGTGGTCCCCTGGGCTTCCGCACTTGAAGTAAACACCCCCTCCCTCTGAGAATCCCAGGCTGAGAGTTTGCTTTGGGAGGTTGGTTTTGTCCTTATTTTTTCTGTATCATTTCCCCCTCTTCAGCTCTGCAATTTAAGAGTGGGATTTCTCTGCCCAAAATTCCACACCTTAGAGGCTTGGTGAAGGGTGATTCTCAGGCAATTGGACATGGCTGACAAGCCCATTCATGACAGCATATGCAGGTGTCATGAGAATACTATAGCAGTCTTGAACTGTTCTCCATAAAGTGTTCATAGTGCTAAAAGTCTGTTCAAATGCGTACAAGGTAATAAGATATATGAACTAGAAAATCTCTCTCTCTCTCTCTCTCTCTCTCTCTCTCTCTCTCTCTCTCACACACACACACACACACACACACACACACACACGTGTGCTTATAGCCAGCCTCTGTTTGGGTTATCTGACCTTACTAGTTTCCTTAAATGGTCTGAATTTACCCTTTCTTGATCAACATGCCTCAGAATCTAATGTCCTCCAAAGTAGCTATAATCCAAGTCACAGTCAATGAGTATCAGGATGGAGTTGGATGAATTGGACTTTCACAGATACTTTGCTACAAGAATATAAATAAAATAGGATTGTTACTTTGTAACACAGTGTGGAATTTCTTAAGGGATTAATCCATAGGTTCCTGCATGACACAGCAATGCTACCTCTAGGTACACACTAAGGAGAAACGAAGACCCATGTCTACACATAAATTTGCCCAGGAATGTTCACAATGGGGTATTCACAATAGTTCCTATAGAAACAAACCATGTGCCCAACTGATGGATGGATAGATAAATGGATGTGGTATACAGATAACAGCACACATTTAGCCATAAAAGGAAGCATAATCCCTGCTATACAGTATGGATGAGCCTTAAATACATTATGTATAGTGAAGGGAAGCCAGACACAAGAATTTACATAGGACAGGAGTCCATATATATGAAAGGTTCAGAGTAGGAAAATATGTAGACATCAAAAGTAGATTTGCACTTGCCTGAGATAGGAGCTATAGAATGACCAGAGAGATTAACTAAAAGGATCAGAGTGTTGGGGAGGAGGTGCAGAATGATGAGGTCTTGCAATTGCCTTTAGTGATGAATGTAAGATTCTATGACGATACCCAAACCGCTTACCGTTAGTGAACTAGCAATTAGGTATGGTGCGTGCATTACGTCTTAATAAAGCTGCTAGAGAAAAAACTCCCCTAGGTAATCTTGCGTCCTTCATGGATGGGCATCCACTCAAATCTCACCACACCCCAGCTCCTGTGCATTTCCCCCAGGCACAGCAAGCCATTGTCCTTGAAGTCACTTTA
Organism: Apodemus agrarius; assembly: GCA_964023405.1. Taxonomy (NCBI): domain Eukaryota; kingdom Metazoa; phylum Chordata; class Mammalia; order Rodentia; family Muridae; genus Apodemus; species Apodemus agrarius. The sequence continues at coordinate 20,742,189 of OZ030019.1, forward strand.
ATGAATGGATTTGTACTTATCAGCTAGATGGGTAATTAATACATTGACAAATATTCATGTACCGAACACATTTTGTTCCACACTTAATATCCATGCATCGTTCAAGACACTAGCAATAAAAGACCAAAGAGGAGTTGTGGAAAGAGTCTGACTAAGGAGGCTCTACCTTTGATGGGACTTACAACTTTTCTCCACCCTTGCTCTTTATCCTGTCCTGGAGTGACCCTTTGCTAGCCTAATCCTATATATCCAATACAATTGACCTCAAGAGCCCTCTCCTCTGACAAGACCTAGGTAGCTTTCCACCCCTCAAAAGGAGAGAGGTTCTCTATCTCTGGTCTCTGACATCCAAGGATCATCTGTGTCATAGCAGCACCCCTCTTTGGGCTATCAGGTCCTCTCAGGGCAGGAATTCAGACCTGTCTCTTTCCTTACACCAATATCACTATAGCATCAATACCTGAGAGGTAAGTTAACCAATGACCATGCTCCACCCTCTTGGCAATGCTAAGGAAATCCTACCATATCTGTCTTCATATGGTCCGTTGCTAACATGCTAGATAATTTACTATGCTGGGCTGAATTACCTATAGTTGATTATTTCTTTTTCCATCTTAGCACCTGGATTGTTGCTTAGATCCAGGTTCTTTTTCCTGAAGGCTTTCCTCTTTGGGATCCTCTTTTCTTCCCAACAATGTGACCGGTGGAGGGACACTCACCTCTTTTCCTATCCCTGGCTCCCCAGCCTTCAGCTGGGCCCTATTCACATCCTTGCTTTCATCACAACCGCCAGCCAGGAATAGCACATTATACACAGCTAATGGCAGCTCTCGACTGGTTGAGGCGCCCCTCCCTTCAGATTGGTGTTTTGACACGTTTCCCCCCCCCCTTTTCAGTGCTAGGGAATTGAACCCAGGGTGTCACACATGCCAGAATGGAGGAATGCTACACTCCAGCGCCATGCCCTGTTTCCTAGCCTTAAGTTCTTCTTGAAGCCTCAGATGCCCAATCAACTCTAAGAAGTTCTTTCCATCTGTATCAATCAGTAAACCACAGAAAGAAGCATTTGGGTTTAGAAAACAGAACACCATGAACAGATGCCGTGCACAGATTCTAGCTACTAATCTTTCAGTTGGGTTCCTCACCTTCCACGTGCAGGATTCTGCTTTAATCTACAAAGCTCACACAATCTAAACAAAGTGAATAGGAAGAGATGGGTCAAGTGTCAGACAGATACTTAAACAGAGGAAGTTTTTTTTAGCAAAAGTATCCAGGAATGGAATGTTATGCTAAAGGTGGGCCTGTTGGTGTAAGACTATACACCCAGAGGGGAGAGGCAGGAGGATGGCCAGTTTAAAACCTCCTTAGGCCATCTTCCTGTCTCTAAGTAATCAAAAAGAGGGTCAGGAGATACAGTTGTGAATGAGGTGCTTGCCCACTGTGAGCCAGGCCCTGTGGTCAACCCTCAGTACAAAATAAATTAAATAAATACCAAAGAGAAGGAAAGGAAGAACAAATACTATGCTAAAAATAAGATGAGGTAAAGATTTTCAATTGCTAGTGTAGAAAGAATATGAAACAAAGTTTGAGTGCTGGACAGAACTGCAGGATTTTTCATCCTTTGACAATGACTGTTCAAGGCCAAGGGACATTCTTTCTTGAGCTATGAATGGTCACAATGACTGAGTCCTCTTTCTGGTCTGGTTCGTCCCAGGTGCTACCAGGAATGTAATAGTTAAAACAAAACACAAAGCAACAAACCAAACTGAAATCAAAGCCCATCAAAATGTATTTCAGAATCATTCCAGAGTAGGAGTCTGAATGATAAGTTCATGGTGATACATACATATATATATATATATATATATATATATATATATATATATATATATATTCTCTGGTTCCTGAAAACTATTGTTTAGTATTTCATAAGCTTGTTAAAGGTAAATTGGTGAGGTCATCTGTGCTTACCAGCCTATGGTGCTCAGTAAATGAAATCAGAACTCCTTTGAAAACTTCCTTGGATTTTTTGAGACTTCTCTTGCTCCAAGCAAGACCCACCAACCTTTCTGTTCCTGAAACCCACAGCTTTCCCTCTTAGATACTTCACACTTCCGTGGACTCGGGTGTCAACCTTCATCTCCCTGGCTAGTCTCCTATGGTTTTGATTTCTGTCTTCCCAGTGCTTCTCAGAGCACATCAAGTAACTGGCTGGAAAAGACCGAGCACTGTGGTCACAGACGCCGGTTGGCTCGGGTCCTTTTCTGCTACATTCCCCACGTTTCCCCTGCAAACTCTCTTTCCCGGACACACAGTGCTCTTTCACGGTTACAATCCCCCATTTTTCCCCAGCAAAATACTTCCTCCCTTTACCTGGCAAACTCTCCTTTTCTCTTATTCCAAATGTCCCCTCCTTGGGGAAGCGTGCCTGCCTCCCTCCCTCAGTTACCAGTGTCTTCAAGCTGTGTGACAGTTGCTTTTGTGTTTTTGAAGGTAATGAACAGCTGGTTGGTGTCCTTGTTGGTATCTCCCCTCACCTGGGTAAGGCCCTGCACAAGCAAGCTGAGTTCCCGTACAATGTAGGAAAGTCAAGAAAATCTCAGCTGCTCAAGGACTTGACCCCTGGAGCAGACATTGAAGGCTCGCCTTCATTAGAATTGTGTGGCTTTAAGACACACTCCTCCTTTTATTTCCTACTAAGCACACTTCACTTGTCTTACTGGCCTTCCCCAACCTGCTCTACATGCCTGAGTTCAAACCCAGGGCATTCCACATTTTAGGCAAGTGCTTTCTCACCAAACTCTACCCTCGGGCCCTATGTCCGCTTCCCCTCCCCCCCCCCCCGAGTTCCCTTACTCTGAGAAGTAACTGGATCTATCTCCATCTGTCCTCTTGACTACTGAGTTGTCTGTAGAAGGACTTCATCGGTATAAATTTAGGCCCCCACACAGAGTTTGCTCTTTTACTTAGGATATCAAAATATATGCTTTAACCATGAGCTAGGGAGAAGACTGTTTTCCTCTTGGACCCAAGTCAAGAAATTTAATTACAGAAGAGGCGATACACCATAGTACATCAGAAGGAAAAGCCCAAGGCGAAATTGGACTTTGCTGCAACCAGACAAATGATAGTAATCACAGCTAATATTTCTCAAGCATGCTCCCTTGCCAGGCACCATGCTAAGTGCTTTGTACCAATTATCTCATTTAATCCTCGTAATCTTGGGCGGTAAATAATACTGTAATATCCTACCCGGCTAGCAAGTGGAAGGAGGCTTTATTTGCAAACAGACAGGAAAGTTCCAGGGTCCAGCTGTGGGCCACAGCTGGAAGCTGCCTCCTTCTTCCTGAACCTTTCTGCTAGCAGCCCAGGTATCAAATGGTAGCTTGACTTTGAAGAACTGGCTACTCTGCATTCTGCTGATCCCCTCTGTAGAAGGCAGGAGGTGGGCCATAGAAACCCACAGGGCATGTTTCCCTAAAGGGTTGTCCTGCTGAGAGCCTACAGTCCATGCACCAAAGATCTAGGACAATTCTCCCTTCAACACCCACATGGGAAAAGCAGGCATAGTGGTACACATGCACACTTACAATCCCAGCATTTGGAAGGCTGAGGCAGGAGGGTTCCTGTGCATTCGGGGCTAGCCTGGGCTACCTGGTGAAACCCTGGCTCAAAAATAAGAACCATCCCCCCCCCAAAAAAAAATCATATGAGAGTTGACTAAGAAAGATGATGAATAGTTCTAGCTCCTAAGCTGAAACCTGTTCAGGAGGTCAGTGGGTTAATGCATTAGCATGTGAGTGTCCGCAGACACTAAGCGCATAATGATTCATAACCAATAATGCCTCATTTCCCAACTGCCATTTTCATTACTTTCAAAATGTCACTGCAAAAACAAGACTGAGCCTCGCAAGTATTTCTCAAAACTGTCAACATGTTTCCTTTCTAATGAACGGACATCTTCACAGGAATGGTTCTGTTTGTGTGTGGTGCTGGGGATAGACCACAGGGACTCACACCTGAACCCATGCTCTACCACTGAGTTACACCCACACCCGAACCTTAGCAATGATCAGGGAGACCGCTCTCTAAAACTAAGTCACCATGATTAAGACTCCCAAGGAATTAAAATAATAATAGAAAGTGTTCATGACATGATATACAGAAATACTTCCGTTCTGTGCTGGATTTCTCTGTATATTTGCTTCTTAATCATTTATAAATGAAATAGTACCTTCCCAGTCATTTCCAATATAACGTTTTACTAGAAATGTAATCGTTTCTTATAGCTTTACAATATACATAATTTCTACTTCATTTAGGTATAACTTTTTCCCCTTTCTTCCTACCAGTCAACCTGTCAAACAAGTAGATCGAGGAGAGTTTTTGAGAAATGTAGGAGAAAATTCTGCTGTTTCTCCTCATCTGTGGCTCCTATTAGCTTAGCTTATTGAGATAGTAAGTGTACAGGACTTGCACACAGCTATAAGCACACACGCCACAATTCCAAATTCTCTAAGTCAGCAGTTCTCAACCTGTTGGTTGCTATCCAGGGTCAAACAAACAAAGAAAGAAAAACAAACAAACCCTTTCACAGAAGTCGCTTAATACCATGAGAAAACACAGGTATTTTACATTATGATTTATAGCAGTAGCAAAATCACAGTTATGAAGTAGCGACAAAATAATTTTATGGTTCGGAGAGGGTTCCTATAACACAAGGAACTGTATTTAAGGGTCGCAGCATTAGGGAGGTTGAGACCCATAGCTCTAGATGTTGCAGAGGGGAGGGAATTAAAAAACCATCTAAAAACCCAACATTCTGGTGCTCTGAGAAAAAATGTTATCTGCCTTGGTTTTATCCTGTATCTGAAACTCTGTGGCCTTTAGCACTGGAGTGCTACATCAATTCACTCCCTTTTCTGAGAGCAGTTTCAGTGCAGGGTACAGACAGCAAGGACGGGCAGAAGCACACACCAGCCGTGAATGAGCGGTGGATTTATGCTACAGCTTATTGTTGTTATTAGTATTAAAGTGGTTGACTTAAAATAAGGTCAACAAAAGCATCTTTAATACTAATGCACAAATATTAAGAACATTAAAAAAAAACTTGAATTGAAAGATAATCGTCATGGTCACCAAGTGGCTCAGCAAATAAAGACACCGGACAACCACACCCCGATGACCTCGGTTCAATCCCTGGGACTCACAGTTTGGAAGAAGAGACTTAAGTGCTATAGGGTGTCCTCTGATCTGCATACATATATGATGGTGTGTGTACATGTACACACACACACACACACACAAATTAATAAATATAATTAAAAAAATGAATGGCTAAAATGTTTTATATTCTCTTCAACTAGTCAAGAATTATTTTTTTTTTTTGCAGGGCAGTGGTGGCGCAGGCCTTTAATCCCAGCACTTGGGAGGCAGAGGCAGGCGGATTTCTGAGCTCAAGGCCAGCCTGGTCTACAGAGTGAGTTCCAGGATAGCCAGGGAGGGCTACACAGAGAAACCCTGTCTCAGGAAAAAAAAAAAAAAAAGAATATTTTTTCTTTTAAAATTTACTATATTTCAGCTAAAGACATTTGGTTACCAGAGATCTTTAGATGGCAAAATTATTAAAATATGCTTCAAATGTTTACAATAAAATTGTCATTTAAAGGGAAGACTTCTTAAACGGGACAGTTTTTTGTGGATGTAGCTAAGTGGCGTCTTTCAGGTTGCTAAGGGACTGGGCAGACTCAGAGACTGAGATGCTGTACAGGGAGATCCACTATAAGCAGTTTTCTCCAACTGGGAATGCGGTCCTTTTGTAGAGTACTTGCCCGGCATGGCTAAGGCCCGGGGTTCCATTCCCAGCACTGCAAAGGAAAAGCGGAAGGAAGGAAGGACGGTCTTTCTCTAGTGAGCTTTGGGAGAAGTCTGTCCCCTTTAAGCCCTGAACATGCATTTTCTTTAAGAGGCCGTTGCTCAGGTGAAATGCTGAGCAGATTACAGCACTTGGCGCAGAGCCTGAGGACCAGAGTTTGATCCCTGTGACCCACTTGATGGAAGGAAAGAGCTAACTCCTGGAAATTCTTCTTCTCTGATCTCCATATGGGTGACGTGGTGCAGGCATGGAGTCACCACACACACACACACATACACACAGGTACACATACACACATACACACACATAAACACACACACATGCACACACTCCACATACCACATGCATGCACACATACACACTCTCACACACTCACATACACACATATACACACACATGCACACACACATATACACGTACACATACACACACTCACACACATACACATGCAAACATACATACATACACACATATACATACACATTCAAACATATATACATATACACATATACACATACTTACATTCAAACATATATACATATACACATATACACATATACACGTACACACACACACACACACACACACTCTCTCTCTCGCTCTCTCTCTCTGTCAATGAATGAAATAAAACATTCTGATGTTCCTGACTTACATCAAAAGAATGAACCCAACTGTACCACACTCTTACTTCGCTCAAAAAAAAACTATACCACACACCTGGTATAGTGGTACAAAATTAGGTAAAAATTAGGCACTCCGACCTTAGCCCTCTTCATCGATGGTTCTGCAATTAAATACTTGTATACAACTTAGTACAAGAACATCCTTGAGTGGGTACTCCTGAGGGCATTCTAGAACTCGAGGCTATGGAGAAAATGTGCCACATAAGAGGAAGACAGACTGCAGGTTAGAATGCATGCCTGCCTTGAACGGCACACAGCACATGCTACCGCTGATGGAGCTCCTAATTACATACATAAGCACACATCCTTGAGTGTAGAAACACCCTTTCCTTATTATAGCAACGCACAGAGACACCCATTTAAACAAACTCCCACAAATGGGGAAGCAGTATCTCTTTTGGGCTACCATTCAGTCAACAGAGTGACTGGCATTTAATAAGTAGCTCGGCTTACATCACATTCCCCATTATACTGTATGAGAAGGGTCTAGTTTGGGGTCCAGTTAATCTGCGTGTATGCATTCCTCTTGCTGTCTCCAGTTTAGCAGTCAGCCTAAGAAACAAACACATGTCCACATGTGTGTCTCAAACACCCTTAAACCCAACAGGCTGGGCTCAGCTCTGTCCCCCTCCTACCTCCTCCTCCGGTCCTGGGTACGGTTCCAGTTTGCTCTTGGGTGACTCGCTCGCTCCACGCCACACAGCCTCTCTCACATTTTAATCAAAGAAAACTATAATTACGCGAGCAGGACTCTAATTTTGAAAAGACATTAGGCCATTCCCAGTCACTTCATTACTGAGCACTTCAGAGGCCGACAGAGAACTGGGGGGAGGGGGGGGAAGGGGGGATGGAGGAAGGGTTCTAAGTAATATCTGTTCTTCCAAAGGGAACACTGGAAAACTGCCTCCTCAAGCAGGTGTACCAGAGCTAAGCTGTAGGGCGCAGGGCTGGCCTCTGTTAGATCTGCCTAAAACTTTTCCGCGACCTTCAGTGGCCCTCCCGAATCTGCACAGCGAGAGCTGCTGCCAGGAGGCTCCCGTGAAGGCACCTCCACAGAGGCGCCCACACAAGCAGAGGCTTCTTCTGCTCGCTCTAAGGCCAACCGTCCCTGGTCTTGGCTCTTTCTGCCCAGGGCTGCTGCCTGCACCTCCCCCCACTCTGAGCACCAGGCATCTGTCCAAGAGGGACGCGCTGTAGCACTCAATAAACAAACAAACAAACAAATACCACAGCCATATTTTACTCTAAAGGGACACCATTCCACACAACTCCACAAATGCTCAGTGAGTGAGCTGGGTCTCTCAGAGGTCAAGGCCAATGACTTCTTCCAGGGAACCCACCTGAAGGAAACCCACAATCTGTAACGTAACCCGGCAAATCTCACAGCAGAGATGGGGCTAGGGGTGGGGGTGGGGGAGCAGGTGTAACATCTTCTTAAAAAGCTTTCGTTGCTGCTGTGGACAGATTCCCCTAAGACCCCATCTTGTCAAATCAAAACCCTACAGTTGACTCTTTGGGCGCTGCTGCAAGCCCACTGGCTCCCGGTGACACTCGGCAAAGTGCAGGGGCCGGGCGGCGGGGATCGAAGGTCCCCGCAGTTGTCCAGGTGGCAGATTCGGCCAGCACCCGGGACCGTGGACTGGCAGAGCCACCTTCCCGCCACCTCCCCGACGCGCCGGGCACTCACCGTCGCGGCCGTCCTCCCCCCGGCTGCAGTTGCTGCAAATGTGCTTGATCTCCTTGCCCAGTTGACAGTGGATCACAAACGACACGTTGTTATTGTTGTTGGGGGCGGGGTCCTTCGGGGGCTTCATGCTCAGCAAATAAAAAGCTTTCTTTTTGGGCTTCACGGCGGCGCCCGCGCCTGGCAAGGCGCCCTGTCTGCAGCGCGGCTTCGCGGCGCGCGTGGGCTCCGCCATCCGCTCCCCGGGCGTCCGGGGTCGGCCGCTGATCGCCGCCCCGCGCTCTGCTACTCGCGTCCCCTGGCCGCGCCCGCATGCCCCCACGCCACACCAGCGCCACTGCGGGGCGGGGCGGGGCGGGCTGGCGCGCTCGAGGTTTTGACCTCTTGGAGCTCCGGACAAATCCCGAGACCCCGGGCGGGGTGGAGGTGGGAAGGACTGCGGAGTGCTGAACCTGCTCTTCCACCGGCGAAGCTCTGGGTCTCCTGGGCTCTGTCTCCCCGGGGCAGCCCCACCCCTTGGCGATTCGAAGCACCCGCAGCTCCCAGCCAACGGGGGTTTGTGGCCACCTTCACTCTGGAAACACAGGGCAGGATGCCACAGCCATCCCCCTTCCAGGACTCCCGCTGCCAAATGCAAGCAAGATATACTACAGCAGGCGGCTGTCCCAGCCCTAGGGTGGAACTGAGAGGCTTGCACAAATTATATTCTCGGGCGGGTCCAACCACATCCCAGAACTAGACAACCTGTTACAGCATCCCTGCTTTTGCTTCCAGTGGAAAAACCTTCCCCCAAGATGAAGGGGACTTCACTCCACGGTCCTTAGTTGCAGCCAAAGGGCAAAATGCATCTTCAAGCCATTCTCAAACAACAGGCAATTTAGGGACACCAGTTAACTCACTGAATGCTCTTCAGGTGCTCTGTGATCGCAGGTCAAGCAAGGCAGGTGACACTATGAGGACTTGCAGAGAACAGTTCCCGGAGGAAGGCAAATCCCCAGCCTCGTTTGTTGAGTTTTTGATTGTTCTGAGTGACTTTAAAAAGATCACCTTGTGTTGTTTAAAACCCACTCATCATTTTACAGGACATCCTGAGACTCTTTCTTCAAGCACCTTTCAGGGAATCTCGGCTTTGAGAGAAACTACACTTGACAAACATCTTAAGTGCTTATTCATTAAAAAAAACAAAAACACTCTGGAGCCTGGAGATTCTGGTTTCCTGGGTCATTGTAGAGCCCCAGGGGTCTGTAACGGTTAACAAGCTGGGGGTGGGGGTGGATTTTGACAAAGCGTAAACAAGAGAAACCGTTATTTATGGCCAGGTGTGTCAGACCCCCAACCCATGTTCCTTCCACAATGTCTTTTTTTTCCTCTGTGCTCCAACCTTACCCCCTTTTCCCTCTAATGGAGCCTACCAAAATAGTGTCAATCAAAGAATGCATGGTCTGACAGTCACTTCCGGTTGTTACCAAGAACTTTCTGGATGCTAACTTCAAAATGTTCTGGGAAACCGAACTACACGGAGGACAGGTCACTGTTGTCTCTCCCCTACCCAGACAGGTTTGGCATGAAGGGTTCGCTTCCTGGTGAGGGTCAGTGCAGGAGGATGGTCAAGTGCTACCTTGTTTTGTTTCTAGACACACCAAGCCCACCATCCCGGCATTCATCAGCCCAAACAGGCACAGGCAGCTTCACTTTTATCTTATCGTTGCTAAGTCAGTGTCTGCCACCTCCCTTTGCCCCAGAAGTGATGTTATCCACAGGGTAGGGACAGATGTTTAAAGAGGTGCTCTCTTTAAACAGACCCCCCTTCGTACAAGTGTCCGTCAAGGCCCTGGTAACATCTCCCCTCATCGGCCCGGTCATCAGCCCTAGGTAAATGTCACTGTCTCTGCTCTTCTCAGATCAGGTGCCACCGGGTCCCCAGTATCTGGGAGATGACAAAGATATATCGGTAATATTGTTTGGCTGCCTAAAGGGACGACTCTTATTATGCCATGGGCAGACAGACACCTTTTCTAATTCACTGGCCTTGCCTTTATCCTATCTTTCCCCCTTAGCTCCGAGAAGAAGAGAGAAACTGTGTGTCCAAGGGCACATTACATCTTTTCTAAACAGTATTTTGAACATCGCCAGCCTTTCCAACGTCACTTCCTGCCCCACAGGTCAGAATAAGAAGACTTGCGTCAACCCCATCTGGCCTCATTAAAACAACTGGACTGGAAGCAATCTGTTATTCACTCCCGGAATACTAAGCCTGACCCAAGGCTGTGTTAGTCCTGACCTTAATTGGCCAAGTTGTGATTGTAGCATAGCAAACTCTGGACATAGCTGCTAGCAGAAAGCTCACAGATCAAAGGAGGTACCCTGAAGGCAGGGGTGGGGTGGGGAGAGGGGCTTTTATTCAAGAGAACTGCACAAGAAGAATTTTGGGTTGCCTTGGACAGCTACTTGGTTGGTGCTCCCTCTTCCTAGCTGTCCTCCCTGAGGTGTCAGCAGCCTCTCACTGGTGCTGCCCAGTGGTACCTGTTTGTGATGTGAAGCTGTTTACAGATTAATATATTACGGGGCAATAAAGTGAAGACCCAGTTTCTCAGTCGCACTAGCTACAACTTAAGAGGATAGCAACCACGCGTGGCCAGCAGCTGCTATAGTCCCCGCCACCACCATCGTGTTCTTAGATATATGAAGATTTATACCTGAGGCTGAAGGACGGAGCTGCCGTCTCCTATTGCTACAACAGAAGGCTGGCTCCGAGGACCAGAACCCAACACATGTAGTGCTGCTGGCAGTTATATCTGGCAGTTTCTGTCATCACTTTTCTTCCGTAAGGAGCGGGACTGGTGGGCATGTGTTCCCTGTGCTTGCTCTTGACCTTGTTCTGCGCACTGGGTACCTCCTTGCTGAAGTTGCTTCTGATGTCGGCTGTTAAAACATCCTAACAGATAGCTCTTGGTACCAAGGGATGCCTTTTACTCGGGCCTGTGCCTGTCTCCACCCACAGACAACTCATGCCGAATGATTAGCCTGTTCTGGCTTAACTCACTTGTTACTGTCGGTAGTTTTCCTCTCCCTTGCATCGAGAAAACGGCCATCCTAAAGTCTTTTATGAAAAAGCAAAAATCAAAAATCCCCAAAAAACCACAGTGGGCCTTCTCTTCATCTTTAAAAGCAAGGGAGAATTTGTTATATTGAAAAGGGAATTCTGTCACTTTGAACAGAGCTCCACCACATGCTGCACCTCAGGTGGCATTCCTGAGTTTTTTACCCAGATAATCTAAATAGGAAGGAGCCATGACGATTGACCTCCTTGTCACTTATTTGAATGACAACCCTCTCCCATTCTATCCTACACTTGAGTTGAAGAGCCCGTTCTTAAATTGGTTTGGTGTCCAGAGACTCGGCTACTCAAAATACAATCCAAAGACCTGCAGATTCAAGGAGTCTATGACATCTGCAGATCCCAAGCTCTGCCCCCAAATCTGCATCTTAACAAGATCTCCAAGAGCCCTGCGAGCACAGTAAGGCCCAAGAGGCCCCTGCGGGCTTCAGCCTGGCGATGCCCTTAATTGTCTATGGGAAGAGTGCATATTTTAGCTCACAGGCAGGAAGGTAAAACTTCTGATGCCACAGGGCTTAAAGTTGAGTGGGGAAGAGGAGACAACTTGGTAAAAGGCCAGACGTCAGTAAGAACAACAACACACACGGAATGGAAACATCAGATCTCCAATCAGGAATAGACACAGAGAACAATGCGTTCATTATCTGGGCTGGGACCTTGTGTGGAGGGGGTTCTGCAGAGATTTACTGGACAGGGTGGAGCTGTGCTGAGAGAGGTGTCTGTGGAAGGCTGATACGTAGCAACTGGGGCAGGAGGGTGGTCGTGGTGGTGTCAGAGGCACGGTGGGGAGGACGCAAACTTGTAGAAGAAAGGGGTTGTGCTGGGTTCTGAAGGGGAGGGAGGACAGCCGGCCATCAGCCAGCAAGGCAGTGACTGGAACCGGGGCTTTCTAAAGGAGCACAAAATTGTGGTGACGTCAGAGGCCCTTGACATGCTCGCCATCTAAATGTGAGAAGCTGAGAGTGCTCTCTCTGTTCCAAGCCCCACAGTTTAGGAGCAGGGAGTGGGGGCAGGGTTAAGGGGAGAGCTTTGGTTATGCTCTTTGTCTCTGCTGCTTTTCTTGGTGCTGTGGAGGAATTCTGAAGGTCAGTGAAGGGAGAGGGGGTTTGTTCTCACTCATGGTTGGGACTGTATCAGCACATCATGGTGCTGAGAGGCGTGGCGGTAACCAAGTCCATTGAGAAGGGAACCGTGACCTCTTACTGTAACCTGCTGGACTATGAGTAGATCCTGTATCGGAGGCCAGGCCTACCTATAACCTTCAAGGGGAGCCTTGCAGCAGTATGGAAGTCTACCGGCTAGGCTCTCTGTCCAGAAGGTCCCACAACCTCCCCCAACCAGTTCCATCAGCTAAGACCAAGTACTGAGCCTATGGGGGAACATTTGACACCCAAGACATACCGCTTAAGAAGTTCCTTAACTCTTACAAAAAAAATGATACATTAAGGCCAGTATCGGGCAGATATAGAACCATTCGTAGGGGTGCACTTTGAAAAAACAAATTGACAGTATATCCATGATGCAAGAAGGGTTTGAAAATCCTTTCTTCCTTCTGTCATTGCATTAAACTCCCGCTGTCCTTTCTGCTTCTATACTGTCTGTGTCTCCTTCCTAGCCCCAGTGAGTTGAATACCCTATCTGAAACATGTATGTGATCTTATTCGATCTTTCCAGACATAACCAAAGACCTTGAAATGAGGTGACCATCCTAAATTATGTTGGTGGGCCCAATAGCAAGTATTCTTATCAAAGACACACGGGAGGTGCCGGAGAGGTGGCTCAGCGGGTGCTGATAGAAGGTTCAAGTTTGGTTTCCAGCACTCGCATCAGGTGGCGCACAACCTCCTGTAACTCCATATTCAGGGGAATCTATCACCCTCTTCTGGCCTCTGTGGGCACTGCACTCAGGTGTACATACTTCCACATAGCCATACACGTATATGCTTAAAGTAATAGTAAGTCCTTTCTTTAAAAGACACAGGAGAGTGTCAGACAAAAAGAGAAAGCCCCATGAAGACGGTCCCAAGATGGGAAAGCTGACATGAAACCTGGAAAAGGGCAAAGATGAAATCTTCCAGAGATCTGTAGGGATTGTGGTTCATCTGAAACTTGGACTTGTGATCTCCAGAATGTTGACACGATCAAAACCTGTTGTGTTAAGCCACAGCTTTGTCATCATTGTTACCTAAGCCCAAGACAACTAGTACACTCATTAAATATTAACAATATGCTATTAATCACAAAACAAGGAAGCATTTTTCAGATCTGGCCTATGATTGTTTTTTAGATTTGGCCTAAATGTATAGTGCAAAATTAAGTCAAGGTCAAAAATTCCAAATTGTTCACAAGCACAGAAGAGTGCTACCTTGTTGTTATTGGTGTGTGTATATGTGCGTATGTGTATGCATGTGTATATGTGTGTATGTGTGTAGTGAGTATGCATGTGTGTATGTGTGGTGTGTGTGTACACACATGTGTGCATATGTGTGTGTAGTGTATGTGCATATGCATGTGTGTGTATATGTGTGTGGGGTGTGTATGTGTGAGGGGGTGGGGGTGTTGCCTGGTGGGAGTGTGTAGTGTGTGTGTGTAGTGTGTGTGCATATACATGTGTGTGTATATGTGTGGGGTGTGTATATGTGTGGGGTGTGTATATGTGTGAGGGGGTGGGGGGTGTTGCCTGGAGGGAGTGTGTAGTGTGTGTGTGTAGTGTGTGTGCATATACATGTGTGTGTATATGTGTGGGGTGTGTGTATGTGTGAGGGGGTGGGGGGCTGTTGCCTGGTGGGAGTGTTTGTTTATTGTGGAAGGTGATAGAATGGATTACAGGATGGAACTGAAGCATCCTGGAGTTAGAGGGCACACAGCTTCCAGGACTTTTCGTATTTAGCAGAGTGGTCCAGGACTTCTAGCGGATGCCTGAAGTTGGCCAGCAACAGCCTGGCCTGTGTTGTGTGCACTGTTTTCCCTAGCAAACTCAACACGTGATTTTTTCTGTCCTTGTAACTAGAGACCCTTTCTTTTTTCATTTAAAGGGAGCAACTCACAGCTTGTCTTTGGCAGCTATAAATGGCCCACTTCACCATCTTTGTACATCAGGGCCATTATGGAGTATAATAAGGGCTACTTGAACACAGACACTGATACGAGGACAGTTGAGCTGATAACCGAGATAACTGCTACATGGATTTTGAGTAGCAACATGTGGAGCACTGGATGCAGCAGCAGGGGAAGACCCTAGCGGGGGGAGATGGTTCTGTGTGCAAAGCAACCATTGCACAAGCATAAGAGCCTGCATTCAGATCTCCAAGTGACAGCTGGGCATGGTGGCATAAACCTGTACTCCCAGCAAAGGGATCTGCAGGAGGCTCCCAGGGCCTGGGTGGATAGCACTCTGGCTAAGGCAGCAAGCTTCCGGTTCAATGAAGAGACCCAGTCTCAGAAAAGCAAGGTGTAGAGCAGCAGAGAAGGAGATTCTAATGTCAGCTTTTGTCCTCCATATGTATGCCCCCTCTGGATGCATGCAAACACATCATACACACACACACACACACACACACACACACTCATACACACATGCACATACGTACACACAAACATATCACACATATACACATATGGATACATGTATACATACATATCACACATATGCTAATACACATATACATACACACATACACTCATACACACATGTGCATACATACACACAAACATCACACACATACATATACACATATGCATACATATATACACACATATCACACACGCACACACACACACACACACACACGACAAGGGTTCACCTCGCTATTCAGAATGATATGCAATTGAAAATGCATGAATTATTTTATGGGATTTTTCCATTTAGCATTTTTGGACAGTGGTTGACCAATGAGTACCTGATGCCAGGGAAGGCAAAGCCACAGACAAGGAAGGGGTCATGGCATGGCACATTCATATTCTGTACATGAAGATGGGATGGGCACTTGACATGGGAGGCAGAGGATTGTAGGCAACTGAGGGACATGTAAGTAGAAGTCATATTCAACCCCATAGACTGGTCCTGCTACGTGGACTAGCATCTACATCTGGCCAATGTTATAATAGGTTAAATACCCCCTGACTCTTTCATGTCTAATTATTAAGTATTATAATCATTCCTGCAGGTTGAGATTAGAAAGCACCTCACAGGATGCAAGGTTTTAGACTCCCAGAGGTAGTGTTTGCCTATGAAGAATCTGTATTCTTCAAATTGAGTTTTGTAGCCTGTGACAACATTCTTTCAGGCTTAGAGTCTCTCCATATTGTTTCATAATCCAACCCAGCAGGGTTTCAGTGCCGGATTCAGGGAGATATCTGTGGACAATAAGGTTTACAGAAGCAACTTCATCTGTCTGATTTTAGAACTGGAGTTGGGTTTCTTAAAAATACTCCTGAGGCATCTAAAACGGTGCTAGCAAGATTGCTTTTGTGTTTTTGTAACTTTTGTTTGTTTTAGCTAAGGGAATTTTTCCCCCCTGAAAATGCTAAAGAGAAAGCATTTATTTTTTTCCTTCCAGGCTTATAATAATTATGCTCACTAACAGATTGCTCTGTGAAAATTCTCCTGAAAGGAGCAGACAGCAATATGAAGAGAAGTGATTGAAGACACTGAAACAGAACAGGAAGGGGAGAGAGCCAGTAATGGAGGGAGAACCTCCGGAAAAGGATCCGTGCACCTTCTGGTTCCTGGTTGCAGAGCTGTCTTGGGGAGCTCTGTAGGTCCTAGGTTTCCCACCATGTTTTCACCTCGTAAGTGGGCGTGGCCTCGAGCCCCTCCTCCTGTTACCAGCCTGTGAGGTCATTGTGATGGGTTAGGAAAGGCTGGTCATCTTTCTGAATTATCTATCTTCCCAAGTGGAAAGAGGACTGTCCTAGCACAGCTCCTGGGTTCAGTGAAGAGTCTTACCGCTAGTAGCCGTGTTATTAGAAAGAATGCCGTTTTAGTCACTGTCAGAAAAAAAGGTCGGGTCTGGTGGGAAATGCAGCAAGGTCCTCCAGGAGCAGACATCTTCAAAGTCGGTGTTGCTAACACTCATGAAAGGCTTCCCGCCCAAGCTAAAACTCAGATATTAGATGTTGCCGCTCACGTCTGGGAAAAATAGAGGCCAAATTAGGCCGAAGTTAAGAACTGTCAAGTATTAACATGTGGACCTTGTTATTCTAAAATTCTTTTACATTATGTTCCAAATTATTGATTCTATTTTAAATTGGATATGTACGCCCTTATGCTTTATATATAATATATGTAATCTTATTTCCTTTGTAGAACCAGCCTTCTTTCAGGACAGGCTTAGGTTACTTGTAGCTGTTTAAGAAATGATATTAAGTGTTTCATACTGTAATTTAAAAAATGAATGAGCAAGTCTACTAACAGAAATGACGACATATGTTGAAATACGTTAAAAATAAGCTTGAGGCAAACAAGTTCACATAAGACTTCTCCCTCTCTCCATACATTCATATATCATATATGTGTATTTATACATTCACTTGTATTCATATGTATGCATGCATAATCTTTTTTAGTCAAGAAACGATCTTGCTATCTATAGCCCTGGCTGACCTCCGATTCACAGTCCTGCGTGCCTTAGCCGACAAAGGGCTGGTATTTTTAGGTGAATGTCACCATGCCTGTGCTCATAAAACATTGTCATACGAACAAAGTTAGAGCTCAGGGAACTGACCATCCATGATGACCTAATTTTTTTTTAATAAAGCAGATATTATAGGTGTTAACCTTGTTCCCCAATTATTTCTGAATCCTCAGGTGCATGGTGGTATTGCAGTCTGTGCAAATAAAAGACCCGGTGAGCAGGCAGGGCTGGGTGCACAGTCAGGGCCTCCGCACGACAGACTAAAGACCAAGATGGAGGCCTCTGCTTCCGTTTTGCTTCTGGAGTGAGTCAGTGATGAGGTGCGGTAGCTCCAAACTCAAATGTTCCCGAAGGCTTGCTGCAGGCTTGGCTCCCAGCCTGTGACCCTACCCGGAGGTGGAGGAACTTTTAAGACAGAGAACCTAGTGAGAGGGAGTTGGGCTGCTTGATTTTGCCCTTGAAAGGGAGCCTGTCTCCTTCTCTCTCCTTCCCTTTGCTTTCCAGCAACCACGAGGTAAGCGGCCTCCGCACCACAAATGCTCCTGCGACGATGTCCTGCACCATTAGAATCCAGTGCGAGTCGATGTGAGTTGGCCAGGATGGCCAAGCTGTCTAAGGCACTGCGTTCAGGTCGCAGTCTCCCCCGGAGGCGTGGGTTCGAATCCCACTTCTGACAAATTACTCTTTGGGCTGGAGAGATGGCTCAGCCGTTAAGAGCACTGGCTGCTCTTCCAAAAGGTCCTGAGTTCAATTCCCAGCAACCACATGGTGGCTCACAACCATCTGTAATGGGATCTGATGCCCTCTTCTGGTGTGTCTGAAGACAGCGACAGTGTACTCATATGTATAAAATAAATAAATAATAATAATAAGTTAAAAAGAGAATCCAGTGCAAAGCAGCCAACAGACTATAAATTGAAATATTTGAAACCCCGAGCCTAAATAGTTATTTTTCTCCCCTTTCCTTAAGTTAATTAAGTCCAACTTTTGTCCCAGTGATTCAAGGCTGACTAAAACATGAACTGTGACGGCAGTCTGCAAGAAGGAAAGCATTCTTGAGCTGTGGCAGTTTATTGAAACATTTGGTGGCTTTCATTGCAAGGGGAATCTGTTGTCAAGAGGAAGACAGCAGTGAGAAGTTCCTGTGCGTGGCTAATACCTTTTTAATCATTACAGCAACGCCGCTTGAAGATGGGACTATTATTTTCCCTTTACACCCCAGGAAACAGAAAATCAATGAGATTCAATACACCTCCAAGTTTCTCTAAATTAGCATTTTCACCAAGTAGAAATTTGAGCCAAAATACGTTTAACAGTGAAGAGCTTATGTCCTCCCCCAAACATCCCACTGACATTCAGGGAGCGAGCCGATTGGTGGTTTTGCATCAGAGGACCCTCGCACTATTTTAAGAAAGAAGCATATGGCATCATAAAACACACAACCAAGGAAGGTTATCAGACTGCAGGCACAGGACACAGAAACCTTGGCTGTCATGCAGGGCCGAGCTGCTGGTGGTAAAGGGGACAGGAGTAAAAATAGGAAATGCAGTTTCTTATCTGTCATCTGCCCTTTTCCTCTGTAAAACCGACCCCAGCTGGATACTCCCTGGGGGGGGGGTGTCTTTTCCAGGCTGGCGTTGTTTCTTTGGGTGTGCTGAATCCCTCGGGGCTGTTTCATGTATGATTAGCTAATGATAACTGACCTTCCGGACAGAGTCACAGTTGCTTCTACAGAGCATGTGTGGGATTGAGCTAATAGGCAGTGCTACACTGGCAAAACACAGAGTGACTTTTGTAATTGTAATAATGTTCATTACACACAAAATGGAGGGGGGGAGGGAGGGGGTGGCAGAGCTGGGGCGAGCCACGGGGAAGCTTTCAATGTTATCTCAGGTGCAGAGGCATGTGACTTCCCCCGACACAATGGTCTAATTCTCTAAGGAAGGAATTACAATATGCTCTAAGACTTGTCAAGTGTTTGATCAAAAGACCATCTCTGTTTCTAACAAGCTAGGCTGTGTCCTTTTCCCAAGGCTCCAAAGGATCCTGGGATCCGGTGAGCTTCCAAACAATTCTGTACAGCAGAGAAGCCAGGCCAAAGAGAGAGGATGCCTAATTTTACTTGTTACATTTCAATAGAGAGTTTCCTCCAACAGGAATACTATAAACACACTATTTAGTATAAGAATACTTTGTAGCCAGTTTTCATATGAAAGAAATGTGATAATGAGAGAGTCAATGAATGAAAAAGCTAAATGATCTCTAAAGAGATTATAGTACAGCATGCTACTGGAATTTAAGAAAGCAATATATATATATATATGTATATATGTATGTAAAAGCAATAAATGCATATATATGTACATATGCATACAAAGAAAAGATGAAGAAAAAGAGGGAGGGAAAGAAGGAGAACTGTGAAACATCCTCTTTTGTTTTTGTTTTGTTTTTTGAGACAGGGTTTCTCTGTGTAGCACTGGCTATCTTGCAACTCTATAGACCAGGTTGGCTTGGAACTCAGAAATCCACCTGCCTCTGCCTCTCAAGCGCTGGGTTTAAAGGTATGTGCCACCACTGCCTAAGGGACTAAGGGGGGGGTCATCACGTTGGGGGGTAGGGAGAGGAGGAGGGATTCGGCAAGCTTCTAATGCATTTGAGAAACTGCTGGGCTTTTTATTAACAAAAATATTGAACATATTTGTTTATAGCATATATTTAATAATAAAAATACATCCGACACAGTTTAACTAGATTCTATGTAATAATTGCATTCTAAAGATACACAGCTAATCTATAGTCTAGTGACTGCAACCACTTAAAGGAACTTCCGCAAACCTGTAACTCCGTGAAGTCCTTTCCTCGCCTCCCTTTCTATCTCTCTGCTCCCGTCCTCACCTGGCTTCAAAACTGACAAATGTTGGGAGACTGAGAGCACTCAGGTACGATCCCTTATCCTAAGAAGACAACCATTTCTTCCCAGGTCAGTACATCCTGTCAAACCTGTCAGTTTCTCTTAATAGCAAAGGAGCCCCGAGAATTAACCTTCTATCTAAGTCCTAATCTGAACTCTGTCATATCCTATTTTACTTGCAGGAGAGAAAGGGGAGTGGGAGGTGGGGCTGAACCTGGCTAAGTAAAGCTCCGCTGTGCTGTAGGGAAGGGTGGATACCATTTGAACATTTTACCCCTCAGTGCCTGAGTCCACATTAGCATGCTTGGGCATCGGGGGGTCTTCTAATTTTTATTAAATGGCACACATTAAGCCAACCGTGGGCTGTTTAGAGCATTTTATACACTTTGGGGACCTTGACCCACCACTAAATTCCTTTAGAATGAACTCTCCAGGCAGGCTTTGGCCACGACAAGCCTGCTGCCCAGTAGCCACCCAGGATCAGACCATGACTGAGGCTACTTTTGGCTTACCCGCCTTGTCCAGCAAAGGCAGGCTCTGTGCCTCCCGTTGCTTTTAAATCAAGAGGGGAGTAACAGGAGACATGGATGGACACAGGGAATGCTGTGTGCTTACAGTTTTCCTTGAGTTTTATTAGATGTCTTCATGATGGGAGTTACAGATCTCTCCTTCTGGAAAAGCAGTAGAGCTTTTTGAGCTGAGAATAAATATTTGTAACTGCTAACGCACATGAAGAGTGGAATTGGCTCTACTTTGTTGTAGCACACGGTGGCGCTTTGCCAGGCCATGAAACACATGTAATGGCTGAGCATGTGATGCAGCATTTTTGTGTTTATCTGGAACGTGGTACTGTTTGAAAAAAAAAAGAATTTAAAAAAGATGAGTATTGAGCTATAATGTTCTCTAAAAGATGTGAGTTCAAACTTTGTACAGGATCGTTGACCCAAGCAAGAAAAGGCCCATTCCCTGCAGAGATATAATTCAATATTAATTATAAATACCAGTGAGTAGGACCAGGAGGGTCCCCACTTCTCCTAGGTATTGGGCAGAATTAAAGCACTGTTAAAACACTGTTGGGCTCTGCTAAAATTGCAGTGTTAATGATATTGTTAATAAGTTCTTTATGCTTATAGCGTAAGCATTATATTCGAAGTTTATGTTCCTGTGAATAAGCACATATTCAGCATTGTGCAATTCGACTTCCTAATTAACAGCAAAAGAATCATCAATCAAATAGCAAACTGAATCACCCTCATGCTCCCGAACCACCCCTATAGATTCTCCTTATGCTTGGGATTTGGGACAACGATGTGAAAGATATCAGAGGGTACCCTGGTTCTTGAAAGTGTTGCCTCTTGCCCCGCCCACCCCCCAGTGTGAAGAAGCCACAGAGCTGGATGAACCACTTCCTTCTGGCCAGAGGGGGCGCACTTCCCGAGTGCAGGGGACTCCACTATGACTCAGGTTAAGACCATGATGTGTTCAAAATACAAGCGTTGTGATTGTGCTAGAAGCAAGGCTGTGGCTGGCCATTCAGATAGCTGTGATTTGTCCAAATGCCTCTTCTGTTATAAGTGGGCTGCTTGAGATCTCCCAGCCAGTTCCTGGAAATACATCCCTGTGCTCACCCCGATAGTGACATCAGGGCCAGTGAAGATGTTTCTAAAGTGGTCTTTTTTGCCTCCTTTCAGAAATTCAGGCTGACGAGGGCCATGGCATCCAAGAGGCCTTCAGAGACGGTTCTCAAGGCTGCATGAATTACCGAGGGTCAGGCTCCCAAACAGCCCTCTTTCCAACAGCCGCTGGTTCCCCTAGCCTGAGCCCTAACGAACAGTGCTTGACTGCAGGAGATAGTGGCCAGCAGAAGCCTCTCTACCCTTCCCATTAGCAGTGCCCACAGACCTGAACCCATCAATGGGAGCAGCGCGTGGTGCTACTGATCCATTAGGGATCCCAGCCACTCCCCCTGGATCCTGCCCCTGTGTTTGAGTGATGCTGGTTATGGGTCTGTTCCTAAATGGACTTCCTAGATGTACCCAAATGCTGTACCGCCAGCGCCTGCGACCACAACTGAGGGAGGAGCTGAGCCTCTCCATCCAGTACATGCAGGGAAGAAGGGAATAGACGTGGAGGTGACTAGTGAGTGGAGAGCTGATACAGAGTCACCAGCAGAGACGAGAACCCACGGGTTTGACTGGCTAGAATCTCAGGCAGCTGTCTTTAGGGGCAAGGTCTCAAACCGCAGGCTGGGAGTTGAAACACTGGCTCTATCGATGATGAGAAAAGAGTCCCGATACTGGAAGCTTGCATGGGACAGCAGGGTTGTTAGGGAAAAGGGTCCCGATACCTAAGGCAGATACAGGGACTTTAATTTTAGAGGCTGGCACTCCTGTGTCTACCTGCCAACGGTCACTGCTCAGCGCTGTTGAATCCTGAGGGAAGCAAGCCTTTGAAAAAGCTTCTCACCTACACGCTATTTCTATCCAGCTGGAGCTAGTGAACCCCACGCCCGCTGATCGGTGAGACCAGCAGATGCCTGACCGCCTACGTGGCTGATAATTGACTCATCTTCCTCTTCAAAAGGGGATGGACCTGAATCAGGGTTGATACATCTCTCCTTAACTGTTCACACCTGTCACTGTCATCCAGACTAAAAATATGGGGTGAAGTTAGCCTTACGAATTAGGGAAGCTCTTGTCAGACATTCCAATCCACCCAGAGATGGAGCGTGGAATGGAGAAAGAGAAATACAGAGTGGGAGACACCAACCCCTGGGTTTCAATAGTTTGTTCTGGTCACTGCTCCGAGGGAACCTGGGGGTGCAGGGAGGTGCTCTATGACTGAGCCACACCTCACTTTTTAGGCTGGCTCCTGTTGAATCCCACATAAAGAGGATGCCTTTTTTTTTTTTAAATGGGGGAAACTATTTCAGGACATTACAGAGAAGCCTTAAGAAAGACTTGATTATGCTCGTGCTGCAGGTGGTGGTGGGAAAGAAATTATTCCAGTGGATTTGGAATATAGAGTGTGAGGGCGTCGAGCATGAAATTCAAATGGCCCAGTCCCCAACCACCATGTTCCAAACGCAGACTGTCCTCTGCAGACACACACACACACACACACACACACACACACACACACACACACACACAGAGTCAGGTGGGCGTGAGCCCCCTGTATGGTTCCCGAGTCCTGCTTTTTTGTCTTCTGCATACAATGCTGAAGCTATTCCTTCATCTGTCCTTCCCCACTTACGTCGACAAGACAGTGAAGGCACGAGATGTTACTCTCATTCTTCAGGAAAGTGAATTACGGAGATATCGTTTATTATTAATGTTTGTAATTAAAAATCCATCAACACTGTTTATAATGCAATAAACACCTGCGTGTAAGCATTCCACTGTGACACTTGTGAATTTTTCTCTCAAGGAACAACTGCCCCTTGACATACCCCTCTCAGAATCCTTCATGAACCTTCCTGAAGAGTCCATTCTTCTAGAAAGCCAACCCAAGTGAAGTTGGATTGCAAAGACGAAACCTTTCAGAAGGGTTGCCCTCAAAATACCAAGTATATGCTTTGGTTAGCGAGAAGACGGAGCAGGCAAGTACTGGTCAAATTGACCATTCTGAAAGCCAGTCTTTTACTCAAAGAGATTAAATTGCAAGCATTGGAAGTTGTGTCTGCAGACAGAAAGAAGCATCTGGAGTCGATGCTGTTTGAAGATAGAAATGACTCTAAGCTGACTGGGGCATCCTAAGATACTGAACCTTGATCTACAGCCTGCGCAAGATTCATCTGCCACGGCTGCTGCACTCCCGACGTTTCATGGTTGCCTAGCCATCCCTGTCTGGATGGGGCTTCAACCTGGACGTGTCATGTCCTTATCTTTCTTAGGAATCTCTTTATCTTCTACAAGACAGCAGCAAGCCAGCCATTTAGAAGACCTCCTCCACACACGCTGGCACAGACCTAGTCAGTCCCCAGTGCCACTCTGGAACTGGCTGCTGTGGACTGACATTAACACTTTGGAGTAGACGGCAGCGAGGGCAACCCTACCCACGGGCTTTAAGAGTCTGTATCCCATATTATTTATCTCAGCACTTTAAGGAGAAGAGAAAGAAAAACTCCAGACTTAGCCAAAGACTACCAATCTTTCCTTCCCCACTCATTTCCAAATCTTCCTCGTCTCTTGAAGCTCGTGTTTGTGTGGCTCACGTGTCCTTCTCTACCCTTTACCACGTATTTATTATGCGTTTCAAATTTCGACTTTTTATTTGTGGGTTTTAAATGCACCATGAGTGGTGCTACTACACCACACACACACACACACACACACACACACACACACACACACCCTGAGACAGGGTCTGATGTAGTCCAAGCTGGCCTTGAACTTGCTAGGTAGCTGCAGATGACATTAAGCTCCAGACCCCACCAGCCTCCACACGTGCCTGCCACCACACCTGATCTCCTCTGGTGCTGGAGGTTGAACTTAAGGGGTCGTGAATGCTAGGCAAGCTGACCTATGACCCCCGAGCCAGAGGTATTGCATGTTTACACTGTACAACAGTCTGCATTTAATTCAACACCGTAGATTGATTATTGTATGTTGAATCACATAACCCCAGTTCACCTTTCCCGAGGTGCTTGCCTTCAATCTATGGCTGAACCATCCCTTGTTTTACAACAGCGATACAGGATTATTTGGATGGCTTCCAGATCTGTGGCAATTACAGACGGTTCCCCGGTAAGCATCCTGATGAACTCTTTTCTGTGTTCCTACCTGTTAGCTGCTCCAAGGAATGTAAGGATGATTGGAGCAGCTGGGTCTCAGGATACCGAGTTCTAAAGTCACTTAGCGATTATCACTCAACAACAGCAAATGGAGTTTCCTTTCTGTCTCTTCACCATTTCAGATTTATCAATATTTTAATTGGCTTTGGTACTAGGGATTTAATTGCTCTGTCTTGATTACCTGGTAGGTAGCCAGGATATATATACATATGTATATATATATATATATATATACACACATATATATATACACATACACATATATATATGTGTATGTATATATATATATACATATATATATTCTCCATATTTTGGGGTTCTCTTTTTCTCACTGACTTATACAGATTCCTTTTACCTCTAATAATTTTTTATGAGCTTTATGGGCTGACATGTCTCATTCATATTTTTTGTTGTATTTCTTCTCCATTAATCACTTAATTTCTAAACTCTGCAGGTCTTACATCTGCATTGCTGTGCTTTTTATTATCTCTCCGTTCAACCTTGTGGATCCTTCAAATAGTAATTCCTTCATATATAGCACATACAGTGCATACCAACTTAAATATACTTTTACATTCAAGCACTATTTGTGAATCCAATATGTTTCACAAATGCTAAAATCTTCTGCTAAGTTCCAAATTCTGACCACAATTATATTTTGATTTATTTTTGCTACACAAATTTCTTAGGTATTTAATTCCACACATGATTCCGGCAATGTTTTATAATTGATTTATTGCGCTTTATGGTATTAATGGTTTAGAATTTATTGACTACTGTGACCTGGATTATAATTAATCTTTAAATAGTACATAAATTAAAATAACTCGTAGTCTTCTGATGGATACTCACACTAAACCAAACATGTTAGTTGAGTCATTGAAATCATCACCATATTTATTGAAGTTGAACCAACCTATCAGTTACTGAGAAAGTGTTTTTAAATAAAATCTCCACTTACACTTTTGTATAAACATTTTTCCCTTGTGACTTTGATCATTTCTTTGTCCTACCACTTTAAGCAGTATTTTATTAGTCTTTTATATTTCTGGATGAGATACTTTATCATTAAGATTAATGGTAACCATTAAGTATTAACTATTTAATATTAAGTATTAATTGTTTTCATTAAGGAACCATTTTCATTATCTCTAATGATGCCGTTATCTTTAAAGTCACCTGAGAGCATCATGGGCTCACCATTGCTCTTTGGCTAACCCTTGCCTATGAACTATTGGCACATTCTTTTCCCACTGATTGAACAGGAAGGTTTAGTTTATCTCCCAAGGCTGTGACACATTTTATATATTATTATTTTAGTTTCCTATTTTCCTTTCCGCATCTCCATCTCTGCTGGCTGGCTGACATTTTATTTCTTTACTTTTGATCCTCCTCTGGTGTAGAAGTTACTTCTATTTGGTCGTAACCTGTAGGTTTCTCTCTTGTTAGCTCTTTAGCGGTGTCTGCTGAATCTGTTGGTCATTTCCTTAGGAGGCTTGAGGTTTTTCTTTGTGAGTTTAGACTCAGCCGGTGCTTTGCAGTACCTACATCACATATTTTATTTATTTTTTAACATTTATTTTTATTACATGTCTGAGCACTTTGCATGCATGTATGTACAGGCACTGTGTGTGTACATGTGTACCTGGCACTTATGGAGGGGAGAGAGAGAGAGAGAGAGAGAGAGAGAGAGAGAGAGAATGAATCCTCTAGAACTTGAGCTACCGAGTAGGTGCTGGGAACTGAACTTGGGTCCTCTCTAAAAGCAGGTGCTGGGAACTGATCTTGGGTCCTCTCTAAGAGCAGGTGCTGGGAACTGAACTTGGGTCCTCTCTAAGAGCAGGTGCTGGGAACTGAACTTGGGTCCTCTCTAAGAGCAGCAAGTGCTCTTAACCACTGAGCTGCTTCTCCAGCTGAGTCCACAATAGGATTAAATTTGCTTCTATCACCATCTCAGTGATCTCTATGCAGTAGGAGGTTGAAGCAATAGTCTTGGGATTTGTAAGTCCGATGGGGACTACCTGTCTCTCCCAGGCTTCCGGTTCCCCTCCTCCCAGGCATTGTCTCTCTCTATCCAGATCCCTAGTCCCTAACCCCTCTTGCCACTACCCAGACCTTACAGCAGGAATTTTCTCATTTATTCATTTATCAATGGGTAGATAGGTCCCCAAGGGTTCCTCTGGGTATCGGCTTAGCCCAGGGCCCTTATCCCTGAAGCTGGCATTGAGAATTCACCCTTGAGTGTGTTTGGAATACAAGTCAGATAGCTCACAGGAAAGCCAGCTTGGTCTTCCTTGTGTCTGGAAGTTGGGATCACATCTTTGTATGTTTCTCTCCATTCTTGTGAAGGAGCATAGCAAAGGCAGGGATGGATGTCCTGCCCTTCATTTCTCTCTGCTCTGTTTTCCCAGCTTCTCCCTTTGTATCTGCCAGGTTGTAAACAGGAGCTTAGTAAATATTTAATGATTGGGTGGATTTAATTCTGCTGCATTCAACATCCACCAAAAGGTTACAGCAGCTTGTTCTTTGCAATGTGAAGTAGCCTGTGTTGAAGTCATAGGTAAGAGACGTGTGACAGGTAGCCAGGGCTGGAGAGAGATGCCTGCAGAAGTCTAATTCTTTTGACCTCATCGCTGGCTAATTTTCATCCTCACTGCTTAAAAGATTGTTTAAATGTAATAATTAAAACTATATCAATGTCCAAGAATAGCATGCCCATGCTAACTATAGCTTCTGGCTACCTACTTAGGCTCTACACTGAACCGACGCAAGGCGGCAGGAAGCTTTTTGAAAATGTAATTAGCATTATTTCTAGATCTTTGATTTCATTAAAAAACAACAACAACAACAACAAAAAAAAAACACCCAGGGTCCTTCCTTTTCAATTTGCTTATAGTACAAGAGAAAGAAAGGTACCCCGAGTTTGTGTTCAACTCTGTCACTGGAGGATCTTAGGTAAGGGCTGAAGGAATGAGAAAGAAGAAAGGCCTGGCCGCTAATTAACCTGAAAGTCTTCCTTTTCCTACGGTTACTTCAAGTCAGTTTTGTTTCTTTCCAAACCTGGTAAATAACGATTCACCGGAGTGGATGAGAAAACAGAAGACAGCGGGGCTGCAGGGGCGGGGATTGTATAGCTCAGGGATGGAACATTCGTCCCACATATAAAAAGTCCTGATTTTGATACTCAGTGCCACAGGTGAGCAAACAAACACATGCTCATCAATGAGGCTGAGCGTGAAACTCACACATAGGCCCTGGCATAGATTTCTATCAGAGTTAAAAAAATAAAGAGAGAGTGAAAGGGAAGAAAGAAGGGAAGGAGGGAAGGAGAGAGGGAGGGAGGAGAAAAAGACAGAGAAATAGATACTAATTAAGATTTTGAAAGATGTGTCTTAATTTACACACACACACACACACACACACACACACACACACACAAGACACAGGGACAATGTTACGCCAATGTCGTAATTAAGGTCACATATTTTTGGTTGGAATTTTTAAGGCTCACCACATTGACTGATTGATATTTTCATTACTTGAAGTCTTGGCCTGGCTTTAAAGTGTGCAAGACAATATTGTGCTTGTGATTTTCCACCCACCCTTAAGACAAAGTCATTATAGCTTAATCTAATTAAACTGCGTCCGCCATGAGAGTGCTGGCCTCCCAGTAATGCGCCTCTTCATCCAGCTCCCAGCCAATTCCTCGGAGGCCGGCCAGCTCCAGATGCTAACAAAATGTGGATGAGGGAATTTGAGTTCTTCAGTTTTAGGACTGACTTTTTTTTTTTTTCCTTTTTGGAAGAAAAAGATGTAGGACAGGAATTCTGTCAGACAAGAATAAACCAAGGAGGGGGAGGGAATATTTTTAATGGGATCTGGGGAACTGTAGAAGACTACTTCTTTGTGTGCTTGGCTTCTCCAGAAAGCACTGTGCTGGACAGGTGCTCTTGCTGTAATGGAATGAACCGTTAATTACTAAATGCTGATCTTCCGGAGAGCTCTGCAAGTGGAAAATTTTCCAGCTTTGGACGGTCCTGGTAAATCTCAGACTAAGCTTACCTATACTGCCCGGCCATCCCAAAACACCAGGGTCCTTTTCTATAAAAACAACCTATGTTGCCGCATTTATCAAGAAAATGGCATCCAGGCAAGCAGACATTCAGGTTGGTACCCTCTTGTAGCAAGAGACTAGTCTTAGGGTCCTAGATCAACTGTAGGTAGGAGCTGTGGGTTGGTCTAACACACAATGACAATGAATTGATGGCATATGCCAGGGAGGGGACGGATAGTATGAAACTGGATATCCCAAGGAGAGAAGACACTTATCCAGGGTCATACTGGTTCATGCTGGTATTATGGCTTCCAGGGTAGCTTGCTGCCTGTCGGCTGTTTTGGGCATCTAATTAAGACCCTAAAAAACACTTTTCCCATGGAGGATTGGAAAGGGCATCCTGAGATCTAGAGCCAAGTCAGACACTCTGTGGCTGACTGACGGAACCGCTAATACAACCCAATATCCTGTCGGAGAGTGAACCAGAGGCTCAGGCATCACCAGGTGGACAAGGCTTTCTTGATAACCTCAGCGGGGTTATTCTAGACTCTGTACTGTATGCGCTCAAATAGACTTCTTCAAGCCTTGCTTCTTCTGGGGCTTAATGAATCTGTGGTTACACTTCTGCTTCTCCCTAGACCATATGATTCTCTACAGGAACTAGTTACATCTCGTGTCTCTTTGTGCCTTCAGTAGCTGCCCACATGGCATAGCAGTGATGCTTAGAAAGTGAATAATGAGTGGTTTGTCTACCTGATGCACAGCGTGCCATATGTAGATTGTTTTCCACTATGTATAGGGTGTGAAGCTCCAGGGAGACTGTATAAAGAGCGAGGCATAGTCACACGGATTGGATAAATGTGGTGCTTTTCCTTTTTGAAATGTGTTGTGGCAGCAGGTTGAGCCAAGAGCGCCTTGTTCTTGACCTGCGCCCTCAGAAGATTCTGCCAAGTTTAAGAATTCTTTTTGGAGCTTTCCACTCTAACTACACAGCTGGTTTCGACATGAGTCTTCCTTCCATACCCCATTACC
Source organism: Apodemus agrarius (assembly GCA_964023405.1). NCBI lineage: Eukaryota > Metazoa > Chordata > Mammalia > Rodentia > Muridae > Apodemus > Apodemus agrarius. The sequence continues at coordinate 20,771,977 of OZ030019.1, forward strand.
CTTTCTGTACCCTTACGATCTCCGTGAGGTGGGTAGGTTCTTGCTGTTACTGCCATTTCGCAGAAGCCGGCAAGACAGATTGGCTAAGGCGATGCATTCCTGATCCCGCATAACAGGGTGATGCCAAAAGTCAAACCTGATTCTTGACTTACCTAGCTTTTCCCTGTCTCCCATTTACCATCGTGATGCTGGTCAAATTGTTTAGCCTGCTAGCATCATAAAAAGAGGAGTAATATCGTCCACACAGGAGGAGATGAGATGGCAGAGTTAAAAAGTTGCTCAGATAGCCTGAAAACATCCCCATTTTGCATCTTGGTGGTTTCCCATGATTGATGGACATGCATCTTTATTCATAAAGCATCATGCCGACTGACACCGGTAATGATCCTGTAGCCACGGCGCAGAGGCAAACCTTTGGCTTCAATACTTCACTAGAAATATTTAATAAGGCATCTGAGCACTTCTCCCACTCTGTCGCTACTACCCATGGAAATTCGTGGTCAGCATAACATGGCTGTGCGATCAGTCTGGAAGAAGGCTATTTAATTAATTTATAATTGCTTATGACGATGGCTCCATCGTTGAGAAGGCTCTGTGAGAAATGGTGTCTGTATGCCTCCCTTTCTGGTCACTCTTGCACTGAAAATGGAGCTCCATGCATCTAATTTCCATGATCAGTTCTCAGTGATTGCCTTAGTCGCATGTTACATGGTCGGTGTGTGAGAGAGGAGCTGAACCCCCACTTCTGTAATCCTGGCATCAGGGACCATTGAAGGTCTTCACTAGGAGAGGGAGTAGCTTGATCCAGCCAGCCTCATTCCTGAAAAGACTCACATTCTTCCTATCCTTGCTATGGGCATCGGTGCTGCTCTTTTTGCATGATAAGATGATCTCACAATTTGTTCTTCTCTTCAGGACTTTAGCATCTTTCCCATAGCAGATGCACTCTGAGAGCCTTTCTCTCCTCCGGTTTCTAGGTGATCTGTGGCCATCCTGCTGCATTTCAAGTCCTGCAGCGGGGCTTTCTGACGCTGTGCTACGGTCACCTGCCAGTACCCCACATGGGAGTGGAATGGAATGCCACTTTGTCTCCTTGAAAATGGCTGTCTGGTGAGTTTTATTTGTTCAAAAGTCATTTTTAAAGCTCATGTTTTCCTGCTTGAAAATCTCTGCTGGCTTTAACATGGCCAAGTTCAAGTCCTTCCTTCTACAGCTAGAAGCTACTTTAACCCGCACCTCTGTCATCCAGGCACCCCCGAGGCAGCCTTAATTTTGACAGAAACATTTCAGTTATTCTGTGTTGGATGAAGCATTGCTTCACCTAACATGATTTCTTCTGGCTTTACTCTATAGAAACATTTCAGATCTTGGGAGGACATAGCTCAGTGGTAGGGCATATGCCTAGCATGCCTGAGACTCTGGGTTCTAGCCCTAGGGGTGGAGATATAGATAGATGATAGATAGATAGATAGATAGATAGATAGATAGATAGATAGATAGATAGACAGGCAGATAGATAGATAGATAGATAGATAGATAGATAGATAGACAGACAGACAATCTCTCTCCTTACCACCTTTATTAACATATTAACCATTAACATTTTGGTCCACAATGCTTCTTTCCATTTCTGACATTTTCTATATGTTGAGGGAACATGTTTTGGAGCCAAGTCAAGTCCTGCTCAAAATCTTCTTCCAATTGTATCAATTGACAATATTGTTCCGCTGTAAAAATGGGCTTTATGACATCTCATTCATCTCTAGAATAAAATAAACATCTTTAGTGTTCCAGGACTTCCTTAACCTTTCTCAATCTACCACCATAGATTGTGGGTTATAACCAGAATATTTTGAAGTACATGCCTTTAAAAATAACATTCACGATTATGAATATGGAACATTCTCACTGTGGGAAAAGGGCAGAGTCTTATACGTCTACAGAACTCTAATGCATATAGCATAGGAAAAACTACGCATAAGCTGAGCCCTCTGGGACAGCTCCTTCCGGATGCTGACAGTAGTATGACACGTATGGACGATGCTGGTCATTCGTCTTGGCCAGACTTCGCTCTTCTATGCACTATGATCATGCTACACAAATCCCCGTGGCTTTCTTGCTTAGTACCAACCCACTTGGAAGCCATCACTGAGGCACACTCCTGTCACACAGATCCAGCAGGAGACGGTTCACCTTGTTCTTATGAAACAAGCTATTGAGCGCAGGAGGCGCTGTGTCTTTCCCCAGAAAAGATACCCAAAATATTTAGAGATGGATATTAGCAATATCCTTTATTATTAAAACATCTAGATTAGTACAAAATGACTCAATCACGGGGGGAGGGGGGGTCAGGTTGAAGGATGCTCCTTTGGGAATGCTTCCAATGGAGCAGCGATTGAAATGCCTAAGGTTAGAGCTGCTGATTCAGTGCAGTCCTAACTTGGGATGTTTACAGAGCCAGCCCTTCCTGGATCCCAGTGTCTGCGATTTCCTCCCTTGTCCATCATCTTTAGAAGGAACAGTTTTTCTTTACTGAGGACTTAGATTGTCTCACATCCTCGGACACACTTTCAGATACCTGCAGGGAACTCTTGACGTAAAAGTTAAAGAGTCCACGCTATGTGTGGCCATAGGCTAGTCCCGTTTTAAATCTAATTTTGGACACCACTTCCCCTTAGACAGTCTTCACTCCGTTCGACATTGCCGCCAGTTTGTCATGTCTCAACCGCACATTTCCATGATTTTGGTTTTGTATTTTAATGAGCTGACTTCTCTGGAATGTTCTTAACAGTCTCTCATCCACCATCTCTACATGTCCAGCTTTTTCATCTCCCCCTCCCCCAGGTCAAGGCTGAATGCCCACCTGTTCTTTGAATTAGAAAAATGCAGAACCTATCTTGTCTCATGAAGAGAGCATCTCCTTTTACAATGCATGGCACAAGGAATGTATCATATTTTGGATTTCTCTCTATTTTATGGACTTTGGAATATCTCAACTTTGAAAATATTGAATATGAGATGTCTCAGGGTCACATATAAAGTTCATATATGTTTATATGATCACCTGACATATATAGCCTAAAGGTGGTTTTGCCCATTTTTACTTTTGTATAAGAAACTGTTTCAAGATTTAGAATTTCTCACTTGTGACATTGTGCCAATATTCAATTTTTCCCCTGATTTTAAAGTATGCCAATTTTCACATTTTTTGGATTAAGGGTGGTAAACCTATAATAAGTTGGTGACATAATTTTCTTCTCTGTGTACTTATGAGTTTTCGAACAGGCAGGCTTTCTTTCTGCATCTCTGAGATTACCCACAATCCCTTGCAGTAAGCAGTGAATTAATTTGAAGTTATTTGTCTGCAAATTTAGTCTTTTATGGGGATCACACAAGTGAAATAAATGGACCTAATGAAACCTTGGGAACAGTTTTGCTACAGTGTGCCTGTGGAGGCTTAACATAGCACTTTCCTTATATATAAAACCTGTATTCTGGTCTTCATATCCTTAGGAGTCTTGGTCTTAAGGAAGAAAGAAGAAACTTAAACACCTCCTTCCTCATTTACATTACTTAGCTATCATGAATGTGCACTGCATTATTTGTAGCCAGGGAAGAAGAGTATTTTTGAGAATTAGAAATGGATCCCCTTGTCAGGGAAGAACACAGTCTCTACAACTGAGACAAGCTGGAATCTCATCTACTACTTCCTTTCTAGTCACTTTATATGAGAGAACTGACTCTTAAGAGCACGCCTGCTAAGAAAGCTTGAGAGATGGTAAACAGGTAAATAAGGGGCAGCCAGGAAAAAAGCCATCACGGGATGCCTCAAGCATGGATTTAAATAGTGGCTGAAGGAAGCTGCTTTGGGGACTGGAACTTGGGCAGTTCCAAGTGCCAGGACATTTGGGGTCACAGTGGCCTCGAGAAGCTGGAAGGAGATGCCAATTGCCTGGAGTGGTCACTTTAGGTAAAGCCTGAAGGATGGGTAAGTCAGAGTCTGGTATTCGGATGAAATGCGAGCTCACAACTTAACTCAATTCTGGTTCTGGCAAGAAATCTCCTCCCCAGAATTCTTGTTTTGACCTGATCTAGATGATAGGAATAGGAAGTTGAAACATATAACATTATACATGAGTTAAGATAATACGTTGAGGCATATTACTAAGCTACCCACTACAGACTGCTCATAGGCTTACACTCAGTCAGTTCATTGAGACATGTGGTCTGGCTGAGGATACAAAATGAATACTGGGTAGTAGAGTGGATACAAGGTAAGACTCCTAAAGAAAACTAATCCTTTATCCAGGGGTTGGGGGTAGGGGAGAACCCTGGACATTGACACACTATGTAAAGAGAAGTGCCTATATTATAGGATAATCCTTCATCCCAACCATTATAGAAATATCTTCCAATTGAAGGATTTCTCAGAGGGTTCACATATAACACAGAGGAGGAGGGAGCTCCACTCTTTCTCTCAGTTTTAAGATTTGTTTACCCTGTCTGTAGTTGAAACCCAGAAGCACATCATAATCATGAAGATATTTAGCTAGACAATCCACATTGCTCTGCAAGAAAGGCAGAGATGGGGAATGGTTTTGTTTTTTTTTTTTTAATCACCCTTTCAGGGTTCTTTTTCCCCCCTCCAGTAGTATTTTATATTACTGTATTCTGATCTGAAAAAAAAATAAAGGTCATAAAGTTCTAGATAATTCCAAGACTGGTCACATCAGTCTTTTTCAAAGGCTAGCCCGAACACCAGCTGTGGAGATGGAGCTGTTACACAGGAAAGAAGGTGAATCCCAGCGTTTCAGGGCTGAGTTGTCAGTGGCAGACTGTATGGTTGAGGGCTTCAGAACTGTAATCCTGTCTGTTGAGAATCCCTCAACTGACAGGATTACAGTTCTGAAGCTGGCCAGGTCTATGTCAAGCTAAATGGAAGCACATCCCAAGACATCTGCATAACCTGTGCGTGGCTCAGAGATGTGGGTGGGGGAGTGGGCGGAGCCATGAATACTGGTGCAGGAGTTTAATTTTAAAATAATTGTGTAGGCAGATTCCACCGTGTGTGGGGAGTTCAGAAAAATGAAGATTGTACCATGGAAAAGCTTCAGGGGACATACAGAAAGGCTATCTTTCTTCTGAGTTGCCTTTGTCTTTGGTCTGCACCAAATCTCTCTGGGACAGACTAAAAAGACTGACAGACGGAGTGTCAGCAACACAGGCTTCATAGTCATTTATATTTAAAACAAACAGCCTCAAATAGTTTTCATAGATATGCTTACTTTTGTTTTGTTTTCTTAAGCTGCTCTCCTCTCCTCCTCTGCGGGTTGCATTCACAGTTTTTTGTTTGTTATTTTGGTAAGCCTAAACTCTCTGCAGTTTAACTCTTCGCTCTCCCCTGCATCCAATCTAATGTTCACTGGACTCTCGCGAGTTAAGTGCGAGTCGAGGTGCTACGGTGATGCCAAGGACCAGGGAGGGCTCTTGTTCCCTCGAGGAATGTACAGAATGACGAAAGCCAGAATAACAGAAATGCAAAGAACGACAGGGGCAAGAAAGGCAGCAGGCACGCGATAATTATGCAGGAAGGAGAAGACACATCTGCTCTGAGGATCCGCACACAATGGAGAGGTCACACAGAGACTCAGAGAGACAGAGATGGGGGAAGGGGCAAAGGGACATTCTAGTCATGGAGAAAAGGATAAGTAAAACTACGAGGTCACCCAGTGCCAAGCACATCCCATTTTAAGGAGCGTAGAGTTGCCTGAAAGGTCACTGTCTGACACCCTGGTCCCTGCTGCCTGGAGGGCTGTGTCTGGGAAGGTGAGAGATAATGAATCCTTCTCTCATCATGGGCAACTTGAGACTATGGAGAGGGTGGACATGTCAGATCAAGAGAGGTGAAATGGGCCAAACAGTGAAGCTTTTAACATCTGTCGCTTGTCACGGGCACATGCAACTTACGACTGTATTTTCCATAAGCTTCTGGAATAATCAGCACTTTCACGTTGTTAAGCAATAAATTAGGCTGCTGGGATGACTAATATGATGGGTCCTCTGTGATGACACAGAACAGCTCTCCTTCATTTGACCAGCTCTCCTTCATGTACCAATTACACTTTACATTTACTGCTGTAGATCAAACGTGCCTATATGTTGTCACAGGGACTCTCTCTGCTAGTGGATAATAAGTTCTAATTGTGACAGTGACTTCATGCCCATGTGAACAGAAAAGACCAATGCTGATAGCCACCACCTGAACCAGAAGAGGTCTTATGAATATCAATACAAATAAGCTATGTTAGGTAGCAGATATTTGACAATTCAATGAGAGGGGTCTTTCATACCTAGTTTAGTTTTTGGAGAATACTATTATTTACAGAATTCCCAGAATACAGTGCAAAGTTTCTTGGGTGTATGTGTATGTGGGAGGTCTTCTCCTAGGGAAAGGTCATTTGTTTAAAAGGAAAACTCACTGTATTTAATTCCCCCACCATGAACAAAGGTAGAAAAGGAGTGTATTTCTAAATGATGGGCCTGTGTGCAGGTTGACAGTGCTATTCTCTCAGTCTATAACAGCACAATCAAACAATGAATGTAGGCAGGTACATCCAGGCTAGGCATCCCTTCGAGGGATGATGTGGGGCAGGGTGATGCAGATGTCTGACCATCAAGGGTGCACTACCAGCTTCACAATAGAGATATGGCCTTTTCAGATCCCTCTATTAATCATATATGCACTGTGTACTCCTGAAGGCAGATCTACATCTTACGTTCAATGCTTAGCACTTTTCACAGGGACTTAGTGGACTGAGTCATGTTCAGTGATTACAATGATAGAGGGAATGAATCCAAAAGGAGACCACGGAAGCCTGCTTGAATTCTTCCAAGTATCAAAAAGGGAATGCTAGGCACTGGGAAGATGGCTCAGCCATTAAGAACACTGGCTGCTCTTGCAAGAAGATCCTAGTGTGGATCTCAGCACCCACATGGTAGCTCACAATCTTCTGTAACTCCAGGTCCAAGGGATACAATGTGCACTTCTGACCTCTGGGGGCACTACATGCATGTAGTACACGTGTACACACACACACACACACACACACACACACACATTATATACAAAGTGAATGTAGAGCCTGGGTTTCACTGTCCCTGTTCCACCAGGGAGCATGTGCTCAGGTTCTGGAATACTGATTGGGAGAGGTCATAGGACACTTTCAGCCTCTTGTAGGAAACAATTGTTTAAAAACAATGAGCATTTTGAGCATATTAACAAAATAACGGGCTAAGAGTGGCTCCTCCCTTTTAGATAGAGGGCTTCCTAACCCATCAAGAAAGACCTATAAAAGGTGTCATGATTTGTATATGCTTGACCCAGGAAGTAACACCATTAGTGGCACTGAAGGTATGCATTTGTACTGTAGGTATTGTGGCCTTGTTGGAGTAGATGTGTCACTGTGGGTGTGGACTCTAAGACATTCATGCTAGCTCCCTGGAAGTCAGTATTCTGATAGCAGCCTTCAGATCAAGATGAAGAACTCTCAGCTCCTCCTGCAACATGCCTGCCTGGATGCTGCCATGTTCCTGCCTTGATGAGAATGGACTGACCCTCTGAACCTGTAAGTCAGCCCTAATTAACTGTTGTCCTTATAAGAGTTGACTCAATCATGGTGTCTGTTCCTAGCAGTAAAATCCTAATTATAGATCATGGTGTCTGTTCCTAGCAGTAAAATCCTAACTAAGGCACAAGGGTAGAGCTGGCCCAGTGACCACTAGGAATATTCCAGTTAAAAAACCATAATGATTCTGTTGCGGGTGCAATACAAATGGAGACATTTTGAGCTTTAGATCTTGTTAGTGCTTCATGGCTATTTTGCAAGCTTGGCACACACATCTTTCTCCTGGGACTCAGATTGCTACAGGGATTCGGAGTTAGTATGAAACCGACAACACTCTACTCTTATTTCTCATCAAGTATGGGCCAGCACTGCTCTAGCGTGAAGGTATATAGAACCAGTTTTGAAAAGGAAGAAGCCTCAAAAAACAAAGGAGAGACACAGGTGTGTAGTGGTGTGCAATGAGGGGGTGGGGGAGCTCATTTTTATTGGGAGACCCAGGGCTAGGGCAGAGTTAGAAATGGAAACAGGAGAGATGCAGGTTTCTTGGGAAGGACAGAGGTCATGGGGAGAGTGGTGTGGAGATGGCCCTACAGGCTGAGTAAGGGCAGGGGCAAGATTGGCTCCCCAGTGGGCTGTGGATGCCTTTAAGGTCAGGAAGAGTTAGGGGAAACTTGCCCAATGTCTTGTGATGAGACACAAGCCACTGGGGAAGGAGCAAGGGGGAGAGGGTGGGTGTCTGTAAACCTGTACATGCAGGATTGTATCTTGAGGGACACTTTTAAGTGTTGATTTCCTCCAGAGTCAAACAAGAAGGTTGACTTGGATGTCGTCTAAAGCCCCTTATGTTAAGGTCCTAAGGTGCATATAGTTACAAATCATATTTATAATTCACCCAAGGAGTCTCGCCACCTCCAGGAACAATTCCTAAAGGAGTTCAACCCGTCGGCTTCACTGGAATACATGCCATCCCACAGGGCCTGCCTGCAGGGCGGGAGACAGAAATACGGCTCTCTCGCTTTGAAGAGCATTGACTGACGTTTAGAATTGGCTCTTCCTCTGTTACCCAGCCCTGCCCTGGGATTAACCTCTATGCCTCTTCTATGTGTTCTAGATGCTGGCTTCTCAGAAATCAAGTTCAAACGGGAAAAAGTAAATTGAACTATCCCATTCTTCCCCCTCTACATATTTTCAATAGCACATCTAAGTACCAGTTTTTTATAATGGATGGTAACAGAATTCACTGACCCATTGGACAGATAACAGACCTGGTGTATATTGCCGGAAGAATTCAAAGTATACTTCTGATCAAAGTGAACCTTCTAGAAATAAATACCAAGCAACTGGCAATGAGTTTTTTTTTCTTAAAATTCTACAACTGTATGATATATTAATATCATTTCTGAAGAGTAAGTAGAAAAAGAAAATCCCATTGCATTTTTTTAAGGAATGGTGCTTTTAGACTATTTCTATATAAATAATATACAGAATCCATGGTTGATTGAAACAAAACTCTTGTTACTCTGTTCAGGGCTTCCATGAAGTCCCCTTTAGTCCCTAGCTAGGGATTAATGCTCTTGTCCATGTGACCACGAGTGGTAGCCACTCGTAGATCACGAGTGTATATGTTTGCTAAGTAAGCACTGAGGAACCAGGACGTGCGGTTTCTGGAACATTCACAGCAAGCTTATGAGACCACGCTCTTCTCATTCCCTAATGGACCCTTCATTCGCCATGTTTCCCCCACACCTCTCACACTCATTGCAGCAGGTGTTGTCAGTGTTGCCCCGCCCCCACCCCCACGGAAGTCAACACTGGCTTCCATAATTAGAAAGCTTACTGGGATGGGAACACCTGCAACTCCACAGTGGGCTTTGTCTCCTCACTGTAGGGGCAATGGAGAGTAAGTGCCAGAGATACAGAACTTACCAAAGCTGTGCTCAGCCGGGGACGGAGAAAGCCCGTGAAGGCTGCCTGCCCTGTTTCCACACCATTACGCTGAAAATGGCCCAGTGGTGTGTTGTTCACATCAGTAGCTGCCTTAAAGATGCATCCTTTCCTGTCTCCCTTCTCTTTTATCCCTTACTTCCTAAAACCTCTTCCGGTATTGCCGAATGAAGCTCCCTGTCACAGAAAACTGCACTAGGAAATCTCATCCCCGGGTCTGCCTCTTGGAAATCCCAAAGCAACCTGCAAATCCACTCTAGTATCCAGCAGGAGTCCCGAGACATACGATATCGGATCCGACAAGCAGAGGTGTATTTGACAACCTTGGAGATAGATGTCGGCTAGTCCTATGGAAAAAACAAAAGCCAAACGGACTGGCTCCAAGGTCACCTAAGGAATGGCCGAGCCTCCTCTCCCCTCCCCCCAGGGATGACCGCTAAGAGAAGAATCCGATTTATGGTCCCAGGACACTCCTGAACTGAAGCATCACTTACCACAGAAGCCTGTTTTGTGATTTGGATGGAAGCAAATACAGCTCAGGGCAATATGCTGCGTGTAAGAGAATGAAGAACTAAAAGCAGGGCAATTCAGTATAGGAGAAAGCAGTTAAAAAGAAAAAGACTTTGGTCAAACAGAGGCGAGGATGTTTAGAACAAGTGAATGACCACTGAAGGAGTGTCCAGCTCTTCGACCCCCAAACTCTTGCTCTTCAGTATTTTGAATACATTTAATACTTACATTTTATATATATTTACATATGCTTATGTAATGTTTAGTGTTGCTGGTAGTTGAACATAGGACTCTGTGCATATTAGGCAGGTGCTCTACCACCGAGACACTCAATTCTGCCCAAACTCTCTGATTTTCATTTCTGCTTTTTACTTTTGAGAAAGGGTCTTGGTGGTAAGTTGTCTAGAATGTTTTTTAGACTTTCCCTGTGGCCCCAGAAGCCCTTGAACCTGCCATCCTCTGGCCTCGGCCCCCAGAGTAGAAAGGACTCACAGGGCAGAACTGCCCGGCTCCTCGTACTTGATGAAGTTTCTTTGCCTTTGGAGTGACAAGCTCATGGAGTCCTGCGGCTCTGAAAGGCACCAGGCAAGCTCTGCTCTCTCTCGCTGTGCTTTCTGCCAGGATTCCCAGCTGACTCATGGCCTCTGGGTTTTGCTTTTCATCTTCCACTGAACTACCCAGTCTCTCGGGCCTAGACCTCGCAGCTGTGGCAGTAGGGGGTCAACCCAGAGCAAAGTAGGGATCACAAACCCATGAAAAACAAGATGCTGGCCCATTTAAAACACGCCTTATGAAGCTTATGTTTGTTTTAAGTGAAACTGTAGAAGACAAAGTGTGTCTGAAAACAGGTTATGATGCAATATAAATATTATTCTATGAGTGTTTGTACCCATTGGTCCAAACTTCCACATTCCTTTGGCAGGGGATCTCTCTGAACGCTTGACAGGTTGACATTTTTTTTCTGTCATTTATCAATGAATAATAATAACATTTCCAGATAAAAATATCCTTTCACTGCACATGGTCACATTTTTTTTTATTTATTTTATTCCTCTCACATTTCAGGTGGAGGGCATTTAAGATTAGATATATAAAAAAAGGAAGAGCATTATTTTATTCTAGCTTTGATTTCTGTTTTGATTAGACAAAAGGCTTCTGGCTCATGTTTAAGGTCAAAACATTGACGGTGCTTTTATTCTCAGACTCAAGCAAGTTTCTAGAGTTGGGTGTAGTAGGCGGAATAAGGGCCTCGTCCCTAAACTTGTTGGTTAGCTGATATGCCAGATGTTGTGGTCCTCATCATCATAGTGAGCAGACATGATTAAATTAGGAACCTTGGGAAGGGGGAAAGATTCTGAAACATTCCAATGGTCCAAAATCCTTGTAAGCAAGGAAAGCAAGAAGGTGGAGAAGAGAAGAGGAAGCAGAAGCGAAATGAAGCCCTATGGCAGGGAGGGCAGCCTGCGCTCAGAATGCAGGTGTCTCCAGAAGCTGGAGAAAATGAAGCCTGGAGTTTCCCAAGAGCCTCCAGGGGGCAGCAGCTCCTCCTACATCTTGATTCTATCGGTGAGGTTGGCTTTGACCTTCTGACCTCCAGAACTACAAAAGGATACATTTGTGTTGCTTCAAGCCACACGGTTTGAGGCCATTTGGTCCAGTAGGAACCGGAAACGGATGCACCAGGGATATGTGTTACAGCTGGTCGGTCTACCAAGCAATCCAACCCCGCCCTGTGTGTTTTTCTTCACTCCAAGTCAGCGCCGCAGAGCAGCGAAAACAAAAGTGAAAAGCTCTAGGTCTTCCGGCCCCTACATTCTAATCTCCTGCAAAGCTTCCAGGGAGGTGCTTTGCCTCTGCAGAACCACACCCCGACCGACCGTCTCACAGAAACAGCCTTGGCTGCTGCTATTTCAGATCCATTACGATAATGGCTCCATTGCCACAGAGGTGAAACATACCTGTAGCGAAGGGTGTCAGCACACTGTGTGTTTAAATGTGATGATGTGTGTGAGGTATCCCTGCAGGTGTTTCTTAGACAGTAGGTGCTCAGTAGGGGGTCCGTTCTCTTTGCCTCGCTGCAATTTTGCAGGCGGAAGTTAAGTACCGTTCGAAGCGCCTCAGAAGCAGGTGCAAACATCTGCACCATTCATCGTGCCTACTCCATGCGGGATGCTGCCAAAGTCCTTAACCCGGTCTATAGGATGCTTTATATTTGAATGACTTTATCAAGCTTAAAAACTGATTTTATAATTTGATGGGAATGGGTGTTTTACCTGAATGTGTGTCTGTGCACTATACGTGTGCAGTGCCCAGGGAGGCCAGAAGAAGGTGTCCAATCTCCTGGAACTGAATCATTTCGGGTCATCATATAGGTACTGGGTTCACTGGAATAGCAGTCAGGGCTTTTAGCTACCGAGCCATCCCTAGCCCCTTAATTATTGTTATCAATCTTTCTCTGATACTATAACCCAGGGCCTGGGCCAGGCTAGTCAAACACTGTTATTGACTTACACCCTCAGGCACTAAAAGCCTCATTAAGACATGCTCTGCATATAGTCTAAGTATATAAGTCACCATAATTCCGTGAACTTTTTCTTCGTGTCTTACTACAGATTACAGAATTGCCATCACTTAAATCTACTTTTAGAACATTTCCACCATTCCCCAAAGAAACTAACTCACAACTTCCTGTCCCGTCTTCCTCCTTCCGCCTCACATCCAGGCAGCCACCGATCTATGTTCTGTCTCTGTAGACTGACCTTGTCGGACACTTCACATGAGTGGGATTATGGACTCTGTCCTGGCCCATTGTCACTTCTCCAAGCGTATCTGCCCCGCCCCCCTCCTTCTTGTCTTCTCTATGACAGCAAAATGACATGGGTTTTAGTTTCTGGGTTTTCAGTTGATGCTCCCCTGTCTCTATCTGTTCATCTGGGCCGGCTCCCGTGTCTGGAACAGCTTCTGTAAGCTGCAGGTGTCAAACTTGAGTCTTTCCTTCTTTCCAGTTATGTCTTTATTGGATTCCTTTGCAACACACTTCCGTGCCTTCGTTTAGTACAAGCTATTATGTTATGCTGTCACTGCCCGTTTGTTTCCTGTAATCCTGGAGAAAGCAGGGGCTTTGTCTCTCTTATCCAATGCTGCAGCTGCACACAGTGTGCTCCGTGCCTTGCACAGGGCTTACTACCGCCAGACACTTATTAATAGGACGGATGAAAAAAAATGTTCAGTCTTAAGTTTTAGGCTTTTCTTCTTGTAACTCAGAGAAGCCAATTGCAAGCTAGGATTATAGCTCATGCTTCCTGTCACACACACACACACACACACACACACATATTACTGATGGACACTTGATGGGAGAGGGGCAATCATTATCTAGACCAATCTTTTTAGGTATCTTTATATAGTATTTTATTTTTCTCATCAATTTCTAGAGGAAAACATCGCTAAATGATTTGTATAGCAATAGTCTGCCTAATTTGAGAAACATTTTTTTCCAAGGGAGGTAGGCTGGTGGAGGTTCCTTCTTCCCCAAGTCTCTGCTGACACCCTCTTAGGCTATGTATAAAAGCGAGCTAAGAAAGCAGAGGGAGATTACAAGCTTGAAGTTAGAATCAGGCTGGGAATGGGTCGGCGGTAGAAATTTAACCCTCACTGTGAAAGACCGTGGGTTCAGTCCTCAGTGCCCCGCAACAATACGGCATCAATTTTAAGTCACAGTTTAAATCCCAACCCCTATACGTTGGTATCAAAAAGCTCTTTTTTTTCTGGGGCTTTTTGTTAATTCTTGTATTTAAAAGAACAGCCATTTCTGGTTTTACCTGAAGGCTCCATGCACAGCTGACTGATGGAACGTTTAATGTACACAGTTTAATGTGTTCTAATGCTTTGGGAGTAGCTCTGAAGCAGAGCATAGGCCCTGGGGCTAGACCTCAAGTAACAGCGAGAACATCTAGCATGCACATTAAGAAGATAAAAAGAAATTGGTCCAATTATCTCTTAAAGTCTGGCAATATGGCTCAGAGGGTAAAGGCACTTGCTGCCAAACCTGATGACCTGAGTTCAATCCTTGGCACCGACATGGATGAAGAAGAGAATTCCTGCGGGTGATAGGCTAGCTTCCACATCTTCAGCATGGCTTACACACCCCATTCCCTCCAGATATACCCAAGTATCGTCCCACAATGTAACAATGTAAAGATCGCCAACAGATGTGTTCATGTATCGACAGCCTCAATATCCCATGTAACACAGCCCACCACAGTTGCCCTTAGGCACACTTCAAGGGTTCACTGGCCACACCCGGCTGGAGTGTGGCACTTTGAGTGTATGGCTGAAGATGATCCACTCCCAGGAAATTTCCAGATAGAGTTATTCCAGGGGTTTCATCCTTAGCTTGCATTTGGTTCCTCCGGGGCTTGTGCAGATGACTTTCCTATCTTCCTTTAAGATGTCTAGGGATTCAGTAGGCTGCTCCAGAATGAATCTTGAAAGTGAAACTGTCAGGCTGTTCAAATGAGAATCTCCGGGAAAAGCAGCCTCCATCCATGACTCAATTTTGTCTTATTATTTCTGGCATCAATATTGTTTCAAAAATAATTGTGGCATGCGTCTCTCTCTCTCTCTCTCTCTCTCTCTCTCTCTCTCTCTCTCTCTCTCCTCCTCCTCCTCCTCCTCCTCCTCCTCCTCCTCCTCCTCCTCCTCCCTGGCCCATGGTGGTCTGTGACTCTCAATTCTCCAGAACTGGAATTACAGGCAGTTGTAAGCTATCCCGCATAGATGTTAGGAACAGAACCCTGGTCCCCTGCAAGAGCAGCAGATGCTCTTGACCACTGGGTCATCTCTCTAGTTCCCAGAATTCCATCTTTGGAATCTGGAGATGACCTTCTGTTTTTCCTTTCCCTCACTTCTTACCATCTTGTTTACCTTCTTTCTATTGTTTCTGCCTGGATTTGTATCAGCCTGGCCTCTGTGGTTTGTGTTTAGCGTTAACAATTCTGGACTCTTATTGTAGGCTAATTTCTTATTGGAAGCACATCTCTTTTGATGGCTCTAATCTATCGCCAGAAACTGCCCTCCCCAGCTGTGAGAATTAAGGCCCTTTCCCAGAGATCACCCTGGATAGAATCTCAGGCTTTTTTTTTCCTCTAAAGTTTCGAAAGAATCCAAATGTGAATTGTGCTGCTTTGAGAAGAGAATTACATTGTCTCAGTGAACTGACATCTATGAGCTCACTGGCCATCAGTACAAATTACATAACAGATATTCCTTCTTCAAAAATGAAGTCTCTCTGAAAATATCCCCAAAGAGACTTGAGTTATTTGAGTTTCCAGTAACAGGGAGCTGGAATTTAGAGGGTACATTTTCAAATCACAATTTGAAGAGAATACAGTCAACCTCTGTACCTATAAATTCCACTTCATGCTTAAACCACCTATGAATGAAAATATTCAAGAAAAAAAAAGACATCAGCGCTGAACATGTGTAAAAGCTTTCCCTAAGCATTGTTTGTAAATAATATGGAGCACATTATTTACATAGCATTTACATTCTCTTGGGTGCTATAGGTAATCTGGAGGTAACTTGCAGTAACAGGGAGATGGGTGTAGGTTATATGAAAAGACTATGTTATTGCATGCAAGAGATTTGGGTATCCGATACCTTAGATTTGGGCGTCTGAAGGGCAACCTAGAAGCAGTCCCAGTGGTTGGGTAGTACAAAGGCATTGTAAGCTCCAGGACTCACATGGTGCAGATGGGTCAGAGAGAAAATGAGCAAGAGAAATTCTGAATGATTTCCTCCAGCCCAGGTTGGCCACACACTGTACTCAAAATAGTGTTTTGTAACAACAACAACAAGAAAAAATCTCTTTGTGTTTTTGAAGAGAAAACATGGCTCTGTGGGCAAAGTCCTTTCTATACAAGCATGAAGACTCATATACAGATTCCCAGACACCATGAAAAAGCTGGGCCCAGCGGTGTGTGTCTACAGCCTAGCACTGGTGAAGTAGGCATGAGTCAGGTGGACTCTGGGAACTGACGCAGCCAAACACTAAGCTCCAGGTTCTGTAAGAGACCGAAAGCCTCAAACAATGAGATAGGGAGTGACTGAGCAGATTCTCGACTTTGCATTCACGCACAAGTGAATACACACACACATACACACACACACACACACACACACACACACACACACACCTCTTCTTGACTGGCCTGGTCATGTCTGTTTGTCTGTTCCATTGGCAATTGTTCCACTTCTGGTCATTAGAATACAGTTTCAGCTCCTGGGGGAAATGACAAAGCTTCTCCAATTGCTTTTCTGTCTGGTTTTTGATTCCTGCACATGAACTACCCACAGCACAAAATGGAAGATATATGTGACAGTGAAAATAATAATTCCTTAAGGCATGCCACTAGCCAATAAAAAAAAAAAAAAGAGGGTAGTTCAAGAAGAAGGAAGACCAAAGTGTGGATACTTTGGACCTTCTTAGGAGGAACAAAATACCCATGGCTCACAGCCAACCAATAGACTGGCCATAGGGTCCCCAAGGGAGAAACTAGAGAAAGGACCCAAGGAGCTGAAGAGGTTTGCAGTCACATAGGAAGAACAATAATATGAACCAACCAGTACCCCTAGAGCTCCCAGAGACTAAACCACCAACCAAAGAGTACACATGGAGGGACCCATGTCTCCAGCTACCTATGTAGCAGAGGATGGCCTTGTTGGACACCAATGAGAGGAGAGACCATTGGTCCTATAAAGGCTTGAGACCTCAGTGTAGGGGAATGGCAGGTCAGGAAAGTGGGAGGGGGAGTTGGTTAGGAGAGGGAGGAGCATGGGATGGGAGTTTTCGGAGGGGTAAGGAGGAAAGGGGATAACATTTGAAATGCAAATAAAGCAAATATCTAATGGGAACTGGGAAAAAAATGAGAGTAGCTAAGAGTGGTTTCTTGGTGGGTTAAATTTTGGCTGTAAAGTAGCATTGCAGAGCTAAAGTCTTCTTCTTTGGGGTGAAGTTGGCTAGGCATCCACTTACAAGAACAAACAGATCTACCTATGCTACAGTAATTTATTTAGTGTGTGTGTGTGTGTGTGTGTGTGTGTATGTGTGTGTGTATGTGTGTGTGTATGTGTGTGTGTGTATGTGTGTCTGTCTTGTCTGTCTGCTTGTACAGAGGCCAAAAAACAAGTCTTGGAAATTGGGTTTGTTCTTTCCTCACGTACGCTGAGAGAGAAAAAGGCAAGTGTCCTTCCTTGCTGAGCCATCTTGCTGGTCCACACTAGTTTCTGTCCTCAGAAATTAGGAGTGACTAAATAAAAAGTCACATTGTTAGAAAGAGAAGTTCAGATTCAGTTAGTCTAAAGTAGAAACAACTGCATTTTTGCAGGCGCTCTTTAGTACTGAAGTGATGCTAATTACACAACCTTAGACGGCACTCTCAGCTTCTTAGGGGCACAGTTTGCAAGAGGCTCATCTAAGGTGATGCATCAGTGTGCAGTTATAAGTAGAATCCTATGTTCCACAGAAGTAATTTATTTATTAGTATGCATTTATTTTCCAGTGCGGAGAAGTAGATCACAACATCTGTTCCAAACCTAAGTAACGCAAGAATTTCTCTTGATGCTTTCAATACAGTTCTGAGTTCTCAATATATGTCCAAGCATTTGTGCGTATTAACTCCTCCCCCCCTTTTTTTTTTAATGTTTGGGGATTTGTGTAAGTTCCGTTCATATTTTCCCACAAACCTCACCTGAATATGTAGGATGACTTCTGCACAGGGGAGGATACAAGGTGACTAGATTTTTCTAACTGAATGTCAGCTATGCATTCAACAGATTAGGAATCTAAAGCATTTGGCTCCTTTTATCAGCGACATAGACATACCTGCTTGGGTCTCCTATTGGAGAAGTATGACTTCACCACAGGAAAACAGTCACCAGGGATCACACGAGCTGTTTGGCTTAGGGAGAGGCACTATGAAAATATGAGCTCCATTCCCAAGTCAGAGGCTCTCCACGCCAGCTCCAGGGTACTTAAAAATTCCAGTGCCGAACACTCACCCTAAGTATTTTACTTAGAATTTTAAGGGCTCCCTAGGGCTATCCACGGGTCCTCTAGAACCTTCTTTTACAAAACATGGTTTAAAGAGAATCCACACCAGCACCGCTGGAAGGCTTGAGTGCCATTTCGGACCTGAGGAATATTAACAGGTTCCCTGAGAGACTCTAATGTGATTCTAATCTGAGACCCACTCGCCTTTTCTTGTTTTATTGGTTGTTTTATTTATTTACATTTCAAATGTCCTCCTTCCCAGTTTCCCCTCTGAAACCCCCCTCCCATTCTCTCTCCCCCTCGTCTCTATGAGGGTGCTCCCCCCATCCATTTCCACCTCACTGCTCTAGCATTCCCCTACGCTGGGGCATCAAGCCTCCACAGGATCAAGGGTCTCCCTCCCACACACACTGATGCCAGATAAAGCCACCCTCTGCTACTTATGTGGCTGGAGCCATGGGTTCCTCCATGTGTAATCTTTGGTTGGTGGTTTAGCCCTTGGGAGCTCTGGGGGTTGGGTTGGTTGATATTGTTGTTCTTCCTATGGGGTTTCACACCCCTTCAGCTCCTTCAGTCCTTCCCCTAACTCCTCCATTGGGGTCCCCAGGCTCAGTCTGATGATTGGCTAGGAGCATCTGCATGCATGGGGGGAAGGGGGAGGGGGGTCTACCAGGTTAGGAAAACTCAATATCTAGGCTTCCTCTGCAGAGGTATCTGCGAGCTCTTGGCTTCCTGTTTTTGAGATAATGTTTTTAAATGGTTCATAAAGAGTTTCTTGGCCACAACTAGTCCCGGAGAAGCAAACGTTTTGATGATTGAACTATAAATGAATCAGAAGCATATGCAGCGAGTTTCCCTTTAGCTTGGCAAGGCGGGTTTTGGACTCAGTTCTGTCCGGGATACTTGAAAGATGGTTTCTAGTGTTTGTTGGATCAAACGAAGCTTCACTTTCCCCAACATCCTTTCAGGCTGTGGCTGAGTAAGAAGAGAGAGAGCTCAGAACCTTTGTTCCTACGTTACCGGATGCTACAAAAATGCAGGATGGAGTCACGGAAAAGCTACGGTCCGCTAAGTGTGGGAACAGCTACTACCTTGCCATTCCCGCCTCTCTTTCTGGTTTACAATCCTTCAAGAAGTTTCTTTTTTAATTTACAAATGAAGGCCTTCAGATGGGTTATTTCAAAGAATACAAGTTCCCCTTGGGTGAATTCTTTTCTCCTTGCCTGCAGCAGTTCTAGATTGATGGTCTCCCCACAACTGCGGACCTTGAATGCTGGAGAGTACTTAAAGGAATGCCACAGCTCGAGAGACAGCACTTCAACGCAGCCAGGAAGGATGGGCCACCTTCTCAGACATATTAAAGGAGCACTTTAGAAAGAAAGAGGCCCAAGACTCGGGCTTGAGTCGCCCGTATCTGTTGCTAACTTGCTTTAGAATATTATGAACGGCTCTGAGCCGGCTCAGATGTAACATCCGCTGTACTGTTGGGGAGCTGTTTATCCTCGGGCACTAAGAGTGCTGTGAGGCTAACTTAAGAGTTATGGAATATCTAATTTCTTATTGTCTCAGAGAAATTGGTAAATAAGGCTCGTCCATACTGACTTGGGACACCCACAGGAAGACTGCCGTGTTTAAAGTCAGAGATCATTGACGTCTGAGGCGAAGCAGAAATGAGAATCAACACTTTCTGTGCTAGGTTTTTCCAAATCTAAGAGACAAATCTAAGAAGCGAAATCGCTTCTTTCTTACTGAGCCATTTGTAAGTAAACCGCACCTCTATGAACTTGTGAGCCTTAGAAGGATTTAGAGGATAACTCTCAAAAACATGTATGATATTCTAGGAAACACCGAAATGTTAACTATTTTAATCCATATAACAACACACATGACCCGGCATGTCGAGTTTCTGCAGCTACCAAATAATTTTAACAACTCCTTTGCCCTGCAGGAGAGGAGAAAAGGAAAGGAGATAAAAAGGAGGAGGAAGAAGAGGAAGAGGAAGAAATCTGAAGGCCAGAGGAGCGGCATCCCTTTAGGAGAGAGGAACTTGAACAGAATTGGCAGATAGCTAGAGAGAGGGAGTAAATGAGGAGGAAGGAAAGTGCTGGAAACGGACAACTAAAACCACCTGAAACCACGGGACTGGAGAGGAGGCGGAGAGTGATTAGCATCATCCGCACTTCCCCCAAGCTCAAGCTAAGAAATGAAATGTCTCGCTGCAGTTATAACCTCCCTGGTTGGGGGGGGGGCAAGGTTGGAAACCCTGTTCTGTGTCTGTGGGTACATAGTACTTCTTCAGCCTCAGTCTCTCATCTGCAAAACAGCAACAGTGGTGTTGTGTTTTATATAACGAGAGAGAGAGAGAGAGAGAGAGAGAGAGAGAGAGAGAGAGAGAGAGAGAAATACGCTTGGTGGATGTGCAGTCAGATGTGGGGGAAGGGGGTGCCTGGGCAGGCCCATGCTGAGGGACCAGCCACAGGACTGTATGGTCTAGAAAAGAGTGTATTCAGGGCATGGGGAGGGGAGTTGAGAGGGAAAGGCAGAGATGGGGAGGGGGAGGGGAGAGGAAGGAGAGAGAAAGGGGGAGAGAGAGGGAGGGAGGGAAGAAGGGAAAGAGGGAGAGAGGGAAGGAAGGAGGAGGGCAAACAGCCCCTTTTATAGTGAGTCAGGCATACAGGGCTGTTGCTAGGTAACTGTGGGGCGGAGCCTAGACAAAATGCTAACAAGTAGTCCCTGACCTGTGGGGTCAAGGAGGTCATCCCTAGGAGCCCTCAACAGCAACACAGTGAGTGCTCATAAAATAGTACCCAGTGGTTTTGCTCTCAGACCTGAGCTCTTACACCTGCTGTCTGAGCCCTGGTGGTTTCCCTGCTCACCCTCAGACTCCCTGGATTCCAACTGTCCGGCTGCTCCAGCACCTTCCTCGAGGGTTCTCTGGAACCTCTTCCTCTCCTTTGTCCCCTTATGCCATCAGTGGAGCCAGACTTCCTAAACCATTTAGAATCTGTCTTCTCCCGCTCCCCCCTCCCCCTCCCTCTCCCCCATTCTTCCCACTTTAGGCCCTTTATCTTGTCTTTCCAGAGGTGTGCCATTTCATGGTGGCATGACATATTTCTTCATCTCTCCCAGCCTTAAACTGCTGTGCCTATCCATGTGTGTAGACGGAGGACAACCACAAGTGTCCGTCCTGAAGGACTGACTTTAAAAAATAAAAATAAAAAATTACAGTATCTCTCACTGTTCCGGAACTCACCAAGCAGGCTAGGCTGGCTGGCTGGCCAGGAAATCTCAGGGCTTTGCTTCTCTCCACTTCCCCAGGATTGGGATTACAAGGGCATACCGATTCTTGTTGTGTTGATGTTTTAAGATTTATTTAATTCAATAGGCATGCCTGGTGGCTGTGGAGGTCAGAAGAGGGTGTGGATCTCTGGAACTGGAGATGAAGATGAACAAAACCCGTATCCTCTATAAGCGCAACAAGTGCTCCTAGCAACGGGAGTCCAGTCTCCAGCCCCCTGTGCTAGCTTTTTGACATGGGTTTGGGGATCAAAACGAGGTCCAAGTGCAGGTACTTTACTGACTCCCTAGGTCCCTTCCATTAGATCCCTGTGGAAAGAAATGGACTTTCATCATCCACGGTTCTGTTCTCTGAGTCCCGGTGAGTGCTAATCAGTTAATATTGAAGCATTACTCTTCCGGACACGCAGGGTTACATTTATGCTAGCACATGTTCTTGGACCCCTTCATAGCTAGGTATGCCTTAGGTATGTCAGGATCAGCTGCCTTGGTCACACTGGTGGGTTCGAGGTGCAGCTTAAACCAGACAACCCAAAGCATCTACTGTGCCGTGAAACCTGTCACTTCTTGCTGTTGTCCATAACCATCGGCTCCCTCTCTCTCTTCATGCCAGCCTACACAGAGCTTTAAGAGACCACCGTGTCATTCTGGGCATGCCCTCCATGTTTTCCCCAAGGCATCTAACAACAGTTTATTCTCTTTCTACCTGTCCCCATCCTTTCTCCTTTGCTTCTTCATCCCACATGGAAGGAAAACTACCCCGCCCTCCAGATGCTTCTGGTGAAAACAACTCCATAGCTAGAATGACTCTATCCCTCTTCCCCGCCTTGATAAGCACATTTTCCTGTTCCCATGGAAGCTGTCATTTCTGCATTCTGCTGAAACTCTTCTGCACATGTTTTATTTCTCTGGGGGAAAAGAAAGTATGGGTTGATGTGATCCATCTTTTCATGCCCCGCAAAACTCCCAGCACAATGCCTTGCCCTTAGTACAGTTGATGCTAAATGTTTGCTGATTAAACACCGTGACACCAACCCCCACACACACCACCTAGCAGTGCATTTACTGAAAAGGACAGGATATTTATAAAGCCACACTTTGATTTGAGAAAGTCTACATAGGATCCAGCCGAACGAAACCAAGAACCTCATTCTACTAATCACAACGAGCACTGAATAGTTTCAGTGGCCTTCCAAATCGCTTGGAGCTTGGGGCAAACTGGTGCTCAGCCATTATATATTGCCCCCTCTGCAGAGCCTGACGTGAGGATGGCTACTAATGATGCAGCATGTTCTTGACTTGCTGGGAACCAGGCATGATCGGAACACCCGTGGAACGACCTTCCTATCTAAGGTCAGTGTTGGAGGGACACCTTTCATGTGTGTGTCTGTGGGGTGGGTATGTGTTTGTGTGGGTGCACATATATGCAGGTGCATGAACACGGGTGCACGTGTGTGTGTGTGTGTGTGTGTGTGTGTGTGTGTGTGATTCCCTAGGTACCTAGGTACCATCTACATTGTCTTTTGAGATAAGGGTTTTCGCTGGCCGGGAGCTCACTGATTACTCTAGGCTGGCTCCACAGTAAGGCCTAGGTAGCCTCCTGTCTCTGTCTCCTCAGTCCTGGGGTTACAAGTTCACATCACCACCTGGGTTCTGGTCTCCGGGTGTTGAACTCAGGTCCTCAAGCTTGTATGGCAAACACTTTGCAAACTCACCTCTCACTGCGCTCATGCCTGCCTGCCTCTCTCCCTCCCTCCCTCCTTTCCTTCCTTCCTTCCTTCCTTCCTTCCTTCCTTCCTTCCTTCCTTCCTCCCTCCCTCCCTCCCTTCCTTCCTTCCTTCCTTCCTTTTCCTTCCTTCCTTTTCCTTCCTTCTTTCCTTCCTTCCTTCCTTCCTTCCTTCCTTCCTTCCTTCCTTCCTTCCTTGTTTTGTTGAGACAGGGTTTCTCTGCGTAGCCCTGGCTGTCCTGGAACTCTGTAGACCAGGCTGGCCTCAAACTCAGAAATCTGCCTGTCTCTGCCTCCCAAGTGCTGGGATTAAAGGTGTGCACCACCACTGCCTGGTACATACCTTATTTTTTAATGAGAAAGAACATGATGGGGTGTGTCACATGTCACTAAATATGGACTGCCTTGCTTTTCTTAATGTAAGTTCTCATTGTCAGCCACAGCCAGCTCAAAGGAAACTCAACACACGTCTTGTCTGTGTAATCCAGCCAGCCTCCCTCCCCATACGAGTTTTAGCTTGAATTTTCTTGTTTGGGTAGAGCATTCACACTGCCCACTGGGAACTGGGATGTGTCCTCCTGGACATACAAGTGGTCTCGCTAAAGGGGCGGAAGCCTCCTCCCTGCTCTGGGAAGTGGAGACGAAACTTGTGTGCTCTAGCCTCATTGTGCACACCTGAACCACCCACTCCATCTGCTACCATTTCTTGGTTTGTGCCTTTCTGAGTGCACATTAACATTAACAACAGGTGTCACTTTCCCTGCTGGCCGAGACGCGAGGAAGAGCCTTTTGATCAATTTCTGTGAAATCAGCGGGATAAAACTCCGGAAAGGAAACGATTTGCAAAGACCATATGCAAATCATTTTACTCCCCATGCCCAGATTCTGTTTCTGCATTTGGAGTGTTCATGAGTATGTGTGAGAGTATGTGTGTCTGTTTCAAGGAGGCGTGTCATTAACTGTCACCATGCATGAAGAATGAGAACGGAGATGACTGGGGGGGCTGGCTACAGGGGTGATGTGAGCACACATAGTCATGGAAAGCAGGTTCAGAACCCAGATGAAAGTATTGGTTTTCGACTTCCTTTCCGAGGCAGAGGATTGAAAGGGAGCAGAAGTTGTCTACAGTAGCGCCACCATCCTTTGGACCTCAAGAGAACATCTGATCAATATGGCACCTTTCCTGCAGGAGAGCTGATCCAGCTGAGATACAACCTTGTTAAGAGCAACACATTTAGTTCTGTGACGGAATACTTAGAGTCAGTAGAACAAGGCCCTTGCTTTCCCGAATGCTTCAAATGCCCCAAGAAGTCAAGTTTCTCTGAAGCTTGCTTGGTCCAGGTGACCCCAGATGGTACCTATGGGCCAGACTTTGACCAACTGAAGAAAGGACCGTTTTTCCTTTAGGGAAATACTAGGTTCCTCTCCTGATCTCCCCAGAGCTAGAAATAAGGATGCCACACTTAATAAAATCTCCTTAACTTGATAGCTGTCTATTCATTTGGAAATGCTGACCGCCAGTGCCTGTGGAGGTAACCCTACTTAGAGTAGACCTAAGAAACTATTAAAGTGAAATGCACGCTACAAGGGAGGACTTCATCCCATGGTGTACTAGTGTCTTAGTCAGGGTTTCTATTCCTGCACAAACATCATGACCAAGAAGCAAGTTGGGGAGGAAAGGGTTTATTGAGCTTACACTTCCACACAGCTGTTCATTACCAAAGGAAGTCAGGACTGGAACTCAAGCAGGTCAGGAAGCAGGAGCTGATGCAGAGGCCATGGAAGGATGTTACTTACTGGCTTGCTTCCCCTGGCTTGCTCAGCCTGCTCTCTTATAGAACCCAAGAATACCAGCCCAGAGATGGCACCGCCCACAAGGGGCCCTCCTTCACTTGATCACTAATTGAGAAAATGGCCCACAGCTGGATCTCATAGAGGCACTTCCCCAAGTGAAGCTCCTTTTCCTATGATAACTCCAGCCTGTGTCAAGTTGACACAGCAAACTAGCCAGTACAACTAGTAAGAAGAGATTAGAATATAAACAAAACATAGAGCAAAGCTTGACCACACAAAAACACAGTGAAAAGCCTCAAGAGAGTCTGTAACCCAAGCACAGAGGCCTCCCAGGAAACCTTGCCAGCCCCTTGGTCTTGGACTTCTCAGTCTAAAGAGCAGTGGAAAGAGCCTTGTATTTCTTAAAGCTACCCGGCGAGCGGTGTTTTGTTATGGCAGACAGCCTAGCCAACTAACCTAATACCTGTTGGTTATTTGCTAGTTAGAGGGCATATGAAGTTATTTTCAGTATGAAGATTTATGCTTTTACTAACACACAAGTACCTTTTTATCATGACTTTTTAAAATGCTAAATAGTTTTTAATTCCTTTAGGCTAGATTCACAAGGAATACCATATAAGTTCTTTTTTCTTTAGGCTTTTGTTTGTCTCATACACACAGAGAGACAACACACAGACACAGACACACACACACACACACACACACACGTGTATGTGTCTATGTGTGTATAGTACATGTGTTTATGTGTTCACATGTAGAGGATGCACATGTGTATGGATGCATATTTATGTGTGAGTGTGTGTAAATGTATATGTATGTGTATATGTTCATGTGCATGTTGAGGCCCAATATTATTGGGCAGCTTCCTTGATGAATCTCCAACTTACATTGAGGCAGGGTCTCTGGTTGAGCCTGGAGTTCCCTGTCTTAGCTAGTCTGGCTAGCCAGCTCTCTCCAGGGATTCCCTGTCTCCTCCTTACATCTGGGATTACAGGTAGGCAACACCCACCTGGCTTTTACTTGGGTTCTTAGGATCAAACCCTGACCCTCACCCTTGCATAGCAACCACTTTACCAGCTGAGGCATGGCGCCTGCCCAACTCTAGTTTTGGCAGAGACTTTTTGTTTGTTTTGTTTCTCTCAAGTACCTTGGGGGGAAAGGTAGAAATTGCTACTTACCATTTTGCAATGGAGGAAATAAAACTAAATGATTTATTCAGGGTACAAACTGAGTTCGTCCACACTCGCCTCATAACTTGCGCTGTTCTTTCCCTCTTATGGCCCTTCTACACTGCACTGTGGTCATGTCAAGGGTGTGTCTCATTATCAACACGTACTTCCCTTTCTAAAAATGTTTATCTCACTTTTCTTGAAGTTCAATTGGGTTGTTTTTCTTGTTTCTCTTGAATTTTGGCATTATCTTGTGAGTTTCCTAGGAAAAGAAGCCCGGTGTGGTTTTTCATGGTTCCTTCCTCAGGACAATTCCCCAAGAGGAAACTGTAACTACTTGTTTCCTTGGGAGGTGGAAGCTAGGCATTTGCATGCTTTTACCTCTTAGACTGATGCTGTGGATTCCAAACTTCACAGTATGCTAAATACTCAAGGAATGCAAAAGGAGGGCTTTGAGCATCGTTAGATTAATCAGACTGTGCTTTTAGAGCCTTGGGAATGTAGTCATAGATTACTGTGGTCCTTCAGCTCCAGTTGGAAAAAAATCCCCGGATCCCTAAACCCAGGAGACTCAGACTGAGACAAAGGTAGAGGAAATCAAACAGGCTGCATCAAGCAACATCCACTGGATGCCGTGCTGAACTTAAATAGACAAAGGCTACCTTTGTGGACCACTCTAGCAGTTGGATGGTGGTATTCCCCAGTGAGTAGTGCTCAGGGGCATCTGGGGGCCAATTCTGCTCACCTGATGCTGACATTGATATCCTGCATGGCTTAAAACAAAACATGTTCAAAGCATGGGGACAGAAATGCTTCCTTATATAGAGGAATAAACAAGTTAGTGAATTAATTCCAAAGCCTGCTGAGGACCAGGGATGTTAGGGTAGAGGTTCTCACATATGTTTTATTGTCTGACACATGAAAGGACATGAATAACCTGGTTTGGTTTTGGGGTGTTGTTGTTGTTGTTTGGTTCAAAAAGTCTGTGGTCACTACTGTCATAAAATTAGACCAATGATGACAGCAGGGATGTACAGTTTATGTTGCCACAATTTCCTTATCTATGTTGCTTTATCCTATTACACTTATCTTAATATACTTATTACACTATTATCCTAACATACCTATTTTACACTCCCTATTTTCAATACAATTTCAAATTGTATTGAACGACAGCAGCTTCAGATTACTGTCATCCAATTTCATAAATGAGCAAACCAAGTCTTAGGCCAAGAAGCCCGCCTAATGGACACTCATTAAACTGGTGTCGGAATTGGAATAGGAATACAGCTCAACCTGACTTCAGAACCTACTAGTTTAACCAAAGCACCTGTATGAGTATACCAATTGGATTTTCAAAATCTGTTCTACGTTACATCTTCTGTATTGAAATACCTGGCAGGGGACGAAATGTGGCATCTACGAGGCAATGCCCAGAATGCCCCTTGCACAGAAGAGTAACATAGACGTCTTCTATAAAACTGTCAGCCTGAGTTCTTGGCATGGAAATGTGGGCATCTAAACCTAGGCATATCATCAAATTGTAGGAAATTAGCGTGCAAAGCAATGCACTCAAAGCTAAGTGGTTCGGAGCTCCATGCTCTGCAGTGTCTGGAGGCCATCTTTCAGAATGTGGGAGCGAGCAAGATACCCAAAGGAAAGAAGGCTAAGGGGACGAAAGTGGCCCCAACCATCGATGTTGTGAAGAAACTGGCGGCCAAAAAGGTGGCCAATCCTTTGAGAAAAGACCCATGAATTTTGGCATTGGGCAGGACATCCAGCCCCAAAAAGAGCTCACATGCTTCATCAAATGGTTCTGCTACATCAGGCTGCAGCAGCAAAGGGCCATCCTCTATAAGTGGCTCAGAGTACCTCCTGCCATTAACCAGTTCACCCAGGCCCTGGACAGACAAGCAGCTAGTCAGTCAGCTGCTTAGGCTTGCCCAGAAGTACAGGTCAGAGACAAGACAAGAGAAGAAGCAAAGGCTGCTGGCCCATGCCGAGAAGAAAGCTTCTGGCCAAGGGGAGGTCCCAACTAATACACTGCCTGACCTCTGAGCGGGGGTCAACACAGTCACCATCTTGGTGGAGAACAAGAAGGCTCAGCTGGTGGTGATGCCCATGACATAGACCCTAGTGAGCTGGCGGTTTTCCTGCCTGCTCTGTGTCAAAAGATGGGGGGTCCCCTACTGCGTCATCAAGGGAAAGGCCAGGCTGGGAGCGCCTGGTCCACAGGAAGACATGCACCACTGTTGCCTTCACACAGGCTAACTGGGAAGACAGGGGTGCTCTGGCTAAGCTGAGGAAAGCTATTAGGACCAATTACAACAGATAGGACAAGATCCCCAGCCACTGGGGAAGCAACGAACGGAAAAGACTAAAGAACTCCCCACTAAACTGGGTTAAATATACACTGCTGAGCCTTCTGTACATAAATATAATTACAAATTTTTAAAAAAGGGATGTGGGATGGGGGACTCTGAGGGGGCAGTAAGTGGGATGTAAGGTGAATAAGTACAAATAAATAAAATAATACTCTTAAAAAGAATCATAGTCTTCTGTATATAGTCACAGTGCAGAAATAAGGCTCTCTAGCACATTTCTACTGCTAATAATCCAGACAAAAGAAACTCAATCATTTAAGCAAGGTTTTCCCCAGGGACTATAGTAGCCTTTACAAGGTGGCGCCTGAGCTGCTCTCATAGTTATCATAAATATTTGTAATGTCATGGCACCTGTATTTCAAGTGTTGGTTTCAGTTTATAACTTCAGGATATCTCACGGTTTTGTTGGGTATCAGAATAAATACCGTTGTCAGGCACCCGAGAAAGACAAAATGACAGAAATTCATGACAAGGCTTTTGGATTTTCAAATGCCGTGTGTGGTCCTTGAGACTTAAAAGCCACCGATAAGACATTTCTATTTGAATAGTGTAATGCCCTGTCACATAATAACGGTTCCACTTGAAAGAGTTGCCTAAGTCAACACATTCACCTCACACAATTTGCCCAAATCTGGGAGTAAGGTGAGAAAAGATAAGATACAGCAGAAACTTATCTATGAAGAATATCTCTTCATAGTCAGAATGCTTAAGGACATTTTCCGCTTCTGTTTTTAGCATCACTGCGCTGTGTTTAGTGCACCTCGGGTGGCCAGAGAAGAATAACAATTAGAAACCAACTCTTGTAAGGCATGTCTAGTGTATATATATCTGATTCTCTCGAAGCCTGTGCCCAACATGGTCTACTATTATCCAGAGTGAGCCAATGAACAGATTCTGCGTTGATTCGCATCTCCTTGCCGCAAGCCTTACAATGCGAAGCCCGGACTCTCTATACAACCAAACCCAGTCCTTGTTTTTACCCTTTCCATTCTCAATTTACTTTTCACTTGTAACTACAGCTCCCCCCACCCCACCCGCCCAGTCCACTTCCCCCGGAGAACAGCTTTTGATGTCAGGGTTTGCCTTTCCTGTGTCTAAGTCAGAAACTTCCCAAGGTTCCTAAGAGTCAGCCTCAGCAGGCACCCAGGGCTCCCGGTGCCTCCACTGCAGTGAAGTCTGCGAGAGGATATCCTGGTCTACAACACATCACCAGATCCAGACCAGTCCTCAAGGATAGACTACGTGACGAATCAGGGACATCCTAGGAACTGGGCTCGAAGATGTTAAAACCAAAGCAATCGCTGCTGGCAGTTCCCCCAAAAGAAAAACTCCTCTCAATCATGCAAAGTGAAAAGCTAATACAAAAGGCACCTAAGAAACCCACAAAAGGCACCCAAATGATTTCAGATTCCTGTGCCTACCTTTAAAGATCTCTGGACTGGCACACACACATCCACACCGGGTCTGCTCTCTAGCTCTTCAACAGCTGTGCTTTTACAGAGTGAGCCACAGTCTCCCCCGGGGCTGAGCTCTGCGAACAGATACGCTACACAAACAGCCTTGCGGTGCCAGGCAGTCAGCCCCCTTCCTTCCCCCTTCCCGGCGTTGCCAGAGCCTGGCCACTGACCAGCTCCCTCGTTGAGAAGTTGGGGAACCGATCCAACTCACCCCACAGAAGCTGGCCATGCATCTCGGCAGTAGGGGGCCGCTGAATCCCCCTTTCAAGGCTCAGATACCACCCACTCCCGCTCCCCCACCCCCCAGCCTCATTAGAATCCCAGAAGAGCAGGCCGACAGATCGCCTCCTGCGTGGAAGCACGCAGACCCCCCGCAGGGCGGTGATACCTACCTACCCCGCCCCCGAGGCTAGACGCGGTCACCTCTTACCTTCACAGAGCCCGAGGTCTCCAAGGAGTCCAGTTTTTCACTGGAATTGGGAGGCCACCGGTTTGGGAAGCAAGGGACATTTCGAAGTGAAACAGAAAGTAGCCTGGGGATCCAACCCAGACCCTGGACCTGCACTTGACCGCCTCTTGAGCTCTGTGAATCTTTAGACTCAGCCGCCCGGCAGCTCAGCTCCGCTGGCTCAGCTTGGGAGGTTCCCAAGGACTCAACCATAGAGAAGTCTGGAACTCTCAGTCAGTCACCGCCTGAGCGGCTGCTTTTTTTTTTTTTTTTTTTTTTTTTTTTTTTTTTTGAATATTTGTTGAGCGTTTTAATATGCAGTTTGTCTCCTTCTAAAGGGAATTAGCAATTCCATTCCCCGACTCTCCTGGCTCCATTATATAATTTAAACTGCTCCAACAGCAACGCTCTGCCACCTTAAGTCCCCAGCCCAAACCCCACGCATCATCTATATCCTCAGAGACACTCAAAACACCAGACTTAGGACGATTAACCTTTCCAGAATTTTCGTTTGGGGGACTGCCTTTCTGCAGGGGTACAGAATCTCCTAAACGCCGATGCTGGACAAGGAGAGATTTCTCAGGATGTAACTACAGTAGCTTTCTTGAGATAAGATACTGAAGGGTTTCAGATAAGTGTCTGAACCCAGAGCTGAGAAGTCTCCTATAGCTTTATAACACATGCGCACATTCTAAGGGCTGTAGCATTTGTAACTGTTGCCACATTTCTTAATTGTAGTAGTCAAAAAAGGTAGCTGGACTGGAGGGGTCCTTAGCCACCTCCCTAACACCCCCTCCCCTAATCCTGATTTGTCCCCACCCTTCCCCAACCACTTCAAAGACCTGTGGTGACCAAGAAAAAGCTCCTAGCTGGGTATGGAAAACGAAACCTTAACCTTTCACCCCACTCCATTCTGTCCCAATTTACCTGATTTACATATGCCTTGTCTTGCTGAATGGTGCCTGCTGAGGGGCCACTGAGAAAGGTCTGAGTGTGTAAAGGCTCTTTGCAGATGGCGGATGAGTATATGGTAGCGATCAGAGTCACAAAACCCCAGCCTGTTGGTCTAGTTCACAAGCTGCCAAGATGATTTTTATGCACAGTGGGCTCTGGTCCCTCCTGTCTTCAAGTTAGCTGAGCCTTGCTGAAGCTCTGGGGTGGACTTGAAAAGGAGCCTTGGTTTTCCTTGGGAAAAGCCAGCAACTGCAGTCTCTTGATTTCCCTCTGTTACCCTCCATCCATGTCTCCCAAGGGAGACGGATCCCACGACCGACATGGAAAAAAATATCAATAGATGGTTGGCGTGCCTTTAGAGCTGCCTTTGCTAATGATAACTGCCTACTCGCACATCCCTCCAAAGTGAGCAGGTAGGAATTGCTATTATCCTCTTTAGAGGAGCCAGGGACACCTGGGAGGAATTAGCAATCAGGTCTTCCCTGCTCTGACTCCCGCAAAGACCAGATATGTGTGAGGAAAATCTAAGTGGAATGACAGATTGGTGTTTATGTCTCGCCCCGCAGGTGTAGTAAATTCGGTACAGCCTGTTGTGACAGTTGCCGCAGTGACTACTGTCTTAATAGGGATGAGGACACATTGGGATATATGAGTAAGTATCAGGAAATTGGACCTGTAAATGGGCAAGGAACGATAAAAGGAATGCATAGGTTATCTGAATAATTTGAATTTCCAAGATAAACACTCATCAATAGAAGTCACTATAATAGGAACCATAAACATAATCTTGAAATTTATAGTAGCTACAGTAAAAAAAAAAAGTGAAATTATCTTTAGAATATATTCAAAATATGATTTCAACATGTAATTAGTAAGCATTGATAGACTATTATGAATTCCCTTTTCTGTGTCTGGCTTCTAATTTGTATTTTATACTTATATCACACTCAGGAATAGTCAGGTCATATTCGTAGTCCCCAGTAGTCACATGTCGTCACATGTAGTGATTACCATATTAGATGGCCTCGCCCTGGATTATATTTAACCACTGTGGGGTTAGAACTCATTCCTTAGTAACCACATTTGTCTGTATTGCCTAGAAACTTTCCAAGAAGAATTTGTGGACAGCGAGATGACTCACTGGATTAAGGTACTCACTGCTAGCCTGACACCTGAGTTTGATCTCTGGAACCCATACGGTAGAAGAAGAGAACTGACTCTCCCAAGTTGTCCCCTAATCTCCACATATGTGCCCTTGCATATGTACCCATATAATAAATGTAACAAATAATGTAATAAGTGTAGTAATATGACAAGTGTAATAACAAAAATAAATGACCAGAAGAAGATTTTTGTATTCACTTGGTTCTAACTCCATAGCCCCACTCAAATTGTATCTTCTAAGTAGAACAGGAAAATATTAAGCAAATTTGGAATTGCCATAATACCAAAGATATAGCTTCATTTGTGCCACAAATAAATAAACCTCGGGTTTGTAAAAAGTTCCCTCTTTTGGGCCATCTGTACTGTTCGAGGTAGAATCCTCAATGTCACTTTTGACCTTATGTCCTACGTATCTTTCTCCTCTCTGTTCATTTCCTGAAGCCCGTGAAATAAACCATTCAATCTTATCAAAGCTACCGGCTACCTTTCTAGGCCAAGGGGTCTTGGCTATAACCAAACCAACCAGAGAATGCAATCCTGGTCTTCAAGCCTCTGCTTCCTCCCTTCAGATTCATTTTCTACCCCGCCATGACTGTGCATCTGCGTCAAACTCAGGCATTACATCATACAACTTCTCGACTTAAAGCCTTTAATAGAAAACCATTCCCTTTTGGATAAAATCCCCACTGTCTGGTGTCATACACTGGAGGTTTATTATAAACTGGCCTCAGGGACTTTTCTCTCTTGCCTCATGGCTTCAATTGCTTGGCTCTGTTTTGTCTATGTCTTTCCCTGTGACATGGTCTCCATGACTTGGCGATTTTGTTTATAGTCAGATTTCTGTGCCCAGAATATCCATCCTTACAACGCCTATGCCTGACCAAATACGGTACATGTCTAACGGTTGCTCAGCTATTGACTGCAGTGCTTTACTCTTATGATTCTCCCGTCTACATCATCACTCCATTTATAAATAGATCTAGTATAGCCACACATGATGATGTGAGTAATTCCAGTACTCAAGCAGAGGGGACAGGAGGATTACATGCTTGAGGTCAGCCTTTGATTCACAGGAAGACCCAGCAAACGACAACAGACCCATTATAACATTCGTCTCAACGTATCATAATCATATGATAATGACTTCCTCAGGTCTCATGTACAGGTTGCCTTGAAACATGAGATCACCTTCATGAGCAGCATGACGAATATATGCCTGAGGGATTCAGATAATTTCCCCCGCTCCTTTCCCTAATCCATAAATCAGCACCACTATCACGAATGTTCTCATGATCACCCATCACTATCCTTAGTACTTAATGTTAGACCCTGTCTTAGGCATTTTGTACTTAATCCCAATGGCAACGAATCAGTAAGGTGATGATGTCCAATTTTTAATAGACAAAACATCTCAAACTCATTTTTTTCTTTGACCAAGTTAAGGTCATTCTTCTTATGAACACTGCTTAGTATAAATTGGTAAAGTATCACAGCTCCAACATGAATGAATTGTATCCTCACATGCTAACTTTGTGAACAGACTAATACATGTGGGTTCTATATTTTCAATGCTTTTACATTTTATTTAAGGCTTCAAATTCTCAGACAGCCAGGGCAAAGAAGGCACCACTCTGATAATGCTTTGTGTGCTGTGGATACTTGGGGACCTGGGATACCCAGGACAGGGCTCTCAGCTTCATTGCTCAGTGTGTTCTTGCTTTTCTTTATTCTGGCTTTTCAGTAGTATCTTCATACTCCAGTCCAGTGGTTCTCAACCTTCCTAATGCTGTGATGTTTTCATATAGACCCCCCAACCATAAAATTATCTTTGTTGCTACTTCATGACTGAAATTTTGCTACTGTTATGAATTCTAATGTAAATATTTTTGGAGATAAGGGTTTGCCAAAGGGGGTCCCAGACACACAGGTTGAGAACTGCTGCTCTAGTCTATTGGTGCTTTAACCAGTAGAAAGACTGGTTATGCAAAGAAAGACCATATACAAGGAGAATTCTCATTCATTGCTATCATGATGTAATTGTGGAAGCCCATTGTGTCAGTCAGGGTTTCTATTCCTGCACAAACATCATGACCCAAAAGCAAGTTGGGGAGCAAAGGGTTTATCAATTTTATACTTCCATGTTGCTGTTCATCACCAAAGGAAGTCAGGACTGGAACTCAAGCAGGTCAGGAAACAGGAGCTGATGCAGAGACCATGGAGGGATGGCTTGCTTCCCATGGCTTGCTCAGCCTGCTCTCTTATAGAACCCGAGACTACCAGCCCAGGGATGGCACCACCCACAAGGGGCCCTCCCAACTTGATCACTAATTGAGAAAATGCCCAACAGCTAGATCCCATGGAGGCACTTCCCCAACTGAAGCTCCTTGCTCGGTGATAACTCCAGCCTGTGCCAAGTTGACACACAAAACCAGCCAGTGTACCCATTGAACATGTAGCACCAAGTGTGAACCCTAACATAAGCTCAGAACAAGGATGTGGCGTTGAAAGGTAACCTGCTATAATGAGAGCAACTTTCAGATGCCAACGAAGTGGAAGACAGCATTTATATAGAAAAATACTGCAACTTGCTTTCAGTTTTGTTGTGGACCCAAAACTGTTAACAAAACAAAACAAAAACAAAAAGCAAGCGAAACAAACTCTGTTTCAAAACCAGGGGCCTTAGAATGTCTTGCCCCAGGAGCCTCACATTTTACTCACCAGGCTCTGGGATATCCTACAAGTTGTTTCCCCGCTACACATCTGTTAATCAACCATTTACTGTTTTTTACATTTTGTTTCCATGACACGAAACTAAGACCCATGGACGGCGGTGCATGGCTGAAGTCTTAACAAACCCTTCTCACGGGAAAATAAATAGAAAATACACACTTGTGTCACAGAGTAGAAATTCTCCTACTGTTATGAATTGTAATGTAAATATTTTGGACGTAGGGGTTTGCCCAAGGGGTCCGCACCTCACAGGTTGAGAACCGCTGCTCTGGTCTATTGGCCCTTTAACCAGTAGACAGACTGTTGACCCACATAGAAGGGTGGAGAGAAGACGGGAGCCAGTAAGGAGAAGAGAAGCTCGTACCACTCTGCCTCCCCACAGACTCCCTGACTCAGTCTCTGATGCTTCATGATGACCTAACAACTCTTAATCTTACACCTACACGTCTTGACCTACATAGGCAGTGCCATAGGCTTGGTACCAACACAAGGAGATGCCAATGGGATTTCTGGGGACCCTAGAGTGGGGGACAGGCTCAGACTTGAACACGTGGCTCTGCTGAGGGAGTGAAGAAGACACAGTAGATTCTTATGGGGGTGAAGTCTGTGACTGTGTTATTGTTGCATGGGAAATATTTTATTTATTTCTAAGACTAAGAGCTGCCAGGTCATCGCGAAGCATTGGAGGTTGAGTCGGGGAGTCCGTGGAGAGACAGAGTAGCACAAGCTTCTTTTTACGACACCCTCCCTACTTCTTCCCATTCTCCTATGTGGGTAAACTGAGAGCCGTCTGCCATGTTTGCCTTCCTTTTTCTCTTTCTCCCTTCTGACACCATTCTCTTTCTCTCTCTGCCAATCTTTCTTCCTCCCCTCTTCCCATTTATTATCAGTTTAGTGTGAGTCGATGTTTGTGTCTTGCTATTGTTGGGCAACTCTATAAGGCGCTCTGCATGGGGAGATCTTTTTGACAAAGCCATATTAAGCTTACCAGGCTTTCGGACTGAGATTAGTTTGGTTTTGCTTCGTGGTAGAAGGCTTGCAATTCCTCAAATAAGAAAGGTATGAGACTGGAGGATTCTGCGTTTGAAAGACAGGGAGCTGTTTCTTAAGACTTCCCAGAACGAAAGCAGAGCCTGACAGGAAAATGATCTGAGGGCGCCAGAATAATCTATAACGCATCGGTCATTACCATGTTCCCTGCCAAGCCGGTGCCACGGCCAATCTCAGAAGCCATTTTTCATACTGCTTTCAGTCATCTCAGCGCAATGCAAGTGGCAGTTCCACTCGGGGTGAGCAATGGAAAAAGGCTGTTTCCCACAGGGCGAGGCTGCTGTGGTCGCTACCTTTAATTCACTCCAAAGCACCACATGGGATTGATGTCATGACTTGGGTCCAGATAGGACTGAGACAGGAGTAAGATGCTGGAGGGATGTGAGTGGAGTAAGAAATGGCTACTAGGGCAGAATCGACAGCCCAAGCCGTTCCTCCTGATCATGCCGGTCATTTAATCCAGTTTTAGTGAACGAAACAGAAAATCTGGCCTGATGCATCTCTCAGGCATTGTATACAGCAAGCGCTGACTGCCTCTGGCCAGCGTGGCTCTGAACCTCCTTTTTCTTCTTTCTGAAATGCAGACAAAGACCCCTTTTGTAAGAGTGATTTGGCAGAAATTGGCTGGCCGTCCCCAGTAAATGATAAATGTCACCTGAGGGTCTTCCAGCCAATTTTCATGTTGTAGGTTATGTTTTCTAAAGGGGGACATGACAGACCATGTCTCTCATCCCATATATTCTAGAAGCTGGATGCTTTCCAATCCAGTGGTGGAGTCTGACTCATTCTCTGAATCCAAATGGGCCCAGCATCATTTGACATTATTTCAGTTGGTTAATTCAAGGGACGGAAGAGGCTTCACTATACAAGACAACGTCATAAACACAGACTCTCCTTCTCCTGGGAGCCACTCATTGACCATAGTTCCTCAGTTTAAAAAGAAGTGGGGGCTTGTGAAACCCTTTAAACTCTATGAAGACTGTTGACTCTGCAGGCAGCCATGCTATTGTGAGTTCATAACCGTGGTGGGCCCGTCATATCCAGTGACACTCCTCCCTGATGGCTGGCTCTTACAATCATTTTGTTCCTCTCTTCCACAATGGTCGCTGAGCCTTGGAGTGTGTGTGTCTATGTGTGTGCACACGCATGTGATATGGATGTCCCATTTGTGTTGAACATTCTCTTGACACTATTCTCTCTACTTGAACAGGGTGGCTCTTGGTGGGTTGACAACATTCCAGCGGAATGCACCACACCCAGGAGTATATTAGTAGCACAAGTAGACTTGATGGGTTATAAGAAAAAGAAGAATCCATGAAATTGAGAGGGTAGGGAGGTGGAGCTGGACCTAGGAGGGGCTGAGAAAGAAATAGGGCTGAACACAATTAAACTGCATGATATGAAATTCTCAAAGAATAATATATATGTGTGTGCAAAACAAAAACAAACAAAAGCAATGCAGCTTGGTGGTGGGAATAAAACCCACGTGCCTTGTGCATACTAAGCATGTGCTCTACTATTGAGCTACAACTCTATGTTCACCTAGCCTAATAGGTAGGCAGGCAGCTTTGTCGAGCATACAGGCACTTGACTGGCTTGCGGCTGCCATCCTGAGAGGAAGCCCACCCTACTCTGTGCGAAGGGGCCAGAGACAGGACTTCCATATGTTCCATCCTCACTGCTCAGTAGTTGCCGCCTGAACTACAACCTCATGGTGCATGGAAACTAGAGCCACTCAGCCAAAGCCTGGTTCGTACAACCGTGGGGTATAATGTCACAGCCAAGAGGAAAAGCGCTAACACAGTTGCCAACCAAACTACTTTGGCTTAAAAAGACATTAATATTAAACAGTCTTTAAAATTGCATGTGAATGTATTAGCATTTAAATAATCTTTAAGCTCGTCTTAAATAGTAGTATCACAGTCACTATATCCACACTCCTTCCTGGTTGCACATCTTCTTCAACAGACAAGCCCTTTTTGGCTAGTTTGTATCTAAGCTATCTTTAAAGGACCACCTCCTCCAGGATGCCTCCCCAGATAACCATAGTGCTTTGGGCAATTTACTTGGCCTCCTTTTCCATTGAGCGCCTAGGTTCTGAGAACAGTATCTATGATGGGAGATGCTGCCTTTGGGATACAAACACTTTGGGTAGTGAATGTTTTGCAGGGCATTTGTGGGTATTTCATTCTTTGATTTAGGGTTTGGAAACCAGGGTCAGGTTTTGTATTCTCTTTAAGCTCATTCTTACAGTAATTTCTGCCACCTGATTATTTCAGAATTCTGCTCTAGTCCAAAAATGAGTCTGTTCTATTTTATTTCAGAACGTTTTGGGTCTTAGCAGGCCAATGAGGAACCAGGTGAAATCTGTTCAGAAACCAAATTTAATATAATGCTAGTTAGGGAATATCCAAGTATATGAAGGTTGAGAGCCACACATGCACACTAAGGAAATACAGATGATGAACCCAACTGAAGTGGAAATATCATCTTCCCCATGTCTGTACTTTCTTAGGGAAAGCAAGATAGGGCCCAGTGCTCAGGCCTTGGGCTCACGTAGGGCCAGCACTTACACCTTAGCTGTGTGTTCTCTGATAGCCTCATGTGCCTAAGGGGGGAAACAAATAATACCTAGGTCTTAGGATTATCACCAAGGTAAATGGATCATTATGTTAAACAGTAGCATCTTAAAAATCAGAGAGATAGAGATGGATAGATAGATAGATAGATAGATAGATAGATAGATAGATGGGGTGGGGGAGGGGGAAGACACACATCTCCACACCCCATACTCCAATCACCAGGAAGGGTTTTGTTTGCTACCCGGGTCTTAGAGCATCCTTCTTTTGCCTAGCTGTACTTCCTTCTGTCCTGATACTCGCTCTTCTGATGTCCCATATCAGTGCATTTCTCAACCGTAATATAAATGCCACAGTCACGAGGGATTAAAGAACGTGATGGATCTGAGCTGCCTGCTCCAGTTCACCCACTCCCAGTCCTTCTTGGCTGTCTGGGTCATCATCTCAGAGTGGCCATGCTGCTCTAGGATAGGAAGTCCTTTCTCAGTAAAGACAGAAAACCAACCGAGATCTCCCAGCCAGTCAGCTCAGCATCTCAACGGGTCAACAGAAGGCAATGCTAACGTTAGAAACAACTGGGACCATTAGAAATAGCCCGGTCTAAGTGGTCACTCATAGAGTTGAATGAATATTCATTTATTCAGTCAGTCACTGGTTATTCTCAACTTGTCATATATATGCAGGCTCTGGACATACAGACAGGAATTAAACAGATATGGTTCCTGTTCTCATAAAGTTTTCAGAGTTGTGTCAAGTAACTGTCATACCACCAAACAGCCCTGGTATAAAGGTATCCTTTATTTTTTTATGTATTTTATTTTATTTTAAAAGATATATCTTGTTTTGTGTATGTATGAGATTGTGTGTGTGTTTGTGTATATTTGTGTTTGTATGTGTACTTGTGTGTATGTGTGTTTGTGTGTATGTGTTGGTTTATATATGTGTGTTTATATGTGTGGGTGAGTTGTTATATAAGTATGTGTTTGTATGTCTATGTGTTGGTATATGTTTGAATGTGTGTGTGTGTGTGTGTGTGTGTGTGTGTGTGTACATGTGTGCAGGCATACAGAGGCCAGAAAAGTTCATCAGAACCGTTGGAGCTGGGGTGACAGGTGATTTCGAGCTGTCGGTTTATGGGGAAGCTTTCTCCTTTTCCCTTCTCTACTTACTTCTTGAGCATTGGCTTGTGTCTAAAACCAAGACAAACGTGGGCTTTACTACCATGGAGTCTACAGTTTCAACCCAATACCAGACAAACTGACTTGCAGTGAGTGACATAGTGCCTAGAGATTGGTGTGTGTGTGTGTGTGTGTGTGTGTGTGTGTGTGTGTGTGTAGGGGGTGAAGGAAGGCTTCCTGGAGGAAGTGGCTTCGTACACCTGAGGGTTGATAGGAATTACTAAGTGGGAGTCAAGGGCAAGTACTAAGGCAGCGAACACAGCGCGAGCATGAGAGTGTCCTAGCGACATTTAGAAGTCCTGTGCCACCGCGAAGCAGACCTTTCTTAGCGCAGTGGCTCCCAACCTTTCTGTGAGCCTTTAAAACATGTCCTCATGTTGTGGTGATCCCCTCCAACCATAAAATCACTTTCATTATTACTTCATAATTCTCTTTTTTGCTTCTGTCACGAATCATAATGTAGTTATCTGTGTTTTGCGATGGTCTTAGGCAACCCTGTGTATGGGGAAAAAATCATCTGACTTCCAAAGGGGTCGCGACCCACAGGTTGAGAATCATTCCGTTTACTCCCCCCCCCCCCACGCTGGCGGTGTTTCAAAAGTTCTGAGAAGTCTTGCTTCAGATAAACTGGGTGAAGTTTCCTGGAATGTTGTCTTTCTGTCTCTCGTGTCCCTACTCTTCCTTCTCTTCCCTGTCCCGCCTAGCTTGCTAAATGGATGCACAATAATAAACCTTGGAACACTGTAGCAATCTGATCAGACCCATTCGTTTATACAAGTGATGGGTCTTTTGAGACACAGAACCACACACTCCCATTTCTAGCTTTCCTGACAAAGACAAAGTAAATAAGTTTATTTTTAAAGAGCTTTACCATTCAAGATGTTTATAGTGCAAATAATGTTTTAATTTTTTTAAATTTATTTTTGAATGGAAGAATTAAAAATATAGATATGTAATAATGAATGGAAAGGTTCTTTTAATTTTAATTTTTATTTTTATTTTAACTAACCAGGGTGTTAGTCAAGTAGTAAGTTAGTAGTAGTTAGTAGTTAGTAGTAAGTTAGTCAAGTACCTGGGAATTGAACTGAGAATCCATCCTCCCTGGAAACCCAGCAGCTGGGCTCAGGGTCTCTCTCTGCGGACACTGGGCTGAGGTCCTGCCCTCTGTGGTTACCTTCCTTCTCAAGCACTGTTTTTTGAGCCCTTTCCTTCCGTGCCTGCTGCCCCCTTTGTCATCAGTAGAGCACAGGGTTAAGCCTCTTAATTAACAAGGGAAGCGAGCACTGAGCAACGTGGTGCGAACATCTCGATTGTTTGCAATTAATCCCACACAGAGTTGGGAAGTTAACAACCCATATAACAACTCGGGAGCTAAAGAGACACAACTTTGATACTTTATGCCCCAGAGAAAGCTCAACAAGCAAGAAGCAGAGAAGGGTCTCCACAGTGTTAGCATTCTGTCTAAGCTCCGCCCCACAGTTACCTGGCAACGACCAGGTAAGCCTGACTTACTGTAAAAGCGTTGTTTTCCCCCTCCTCTCCTGCTCCTGCATTCTTGCTCCCTCTCTGTCCTCTCGCCCCCCTTCCCCCCCCCCCCCACGTGCTCACGGCCACCTCTACCTCTCTCTTCTCTTCCTCCCCTCCCCCTCTCTTCTTTCTCGGCCTCCAGTACCCTCTTAATTCCCCTCCCCACGCCCTGAATAAACTCTATTCTATACCATTGTGTGGCTGGTCCCTCAGGGGAAAGAGATGCCCCAGCATGGGTCCTCGGAGGCACCCCTTCACCCACACCTCACCACACGTCCACCAAAACATATCCCTCCTCTATTTTTCTTTTTTTATAAACACATCACACAGAGTCACGGTGGCATTACATTCTCCGCTATAACCTCAGATAGAAGAGAGATTCACCAGGACCACTCAGACCTTACCAATTTCCCAGACACTTTACAGCCTCTGCGAGTCGTCCCATCGTGAAAGCTGTCCATTTAACCACGGGGAGGGAGATGGTTATTTCCTTGGATATACTGTCACCAATTCATCCACGAGTGGAAACAAACTGCACATTTTAATTTCATTACTGGCGAATTTCACAATCCTTCTGCAAGGAGTATCCTGCAGACCCGTGAACCCCCTAACGATGTCACAGTGAAGATCTTACCCTAGGAGGAGTGGACTTGCTTGTGCTAAAAGACACGAAATTTTCATTTTAACGTGTTAGGCATCTCGATCAGTGCCATCCCATACCCTTCTGGTTAGATACCAGCTGTGGAGCTGCCTTGGGAGGAGCAGAGGTAATCAAAGACCCGTGTCCCTCCTCTAGTTACCAGATTAGAGACAATGGGCCCTAAGAAACTGAAATTTCCTCAGGAGGCTCATGGGTGGCAGTTGTTGCCAATCAGAGGAGAGAGTTGTAGCCCAGATTTCACACAATTCTGACAACGTGGTAGGCAGGGTGCTCCTACCTTTCGGCTATTGTGAATAAACGCTGCTGTGAACACCTGATTCTAAGTCTCTTTGAATCTCAGCCAAGGAGAGGAACTGCTGCCTGGGTTTATTCTCTTTTTCGTGTTTTTGTTTTTTTTTTTTTTTCAGGGAAGGAGGAAGAAGTAATAATTAAAAAAAAAATCATTAAATATCGCCAGGACTTTACAGAGGTCGAAGGTGCTTGGGAGGGAAACCTTGCTTCAGAGAAAGCCTGTTAGAGCTCTGTGTGCCTGTGCATCTCCAGGACGGCTTCAATAGATCGCCCTGGAGGCCAATAATCGGCCTCCTGCTGCTGAACCAGGAAGATGCACACATGCGCAGTTCAGCCCCTTAGCCGCACAGAGTTGCTGAGGAACCAATTGCCCGAGAGCTCCGCTCATGCTGGCCCAGGCTGTCCGTGTGTTGTAAATTCTAGCCGGGACTCTGGTCAGCCGCTGTCACCGGGTCTTATCTACACAAGAGTACCTCTCGGGCTTGTTCTCCTGTCTCTGAGGTCATCTAAAGGGCTGCCGCTGTAAACTACTACAGGGGGGCGTGTCCGAGTTCAAAATAAACCTCTTAGAACTGTGTAACTTAAAATGTTCATCCTTTAACCCTGAACGATGGAGAGCAGTTTGGCAGTTCCCACGCTGCCGCCATGCTGGACCCTGAGCTCTTAAATCACGACAGGCATCCATCCACGTGGCAAGGATCATCCCGGAACTGGTCTAAAGCATCTGCAGTGGCTGTTGATGTACAATCAGAGCTGATGCAGCAGCGGGGTGTGCTTCTGCTGCCGCGTGGTGGAGCAGGTGCCCTTAAGGTTTTATTTTAAAAGTTTGGTTAATTATAACTTAAACCAATGGCAGGGGAGATGAGTCACTGACTTGTCTTTCTTTCTCTACCCCACCCCCCACCCCCCCGCATTTCCTTTCTTAAAGCATTCACCCAGCGGGTGAGGTGTTACTCTGGGTCCCCAGAAAAAGAACAGGGGACTTGATCACACATAGTATAGTGGATGGTGCCAGGCAGGTGATTGCCGCCGCGACTCTGTGAAGTGAGAGGCAGGTCCTTCCTTCACACAACCAACAGGCAGCGGCTCTGTGTGGGGAAGAAGATCTAGTCAAGAAAGCTGGATTCAGCCGGGCACTGTGGCGCATTTGGGAGGCAGAGGCAGGCAGATTTCTGAGTTCGAGGCCAGCCTGATCTACAGAGTGAGTTCCAGGACAGCCAGGGCTACACAGAGAAACTCTGTCTTGGGAAAAAAAAAAAAAAAAAAAAAAAAAAAAAAAAAAAAGCTGGATAGCTGGATTTGAACCCACCACTGCCAACGACAGCTTGTGGAGAGGCTACTTCAGTGTACTGTGCCTGAAATCTTTTCAACCTGGGGGTCATGACCCTTTGGGGAGTCACATGACCCTTTCACAGGGGTCACCCAAACCCATAAGACCCAGATATTTACATTATGATGTATGTCAGTAGCAAAATTACAGTTATGAAGGAGCAGTGAAAATCATTTCATGGTTGGGGGTGGGTGGGTCACAACAGCATGAAGAACTGTATTAAAGGGTCACAGCATTAGGAAGGTTGAGAACCGCTGCTCTAAGGGAAGAGGTCGGCTACCCGGTGGCACCGGATTTCTAAGTGCTCCTAGGGCATTCTCATGCTCTGTCTGTTTTCAGAGCCTTAGCACAAGCTGTGGATGATGCACATATTACTTTCCCGTTTGACCCTTGACTTCCATCTTCCCACTCCCATCACTCCCCAGGTCTCCATATGAAGCTGCTTCCTCCAGGAGGCCCCACCCTCCACCCCTCATCAATCTCTCCCATCTCCACTTGGATAAATGCTCTCTTAGCCCACATGCATCTCTGAGATGCACCTTTGCTTGATCGGACGTGACGGGGAGGAGCGGGCTTTAATGGAAAGGGATGAGCCACTGCTTTCTTCCCATTGCCAAGAGCCAAGGCTCAGACTTGGACTCTGATGGGATCTCACCAGTGAGGAAAAAGAACGGTAGAGGGCAGAACGCAACGCCAGGCTTTCTGTGCTGGGTTATCTAAGGCAATCTCTCCTGAGAGGACAGAGGAGCCCAATGACGGCTGAATTACAGGCTCCGTGACTACAGACTTTGGTGTCTATTCATTATCCTTAGAGTAGGGAGGGATGACGGATCTTAAAACTCTGTGTTCCAATTTGAGTTTGCCACCCAGAGAAGTATCTATGCACTCTGTTCTCATCTTTACTACAAAAATGATAAAAGTATGAACCTGATACAGTAAGAGGAATAGTCCCAGCAGTTTGATTTGTAACAGTTAAAGCTGGATACAGTCCTAGTGTCTCCTAACAGGTAAGTGGTCAATAGATGACAATGTACTGTAACATCACTC
This sequence comes from Apodemus agrarius, assembly GCA_964023405.1. Taxonomy (NCBI): domain Eukaryota; kingdom Metazoa; phylum Chordata; class Mammalia; order Rodentia; family Muridae; genus Apodemus; species Apodemus agrarius. Next base: position 20,816,895 of record OZ030019.1, read on the forward strand.
CATGATGGAAATGAAGTCTTTTTCTCAGAAACAATATGGAGAAATCAGAGAATAATCCTGTGGAGTGGCAGAACTCCCTACACACACACACACACACACACACACACACACACACACCAGCACACACCCTGTAGAACAATATATAGAATCATCAAAACTGTTGGGCTTGGTAGTGCAGGTCTATGATCCCAGCTACTCAGGGGGCTCTGGGGCCAGAGGATCACAAGTTCAAGGACAGCCTGGATTTAAGTCAGCCTGGGCAACTCAGTGGATCCTATCTCAAAGTAAAAGTTGGGGCTGAGAACACATTTGCTTATCAAGTGAAAGGCCCTGGGTTCAAAGGTTCAAATATCAGTGCTTCAAAACTAAGAGAGAAAGAGAGAGAGAGAGAGAGAGAGAGAGAGAGAGAGAGAGAGAGAGGAATGAAAGTGCAGCCTTATTTATAGCAACAGAAAGAATGGTCGCTCCTAGCAGGGGATCGATTAAAGAAAGCATGGAAGATCCTTTGGGGATGGAGCCTATGGCTATTATCTTGATGAAGAGAGTGATTTTCAAAGACTTACTTTTCCATCAGAAAGTCTCAAATCATGTACTGCAAATGTATACTGTTTATGATATGCCCAAATGCAGCCATTTCAAACCTATACAAAATTCAGAAGCAGATTGGAATTAGAACTCGACATCCGCCTGTACTAGCTGTGTGCAATTTGGTGACTTAGAAACATAATAACGTCTACCTCAGGAAGCTGCTATGAAGATTAAAAAGCTAAGTGCTCGACAAAATCAACCTTTCGAGCATGTCCTCGGAACCCAGAGAAAGGATTCCATGTTCTCTTTTGCATTGAATTTTGTTCAAGCTCACACATTTATTTAAGAGACAATGAAACAGGTCATACAACAAGCTCTTAGGTTGTTTCTTCTAGGCTTCCAAGGTAGCAGCGGTTTCCTAACGCCATCCCTCTCCTGTTTACAGGAGTTGCCACTTATTATCACTTTGTAATACCACTTTTTGATATGCTATGATCTATGTAATATGTTTAACCTGTGTCCCTCCACCGGAATAGAAGTCCCTTGACTGGTTCATTGTAATAGAAAGCCACTTGACAACTGTTGGTTCACTGCCGGACCAGTGATGGGCTCCATGACCTCCTTCATCCTTCGGTGTGGCTGGTGATGTGGTACTGGGCACCCAGAATTCTTGATGCTCGCATTGCTGGGTTGGTGTTACTGGTGGTGCGAATGTTTGTTGCTTCGGGTGCTTCACTGTAGCAATGCAGAACTGACTCCTAGAGATGATATACGGGTTCTAACAGTTTGTTTTGATGGTGTTCTGGCTCCGGCTAGTTGCTGCAGCTGGGCAGATTTCTTCCAGGGCTGACGTGGTTCTCTTTCTGGCATTCCAGCTGAAGTCACAAGGAAGTGACTTTCACCGCAGGCTCTTGGGGAGTTCCAAGTCTGAGTGGGTTGTGAGTACGTTATTAGGTCCCGGGCACATATCACTACTACAGTGACCTCTCAGCTCAGCACACAGTCTATGACGCGGATACATATACCCAGGGCAGACCGAGCACCCAGCTCAGTGAGCCCTTGGGGCTCTGTGGGAAACTGGGTGCTGAGATGGAAAGTGAGGAGGGGCCTTAGGGTTTGTTTATCTGCCTCAGGAAAAGCACTCTTTGTCATACTACCAATGAACCCACTGTACCACATATATGCCGCGTATATACCGAGACGTTCCCTTTCTGTTAACCCTATCACAGGTAATGTTTGTGTTTACGCTACAAACCATCACTGTGATTTGTTCATACTTTGGATTGTAGCTCTTTGAACACAGTAATGACTGTCAACAACATTTACTAAGCTTTTGCCATGTCCCACAGGATGCTCATTGCTCATGCAATCTTCACAGTAAACTAGCTTGCTACAAGGCAGGGTACCACAGACATGCCCACTGTTACACTGACTATCTCAATAGCCTATGCTCCTAAGGACATCCTGCTCCACGTCTTCAGAGAGAAACAGTGATGCCCACGATAACCCCTTAGTTTAGCTTTGACTTGGCAAGATCTTTTCCTGGAATCCTAGGGAGGAATTTCAAAACACTCTTCTACTCAACCACCTATCTCTACATTGGTATAATATGCAAGCTATCCAAGATGGCGGCTGTGGCCAACATAATCCCAAAATATCTCCCAGTAAAGAACTCACATGGTCCTTGTTATCCAGTTCCAATTTTAATTAGCATAGACATAAATATTATATGTATGATAAACTTCTCCTTATCATGACATAAACTCATTTATTCTTAATCTCCCCAAGAGATCCTCAAGCTTAGGCAATTCTGGTTATTGTTTTTTTATATTCAAAGTCATCGCTTTCCTCTTATGTTAGCTAATTACAAGTCCTTATGTAATAGAATGGTATACTCTCCTTCCTTCCTCCTTTCCTTCCTTTTACGGTTTACATACTCTCTCTGTGTAGCTCAGAATGGTCTCGAACTCACATTCTTCTTGCCTGAGCCTCTGAGATGTTGAGATTATAGGAATGCCCCAACAGACCCGGCTAATGATGGCGCGTTTTAATGATGGGGACGCAGGTGGCTTCCTGACCCTTCCTGTGTGTTGTGTCACTGATCCAGCAGGAAGGCGCAGAAGCACACACTGTTGCTTTGTTCAGTCTTGCTCGTGGGGAGGCTGAGGTTCAATGTATGGAATAACTGGGTTGGGGTTACAGAGCTTCACGGTGATTATGCGAAGGCTCCCAAAGGGGATGAACCAAAATAACCCGGGGTGGGGGGGATGGGTGACTTTGGTATTATCATCTCTGAAGAGACAGGTGCCTTCTCCTTTTCTCTTTCCTGCTCCCCGACAATGCTGCTGGAGAAATATGGGAGCCAGACGTGGCCGGAAGCCTCTTCACTTGGTTCGTCGTGGGAGAGAACAACACGTTTCTGTTGTTTTTTCTTAAAAGAAGGGAGGGTTGCACACCAGGGGGGCACACTCCGTGGTCAGAGCACTTGGGAGATGGCGGCAGAAGGAGAAAGTTGCAGAGGCCAGCATGAGATACACACAGCCCTGTTTCCTGAAACACTGCGTATGAGGGGCTTTTGTCAAAAAAAAGTTAGGCCTGTTCTTGGCTACCTGACTGCTGGCTGCCTTTGCATTTGTTAGGTATTTAATTTTTATTATTATTATTATTGATTATTATTATTATTATTATTATTTTACATATAGTTTTCTGCACGCCGGGGATTGAAACCAGGATTTCATGCTTGCAATTAGTCTATCAACTGAGCTACATCCCTTCCCCCATCATTTGTTACCTTTCTGAACTCAAGATTCAGCATGCATTTCTAGTGTCCTAGTACTGATAACCTTCTCTCATCTCCCATCCTCTGCTTCTCTCCCTATCCTCAGGGCATTCGGTGCAGAAACCCTCTGTGGGGATCAAATCCACAAGTGCCCAAGTCCTTACACAGAGTGGTGTGGCGCTCATATACACCCTTGTGTGTACTTCAAGTCATCTCTGCATCACCCAGACCATTTATTATAATGGGAATGTCGTGTAAATAATGGTTTGAGTGTGTGGTTAGCGAATAAGGTCAAGAAACATGTGAGAAAGGTGTGTGCGTGCCAAGATGGTTGCTTCCCAGGAATACTGTCCATGCAGAGTGATTTGGTTCATGGCCGCAGACCACGTGGTTATAGAAGGCTAGCTGTCTCAAGGTGACATTTGTTTCTACTCACCCAAGCAGTCTTCAGAGTCCCTATCTGGCTCTTGGGTTTTCTTTAATGATTCATTTCCTGGGAGAGAGACTAGGGAAGAAGCTATTGTCCTTCAGTAGCTATTGAAGGACAGGTATAGTTATCGGTAAAGATACACAACTGCCCTTAGAGCATCACAAATCAAAGCAACGAGCACTGAATACTCATTTAATTGTTTGAGGGCATATTCTGGGCCCCGTGTCACTTCTCTTTCTGTTCATGTGTTCCCAACAGAGGTGTACCCCCCCCCCCCACACACACACCAAAGGGAGAGTCTGAGTGTTTATCCAATAGACTGAAAGTCATTCATCTGCAGTGCTTGGGTGGTAAAATATTTTATCTACAAAACAGAAATGCCAAAAAAAAAAAATTGAAAGGAGACCAGAGCCACGGTGATGACTCAAAAGACGCTGTGGTGTGTACCAGTGTCTTCAAACACTGAGTGCTCAGCCTAGGAGTGCCACAAAGGTATTTAAAGAAAATTCAAATGATGGTTTTGGAAAAAGTTAGAATGAAGGCCCAATCTTGGTGGGCACCAATGAGTCAGAAACCATCCATGAATATCCCAGAAAACCTGAGTGTTTTCAATGAAGCCAAGATGACAGAGCCACAGGGTCTAAGGGCTGGCTCTGTCCTCTGGAGTCTTTCCCATGGAGGGTCCATGAACCTCCTGAGGATGATGTCTTAGAGTGTGTGCCTCCCCTGTCTGAAGGATGTGATGACTGTGGAGCCTGCGTGTGATGTGTTTGAATGCCTGGGGTCTGTGGAGTCAGGTGCTGCAAAGCAGAGCGTGCGGGAGAGCTTCGGGTCATCTGGCTTAGCACACGAGTGCCCGGTGGAGGTAGAGGAGCTCGGCAAAAAGAGAGGTTACCTCGAAACTAGCCTCCTCCTGACCAGCTGGGGAGACTGAGGAATGGGTGGACACCACCTCTTACACCTGCTGTTTGTCCTTTTAGGCTAGGCCATTCACCAGCTCTGCACTAGCTGTGAGCCACCCTGGCAGTGGGTTGGGAGGTTAGGAAATGGGACATGGATTCCCAGGCAGAGTTTCCAGAGACAGGCTCACATCTGGCTGCACGCTGGAGTCATCCGTAAGTCTCTAAAGACGACCATTGCTCTGCCCTGACATCCAGGCATTTCAGCTGGCGGAGTCCTTGCAGGAATCCCCTCCTCCCCGCCTCTTTTCCTTTAAGATCCTTCCACTCCCCTGCAGTGTCTCCCTTTCTCCTACCTTGAAAGATGGGCACACCAACTTTACTCGTTCCAAGCACCTTTGCCTCCGCATATTCTGGAATGCCACACTGATCTCCCTCCGGAACTGTCCGTCTCCTCATCTGCCTCACCAATTACACTGGGCTCTTAGCCATCGCCAGCTCCTCCCACAGTGCCCAGCACATAGGACAACCTCAGCGTTCATGGTGGGTGAGAATGAAAGAACCAATGGGTACATGGGTGAGTGGAATTGCAGTTCATCAAATGAGTTGCAAATGCTCCTGAACTCAGACGAAGTGATCTATCAGGGCTCCAAGAGGCTCTGGGGAAACCGAAAGTTAAAGGATTCAGGATGTAAAAATCAAGACCAATCGCTGCCTTGTCCTAGATTTTAGAATGATGAGGGTTCTTGAGTTTCATTTTAAGCCAATTTTGTTACTAGAGGATGAGATAGATGTTGGCGAACCAGGGATGTTTAGGCGTTCCTTTGAGCAGCCTTATAGAAGGACTGAGTGTTGTTGTGAGGACAGCTTTGGGGATAATGCCTTCCCTGCTCCTATGGTGGGCAGAAGCTGCTCATTCATCAACAGGCTTCCTCTCTGGGGCAGTTTGCTTTGTCTCTTGCTCAGGGTGTTGCCAGGGCTCTGGGGGTGAAAGAGTAGGGGATGTGACTGGCACATTATTTTGAAGTGATGGATAGTTCAATTGCTCATCTTCATGTGAGTCAACAGAGGGTCTCAAAGATCTGACACAGAGCTCTCTGACTAGACATGGACCGTGTGCCAGGGTTCACATCTGGTATGACAGAGATGCTACTGGTGGCAAGAGATGCCTGCAGGCAGCAGAGGGAGACTTTGTCCTCTGAAACCCGTGTGGCACTGACCTGCAGGGAGGGCCATTAGTTCTAAGTCAGTGGTTCTCAACCTTCCTAATGCTGAGACCCTTTACAACATTTCCTCGGGTTGTGGTGACCCCCACCCCCAACCATAAGCTTATTTTTGTTGCTACCCAATAACTGTAATTTTGATACTAGTATGAATTATCTGATATGTTGATATGGTCTTAGGTGACACCTCTGAAAAGGTTGTATGACTACAAAAGAATCATGACCCACAGGCTGAGATACTCTGTTCTAAGATCTCAGGCAAGAGTAAGGGGGGAAGGGGGCCCACTGTCTCCACAAGGAAAGCTACCTCCTTTGTGGTGGTGGATAGGTTATGTCTATGCATACCCACAGTTACACTATTTTTTATAAAAAAACACTGGGACCTCACTGTTCTATGGCTCAAGCTTTTACTACCACTGTCTGCCAAGTTCTCTTTTGTATGAGGTATAGGTCATAGTTAGCATTATGACTCCTGTTCTGTTTGCTGTGGTTTTGAAGGGCTCAGGAGCTCTGCAATGAGACAGACCTGGATCCAGATCTTGGAGTCCTATTCTTTTCCCATCCTATAAAATGGAAAAGTACCAGCATCTCACCTGTAGACTTGCAACCCTTAGGTGAGATTATCCATGCAAAACATGCAACCTAAAGGATTAAACATGTTGATGTCATTATTGTACTCTGAATCTTCTAGAATGTACACTCTTTGCAAGCTTGGATAAGAGACTTCATTACACTTTAAAGGTATAAAGATAGAGAGACCAGGTTACCCAATCCTTATGGTCTAGAAAGGCAGTTGTTCTGAACTGAAGCCCTTTTGACTGTGGGCCACCATTACTCCACACTGTATCTTATGTCTGTTAGAAAGCTAGCTGCTTTCTCTATTAGGATCCTGGAGTTTAGATCCTTGTCTTCTGTCTTTGCCCAGTGAGCAGTCTTAATAACTGTGCATAATGACCGTCTGTGACATGAGTTGTGCCAACAGCATTGACAAAATTGTGATGATGGCATTTGGGTTCTAGGGAACTCATTGCCTTTTCAGAGAGAGGATGCCTACCAAGCCAGATGGAAGGAGAACCTAAGAGGAGTACCTAAATCAGGCTCAATAGAGAAACCACTAAAGTAAGAAACGCTATGGAAGATGACTCTTCTGCTCCTGATGAATGTCTTTGTAGCAGGACAAGCGTATGAGTGTGGGTTTTTCAGAGGCAGTGCCTGGATTTGTACTTCTTGATGGTATATTCCTCAGAGCCACAGACAAGTCCATCATGGGATGAGTGAGCATCTTGTGTTTGGATTGAATGTACTTGGCTATATTTCCTTCTCTGCTTCCTGTTACTACCCAGAAAGCAGAGCTTCTTTATTTGGGACACTCAAGGTGACAAGAATATGAATAAAGGGCCAGTAGGAGCTGAGAACACTGAAGTCAACATGTGGACAGTCAGCTAGGAGAAATGCTTTGATACTGCCCTCTGGGTATGTGGGTGGTACCCTCTGGGTACCACCCCCTTTGTTCTCTGAACCCTCAAACTGTGCTTCCAGGTGACTGTAAGGAGCTCTGCCTTACTCTCTGGGAGTGCTGATGGCCCTGCATGGGTTAATCCCACACCTTTGTTTTATGTTCCCTAGACTACAGCACCATTTACTAAGAAGAGCCTCCTCCTCCTTTGTACAACACTGTATTCCTGTGAGTATTTTAAAAGCAAGCTCTTATTCAATCCTCGTACTTTTATAAACACTGAGATATCATGATTCCCATCTTACAGAAATAAAAGCCCATGGGAAGGTTATGATTCAGTTCCTAAGTTTTTAGTCTTGGTTTGACTCTGGACACAAACCTCTTCCAGATAGATTTGTATTTCTTGCCTGGCTGAGTTGGAGGCCTGTGCAAATTAGTGAGGCTTAAGAGGAGGGGCTGACACAGCAAGGGACCCCTGCAGGTGTGTGTTTGGTGAAAGCAGTTCTCTAGGATCTGCTTGCTGGCTCTTGCCATGTACATGAACTATGGCATCGTCTGAAACTAGTTCTAGCTAGTAATATGGTGGATTCTTGAGCGGCTACTACATGTCAGGTTCTTCACAAGCACTGTGTAATTGGGTCCCCCATGGAAACCCTGAGTAGCTTTATCTCCATTTATATGCTGGCATATTCGAACTCAAGGAGACCACTCAAGAGCAGTTAGTAATGGGGAGTCAGAATTTGAAATGTACCAATGGGTCACCTATGGCCTCTGATGACTATGTAGTGAAGCAGGCAGAACAAAACACCTTATATCCTAAGACTATAGATTCAATACACACATATTGACACATACACATACATATATACACAGACACATATATACATATACATAGATACATACATATACACAGAGACATACACACAGAGAGACACACCTTAGAAATATACGAGGCATATACATAAACAAACAGAGAAAAATAGAGAGGCTTCCCTCCTCCAATTTGGAGGCTAAAGACTGAATCTAAAGCCTTGGATATACTAGGCAAGCATTTTACCTTGAACCAAGTTACCTAAGTCGTCGCTGAATTTATCTTCCTGTCTTGACCACCACCCACATAGCTGAATCACACGTCAGGCCTGGCGTTAACTGTTCCATCCTGTGGTGCTCCATATACATCTCTCATGTAAATGACCATTTTCAGTGTTCTTCCCATGCTCAGGCAAAATTCAATAGTATTTGCAGTCATTGCCCTTAATGGGCATCATTAATACAAATTTGCAAGACCTGGACGTCAGTACTCGTACAAGAAGACAGCACTGCAAATAATTCTGTAAAATGCATATAACATTTCCCTCGGTAGTTCAATCACACAACTATGAAGATCCATAGTCATCTGGATTCTAATTTTGTCATTCAATAAATGTGGAAAACAGATCTTAAGGGGAGAGTCTTCTGAGAAGCCATATTGCCAATCTAGAAACTGCAACCCACAGATTCCAGCTACCAATCCACTGCTCCCCAAACTTCATCCAGCTTCCTGTATATAGTACTGAGGCCTCTGGCTCAGTGGATAATTTCTGGGTCCCCAAATTAGTAAAAAAAAAAAAAAAAACAAAAAAACAAAAAAAAACCAAAACAAACAAACAAACAAACAAACAAAAAACAGTTATGTACAACTTCTTATAGAAACCCTCTCCCCACCCTCGTTTATGAATCTCCTATTTCACGGCCTTGTTCTGAGGGCAGTTTGATAATGGTAGACCACTTTCATTGGATTTCTGCAACTTACTAACATTTAGATTAAAAATCGATTTTACCATCACATTCTGCCTTCGTCCTTAAAAGTCTCTGGCAGGGAAAATAGAAACAGGAAGATAAGCAAAAGCTTGATGATGAATGGATTACCATTAATTAGAAGATAATGAAAGCTATTCATTTGCATCTTTGTGAATCAGAGTTTCTGGCAACCCAGGGTTTGGAAGAGTTCTTAATCGGCTCTCTTAACCTGATGTGAGACTGAGACAAAGATGGAAGCAGCTTACATTTCATAATAAGCTCAAGGGGTGTGAAAGGCTTGCAGTAACTGTAGAACAGTGATTTTCGGAACTGTCAGTAATTTCCTGGGGACTTTTACCCTTTCCTAGGATCAAAAGCTGTATCCTTCTGTGTCCTCATTGTCGTGTAAATTGGGGGTGGAACAGAAGAAACCAGTTTAGTTATCCCCTCTCTTTTCTCCTTTGAGACAGAGTTTCACATCCTTTAGGAGAGCATCCAAATCACTATATGTAAGGGTGAACTTCTTGCTCCCACCCTACCTCCCAAGTGCTGGGGTCACAGGCATGTGTAATCAGGCCCACTAGCTACTCCCCTAGTCTCCCCTTATACTCAATAATTCCATTAGGAAACTTCCAGGCAATATTTGAGCAGATATGTATCTGTGAACAATCATGATATCAGTATTAATGATGCCAGCATTTCTTGAGTGAGCTATGGATTTTAGAGGAAATACATGCTATCTATCTTGCTGTCCTTATTCTGCAAGGCAATATTTTTGAAGATGAGAAAGTTGCCCATAAGTGAGATCAGAAGGTAGCTTTGCCAGGCAATGGAGTATGGACTGTGAATGAACACAGTTCCCTATAGCAACAAACCCTAGCCTTTTCTATTGTATTTAGGATTTTTTTTTTATAGCACAGGACTCTATGAATACAAATAAATGATATAATAGACATTGGAGTCTCTCCTTAGGAGAGCATTATTGGAGCATACATTATAACATGCTACATTTAATTTTCATACATAAATATTATAGCTTGAAGGTTTTAATTTCTCAGCAATGGCAGTGAGAAATGGGGGATAGAGCCTGCTGCATAAGAAAGTGAGTTCCGAGCTTTTAAGGTATTTGGGTAAAATGCTTATTAAAATTTTCTTGATTCTAATTCTGTTTCTAGATTATTGATCCATATCACAAACTCTGTTGCCCAACTTTTCAATGAAACCTCTTAATACCTAAATCACACAAGAAAGAACAGGTTGTTTCCGCTCAAGGTTTCAGGGGTCTGGGTCCATGGTCAGCTGTCTCTATTGCTTTTGGATCAGGTCTCCAACGAGGCAGAAACAACATGGCGGGAGGGTATGGAGTTCACCTCATGTCAACCAGAAAGCTGAGAGACATGAAAGAAGAGGCAGGCTGGGAATAAGGTATGCTAGTCAAACTCCATTCAAGATATTCTCAGTGACCAGTTTCCTTCAGTTTTCCCATTAGTCTTGTCCAGTTTTCATGACACCCCAATAATCATTCAACTATGATTTCATCGGTCATTGGCTCATTGAGTACGGCAGATTCTTCCTCATTGATCTTTTCCTTAAAACTCTACCTTTGCACATTACACTGGGGACCAAGCCTTCAACATGTGACCCTTCAAGGGGCATTTCATATCCCAAAGTTAATAACACCAATGTGCATATTCAATATGTGTGTAGTTTTCCTGTTTTTCACCAAAGCCTTTTAAAGTCAACGATGAGACGTATAAAGCAATGGAATGTTAGTAACAAACTATAAGGTACGATTTCTGAAAATATAGTCTTATAATGGCATTTTAGAATACAAAAAATTTCAAAATTCTTTCTTTTCTTCAAACAGCCACTAAAAGGCTTACATTAAAATTTGAGTGACCAGGCTCTTTTCACCTTGAGCACAAACTAAATTCACAGTCTCTTTCCCCAGTAGACACTCACCTACTTCCAGGGCTCTGTCTAGGGTTATATGTCTTTTGTTTATGTCTTTAGATTTAATAATGAATCCTCATAATTTTAGGTACTTGCCAATCGTTTTCTGTAAGGGGAAAGGCTGAAAAAGCAAAATGTCCTACAATATGCAGTGCATTTTATTCTTGGGATGATATCATGTTAAATTAAACGACTTTTAAAAATTCAACTGGACAACTTCTATATGTGATTAAAATAATGTTCTCACAAAACATGACTAATGTCATACACAATCACAGATGGCACACCAACAATCACAATTGTAAATTCACTGTCTAAATTCAAGCTCAACTCCTTTCAGTAAGTAGTGATGAGATTACATGCACAACTTATTTTGTTTGCAACGGTCTTATGGGTGTGTGTGTGGGATTCCAATGGCTATGGCTGTTGCGAGGAATCATGGGGATTTTAAAATGTTGGCTCCATATTTCTTCTGAGATGTCTGGCAGTCCTTGGATAAGGAGAAAAGCATCAAGAAGATTTGCAGATGGGCCACTGGCCAGCTCTCTATGGAAGACAAGTTCTGTCAGGCAGAAATAGATCCATGGCTCTGTGTTGGAGACTGTGCTAGAGTGATAAAGGTGATGAGTACAGGACTGATATTGCACCAGAGGACAGGGATGAGGACCCTGGGTAGATCTGATATTTTGCCTTAAATATATATGTGTATATGTATGTGTGTGTGTGTGTGTGTGTGTGTGTGTATATATATATATATATATATATATATATATATATAATGTGTGTGTGTATATATGTGTATTTGTATATATATAAAATCTTGAAGGTAAGTCTGTCACTATTAGAGGCAATAGGACAATATTGTAGAGTTGGTTTTTTCTTTCTGCCTTTATATGAGCTTTGGGGTCAAACTTAAATAGGCTTATGCAAAAGAGAGCCTTTACCCACTGAGCCATTTCTCTGGCCCCACTTCTGTTTCTTACTGATAATCAAAGCTAAGGCTCCATGTATTATGGTTGAATTTAAAAAGTCCCCCCCAGGTTTAACTTTTGATCTCCAGCTGTTGGTGGGCGTTAAGGAGGCAGGTTCAGGGCATCAGAGCCTGTCTGGCTTCTGGCCCAATCCCTCTGCTTCTCGGTCCCTAAACTGTTAGATACTATATTCATTACCTTTTGGTGGCTGTGATAAAGCATCAAGGACACTTAGAGAAGAAAACATTTAATTAGACTTAGGGTCCCAGAGGGTGAGACTCCATGATGGTGGCCTGAAGTCTGAGTGGCAGGAACAGGTCAGAGTTCGCATTTCAAACCCATGAACAGCAGGCAGAGAGCACACTGGGGATGACACAAGAAATCTCAACGCTGGCACGAATGGCATACCTACTCCAACAAGGCCACACCTTCTATCCTTCCCAACCAGTTCCAACAACTGAGAACCAAGTATTCAAACGTATGGGTAGGCGGGGACAGTCTCTTTCAGACTAGCACAGTCATCTCAGCTGTAAGAGCTTGCATCCCTGAACTCTGCTTTGTATTTCCCATTTATGATGGACTGCCTCTTCTGAAATCATGAACCAAAATGAACTTTTCTTCCCGTACAATGTTTCTAATAGATAGTATGTTTTACACACACACACACACACACACACACACACACACACAAAATACACCAAGGTGGGCAGGATAACTTTTTTGGTATTTCTTTTTGCTTATTGAACATAATCAGAGCTGTGATTTTTTTTGTGTCCATAAAATAGTCGTTTCAAGATTATACCATTCATCTCTGAACGCCAGAGATTCTGAACAAACCTTGGTAAGGGCTGGTGTTGACCCAGGAGGCAACATTGACCTCTTGGCTTGGGCTTCTTTTTATTTGTGTCTCTCCTTAGGGAGCAAGCTCCAGATGTCTATAAAGGATTTTCATATAGCCCATTCCCTTCCTGGAATTAGCCCCCCACCCCCAAACTGTGGGTCTAAAGTCTGCCCTATTCTTCCCCAAGCATGGACAGCCCACAACTGGTTAACTAGGAAGAATGCTTCCATGCTTTCAATCTCATTATGAAAAACTGTTATCAGCATCCTCACTCATAAGAGGTTGACTTGAAAAGAAGTCACTAGCACTTTTAAATTTATATATTCTAATCTATTATATGTTATAACACTACTATTATTTTTTCCCAACTATAAGAAGAGAGTTAAGTCAATGTGAGTTTAAGTGAGATAATTCATGGACAGCACTGAACTTGAAGCTTAGTACAGTTACTTATATTTGTTATCTTATTAATTAACTACTTATGTTGAATTGCCATTTATATATATATATATATATATTTATAAATATACATTTTCTATATACATTTCTGCTATACATTTTCTAATCTGCTTATTAGAAGGTAACTAGCAGTACTCTTCAACCAGACATTTTTTTGGATTATTGAGCTAATCTGGGTGAAATTTGAGGCAAGGGTTCCTGGATATCAATATATTAAAATTAAAAACAACCACAACATTAGTTGTTCATCACTTTGACAAGTTATTCAGTCGAGGAGCCCAGGTTCAGGAGGATCTAATGCTCATGGGATCTACTGGTTATCAATCATTTGAGCAGTGATTGAACATTGAGTGTCAACATTGTACTTAATATTAAGGGTACATAGAGAGGAAAGTGCAATGTTTCTATTTTGTTGTATTTTTTCCCTACAAGATAGGTATCCTGATGCCCTATATGATAATGCTCTGCCAACTGTAGAAACAAGGCAATAAATTTGTCACCCAACTTAGGTATTGTCACCATTCAGTCATACATCATTCCACAAACACATTGAATATAAGTAAATTCTCTGTACCAGAGACTGTATCGAGTGTGGGCATAAATAGTTACAGAAAAAGCAGTTCCTTCCTCTGCTGTCTAAACACACGACTAGATGCTCCATGGAAACGAGAATTTAAAATCTTAAATATTGAGAACTAAGAGCAGAGAGAAAGAACTGGGTGTCTGGAAAGGCTTCAGGGAAAGTTAACAAGTGAGATAGGCCTGAGGGATCAGTAGGAGGTTCTAGCAAGAAGAAACCAAGAGAGAGGGATGGCACACAAGAGCTAAGGGAATTAAGGGCTTCAAATATGAGATTCAGTCAAGAGAGAAATAATTGTGTGTGTGTGTGGGGCATTATGTGTGTGTGTATATATACACATGTGTGCATAGAGGCCAGAAGGCATCTTCAGACTTAACTTCTCATGTGTTAGTCACTTGACTTTTGAGACACCCTCTCATTGGCCTGGAACTCACCAAGAAGGCTAAGGCTGGTTGACCAGTAAGCCCCACAGAGCTTCCTATTTCTTTGACTCTGCCCTGTGCTGGAATTACAAGCACCTACTTAAAGGGTGGGTACTTCACTGACCAGGCATCTCTGTAGTTCTGAGAACTGAGCTTTGTCCCACCCCACTACCCCCCTTCACACACCCCCACCCCCACCCCTGCACTGGCAGTAAACCTGCATCCTTGCATAGGCTAGGCCAACACTCTGCAACTGTGTTATATTCTATTAGCCCAGTTTTGTGAGAAAGTGAAAAAAAAATGGAAGAGAACACCCTGAGGCCAAGGCGAGGAGGCACTTGGGAAGTCACAGGGGAGGTTTTTTATGTTTGTGTTTTGTTTTAACCATTTTCAGTGTAACAGAAAACAGAGTGGTCACTGTAGACAGTCCTGGGAAATCTTTTCTCTCCTGTTTGTTTTCTCCTGGTAAGATTGTGAATTGCCAATTGGCCACTGTAGGTCTTAAAGCAAAGGGGTTTTGTCAGAATCGAATGGTAGCTTGAAGACCCGCCACAAGGCTACGTCTAAAGACTACGTGTCAGCTAAGAACAGTGTGAAGAGAGAAGGTAGGGAGGAAAGTGGATTCAGTTCTACAGATCTAAGCCATTAGAAAGACTGAGTTACCCAAGGTGGCAAGTGGAACAGGTGTTCAGTTTGGGCAACTGAGTCATTGGTGAATGTTTTGTTGACCAGTTCCATGCTCATCTTCCAGGGCCTGCTCTGAGGTAATGGGGTGGACACTAAGTGGTCCTCCTCTACCAGGCCAGTAAGAGCACTGGAGGGACAGGAAGAGGCAAGCTGGGTGGGCTTCCTGGTTTGGAAGAGGTGTCTCGTTTTCTGCTGTAGCAGCATCTTTACATGTAGGGACATCCAGAAGCTCTCTGATCCAGCCACTCAACCTTCAGTGTGAAGTCGTTTGGGTCCCCTTACTGCTCTGGCTGAGATGGGAACCCTATCGCTGCCTCTGTCTCCATGTAAACACAGGGTTTGTGCTCCTGTCCTATCTCAGCCCTTCCCTGGACTTACTTTGCTCTGAAGTCAGTTCCTGATGTCCAGGGTCCTCAGAGCAACCTGGACTATGCAGGGGAACTGCTCCTGTATCCAGGTGGGCTGAACCCACACCTTTTCCAGTGGAGTCTGAATGCTTGCCCTGGAACTCTAACTTCTCAAACGTCCAGGCATGTCCTTCAGTACCCCTCCTCTCGCTCTGACATGCAGGTGAGGAAACCCGATCATGTGTGGTGTGGAAACGAGAATGGCAGCGGTCTTGCCTTAATGCCCTCTAGGTCATTCCCTGAGATGAGATCACTGAATCTGGGACTCGTGGTTTATCAGCGAGCCTGGCCGCCAGCAAGCACCAGTGTTCACCCCGCCTCTCCCTGGCTCCCATTCCTCCTTGTCTTTCCAGATTCTTTCCTTTTATAGCTTGAGAACACTGAGAAGTCATAAAGACCTCTTGGCCAACAATGGACAACGTGTTCGATGGCTGTCCTATCAGGTCACAATAGAGACAAGCCTTTGCAAGGTGTTGGGGTTAATAAGGGCACTAGGATGGAGTGCCTATGAATGAATCCTAATAGAGATACATGAGGAGGGGCCACACATGCATATCTAGGCAGCTACACTCCTGCAGTGATGTGATGTAGCCATGAGAGATTTTGCTGTGTGAGCCAAGGTCAGTACCATGCCCTTGAACTTCCAAAATTCTTAGAAAAAAAAAAAAAAGAATTCCCTTTCTTTATAACATTAGCCTGCCTGGGGAATTTCCTAGTAGCAATGAAAACCTTACAACTGAGGAACCTTAAAATGCTTCAGACCATTCAGCCATTCAGAGGACTCAGGTGGCCTGACTTTCCAAATTTACTGGAAAGAATGGGCTGTTCTCTGAAACCTCTTCCAAAGCATCCCGGTATAAACATGTCACCTCTGTGTGCCCTTCCAGATTTAACTATGACATGTCACTAACTGATACTTGGTACATAACTAGTTTGTCTCCAGTGCAAGTCACATCCACAGGTCCACAGCTCGGTTCTGGTTTCTCCGGCTTATGAAAAATCACTAAGCTCTCTCAGGAGTGTATGCTCTGAGATCCTCTCTAATTACAAGAGGGCCTGGAAGGCAGGTGAAGAAGGGTTTAGAGGTTCCGGTGCTCAGGTTTTATTGGGATACTAGACAAACCAATCTCCTTGCTCTACGTTCACTTGGGGACTCTGGAGTCAACCGAGGGCCTTGAATGACTTAAGAACTGTCTCCTTCAGTCAGGCTTCTCCTGGAGAGATGTGGTCTCCCATGGAAGCTGTTTACAATGATCAATCCTACTCCATTCACAACAGCGCAGGGGCTAACTCTCCATGATGCGTTATGTTTCCAGCAAGGGGGTCCTGGGACTTGGAGTGCTCCAACTTACATTAGTTTTGACATTTTAATGCGTTTGGGACACAGTGAGAGCTGACAGCCAATTTACTAGGCAACCTGGCTTCATAGACGACACAGCTAGCTCATGCACCTCTGGATCCCACGGCATCATCCTTGGGTCTTTTATCACACAGTGCTGTCTAATTTCTACCTGTTGTTCACTTGTATACATTGAGGTTTTTTTCTGTAGGAAACTTGATATCTAATCTGTTTTGCTAAACTATGTTTCTTGGGGGGTAGGGAGCTTGGATAAAGCTTTTTCAAATATGATGCCTCTCTCCTACAACACAGACCTGTGCTGGTTTGAACTGTCAGTTTCTTAGATACAGGAGACTAACAGTAGCATGCTTCCTGGGACAGGAAGGGGGTGGCTGGGATGGGTTCCCATGGGTAACATTCTGCATGCTTAGCATTTTCTTCCTTACCTAGAGCATATCCTTGATTTTACAGATAGGCACAGAGATTGCCAGCTGAGCTGATCTTTGAAAGACCAAGCAGGTGATTTTCTCACCGGGCAACTTGATCTATATATGACAGACATCGAAAAATCAGCCACCAGCCAGAGAGTCCTCTGGTTAGTTTTGGAAACAGGGTCCTCTGAAAGCAAGCTGTGGTCAGCTGAAGGCTCTGTGGAAATACAAGGTCATCAAATGTCCCTTTCTCTTCTGTGGAGCCTTTCCCCTCTTCCGTCTGCTGCTTTCATGGAGTTAATTAATGGTGCATTCAGGCAAGACTTTTACAGCAGATGACTGAGAAGGTTTACAGCTTCAAATCACAATGAGGTGATTTTGTGAAGCTCTCTAGAAAGGGGACGCAGACAGACAGTAATAAAGGTGTCTGGGTTGAGCCCGCTGAAAAGCATGATGATCTTTTTTTTTTTTTTTTAAGCTGAGATACTGTTAGACGTTTTGGATTGCTGTTCAGACAAACAAACAATTGTTTGGGTGTTTTATGGGCTCAGGATCTTGCTTTTGAATTAAATAAGCCTTGTGTTATCTCCCAGACAAACTTCCGCATTATTATTTAATGTATGCTGCCCTCTAGCAGACGACTTGATATTGCAAGCATTGTATTCAGAGACAGTGTTTCCTTACCAGTGCCTGGGCATGTTTATGGGCAAGTTTACTACTGAAAGGCTAGACTTTCTCACTAGCTGTCACAGCTTGGATATAGAATTGCCCAAAGGCTTGTGTATTGAAGATATAGTCCTCAGATGTTACCTTTGGGGTGTGTGTGTGTGTGCGAGCATTTAAGGAGTGGGGTATAATGGGAGGTCTTTAGGTCATTGGAATGTAACCTTGAAATGGGTGATGGGATTCTGACCCCTCCTCACTCTCTTTCGCTCCATCATGAGTTCCACCACAATGTACTGGTCCCCCCCCACCCCCCATGGGTCCAAAGCCACGGGACCCAGGGACCTTGAGCTTCTCAAACTGAGCCACGATGACCTCTTCTCGATCAGTGGTTATCACGTATTTGCTCTATTGAGAGAAAGCCGAAGAACATACCAACTGTAGAGAAACACTATTTAAGGGCTAGAACATTTTCCTTTGGAGAATCTTTTCTAAAACAAGACACCCTGACATATATTCTGGTTTGTCAGCTTTTGCTTGGAACACACAAAGCACCGACCGGACCATGATTTCTGCAGAGACCAGAACAGAAATAAAAGATGGAACAGGCTCACCGAGAGCTTGGACATAAAATACAGCTAGCTACAATACCCACACTGGCGTTCGGTCTGCGTGGCGCTGGGAGGCGGCAGGGAACACAGTCAAAGGCAGGAAGCTTGTGAGTCTGTTAGGACCCTGAGCCCATGCGATGCTTGACCCCGCTGGGAGTGAGTGGTAACGATTTGCTTACAGATCACTGGGTTGTGCCTGGGTACTCACGGGAGCCACACCTCCCTCATTTCCACCCCTTGCCTCTCTTTCCATCCAAACAGAACTTCCGAGCCATGTAGACATTTTACGTTGCCTTGCAAGCCCGCTTTATCTCCCTCTGAGATGTCAGCTGCATGTGGGTAGGTACCACAGGCAGAGGCAAACATCTTCTGCCTTCCCCGAGCGCAGGCTGTTTGAGAGGTTCTCAGTCGTTGATTAGGGAACTGCTATAGTGTAGTAGAGTCGAACTGAGCATGCTCAGGTCTGAGCCTTCATTTTTATACCTTTAAAGTGGAAAAGTAGCTGTCTTCACGACCATGGGGAGGATCAGGGCCTGGCCTGCTCATACCTGGCCAAGGAGTATCTCATAGCAGTGGTCATCCATCACAATTATACACAATGGCTTCCCATGCACATGTAGGGCACTAAGAGAGACATTGAAAATGTGTGTCTATCTCCTCCTAAACTACTGGAAGAGGAGTAAGTCGTGTGTGAATTTTTGATTAGGAGAGGTTATATGCTTGTCTGTATGTTTAGCATACAATGGAAGATTTTCTGTGGACCTGTGATCAAACATAGGGTCTGCACTGTCCAGACAAGCAATCTTCCTGACATTTCCCTATTTTTTTTTTTAAACAAACAAGTACTATGTCCATTTTGTTAGTATGGAAGTCAGCCAACTAACACTGGCCTGGTTTTCTCCCCATATTATTTTTACATTCCTGTCTCTATATACCTGAACGTTATATTCAGTTGTGTTGGGGTAGCCATTATCAATTTCAGAGGTATATATAACATTATCAATGGATATGCAGAGGTGGCCCTTATAACTTTAGATTATTAAATTTTATTATAGAGTTCATCTAGGAAGCTGTTCAGGAAAATTTGCTCCTCCTTGGCTGGCCTAGGCTCCCTATGGGTGTCCTACTAAGGCTGAACTTGGATCTAATTTGTGCAGCACTGAAGAGTGGATCGGGCCATGAAAAGGAGCTGAGCCAAGCTCAAGACCATGAAGGACCATGAAGATCATGAGGACCTAGATCCACAGCCTCAGGTGTCTGAGAGTAACCATTGAATATCAAATGCAACAACACTGCCCGTGTAGGGGAATTGCTAAATGTCTGATATCATTCAAGAAAGCTTTATAACAGAATCTCACATTTATGATTTTGATATTTGCAGACAATTGGTTTACATTTGGAAAGGTGTGCTCATGATTTTTTAAAATTAATCGATCTATACCTATCTATCTATCTATCTATCTATCTATCTATCTATCTATCTACCTACCTATTTATTTTTTCAACAGGGTTTTTCTGTGTAGACCTGGTAGTTCTGGAACTGACTGTAGACCATGCTGACCTGTCTGTCCGTAGGTCCGTCTGTCTGTCTATCTATCTATCTATCTATCTATCTATCTATCTATCTATCTATTTTTTCAACAGGGATTTTCTGTCTAGACCTGGTAGTTCTGGAACTGACTGTAGTCCGTGCTGAATGCTGACCTGTCCGTCTGTAGGTCCATCTGTCTATCCGTCTATCTATCTGTCTGTCTATCTATCTATCTATCTATCTATCTATCTATCTATTTTTTTTTCAACAGGGCTTTTCTGTGTAGACCTGGTAGTTCTGGAACTGGTAGTTCAGTGATCCATTTGCTTCTGTCTCCTGAGTATTAAGATTAGAGGCATACATTGCTACATCAATCTATTTTTCACTTTAACTTTTTTTTTATTGTTTTATGTGTATGCCACAGACCTCCATGTAGGACTGTGGGCCACCTGTATGAAGTGCTCAAGAAGGTCAGTGGAGAGTGTTGTGTCAGCTGGGACAGGAGTTGCGAACAGCCATGAGCCAGCAATGTGGGTGCTGGGACTCGAACACAGTTCCTCTAGAAGAATAGACAGCGCTCTTAACCTGTTAGCCACTTTCCCAGTGTCTGTGCCCATGATTCTTGATGATGGAATCTCCATGAAAATTTCCATCTCACAAGCTTGGGACTAAGGTGGTGTCAAGATTGTTGTTGCTGTTTTAGTTTTCAATTAGCATCTGAATTTTCTCAAATGTTTACTTGAGCCTTTGGATTATGCTGAAAGTTAGCCATGTGGTTTGAATAATGAAAATTTAAAAGCCACGTTGCCACCCACATCACTACAGTTAAGAGTCGTCGCTATTCAGAACCTCGCAGCGTGCATCAGTTTGTGCTGCCTTCTTGCTGTTATGGCAGTGATGTGGACTGGAAAAAAGATTATCATGAATCTGAGATGCTGGACCACTCTTGTAGCATCTTGAGCATCTTCCCTCCCTTTATAAATTCCAGTTGTATCAGATGAGCCTCACGCTGCCTTTTATGCTATACAACCTCCCAAGGAAGGTTTCTATCATGTAAATGAGGTCCACAGGACATCTGGCTCACTAAATTACTTGTGAGATACTCTCTCCAAATGACTATGGCTATTCTAGATGCCACGTGCCTGCTACACCATTTTGGCTACAAAGGAGGTGAGGTTCTTCCCACGGGCTTAGCATGGAGAAACTTGGTTTTGGAATGGCCTTTGCTATGACACTAAATAGAACGGTGCCTATGATTCCTAAGCATGTGTCTCCACAGACAGAGAAAGGACTTCTGAGATACTGAGTCTGCTAGATCTTGCGAGCTGTCCCTAGTCAGGAGTCCTTCATATTCCAATCACACTCGACACCTGGGAACTCTGATGTCTACCCAGCCAGAGATGCCCCGACACTGTGCTCAGACCTTAGACTATGCATAGACGCCTGATATGATGGCATGTCAAAGCTTATCTTTGGAAGCTACTAGTAAGGATGCTTAAGACTGCTTGGATTTCCTCTCCTTCTACCCTAAAGGTCTTGGGAATAGAACTTAGTGAGCCTGATTTAGCAGCAAGCACCTTTAACCGCTGAGCTATCCCACCAGCCCTAATGGATGGACTTTGGAGGGTAGTTGGACTATTGTGTCTCTTCGCCTCACTGATCAGTTTCTCTATGTTCCTGGGTATCATTAGTATATAGAAATTTATTGCTGGAATTTATCATTTCTTTCATTGTGCCAGCATTGATTGCGGTCTCTGCACTACTGCGTAGCAGCGTGCAGATATAGTTTAAGGGAAATCTACTGGAGATGGCTCGTTAGGGTGTCCAGTCAACTAGTTAAAATCTGCACACGAAGGACAAATTGCCAAAGCTGAGGCTCAAGGTCGCTCTGCTAGAATCTATGTAAGTGCCAGAATCCTAAAGAAGAGACCAATGCCTTTCTTTCTTTCTTTCTTTCTTTCTTTCTTTCTTTCTTTCTTTCTTTTTTTGGATTTTCGATACAGGGTTTCTCTGTATAGCCCTGGCTGTCCTGGAACTCACTCTATAGACCAGGCTGGCCTCGAACTCAGAAATCCGCCTGCCTCAGCCTCCCAAGTGCTGGGATTAAAGGCATGCGCCACCACCATCTGGCTTTTTTATTTTTTATTTTTTTTTTTTTTTGACCAATGCCTTTCAAAGGGCAATAAATAGCACTATAGAACTATGAGGTAACAGCTCCCTTCATAGCCTGTCTTAAACCAAGAATGCCAAAGTAAAATAATAGTTTCAAAAATAAAATTATAATTTTCAGCTGGGTGGTGGTGGTGGCATACTCCTTTAATCCCAGCACTCAGAAGGCAGAGGCAGGTAGATCTCTGTGAGTTTGAGGCCATCCTGGTCTACAGAGCAAGTTCCAGAACAATCAGAGCTCCACGGAAAAAACACTGTTTCAAAAAAAAAAAAAAAAAAGAAAGAAAGAAACCCTTTTATGTATATATAAAATTTCCAAATGAAACCATTTCAAGCTGGAGGCATAATTTCCCACTGCCTCCTATTCTCTTCCATCCTCCTCTTGCTTCTCTGCAGATAACAAATGAACTGATTAGGTTGAATTAATTTGCTTTTATTCCGAACCACTCCCCCATTACTTCCTTTTCTAATGCATTAATTACATGACCTGAGAGTTCTCCCAGGCAGTTGAATAACCACGGAGAAGCTTTGCTGAGTTATAAAAAAGGAAAGGGAAGAACAGTGACAAGGACATACACGGAAAAAGTGCCATCCTGGAATCCAGCTGATTTCCTATCGGATCTGTTTTTATTTAGTGCAATGATAGAGTTGTGTAGGCAGAACAGAACACTGTGCGTGTTAACAGGGGTAGCTCTGATGGACAGCTCTTAATTGGTTTGCCCCAATTTCCCTTTTGGGGGACTTTCCTTTCCCTCTCTGTTTTTCTAGAGTCTTTTCCACAAAGGTAGGTATCCTTCCTACCACAGTGCCAGGCAAATCAAACAAAACCCAAACATATTTCTCTAAACATAGTTATTGGTTCAGAATGGTCACATGGTCCAACCAGGAACAATCTGGAGTTCTTTGGGCGGGTAGGGGCTGGGGAGTTTCCCCTCGGAGAGATCTTGACTGGTCTTCACCCTGGGGCTTTTCACTTGCTAGAACTCAGCTGCTCTGTGAAGAGATACCCAGTAAGGAAGAAAGCCAGCAGGAAAGTGCGTGCGTGCGTGCATGCATGCATGCATGCATGCAGTGTGTGTGTAGTACTTCATCCTCTAGATTATGAGTCATTTATCTTCCCCCATGTTAAAGAGGTGAGAGCAAAAGGAAGCAGGAGAAGTGTAACGTTCTGTGTACTCCTCAGACCAGGTAAGGCACTGTTAGAAAACAAAGCACAAGGCGGGTAGGGGAAGCGGGGGTGCACTAGGGGTGGCAGTGGGCAGAGCTATGGCTCAGTGGTTAGCGGCACTCACTACTCTCTCTCACTTCCAGAGGGCTCAGGTTCAAATCTCAACACCCACATGGCAGCTCATAACTGTCTGTAACTCCAAGATCTGATGATATTCTCACATTCACATACTGCAGGTAAAACACCAATGCACATAAAATAAAGGTAAATAGATCAAAAAAAGAAAAGAGAAGAAACAAAAAGAAAAGCCTATTTCCTGCTTCTTTCTTTATGTGTCTCGTTTGCAATTCACCCTTTAGTCAGTCATTTGAAATATGTAGATAAAGCTTTTTGTTCCTGATGCTGAATTAGGGGCTAGAGCCTTGATAGATAGTAAACTCCATCACCTCCCACCTACTGCAATGGATGCCAGTGTTTTGTCGAAATAAGCAAGCTCTTCAGATCAAAACATCTCTCAGAAACCCAAGTTTTAAATAATGAAAGCAATGGCCACACGCATTAAATTATACAACGAGTGACATCATCAGGAACTAAGAAGCCAAAAGCCTCTCAGTTTTACAACCGAATTCTTGACCCATTTCAACAGTTTAGCTGAACTCTTAAAATGATTTACCACAGGCTCCTTTAAACATATTTTAAAAGTCAGCTGCCGGGAGAGTGTAACTACAGTCCATGCTTTAGAAAATATTTTGTTTTGTATGACCTCAAGAGTCTAGACATCTTTATCTTTAATAAAGTAATTAAGTTCCGCTTGGCCTGCGTTTCATCATAATTACATGCAGAGTTATTAGGGAGCCAGCTCCTAGCTGCCCCAGAGGCCAAGGAGAAGGGAGAAGCAACAGAGCGAGAGAGCGCGCGCACGGGAGGCTTGGGGCCAGTTAGAGCACTGTGGGGCTCTTAAACAGAAGGAGGAGCCAGGCCACAGGAAGCAGGGCGGAGTCAATCTGGTGCCCCTAGGAGGAAGTGAAATCTGTTCAGCTCTGTGTTTACTCTTGGAGAGATTAGCCAGTCCCGTGCTCACCACCAGGAGGGGACATTTGCAATCACGTGGATAAGGGTGTGACAGGCGAGGACACCCATTTCTCTGCTGACGGTTTCAGGCCACGCGGGATTTCCCTTCACTTTGTGCCTCTCCCAAGCCCAAGTGCTTTCCTTACCCTCACTCACGCGCTCCTCCTTGGGATCTGGAAAACACTCACACTTTTTAAGTGATAGAGACTTGGTCTAGCATGTTTTTGACTTGGGTTCAATGTGAATACACACACACATGTGTATACACATGTTGTTCATGATGTTCAGAGAACTAAAACATAGTCTTTTAATTTTGAAGCATTTTTAAGAGTGATCGTTTAGAGGAAAGAGTTAAAGTGTGGAAAGGTGAAGACAGACTACCAGGAACCTCCTAGAAGTTGCTATGGTGGGTTTGCAGGGGGACAGGAAGTTGCTATGATGGTGTGAGGAGGGGACAGGAAGTTGCTAGCTGGGTATGTGGAGGGGACAGGAAGTTGTTATGGTGAGTATGTGGGAAGTAGGAAGTTACTATGGTGGGTATGTGGGGGGACAGGAAGTTGCTATGGTGGGTATGTGGGGGGACAGGAAGTTGCTACGGTGGGTATGTGGGGGGACAGGAAGTTGCTATGGTGGGTACGTGGGGGGGCAGGAAGTTGCTAAGGTGAGTATGTGGAGGGGACAGGAAGTTGCTATAGTGGGAATGTGGGGAGACAGGAAGTTGCTATGGCGTGTGTGATGGTTTGTATATGATTGGCCCAGGAAGTGACCCTATTAGGAGGTGTGGCCTTGTTGGAGTAGGTGTGTCACTGTGGGTGTGGGCTTAAGACCTTCACCCTATTTGCGTGGAAGTCAGTCTTCCACTAGCAACCTTCAGATGAAGAGATAGAACTCTCAGCTCCTCCTGCACCATGCCTGCCTAGATGCTGCCATGTTTCTGCCTTGATGACAATGGACTGAACCTCTGAGCCTGTAAGCCAGACCCAATTAAATGTTGTCTTTTATAAAACTTGCATTGGTCATGGTGTCTGTTCACAGCAGTAAACAGAAAATTTCTATAGCCGGTATGTGGGACAGGAAGTTGCGATGGTGGGTATGCCAGGGTGGGGTGTCAGGAGGTTCCTATGGTGGATGTGTCAGGGCAGAGGGCAGGATAGGGTTTTTTCCTAGTACTGGCTAAATCTCACCGCCAAGGCTTTGCAGAGGGCGTGCTAGGTGGAGACTATGCTTCCCCTGGTGTTTCTGACTCCCTGAGCAGAGGCCACCAATAGTGAAAGGACTTTCTCTCAGCCCGAGGAACACCTAGCACACTGGAGCCCAGGCCAGGGCGACCAGCCTCATCTACAATGAATTTAGCAGCAGAGGAGAACAGAAGTCCTGTATCCGTCCTGGTTCATCTTCCTGTATCTATTTGCAGTCCAGAATCCTATGGTTGGGGTTGTCATCCCGAGCTATTCCCGGGTTGTCCAGAAGAGGGCGCAAACAAACTCACATTATCCTCTGCAGAAGGAAACCCAAACTTGCCTCCCTGCTGCTTAGATATGTCAGTGTCAGAATCCCATGCGCACTTGCCACACGTTTTCATGTTAGTTTTGTTCATTCCGACAAGCGAAGGGAAGTTTATTCGCTGAAGAAATTACACGCATGACAGTAACAGGTAAGACGTTGCCCTGTGGGCTATTTTTCTGTCGGTGCCTTCAAAGCGACGCCGTCATTATTCCCGATAAATCTCTGCACTGGAAGGTAAAACCATTCTGAGTTTATTCAGTCAACCTTGGTTGATCTGAAATCAGGAAGGACGCAGGCAAACTAGGCAAGGTTAAAATACTACGTGATGGTATGCAGAGTCCCCGGGGCCTCAGGGGAATACCGGAAGCCGCTGTCAGAGCCTCTGGTATCTACGGAGTCCTTATCAGGACCTCTGTGTGGGACAAGATGTAGGCCAAGGAGCATTTGGTCTGGCTCTGCCGGGAAGCTGCCCTTCAGGCTCCGGACACAGCACGGACAAAGGGCTCGATGTCAGGAACAGCAAGAAAGGTGTGGGAACTGCATGCCCTGAGTTCAGTGTCCAGAGTCCAGGGTGGCGGGGGGTGGGGTGGGGCGCTCGGATAGAAGGAAAGAAAACTGAAAAGGAGATTTACAGGCAATTCCAAAGAACCTTCTAGAAGATCCGTGAAGGCATTATGGAAACTAAAGCGTATTCTTTACGGCCAGGAGGATGCGCAGTGGAGAGAGTCAGGCTGTGTGGTGTGTCGCGCTGTGGTGGTTGTGGCGTGGAGGCTGGATGGGGACCTGAAGGACTGACTGCCCCAGTCTGGATGTGGTGCAGGTGAACTGGGCTAACGCAGCGTCCGCAGCAGAGAGGGACAGAGGAAGAGCGAACTGGGCTCACATGGAGGTCCACAAACCATCAGCCGATAGCCAGAGACGTGCAACCGGGGAATTCCCTGTGTAAGGAGGTTGTGGAGGAGAGTGTCAAGTCCCCAGGGCAAGCCTGGGAGTACCCGCAGGACTTCCGGGATCAGAGGGAAGGACCGGAAGTAAAAGAATGTAGTGCCCTGCAGGCAGAGAACACTAAAGGAGAGGTCTAACTCCTGAATGCAGTTCCCCACTCCCTACCCCAGCTTCGACAAATGCCCAGTGCATTCTGAACCAACAGAGTAGGCCATATTGGGTGACCTCTTAGTGGAGTAACCAACGGGAGGAGACAAGGTTGAAGACATAAGTGAAGAGAGAAAGAAAGTGGATAGTAAACTAAGTGTAGTGTATGCGTGCATTTGATATGTAGATAGCTAGACTAATTGATCAATTGATAGATAGTATCTCTCTGATGGGCACACTGGAGCGAATAGACCATAGCAATAATAAGATTTTGGAGAACTGATGAAAGTTACGTCTTGTTTACTATGAATGGGATGTGTGCAAGTTTGAGTGTAGCAGGAAGACTTGTCAAGGGAATCTCAGGAACCCTGGCTGAGGTAGGATAGAGATGTGTAAGGCCCGACCAGACAGGGTTAACTTTCAGTCTTGACAAGAGGCAATCTAACGGGGGAGGGAGGGTTTACACTGGCTCGCAGTTTGAGGGGGTACAGTCCACCGTGGAGAGGAAGACATGGCCGCAGACAGCACAGTGGATGTGTAGCTGGGACTTCTCCCTCCCACCCCAGTTACCCATTTCCTTCTCCTCTCAAGGGTTTATGGTCTTCCCCAACGATGCCACCTGTTGGAGACTAAATCCCCAACCATTGAGCATTCAGGAGAATGTTTCACATTCAAATCACAATTGGTAATTATATATGGGTTACCCTGAATATTGTTGTTATTACAGGTAATTATGCAGGTTGGTCTGTCCACATTTATTTAATAAGAACTTCCCTTGTGCCAATTAGTGGTTTGGGCTGTAAGAATATATCACAAATAATAAAGAGACAATAGACTATCTAAAAATTAGGTTTAAACACCATCTATAGTGTATTCTTTTCTTTTCTTTTTTTTTCTTATAAAGGACAACATTTAATTGGGGCTGGCTTACAGGTTCAGAGTTTCAGTCCATTATCATTAAGGCAGGAACATGGCAACATTCAGGCAGGCATGGTGCAGGAGGAGCTGAGGGTTCTACATCTTCATCTGAGGGCTGCTTGATGAATACTGGCTTCCAGGCAGTTAGGATGAGGGTCTTAAAGCCCACACCCACAGTGACACAGCTACTTCAACAAGGCCACACCTTCTAATAGTGCCACTCTCTGGCTGAGCATATACAAACCATCACATTCCATTCCCTGGCCAACAGATTTGTCAAACACAAGAGTCTATAGAGGCCATACCTAAACATAGCATAAGACAAAATACATTTAGTCCAAATTCCAACGTTCCCATAGACTATAGCAATGTCAAAAGTTCAAAGTTCAAAGTTCAAAGTCTCTTCTAAGATTCATCCAGTCATTTTACTATAATCCCCGAAGCAAGACAGGAAACCAGCTGAGCAAACTCCAAAATCTGCATCTCCATTATGGGACATATGGTGAGGGGGGAACTGGGAAAGGGGAAAGCCTTTGGAATGTAAACAAAGAATATAGAAAATAAAAAAATATTTAAAAAATAACATGTAAATAAACAAAATAACCAATAAAAAAATTTAAAGGAAAAAAAAAAGGCTGGTGATGTAGCTCAGTTGTAAGGGGTTTCCTAGCATATAAAAACTAGGTCTAATTCCTGGTACTGAAAAACAGCAGCAACAACAACAAAAACCAATACAACTGTAATGATCTGTAGCACAGTGAGCTCCCACATTAAGGATGGCATTATAAGAGGAGGTGGAATTTTCTTATCCAACAAATGAACAGGCCAGGCTCTATACTAACTATCAGTCTACAGGAGATCTGTCAAACTTCTGCCAACAGTGCAGCTGATGTTTGAGTGAAGTTACTTCCATACACTAAGAAGTGCTTTATGACTATGTATAATGGAGCAGTGGCCCAGGGGACAATTGGTTGTGGTGAGGTGAGAATCCGTGTTCTTTAAATGGGACCTGAATGATGGGACAATGGGCACAGCTCTGAGATCTGGAAGACCATGGCAGACTGAAAACTAGCAGCAACTGCTAGGAACTCCCGAGACAAAACAGAACCTGATGTGTTTGTACAGAGAAAGGGCCAGCAACTTAAGAGCACTGAGAACAGGAGTCAGGTAAAGACCAGGTCATGCTGAGCACTGCAGAAGATCAGTTGCAAGTTTGACTTCACTATGGGATTATAATGAGAAGCCATCACAAGAGTTTAAGTCAGATAAGAAAGGATGAGTGAAATAGTTTGTATATGCTTGGCCCAGGAAGTAGCACTATTCAAAGGTGTGGCCTGGTTGGAATGGGTGTGTCACTGTGGGTGTGGGTGTCACTTTAAGATCCTCATCCTAACTGCCTGGAAACCAGTATTCAGCTAGCAGCCTTCAGATGAAGATATAACACTGTAACACTGAAGGTGCCTTGGAGACCCCAAGATATTTGAGATGCCGGAGCTGTGTATTATTTTCTAATGTCTATGTATTAAAATGGGGAAGATGACACTTGAAAGGTCTAATCAAAATAGTTAGACCATGTCACACTTTTAAGTACACTCTTACTTTTCAATTCTTCTGTGTTTCTGTACATGGGATGCCTAGGACTGATGTAGTGTGAGGCATGCTATATTGTTTCTCAGACGTCTCAGAGCTCAGAAATCTGCTGACTCATCTACCCTTGGGATGAACTTTATGGTGACATCGAGGCCTGGCAGGAAGGTTAGTGAACAGCGCAAAAACTTGAAGCCTCTGGATAAACGGCTGCAAATGGCACATCTCCTATCTCAGGTTTGAAATGTAGTAGTTGAAATGACACCCCGAGGCTTTTTCTTACTGTGTAGCTTTATCACCTTGCCTTTTAATTGCGTGTGTTTGCAGTATTAGGGCCTCCGGAAGTACTCACACAAAGAAAGAAATTAGCAATTTGTAGGGGTGGTTCGAAGTGAAGGCGGTCGTTCACATGCAATTCTAAAGGTAGCCACGAGATGGCGGTAGAGCTTAAAAAGTGAATGGGAGGCGGGAGGGTGTTGAGGGTGTGTGTGTGTGTGTGTGTGTGTGTGTGTGTGTGTGTGTTGGGGGGGGGCTACCACAGGAATGCATCTTTTTGCCCTGTAGGCTACCACTCAGGTGAACAAATTGGGTAGATAAGTTATAGTTACCCGGAGGCATCCTTTTTCTCTTGTGCCTTTCAGGTGAAGGATGCCACTGGCCTCAAGTAAATACAGCTGGGGCTCTAGAATGGTCTCTGCCTTGGACACGGGGACTGTTTGGGTGAGTTTGGAGGCTCACGCGAATCCCCCAGCGAGTGAGCTGCCTGGGAGGGGAGGCCCTGAGCTGTTTGACCAGAGAGTGGGAGTATCTGAGCAAGGGTGAGAGAGAACACATAGGCTTTGGTCAGAGTGAAGGGAGAGCGGCGGAGGAACTGGTAGAAAACAGTAAGTGTCCAAACGCATGGTCGCTCTAGGGTATAGCAGGCTACGAGAGAGGGCCGGGGAGGGGCCCCCTATACAACTTTCGAATCCCCCCTTCTCCACAGAGCCATCTCGCATGTCTGGAACCTACCTACAGACTAAATGTCTCGCTGTTCCTGACCTTCTAGCTCCTTCTGCCGTGATTACCCTGGCTCATTTCTGGTGGAGACTCTGCAGATATCCGGAGAGAGGATGCGCTTCAAGCCCCATCAGAACAAAACCACAAAAACCCTGCTATGTAGCACAGGCTGGCCTTGAACTGAAACTCTTCCCCCCCCCCCCCGCGCCCCTGTCGCCTGGGTGCTGGGATTGCGGACATGTACTACCTCATCGAGCCTAGATAAAAATGCCCTGAGAGATAACTGCACAGTCTGCGGCCCTTGTTATCCCCCCACTCACCCTCCCTCTCCCTCCTCCTCGCTCCGTCCCTCCCCGGCCTCGCTCCGATTTTGGTTTCTCAGCCCACACACTGCTTGCGTCTATCTGTGGTAAAGCAGCCTCTGGAGCCACCATGGCCTTGCTGGCTCGGGGTGTGAACCCGAGGAGGAGCTGTGCACACCCCTTTCACCTCTCGGGGTCCCGGACTCCCCCTCTAGCCGAGTTTTAACTTCCTGAGATTCCAGTTACCCACAGCCAAACGCGATACTAAAGTATGAAATGGAAAGTTCGAGAAAGGGGTTTTAGGTTGTAAATAACTTCCGGTTTCGTTGAACAATCACGAGACCTGTAAAACGAGTGGCTCTTACGTCTCATGTCATCCCGCTCCCTCGGCATGTTCCATGTGTGTTAAAGCTGTGTGTTAAAGCTACCTGAGCCTGTCGACGGCCGCTGCTGGGGTAGTGGCGGCTTGCTCGCCCGGGCCGCTGCTGGGGTAGTGGCGGCTTGCTCGCTCGGGCAGGGCGAGGGAAGGGTTAGACAAGAATAATTCAAAAGCACCCCTTTGATCCATGCTCCAGCTGATGGACATCTAGGCTGTTTCCAATTTTCGGCTTTGAAGAAGGGAACAGCAATGAATATGGACGACCAAGGGCAACATATGTCTTTAAAGATTCCCTCCAGAAGCAGGTGCAACCAGGAAGTAGCATCCTGATTTAGAAAAACTCTTTCCAAGTTTTTATTTTAAGGAATGAAGATAGGATTTCTATCAGCCATCAGGAAATAGTAGTACTTCGAGGTGGGGGCGGGGCAGCCGGGGGTGGGAGGGTGGGGTCAGGGGTGGGAGGTGGAGGGGGGCTCATCTTTTACTCTGCAAGCACGGGAAAGGGGTGTCGTGTTTGGCTCCAGATACTCAGCTCCTTCGCTAGACACCAGCTCAGTCACACAGGTCTACAACCTCAGCTCTGAGACAGGAGGATGCCAGGGACTCACCTGCCAGCCAGTCTAGCTGCAACCGTGAGCCCCGGGCTCTGTGAGCAAACCTGTTTAAGGATAAGACAAAGAGTGACAGAGGAAGACGCTGTGAGGCTGACCTTTGGTCTCTACATGGGCAGACACATGTGAGTGCACACATGTGCACATGGAATCACCCCTCCCCCACTACACATAAGGAAAAAATAAAAGAACTGAGCCACAGTGTTGGCCGCACATGGCTATCAGCAGTCCGGCTGCAGCAGGGAATAAACAGAGGGGAGATAGGCAGTCCCATCAGGCGTAGGGAGTGGGAGGTGGGGACCGGGCAGTGGCTAATACACCAGTTACGGTTGGGAACAGGGAGTGAGCTTTGGGCTGCGCAGATAGGGAGGAGGGGGGACCCGATCGCCATTGCATGGACGATTGTGATTAACAATAGGCCACTGTGTATTTCAAAACTCCTGCCAAGAGAGCTGTGAATGTTCTCACCACAAACAAACGCCCCGTGTCTGCAGGGCTGGATGTACCCACAACCCTGGCTTGACAATCGCCTCTAGACGGCAGGCCGCAAGTACACGCCAACCCAAACTAAGTAAAAACAAATAAACCCCAGAAAATGGAATAGCCAGGAGGTCATGGGGTTAAAGACTACTAAGGGCTGTTGGGAAGGAAAAACTCAACAGTGCAGAGGCACTGGACGTGTGGCGGGTGGTTTTAATTTCAAAACCAGTGATTCACAAATGCCTCATTTTGAAGGTGAGGTCTTATTGACTTCTGGAGTGGAGCGGAGGTGTTAGCTGGACAGTTCTATCTCTGTCTCTCTCTCTCTGTCTCTCTCTGTCTCTGTCTCTGTCTCTCTCTCTCTCTCTCTCTCTCTGGAAGATCGCTCTGGTCAGCAAAGGAAGGACTCCAAGCGGGGAATAAGTTTGTCCTGGGGACGAGGAAGCCATGAGAAGGGAGGTTAGTGAGAGTCAAGAAATTGCATGCATCAAGTCATAGGTCAAGTATGACCCTGTCCATGAAGGCAAGGGCTGGACTTTTGAATGAAACTGGAGTTATTTCAAGGTTGCTGGGCGAATAGAGGTGAAAGTCTCCCTCTGGTGGCTAATCCGAGAATTGCAGGGGCAGGAGCACAGGCTTTGCCTGTGAGGTCTGTGGCAAGATGAGCTTGGTCCTGGTGGTGGAGAGAAAATGGCCATGTGCTTGATAGACCTTAGGCAGCCTAGCTCCAACCCAACCCGGGCAGTTTCAAAGTACTTGGGAAATGAAGCTGCAGAAGATTTCCTACTGTAATAAAGTGTTGAATCTATCTCCCATTTACCTTTTTTGTTAAACAAATGAGTTTATGAGTTCAGGAGTTTAACTGTAGAAGGGGGCACGGGCTGAAGGAAGGTGGCTTTGGCTATCAGCGGACACTTCTTGATGCCGCACACGGTCGCAGGGCACAAAAATTTGAGTGAACTCACAGGATCCCTTTAGCTTTGTCCTTTGGTGGGAAAAGGTTAGAGCCTGGTGCCGGGCAAGGGGACAGCCTCAAGTATCACGCTCCCTTTACATTTGTGATTCTCCCAGCATGCTGTGCTTAGTGTGCTTATCATTATGCCATTTGCAAGGACAGATGGTGGCCTGATCACCAGCCTAGTAATCTAAGGGACATTTACGCACCCCTCCTCCTTCCTCCCTTGCCTGTGGGAGGAGTCTATTTCCACCTGTGGAGGCTTGGATGAAAAAACGTTCCCTATAATCTCAGGCCTTTGAACCTTGGTCTCCAGCTGGTGACACTGGGGAAGTGTGTGTGTGTGTGTGTGTGTGTGTGTGTGTGTGTTGCAGCCTCTCTGGAGGGACTATGTCACGGGGGGCGGGGGGAGCTGGCTTTGAGATGAAAAGCCTCGCCTGCCTTCCAGGTCACTTGCTTTATGCTTGCGTTGGAAGATGTGAGTTCTAGGTCTCTCACCTCCGGCTACCTTGTCTGTCCCTTGTTGCCATGGCTTATCCCCCTGAAACATGACCCCCACCCAAACCCATCCTTCTCTAAGTTGCCTTTCTCCCTGTGTTTTCTCACAGAAAAGTACGTTCGACCTTGACCAGTATCAGATGACTCGACTCCCCAGGGTGTGATGCACACCACTCTGAATTAGAAGCATTTCAAGGCAGTGGGCATCTCTACCAGTTTCCTCTCTCTCTGTCTCCTAAGATCAGCACCACCCAGAGACCTGTGTGTGGGATGAGTTCTGCGATGAGGAGACACGACACGGAACCACAGCTGGCCACCGAGTCCCCGTGCAACCTGAGAAATAAGTGTCAATAGTCTTGGAGACAAATCATTTATTACTGCCTCAAAGCTGACCAGCAGAGAGCCTTTCGGAAAGGTAGATTTTCTAGCTAATCAAATGGGTCATTTCTTAGAACACAAATTATGGGTCACATACATCCTTTAGGGGAAAAAACTTCCATTTAATTCATAGAATTAAATAAATCCTTTTTATAACTTCAGAGTTTAGAATTTATGTTAGATATGAACTGTCAACTTAGGTATAGTTTTGGGGGTTCATTAAAAGCATTTCTATTAAGTGATACGTACAGTATCAATCGTGTACTGCCTTGTGTTGCTGTGACAGAGTATCTGAGGCTAGCTAATTTATAAAGAAGAGAGAAATTTCTTAGAGTTCTGGAGGCTGGGTGAGCTCAAGATCAAGTGTCTACAGTTCTGGCGTCCGGGAGCCTCACAGGAGGGACAGAATGACACGGAAGGTCTGATAGAGGTCATCTGTTAACCCTTTCATGAGGCAGTAACCCACATACAGGACAGAGGTTTCCCCAAAGAAGCCTCCTAGTAACCCAGGCAGCATGGTGGGGGAGGGGATTAACATGGGGACATTCAGACCATAGCCCCGTGCCTCTTGTGAGTTAGACCAGTTTGTCCTTAGAGAAACGCCTAGCACACAATGGGTGGTTTGAATGAGAATGTCTCCCACGGGCTCATGAGTTTGAATGTCTGGTCCCCAATTGGTGGAACTAGGGAACCATTTGGGGAAGGATTAGGAAGTTGCGGGGGGGGGGGGTGATGTCACAGAGGATGGGCTTTACGGTTTTCAATCCCACCCCAGGCCCAGCTCCCCCCCCCCCCCCCCAGATCCGGGTGTAGCTCCTGCCCCAGCACCACGCCTGTCTGCCTCCGGCCGTGATGACAGCTGACTGACCCTCTCTACCTGTAAGCGAGCCCCCAATTCACTTCTTAACAGTTGTCCTTGTCTTCCCGGCGATAGAACAGTGGCTGAGACAGCTTGCTCAGTGTTTGCAGAAAGCAGTGCACGGGTGAACACACGAATAAAGAAAACAGAGAAACCCTAGCATCACGCCATTATCCTTAAGGGATTCTCCTTGGGCGGATATCCCCTGGATAGACACTATTAGATGACACGGTCCCTCACAGGGCGGAG
The DNA here is from genome assembly GCA_964023405.1 of Apodemus agrarius. Taxonomy (NCBI): domain Eukaryota; kingdom Metazoa; phylum Chordata; class Mammalia; order Rodentia; family Muridae; genus Apodemus; species Apodemus agrarius. The sequence goes on from OZ030019.1 coordinate 20,852,105, forward strand.
GAAAGGTTCTGGATACTTGGCCTTGGAACCAAACTTTCTTACCATGCACTCAACTTCCTCCTGATCACACTGCTATTTAAAAAACAAACAAACAAACAAACAACAACAACAAAAAACCACAATAGCTCAACTTCATTTTTCTTTCTGGTTGCATTCTTTAAAGTGTCTACCTGCCTCACAGTCCTGTGACGGGCTGAAAAGGAGTCACCCTATACAAATCCAGTCAAATGCCCCTTACCATGGAAGCACATTGTGACAAGGGCGCTGATGGGTGACACGCGGCAGCGGAGATGTCTGAGGCACGCTCTGCAAGCCAGCAGCTGAGGCATCACTAGAGGCGGGACTGTAGAGTCACCAGAGCTTCCTCACGGCCACACCCCCGCTACAGAGCAGTCTGCCCTGCCTCACACATCTGTCTCACACATCACCACGAGCTGTCCCAGAGGCGGGCCCTGATCAAATCTGTGCTCTCTGGGGTTGCCAAGTGAGTGGGGCCCAATCCTGTCTATGACCCTGTCCTGATGAACAACAGCCCAGCTCCGAAGCTTGCATTTCAATTTGTTTAGGAAGCCTACCCATCGGTCTTTTCTGCCCCTCCTTCCTATAACCTCATCCCACAATGCACCACTGTGGGACTAGCAAATCGCTTAAGATCAACACTCAGTAGACGGCTCAGTTGGTGAAGTGCTTGTTGTACAGTCGTGAAGTCCCGAGTGTGAATCTCCTGCATCCGGGTGAACACACGTCTATTTATTTTTAAATTTGGAGACAGGGTCTCACGGCATAGCCCAAGCTGTCCTAGAACTGTGTGGAGAATAGTATCTGTGTTTGTCTTTGTGTGTTTGTGTGTGTGCGCATGCACACACGCTCGTGTACACACAGCGTGAAAGAAGTATTGGTGCCAAAGATGATTTTTGCATTCCTTGCTACCCATCCCGATGCTCTGGATTTTTGAAAGAAAGACACACATTTAATGTCTATTAATCAGCTCGATGGCTGGGCCACTCTCAAACTTACAAGTTGTTAATGCCTCTCTCCAACACTCCTGAATTATTTCTTACTAAAATCTGCATCCCGTCTTTGCTACCCCAGACCCAATGTGGGGGGCGGAGTGGAGGAGCTGGGGCCGCTCTTCCCCAGCTCTTACATGATCTGTCTATTTTCCTTTCTGCAACTCTCAAGCCTGTATCTTATTCCTTCCCTGGCCTGGCTATTCTGCTTCTTCCTCGCTCCCCTTGCCTGCCTGTGGTGAATCCTAAAGTCCCGCCTCTGTCTCCCTGCCCAGCCATTGGCCACCAGCAACTTTATTCACCAATCGGAAACAGCTGGAGGCAGGGACCCTCGGCTTCTCCCGTGCGCGGGATCCTCCAGCAATTTTGGAAACCCAAATAATGCAGTGCAAGCATTAAACCAAACCCACAACAAATCGTTCTGAGATTTTTTTTTGGGGGGGGGGGCGGATTTCTTTATCTGGGTCTGTTCAGCTTCTTCTGCCTCCTGTCGTGGGGACAGATTTTTCTTTTCATTGTGAGCTCCTGTTTCTTGGACTCTCAATCTCTTCTCTTTCGTGTCTATATCTCTTCTCTCTGGCACTGCTTCTTATATTCCTTCCCCTTCAGGGTTTCCCCTATTTTTTAACTGTGGTTTTCACTCGCACGTTCCTAGCGATTGGTCCTGGGCATGCGGTGGTGCTCGCCTTCCTACACCGTATGTGTGCCTTTCACTTCAACCGTGTTCCCACAGTGCAGGGGACATCTCGCCCAGAGGCAAATGTCCTGTGCTCATATTTCACTCTCTGCATCATCTTATCATTGAAGTTTATTTCGCATTCCTTTGGCCTCAGTCCATTTTGCATTACTGTCACAAACCACTTGAGGGTGGGACTTTATAAAGGAAAGAGGCCTATATTTGACTCAAGACTGTAGTGTCTAGGAAATTCAAGCATCAGAGGGCTCCTGTCTCATAAAGTCTCCTTGATGATGTCATAACACGACAGAGAAGCAGACAGGAAATGGCTGCGTGAAGAAGAGGGCAGGATAGTTTGCTTTATAATAACCAAGTCATAGGAGACCTGCCCTGTACCTGTGAGAACAGCTGAACCTTTGGAGGGAAGAGTTCTCAGGACTCGATGCCTCCCACAATGCCCCGCTTCTTAAGCATTCCAACAACTCTCATTGGTACCATGCTGTTGGCCAATCTCCCAGCAAGCTCACCCAGGAGACCAAGCACATCCCAGGCTGGCATAGAAATCAGGGCGGTTCTGAGTCTTGGTTCTTTTCTTACCTTGTTGGTTCCATTTCTCCCCTTTATTCAATCCTCTCCTATTTCATACACACCCTAGATTACTAAGGGGTTAGGCTGCAACTTTCTGCTTTTTCTCCCTTCTTATTCCCTGTCTACATTTAAAAACTTATAGCTTCAATTCATCACACTTCTCGCTACTTTATCCCATTTGATAGGATGCGTGGGGTCTCCTTATGCTGAAAACATTTATTTGCAAATTGGGGAGATGCAGTTCCAAGCAGGACCAGTCCCTGTCTGCTTAGATCCAGTGCTTTGCTACGAATAGGGAGGCATACTTTTTCCAGGATGAACAAGGCAGAACTATGAACTGAACGGGGATGGTGTTTACCCTGTCTTAGAATAGTTAGGCAGGGAAGGCACCTCATACCAAGTGACATTTGAACAGAGACCTGACTAATCAGAAAGAACTAGCCGTTGGCACATGTTGCGAAGGACCACCCCATGTTATCATTATAGCTGTCCCCCAAGTCAGGGTCACACATCAAGACTTATAAAAAGAGTGCATGTTCTCTGACTCCCCTGACCTACCAGCTATTATCAATGTTTCTGCAGGGACAGCTCATCTGAAACCCAAGTCAACCTCCTCTCAAAAGTGGTTGTCACTGTTTGAAGTGACGTCTCACCAAACAGTGCCAGTATCAGGAAGCGGTAGGACAGTTGAGAGGCAATTACGTCAGGAGCCCTCTGCCCCCATGAAGGGACTGATGTTGCATTGATGGAATGCCCCAGCTCATGCTCCCAGGAGGCAGGACCAGTTTCTATGACAGTGACTTACAAATCTCGGGCGTCCCTCAATGTCCTGCTGAAAGTGCCAGCCTCTCCTCAGAGACAGCAAATGGAGAGCATTTGCCAGCCTCTAGAACCATGTGACCGAAGGACCCTTCCCTTCCTAAATAATGCAGCATCACACACACACACACACACACACACACACACACACACAGCAACAGGAAACAGAAAGAAGCATCAAGTCTCTCTCTCTCTCCTGATTTCTCTATCTTCCCATTTCCTAAGCTAAGCTCGCCGAGCAAGTTCTCCACACACAAGAATGAAGCACTCTCATTAACACACATGAACCCACCCAAGTTCCCGCACCAGTGGATTCTCTTTGTTGGTATGCCCTGTATGGAGTATGTGTGTGTGTATGTGAACACATGCATTTGTGGGTGTGTATGCCATAGTCTAGGCACACAGAGGTCACTGAAGGACATCTCTGCATTCTTTCCTTGAGGCAGTATCCCCTACCCAACTTGCAACTCACCATTTGTGACTAGGGTAGTGGTCAGCATGGCTTAGCAATCCTCCTGTCTCTGTTCTCCCCAGGGCTGGGGTGACGTGCACAGCTGCACCCCTTCAGGCCCCAAACAGAGATTTCTCATCTTAGCTGGGAAAGCGATGTGCTGATGGAAAAAGGCTGAGGCTTTTACTTCCTGGTCAAATTGGGCTGTGCAGTCCCCACTGCTGTCCCTTCAGGAGTAAGGTACAGAGGGGGATTTCGACTCACTGGGCATCACAAGAATATCTGGGCAAGGCTGACTCTTCTTGGCTTTGAGTAACTTTGGGCAAGTCCCCTGGATTGTACCTTTTTTTTTTTTAGCATCTTTTTTTTTAAAGATTTATTTATTTATTATATGTAAGTATACTGTAGCTGTCTTCAGACACTCTAGAAGAGAGCATCAGAGCTCGTTACAGATGGTTGTGAGCCACCATGTGGTTCCTGGGATTTGAACTCAGGACCTTTGGAAGAGCAGTCAGTGCTCTTAACCGCTGAGCCATCTCTCCAGCCCCCTGGATTGTGCTTTTAACAGAGAACTCCCAGACTTTATTTCTGCCTGGTGCAGGGTTCACAGAGACGCGAGAACCCTCTGGGCTCATGTCAAAGAATCAACTTTCAAATTGACTGTAATATGCACTCCCTGAACACATTCTATATAAATGTGACACTTCCTTGGAAAGCCAGACCTCAGATTTCCTAACCATTTCCGTTGACATTGAAATGATATTTGTTTGATGGCTATTGATGTCCATGGTGCCTTTTAAAATGTGACTCTTTTTACATAAGTATTTGGTTATTGTTTACCTGACTTTATTTATTTGATACAGAACCAGATTGTTCTTTGCCAAGGTTAAATGCACTTGAACACCAACAGCTTAAATTCTTTTTCTCTTGAATTCAATGTCTGCCAAGCAGAGTCAGTTCTAATTCTCTGTTTAAAAATAAATAAAGGAAGGGTGAAGGCGTTCTCAGCTCCGACTTTGACAATGACAGTTTGAAACTCACAGAATGTACCTTAAGTCACTTGAGTGAGTGTACTTATTTCCCTGTAATGTTACCAGGGTTTGGGGATGGTAGGTGAGAATTGGCACAGCTTCTAGAACAGCAGCTCATGGTGGAAACCCAAGGAATTGACTCTTTGAATGTTTGATATGGAAACCTTTCAGCTTGATATCACATTTGTTGTTTGGTTAACAAATAGCTGCAGATAAGAGAGGGTGGACATGGTATCGGCTCAGTGGGGATTAGGTACAGGGAACAGTCAGATGGAGATGATTACTGGATGGATCTTTGGCTGGAGGGGATAAAGATGAAGGCGCCATGCATGAGCAGATTCTGTTGTGACTATGAACTAAGTCTTATTTTGAGGAGAAGGGATGTTTTCCACTGCTGTGACAAAATACCCCACAGAAGCAGAGAGAGGACCACGGGCTTATAAGGCTCACAGTTTGAGGTACATCCCGTGATAGCAAGGACAGCATGGTAGCAGGACCAGCAGGTGGCTGGCTACATTGCCGTCATAGTCAGGAAGCCTGGAGTTCAACTTGCTTGCTCCTCCTCACCGGTTCACTCAGTCCAGGACTCTAGTCATGAGATGGAGCCTTCTACAATCAAGGCGAGTTCCTGACTTGAGACCATCTGGAGATGCTGCCCCAGACACATCTCAGAGGTCTTTCCTAAGTGGGATCTAAATCCAATTTGAAGATAGCTGTTTACTTTGTCTGTGCACCAACATTCTGGTTCTCTCTGCTTCCCGATTATGGATACAATGTGGCCAGCTGCATCCTGTTCCTGCTTCTGTGCCTCCACCACCATGCCGCGAGCCTCCATAAGCCGGCTCTTTCTTAAATGGCTTTTGTCAGGTATTTTTGTCACAGCAAGGAAAGTAACCTGAACCAAGGGCATCCTAATATTTGTACTGTTTAAGAAGAGTGGGCTAATTCATAAAAGGGATAACAAATCAAGGCTTTAGAACATGAGAATAAGCCACCCGGAGCCTCTTCTTAGCTGCTGCTGGTCCTAGGATGCCTCGGTGTCTGTTCACTCCTAGATGGATATGGAGGCAGTGAGGTCATCTAAGGGTTGATTACTCAAAATGGAGGCTTAATGCTCTTCCAAGTGCAACAGAAGCCAAATAGAAGAATGTACATAGGTGCATGTCCACGTGCATTGTGTATACGTAATGGCAGATGCTCGTGAGGTGGATATTTCTAATGCAATTCCCATGCATTCAGCCTCCAGGTATTTTTTTTGTTCTGGGTGACTTTTAATTTTAAACTTTCCAAAGACTAGCATTTGTTAATAAAAGTCAGCATTCCAAATCCTTCTGAGAAGGGGGTGTTGATAAAATCCCCTCGAGGAAACATGTAATCATATGCTAACGAATCTTCCTTTCAGAAGAATGGAATCGGGTTATACAGCAACTGTCTGGGAAAAAAAAAAAAAAAAAGCAGGAGAAAAGCATCCCAAACAAGATGCACATTTCCTGTTGAATAATCTCTACTTGAAATTAGAGTGTCGCAGCGTCTCTCTGAATTGACAGAGCAATGTGTTATTACACCCACACGTACGGCAGCATTCTCAGACATCTTACTGAGGGGAATGCACTGCTCGCCGTGGGCCAATTAAGGATGCTCTTGATGCAGAAGGAACACTGGTGGCTTTTACTTATTTGTTAATTTTATCATGCCCCCTTCCAGTTAGAGGGATCATTCAGCTGACCAATTCATTTCCTTCTTTTCATTCCCTGAAAAAAAAAAAAACAAAAAAAAAAAAACAAAAAAAAACGTAACCAAGGACCTGTAGTGGGCATTTTTGCTGAACATCGTTGTAGCATGCAAAGAGTCCGACTCCAGAGTGAGGTCTTTGGAAGCCATAAGTTAGTGACCTTGTAGCCCTGACGCCTTGGATGCAGAAGGGGACCTCAGAGTTGTCAGCGAACCTGGGCACAGATCGAAGGCACAGGGCTCAGGTTCACTGACTCTGCAATTCTGCATGTGCTTGTGAAAGAGTCCATGAAGTCATCTCTGTCTTTCACTTCGGGTTTCTGTTCATTTCCTGTCATGTGCTCTGGTGACATTTTAAGTGATGGTTGCTGAGAAGTTCCCGAGACTCTACATACAAGTCTTGGCAGACTCTAGATTATCTCTCTCCTCCCCTTCCTCCCTGACTCACATGCTCTGTCACCCTCCCCTAGGAAGCAGACTCTCTCTAGGATATATCTTTTCATGCCAAATATATCTTTAGAGTATGGGTTCAGCTACATATTATAAACGACAGGGGAAAAGATGGTTATCATTATTTAAGAACTCTATGAAGACATAGACGAGTCAGAGGGTCATCTTGCATGCCGGTCAGCATGGAAGCTTCTCATTCCCAGCAAAGGTGTCAACTGTGATGAGAACATAGTCAGCGTGGCAGTGTGAAAGCGGCCTGGCTACACAGACGGATCCTTGCTTCTGCCCACATAGGAATCATGGACCAATTCCTCCCCTTCAGAGATGAAGAGATAACAACGGTTCTGGCCTAATGAGTGTCTTGATGGATACATATCATGGTGGCATTATGGTGAGGTGGGGGAGGCAGGCGGTATGGGCCAGCTGGGTGACATCAGCTGGGTGTCTCCTTGGGGCGCCATCTGTCCTGAGCTCTTCCTGGATTCTTTTTCTCTGCTCCCTGGCTCCCGTGGTGGGAACTGCTTTGCCTCCACACACGCTCCTCAGCCTGATGGACGGCCGCCTCTGGAACCACGGACCAAAGTAAATCTTTCTTCATTTAAGGTGTTTCATCAGGAATTGGTCACAGATACACTATTATATGACTAAAATGACATTATTTCATTGGTCATAGCTGGTGGCCGGACTATCTTACCCATTTTTATATCCTCCATTTCTCTGCCTTGGTTCCTTTACAGCTCAGGTCCGCCGTCCCTCATACCTCATCCCATCCAGATGTTGTCTCCAGAGGTGTCAGCCCACAGGCCCACGAAAAGGGAACTTTGTGTCTCCTCCCCTACCCCACCTCACTATCTACCTCTTTTCTCTCCCGGCTTCTCTGTGCTTCTATTTCTGAACCATTAGCTAAGTTTAAAATTTAGCAAACATAATAAACAATGGCAGGGAGGGGAGAGGAGGAGAGAGAAAAGCATTTCTTTCAGATTGGGCCCAGAGCCCAGGAACATGTAAGGGACCATGTATTTTCTTTGAGAGCTTTGTTTCATTTCCATAACAGCCAGAAACAGAAAGGCTGGAGGAGCACTTCCAGCCCCTTGATTCCCTACCTCACACGCCTGCTGAAACACCCCCTGTCCTTCCATTGTTGACGACTTGTTTGCAGTCACCAAGACCCAGTGTCTCTTCCCAAGAAGGCGGCTTACATAACACTGCCCTTTCAGAGGGAGGCTAGAGGCCCCACCGAGGCTCCTCCCCCTCGGTGAGCATAAGTGGTACTTTTTGAATCCGCCTTCTCAATCACTCCATCTCAGCCTGCAAAGATGCAGGGGCGGGGAGGGGGTGTGGAAGGAAGCTGAGGAGGCTGACTTTAGGTACCAGCTCTTTCCAGAGAAAGAATGGCAGTGCTGAACTGCAGGGGGACAATTCTGGAAAGTTCCTTGTTCTTCTGAGGAGGGAGGTGCTGGTGAGGGAGTTGCAGAACTGCCTCTAAGTGCTCCTTTCCCCAGTACTTTAGGGACAGGGTAGGGGGAAGAGAGGAAGAGACTACAGTGAATTTTAAAGTGCAACCTCACCGTTTCTCTGTATGTCTTTACTTTGACCAGGAAAATCTCAGATCCTGGGACACAAGCAGCTGTTCACTTAGGGTCTCTCACTCTTGCTCTGGATGTGAGGCCACAGAAAGCTCAGAGAGGGCACGGCCAGTTACCATCAGTAGCTTGCATCTCTTAGGCACAAGCAAAGACTCAAATCTTTTGACAATGTTTAACAATAAATGGTTCTTCCCCAGAACTGTCGGGACTGAGGTTTACTGAGAACAGAGTCTATCAGAGACATGAAACACAGACCTAGAGATAGCCTTCTAGTGTCAATCACAAAGACGGTCACTAAGGGACGCCTTCAAACATCTCTGTTGGAGGCAGGCACCCTTGGGTTTGAGACTGGGGCAGGTGAGGTGACAGAAGAAGAATGGTACGAGGGACCCAAATCTTTTTCTTTCATTGAACTTCATTTCTGGGTCTTTTTGTTCTCTGGTAGGAACAGAACCATAAGTTTCTACAGCTAGAAAAACAAACCATAATATCAAGCTCTCCAAACTCCTACCCCCAAATGGCTCACTGAATCCAAAAAAAATGAAAGACATTTTTTTTTAAGATTTTGCAGGCAATGTGACTGTTTTGTAGGGTCAAGAATGTGAACCTATAATCCTGCAGCTTTGCCATATTCAGTAATTGAATAGTGCTAATTAATACGCACAGCGTTAGAGGGACTTTACCAGGGAACTTTATTATAGCTGTAGGCTATGAAGCAAATAGCAACAACTGCCCATACTAACGGTGTACAAAGGCACCTGAAAGAGAATTTAAAAGGTGGAGGAATTTTAAATGAATGAACCTTGGACACAAGGTTATTATTAGACAGGAGGGCTTGTGCACACATGTACCTATTAACCATGCACCTAAACAATGGCTGCGTGCTGCAGTCGTCAGAAGGCAGAGGGGATATTCTTGCCAATATCTGTCCAAGTAGTTCATCAATATTGAAGGATGCTTCTAGGCTCCCATGGTGGCATCATTACCAGGGGAGCTTGCCAGTCTGAATCAGCAATGTCAATGTAAATAGCATTATCAGTAACAGTCACCCTGGCTTCTCCTGCCCCGTACGAGGTTAGAGGTTAATAGTACTCTGTCCTCTCCCCCCCCCCGGGGGGGGGATCAACTATTCTGACTTCCCAGGGACTGGAAGATTTCTTGGAAAAGGGAGCTTTTAGGTTTAGAAGGAACCTGGTCACCCTGTCTCTTGTCTCCTCCCCTGTTCCCCACGTCTTGCCCTTGGCTATCAGTAACTAACATTAGTTCACCAAGCTTAGCTAAACAGACAGAGCTGAAGAACATTTAATCAGTGACACACAGAGGAGAAAATCAAGAACAAAGAATGAAGCTGATTATAAATGCTAGGCTATGAAAAACCACAAATCCTCTACGCTACGGAGAAAACCCACAAGGGAAACTAAAGTCTGCGTGATAACTTGTGAGAGTCTCTCCATGCTAACCTCATTTAAAGACTTCTGTTCAAAAGGATAAAGTAGCCAAAATAATTACTTCTTAGAATTTATGACTCAATGGTGGGGTGGGGTGGGGGGAGAGTTCTCATTTAATTATAAGGCGTTTGAATCAGGAGCCTCAATATCACCAGAGCATATATTAGAAATAAAAAATTTTCAGGATATACCCAAGGCCAGACGAATCAGAGTGTCTGGGAGAGCGAACAGCCATCTCTGCTTGTTCTACCGCTCCAGAGAATGCTGTCATATACCGCAAAATTTCAGAGTCACTGCGTGAATACACTCACATCTTCTCCGCCCTTGATTAACACCCTTGACTACTACTACATATCATAGTGAAGCAATGAAGGGTTGGGTGTGCAGCACACAGAACCAGACTCAGGACCGTTCTCAGCGTCTATGCAACCACAATGGTCTCTCTAACTCCCACCCCTGCCTCCTATATGCTCACGCACTAATAATATCAATTGTGAATTGGCATAGAACTTCACTGAATTGGCCCCCAGTTCTTGGTTGCTACTGAAACTGTGCAAAACATTACCTGTGTTTTTCCATTTATTTTAGAACCAGGCCAACGGTACTTCATTCCTTTGTAAAAGCAAGGAGAGCATACATTTTACGAAGAGGCTGAGCACCGCACGAATTGTCCATTATCATAAGATGAAATCATCCTTACTCAAGCTGGATTTTACGAGCATCGATCGTTCCAATAACTCTCCTATGGATTCCTTTGCGGAACTGTTCTTCTGTGGTTGGGTAGAACTTGGGGCTCTTGGCTTCTGACTGGGGAAAACTCCGTTCAGATCATTCCATCTAGTTCCACGCCATTGCCTTTCCGCCAATTTACTAAAAACAACAGTCATCTCAATGCCACAGCGTTAGGCTCTGAAAGTTCCTATGTTGAAGCTCTGAACCTTGATGTGATGGAATCTGGAGTGGTCCCCAGGGAGAGAATTAAACTGAGATGAGTTTGGGAGAGTGTGATTAGATCAGGCACCTAGGAAAAAAAGGGACTTCACTCTCTCTCCATCACATGAAGACACAGAGAAGGCCGTGGTCTTTAAATCAGGAAGGAGGTCTTCTGGGTGGGGTGGGGTTGGGGGTGGGGAAATCAATACCTTGACCTGGACTTTCAACTCCAGAACTATGGGGAAAAAAATCCTTGTGTGAGCAGCTCTGTGCAGTATTTGGTTGTATCATCTCAAACAAACATACATAGCAAATATTCTAAATTCATCTCTTTGATGCCTGTTCCATTTGTGGGTGAATGATCATGACAGTGGTGGAATTTTTAGATGCATTAAGACCGTCCATGGATTACTACGAATAACTATCATTTCAAAGTGGAAAACAGGTTCTTGGAGGCTTAATGTCTTGGTTGGAGACAGGGCTGATAGGGCTGAGTAGAACTCTAAGGTAGCAATTCTATCTTCCAGCCATGACAACAACATGGCTGTTTTGATGGCATCACTGTTTCCATGGTTACTGCCATATAGACTCTAGTACAAGGTTGTATTTATCCATGTACAATTACTCTAATTGCTAATACAAAATATATAAAGTCCTTGGATCTAAGGAGTCCTTCGGTTGCTTTGACTTGTTAGGTAAGATGGACCCTTTACCATTTATTTTCTTCCTTGTCCCTAGACATTGATGTTTTAAAAGACACAGTGCATAGTGATTTCTGCAGCACATGATCCTAAATCAAGTGTGTTGGTCTAAAGCCCATCCAGTTCCCCACAGCCACGGAGGTGATAATTTACCACTGCTGCTCTTTTCCTGTCTGGAGCTTGAGTGAAGGGAGTGTGGTTCTCCACGTGAGAACCATCATAATAACCACGTCCCCTGGATCAGTGGCCCTGAAGGGGCAATGATGGTGCTTCTGAGTTTCTCAGGGTCTTCCACTCTGGTTCCACCTGGCAGATATGGGTTATGATGTCAGGGTTATTTCTTTATGATGTCTCATTAGGATGCCTTTGCTTGGGGCCCTGCTACCCTGGCCTCAGAGAACGCAAGACTCAGCAGCATTAGTTAAACATGCTCTCCTGTCTGCATCCCAGGATGAGTCTTTACACCTGGAACGCTAAGATTGGCTGCTTTACAATGTCTGCCCACAAGTCTCTTCTTCCATCTGCTTTCTCAGGGATATCCTTATACTGTGCTAGAAGTCAGGTGGAATAAAATTCCATTGTGTGTATGTACCGTGTATTCATTTTCTATTCATTTTCTGACACACACCTAAACTTAGTCTGTTTCCTAGCTATCATGAGTAGAGTTTGCATACTAGGACCAGAAGTGACTCTCACAGCTGTCATAAAAACACGGACAAACAATGCACATAAGATAGCCTTAACTTACAGACTATACATTTTGCAGAAAACTCAATGATGTCAGTGATGGTTTCTAGCTTTAAAACCAGTTTTAAAAGTTTTCTGTGTGTGTGTGTGTGTGTGTGTGTGTGTGTGTGTGTGGTTTTGACCTGACCCCTACTGTATTTGGCTTTCTATCCTATACATTGTCCCTGAACAAGGGCACAGTGGGATAGTTGTTGGGACAAGATCCATGACCAAGAGGAGGCTGAGCGTGTTACACAGGCCACGCAGCGGTGTGTGCAATGGCTTCTTTCGTAACTCTAACACTGAACTTTGTATACATGGCTGTAGAGGTGTATTTGTTGTGAACAATAAATGCAAGGGGGAACTGGAGAGATGGCTCAGTGGGTGAAGTCCTTATTGGAAAAACAGGACCCGAGTTTGGAACCCCAGAACCATGTAAATCTGGACATGATAGTTTGCATGTGCAGTTCCGGCACTACCACAGTAAGATGGGAGACAGAAACAGGGATGTCTGGAAGTTTTCTCCTCAGATAGCCAGGCTTATTATCTGGCCCAAGTTGGCTTTTAATTTGTTTATCTTTTTTCTTTTTGAACATGGGATTCCAAACGTATAGGCTTTCACCAACATGTCCAACATGTCCACCTCCAGACTTAGCCGCAGTCTATGAAAGACACAGAGACTATATTCTTCACTATTACTATAGGTATGTTGGCAGAGGAGAAATTGAAACCCAATGTCCTTGAGTGGGCATGTATTTGTCTCTAGATTAACAAATTACTCTTGGACTGTATATACTTTAGCCTTCTTGAGTATAATAAACACACATCGGCCTCTCCAACTGGTCCACACCAATGAGGATTTCTAAGGCAGGAGTACTATGAATCCCACGTGTGGGCTGAGGAGAAGGGTCATTTTTTTTATGTTTTTTTTAAAATTGGATATTTTCTTTATTTACATTTCAAATGTTATCCCCTTTCCTGGTTCCCCCTCTCCCAAGCCCCCATCCCATCCTCCCTCCCCCCTGCTTCTATGAAGGTGTTCCTACACCCACCCTACTCCCATCTCCCCACCCTTGATTCCCCTACACTGGGGCATCTATCAAGCCTTCATAGGACTAAGGGCCTCTCCTCCCATTGATGCCTGACAAGGCAATCCTCTGCTACATATGCAGCTGAAGCCATGTGTGTACTCCTGGGTTGATGGCTTGGTTTCTGGGAGCTCTGGAGGTGTCTGGCTGGTTGATATTGTTGTTCTTCCTATGTGGTTGCAAACTCCTTCAGCTCCTTCAGTCCTTTCTCTAACTCCTCCATTGGGGACCTGTGCTCAGTCCAATGGTTGGCTGCAAGCATCCGCCTCTGTATTTGTAAGGCTCTGGCAGGGCCTCTCAGGAGACAACTATATCAGGCTCCTTTCAGCAAGCATTTCTTGGCATCCACAATAGTGTTGGGGTTTGGTGACTGTTTTTGGGATGAATCCCCGGGTGAGACAGTCTCTGGATGGACTTTCCTTTATCTTTATCTCCATATTTGCTCCTGTGAGCATTTTGTTCCCCGAGAATGGTAATTTTTAAAAAAAAGGTTTATTTATTTTTTATGTATCTGAGTACACTGTCTCTTTCTACCAGAAGAGGGTATTGAATTCCATTACCGATAATTGTGAACCACTATGTGGGTGCTGGGAATTGAACTCAGGACCTCTGGAAGAGCAGTCAGTGCTCTTAACCAACCGAGCCAGCTCCTGAGATGGGTCATTTTAAGAGCTCTTGCTGTGCAGGCCTGAGGACTGGAGTCCGGACCCCAGGACCCACCTCACTCACACTGAGACATCAATGCTGGGACTGAGGGCGAAGAGGGAACTCGGAATGCCAGGCTTGCTGGCCAGAGAGCTGAGCAGAAAAACCACTGCTCCAGGTTCAGTGAGAGCCTCTGTCTGAAGAGGATAAAGCAGAGGGTGGAAGAGAAAGGCTGGGCAGATCCCGAGATCCCAACTCCTCCTCTCTGTGTGGTCACAGCAGAGAAAGGTTTTCACCTCTGTCACCTGTGAAGGGGATGAGCTGACCATGGTCCTTATTTATTTATTTATTTATTTATCTATTTATTTATTTATTTATTTATTCTCAAGTACACTTCAGTGCCTTGAGCCCTGATTGGCCACAGGCACGTCACCGATGTCTAGCTCAGTCTATCTGTGTCCTTGAAAAGTAGTTCAGCAAACAACTACAAAAGACAGAAGTTAGCACATCACCCGACAGCTGTCTGTGGTGATCATTAATAAAAAATCAGCAGGAAGTGGGATTCGCTGTAGTCATAAGGCTTCTCTAGTTGTTGACTCTTGTTTTTTTTTTTTTTGAAAAAAACTATTTATTTATTTATTTATTTATATGTGTGTCTGTCTGCATTGGAGTGAGGACAGAGGGTGTCAGGTCTCCTGAAGCTGGAGTTACAGGAAGTTGTGAGCCGTCAGATGTGTGCGTGGGAATCAAGAATGATATGTACTCAGCCGGGCGTGGTGGCACACGCCTGTAATCCCAGCACTTGGGAGGCAGAGGCAGGTGGATTTCTGAGTTCGAGGCCAGCCTAGTCTACAGAGTGAGTTCCAGGACAGCCAGGACTACATGGAGAAACCCTGTCTCAAAAAACCAAAAAAAAAAAAAAAAAAAAAAGAATGATATGTACTCTCAACCATCTCTGTGGGCCCCATTTGTTGGATCTTAAAAGATTTGTGTTCAGTCATACGGTTGTCTTTTAAAATCACTTTTGTTGTCCTCCCCCCCTTTGATTAAAAGTTTTCACCTAAGACATTTTGATGCTTTTCTTCCCGTGCTGTGTTCGGAAGACTCAGTTTCCTTGGGGTTATCCGTAACCTCGGGCACTTACGGTATTTCCCACTGTTAACTGGATTTAAGACCCACCCCATGACATGGAGCCTGACATCGCTGAGGCGGGTGGGCACCTGGGGGAAACTTACTACTATTATCCTTCTAGAGGAATATAACAACAACATGACCTCTCATGACAGATCGCCACGCCCACAAGCCAGTGCCTCATTACCTGCCCCCAGAGAAGCTTCTTCTCACAATAAATGGAAATTAGCAAAGTCCCACATATATACATAACAAATACACACATATACACATAAATAAATAAATAAATTATAAAGATATTTTTTAAAATTCAAGATCCAACAAATAGAGAAGCCTTAAGACTACAGGGAATCCCACTTCCTGCTGTTTGTTTGTTTTTTATTACAATGATTACCACAGCTGTTCAGTGATATACTAACTTCCATTTTTTTTTTTTACACCGAGACAGACATCAGTGACATACCCAGTTTGGAGTTGGACAGTATGCAGGGAGGAAAGACTTCAGAACACTCAGTCTTAAATAGAATGTCTTCATCAAAGGGATATGTGCATGTGTGTGCATATGTGTGCATGCATGTGTATGTGTCCTAGAGCGTGTGTGTGTGTGTGTGTGTGTGTGAGAGAGAGAGAGAGAGAGAGAGAGAGAGAGAGAAAGAGATATTTTTGAGAAAGGACATTGTGCCAGAGACATTTTTTTCCTTCTGTCATGTGGGTCCTAGTTGTCAAATGCAGGTCATCAGGAATGGTGCTACTCACTGAGCCATCTTATTGGCCCATTAATTAATTAATTAATTAATTAATTTTAGACAACTCAAGAATAAGGTTTTGAACTTAAACCTCAGAACAATTTTATTGCCCTGGAAACCCAAGATGGCAGGACTGTTAGTTGCGTTCAGATTATCAGAGCAGTTTCTTCTCTTATCACTCAGACCGCATTTGACCGTTAGCCCCACTCGTCTTCCTGTAAGGAGCCTTTCCCGAGACTATTAGTAGCAAAAATTCATATGCACCGGGCTCTTCACTGTGAGCCACGGTGCACGGGATGAATTCTTTGTTGGTGTCCTGTTCACTTGCCATTTTTAGATTGTGAGTCAAATCGTTAAAAATTAGATAATCAGGAAGTCCCTGGAGAGAAACCCATCCATCGCCGAGGGACGCTTGCAAGCTCCCAGTCGAGAGTTCCTCCAGGACTGACAAGAATGGGAAGACGCTGCCAAGGGGCGCACAAGCAGTTCAGCCACAAACACATCCTATTAGCTTAGCCTGCTACCCTATATCTGAGTGGACGCAATGGAAAAGGAAGCACATGTCCAAGAAAAAGTAACCTTCTTTTATTTATGAAATTATCTATATCTATATCTATATCTATATCTATATCTATATCTATATCTATATCTAGATCTAGATCTAGATCTAGATCTAGATATAGATATAGATATAGATATAGATATAGATAAAGAGAGTCTCACTTTACAGCCTAGACTGGCTGAGAACTCTTGATCCTCTGTCTCTACCTCATGGCTTTTCACCCCAATGACTTGATTTTCTGGAAGATGGCAGAGCAGTTAAACCCTGCAGGGAATACTTGTAATGATGAGTATAATCAATGATGTCATTGCTGGTGAAGCCAGACTATCCCAGCCTCATCAGCTCCGCCCAGCAATCCCAGCGTAACATCAGCAAAATATCAGCACTTGCTGTTGTTTCTTCCCTGCACAGGCAGTCTCTCATCTGCCCATCTTCTACACCGTGCCTTCCTGGGGGGCGGGTGTGTGTGTGTGTATGTGTGTGTGTGTGTGTGTGTGTGTGTGTGTGTGTGTGTGTCAGCCCAATCCTCTCAGCGGCCAGCATTGTAAGAAGCCTCTCCCGCCTTCCTCTGCACACCTGAGCCACGTCTCTCCACAGGTTTCTTTCTGCTTGTGTTCCCTCTCCACAGGGGACCTCAGGAAAGTTGGAGTTCTCTTTATGGCACCCTTCTCAGGCCACCTCTGCACCGGCATGAGTGTGTTTTTTGTGCAAGGAGCCCCAGTGTCTTATCACTCTAGGCAGGAATTATGCGAAGTCTTGCAGAACTACCTGGGACATGGGCAGGCTTTCCTAACTGCCTAGTGTCTCCCATACTCCTAGGGAGCTCTGGCAACAACTCAGATTCAGGCTTTCCTCACCGGCACTCGGGACACTTCCTGCTGGAGAGAAGGGGCGTCTCTCTGTCTCACCTATGCAAGCCTTGGGCAGTGAAGACAATAATCAGGCACCATTTGTAAAGTCATTTGTCTTGTGGCTAAGGAGACTATTGCCTGTCTTTGCAACCATAGCTAGAACAATCATGGACAATTAGAGGCAATCAGATTAAATGTGCTTTGAGAAGTAAGTGCAATGGGAAACAAAAAAAGCCTTATCTCCTCGGCATTTGAGTTGTTGTAATGAAGCTCTTATGATTTTCATCTGTTCATCCAGAAAGTTAGAGGGCGCACGCGTGGGCACACACACACACACACACACACACACACACACACACACAGAGAGAGAGAGAGAGAGAGAGAGAGAGAGAGAGAGAGACAGACAGACAGACAGACAGACACAGAGAGACCCAGAGACCCAGAGACAGACAGAGACAGACAGAGACAGACAGAGACAGAGAACACTCCAGCTGCTACTTTTGGACTGCCATGGAAGATTTCTTTCTCTGGGGGATTTCCTTATTGTTTTCTGACAGCAGAAAGCCATTTGAAAATATCTGAGAACAAGAAACCTGGCTACTTCCCCCGCTTTCTGCTCAAATACCCATGTCTTGTTTGCAGTGTGATCAGTTACACTGAAAATGTTTATCAGTGAAGTGGAAAAAGAAAGCTATTAAATGCCATTTAAAGCGAGATTGTCTGCAGGTACATCGCGAGCCAATTGTCTCCAGAAACCTTTTACCAAATGCCTCCTCTCCTTACCCGGCTTCAATTTCCAAACAAAAGTACCGCCCCTTTGCCCTAGGCTTTTCATAGAAACGAGACAGTTGCCTTGAGCCAGGGCAATGGAATCTTAAACTTGGAGAAAAGCAGGAAGCAGGAGAACAAGGAGCCACCTCTGCTGGATCTCTGAGTCAACACAAACTATTGCACATTTGGTATTTGTAGATGCACATGCGCAAGAGCAGAGAAAATGGGCATGTTTTGACCTTTCACCAAAGCATGGCCATTTCTGGTAAATTAAGAATAAAGATGGTGTCTCAGTTACTATTCTATTGCTCTGAAGAGACGCCGTGACCATGGCAACTCCTAGAAAAGAAAACATTTAATTGGGGGCTTGCTTTCAGTTTAAGAGGTTTAGTCCATTATCATCGTGGTGGGGAGTGTAGTGACATGATACAGGCAGATATGGTGCTGGAGAAGAAGCTGAGAGTCTACATCCTGATCCATAGGCAGAGAGAGAGAGAGAGAGAGAGAGAGAGAGAGAGAGAGAGAGAGAGAGACTCTGGACTTGGCATAGACTTTTGAAACCTCAAAGTCCACCCTCACGGATACACTCCTCCAAGGCCACACCTCCTATCCCTTTCAGTCCTTTCAAATAGTCCTACAACCTGTCGACAAAGTATTCAAACATGTGAGGCTATGGGGGCCCTTCTTATCCAAACCACCACAGATGGGAAGACACACACTTGATCTCTATGTGGGTTGGTCATTCTGTCTATGGGCAATATGTGCCTGTGGTCCAGCGTCGAGTTCTGGATGGATACAAATGTAAATTCAGGGCTACTGTCCCGCAGTTAGTCCATAAATGCTTTTGACTATTTAATATACTCTTCTCCCTTATGAGGATGATTGTCCACCCATCAGCTGCTGTCATACGCCAGGCTTTCCTTCAAACATATCAAGATGGAGGTGTATCCAGGCTCTAATAAAGAATGACTGATTGGGAATCGTATTTTCAAAACATCAGTTAAATGACCTCATAGAGGATAAGTTTAAAGCGGTAAATCTTTAAAGAGAACTATCATTTTTCATTTTTAAAATTAATTTTGGAAGAAAATTTGTCAAAACAATGAACTTTTCCCCTGGCTTTGGAAACAGGTTTCACGAATACAAAGAAGCCCTTTCTAAATCGGTTATCTCCTTGAATCTTAATGAAGATACAGAGCCAGCAGGGCATCCCAGCGTGCTCAGTAAGGCTTTCTCTCCAAGTCAATGACCCTCCCCACCTGTTGTACTTGGGGAGGTTTCTCACGTGTTGGCATAGATTTACTATGCCAACACGTGAGAAATTTACATAGTTAATTGTTTCCAGCCTTCACAGTATCATCACCAATGCCAACATCAGCACCCAACCAAGTGAGTTAAAAACAGACAGAAAAGAAGGTCTACAGATTCCATACGGGCACCAAGAAGTATTTTTCACAACTGAGGGTCAAGAGCCTTGGGACATCCAGGCTTGTGAGTGAGATCTTTTGGTATTTGGTTGATCTCATTCATAATAGATAAGGCTGTTTGGTTTATAATTAGAGGAGTTATTATTTACTGATGCCTTTTTCTCATCTATGTATATCTGTGCTTTTTTTGGGGGGGGGAGGTTGGGGAATGTGTTGAAATAGGATATTGAAATGGGGTATAATTACAGGCTAGCTTTAAAAAAAAAATCATACCATGTAGCCCAGGCTGGCCCACTGTGACCACAGGCTGGCTTTAAAATCCTACCATGTAGCCCAGAGTGGTCTCAAGCGTGTCATCCTTTGGCCTTAGCTTCCCTGTAGTGAGATCATGTATGCACAAGGATTACTGTTTGTTTCTCATTCGTCATGCCCCACTTGTATGAATATAGTGGCTATACATACATATATGCGTACTACATGTATGTTTGTTTATGAATATGCATGATGTTAAAAATATCACTCTTGAAGTTTATTCTTCTTAAGTTTTGTCTTTGCTCTCTTGTCATCTGTATGTGGGTGTGGCACACACATGAAGGCTTGAGGCTGATTGTTTTCTTTCCACCTTCTTTTTTTTTTTGTTAAAGATTTATTTATTCCATGTATGCTAGTACACTGTAGCTGTCTTCAGACACACCAGAAGAGGGCGTCAGATCCCATTACAGATGGCTGTGAGTCACCATGTGGTTGCTGGAAATTGAACTCAGGACCTCTGGAAGAGCGGTCAGTGCTCTTAACCGCTGAGCCATCTCTCCAGTCATCCCCTGCTCCCCCACCTTATTCTTTGAGGTAGGGCTTCTCAGCCAAATGCAGAGCTCACAGATATGGGTAGGCTTTCTAGCTAGCTAACTCCCTGCCTCTGCTTCCTGAGGCTGGAATTTGGAATTGCCGACAAGTCACAAAATGTATTGGCATGTTCCTGGGTTCTGGGGATCCAAACTCCGCTTCAACTATTGGATGGGCAAGAGCTGACTTCTGTGTATCAGTTTCCTCTGAAATGAAACCTTCCTCTTCTCTCTGGAGTGCAGCAGTGTGTATGTGTGTGCACGCATGTGTGTGTGTGTGCATGTGTGTGTATGTATGCATGTGCATGCATGCATGTGTGCACATATGTGCACATGTGTATGTGTGTTTTGCCTCCCCAAGAAAAGTCTCACACAACACTGCATCATCTGTACATGTGCATGTGTAAGCATCTGCACCGTCACACACTGTGCATGCACAGGCACACACCCCCACTCATAAACTATTAAGTATGACATCACTAAATATTACTGTACTGGATGTGGAATTATGTACAACTTGAAGACCTTGCAGAAACATGTAATACTCTTGACAATTATCTTAAAAGAGTAAAGCCCCCCAGGAAGTTAGGTGGTATATAGACCATGGCTATGGTCACATGTTCCCTATAGCCACCTAGGAGAAGCTGTGTGGGACCTTACCTACTAAGTGAAGGTGGCACCATTATAACTTTTTGTATTTTCATCTGTCTCTATATTTACAATGTTTCTATAAGGTTAGTGGTATTATTTGAAAAGTCAGCAACAAAAAAGTGACTAAAAAACCCAATGACATTTTCATACTAACTGAAAAATTATTTTACAAATTAAAAATAGAAAAATGCTCTTTCTAGCCACCTTGCATGGGACAACTGGGATCTGCATTTGGATACGTAGTTTTTTTTTTTTTATTAAGATTTTTATTTTCACAGCAGTTAAGATTAAATTCTCCTCAGTGAAAACTTACTAACAACTCATCCAGGGAATGTTATGGCCCCAGGATGTCCAAGCAATTCACAGGGCCCAGTGTATGCTAAGCATTCAATGTGGGCTGGAGCCTTCCAAAGGGAAAGGACGGGGTTTCCATTCTACAGTGTGTACAGTCAGTCTCTCTCTCTCTCTCTCTCTCTCTCTCTCTCTTGCTTCAAAGTGAGCTCCATCCTCTTGACTTTTCTTGCTTTTGCTGCCTTCAAGGGAATCACACTAGAGTCAGGGACAGGGTAGAGGTTGGGGGACCTACTTTCAGCAGGTATGTGATGTCTGCCCACAGTTAGTTAGCTTTCAATGAGATGTAAGGGTAATGAGAGCCTTCTGTTAAACAAAGAAGCCAAGGCTATTCTTGCAGAATCCTAGAAAGTGCTGTGCCTTCTGGTGAGACTAATCATCCTTTTAAAGGAACAAGATAACGTCTATTTATTTCAGGGACACACGTGGGCCACTCCATATCAGAGTCCACAAAAGGAACTTAATATGGCACAGAGGCCTGCTGCCCAGACCTGGGAAATTAACCTCTCCGATTATCTCCATTTCAGAACTTTTGGGGGGATGGGGTGGGAGATTTAAACAATACATAATAGCGTATAGATGATAATAATCTCAGCACACTGGACCATTCAGTCTCAGCACCGAACAGAAATGGTGATCCCCTGGGGCAGTACCTGCTGTACTGTGGATGATAAATGACAGACTGTCAGTGTTAAGAGGGGCTTTGCACAATGGAATTTCTGCATCCTTCTCGTTTTTTTTTTCTTCCTGCAAAAGAACGAGTGAGCACCTGGCAGTGGAGACCGGAAGGCACAGGAGAAAGCGGGCAGGGATATGACAGGGGGTGGCTTCTATGCACCATGAGATCTGGTGGAGAAGAGAGACTAAAATAACTTCTAGCATTTCCTCACTTTCCTTCTCCTAAATCGTGCAAAGATTTTATAAAATCATGCGAAGATTTATAAGCACAGCAAGCACATAATTACACTGTAAAAACAGAAGCCCCCGTTTTGATAAATACAGATTTAATGTACATAGATATATGTGCAAACACGTACATCGTTGTGGGTTCCCCCTTCCTCCCAAAAAAAACTTTTTTTTTTTTTTTTTACAAGAGGAGAAATGAAGGCGACTTGTGCTGTTTATGGATGCAGTTCCCCTGAGGCTGTCCGTTGAGGCTATTACTTGTTTTTACCACTAGAGGGCGACACATCAGGGTGCGCTCTGTGCTCATGGACCACAAATAGCTTTAACTCCTGATTTCCAAAGTCTTTCTACGCTCCCTAGAGGTATCCCCTGCTGCTTAGCTTCTCTGTCTCACTATCTCTCTTTTATTTATTTTTCCTTTCATACTCAAACATTTGTCGAAACACTGCAGACACTGCCGGCTTTTGAAGGTCAGTGCCGGATCTGGTATCTCTCTGCCTTCTACTGTGAAGCGTTTGCATGCATTAATGACAGTTGTCATTTGCTGAACACCTCTCTATGTGAGAGTGAGGAACCGATCTGTATGCTTTGCCTCTGTGCCCTCTAGGTGTAGAACAACGCTGGGCACATCTTCAAGGGCTGCAGGACCTGTGTGCCTACCTAACTCTGTTATCCTTGCTCAGCACAGTGAGGTGGAGGCTTCGATGGGATTTCACATTCCCCTTTACTGAGAGAAAGCTGAAATTTAGAGATGGTAAAAAACAAATTACACAGTTACACATCTACTGGGGAACAGAGTCAAGATATCTGTCTAGCTTTGAAGCTTACCTTATTTCCACAGATGCAAAGAAAGGAAAGGCTTTTGTGACCAGTTATAATGTTGTAAGCTAAAATATCAGTTTGACTCTTTTTTTTTTTTTTTTTCAATTGTCTGCAAAGTGGCATTCCCAGTAGGGGGAGCCTTTTCCCTAACATCCCCTTAATGCCAATCTGCTAAGTATCTCTGAGGACTTGCATAGCTCAATTGCCAGTGTCCATCTGAAGTGTTTGTTGGCTTTTGATGCATGAATTCGTATTTCATTTAAAAAAATCAGTGGTTTCTAAGCAACTCACTGGCTTGTTTTTCAGTGTTAAAAGAAATAGGCATTTGTAGGTAAATCAGTCTTTTTGTCTATATACTTATCCATCCACACACACACACACACACACACACACACATACATGGGTATACATATGTTCACATATTGGTATACATGTATACATATGTGCACATAAATGATAGTTCCACTTCCTTGGCTTCTGCCCCTTCCCTGACACAGCCTCTTCAACAGGTTCTGTGACTTGCTATTTCTATCCTTTCTTTCCCCCTGGGATGTCATAAATTGGCATCGAAATGGACAGCAACAAGAGCTCTGTGGTGTCTGTTATCCAAATGTTCTCAGCTCAAGTCCTTGCTGACGTGATAGAAGTGACTTTTATTTTAATATCTTTAAATATTGGTTAAAATCCATTACCGTTCTACCTAGTAAGGAGAAGGTTGCAACATCTACCTAACTAGGGGAAATTTAAATAGTGAATACTTCTTTGTGGAATGGTGGAGTGTATATATTCTGGGTATATGCCCAGTAGTGGTATAGCTGGGTCTTGAGGTAGAACTATTCCTAGTTTTCTGAGAACCAGCCCAATTGATTTCCAAAGTGGCTGCACAAGTTTGTGCTCCTATCAGCAATGGAGAAGTCTTCCCCTTACTCTACATCCTCACCAGCATGTGCTGTCTCCTGAGTTGTTGAGCTTAGCCATTCTGATGGGTGTGAGATGGAACCTTGGAGTTGTTTTGATTTGCATTTCCCTGATGACTAAGGACTTTGCACATTGCTTTAAATGCGTCTCCACCGAACCACCAACCAAAGGACACACACACGGGTTGGACCTAGACTCCCTGCACATGTGTAGCAGATGTGCAGCTTGGTCTTCATGGGGTCTCGAACAGCTGGAGGGGGGCTACCCCAAAAGCTGTTGCCTTTGCATGGGATGTGTTCTCCCAGATGAGCTGCCTTGTCTGGCCTCAGTGGGAAAAAATGCACATAGCCTCACAGAGACTTGATGTGCCAGGATTGGGGTGTGGGGGTTGATACCTGGGAGGGCACTGGCTAAGAGGAGAAGGAGGGGTGGGGGAAAGATTGTGGAAAGGGGTGCCCCAGGAAGGTGGGGCAGAGAATGGGATATAAAGTGAATAAGTTAAAAAAATGAAACAAAAATATTATTTTCAAGAAAAAAATGAATAGGGTCAGCTCAAAAAGAAGATACTTGGATCATAGGACATATACCCTAAATCCTTTCACCTTCTAACAAAAAACTTCAAGAAAGTATTTAACTTAGCTAGTGTACAAAGATAGTGCAGGATTTCTTTGTCTGATGCTAGCGGACTGAGGCACAGTTGAGAAGATAAGGAAGAGTTCTAGGAGTATTTCTTTATTTTAAAAAGAACCGTATACAGACCCTTCCCCCGCCCCGCCCCCAGATAACTAACTGATGTAACTAGCTTAATTAAGTGACACTATCAGTAGACAAGAACACGCTCAGGTGCTAATGATCCCCACAAAAGATGAGCTCGATGCAGCAAGGTAATTATCAAAATGAATTTCAGCCTGCAGCTGAAATGCTCACAACATGCCCCGGTCAACTCCCTTTAATTCTTTAAATACGGTACTTATTTGTTAAACAACATTTCCGGTCTTTGTGGGCCACACAGCTACAGTAAACACTGACGTACTGTATTACTCTTCCTAAGATTTCTCGCTGAGCATGATGGGAATTCGGTCTTAACCTAACCATCACCATTCCTAAACACATTCTTGCTTCCCTAGTGCTACAGAAAAGCAGAAAACCTTGACATCTGAGGTTCAACTTACTTAGATCACGTTTCTTTTCCAAGGGACTGAGAAATTCCTTCCATTTCAAACTTGATCAGTCTTCCAGAATGCAACAAATACAAGGTAGTTACCCTTAGAAATTCCCTTAAAGTAGATATTGTAGAGACATAGTTATTTTTTAAAAATTGTGTGTGTATGGGTGCTTGGCCTGCATATATGGCTGGGTACCATCTGTGTGCAGTGCCTATGGAAGCCAGAAGAGGGAGATGCATCCCCTTTTAGAGTTACAGACAGTTGTAAGTCCCCATGTGGATGGAGAGAATTGAACCTGGGTCTTCTGGAAGAGCAGCAGCAGCAGCAGTACCACACACACAGACACACAGACACACAGACACACAGACACACAGACACACACACATGCACACGGAGATTCAATGATGTTACTGTTCAGGGATGGCCCTCCCCCAGACATGTTTAATAAAGACTTATTTCTCAACCTGGAGATACAGCAAGGAGGCTAGAGGGAAGACTTTGTGTGCACTTTCTCTGCAGAAGCACAAATCAAGAAGGTCAACAGATCTGAGTCAGAATAGTTACTTTCTCCTTTTAGGTTGGTTATTTCAGGTTTTTGGTAGATGGATAAAAAGCTGGTCAATATAAAGAGGATTTGAGAGAATTATATTCGAAGAGCTCACCACACTGCCTAGTATCCAGTAGACAGTAGAACCCCCATTAACTCTTGCAGGACTCACTGACACTCACTCAGGTGTAACCCATGACCCCTGCCCACAGTGCCACTTTAATGAATTTCACATTCCCATGTTGTCCAGCAATGTACGTCCACCTTCAAATAGGGCTGTGACTCTTAGGGAGAAAGATATTTTGTGATTGGTTTGCCTTTTGTCTTGGTAAATGATAATGGCCTGGACAAAGGATAACTCTCTTTTCTTAAAAAGAATTGAGAAAAGCTAAAGATTGTTCCAGTTTCTTTCATGACCTCATAATAAGCGAGAATAAGAAATGGTTTTAAGAATCTCTTGGCCCCCAACCCCATCTCCGGAGAAAGGCTTATTAGTGCAATTAATTCTTGAAAGGATCTTAGAGATGTTAAATTATTAGAGTTAATGCGGGGATCTCGCTTTCTGAGAAGCCTGATTTGCAATGAAAAGACAGGTATATTAAAAAGCATATAATTCATGGCTCTGGCAATAATATGGGGAGTATTTCAATTATTGTTTCTAGAAATGGACCCCAAAGCTAAATTAATTCTTCCCTACTCCTGGATTTGTGATGTCTCTGTATATTATTATTTATGGTACTTGTTCTATAAATTTAGCAAAGATGACAGCAACCAGTGTGTGAAGATGTCCCTTCCCCTTACAGTTGTCACAGGCTCTCTGTACTTGTGTTCAGTCTATTATCTCCCCTGCTAGACAGATGTTGTTGGCTTCTAGTAACACAGTGAAGAAAGACTATCCCGGTAGTCCTCCCAAGCCCAACGACAACAGCTTAGCTCCTACTATGGCTTTGTGGTATCTCCAGCACCTCAAAAGATTGGTATAACTGACAGCAGAATCCCAAACCAGGTTCTTGATTTTGCAGGTTTGGTTTGTTCGTTTGTTTTATTTTTTTCTAAGATCCACAAAATTGTGCCACTAGACAAATGCAGAAAAAGAATGCCTGAACAATGGAAAATGGACTATGTTGTTTCTTCATTTATCTTGAAATGAAAACTAGAAAAAAAAAAGAGGCAGGGTTTGCAGGGGAGGAAGAAAGACAGTTAAGTGCAGAGACGGCGTGAGCACCCTGTGTGCCACTGCGGCTGTGCGACGGTGTGAGCACCCTGTGTGCCACTGCGGCTGTGCTTTCTGACCCTGCTCAGTACCAGGTTAGCCCGGCAGCCTCCTAATGCTTCCAGAATCCACGCTGAAACCAACACACGCTTGCTTAATTCCTAAACATCACCGTCACCATTAGTGTGGCTTTTATAGCATTAAAGAAAACAGAATTAAATTAAAGCATACAGAATTTTTATAAAGAAACGCTTTAGTGACATTGGTACATTCCTTTCTTCCTATTTCTTTTTTGTTTGTTTAATTTTGTCCTTCTCATTGAAAGGAACCTGAAAACTTGTTTTGTAGCATTTAAAAATTTGTGGATAAAATGGGTATGTCAACATCTGCATTTGTGGTTAAAATTGGTATATTAACATCTCCATTTACAGTTATTACTGACTATTTTCTTTGCCTTCTAAAACCTTGAGTCTTATTTTAGATGTCTTTTTGCTAAGAAGTTATTAAGTTACTTATCGAGGCCCATTTCCTCATCAGAATAGAAACAGTAAGAACAGCATTATCTACTTCCCTGGGCACTGACCAGACACTGTGAAACTGTGGCAAAGAACAAGCCACTATTTCTGGGCCTAATCTCGGTACTCAGAAGGGCAAGGCAGGTGGGCTCCTAGGGCAAGGCTAGTTTAGGCTGCATAGCAATACCTTGTCACACACAAAAATAGTTTAGTCATAAGCCACCCAATAAAAATATCCTACATCACTAACATCCAATTCATCTCCCATCGTATACTTCCTTCATGGAAAAGAGATTCTTCAAATTTTTCTTATATAGTCTTCTGAGGCTTCTGAGTTTTGAAATGATGATGTGCAGTTCATTAAAAGTAAGTGTATTAAATTATAGCTGATAATAGCTGATAATGCTCGACTTGACTTTCTCTACACAAGAACACATCCTCAGTCTTGGCCTTCTTGCTCAGGTGTAAAGAAATTTGCAACTGGGAAAATATTTAAAAGCACTGGCTGCACATGTCAAAGATGCCTTAGATAGTCCCAGTTTTAATATGGGAAAGAAGGCAAGACGGGAGCAACATGTGACTCGTTAGGACACAAAATGTTCCCAGAGAGTCACGTGCTGGAGCTGGTGACAGCTCACGGGATCGCGAGACTAATGCCCCACAGATCAGTGAGCAGTTAGGAGTAGTGCCCGAAGGACATCTGTCCCCACATCCTCTCTTCTCTCCACTTCCTGGCTGTCAGGTGACCAGCCTCCTCCCTCGCACTACCAAGTTGCTTAGCCTTTCTTCAGCCTCTAAGGCAGTGTGGTTCTCAACGTGTGGGTCGTGACCCCTTTTGGAGGTGGCAGATCAGGTATTTACATTCCAATTCACAACAGTAGCAAAATCACAATTATGAAATCGCAGTGAAATAATTTTATGCACGGGGGTCACCACAACACTGAGGAACTGGGTTCAAGGGTCACAGCGTCAGGAATGTTGAGAGCCACTGATAAGCAATAGAGGCAGATGACCTTGGATTAAAACTTCCGAATCCAGAAGTCTAAGTAAATCCTTCATCTTTGACTTTTGATTTATGCGGGTATTTTGTCAGTGATAGAGATTGACTAGCATAGGCACTTGATGTCACAGCATTTTGGAGACAGCAGGGACCTTGGAGGTCACTTTTATGGGTGAGAAGACAATTGGGCCTGGAAGATAATGTAGGTTTTTCAGGAGCACACAATTAGCCTTGTGTCTCCAGAACCGTGATCAAGTCTCATACCCCATTCTCCTCTGTTGACAAGCTAATTCGGACTTTGCGTTTTGGATTATATAATGGCTGACAGTCTAAAGCCATAGGCTTCTTAACGATAATCCTAAGATGACTCCTTTTATGTAAGTATAGCTGTCCCTTCAAGTCCTAGGGACACTGGATTCTCCAGAGAAGCCAGACTCACATAGAACAGTGTCCATTTGCTCCCAGCTTGTGCCCACCCTCCAGCTTACATTAAATGACCCTAGATTATTCACACCACTCGATGCAACCTAAGCGTCACACAAGGTTTTGCTACTGGATTGCTTGCAGACGATTGGCAAACAAAATGTCAGCATGTGGTAAATGTAGATGCAAGTTTTCCCCCTATTATCCTTGATCCACAGTTGGTTGAATCCACAGATTCAGACAGAACCCATCCCCAGTCGCAGGGCCAGGTCGAATGTGCTGAGACATTGAATGTGATAGGAAAGAAGCCCAGTGTTCTGGTGTAGAGACCAGAGCCATTTTAGCCCTCCGTTCTGTCTCTGAGTTCATTGTTGGGCTTTTGTGTGTGCCTGATCACACGAGAACAAAGGATGGAGAGTTGTTATTTTTTATGGTCCCAAATTACAGTTTAGAAATGTAAGATAATTCTTTCTGGAAACAGAGAACTTTGAAATAAGCAATAGGGTAGATGGAATTGTAAGATTTATACTATATTTAATACAAACGTTTCAATTACTCTTTGGGAATTTATTAGCTTTTGTGGGAGTAGTTCTGGGCTCCTCAAACGGTTTATTTATATCCTAATTACTAAGGCCAGATTGAGGGAACCCAGCAGTGTCTCCTATTGTCTCCTATTTAGGAGGGATGAATTGTCATTTGAGGTGGGCGACATCTGTGTGTGAGTGCATTTGGGTAGAATGTGTGTGCATGTGAGTGTATAAGTGTGTATGTTTGTAGTATGTGTGTGTGTGTGTGTGTATGTGTGTGTGTGCAGAGTGTTTGTGCGGAGTGTGCATGTGTTTGCATCTGTGTGTCCATGCAAGTGTATGAGTGTGTGTGTGTGTATGTGTGTAGTATGTGTGTGAGTGACTGCATGTGTGTGTGTGAGTGTGAGTGTGTGTGTATGCACGTAAGAATGCATGAGTGTGTGTATGTGTATAGTATGTGTGTGAGTGAATGTGTGTGGAGTGTATGTGTGTCTGTGTGTATATCTCTCTGAGTGTAATGTATGTGTGCAGTGTGTCTGTGTGCATGTGATTTTTTTTTAAATATGGAATGCTTCACGAATTTGCGTGTCATCCTTGCACAGGGGCCATGCTAATCTTCTCTGTATCGTTTCAATTTTAGTATATGTGCTGCTGAAGCGAGCACGTGAGCTTTTAATGTTAATAATTCTATTAGACTGCTAGTCTAACCTATGTTTGAGCACTCCCCTCAGCTATAGGTTATACACTATGGATTTCATGACAGACTTCTCATTTCATAGACAGAGTGATTGGGAAATGTCCGGCTAACAAGCAGTGAGGGCTGGAATTTCAAACAGTTTACTTCAGGAGCATGAGGTAATGCTTACAGATATCACCACGGATAGGAGAGAGTTGACTCTTATCTGGCCTGACCAGATTACAACTTCAAAGATCTATTTCTTTAATAAACTAAAAGGCATAGTCATTGTCTTAGTCAGGGTTTCTATTTCTGCACAAACATCATGACCAAGAAGCAAGTTGGGGAGGAAAGGGTTTATTGAGCTTACACTTCCACACAGCCGTTCGTCACCAAAGGAAGTCAGAACTGGAACTCAAGCAGGTCAGGAAGCAGGAGCTGATGCAGAGGCCATGGAGGGATGTTTCTTACTGGCTTGCTTCCCCTGGCTTGCTCCGCCTGCTCTCTTATAGAACCCAAGAATACCAGCCCAGAGATGGCACCACCCACAAGGGGCCCTCCTTCACTTGATCACTAATTGAGAAAATGCCCCACAGCTGGATCTCATAGAAGCATTTCCCCAACTGAAACTCCTTTTCCTATGATAACTCCAGCCTGTGTCAAGTTGACACACCAAACTAGCCAGTACAGTCATTATGATGAAACTCTCAAAAAATTAAAATGTAGAAAGTAAAAACTCACTAAACAGTTCATAGGAAAAAACAAAACAAAATAAATAAACAAACACAAAACACCATTAAAGGCTCAGGAGATGGCTCAGAGGGCAATGTACTGTACCTGCTGTGTAAATGTGAGGATCTGAATTTGAGTCTCTAGATGCCATGTTCAGGGCTGATATTGGGAAGGTGTGATGCTGAGACAGGCATGAACCCAGGAGTTCCTGAGACAGCCATTCTGGCTACACAGCTAGAGGCAGGAGAACAGGAGACTGTTTCCAAGAGGGTAGAAGCTGAGGACCAACACCTGAGGGGGTCCTCTGAGTGCTACACATCTGCCATGGGTGTACAAGCACCTATCTTTACATGCACTGATGCACACACCACCACCACCACCACCACCACCACCACCACCACCACCACCACCACCACCACCACCACATACAAAGTCTTATAAAAGGAGTTTATTAAAACTTACGTGTACTAAGAATATTCAAGATTATCGTCACAGTGAGTATAATTCCCTCCCCTGGCCTTGCAGTTGCCTTTCCTAATTCTGCAAGTGCTGATGACATCGGGTGGTTCGAAATCAATGGTTCTCAACCTGCAGCTCTGGACCTCTTTGGAGAGTGGTCAAATGACCCTTTCACAGGGATTGTCTAAGACCATCGGAAAACACAGATATTTATATTATGATTCTTAACAATAGCAAAATTAGAATTATGGAGTAGCAATGAAAGTAATTTTATGGCTGGGGTGTGTGTGTGAGAGCTATTCCCCTAGTCTATGTCTGTGTTAGCATTGTTACACTTTGCAAGGGATTTGGCAGAATGTAGAACATTTTGTGGAAAAAAAAATTGGCTGAAGACTCCAAAGGGTTAAGAAACACTTCCCTGTACGTTCTAGCTGGGGTAAGCAATGTGAATTAAGCAAGAGAGGAGACTTCAGATCTGTGCCATGAATCCTACATCCAAGCAAGGCTCCCACACCTGCTACTCAGTTATAAAATAAGACGAGACACTTCTAGTTAAGAGTTCTCTCTCTCCATGCCCCGAGGTCACTGAAGTTCAAATTACCATAAGTCTGTACCCACAACCCAAGGGAAGGGCTTTCTTTCTGGATGGTTTCCTTCAAGTGTTCCGGTATTTTAAAAACCAATGACCATATGTTCAGTTTTTCATTTGCTGTTCATTTGTCTAGTTGTATAACGTGTATTTGTTGAACATCTACTATGTTTTAGTGCAATGGGTTTTTTAGTACAAAACATTTACATTGGGGGGACATGTCACACATATTTTCTTTTATTGGGAAAAAAGCTCTTTGGTAATCTCAGATGTTTAAACTTGCATAACTCCATAATGCTTAGTTTTGACTCAGAAGAGATGAGCCGTCATTTAGTGCATTGTTAGAGGTGACAGCAGAACAGTGACGTAAAGGTCCAACCCCCTCGGGCCCTGCTCCCTGCTCCCTGACTTCTCCTCCCTCCACTCCTCACTTCCCTTAACGGTGTGTAAGGAAGTGCATGGAAGGAAAGTTCCATTCTTTGTGTAGTTTTGAAACTTCAGTTAAGTTTGAATTAAAACAAACAAGCAAATGAACAAACAAACCAAGCCTCTGACAACATAAAGTCAGGACACCTTTAATTTTAAAACTCTACTGTGTGTGTGTACGTGTTTGTGTGCATGTCTCTCTCTGTGTGTGTGTTTGTGTGCCTCTCTCTCTCTCTCTCTCTCTCTCTCTCTGTATCTGTGCATGCCTCTCTCTCTCTCTCTCTTTCTCTCTCTCTGTATCTGTGCATGCCTTTCTCTCTCTTTCTCTTTCTCTCTCTCTCTCTCTCTTTCTGTGCATGTGTGTGTGTGTGTGTGTGTGTGTGTGTGTGTAACCCAGAGGTCAACTTTGCATATTCTCTGGAGTCATCCATCTACCTTGTTTGATTGGTTTTGACATTTAATCTGAAAATCTCATGCACAGATACGATTTATACTGATTGTACCTATTCCTCATCTACACCTCCCACTCCAGCTCCTATCCGGTGCCCTATCACATCTTTCTCTCAGGCTCATGTCTGTCTGTCTGTCTGTCTGTCTGTCTGTCTTTCTCTCTGTTTTTGTCTGGCTATCTATCTATCTATCTATCTATCTATCTATCTATCCATCCATCCATTCCTCTACCTACCTATCTACCTACCTACCTGTCCATCCATCTACCTATCATCTGTCTATCTATCTATCTATCTATCTATCTATCTATCTATCTATCTATCTATCTATCTATCTATTTATCTCTGAGACCAGTTAGGTCATCCCGCATACACATAGACATGTAGTCACCCACTGTGGCATGGAGAACCTACCAGTGACTATTCCTCCCCTTGAACTCCCCCCCTTTTTTTTTTTTGAGTCAGAGTCTCTCATTTGCCTGGAACTAGCTGATTCTGATAGGCTGGCTGGCCAGTGAGCCTCAGGGATGATCCTCCTGCCTCAGCCTCCTCAGTATAAGAGCGTACACCTTGAGCATTTTTCCTTTGCTTGGGTGCTTATGTTCTTCGGTTTGCACAACAGGCACTTTACTGACCCAGACCCTTAAAATTCATCCTCCACGCATGGGTCTCTCTCCCCTCTAAGAAAAGAAGGCCACTTCAACATCCCATCTGGGCTACTTTAAAGAATCTGTTCCTTTAATTCATTTCTCTTTCACTCTATGCCCCACTCCACTACCCAGGATGTACAGTGATCTGATCACCCACCTACACAGCCATGTCCAACAGACTCCCATCACCCTAGCTGAGCACAGCACGCCTCTGTTTTGTACCCAACACAATAATGCAACAAACCACTCTCCTGAGAGCCTCTCTTGAGCTGCTCCAGGGATGGCCCAGCTACATGTGTTCTCCCCGCCTCTCAACTCCTTTGCTTCAGCTTCCCAAGAAGCCCCACCTATGCTTTCAAAGCAATTATCAGTCTGCCTGCCTTTGGAAGGACATTCTTGGTCAAGCACTTAGAGGTACATCTTGCTTCTACTACAAACTACATTTTTGAAGCTGTGTCTGTTGGAGCAGAAGAGATATTTCAGCAGTTAGGAGCACTGGCTACCCTTCCAGAAGATGCAGGTTCAATGCCCAACAACCACATGGCAGTTCATAACCATAGGTAACTTCATTCCCAGAGATATCTGACCCCCTCTTCTGGACCCCATAGGTACTGAATATATGGTACAAGTACCTATAGGCAAGCAAAACCACTCAGGCACAAGACCCCCCTCCCTCAAAAAAAAAAACTTTAAAAATATAAAAATCTTAATATGTGTCTTCCATACATGATATTGTCATTTTTTTAATCCCTCAGCAAAATGTCTTAATCCTTTGGGCTATTTCATTACAGAAAATTTGAAAGTGCACATGTCAAGAAACAGGGAACTAAAAGTCACCCAGGATCCCACCCATAGAGACACAGCTACAGATTCTCACAACTCCTTCTTCTGCAAGAATATCGCAGCCTAGAAAGCCCTAAACTGTGGATTTAAAGTGATACTAACACACTAATTATCACAACAAGGGAACAAAAGTGAACAGAAACGCCACCACAGGATAAGCGCAGTTATCTTCTTCTCATATTTATTTTCCTATAAAATAACATATCAATGTACTTTCATATCCTTCTGTGCCACCTAAATTTCCTTTAGCTAGGCCATCACGTGTAGTTTTGTACTGGAAATGCATAAAAGTACTTTAGAAAACGTGCTCTATAAGAACCCATGCTTCGTAAGTAGGTAACCGCAAACGTCTGTGACTGTTCCTAATTAGCCAGAGAACAGAGGAGCATAATGTTCCACTTTAAAGCTGAGAATTTCATGATCTTTTTTCTATAAATAAATCCCTCTGACGCACTGGCATCGTGTGCATGGAAGCCACAGACTGACAGCTCCGCCGCCTGCCCACTCGGTCCACTGCCATTTGGGAGGTTAGCAGGTAATCAAAACCCACAGCTACCTCTCTGGGGAGATAATTCTAGCTCTGATGAGCTTGACAGGCCCATTCCAAAATAAGCTTTCCATAGGAGAAAAGGACATTCAACAGTGGCTGAGAAACCAACATGACTAACAGGTGCCACGAAGACCCAGCTCCCGCATTGTGACAGCTCAGATAGTCTCGTGCAGAGGATTCCTCCCTCCCCACGAGAGAGAAAACAATGCATGCAGTCTTCTTCTTGTTGTTGTTATTGTTTTGTTTTGTTTTGATGCAGGGCTGCTCCATACAGTCCTGGTTAATTTTTATGTTCTCACAGGGAGAATATTATGTGCAAACCCACCTGAGCTTTCTTTGTGCCATCAGACCACTGGTATAGAAAGTCAGGGAAGGTGGTCGATTTAAGTGTTTGCCTCTGTGAAACTGTGAAATATTTTCCACCCCAAGGATAGTTCAGCCATGAGCAATAGATTCTGCAGATGCTACTAAATTGAACCGGTATCTACAGAATGCAGATTTATGCTGCTTTTTTTGGTGAATTGCAATACTTTCTTTGAGACTGTCTATCGACACTGATGTGGTCTTTCTGCGTTAAGCCCTGGAGGTATATTTTCCATATAGAACATTTCATTTACATGCACAGATCTTATGATACCCAGAGCTGAGCTACTTAAGTCAGAATGAATGGCGCCCACTCTTGGATCAAGGGTCATGGTGTGTGTGGCTTTTAGGTTAATAACATCCTGAAACATCTTTGTGCATTGTCTGTGGAAGGCGTCCAAATCTTTGATTATTTCCTCAATTTCATTGTCAGCCTCAGATATCCTATTGCTTTACTCTATATAGACCTGGGCACATTCGCATTCATAGTTATGCGGTAACATCACAGCATATATTTAGGCAGTCTTTACAATCTAGTGATTAAACAGAGGCAGGAAAAGCCCTTTCCAGAAAGCTCCTGAAACATTATCCAGTACCACTAGTCCAGGATAGAGGGGCCATTGAAATAATCAGTAGTGAAAATGACATCAGTTTTATGCTCAGAAACATTTAGGAAGGATGGCAGAGGTGGCAGCGGGGTGTTTTTATCCAACAGAAATGTCGTCATTTGTTGCTTATTAGGGTGTTATTAGCAACCTATTTTAAAAGCTGTGGGAATAAGCAGTCAGTGGAATTCCTTGATCCTTCTCCTTCCGGAGTGTCAGAGAGAAAGATGCCTGCTGCAAGAAGTCCCCTGAGCACCCTTACTTGGTCTGCATAGCAAGATTAATTATTCTTACAGAGTGGTCCTTTCCTTGTATTGATTTATGGACACCTTGCCTGTTCATAAATCAAACATGCAAACCTAGGAGTTGCTCAAGTACTGCCAGCTTCAGATGCACTGTTGGTGGGTTTTTATTATGAATATTAAGATGACAGGGTTTAAAGATTACATTAAGGAATGAGATAAGAAAGGACTCAAAGATATCCTGTAAAGATGTCAGCCATTTTCACTGCTAAACGCTTTCTCCCTGAGTGACAGAGAAGCAAAAATAACCAGAGGCAAGCAGGCTGCAGCTAGCTGGGTTCTGCAGAACAATTTCCTTCCCAGAGTCCTCTCCGTCCCAGAGGGTGCAGGAGAGAAAAGATCAGGAATTGTTACTAAGTTTGATTGAGTTTTCTGTTTTTCCAAGCCAAGTCGGTAACCTCATCAAGGTCATCGACACAAATACCAAATATATAGTTGTCCACGTGTATATATCCTTATATATGATTCCGTTTCTTTCCAGAAGAAAAGATAATTACTGAAATGGAAAATAATAATAAATATTTCCTTTATTAGCTTTCTTGACTCTAAATCAATCAGCAAATTGGATTGTCAGAGTTAGACATGGGGAAAATTTCTTTTGCTCTCAACATTACATTGTTTGGTAACCTATGTCAGAACATAGAGCCAGACTGAGAAGCACTCTTCATCGACTCAAATTATTAATTAAAATTCAAATAAAATTTGAGGTTATAAGAAAGCCTGAGCAGGAGTTGTTTCAGTGATGAAAACTGTCTGAAGCTCTCTTGTTGTGTTCGCATGTCTTCCCACCATGCAGTAAGACTTATATCCCTGCGACTGAAGAAGTTATTGAGAGCAAAGGTGAGCTTTGAAAACTTTCCTAATGAGCTGAGGATGGGGGCAGTGCACCCCAGCAGAGGAACTTGCAAGGACATAATGAAGTAAGAGGCAAAAAGAAATTAGCTCTCTGTCGGATGACTAAAATTCCAAAATGTATAAAGAATTCAAGAAACTAGATATCACAAAGCCAAATAATCTGATTAGAAATGGGGTACATCTGGGGTGCACAGAGAACTCTCAATGAAAGGATCTCAAATAGTTGAGAAACAATTGAAATGTTCGACATCTTTAGCCATCAAGGAAATGCAAACCAAAACTACGTTGAGAATGTTGGAATGGCCAAGATCAATAACACAAGTGACTGTGTATAACACCAGCTCATGCTGGTGAGGATGTGGAGCAAGGGGAACACTCCTCCATTGCTGGTGGGAGTGCTGCTATGGAAATCAACGTGATGGTTCCTCAGAACACTGGGAATTGTTCTACCTCAAGATCCACCTATACTACTCTTGGGCATATACCCAAAGGACACTCCATGCTACCACAAGGTCACTTTCACAACTATTTTTATTGTGGTGTTATTCAAAATAGCCAGAAACTGGAAACAACCTAGATGTCCCTCAACCAAAGAATGGATAAAGAAAATGTGGTACATCTACACAATGGAGTATTACTCAACTGTTAAAAATAAATATGGCATCATGAAATTTGCAGGCAAATGGACAGAACCAGAAAACAAAAGGCAGTTCATACCCAGAAAGACAAATATGATATGTACTCACTTTTAAGTGGATACTAGCTGTTAAATAAATGACAACCAAACTCTAAGACATAGAGAGGTTAGGTAAAGAGGAGGGCTCTAGGGGGGGATACATGGATATTTCTGGGAAGGGGAAATTGTATAGAATTTGAGGTGGACTTGGGGGTGGGTGGGGGTGGGAGGGATAAGATCAGGGAGGGGAATGGAAGAAGAGAGTGCAGAATAGACAGCTGGAGTTGGGGGATGGTGTGGAAGCCTGCTGCAGTGGACACTCCCTGGAATCGGTGAGGCGATCCTAGTGAGGACTTGTAGTAATGGGGGATCCAGAGTCTGAACTGGCCACCTCTTGCATTTCCCTGCTCCGCCCAAATTTCATCCAAAATGTTCTTACCAGAACGGCAGATTGAGAATGAAAATGACTTACACGGAGGTAATTTACAAGGGAGGTGGTGGCACACACCTTTAATTCCAGCACCCAGGAGGCAGAAGCAAGTGGATCTCTGAGTTCGAGGCCAGCCTGGTCAACAGAGTGAGTTCCAGGACATCCAGGGCTACACAGAGAAACCCTGTCTTGAAAAACAAAAACCCAAAATTAAAGAAGAAAAGAAAGAAAAAGAAAGAAAGAAACTGGTTTGCATGTTTCCTCCTTCTTTGACAGTAGTTACATGTATAAGGTCAATAGGAATTTCATGCGAGCCATTGGATTTTTCTTTTCTTGGAAGGAATAAATAGAAAGTACACCGAATCAATGTGTAGTCACACCTGAATGGAGTGGCAAATGATCCCACTCACTGATGATTCCAGCTTGTGTGTATTTGTAAAACTGTGTGTGTGTGTGTGTGTGTGTGTGTGTGTGTGTGTTTGTAGGGGATGGTTGTAACAAACACTTAGCAGAAGCTTCCAAAATTGCAGAAAATGGACTTCTGCCCTGTTTTTATAAGAAGACCAAATCAGAGAAGAAAACAAAATGGAGCATGGACTTGAAGTTCCAGCTGACAGAGGGAATAAAAATAAAGTCAGTTAGTGTAACTCAGGACAGCACAGGCTCTAAAAACCAAAGTGGGTCATCCACTTCCAGAATGTTTACATTCCATACACAGCCCAAACTGATGGGCTTGCCGTGCAAATACTAATGGTGCTTCAATATCTCTATCTCTATCTCTATCTCTATATCTCTATATATCTATATATCTATATCTATATAGTTTCTGATGGTGGCAAGCTATTGATTTAAAATTCACTGCTCAGTTAATGCTTTCAAATTGACAGCATAGATTCATGGTGTTGATTTTTTTTTTCTGAGACAGGGTTTCTCTGTGTAGCCCTGGCTGTCCTGGAACTTACTCTGTAGACCAGGCTGGTCTTGAACTCAGAAATCCACCTGCCTCTGCCTCCCAAGTGCTGGGATTAAAGGTGTGCACCACCACTGCCCGGCTCCATGGTGTTGATGCTAATAAGGTTCATTTAAAATAGCAAAATGTTTGCCACGTGTCTTTAATTTTTCTGAGCAGTTGTGGCCATATTTACTTCCTCAACCCAGAGGATGAAGGGCAGTCTTTGCCATTCTGCAGGCACGGAAATTTATACCTAGAACATGTATGTGACTCACTCGAAGGTATATGGGAGGTGGGAAACTGTGTCCTTAGATGAATTCAGCACAGTCAAGCTTTGGAGTTTGCCTTGACATACGGCTGTTCTCTGATTGGATGAGAAGATGTCCCTGACTAGAGCATTGGTTAGTGAACTATTTGCCTTACTTGTTCCTGAGAAATCGCTTGTGTGCCCAACTCAAATGGCATTGTCAAAGAGGACCCCAAGAATAAATAAAAAGGTTATTTATTATGATTTTCATCCCCTTCATTTTTCTGTGATTTTATTATGTTCAGCCTCAGAAATAGTTAAATAAAATGACAGCCCGTTCCTTCTGTTAGTCTTTGACAGAGTGTCAATTTATCTTTGTTGTCCTCATGTAGGTTTACTCTGCACAAGCTGACTGTCCTTTGCAGGTGAATTTGCAGTGTAGGCCTCCCCGAAAGGGCGGGAGAGGAGCTGGTCTATTTCTTTAATTTCCTTTAACTGCGCTCTACCTCCAGCCATCCACCCATTGGCTTCCTCTCTTCTTCTGAGGCTGGAGAAAGTAGGGAAGGAAAAGAGATGGGGATATCACAGTGGCTTAGCCCAAGTGAGAATGAATTGCCGTTGGATTCTGTCGGCATTGATGACCGTGCTGGCTTGCTCTGTGCCATCTTGATGCAGGCTATCGTCTTCTGAGAGGATGGAACCTCAACTGACAAAGTGTTTCCATACGACTTGGCTCTAGGCAAACTTGGAGTGCATTTTCCCTTCCCTCCCCTCTCCTCCCCTCCATTCCCCTTCCCTCCCCTTCTCTACCTTTCCCTTGACTACCTTCCCTTCTCCACCTCTCTCACATAGACAATATATGTGTATGTATATGAGATGTATATGTGTATGTATATGTATACATACATACACATATGCATATATATATATACATTCATACACACACACACATATATATACATATATATATATATGTATACACACACACACACACACACACACACACACACACACATATATATAATGAAGTGATTGGCTACCGGTTGGAGTTCAGTGTGGTTAGATCTAAGAAATACTTTGTGGTTTTTGTCGGTGGCTAGCTATTTGAGCCCCACTCACTGCTATTGACTTTCTCCTGCTCTTGGCCTCTATTTCTGAGAATCCCAGATACAACCACACCAACGAGCCACAGGGGCTGACCCCAGACAGACAGGCCGTCTAGCCTACGCCTGTGCTGATAAAGCCAAGCCTGTCCTGAAAGCTGTGGCTCTCCGCTCCAGGTTTCCCAGTAACTAAAGTATTTCAGAGCGGTTGAGAAAAAACGTAAAGGAAGCAGAGAAAACAAGGCATCTTTGTTGCTATTAGCAACCAATGGGGATGTTTGCTCTTGTATAGGTTTCACCCTTCTGTGGGTTGTTTTTTGGGGTAACGGCAATGATGAAATTTTACAGAGACTTTGTAAAAAATGATTTTCACCCTTTGGTTTTAAATTTTCTCTTCTTTGGGGCATTTTTTTTTCTTCTTTTTGTTATGAGTGGTTGATGGGGTAAGGGTAGGGGGTTGGGTAGGGGTGGGGATGGGTAAGTGTGGGGTGCAGCTAAGATATGGTCTCAGATAGCCCAGGCTGACCTCAAACTCACTATGTAATGGTGGATGGCTTGAACTCAGCATCTTCCTCCTGTCACCTCAGCAGTTGGGATTACAGTCGAGGACCACGAGGCCTGGATCAGTTCCCATTTTTTTTAATAGAAAGAGGACGATTATAATATGCTTCTGTGCTTGACAAAGACACAGAATCCAATTTTTCATTAAACCTTTACCTCTTTGATTTCAAGTTAATTTCTAATTTCTCACGACAAAGCGGGAGATGTGCGTCCATGTAGCGCTCCCTGTGTGTGGCCTTTCTGTAAGGGGACAACACATCCCGGCAAGAGAGGAGGACAGGAGAGAAGAGGGAGAGTGGGGTGTGGGAGCAGCAAGTGAGGGGCAGGGTCCTTGGCATTATGCCCTGGATCGGAAGCAAATCCTAACAGTAGATAACGTATTAAAATTATTATTCGATAAGGCCATATTCGCTCACGTGTGACATCGAGGAGGCCCAGGGGAGACAAATCACACAAATTTGTATGAAATAACCCTCTGCTCCTACATATAATTCACTTTTAGCTTCTACTTCTTTCTCGTGTGAATCAAGCACTGGTAATGTGTGGGGTGGTTCTCTAAACCAGGCTGCGGTCTGGCCAACCCCCTGTCTTGGGGAGGTTAGCATGGGAAGCTGTGCACCTGGCAGCCGAAGAGGGATGAGAAGGATCTTGATGACCAGGGCCGCCATCAAGGAGGCCTGTCCAATAGAAATGGATTTTCCTTTTCTTCCTCACGTGAGATTATTATTTTGATCTCAGAAGTGGCAAAATGGATCTGCGAGCTTTGTTGCTCTGAGCAATTAATGACATGGCTGTTTGTTAAAAAAAAACGAAAATGATGATAGACATAATTTT
This sequence comes from Apodemus agrarius, assembly GCA_964023405.1. Lineage (NCBI taxonomy): Eukaryota > Metazoa > Chordata > Mammalia > Rodentia > Muridae > Apodemus > Apodemus agrarius. The sequence goes on from OZ030019.1 coordinate 20,893,659, forward strand.
ATTTCTCTGAGTTTTTCAAAAGCGAAAATAAATGTCTTGCATATAATTTGACATGATGGCATCTTTTGAGATAGGCGAGACGTGGGGACGGAGTAGGAAGCTCACAGGAGAGGGAAGCATAGTGTGTGGTGACAACTTTCACGCACTGTAACTGGCCTTTGCTACTCTGTGGGTTCTTTTTCGACTCACCCTTTAACCACACCCCTCAGTTTCACCCCCTATCAATAGATAGAAAGAAGGATAGAGGGGGCGAGGGAGATTCCCTGCATCTAATTTCTTTCCTTTTATTTCTTCCTTGAGCACAAATACTAACAAACCACAACCAATCCTGCTTCCCCTCGTCCCCAATGACCACCTATCCCTCTATAGGGGCCCTAGCATTTATATATCATCTGAAAAGCTCACAGAATTCCAAACAGCACACAAATGCAAAACTATCTGCAGCTGGCAAAACCATGCACCTGCTAGAGCACGAGGCCAATCAGAGCTGCTGTGCATGCAGTCTGAATCCCCCCACATCCCTACACTTGAGATTAAAATGAAAGCACATCCTTTGATATATCTGTGTTTTTTAGAGAAACCAAAATTCTAGAACTCTCATTAGAGCCTACTTCGCAATTCTGTCTTCTAGAGTCTTTAGTTGTGATCTTCTCTGCCCGAGACTGCATTTTACACCACTAAGAATATGAATTGGTAGAATATGTTTAATAATAAGTATAATTTATAGGTTATGACAAAATGTAATACAAATATTATCTTTTCCCCAATCAAAGAAATAACATCACTGCCATAAAACAATATTATATACATGTCCACATAGATTTATGCAAATCTATACACGTATAGACTGGTACATCCCCACACAGCATAGCCCTAGGTCATTTCTTCCTGGGTTATAAATTAAAAATGTCTTTCTGGGTTGTCAAAGTAGCAATTATCCCCCTTCATAGTTAAACCCAGAGGGGATGACCATAGTTAATACGAACAGCATTCGGCTGCACACCCTGCCTAAGTGCATTATTTAGTATTATTTCACAATACAGACCTCACATAGTCTTTTCCAGCTGTCTACACATGTACCTGACTGAACTAGCTTGTTAGTTGAAGGCAGAAGGTATTTTTACAACAAAAGAAAAACAGGAGAAAAAAAGCCTTTCTTCTAGACTTTGGTTATTGCAATTTATATAGACAAAAACAAGATTTAGTTTCTGAAATAGTATATGGTTCTCTCATGTATGCTAGGATTTCACTGCACAACAACACTGTGACAAATGTCTCCCAACCATGATGTAATATAACACAAGATACTCGGGAACAAAAGCCCAATGTCTCAGGGTAATGACTTCTCTCCTTGGGGAATAAACCCAACCAGGCTTTATCTCTCCCTGACGGGAAACCTGAGATCCACACCCACAGAGTTTAATTACCTAGAAGAGCAAAAGGAACTACTCCATTTACCTTAGAGAGAACCTGAGATTCTGAGAGGGACAAACGCTCAGGAGACTACATCTAGTCATTAACACTCAAAAGAACGGGTCTGCTAAAAGGTCTCCTACGAGAGAATAATGGTTCATCCTTCTTTTGAGGATATTAGTTATTGTCCAAAGTTGAAAGGAGAAGAGTGGGTGGCTTCTGTGCTGGTTCCTTATGTTAGTGCCAAGGTTTTTGACTCTCTAAGAACCAGTACTGTTTCCAATTCGGAACTGTCATGGGATTTCTTGAGGTAATACATCTAGAAGGTTCCAGAACTAATCAAAGCTATGCACCCCCCCCCATGTTCACTTATAGAATGTGGTCTACATGCAAGGGTCAGGGGATACCTTGGCTTCACCTGCTTTTTCCCTTTGTCCGCATTGGAGAGATTCTTGCCTTTGGAAACTGAATCCTGAGAAAAGTTCCTTGTTATGAAAAAATGGGAAAAGGCCAACTATCTTCCATGCCCCTCTAGGAGGCAGAGAAGAGAACTGACTTCTATTTCTTATCACTTTAGGTTTACTTACATGATGTAGCAGCATAGGCCAGAAGATATTACAAACAGGAAAAACAAAACAAAACAAAAAACCTCAAACAATCAAAAAGACAATGCAATGCAATACCCTTTCCCCCTGCTTTTCTGCATTTTGGGATAACTGGGATTTTTCCTGCACTTGGGATAACTAGGATTTTTCTAAATCTTACTTTGAAAGAAGATGAACTACTTAAGTTGGTATTTCTGCGCGCTCCATCCCTCCTCCCATGCACCTACCAACCCACACTGAACAATAGGAAGATGATTGCTTTGTTTCCTTTCCATTTCAAAATCACAAAGGAGTAACAGAGCTTGGGCTGGCACCCAGTGAATACCCAGGAATAGATTCCCTTATCGCACTTGCTGTTTCACAGCAGAGAGCTGGCTTCAGATAGAACGACCAAAACACATAAGTTTGGCATGAAAAACTCCAAAGTGTGAGACTCTCCTGAGGAAGAGAATTTTTGAGTGGCCGCGTGGTTGGAGGGGGCAGTCTGGAGCATTGAAATCTAGGGGAAAAGCCATTACCCAAGTCATTCTTTGCATTTCTTCAGTTATCAGGAAGCCTCTTCAAAATGTGCTAGAGAGAAAATGCAGTGTCTATTGGTTACTAATAAATTTATGAAACTTCAAAAAAAAAATAGTAATTGCATAAGAGATGTTTCTACAGCAAGTGATAATTTCAAGCTAAGCAATTAGAGCAGGCTCCCCAAGCGCGGCCTTCAATTGTCTGCATCGGAGCTGGCATCATCGCAATGACAGTTGTCACCGGGCTGGATAAACACAAAGTATTGAAGCTTAAAATTAATCTTTTCATTGAATCACAGAGGGATTTGCAACTCTACTCAATTTGCACCAAGCACGCTGTGTTTTGAGGCAAACTTAATAGAGGATATCTCACTGAGGACCAAAGATTTGGGATCGAGGTTGCGAAAAGCAGTCAGCGCACCCCAGACTCACTAGTGAAAGGGACTTAATGCTCAGGGAGGTGGAACAATGAAACTGTATCAGTCTCAAGGGAACACTTCCGAGTCTAGAACTAATTCTATAGAGAACAGCTGCTCTACCCTCTACCACCTCACTGCTTAGAGAACATCTGTTGGGTGCCGGAGAGAGTGGCTTCCTCTCTGAAACAGTACACAATAGGACCAGTCAGCAAGAATCATATACATACAGCATTGCAGTCAAGGCCTTAAATTATTTTTTTTTCCTGGAAAACAGAGGGCAAAAAGAACATACTTAAGTTCGTGCAGAACTTGCCAAAGTCTGACCAGCTATCCGAAGACCAGACTTTTTTTTCTAGTTTTAGTGTGCTCTCTACAAAGTATTGGTGCTTTTCACTTAAAAACTGCAAAGCTCTCCCCTCGTCTGTTTTGACTGTCTGTATATCAGTTACTCATGTTCAAATGCTGTCTGAAATTATTGAATGGAAAGTCCCAGAACTGAACTATTGATCAGTTTTAAATCACGCACTGTTTTGAGGATATCATACCCCATTCCCATTGATCCTGTCTTGAATGGACATCATACTTTTGTATAGTGTATCCACTATAAGAATACACCTCCTATAGCCGGGCGGTGGTGGGCGCACGCCTGTAATCCCAGCACTTGGGAGGCAGAGGCAGGCGGATTTCTGAGTTCGAGGCCAGCCTGGTCTACAGAGTGAGTTCCAGGACAGCCAGGGCTACACAGAGAAACCCTGTCTTGAAAAACAAAAAACAAAAACAAAAACAAAAATACACCTCCTGTCTGCTAACTCCCTTTGCTTTGTTTATTGTTTAAACAAATTTGTTGATGTTAGCTGTTAGTGGCTGTTGTTTATAAGGTTAACAATTGTGAGGGGCTTGTATTCAAATGACTCTTCCCTTATTGGTTTGGGTTGGTTGGGTTGGATTGGGATTTTGAGATAGGAGCTTGTTGTAAGGTATGGAATTTAGGTTCCTCCTGCAACATCCTTCTAAGTCCTGAAAGGTCAGTGTGCACTAGCCCACTAGAGTTATAATTGTTCTATTTTAGTATTAGCTATTGTTATATTTATGGTTTAATTTTATTATAGGCATATATATTCAGTACATATAGGTTCAGTACAAATAGTTTCAAACAGAAGACTGGGGGTCTTGGAATGTCTCATCCTTTCCTAGGAGGTACAGGGCAACTGTAATGGCAAAGAGACATCTGTGGACCTTCCGTTCTGGACCAGGTATGAAACATTTTCCCTTAAGTATCTATGTTTAATGCTAGAGACCCCGCTGCAATGACAAAGAAGCAAAGCACAAGAAGGAGCAGTGATTTCTGACGACGATGTGGCTCATCCCGAAGGTGACAGGAGAATTCTACTCAGAACTCCTCACGTCTTTTTGTGACAGTACCATCAAGATCCTGCAGCCAGAAGAGTCTGCACCTCAGAAAGGGCTGGGAGCTCAGATCACAGGGATGTAATACCAAATATACACAGAATAGCTACTTCTTCGGGTGAAAGGCATGAAAAACACGTGCTGGCGCTGATACAGAAGAGCTGTAATGAAAACTGAATTGGGGGAGGAGTGTGGCTTTATCTGAGAACAGAATAGAAGTAATCAGATTGCGAACGAACAGAGCTTCCCAAGTTCTGAGGTGTTCTGTGAGTCTGGGAGCATCTCTCTGCACTGCAGATTCTAAATCTGGGTGGTAGCCTAGGAGACTCAATATCTAGGAAGCTCCCGAGAGAGTCGGCAACTGCTGCTGCCTTGTGGTTATAAGCCTCTTAGGGGTTACAAGCCCGATAATTTCCTTCTGTACCTCCACAAAAGTGCTTCTAATATCCCAATGGCTCTGGGTATTAACCATCATGCAGCTGCTGATGGTGTTTGAGGGGACTTCTGATCTGTTGCTCAGTTTGGTTTAGTAATAAGAGAAAGGCTGGTGGGAACTGGAGAGTCACCTCTCCAAGATGATCATGAGTGGAAGGAAAGGGGCTGGTTGGTTACCAGAAATTTGAGCATAGCAGTAGGCTGCACAAACTATATCTCCCCAGTTTGCACAGGGAGAGACTAAACTTGGACAATGAGGAGGTTTAGAGATTTGAAGAGAATGCTATGTTGTAGGGGCTCCCAGACCACAGAACATCGCGAAGATGTTTACATCTCCATTTAAGAAACACATGCGTGTAATACTGTAGACAGTTCCCAACTCTTAATAGATATTTCCCAAATGAGGTCATGAACCCAAGGTTAAGAAAAAAGGTCTTTGAACCTAACAAGGCTCCCAGAACTTTTGCAACCCAATGCAAGCAGCAGAGAGCACATATCTATATAAAACAAAATGATTTTAATCAAAGTGAAATTTGTAAACATTTAAACACCCCTATGCCCACAATAATTAGGGCCTCCTGTCTGTTTTCATTGCTCTGTGAATGCTTAATAAGGACCCTCAACCAAGATTTTTCAATATTTTCCCAAACGTTAATTGTTTTATTGTCTCTTAGTTAACAAAGCTTCACAGGCAATTAGAGAAATAAATTGGCCTAATGAGTTAATTATTAAGATCCACCTCTGCCATTGCTGACTAGAGATGCTCATGAATATTGGAGGCACACCAGTATCCCTCCCCAGCACAGAGCTGGAAGAGGGCTGCCTTGATGAGTGTCAGGTGATGCAGGAGCTTCAAGCTGATGGAAATCCAACTGTCAGGTGATTCGGAGCTTCAAGCTGATGGAAATCCAACTGTCCACTGCTGGGGTACAACAGGATTTTTTTGTTTTTACATTCTTTTAAGCATGTGTATAGTTTTTTAGTTTGCGAAACATGGATTTAAGCCGAGGATTCCAAGAGAAGGGACCTGTGTGCACTGTGCTGCCAGCATCCCTGATATGCCAGCTGATGCAGATACAAAGAATGGGTGGGGCTGGAGAGATGGCTCAGCGGGTAAGAGCACCAACTGCTCTTCCAAAGGTCATGAGTTCAAATCCCGTGCTGTGAGCCACATGGTGGCTCACAACCATCCGTAAAGAGATCTGACACCCTTTTCTGGTGTCTGAAGACAGCTACAGTGTACTTACAGATAAATAAATAAATAAATCTTTAAAAAAAAAATGGGCTTTCCTCATTCTCATTCACCAGGCTGGACGAGGGGCAGACATCCCCAGTTCTGCAAGGAAGGAAGCCTGGAGTAGTGGAAGAACTCCATCAAGAAGCCCAGGGATCTGAACCCCAGGCGGGTCGGGTAGCTCAGCACGTCATTTCTTTGACCACGGTCCCCAGATATGCTTCATGTGCACCCTAAGATCTGTTGGTTAGATTATTGTATATCTACTGATGTGGGGTGTCTGAATGGCCTCTTGAGATACTTCAAATTGAACCAGTGCCTTACACCTGCTAAACACACTCTGTCCCACCTGAGAAAGGGTTCATCAGAAACAAAGATTTCTGCCTGGGCAATGACGGTTGGCTGTCTAGAGGTTCTAAGTAAGTTTTCACTTATTCCATGTCTCCATTGCTGACATTAGGGTTCTGGATGCTTTGTTTCAAATGTGCTATCTTTTTAAAATTCAAATATGTTGTGTTTTTTTAAAAAAAAAATTATGAGCCACAAGAATCAGTGAATCCTGTCTTGTTAGTAACAATTTTTTTTTTTTTTTAATTTTGAGGCAGGGTGTCATTTAATCTAGGCTGTCCTGGAACTCATTGTCTAACAGAGGATGATATTGTGTTCACAATCCTGCTTCCACCTCCCAAACACTGGGATTATAGGTACGAACAACCACATCATTATTTTTTCCAAGAAGATGCCTATCATTTTTTTTTTTTTTTTAGTGAACAGAATAATCCCTGGAAATAAAGCCTTCATCAATGAGCGGCATAGACACTGGCAAACAAGAGGCTGAATCCAGAAACACATTAGATCCAATGCCTAGGGACTGATTTGTATTTCATTCTATTTATTTTATTTTTAATTATATTTGTATTTGTGTGTATGTGTGCATGTGAGTACCAGAAGCAGTACACAAAAGATGTATTGGATCCCTGGAGTGGTAGTTACAGGTGGTCTCTGAGCCTCCTGCTGTGGGTTTAGGAACTTTGGTCTTTTGTAAGAACTTCCAACTCAGTGACTCTCAACTTCTTAATGCTGCAATCCTTTAACATAGTTCTTTGTGTTATTGTGAGCCCAACCATCAAATTATTTTTGTTGCTACTTCACAACTGTAATTTTCCTACTGTTATGAACTGTAATGTAAATAAATATCTGGGAAAAAATTCTGGTGCTCTTAAGTGACTCCTGTGGAAGGGACATTTGAACCCCCCCCCCAAGGGATTGTGACCCACAGGTTGAGAACCCATGTCCTAACTACTGAGTTACCTCTCTGTTCTTTTGTCTAATGTTTGGCAGAGTTGGCAAATAGGGCTCATCTCTCATGCCAACTTAGATAAACGATAAAGACTGCCCAGGGCTTTGTGCTTAGAATAACTTAGGTTCATGAGAATGCTTAGGGCAGGATGTCAGAATTGATGGATGAGGTCTACTATAGCACAGGAGTGGGGGCTGGGTATCAAGTAAACATCCCTTTTGCACCTCTACATGGTCTTTACCCCATAGTAAAAACCCTGTGTAAATAGCAACAAAAACCTTTGTATTCTCAATTGCCAAATTTGGGTTCAAAATCATCAACACATGCACCAAAGCACTATTTTCTAAGAATGAAGTATTCATCAAGTTGTAATACAACTCAAAACCTTTCTGAATCACCTAAAATACCCCACTGGCATTTCTTTGAGTCTTTCTGTAGTTTTACCATTCTTCTAGTATATGGCAATTCCTATTTTTTACTATCTGAAATAGCCCGATTCCATGAAAAATTTGTAGTCAAATCTATATGCACAGGCATGATGTTTTAAGTATTTATTATTTTTTATTATTTTTAGTAGTGTGTCTATATATGTGTGTGTGTATTGTGTGTCTGAATACATGTGTGTCTGTTGTGTGTCTGTGTATGTTTGTGTCTGTGTGTGTGTGTTTGTGCATGTGTGTGTGTGTATGTGTGTGTGTGTATGTGTGTGTGTGTGTGTGTGTGTGTGTGTGTGTCTGTAAGAGCATATGAGAGCCCCTGTCTCTCACTGGAGCCAGAGGCATCAGGTTCCAGTGAGTTGGAGTTAGAGGAGAATGTGGGGCACCCTGTGTATGTGCTGGGAACAGAACTCAGGTCCTCTGGAAGAGTAGTATATGCTCTTAATACTAAGCCATGTCTCTAGTTCTGTGATTATTATACTAAAACACATTCTTATAACAAATTTCTGGAACGTAAACACAAGTTATTTTGTATGTATCAATAAGTTGTCCTGAAATGCTGTAGAAACATGTTCATCAAATCTTTAAATATCAAAAGTGATAGTTTTAAATGTGCCCAAAGACTGATTAAGATTTAAGAAACTGATAAAAGAATTCTATGGTTTAGATGAACAACTAACTTTCCCCAAACTAGTCTCTGCACACAATGAGTCATAAAAATCTCATATTTGGAACTACGTAGGTGACAAAATGCTTTTTTTAGACACAAGATATAATAGAGGAAGATACTTGCTTGTCACGAGGATCTTGTCTCATTAGGCAGGTCAGGACATCACACCGAGCTGTACTTTGAGATGTTTTAGTGCAATCACCAAAAGTTCATATAATTATGAGGAACAAAGTTCTACACTACTACCCTGTTTGCAGCACAAGCCTGGTGTTTAAATCAAGACCAAGCCAGGTGAGTTTAGTCATGAACTGGCGCCTAAGTGGAAAACTCAACTTGAAGATTATTCTTACACACTGTAAATCCGTTTTAAGTAACCAAGGTGGAGATGTGGCAGATGTATTTGCCTTCACCACATTCAGTTCAACACCCTCAATAGGACAATCACCGGGCAGCTGCAGATGCAGTCAACACATGTAAAAATTATTAAAAGATGCAGTCAACACATGTAAAAATTATTAAAAGCCTAAAACAGTCTTAGCTTTTATTTATGGCTGAGAGAAAGTCCAAGACATAGTGGCAAAAAAAAAAAACAAAAAAAAACAAAACAAAACAGAAAACAAAACAAACAAGCCTGTGATCATTATAAAAGACATTCACCCTAAGACGGCTCCTTGGGAAGGCTTGGTTGGAGGGAAATGTTGGTGAGAGTCCCTATCTGTTCTTCTTAACGTCTTCGTTCGATTCTTGTAACCTAAATGACGTGCTATCAAAGTCAACGGTCTGGAAAACAGCACCACTTAGAAGCATCTATCTCTCATTATCCATTCTATATTTTTCAGTCAAGAGAAGAAAGGAACTGAAAAATATAGATTTTTGCATGTGCAGAATGGGATAAAACTAACGCATATTCCCCTTTGATTTGCATTATCTGAAAAAAACTATGTATGTATGCATGCATGCATACATACATCTATCTCTATCTTTCCATCTATCTATCATCTATCTATATCTATGTATCATCTATCAATCATTTAATAACCCTCCTTCCTTCCTTCCTTCCTTACTTCCTTCCTTCCTTTCTTTCTTTCTTCCTTTCTTTCCATCTGTCTGTCTGTCTACCGAATAAATCTACCTTATGCTATTCCTCCTATTGGGGAAGAAAAAATTGAAATCAATAAAATTTTGTCTTTTCATTCCAAATTGCTGTCACAGAGACAAACAGTTATTGTTGAAAGATATGATTAAATAATTCCAATAACCATCACTCACTCATCCACTCCTAACAGCGATTCGCTCTGTATACAACTCTGTGAGGTATTTACAAAAAAGTGAGTCCCTTCTCTGCAAGCTCAGGCAGTGCTGGGAACGTGTGAAGCACACATGTGTCACAACATCATCATTCAGAATCAGACTCTGTGTGTGGAGAAAGAGACATTTGTTTGCCAATACATTGTAGTGTGGAAAGAAAAAAAAAACAAAAAAACCCAAAAGCCAAGACTCCTTGTGCCTTTGAAACAGCAACAGCTGCCTTGAAAAAAATCATAAAAATAGTTAAGCATGGAATGGTAATTACTCAGCATGTCATCCGATTGCTGGATTAAAAACTCCAGATTTGTAATTACAACTCTCAGGCAAACAAATTCCTGACTCTGAAAATATATGTCCTCTCAGTGATATTTTTTAAGAACAGCGTTTGTCGAGGGATTTTGATGTATATTTTTAGTTATCCTAAAGATTCGATTCATATTTATTACTAGAGAAAATGTATAATGTAGGTCTGGTTTATTAAAATGTATTGTTCTATGTGGTGTCCTATAAAAGGAAATTTTCTAGTTTTACAACATGCTGAGGATGGCAGTACTCATACACTTTAGGATTTATTGTATGTGTGTATGTGTGTGTACACATGTGTGCGTGTATGTACAGGTAGGGTCTCACAGAGGCTAGAAGAGGGCATCAGATCCCCTGCCACTGGAGTTATAAGTGTTTGTGAGCTGTCTCATGTGGGTGCTGGGAACCTGACTTTGGTCCTCTGCAAGAACAGTAGGTACTTTTAACCACTAAGACATCTCTCTCCAGCACTCCTCCCCATTCCCTGCCCCCCCTGCGCCCCACCCCCGTACCATTTCTTTACTGGACATTGAGTTCTGATCCTCTACAAGAACAGCAAATACTATTAGCAACTGAGCTATCCCTATACCCCCTGATAATACTCTTTACATTAAAAAAAATAACCTGAAAAAGGACAGGTACGCAGCTCCCGTCACAGAAGAGTGCTTGTTAGGCAAGCACAGGCTCTCAGATCAACTAATACTAAGGACTTAAAACAACCAACATAAAAGAGATTTAGAAATTCCATCACAAGTGTTTTAAAGGGACACCAGCCATGTTTATATATGCTACAGTACCAAATCTCTACGTGCTATTACATAATCATTCAGAAGGTGTGGGATGAAGCCTTTTAAGGGTTTTCTGGTGTTGCAAGCCTATCTCATATGTATAGCCCATCTTTGGTTACGGCCCATAGCTTATTTTGTCTGTGCTTTAATATACTGCCCTGACTGTCTGGGGAAATGGTGCAGGGAAGAAGATCTGCATTGAGGTGCAGAGGTGAAATGTGCAGATATCTCCAGTCTTCCCCATATGGGAACAGGGAGAATCCAGGCTCAGTGGGCTATCACACAGATCTACTCACCACCCATGCGATGGTGCGAGGGGCCGAGAGGATGTTTGCACACACAATGATGCTGGATACTGGAGAAGGGGATATACAGCGCTCGGTACTGATTTGAGTTGTTTTGAGACTGAGTTCCTCAAGGTGAACTCAAGAATGTACAAGTGGGGGTCGAAGCACAAAAATAGCTGAGCATCCTTGCAGTCAGTCTTTGGAGGGGATCCAGTGGTACGTGGAGTTGCGTGAATTCTTCCCTTTCCCCCCTGTAGCTTATAGATCCTTGCTTCAGGAGTTTTATTTGCTGGATGTGTTTCCTGTCTCCCTTTCGGAAAGCTATAGTGCCAGAACAGCAATTTTGAAGTACTTGCTGCTGAGCCAGTACTATGCTTTTCCTAAATTAGGAAGATTACTCTTTTCTTGTCAATCATTTGAATAGTAAATTAACCATTGCTTCAATAGTCGACCCAGCTCTGAGTAAAGCAATAAAAAAGGTGGGTTTCCTGATGTTTGTGGCTACATTTGAAATTATACATTATTTATTGCCAACCTTGTTTTACAACGAGACTACAGTCTCTTCTGCCTTTCTTCCCCATGTTTTTCTTTTCTAAAGACTTATTTTATTGTTTTTTTTAAGTGTGTGTGTGTGTACACATACATATATGAGTGCCTGTGCCTGCAGGCTGGAGGCCTTTGAGACTCTTGGATCTGGAGTTATAGGTGGTTTTGAACCACCAAATGTGGTGCTGAGAACTGAACTCCAGTCTTCCGCACGTATTCTTAACTGCTGCGCCATCTCTGCATCCCCATCCTTTCTGCTATATCATCCCCGAATACTGCTCTCTGCTTGAGAAAATTAGATCTGTGCGTATTTGAAAACTAGGTGTGCACACGTAAGTGCTTATGCTTAGGTTGTTACTAAAGAATACCTTAAATAATTCAATAGCATTTAATAGCACATCCCGGAAGCAGACTGACTCTCCCTTCTTCAGCAGTCATTAACTGTCAGTGGCTCTTCAGCTAGGGATGGGCTTCGTGAGTCTCTCCCCAACCCCTGCTGGAACTTTGATTGGCTTGGTCTTGTTCAGGTCTTACAGGTAGGCAGCTACAAGCTCTGTGAGTTCATTGGTGCTGAGGCTCTGCCATGCCCAATCAGCTCACCAGCAATCCTCCTCAGCCTTCGACTCTCAAATCTCCTAGCCCCCTCTTACTTGATGGTCTCTGGGAATCCGTGGGACCAATGAGATGCAGATGTCCCACACGTGCAGAACACAGATTGCACTGACTCAGTGAGTTTTTTTTTTTTAAAAAAAGAAACATGGAATTGGGAGGGAAAATGCTAGAGGGGTCTGAAAGGAGTTGTGGTGGGAGGGGCCATGGTCAAAGTGATGGGAAGGGGACGTGTTCAAAGTGATGGGAGGGGCCATGATCAAAGTGATGGGAGGGGGCGTGGTGAAAGTGATGGAAAGGGGGTGTGGTCAAAATTCATGTATGCGTGCAGGGCATTCTCAGAGAATAAGTAGAAATATATTAATGAAATAATATTACAAAATGGAATAAGTATTTACACCATGTAAGATTATGTTAGTGGCTCTGACGAAATGCCCGACATGAACAATGTACTGGAAGAAAGGTTTCTTCTGGCACATAGCTTTAAAATATTAGTCTATGGTCACTCGACTCCATTACCTTGGCTCTTGGACTATATGTCAAAGAAGTTTTTTTTACTATTATGATGAACAAGAAACAGAACAAAAATGGCACTAGACACCCTGTGGAGTCTTTAAAGGTATACTTCCTTCAGTTAGGCCCTTTTCTCAATGTTTCCACAGCCTAGCAAAATAAAGCCATTAACTGGCAAATGCATGCAATACGTGAGCCTGTGGGGACATTTACTATTCAAGCCATAACAACAACACACTGAATGGATCAAATACATTGATTCTAACACTTCAGACATGCCTGGTGAATGAACACACACACACACACACACACACACACACACTGTCTTTTAATTTACAGATAGGAAAGAGTCAACACATGCTTACAGTAGAAAATGCATGAAAAATGACAATATAAAAGCACCAAAGAGAGGTAGGAAAGCAGGAGGAGAATGAGGTGGTCTCAAAGAAGGCTGCATTTAGAGCACCCTTTGAAAAGCACAGCAAAATCTAGCAGAGAAAAATAGGGAGGGGCGTTATATGTTTCTAAACTTTGCATCTGTCAGAATGGCCTGGCAGCTGCTGATAACCCCATCCTCTGGACTGCCCTCCAGAGTCTCAGCATTGGTAAGTCTGAGGAATCCAGGTCTAAGTACTTGCATCCGGACAAGTTCAGGTATTGTTGATGTCACTGGTTCTGTGGCTACCCTTGTCAGACCAAGGTCTCTAGAGAAACCCATAGCAACACGAGACAAATGATGTATTCAGGGAAGGTGGAGTCCAAGGGACATGATGCAGGAACCTGAGCCTGAGGAGACTACCGATATTTCTAGGAAAGGTGTCAGCAACAGCATGTAGGACAGTTTAGAAGGCAGAAAACCAGAGAGAAGAAACCTGACTTCTGACTCTGGGAAGGAAAAGGAACCGAAGGAATAGAAGAGACGTCGCAAAAGTCCTTCCATGTGGTTTGCACCTGGCACAATGACTGACAGAAGAGAAAAGAAATGAAAGCTTTTTTTTTCCAGACTTAAAGTCTGGGTGGGGGCAATGGTAGTTCTGGTGTTGGAAGCCTAAGAAAGGAAGCAAGGAGTCATCACGTGAGAAGATGGTGCAGCCACTTCTGTATGTGTTGAAAAAGATTGTTGGGAGATGCAGGCAGGGAAACCTCAATGCTGCACATCTTGGAAGCAGCTATTACTGTCTTGAGGGATTTCTAAAGGGTGGAGAGAGAGAGAGAGAGAGAGAGAGAGAGAGAGAGAGAGAGAGAACTGAATCAGACCGAGGACTCCGAGATATATTGACAAAATGGTAGGGGATTGGGATTTGAGAAACCCTAGCATAAGAAATATTCATCTCTGTGATATTAACGGACTGAGATTTCATGATGGAATCTCTTGTCAACGCTGGAAAATGGCGCTGAAATATATCTAAGGCTAGACAAAAATGAGGCTTTTCTAGTGACAATTAGCTCAGTGGCACCTTCCAAAATTTGGAGCATCATGGGGCCAGGTGGGATAGGGCCTGAGGGATGAGTGGCAGGCTCTCAAAATGGATGCTGCTGGAAGTCTCAGCTATTTTCATATTGTTATAAGAAAACACATAATGCAAAATATTGTTGGGAAGAAAATTTTTAAAATCTCTTTTGGTTCATGGGTTTGGAGGGTTTAAGTCTACTATGTCTGGGGGGTCATGGCAGCAGAAAGAGAAGGCTTTACATAACAGCAGGACAGGCTGGAGGCAGTGAACCCAGAGCCAAAGGCCAGGCAATAACCTTCAAGTCCCCACCCACCTCTAGAGATTTGCTTCCACCATGGAGGACCCACCTTGTAAAGACTCCACAGCCTTTCAAAATACAAGTACCAGATGGGGAAGACACATTCCAAACACGAGCCCACGGGACACGTTTCAGATTCAAACCATAACACCGAGGGATATAGGGGTGGCTACCTCAAGACTACAGGAATACGAGACAACGTTCAAAGCTATATAGACATTTCACACTTCCAGAAAAGCCAAAAAAGGGACTGTCAATGACTTAAAGCACTGTGCCCTCAAGGAAACCAGATTATTTAAGAAGAAATTAATTTTAAAGGGAAGTAGAAATGTCTTGGCACCTAAAAAGTATTGTTAACTACATCCCATGGAACGTGTTAAGTGATGAATTCCAAGTGTGATGTTTTCAAGAGCAAAGATGAGTCATTTCCTTCGTGAGAAGAATTTCTAACTGAGCTAACAAGATAACTTGATAGGTTTGGGCTCCCAACTTTACTGAAAAAAATAATCTTAAAAAGGCAAATCCCAACCCACATAATAACTCAAAAGTAAAATCCGTTTACAGTATATTGAGGATTAATGGGGTGGGGGAGTGAATGAGTCCGAGCATTGTATAAAGTAGTGACCTGCTATTCTTGTACAGTTTTGTGGGGATTACATTTGGGGATAATTAGTTGGCATTAATTCTTGTCCATCATGGGAATTCTTGTTTTCAGACATGTAGGGTGCCAGTGTACTCAGTTTTTAACTACTAAAAAGAATAGATTAAATGATATTTAATACCATTCTTGTAAGGGACTTTTTATAACAAATATTCATTCTGTAATGGCACCTTCATCATATTCCTAATTAGACTTTCATAAAGTATTCCCTCTTAGGCAATTAAAGGTAAGCATGAAGTTTCACCATTCCTCTTAGGACGGGGCTTGGGATGTTACAAGCAAGACAAAAACATACAAAGAGCTTAAGAAAGAGTATAAGACCAAAGAGTTTCCAAACCATGTAAGTCAATAGAGAAAGGTCCCCTAGAAACCACCAGGACACAGGTTAGGGTTTTCTACCTTAACGTCCAGCTAATCAGACAACCCAGGCTGGAGATGGATCCGTGAGCATTTGGTTTGAAACTGAACGAGGAAAAGAAGTCTGCAACTAGCCAAAGATTGTTCTAGACCACGCATCATAGGTAGTGTTGACGTCTGCCTGGGAATGAATGTACTCTGTATCTAGCCATATGGAGATCAGATAATTTATCCAGAGTGCTGACCCCATTTATTTGCCTTTGGGCGCTATTGATGAATTACAGAACAAGAACCCCTAAACGTCCATTGTGGAGGAAGAACTGATGACTGATATTATTCCCCCAGAGATGACCTTTCTGAAGAGATCAAAGTAGAGGTTCTGAAAATGGAGCTCATGCCCTTCAGAATCACCTGTCAAAGTCTAGAATGACTTGGCCACAATACAGGTAGTCACACTTGAAAAGGGCTGTTCCTGCCACAGAGGATCAGAGATAGCGACACTGCCTAATTACCTGCAAAGCCCAGGATGGTCCCCAGGTCCTCCAATAAATAACTATCCTGCCCTCAATGTAACTAGTAGCAAAGTTGAGAAGCAGTGTGGTAGTCTTTAGGATGAGAAGGCGGCAATAGTTTTCCTGTTCCTCTTTATTAAAACATACTTCACAGAGTCCATTTTCAGAACACGAGATGTTGGAATGAAATGTGTCTGTCCCTGAGCATGGCCTAGCAAAGATCCCAAAATGGAAAATGCAGAGTTTAATCTAGGGGAGCTTGAGAGTGACCTCACTCAGATACATCTTCAGCATCTCTAAGCTCCAGTTCGCCTTCAGTGGCTCTGTCTGCTTTGAAATGCTTCCTGCTGTGTCTCTCATCTGCTCTTCTTCCTCCCTCCAGAGGATGAGTGGTGGACCCCGTCAGAGTTAATGCTTCTAGAAGTGGGGAACAGTAACATTCTACCTCCCTGACTCCTGCCATCAGCCTCCTCTCGGGGTTGAGAGCTGGATTAGCCTGCATGCTTGGCGCAAAGGCGCAGGGGTCATGTAAATAAATCATCAGGCATGGGAGTGTCAACTCTCCACCTTTCAAACAAGCGAGCACAGAGAAGTCTTACAAGAGTGAGACCACTTAGAAGCTACATTCGTCTGTGTGGAGTAAGAGTCTGCAGCGTGCCAACAAATCAGCTACACACACAAGCCCCTAAAGGGTGCACTAATTTGGGTCGCTGTCTTCAGACACTCAAGCAGAGGGCATCCAGTCCCATTACAGATGGTTGTGAGCTACCATGTGGTTGCTGGGATTTGAACTCAGGACCTCTGGATGAACAGTCAGTGCTCTTAACCCCTGAGCCATCTCCCCAGCCCCAGCTTGACGTTTTCATGCCTATGCTCCCTCCTTGTTCTCTGTGGTGATATGTCTCTCTCTTCTTATATAGCCATATACATAAACCTTCATATTTTCCCATCCCACTCATCTAAGAACAGAGGATGAATTGTATTAATTTTCTTTCAAAGTGGGTGATCAAAACTCTAAGCATTTGATCAGTTTCAAACTGGAATGGAAATGATCTTGGGAGGCAAAGGGCATTGCCCTGGGAAGACTGTCAACACTCACTGAGTTTGGAGCTGTAATCAATCCTTGTGTCGTTAACTTTCCAATACTCTACTTCATCAATCCTGAGACCTACAGTTCTAAGCAGCACTGCAACCCTTAAAAACTCAGAACACATCCCATAATGGAAGCAACGGAAAAAGCACTGTGTCAGAGTTTAATTGGTTTTGCTTTCTCTGCTGGCAGTTAAAATCATGGTACAGTTTCTCCTTGATGACATTTTAGATTCAACGAAATAAAAGAAGATGCTTTCCCAGCTTCTAAACTCATTCTGATCAGGCAGGTCATCTCTAATTGGTTCTTTCAAAAATGCGTGTACACGCACCAGCTCTTTCTCTCTCTCTCTTTAAATTTGTTCCTATTTTTGCCCAATTATATATTCCATTTACGAGCACATAAAAATGATTAATTTTGAGTGTGGCTTGGCCTTTTGTTCTCCAGATTGTTCTTTTTACTTTTACACTATCAGGAATTGCTAATGATGACTCCGACTTCTGAGTGCTAAGCATCTGTATTTATTTTAATAAGTTTTGGGGCCGAGAATAAAAGCAGAGGTTCAAATCTCCTCGGTGTCTTTGGCATTAACTGCCTTCACAAGCTTTATGGCAGTTACTTGACTTAATCTACTTTAATATATAGTTCAATTTTCCTACAATCCAAAGGGCTGTGTGGAATGAAATTATCATACCAGAACCCAGGAAATATATTTTCTGGATGTAATTATGTAAATTTGAATTCAGTGGGGCTGTGCACAATGGTGTTAATAGTGCCCACGGGCTATCAGATGATGGCAGCTGCCAACACTTGGTTCAGTCCTGTCTCAGGACAGGAGCCAACTCCTGACCTGGGTAAGCCAAGATCCCGACTGACAGGCTGCAAGAGAATCCTTCTACTCCAGGATTCCAGGGAGGAAACAAGACAGAGATTTCTTCTTGGGTCAGTAAAGCCCTATTAAGTAGTTCTCATTTGCAAGCAGTTTTTCTTGCTTTTTTACCTCAAGTTTCCTTAGCTTAATTTAGTCTCATTAATTCCAACCAAAGCTCCAGATGATCGCGGAGATGCCACACTGCCTTAACATCCCAGGATTCTGCTAAATGCTTCCTGCCTGAACTTCCAAAGATGTCTCAGCTTCTTCCTTGCAATTAATTCCTCCTCCTCCTGCTGTCCCCACCCTGGCGTAGCTGTCAGCCGAGCAGCAAGGAACTTCTGTTCTTTTTTATTTTTATCCTGATGCATGAACCTGTATAGTTCCTGCATGGCCCCCACTGAACTTGCTCGAGTTGGCTTGTGTTCCGTTGCCAGTGAAATGACCCAGCCACACATGGTTGGATGGCTGACCTGCTGACCACGAAGCTTCCGACAGTGCACAGAGCCTCGGTTCTGCTGAGTGGACATTCAGTTGCTTGACCCCTGTTCATCGCCTCACTAATTTTTTCCTGCATAATTGAGCTTATGCTTTCCTGAACCCATCTGTAATGCGTTTATTAATTGTTTTGTATACTCTCCCCCCAGACTTGCATCAATATTCACTTGCTATAAATCTTGTCCAAATTACTTTATCAATACAATTTGACTAATTCGAGGAGTGCCGATACATCCGTTATTTGCCTTACTGTCTTGAATACAAAGGCACTAAAGGACTTCTGCATATAATTATTACATACAATTTTCCAAGTAGTGTTATCCTATTTGTAAAATGTTATACTCTAAAATTTATTAGCACATTTTGACTCTTAGACACCGTTGGGTAGAAGGGTTCCTGGGCTATTAGCTAGCCTCATGGACTTAAACTTTCTAAACTCATGTTTTCTAGAAAGATAACTCATCATCTTGGTTGTAAAGATTTTTTGCTATGGTTTTCCCCATAGAAGCACCTGGGATTAACACTAGGAGTCATGCTTCTGTCTTTAAAGGTGGGGGAGGTATGACATGTAGATCAGTTACTTTAGCTAGATGCTAGGGAAAGTTAGTGCTAAGAAGCAAACAGCAGAAAGAATAAAATTGGCCTCCTCGCACATCCTGGCCTCTCACTCTTCCTCATCTTGGGTTGGAGCCTTTTGGTGAAATGCCAAGACTTTGAGTTTCCCCCTTTCTTGCCCATATGGAATAATAATTTATGGATCAGAAAATGAATCCCAAGGATTTAAATGGCCTCGAATTCATTCTAACCAAATAAATAAGCACCCAGCCCCAGAAATTAAGGGGAGTCTACACTCTGACTTCTCGTCGCTGCTGTTGATCTTTATTTTTTCTCCATGGGGCCACAGAATGAAGATGGCTTGGTTCTTCACAGGATCTGGGTTGCTTGTGTGTTTTTATTGACTTTGACTTGAGTGGTTATTATTGATTTTGGCTAGGGTGGTTATTATCAATAAGATGGTGATCACAAGCATAGTTGGGAATAATCATAGAGTGCTGCTAGCAAGATTGGTGTAACCAGTGTTATGAAAATGGTTTGGAATTGCCACAAGGAATGCCGTGTCGCCGACACCATTGCTGCATGGATTCCAAGGTCAGTTACTGGTAGTGTCTTCAGCTTTTATCTACAGCGATTTGCTTATAAAAACATTTGAAAAGTTGTATTTGGGCCTCCATTTCCCTTTTATCCTCAAGGTCATACTAAGTTGAAGCCAAGCTATGATGGGGATATTATGGACTCTACATCATCATGATGTTTGACCACATGATTGCACTGCTGGGCTAGGGTTACCTAGATTGAGGACTCATACTGATAATGTCTGGGTTAGGAAAGGCATGTGTCTTCATCATGGGTCTCATGCTCAAAATAGGAAAAAAAAAAAACACTATTTTTTTCCTGAGTGCTATAGATTGGATATTTAATGTTACCAAAAGACCCATGTGTTAGAAGCTCAGTCTTTAAGATGGCACTGTTGGGAGCTGGTGGAACTTTCATAAAAGGTTGAGCTAAGACTTTGGTCATTGGCAGTGAGCCTTTGAAGGGGTAGTTCTCTCTCTCTCTCTCTCTCTCTCTCTCTCTCTCTCTCTTATCACTTCATCTCTCCTCTTCTTTTCTCATTTCCCTCCCTCTTTCAAACAGTTTTCTCTGCCATTATACTCCCACTATGTTATCTGGCCAGTGGCCCAAGGCAATGAGTCCAACTAATCTTTTACTAACATTTCCACAAACATCATCCAAATCACACCTTTCTCGTTATACGCTGATTATGTTAGCTATCTTGCTGTGCCGATGGAAAGTTAACACATGGTGGAATTATGCTGAATGTTTGTAAAATGGAAGACCATCATGTGTTGTGAAATATTTAAAAGTTTTGTAGTGTACCAACGCTGGATTCTTTAAACCAAAATAAAAATCGAGAAAAGGCTGATATTTTGAAGAGGGCATTACTGGCCATCACTTTAAAAACTATCAATCTCTTATTGACATACACATGGGTGGTAGGACAACAGTTTTAAATAGAAACATAGGTGAATTATCTCCGAATGAGTAGGACCCCGGCTCCTGTGTCATTCTAGATTGATTCACAATCTTTTTTTAGGGCTGGAGAGATGGCTCAGGGCTTAAGAACACTGGCTCCTCTTCCAGAGGTCATGAGTTCAACTCCCAGCAACCACAATCTCTTTCATCCATCCTTTTCATAGTTGATGATGAAATACTAGGCATGTGAAGAGCCCTTTATCAATTTTACTCCTTGGGGGAAAATGGATGAGAGCCACATGGACTGAACATGCACCAAAGAAAGATCAAATGAAAAAGTGGCTGTATCTTTGTCATATAATATAATGTGACAGTTAAATCATGGTACTGAAGTTTTTCACAGCCGAACAGGGTCTGAAGACCACACAGTGCTTCTATTTGTCACCCGAGATCATTAACAAGGGAGCAGAAAGACTTTGGCTATTCTCTTGAGTGGGATTTGGGTTGAACAACCAAGAACTAAAAGAATGGAGAGATCACCCCCTTCCGTCGTGACAGAGATTCGGGAAAGGGCCGTAGAGCGTTGCCCTGTGGAAGCCATATGGGTTGTTCTACAAGCAGAGCACCCGCTTATTATGTGTCCCCAGTCAGGAGCCAAGAAAGGCATTCTGAAAAGGGTAACCGAGTTAAAAACAGCCTCTTAGATGACACAATAACCTTTGAAGTGACCACCCAAAGAGGACAGGCTATGTCCTCTTCCTCTACTTATAAAGCTAGATGAGCAAACCTTGTGGGGGAGAGTCCAGAAGGAAGCAGCTGATGGTGTCACCTGAGGACTGACTTTAAACTGGGCATCTGCCACTCACGGTAATGCCATGTTGTTTTACTTATGGAAGGGTTATTGTGTAGTAATGTCTAGCGGTTCCTTTGAGTCTGGAGTGTCTTTGCCATAGCCACCAACTTTTAGGACCACAGTAACCCTGTGGAATCATAAATCACCTTCTGCATCTTTCCCTAGGTTTTTCTTATTACATTAGGCAGTGGCCATATCTGTCCTTATCTATACCATAGATCACCTTTACCTTCTCTATACAGCCATGTGGCAGATCTCCCTCAGAGTCTCTTAACAAACATATAACGGGATGTGTTAGCTTCCATCAGTACCCCACAGAAGTCACCGTAGGGGATCCACCTCCCTTCCTTCTATTCTTCCTCTCCTTCTCTCCCCTACTCTCCTTATCTGTTTCTACTTTTTACTTCCCCCTTTCCCTGTTTCTTTCCTGTCACTATTTATTGACTGGCGATATTTTGCTGAGCATAATGCCAGACATTGACAATACAATAATTATTCAAAGTCCCTTCTTCTATGGAGTGGAATGGAGTGGAGTATACTGTGTGTGTGTGTGTGTGTGCGTGTGTGCGCGTGCGCGTGCGTGTGTGCGTGCGTGCGTGTGTGTGTGTGTGTGTGTGTGTGTGTGCGCGCGCGCGCATTTGGGAAAGGGTACTATATAAGTGCACTGAGAAAAATCACCATGGAAATGATAGGTTGGGGCATTGTTGAGAGTCATGAATATGCACTACAGACTGAGAATAGAGAGAAGCTGCTTTCAATATGATGGTCTGAACGAACTCTTGGATGAAGACACCAGAATAATACAAAGGAGCAAGAGCTCATCTAAGGCAGGGGTGTTCTAGAAGGACCAGGTGGTGTAAAGCCCCAAGATAGGATAGAGCTAGGTGTCTTGACACACAAAAGGCCGCCGTGACTGGACAGTGATAAAATGGGAAGAGAGGAAGCCATGAGGAAATTGGTGCTATCCATGTCACGATGATCTTTGGGTTTCATCAGTCTCATGAGGTATAAATCTTACACAAGCACCCACTTCCTCTCTCTCCCCCAACCAAAGTCTCCTCCATCCAAGCAATTAATATCTTGCATGAATATCATTCATTTTCTCTGTATTCCTGCCAATAAACTCCAAAATAACAATTTAGGAGATGCTCAAAGGAATAAGTTTCTAATGAGTCACCTTTTCACGTACATGTCTCCTGAGTAGAACACTGCAGTGAGCAAGCTTTGCAGGGCCAGCAAGTAAAAGATGGATCAACTTTCAGATTGCAGTTCCATAAAAGAATTTGGTCTTGGGCTGGAGAGATGGCTCAGTTGTTAAGAGCACTGACTGCTCTTCTGAAGGTCCTGAGTTCAAGCCCCAGCAACCACGTGGTGGTTCACAACCATCCGTAAGGAGATCTGACACCCTCTTCTGGTGTGTCTAAGGACAGCTACAGTGTACGTAGATGTAATAATAAATAAATCTTCAAAAAAAAGGACTTGGCCTTGATTTGTTGCACAGTGCACAGTCCATGAATGTGTGTTCTTAGATGGTTGATCTCCACTCTATGACATTTCTCTCAAGACAGGAAGTGCTTGACTGCCCTTATCCACTTGTCAGATGGCTGCTTCAGAATAGGAAGTGAGGTTTTCATGCCACCAGTCTGCCCTTGCTCTCTTTTTATGCATGTTAGACTAGTCACCACCATTACATCTGTAAAGCCCCATATTTTATATATATCCTTCTAGAACCCTACACCAATCACCTCCAGTCCCCTTACTCTCTCACACATGGAGTTTGGTACATCAGCTCTATGGCCTGGCCCTTTACCTGACAAACATGGTACCCTCAGTCAGACACTCAATATTTCTGACTCCCTGACTTCTCTACTGAAAACTATAAGGCAGAACTGATAGCTAGCCACAAGTGTTGGTAAGTAGATGATGAGATTTCCCTAAGTGTCTAACAGAGCGTGGGGACACACAGTGAACAGAGACCGATATCAACTGCCTTTTGTTCCTGTGTATAATTTAACCATGATCTCTAGCTTTGGAGTGCTCTGCATTTCTGCATTGTCAGGCCCAACAAGAGTCCAACAGATATGCAATTATCATTCACCCCAAGCCACACTACCATATATGCCCTTCCCTGGGAATCTTGAAATTCTGGGTACCACTAGCATATAGGTTTCTATTTCAAAAACCAAGGATCAAGGGACAAATTAATTATATCATGAAGAATACATATCTCAGAATCTGGCTGTTTCAGTATTGGCATCACTCTCGGAGAACAAGGTGGACACCCAATCAAGAGACAGGACAAGCCGGGCAGTGGTGGCAAACACCTTTAATCCTAGCACTTGGGAGGCAGAGGCAGGCAGATTTCTGAGTTCGAGGCCAGCCTGGTCTACAGAGTGAGTTCCAGGACAGCCAGTGCTACACAGAGAAACCCTGTCTCGAAAAACAAAACAAGAGACAGGACAATAGATAAGCATTCTGAAAGTCCAGATTCTACTGCAAACTGAGTGACATTAAACGACGATACAACATACAGTTTGAGGCATCCAGGGTTCCATAACCTGGGAGAAATCATGTTTTGATCCAACCTAGTATCCACATGTAACTGCTGCATATAAACAACAACACACCCTTACTTAAATCAGAGGGTACTCAGGGTTAGAAAAGAAAACGCATGTCTAGAAATGACAGCTGCTATTGTTTCTCTGCCATATGCCCACAAATATTTTTTTCCTTCTTTTTTTAAAATCTTTCCAATCAAGAGAAATTAGGCAGCTTGTTGGCCTTGGCAAAGTCTAAGTAATGATAGAGTTTAAATTCTTGGATTCTAAATGAATGTAGATGCACATGCTGGAATTCTTCTAATTTAAAATATCAGTCATCTACTTAATTAAATCACTGGGTATTTTTTTAAAACATCATTTGTGAGTCTTTAATACAGTACAAGACCTTTCAGCTTACACTGTTCCAGGTACTTGAATATTAATATTCTAAAGCATAAGTTCTGATAAAGAGAAGCCTGTATTCCATCAAGAATTACTGTAGCTTTAGAAAGTAAATACAGTCAACTAGTTTACTATTTTAAAAGTGGGTGGGTAATAAAATTATAAATGTCAAGCACCATGGTGTTGCTGTCAGGCAAGTGACCTTCCCCAAAGTGTTTAATCTGTGCAAACATAATGAAAAATCCATCAGTTCTGTTACCGTCCCTTCCCCTCCTCTTCCGACTCTCCCACCACACTGATGCATACCAGATCAGTCAAACACTGGGATCCATTCATCATCCTTCCCAAGATTTAGAGGCAGTTTTACTACAGCCTTGTGGTTCCCAACTCATTTGGGAACAACAGTGCTCTTCTTGGGGAGCGGTAAACCACAAGCAATTTGTGCTCCAGTGCCTTCGGTCCTTTCAACATGAATGAATGAGGTTCCTAGAAAGGCTTAAATAAACATGTCACATGACGATGGTTGCCATTCACACCCTTATTCAAGTCATATGAGAGGGGCATTCAGTGTGAAGGCAAGTACTAAGTTAAGCACTAAATAGCTAGTGCTGGACTGCAAAATACTCAGGTCATTTATTTTTTTTTAACTTGATTATTAGCTACACTTTTCCCATTCTCTATAGGGAAAAGTGTTCCATTGTTTCTATTCTTGATCCAAACTGCTCATTACATGTGAATACAAATGTCCCCATAAACCCAGACTCTTGCTTAATATACTTGGTGCCCAGCAGGTGGGGTTATTTTGGGAGGATTTGGGCACTTTGAGAGGTGGGGACTTGATGAAGAATCTCTTCAGGGCTATGCCTTTGAAGGGTGTGGGTGGTCTCTGTTCCTTTCTTACTCTCTGCATTCTGTTCAGCTTGAAGGCTCCCCTCTATCACTCACTTAAGGTACCATGATGCTCTTGGTCCATATGCCTTGGACCAAGTGAACCTACTGAACATACTGAAACTGTGAGCCAAAATAGTTAGAATAAGGAATCAATAAAATAGGAAAGCATCTTCCCCTCACCTTTAGAAAACCGTGCTAATGAGATCATGGTCGTAACTGGGAATTCTAATATGAGTTTGGCTGTTGATGCAATTTAAACAGGTTTCTTTGCCTTTCTGAGTTTGGTTTCTTCATCAGGATGGAGTTTGGAGCACCAGGACTCTTCCAATCCATAGGGTGTTTTTTTGTTTTTTTGTTTTTTTGTTTGGAATTTTGTTTTCTCTCCTTTGCATTTCCTTTGAAATGCAGAAGGATAAAGACTGATGTTATTTTTTAAGATGGCTTTTGATCACTTGACATACTGAAACATGAGGGAAAAAAAAAAGCCAAGAGAACAGAAATTTCATAATATTCCATTTAGTCCCTGCTCCCTAAATATCATTAGCTCTCTTTAAAAAAAAAAAATCCAAAAAGGAAAAAAAAATCTGAATAAGTGAAAAGCCAAATAAAAAGCTCTGCAGTGATAAGCTTTTATAACCCAATAAAACTCAAGAACCACAGCTCAAGGGGATGGGCGCCAACTCCTGCAGAATGAGACACTTGACATGTGCTCAATTTCGATCCTAAAAACTCATGAAATACCGACTTAATGATCATCTATCAGAGCAGTGGGAAACAGTGGTGTGGAGAATTGACTCCTTTCTGGCAGGGTTACCTGGAGACTGTCCATTTGTTTCTCTCTCTCTTTTTTTTTTATTTTTAGCTGGGGTTAAAATTGACGATGACCTTGGAGGTGGGAAGGGAGCTTTAACACACTAAAATTAAATTAAATTGAAATGACACAGCTCACAAACTTGATAGGGAACAAGTACGTCCTATAGCCTAACCAAAGCATTTAATGTAGAGAGAGCGCACCAAAAATAGCAAGCATGTAGGTGTCCGCCAGCTTCGAAGCACTTTGGAAAGCCTTCGGTGATCATTCCTAAGAAAGGGTTTTATTTAAAATACCAGCAGAGTGGGAATATCAACCTTTCGGGATCTGCATCTCAATTTAACGTCACTACATCTCCATTTCCACTTTAATAGAATTCAAAAAGCCCCTGTGTCCAAAGGCATGAGAGGCTGAGCTATCTTTTCAGCATTCATAATTGCAGAAAATTCTGTTCACGACAGATTTCTTTTTAAGATACTGTTTGCAACTGAAAGATTTGCAGGTGCTCAGCTTAACAGGTAGAGCAGGCTCTCGGGGTCTGTAGGTAGCACTGTGAGTTTTTCAGGTAATAGTCTTCTGTAGGACAGTGTCAGAACCCTTAATCTTCTAACCACAATCTATGATCCAATCCTGTTAATATATAAGTACATCTGGGCATGTAACACACACACACACACACACACACACACACACACACACATCCCTTTATCTACTTCCAAATACATGATACAAGCATGCCTATTAACAGCTCCCTTGGGCATTTGTTCAATGTCACAGCGTCATACCTTCCCTGTCCACTCTTAATTAAATGGGCTCATATCCAGCTCATTTCACCCCCCCTCCCTCATAACACTTTGTCACCACCCACATGTCGAAACATGTGTTGTGACTGTTGTGAGTCAGCGACAGAGCTCTCACTTCCACCCTGAGTGGACCTGGTCACAACAGAGGGATTTATGTGAGAAGGGACGTGCTCTGCCTGACATTGTGAGAGGGCCAGTGTATTTTCTGTTTAAGAGGACAGTTTCCATGAACAGGAGTAGACAGAATCACTCAGACGCCATGGGAACAGGTGGATGGTGAAGAGGAGATGATCTAGGCAGATGACAATGGAGGTGGCAGCATGCGGTCAGAAATGTTTAAGGACTTGACCATGGGCTCTTCAAATGTTTGTGGTAAGAGAAGATCCAGGAATGGCGGTACAGTTTTAATGCAAACACCAGAAATATGGAGTAGTTTTCCCCTGTTATAGGAAAGGGTGAGGGTAGAGGGTATTGGGGTTATCGGAAGGTGAACAGCACAGTGTTGGATAGACGTTGGCTGCTGTGTAGGAATGCTAAAAGCAAGCAAGCAAACACTCAGCCTCCTGAGCATAGAATCTGGAAAGAGGGCTGGATGAGGAAGGCAAGATACGATGTTAAATCAGAAAATATGCTGTTTAACACTGCGATAGAAGGAGATGACCAAAGGAGTCAGTGTGGGTGGAAGAGAAGGGATGGGTATGCTCCAGTATGAGGTGCTCCAGTATGAGGTGCTCCAGCTAAGAGGTGCTCCAGTATGAGGTGCTCCAGTAAGAGGTGCTCCAGTATGAGGTGCTCCAGTATGAGATGCTCCAGTAAGAGGTGCTCCAGTATGAGGTGCTCCAGTATGAGGTGCTCCAGTATGAGGTGCTCCAGCATGAGGTACTCCAGCATGAGGTGCTCCAGCATGAGGTGCTCCAGTATGAGGGTGCTCCAGTATGAGGTGCTCCAGTATGAGGTGCTCCAGTATGAGATGCTCTAGTATGAGGTGCTCCAGTATGAGATGCTCTAGTATGAGGTGCTCCACTAAGAGATGCTCCAGTAAGAGATGCCCCAGTAAGAGATGCTTCAGTAAGAGATGGCCCAGTAAGAGATGCTCCAGGATGATAGGAACAGGGACAGGACAAGGGCTACAAAAGACACTGGGAATAAAAAAATATCTGTAGGGAAACCAAGAGAAAGGAATGCCCTGGGAGTCAGTCCTGTGCTTTCCCATGTGAGTGATGAGGAATGTCTACAGTGACAAATATCGCTGGCAGGCCAGGTAAGATAATGATGAAAAATTAAACCTCAACCTTAAATGCATGGAAGCTACGAGTGTTCTCAAGAAGGGGAAAGCAAAAAGCACAAAGAGGGCATGAAGACAGATGCTGGAAATGGGGTCCATCCAGTAACAAAACGGGACAAAGTAATCATGTGGGTGGTTTCTTGCAAAGTCCTGATAAATGGTGCAGTGTCCCTGCTTTCTTGTGTGACTCCCCCTTTTCTCCTTCAGATACCCTCGCTTCCCGGGGTCCCACCTTCCTTTCTATGTCTAATTTGCAGTCCTCTCTGACAATCCATCTTTGTGTTTATTTCCTATGCCTGCCTTCCAGTATCCAGTAAGCCTGCCTCTTTGCCATTCTGCATTCCTCGTATGTGTATTATGTCCAAGCTATTAGCTCCTGGGAAGCAGAGACAATGGCTTACATTTCTTCTGTATTCTTCTACATGACTTCTGGAATATTATACACAGGGTCAACATGTAGTAGGGCATTTGTTACAGCTCGCCTTCAGATTAATTCTTATTCTTAAATGAACTGATTGTCTCTGATAATATCTTGAGAGACAAAATCAGTAACAGCCATTGTGAGATTCATGTTATAATCATATTCTTTCAGAAAATCATAAGCTCTCAGAGTAAAATCATTTCATAGCAGAGCCCAATGCATGCTCTGTGTTTCATTTATCACATGCCCTTCATCATCTAGAGTCCTTGTTTTAAGGGTAAGTTCAAAAGATATTATTGCCAAGTCACTCAAAATCTTTAGAATGTGTCATTACTATGCTTCTACTTTGTTAAATATTCAACATTCTCATTTTATCTCTGCTTTTAATGATGTAGCCATTTAGTTCTAACTTACAAACCTAATAATGGTACATTCTAACTTAAAAAGGACAACCTTAGTCGGAAGCAATTGTTAAGTTGATCCGTCCCTACAATAGAGGCTGATACTGTACATGAGTTAGCGTGCACATTGGTCCTGCCATTTCTGTCAAGGACGAAAGGAGGAGGCAATTTTCAAGCTCCTTCTGTCCCTACATCTGGTATGTATCCATCCCAGCTATCTATTCCCTTGGAAAATATTCCTTATTTTCAACTGCATTGTTAACTCACTTGCTTTCCCTGGGAATGTAGACAGTCCTTTGTTTACAATGGCTTGAGATTTTTGTAGCCTCTTGATGGCAAAAGTGACATGCATTCCGTTAGAAACTGTACTTCCACCTCAGAGGTGGGATCTTTCAGGGGCTAGTGAAATACGGTTGGGTTCCTTCTAGGGATGCTGAGCAGGGGCAATGGGCCTCAGCTTCCTGTCACCTCTGTGATCGTGGCAGAGGAAGCCACACCATACAGTGTGTTGGTGTCATTTACCTGTGATGCTCTACAGGTTACGTATATTAAATATATCTTTGAACACAACGTTTTCAACTTAATGATGGGATTTACCAAGACTAATCATAGAAAAGTTTGATTGTTTACCTTTTCTCCTCGCCAATGGAAATTATTAGATCGTGGTGTCTGTTTTGCAAAGCTCGGCACTAGGAGAGATTTGACTTCAGTACTGTGAAACATACTTTTATAAGGGAGATATTTTTATACATGGTCATGGTTTCAAGCACACCTGTCTGTCACTGGGCTCAGCCAAGTGGTCCGAAAGCAGACAAGAAATAAACAATGACTATTTACATCATGACTGGGCACTGAAGAGCTGTGCACTCATGTCGGAATCAGCTGCCATTTTACACCCTATTCCAGAAGAGCAATCGCCAGATGTTTAACTTATTTACCATTAGATTCTCTAAGCAGCTTGGCTGTGGGAACCACCTGTCTGTTAAATCTTATCCGAGCAAACCTGAACTACAGTATGACCATTCACAGTGTACTTTCCAGGAATCAGGAGTTCAATTCCCCACTCCCTCTGCTTTCTCTTTCTTGAGTGCTGAATTTTGAATAAGAAGCATATGCTATATTCTAGAGTGAGCTGGTGCATATATTTAGGGCTTTGACAGGGATGGTTAATAAAATAATGGAGTTGGGCTGGGAATTATCTCCTTATTCAAAAGAATCAACTTAGGAAGTGATAGATTCATACTGCTGAACATACACACACACACACACACACACACACACACACACACGAGAGAGAGAGAGAGAGAGAGAGAGAGAGAGAGAGAGAGAGAGAGAGCGCTTTGCTTTTAGATTGCCTTCAGTCTATGAAAAGTAGAAAAAAAAACCCAATATCAATTTGCAGAGAGAGTGATTTAGAAGGAAAGAAAGGAGGCGGGGTATGATCAATGATCAGTGCATGCCGTGTGTAAGAAACATCACACTGAACACCACAGGCATGTCTCTTTTTAAATATGTAATCATCAAAAAGAAAGCTCAGCCACATTTGTATGCAATTAGAAATTGAATAGCACTAAGGACACACAGGGTAATATAGCCAGGCAATGACTCTGCAGGCTTCCCTTCCTGGGGATGGCTCTTCAGTCACTCTAGATACCGTGCTGACAGTTTTGAGCATTTAAAGATAGACCGAGACACCATACTAAGAGGAGATTTTGGGGTTGGAGAGATGGCTTCTTGGCTAAGAGCACTTGGTTAGATGCACTTGCTGTCCTTGCAGAGAACCCTGGCTTGATTTCTGGTACTCACATCAGAAGTTTAACAACCACGTGTAACTCAATCTGATGTCCCTTTCTGCCTTTGCACGCATCTGCATGCATATGACTCACAGAGAGAAAAATAAGTATCTTTTAAAACCTTAGTAAGAAAAGTTCTTACTTTTAGTATCATAAGTAGACTTATGATACGAAATCTCGAAATGACTGTTACTATCACAATTCAACCCTTGACCTTTGGTGCATTGACATGGCAGGAAAGAACACCCTTTAGGAATAGAAGAATAGCTGTCTAGAGAATACACCCCTCTGTCTTATGCAAACTGGGTGCTCATCAATCTCTTTTGCATGAATTAAGGTTTTCTGAGTGAATAATAAAGGTAACGTATATAGTACACTACATTATACATTAGATGTGACATAATCCAAACAGATGAACAGAACCAGTTTAGCAGGGTTTATTTTAAACACAATGTGTTACAGGGAGTCTGGTACCTGGGAGCTGAGCCTGCTTTGAGAGTCTATTCTCTCAACCACGCTACTTAGAAGCACTTTAATTTTGTGATCGCAAAGACTTGGCTCAATACATCATACACAAGGGAAGAAGTCTCGTCCAGTTCTACTCCATTCAGTGTTTCAGAGACAGACCAAGCCTGGTATTCTGCACGGTGCATTGAGACATCCAGGTGTGAAAGAACTGCTGTCGGAAGGTTGCTTTCTGAGCAGAGGAGAATCTCTCCCCATACTCTTGTCCCATGAAATGCTCCTGCTTATTGCTTCTCTAACAGATGTGCTGTGGGCTGGGAAGGATGCAGAGGGAGAGCCACCCTTTCTAGTGATGGGTCTGCACTTGTGGTTCCAGTATCTATTCATGGTGCACTCTTGTGAGCTCCACACTTCCCATTTATGGCCTGTTTCTTCATAGACGCTAAACTCTATGTAGAAGGGCTATATCTTTTCTATTTTTAATATGTTCTCTATATTCATAGATGCATATAATATATATGATATCCATGTACAGTGCACATGTGTTTATTATATGTGCATGAACATAAATATTTTCCATGTATATCTCTGAGCACCATGTAAATAATACATAAAGTATGAGTTGTGCACCTATGTAGGTAGGAGCGTGCATGTGCTTGTTCATGTATACCTGTATATCCCAATACTGCATGTTATAGAGGCTACCAAGCAAATATAAAGCTAATTACCTCCTTTGTTGCTTCTTCATATAGATTTGGACAGTGATTACTTATACATTCCAATTTCACATGCTGTAATAGGAAATGTGGATTTGAATTCAAATAATCTGAATTAGAACCCCCATACCTAGTCACATAGGCTAGTCACTTACACCCGAAAGCAATGTCTTTCTTGGTGAGAAGGAGGAAGTTTTAATGTCTTTTTTCTGCTACAGTTAGGAATGTATGTAAAGAACCTAATGTGTGATAATGTGAACTGTTTTGGACCTTGGCATGATTTTTTGTTTATGTCTCCCTCTACAGTTTGAGTGAAAGTGCCTAGAGATGAAGATTGCCTGTTAGGAGTCAGCGTGGAGCACAAGCCTCCGGCAGCTGTTGGTATATAACCCATTTAAGATAAATCCATAGAATCTGGAATGTAGTTAAATAAGCCTAAGGCCCACTTGAAACATTACCTTTTTTACGAACATGTTCTCTTCCATTCATGTTCTCTGTCATTGAACGATCACCAAGCAAAAGGAGAAAAGAAATCTGTCTTTAGATAAATAATTAATAAACACTTTTACTGTATATGATTCTGAAGCTTTTAAATAAGCCTAATTTGAAGGTTAGTTTAGTTAAATGTGAAACATCAATACAGATTAATGTCAAGATAGACTGTGATCTGTCTGTAAGAAGTTACTTCTAAGAATTCACAACAGAAAAGAATTTGGAATTTGCTGATCTCCCCCTCCATCTCTGGACAGTGGATTCAAGAAAGCAGCAGTCAAACTGCTGACTGTTAAGTTGAAACAAATGCCAGTAACAGGCAGCTAACATCCATCCATTCATCCATCTGTCCATCTGTCTCTCCGTCCATCTGTCTGTCCATCCAACCATCCATGCATCTGTCCATCCATCCATCTATTCTTCCATTTAAAATTGAATAAAGCTCAGACATTCTCAACTCTTAGGAACTGAAACTGCCCCCATTTGTCTTGTCTATGTTATGGTGACATTCACTATTGGGGACAATGGTTCACAAGGAAGGCATTGCAAACATTTGAATCCAGAAATGGTACAGGTTGAATACAAACATTTATCTCTTTTTCTTACTCTATCTCCCAGCTGAGTCTCCAGCTGTGTGTATAATTCATAAAAGAATAGCAAGAATGTAATTACTGTGTGGACTGAATAGTTCTTGCCTCTGATGGCTACACAGCCTCTTATTTCCTGTCACTAGTGTTCCACCAAGACTTTATTTTCTGTCTCTGTGCCTGTCTGCTAAGTAGTAATCCTCCCTCCTAATTCTACAGCTGGCCACTTTCCAGCCCAGTAAGACATCCCCCAGGGAGGGAACGCATCTTCCTTAGTCCTTACACATCATTATCACCACTTTTCTGATGACTTCATGTCTTATCGCAGTCCACGCTCATCAGAAGTACAAGAACAGATTTAGAAAATTGGGTAGAATACTTTCTGAGTTTTGAATACTATTGTGAAAATCCTTAGTTATAATTTTAGTATAAGTGTACATGTTAGAAGGATTTTAAGGAACCCAAGCTGATTCTAGCTCGTCCCTATGAAGGGCACTTGTCTATGTCCTGGTATCACTTTGGAAAAATCAGTTAGGTCCACTGTAGCATCCTCGGGACCTTGCCCTAAACACATGTCCTGATGATGAAAGGAGCTTTGGCTATTCCCTTTCTAAGGGATCATGTTTTATGCCTCTAGACCTAGTTTATGCCTCTAGTAAGCATTCCTGACTACCAATCCTAGGGACGCTCAGGAGTTGATAATTTGACGAGACAGCTAACTTCCAGTAGAGTCGATGTTGATTCAGGACAAATGTGTTCTTTTTCTGG
The DNA here is from genome assembly GCA_964023405.1 of Apodemus agrarius. Lineage (NCBI taxonomy): Eukaryota > Metazoa > Chordata > Mammalia > Rodentia > Muridae > Apodemus > Apodemus agrarius. The sequence continues at coordinate 20,927,454 of OZ030019.1, forward strand.
GGATTTTAAAGGGAAAAAATGAAATCAAGATAGTCATGAAAAAAGAATGTACATTTACTGCGACTTATCTGTCTAAAAAGAAGCAAAGTTGGCCATTTGCAAAGGCAGAGCTACTCTCCAGCAGAAACGGCAGTAAGATGGAGGGTCCAGTGGGACCATCCACTATGGTGATGCCAGGAAAATGCTTTATCTCAGACTTCCATGAAGTAACTATGCACGGCATTAAAATAAATGCCAAGGATTAAAACTTGCAAGTTGGGCTGCTGTTGCTTCCACACAGAAGTCCAGTTCTCAATGGGTATACTGGGTGAAGAGGTGCCAGCTTCCTCTGTGTGTGTTTGGTGTGTGTGTGTGTGTGTGTGTGTGTCTGTGTGTGTGTCTGTGTGTGTGTGTGTGTGTGAGAGAGAGAGAGAGAGAGAGAGAGAGAGAGAGAGAGAAAGAGAGAGAGAGAGAGAGAGAGAGCACGCGCGCGCGCACGTGTGGTGTATGCACATGTATACTCATGCTTGCCAGTACACAAGTGGAAGCCAGAGGATGACACTGGGTGTCCTTTAAGTCACTTAAGCCCATTCCCTTGAAACAGGGTATCTCATGGAATCTAGAGGCAGGTAAGCCCCAGTGATGTTACTGTCCTCATCCTTCACAGCTCTCGGGTTACAGATGCACCCATAGCCATGCCTGGCTTTTTACATAGATGCAGGAGGAGGACCTCAGATCCTCGCAAACACTCTTGCCAACTGAACCATCTCCCCAACTCTGACTGTTATTTTAAATGGGAAAACCTTGTCAAATATGTTTCTGATTCTTTGTGGATAGTAAACAGTGAACACAACCTTAGTGGAGTGGGGTATTGATTTGGAAGCGGCTTGTCATCACAGGTGTGCGTTGAGGGTGCACATTAATACATCTCTGTTTCTATATTGACAGCTACAAGCTGAATATGTTATAAAGTGAAGGGGTTTATTTGACTCAGCAGTTTTAAAGGCAGTCACATACTATAGCGGAGAAAAGAACAGGGGGAAAACCATGAGCAAAAGGAGTGGAGAACATGGGGTGATCTCATTTCAGAATTCACTCCAGGAGATCAGCATTAATCTCATGCTAATGATAGAGCCACCTTGACCAAATTCCATAGTCTTTTACAGCTTCTACCTCCAAATGCTACCACAGAGGAGACCAAGATTCCAGCAGGCAAACCCCTAGGAATGCTTGAACCATTTCCGAATCATAGCCAATTGAGAGAACTATGCAGGAGTTAGAAATAATCCCAGCACATAGGAACAGCAGGTGCCTAAGTAGTCTGGCCATTCTGTTCTCAATCTATCATGGGAGAGGCGACTCCCCTTGAGGCCTGAGTCACCTCAGATCCAGATGGAAAGGATTCCACAGGGTAACTCCAGGCCTGTGTGCAAACACTACAGAACTCGAGTCATTGGATCCGTTCATTTCTGTTCTTCAAGTTCTCCAGTGTCTGAGGGGAGAGTGACAGGAATGGGCAGGCTCTGCCTTTAATCTCAGTTCTTCACTCACGACTACCAGCCATTGGCCTAAGATCAGTGGGAGAGACACATGGTATAAAAGGTTCTTCATGAGCTCTTCCTACAGCGGAGGGGGAGGGGACAGAGCAGCCATCTCAGTCTCCAATCTCCTCCGCTTCAGCTCTCCTCTAAAGCCTCTTAGCACACGGGGAAGGGCTGCTCATTTTCCACACATGAAACCTTTTCACCTAAGAAATTGTTATGTGACTTTGGGTATATAGGTCTATAAAAATCACCCAGGAATCAAATATTCATTGATAATAATTGTGAAGACATTTTCAAAGCAATACGTTGCCATACATATAATTCTTCTATTTTGCCAGTGACCAAAGGAAATTTGCATGCTAATGGGATGGGTGTGCCTGTATATTTTATGTAAAGAAGTAAATCTTGGCTAATATTTGCTACTGAGGGGCTTGGTCACTTTTAGGGTTTTTCAGTGTTGACTGTATCCTGTTTCTATCATCATCACTATACCACTTACAATTATTATAATCACCACCGAGAGCACCACATTGTATAAATGCCAAGTAGGAAATGGCATGAGTGCATTTAGGGACATTTCATAGATGGTTGAAAATTTCATCCTAACCTCAAGCCAAGATTCATTTAATGCATAATTAAGGCAGCAACTCAAAGGGAATTTTAAAACATAAGACATGCTAACACATTACATTCCAAAGCCACACAAATTTGAAAATCCTGTGCTGAGGACTGCAGGTCAAGAAGTATGGAAAGTCTTTGTTTTCTACAATTAAACTGTGATGTTTGTCTAAGGAAACTCTGTACATATAGCCAAGCCTTGCAATAAAGAATAAGAGTGTTCTGAATCTGCACTGACATGCTGCAAGCAGCCCTTGTCAGTGCTTCTTGGCCTGTCAAAGCACACACGTTATGTGTTCAGAGCCAAGGCTGCGACAGACCACACAATTGAGCATGGGTCAGAGCTACAAAACCTTGGGGTTAACCAAGTGCCTAATTTTGAATTGTTTTGGGTGTGTCCATTCAGAAACTTTTAATTATGGGATTATGACCTATAATTTAAGAAGCTGGGCCAGGTCTGGGGATATAGCTGAGTTGGTAAAGTGCCTGCTATGTACACATGAAGAGCTGAGCTCCGCTCCTCAGCACCCATGTCAGCAGCTGTGTGTGGCTGTATTCACAGGCAATCCTGCCATTGGGAACAAAACTACTGAGGTAGGAGGATCCTCAGAGGGAGATGGACAGCCAGTGTAGCCAATCAGTAAGCTCTGGGTTCGGTGAGAGACTGCTTCAAAAATTAATGAAGAGACCTTGAAGTTGACCTCTGTCTTCCACACACATGTGTACATGTGACATATTTAATAAATAATTAAATACATACACACATGCACACATATACATACAGACATACTAAAAAGAGAAGTCAGGCCATAGAGGGAGATATGGATAGAACATGGACCAATTCTCACTCCCAAGAGTTACAGGTTCTATTCGAGCTCTGCATGCCTTTGCTGAGTCTGGGGACCATTTGTAAAAGTGTGCTTCAGGTGCCTGTTCTAGCTGACCTCATTGGGTGGATGAGACGGATGGCCTCAAATCCTAGGCTGCTGTTCATTTGCTGGCATGGAGGCAATCTCCTTGTGAGCAAATCCAGAGAGAGAGAGAGAGAGAGGTCTGAGGGATGCATACAAGATTGGGCTTCAGGTAGAAGGCAGCTTCTAAGGTTTGATTGCTTTTACGGATGCTGGCAAAAGATTTACTGAGTGATAAATGGTCATAATCCTGTAAGTAAAATCGCCTCTGCACGATTCTGCTGGCCATGAAGCTTAAAGGAGAGAGGATTTGCTGCTTGAGATTGCAATCACAGAACAGCAGCTACCTCTATGTCAGCCTCTCCAGTGCTCATGTATAAAGTTGGTTCTTCAGAACATGTCAGCATATACGGTCATGTGCACATACAAATCAGAATGTGCTTTCTCTCTCTCTCTTTCATGCACACCTCCACTGTTCTCCTTTCTAATTGAGCTTTTATTCTGTCACATAACTGTCAAATGTTTAAAACAGTTACACACTAGGAATCCCACTAAAATAGGGTCAGTTTCCCAAGACCCCAATTTCTCCCAAGTATCATGGTTCCAACCTGAATTACCCAGAATTCCCTGTCACAGGTTCTTGATAAGTCTTCCTCCTCTAACCTTCCCTCTGAGCCAGGGGCAGATGTGGACACAAGTGAACTTTGTGAGAGACTTGCATATTGAGGAACAAGCAGCATAAAGCACTGAAGTTCAGTGCGTGCTATTCAAGGTAACAACCTTACATAATCCCCGCCATGTGTTCCTGCTTGATATACTTTCTCTCTATGGAAAGAACTTTATTTAAACTGAGCTATAATGAGTGTATGTGTGTGTGTATGTGTGTGTGTGTGTGTGTGTGTGTGTGTGTATTTATATATGTACATATACACACACATTCCTGCCTCTAAGAGACGTGGCCAGAGCAGACAGTGGAAGAGCACTTTCTAGACCCTATCACATAAGAAGATAATCTTTGCAATTAATATCAACTGATCAAGAAGGAATCTGGGCTTTTACTGATTTGGATGGTTAGACAGTTATACCAAATAAAATGAATTGGGGATAAAGCAGATGCTGGGATGAGTGGGTAGGGTAGAGGGTATCTTCTGTTTAAGATGAATTCCCTGGCAATAATTTCCCAAGGGACACTATGAGGGACCCCTCCCACCACACACTTGTTTTAATTAAATGAAGTAAACATAGCATTACAGAAAGGCTTAACTTAGCTAATAAATTCAGCTGAGAATCACTGTTACTTTTTAAAATGAAATGAAGGATAGGACATTCGTTTCCTTAATGTTTTTCATCCCCTATGTCAGTTGTGAGTGTCTTTATAACATTGGAGCACTGGGCCAAGGGGCGGGTGGGGCTGAGGTTCTAATAGGGAGTGTGGCAGCACTATGAGCCATGGCTGGGGTTGTGCCTGCTGTGGGGGGAAAGCCACCTCATAGTTTCCCATTTCCTAAATGGGTTGGCAGTATGACAGGGTCTTTCGAAATTGTGTCCTATAATATACAGTCAACCCATCAAGGTCTAGAGCCAGCATAAGTTTCAGGATTTGCATAGATAACATACACTGTTGCCAGAAATGGAGGCTGGGGAGATCTTACCTACATTTCACACATTCTCTGCAGGAACTAGTTTTATTCCATGTATTTACAGATTATAATGATAATAATTAAGATATATAAAACTATAATATCTTTTATTATACTATACTAAATATAAATATATTATTACATTATATTATAGAATATATGTTAATATAACATAAAAATTAGGATAATTCTTTTTTTTTTTTTTTTGTTTTTTGTTTTTTTCGAGACAGGGTTTCTCTGTGTAGCCCTGGCTGTCCTGGAACTCACTCTGTAGACCAGGCTGGCCTCGAACTCAGAAATCCGCCTGCCTCTGCCTCCCAAGTGCTGGGATTAAAGGCGTGCGCCACCACCGCCCGGCTAAAAATTAGGATAATTCTTAAAGGCTGAAGAGATTGATCGGTGGTTAGGAACAATGGCTGGCCCTGCATGCATATGGTATACATGCAGGCAAAACACTCATACTCATAAAAATAAATCTTCTTAAAAATCATAATTCTTGTATGTGATAACAACAAGTGTTATTGACAAAGATTAGAAGACAGACTTTTAAAGTAAGTGATGTAGTTGCGCTAAGAAAAACTGAAGAATAAAAGAATTACTTTCTTTGTTCTTCTGGAAAACTCTCACCTTCAGTTTGAAATCTTCGGCACAGTTAGGCCAGAGGCACCATAGCCATAGTCACAGAAACCATATTTACAGTTTGAGCGGTAATTTCATCTAACCAACATGTTTTGCCAAATTAAATTAGTCCTGTTAACCTGATTTTAATTGACTTTGCAGCTTGTATTTGATTTCCAATTTGTTTTGATTTTCTGGCTGTCTAAAATGCTCAGAAAGTTATAACCTGCTTTGCATATGGGCCCATTTGATATGCTTGTTAGGATAGATATGCTTAAAACTAAAAGCATACATTCCAGGGGTATATATGACAGTATATATGTTGTCTTCATATTTTTGAAGCCAAGGGCCTCATGTGCTAAGCAAATTGTAGCATCAAAGTATATCCAAGGCCCTGTTTTTGACTTTGAAATGGATCAATATATGACTTGATGCTGAGGATTGTCCTATACCACCCCACACATCCATGCCATGGAAACTATTCTTAGGGTGATAAAAGTCTACAACCACAACTGTAATCTTAATAACTGCACTATCATTCTTGTGATGCATCAAAAATACCACACCAAATAAAGCACAAAAACTTTGTTGTCAAATTCTTTGTCATGTCTATGGATTGTAAAAAACCAAAGGCTGTGTGTATGTGTGTGCATGCATGTGTGCATGTGTGCATGTGTGTATGTGTGTGTGTGTGTATGTTTATGTGTGCCATGTACATATAAGCCATAAAAGGTTCAGCTCGGCAATTTCTAAGTTTGAAAATGACAGTTTCTGCTTAATAAGCAACAGGAGCTGCTGCATTGGAACCCGGGAGGCCATTATTGGCTTGACCCTCTGGGAGAGTGTGGAAGAAGCCTTCTTCTTTTCTGTGCATTAAAGATGGTATTTTTTTTGTAACAAGCTGTATCATGTAAAGGCACAAACTAGCTTTCTCCTTAAATTTTAAAAACAGTCTAAGCATCTTCAATACTTCTCTCCCACCAAACATCTTATTTCCTCCAGCTACAACTGAGCAGTAAGAGGAGAGTAAATATCCATTTGGTTACATAACTAGTATTTGTTGTTTCTTACATTCTTACATCAGGGAAGACAAACATGATGCCAGGTAAGAACAGAAACGAGCGGGAAAGCCATGAGTCTACTTTAAGTGGTTGTTTAATAATTGGTTAGGATTTAACTAAGAATACATGAAACTTCAAATGTTGAAATAGAACCGTATAAGTGACCCAGGGCATTTCTGAGTGCACTGAGACCCAATCCCACCTTTGCCTAACAGCAATGGCCACCAGCAAGCCAGACCTTTGCATATTGGGGGTTTAGATATAGTCAGAGCCTGTGGGTCATTCAGTACCTGGCGTACTCTGACTCCCAGTTTCCAGACTCATCTTTTACCCCAATGGTAGAAGACTGTTCTATTCTTCACATTAAATTTGTAAATGGTAATGAGGACCTTGTTCAATCTCTACCTAGACGAGGAAATGGAAAATCAAAACTAAAGAAATCCTGTTCGGTTGATGGGAATATGTGTAATTTTAAAGAATACTGTTTATAACCAGCATGTGAAACAACCTTGTTTGACTAAATAACTGTATTTAGATTTCACAGAAAAAAAAGTTTTCAGAAGATTTAACTTTCTTTCAGATGTCACTCATGTGTTCAGATTAAGGTGACGATTAAGGACAACGAGAAGAGATAACATGACTGTATCAACCACTATGGTCTTTCTTTCTGAAGCAGACTGTCCAGAAGGTAATAAGAACCTACCAAATAATTGCTCAATGATTTTGTTTTCATTTCCATGGTGTGTGTGTGTGTGCACATACACCTGTGTGTTTGTGTGTGTGCCTGTGCATTTGTGTGTGCATGTACGTGTGCGTATTTGTTCAGGCTCTGCTTACTGAACTTGTTTGCTATTCTTACTGTTTTGCCTAGACTGGCCAGGAGACCTGTCTGTCCTTCTCCACAGCACTGGGGCTAGAGAAGTTCTCTGGTGGGTTGGCTTTTATGTGTGTGTTGGAGATCTGAATTCAGGTCCTCTGCTCCTGAATTCACCACTTTCTCTACTGAGATATTTTCATTGCATTCTCTTTCTTTTGTAAATAATAAAATAAAATAAAATAAAATAAAATAAAATAAAATAAAATATAAAATAAAATAAGATAAAACAAAAACCAACACATTGGAATTAGATTAAAACAAACAGAAGGAGAAGAGCCCAAGAGAAGATATCAGAAACAGACCCATTTGTTCATACACCCAGGAATCCCATAAAAACACTAAACTGGAAGCCATAAAACTTACACACACACACACACACACACACACACACACACACATATATATATATATATGTATATATATGTATATATATATATATATATATATATATATATATATATATATGTTTCTTGCTCATAAAATCTCTGAAAAGGACTGATAAAGTCTTCACTCTAATCTGGAGGTAGGCAGACCTAATAGTACACTGTGTTCCAGTCAAAACTATTGGCAAGGGATTATCTTGAATTCTGAAATCCTCAAATACCAGGCTTCTAAAAAACTTACCAGAATTAGAGCCAAAGAAAAGCTGTCTGCTCCCAGAGGCCCATATGCACAAACTGCGTTTCACTCCACTTTGCGTCTTGCATCAATTTGCATATTTTCTCCACCATAATGGATTTTAAAAAAAATACCCACAATATTAAATTTCAATTTGCCATTTGGTAATCACAAATAAATGAAATGTCCCAGGGTTAGCCTGACTACATAACAGAATCTCAGTTCTGGAGTCCAGCACCATTCTGTGACCCTATGCCCCACGGTTAACAGTGTCCATGAATGGAAACAGCTTTATGCCCTCACAAAGTATTTACTATGTGACTGCTTAACTAGGTGACAGCAGATGGCTATATTAAACTTTCTCCAAACAAGTGTTTCTTAAAAAATAGTTAATATATTAATTTTAATTTTTTTCCACAGGAGGTATTATTTCATTAGAGGTGGTTTGAGGATCCATTTAAGATGGGGTCACATATGTTAGGGACCTACTCATTTGTAATGTTGAATAAAATGTGAGGCAGTGTGTTCTCCTGGGTAACTGATTAATGTGTCAAGAAGATGGATGATTTGTTTTATCTTGGAAAGAGAAGACAGAGGTGGCACCAGAAACTGTCCTTGCTCACCCCTTTCTTGGGCCAATGAAGCCAGCAGAATGTCTACCTAACACTCTGAAAGATCACTGGAAAGTCATCTGTACTCAAGATTTAAAAGTCACCTAAAAACTGTCAAGGGACAGTATCTTTTACTAACAAACAGTAATACACTGCTAACCAACAGAAACACAACTTAAGAAATGTGTTGGTAAGTGACCCGGGTATGAGTGTACTTACAGGAACCTTATAATCTAGCCTACCACAGATTTGCAGATCACAAGGAAGACACCTTGAGATTAAACCAAGCACAAGAAAAAAATCCGCAATCAATGATGTGAGAAAGTTGAGATTCAGGAGGCTTATACCTGCATAGCATAGCAGATTGTCTGACAGGAAATTTTTTGTGGATGTAAGAAGCACACTCTAAAATAATGATAGGATTAAAAGCACAGTACATATATAAACTACTGGCACTAAAATCACCCTCACCATCACCATCACCATCATCATCATCATCATCATCATCATCATCATCACTGCATCATCATCATCGCCACCACCACCACTACCACCACCACCACTACCACCACCATCACCACCATCACCACCACCACCACCATCACCACCATCATCATCACCACCACCACCACCACCACCATCATCATCAAATGTGTACTCTCCAGACATGTATGCATTGTGCTTGGACAGACTGACAGCACAGTGGCTGTGTTTACTCCAGTACTGTCTGCCATATGAGTTGAATATTACATTATGATGTCCTGATGGTTACCATACCACCTAGAAAAATTTTAGCTCCATTACATTCTTATGGGAACGCCATCAAATACGTGGTCTACCATTGAACGAAATGTTGTGCAGCACTTGATTTTCATTTTTTAAAATGGCTCTGTCTTTTGGTATGTAAGCTGGATCTGACACAAAGGCTTCTTGTTCATAGACTATAGTAAAAGATGCACAGATGTTCAATTAGACAGCTGTTGGTGATCCTCAAGATATACGTGCCATTACTATACCACTGGGGATCCTTCCAGGATGACCACCATTCAAGTTCACAGGGATAGGACTGTTGACTGCTTTCTTCTCTTGGTAAGCTACACAGTAGCAGCCCCAATAGACTGCCTAATCCTAAGTGGTCACCCCTAAACACATGTGCACATGAGCATCACTGAATGGACTTAGTAGGTCATGGGTAGATGTGTGTGTGTATTTGTATACACATATATGTACATATATAAAATTAAAGAAGTTATACATTTGAAAGATGGAAGGAGAAATGAGAAGCTTTAAAGGGGGAAAGGGGGAAGCAATGATATAAATACAGTTCTCAGGTATAACATTCTCAAAAAAATAAAAATTTCAAAAACAGTTGGGAAGGGTCTATGTCTCTGAATATGATGCTGCCTGTAAACCTCTCATAGACACATAAGGGCTCAGAAAGTGATTGGCTTCAATATACTGATATTACTGCTTTGACCTGTTTCCTACAAAGCCCAGGGATGTACAATAAATGGGTCTAGGTCTCAAGGAGTCTAACACAGTGTTGTAAATATAAATTTTGAGAGCATTTTGTGGACTACATGAGTTTATGTAGGTCATCCCAACTATTTAAGACATGTGAACATCATGTAGAAATAAGTACTGTACACAAATGGGCATATATAGAGAAATAAACCTAAGAATATATACCATGAAAAGCCTTCCTATCACCCAGTTCTCCCAGAGCTCCCAGGGATAAAACCATCAACCAAAGAGTACACATGGAGTTACCCATGGCTCCAGACACATTGGCAGTGGAGGATGGTCTTGTTAGACACCAAAGGGAGAAGAGGCCCTTGGTTTTGGAAAGACTTGATGCCGTAGTGTAGAGGAATACCAGGACAGGGAAGCAGGGGAGGGTTGATTGGGGAAGGGGAGATGGCTTATGGGATGTTCATGGGAGGGGGGAACCAAGAAAGGGGACAACATTTGAAATGTAAATAAAGAATATACCTAATTAAAAAAAAAGAAATGCCTTCCTAATACATCAGAGTGTGCCTGCCTCAATTCAAACCAAGAGCATCAGCACATATTTTAAAACGTATCAACTTTTTCAGTGTCCTGCTGACCAGCTTTCTTTGGTACACTATAACTTTGTCTTTGTGTTTCAATTCAATCTATACCATTTATAGTCAACACAAGAACCTCTGCACAAGTTCTTAGAGACAACAGCTTTGTGTGTGATTATAACGCATTTTCTAGGCAGGGTATTTGATTACTTGTATCAACTAAGTATTCAGTGCAAAGTATAAAAGAAGCATATGCTACCCTAGGAATGGGTTGGGAGGAAGAAGAAATGGACTCATGAAAGAAGCAGGAACTTCTATTTCTGATTCAGGATGGGCTATTTCTGTTGAAGTTTGATATTTTTAACCATTATACGAGAAACAGATATCCTGGCAAAGTGAAATGTCCATGTGGTTTTAAAGGATTTTTTTTTTTGAAAATGCCAAGTTGATGCCTGAGGCAAATATTCTCAGCTCAGATATTATGAGATCTGTGAAATGGAAGGGATTATATTAGAACCAGGATGGGACTTTAGCTGACAGCCTTCTGGTGCTATCGCCGTGGTGCTTTGGGCTAGTTTGAAATGCAGCATTTAAAAAAAAATATCCCACTTAAAACAAAGAAACCAAGTAAGTAAAAATAGCACCTTCTATCCCTTTAGGAGGGTGGCAGGAGAATACAGGAGCGAATCAGGTGAAGTGACCTGGTACAAATTATCACAACTGCACATCAAGACCTGTGCAGAACACAGGCATCTATTGTAGCACCAATCAAATGTGAAGTTTCAGTTGTCACTCGCCTATTGAGAAAAGGTGTGACATGGATTTTAGTTGGAATAACAATACCTGGACTCTTTAAATGGATCTTCCAAATTACTTGTTGATTTTTGTGGTTCTGGAGAAGGAACCCACACCCCCATCCCTAAACAGATACTGGTAAGTATGCATCCATTTTAAAGTTCAGAAAAATGCAGATGGCAACCACTGTCCACAGACCATATGTGGACATATGGACCTGCAGGAAAGAGACAGATGCCGGCTGCACCTACAGTAAGCTAACCAGAATAGAGCTAGTTATTTTCATCACTTTAAAGATGGTATTTATACCCTAAATCATTGTTGTGATTTTACATGAAGACCTGAGCATTTGACTGATTTTGTTTTAAGTTTAAAAGAGAAAGCAAAAGACATAATGAGACTTCTATACTCATGAGCTCACTGTAGCTGTGGTCGCCTACACAAGATCTATACAGGATCAAGACAGTCAACATTCTCAGATGGAGCAAGGTGGGGTTCATGAGCTCCACAGAGACGCTATGGATAACTGATGGCTTCTGGGTAGGAAGAGTCAATTTTTTAAGGGTGTGGCTCCTGGTCATTGGCCATGTTCCCATGGATGTCCTGCACTAATATATGAAAAAAACAAATTGTGGATCCATGGCTTATTACTTTTTTTGGAAAAAAAGACAACACGAGTTTCAGGGAATAGGAAGATTGGGGTAGATCTGGGATGTGCTAAGGGGAGGAGACCAGGCAAACGTGATCAAAATAACATAAGAAAGTCTTAATAAATTAATAAACATATATTTAAAAACTTAAAACAAATCAAATCTGTAATTAATCCACATGCTGTAAATATAACAAAAGACCCAGAATTGGACACTGTGACTGGGTGGATTTTATGTCTTACTGTTTATAACTTTAACAAGCTATTCTAATTATATTTTTGGTGGTGCTTATTTTAAGAGAATTTATATATCAAAATCAATCATTAAGAAGAGATGACAGAACCTCAGGCAGTCTTAGATATTAAGAATGACCAACCAATAGTTTTGAGACCCAGAAAGGCAAAGTTTGTGTGTTTTCTCTCATTTCTGGGTGCTAGTTCTGAATCTTCAGATATGTGTGTTTGATTTGCAATAGTTGTAGAAGTCAGGAGGTTAGTAAGGGGTCGTAATCGGTTGCTGTCAAGGGAAGAGATAGAAAAACAGAATGGTACATAGAGATAAGGGTGAATATAGCAAGAATGGTTAAACTAGGGCGAGGGTGGAAGAGCAGGGTGGAGGAGGGAATACAGGAAGGGATAAATACTACCGCTAAAGACCTTTTAAAGAGTCATATGGAAGTCAAGTCTACTACTGTAGAAGTAATCTCACACACACACACACACACACACACACACACACACACACACACATGTTAACTGATATATATCCTCATCATAGAAGTTTATATTTTTAATAGATAGTGATTACCATAGAGACCCACAACTGGCCAAAGTACAGAGAATAAGAGACTACAGAATGTTCATCCCTAAACATATATATGTATATGTATATATATATATATATGTTTATAAACATATATATGAGTGTGTGTTATAGGATATATATATCATATTCATGACTATGCAGAACTATGTAGAAATAAACCTGACTACATACTATGAAAAACCTTCAGAATACACCAAAGTGTGCCTGTCTCAGTTCAAACCCAACAGCATCACCATGTGTTTTAAAGTGTATTAATTTTTCAGTGTTCTGCTGAGCAGCTTTCTTTGGCACACTATGACTTTGTCTTCACCTTTAATGTCAATCTGGATCATTTACATTTGACATGAGAACCTTGGCACAAGTTCTGAGAGACAACTGGTTTGTATGCTGTTATAATACTTTTCCTAGGGCAGGGCGTTTAATTACCCTTCCTCCAAGGCTCAGGGGCCATTCTTTTAGGAGGAGGAGGGAAGAATGAGTGGTGAATAACCTCCATGGAACAGTGTCTTCTAAGCACAGGCAGAAAGCTGTGCATTTGAACTCACAGCGGTTATGACAGTATGCACAGGACCAATCCCAACACGGAGAGAGGCGTTAGACACAAAGCCCTACCCCTAGCTGAGGAGCTAATGGCACCTGTTAGCTTCCAAGAGATCCAAAATAAGTTTTCTATTTCTAATAGTGTAGCTCCTGGGTAAGTCAACTATGTGCCAGCGGAAGACCACACATCCAAGAATAAATGAGAAACACATAATTGGACTTAAGGAGAGAGAGAGAGAGAGAGAGAGAGAGAGAGAGAGAGAGAGAGAGAGAGAGAGAGAGAGAGAGAACACACAAAGTTGAGTAGGTAAAGAATGAGGTACGGATCTGGAAGGTATGGTTAGGTGAGAAGATGAATATTATCAAAACACAATGCACAAACTTCCAAGGATGAAAATACAGTTACCAACAGCAGGGTGGCTCAGGAATAAAAGTAGTTTAGCATTTTTGTTTTCTCATCGTTTACTTACTCTATAGATGCTTAATGTAATCTGAGCTAAGAAATCATTTGCATAACAGTTTAGCGCAGTGTGGCATGTTCACTCATGAAATGATTTGCTATGATCTGTAATCATCTTGAATACTTTTTTCTGGGTTTAAACAACACATCCTCGAGGTCAGAAGGTATAACTGGCAGACAATAATTTTTATATTATTTGTTGGTTTGTTTGTTTTTTACATCCTGATTGCGGTTTGCACTCTCTCCTATCCGCTCAGTCCCCACCCCCATCCACTCCTTCCTCCCTTTCTCTTGAGAAAAGGGCCACCCTCCATGGATATCGACCAGTCCTGGCATCTCCACAACAGTGTTTTGCTTGCAATACTTCATCAAGTACAAAAAAGTAATGGACTTTTCAACCTAAGGATATGGTGATGGTTGCCTGAGATGAATTGATATCATGCTGAAACCCAATTAGTCTACATTACTAGCTGAGAATGATAAGACTCACCCCCAAATACCATTTGCCCCATAGAAATGCTGAAAGCACAGCAGAAAGAGAACATATGGTCCAAGCACTGCAGTGGAGAAATGTTACTTAACAGATGAATGTAGGAGAAAGGCCACTGTGCAGAGCAGAAGCACAGAATATCTCATAACACTTGAAAATAGGCCTGGGTAGCTGTCAAGCTCAAGAGTAAGATAACATCTGTCCACCGATGCCCAGGGTTTTAAGAGATTCATTATTACTGGCTGATTTTACACAGTCTGCCTTTCCTTAAATGCAGGAAGCTGTTTGGAATTGGAGTATATATCATTAAGGTTGTTTGAATAATTCTGTGGCAAAGTCAACATGTGACCCTTGCATGTCCTGAGTTAAGATATGGAATGTACTAAGTAGGTAGGGAGTATGCATGATCTCTCAGTCATTGAGAATTCTGGTGGGTCATACCTGTATGTAATTGAAGCCCCAAGCAAGGCAGGCATATCTCTGCCCCGGCACAGCTACACTATGGGTTATGCTAAGACTACATCATTCTAAGACAATGTCTTCAAGTGACAAACCTTTGTTGTCACAATCTTCTTAATCACCTTTCCCCTGCAGCTAAGCCTTGGCTCACTTTGCTGAGAGAACCCTGGGGGTAGGGAATCATTAACCATTTCCTCTCTATCAAATAAAAAGAAGATACTTAACCTGCTAGGTCTGACCACTGCTCTGCATGTTCTGGCCCTATCACTGCTCTAGAAAACCTCTTCTGCTCTCTGCTCTCTTCTCCCACATTGCCTCGTTATTTTTCCTTAGCTGTTATGCTGGTGCCTCTTCTTCACAGGCCTTTGAAAGGATGCTCCTTGGCTGGGAGCATGGCTCAGTAACAGTATCACAAGACCCTGGGTTTCACACCCAGCATAAGAAAACAAAATAGTCAAACTTTAAGGGTCTTTTCTGTGTCCTCTACTAATTCTCTCTCCACTGGTTCCCTAGCCTCAAGCTTCATTGGTTGTGTCATGAAAAATACAGGACCGGATGGGATTTGAAGGGACAGTAGGGTAAAATGATAGCCTTGAACATGCCTGGTGTGTGGGTGGTGGGTGGGGTCTGCATGAGAACTACAGAGAATTCTTTTGACTCAACCTGGGGTTGATCAACTCATAACTTCTAGCAAAATGCAATACACTGAACGTGACGTTTTGACCAGAAGACCTCGCCTTTCCACGATCTCAGTAGACATGAACCAGTCTCCATTGCTCCTTGGCCATGAGTTCATTCCATGCTGGATCCTTCAGTGGGATGTCACTCCAAGTCTACCACCTAGCAGTGAGCTCACTCTTTGGCTCAGTGAATATCTAATGCATAGTTAGTTCCTTAAAGGAGAGCCCTTTGTCTACCCAGTTGGCCAAGGCGAAGACTTAAGAGATCACGAATTCCTCCCACTCTCCCTCTAGAGTCAAGTGAGTGTGAGGTCTTGACATTTACCTACCTTCTAAAATACCTTAACACACTCTCCAAGCCTGGCATTTCTTTCGCTCTCCATGCATTTCCATCTTGTCAAATGTCATCAAGCTATCTTCCCAAAGAAGCAATGGTCTTGAGGACCATCCTGTATGGCACCCTGAACTGTCATTTTCTCCACAGCATCCTCACATGCTTTTTTGGACTCACATAAGATGCTTTATCCCTACCAGGTCGCTTACATTTTGCACCATGTGCATGGAAACTGCCTTCACATAAATGCTTTTCCCCGCGCTTTACTGGGGGACATCCCTCACTCCTAAAGTCCTGTCTTCACTGAGAAGACACCATCCAACCCGTGTTTCTGCTGAGTGGTGATTCTATGGTATTTGCCATCCTGTGGCTGTGGAGGCTGGTCCTCTGCTGTAACAATCCATCACTTTCCCCTCTCTCAGCTGCTCCCCTTTGCCTCTGTGCACTTCTGCCTAGCACTAACCTTATTCTTCGGGGCTCGAGACTTGGCAGGTCGTCTAGGAATAGTTTTGGAGACATTCGTGTAAAGCCTTAGGAACGAGAAGAATGTAAACACAAAATGCATTTCGTGCCATTTTCTCTGATTAAAGATGCCTGTTGGGTCATGAAACCCTCTGTCATGCCCCTCCAAAGATGGCTTCACTCCTACTTGTTCTTTTTTTTCCCACACTTTTTTTTATTGGATATAGTCTTTATTTATATTTCAAATGTTATCCCATTTCCCAGTTTCCCCCCTCCCAGACAGCCCCTATTCCATCCTCCCTCCCCTTACTTCTGTGAGGGCGTTCTTCCACCCACCCCTCCCACCTCCCCACCCTTGATTCCCCTACACTGGGGCATCTATCGAGGAGAGGACCGAGAACCTCTCCTCTCATTGAAGCAATCCAAGTGCCATTCTTTCTAAAGGGTCCTGACACTCCTAGACAGTCTGATATCTTCATTTTCTGTGTCTGATGAGGTTTTTTGTGAGCCCAAACTACGTGCTCATCTGTTTATAATGCTGCTTCCCAAGAGCCAGGCTCCTAAGAAAGGGGGGGGCGGGGACATACTTATCCAGATATAAGAGATGCTAAATGATGTACAATACAAAAATATATTTATTAGTGCCTGGAGCTCTGGTCTCATCGTTACCTTCTTTCAGGTGATTTGGTAAAACAATTTCAGAGTCACTACAATAGAAGGACACAGCAAGGAGTCATTCTAAACGAAAGGGCAAGAAGACCTGGAGTTTTCTCCTGACTCATACCCTGCCTCCCACATGTAGTGACATTTCAGATTGCATAACCGTCCCAAGCAATTAGAACCATAAATGACTAAACACCGTGACTCTGTCACATCTTTGACCTGCCTACTGAGTTAAATACTTTACCCTAGAAGTTCACTTGCCTCGAGGAGACCTGGATCTGCCTAGTCACAGCCTGAGCTGTGGGGAGGAACAAATTGTTTCAGCCAAGGCTCGACCTAGGGGGCTAAAGAGGTTTTTCTCTGAGCCTCTAAGCAGATCTGCACAGAAGGGAGGGCCAAGGCGGAAACTCTGACTCGTGGAGGGATCTTGCTGCTGAGCCAGCTGGCTGCAGCGCTGCTCTCAGCAGGTGCACAGTCTCTGCAGCTTATTAGTATCCTGGGAGCACTGGGTTTCTGGCCCTCCTAGTCATGCCCGACACCGTTCCCAGAGTGCTGTGTTTCCCAACCCATCCCAAGATCGTTAAGCAGACTGCCTTCTCCGTTCCTGATGACAAACACAGGCTTGATTACTATCCCAACTCTACCCATGAAAAGTAAGGCACAGAGGGCTTCGTCAGCTAACCGGAGGTCCTGGGTTAGTGTAGGCTGCAGGTGAGTTAGAATCTATAGCTCATGGTCTAGATGAGACCTACACCCTAACCAAGACTGGGACTCTTTCTTTGAGAGAGAGAGAGAGAGAGAGAGAGAGAGAGACAGAGACAGAGACAGAGACAGAGACAGAGACAGAGACAGAGACAGAGACAGAGAGAAGAAACCACTTCCCATCCTAACACACGATTTTAATGAAATAAAATCTAATCTAATCTTCATCACAATGGACTCTTCCCAAGGTCTGCTTGCCCCTGGGCCTTTGATGGTGGTAGTCATTCTTCCCAGGATCTGTCCCCTGACAAGGACTTGCTGGTATCCTAACTTATATATTCTAACTTATATATTCCAACATACATGCCCAAAGAAATAGCACTAAACACATAGTCACTACAAAACTGCCCCAAAGCAAGCAATTCTAGTTCTCAAATGTCACCCAGCTGCCAGGCCTCCTTTTGCTTTCTCCCTGGTGTTGGAACTTGGATGGAGGAATGCCTCACGCATGCAAACCGAACCCTCAGTCAATGGCTCTGTGCCACAAGATCTCATTTTCTGTATCAAAGAACGGTACCAGACTAACTGTGCGACAGCATTTGGGGTCAACGCTGTTAAAACTTTCTGCTTGGCTTATTGATTCAACTGAGTTAGGCTTAGGTAACACAAACAGGTTTTGTGGATGCCTGTCAGTCTTGTCTTACTATTTTTCACTAAATTCCCCACCCTTAGACAACTTTCTCAATGCACAGTTTCTTGCCCTGAATCCATTCATGTGCTTTTCCCTATCTATCCGAGTTCCTGGGACTGACCAGGAAAATTTGAACACATGTAAGAAAAAGCAAACTTTGCTGTCTAGTATACCTCATAAAGCCCTTGCACATAGCTAGGACCCTCCTGGTCTGATTTTCAGTGTTTGCACATTAATTCTCTATGCTTTTCATTGTGTCATGCTTTGAAAGGAAGCAAAGAACCCGAAGGAGGTTGTTCTGATCGGCAGCAAGTCAAGCACCTAACCCAGGCCTCTGTTTCATCTGCAGCTGCATTTACTACAAGTTAGCGACTATTCACAAAACAAGAAAGCAAGCCAAGTATATCTCTGCATTGCTTAAGAACTCATGAGATCGTCAGAAATTGACACATAATCCACAGAGGATTCTTTGCGGAAGCCTGCTGTGATGACGTTTCAAAAATTCCAACACGGCTGAGCCAAGGAAAGACAGGCTGCGTGAATTCTAAAGAACTCTTGACTGCTTGCTTTGAGATGCAGCTTTCCAGCTTGCAAGGCTGGGGTGGAAGCCTGGCGAACGACTCAACGTGCACTTGGCTGAGCATATTCCAAGCAGAGCTAATGTATTACCTTACCATGGCATTGGCCAGCGAACGTGGCAATGTTGCATAACACAGTGGAATGCTCATCACCTTAATCCTAGTTGAACAGACCGCTAGAAGCAATCCATGTCTCCCTTAGTAAATATCCCAAATGCAAGGCAGCATTATAAAATAGTTTCTATAAAAACAGCTCCAAAGTGCCCATGGCAAACATGATATAGCTATTTTAAAGGTGGAAGGATATTTCATTAGCTATGCTTACAAGACATCACCCTAGCCACACTGAGTTTCGACTTAAAGCAAGAAAAAAAAAGTAATAATAAAATTACCTATTGGTATGGTTTTAGGGTAACCAAAGTAAATAAGCCTTGAAAGGCTAAGTTGCCAAATTAAATTAGTCACGCAAAGCTGGATCCTTCAACATTTTTAGTAACACAAGAAAACAGGTGATAACAGCTGAACTTCATGCAGGTGTAGTTCAAGAATTCTTACGGGTTCTACTGAATGCTAACATCAATGCAGTGAACTAAAGGGTGCTGTACTAAGAGATGTTTACCACCCAGCTCTCTAATTTACAGACCATGTGCTGATCCACACAGTACACACACTCTCTTAAAGAACCAAGTTCAAGCTACCACTGTGTTAACACTGATTGTAGGGCCAGGATGAGATATGAATGGACTGTGGTAGTGTATCTGAGACTGCACCATCACAGTGCTGGGGACTGAGGTGCATTAAAGTGTAGATTCTATGAAATCCTCTAGTCATTGTCCGTTTTCTTCTGTAGGGAACCACCGAGCTCCAAAAGCTATAATTTTTCACCTCTGATGTGTTGATTGAATAGTTAATCTTTAAGCTTTCTTCCAGTTCAGGTCTTTCAATATTGAAATGATTTTCATACTCGATTGGAAGGAGCCTGAGTCTGATGATAGAATCAAAGAAAATTTCTGCCTGGTTTGTGTTTATCTGAAGTATATAGAAGAGCAAGGATTGCCTCACACAGAGCATGATACAGATTTCAATATGGCTTATTTTATAAGTAAGTATGAGCCGGGCAGTGATGGCGCACAACTTTAATCCCAGCACTTGGGAGGCAGACGCAGGCAGATTTCTGATTTTGAGGCCAGCCTGGTCTACAGAGTGAGTTCCAGGACAGCCAAGGCTATACAGATTAACCCTGACTCAAAAAACCAAAAAGTAACTAATTAATTAATTAATGAGTTTGGCTTTCAAAAGCATATCAAGTGATATTATATTAATGACAATGCAAATGGCAAAGAAAACATTCTGAGACAACACATAGAAGCACACTATGGTTATTTCATAATACCTGCTTCAGCTTTTCTTGTGACTTTTTGAAATGCACAGCATCAAATGTATTATTATATCTAAAGTCCAGAAGATGGAACGACTCATGTGCTTTGCAAAAAAATCTCCTTACAGCCAGGCTTGGTGGTATTGCCCTGCTACCCCATCTACTTAGAAGGCTAAGGCATGGTGATCATAAGATCCAAGCCTTCCAGGGCTACAGCATGGATTTAAGGACATCTTGAGCAACCTAGATCCAGACACCATCTCAAAACACAAACCAAAAAGAGGGTTACTGATGTAGCTCAAACGTAGGGCACCTGCCTAGACTGTAGGACAAGGAAGGAGAAATAAACTTCATGCTAAATCCTTCTGACTTTCTTAGACAGACACTTGGATAGTGTCAAACTAATGATATCATTGCAAAGGCAGGTGGCAACTGTCAAATAAAAGAAATAATAAGTGTTGTCTTTTCCATATTTTAGGACTGAAATACAAACGATGAAGAGAACGCCAGCTCTGTGAATCCTTCCTCAAGAAAGAGAGGAGTGGAAGAAGTAGGTATATCCTCCTATAGAAGCCTGACTGGCTGGTAGGTAGCTTGAAGGGAATAGGTTTATTTTCTCTACAGCTTCTGCATAAGATACTGTCAGGGGAGGTATTAGGGCTGGATCATTGGAGATGCTCATAGATGCTACCAGATGATGATGAGAAATCCAACAGTCCATTCGAAGGATGGAGTGGTTACCACTTAAATGTGGTTCACTTCTTCCCTTGCCAAATACTTCTGAGTGTCTATTACAGTAAGAGCTTCCTGCCAGCCACACGCATTTAAAGCAGAGTAAGATAGATATGGCCCCTTCTCTCAGAAACTAATGCCTCTTTTTCTGGATGTTGAATCTACCTCTGGATTACATTGTTGATAGAGGTGAAACACTAAATAGATGAGATAGGTGACTATTTAATGAAATATCAGATAAAGATAAGTCATCTTTCCTTTTGCTAAAACAGCACTCAAGCTTTTGTACAGTCTCTCACTTGACTAGTTAGTATTTGTCACTAAGGCACAACATCAAGGTTTTATGTTACTGAGATGAACTGAGTCTTTTTCTGGATTCATGTGGAAGGTGGAAGGTGCTTACTGAGTACCTATTGTGCTGTTTTTTTTCACCTTAGTTTCTTTTTAGGCAATCTAACAATGTGTCTGTGTGTGTCTGTGTGTGTGTGTGTGTGTGTGTGTGCATGTACGCGTGCATATGTGTGTACATTTTATAGGTAAGCAAGCTGACATTCAAAAAGATAACAATCTTGCCCCCAAATTGCCCAGTAGTGACAGAATTCAAGTACACGTCTGTGATACAAATCCACTGTGACCTTTTTCTGTACTGTGACACTTTCCTCCATCATCAGCTGGTCGGTCAGACTACTGGTCATCATTGCCTGACCGAAGCAGCTCCTGAATGAACCAAGAGTACCTAGGTCCTTTTATCCTTCTGTATAATAACATGCTACAAGCCAGTGGGAATCCAACTCCACAAGGGAGACCAGATGTTAGGTCTTATATGCCCTAGCCTGCTGTATGCATCTGTTTTGGCCATACCACCTCTAGACTTTCACCACAGCAAGCCACCTCATTCTAGAATGAGGCAGCGCCAGGGTTGCAATAAGGGAAGTTATCACAACCTAAGCGCTCTGCTGTTGGAGGTAAAAATGAGCTGGATCTCAGCAACAGATATTCAGAAGCTGAATTTGTGGAGAAGATGAACATTTCATGGAGGATTGACTCAAATAAGTCACCAAAGATCGAGTATGAGAGAAACAAGACCCGTTAGAATTTAGGAGAGACTCTACAGTGCACTCGAAGCTCATTGTGACGACTGTGCTATATTTGATCTTTGCAGAGGCTGATGGAGGAAACGTGCTCTAGGAACCAGAGACCAGAAAGACTAGTGCAGCAGCCTTACGACAGCCTGGTGTTATTGAATGTGTTTGCCCAGGTGCCATGAATGAAGGATTATCAATCAATATTGTAGCACCCACCCGTGCCTTCATTTTTCCCAATGCGAGGAAAACTTTCACTTGACCACTACTACTTTTTCTGTGCTTTGTCTCCTTCTATTCCTTACAATAACCTATGTGGTTTCTTTTCAGAACCAGTACCCCCCCCCACTTCAACACTGTGGGGTTTCACACTCAGCAATAAAGCAATAACATCCTCAGATTGGATCTTTGGTGTCGTGTGAAAAGGAATTCCATCTTTCACAGTTGGACCTTTCCCTCCCGCCCCCTCCCCAGCATATTGTTTATTAACACAAATGAACACTATGGGCTAACTGCTAGTCCTGGTTTCCTTTCGGCAATTTGACACCAAAGATCTTAACCAAGAACGGAGATGGCTGGATTTGAGTGAAATCACCAATTAATATTTTTTAAACAAATCACAGACAAGTGTGCACAAATAATCTAGTGGGATATCGACCACATATTCCTATCTGTGTAAAGTTTGTTTATGGCTATGTTAAGGCATGCCATCTATTATAAATAAGGTTAGCAGTAAGGGAGAACTAAAGCTGTACCTGATGGAGTGGCTGTGTCAGACCTGTCAGCACTGGCTAACGTCAGTCAGCATTCTGTTATGTCTCAGTATTTCCACTTCATTGGTCCGGCAAGCGGGCTCAGGCAGGCTCTAGGACACAGATCCCGTGGCTATAACTCTGTCAAGTTGCTCTTGTAATCAGGCAGGAAAGTCCTCTATAGATCGTATGCTTCTTTATGGGGCAGCTTTACACCAGAATTTGTTCAGACAGATCACATTCCGTGAGTTATAACCCAGGGGCCAGTGGAGGGACTTAATTCTGATTTGAGCGCCCCTTGACCTGACCTGGTGTTATTTTTATCGACGCCCCAGCCGTTCTTGGATTTAATGCACACTCCATTTATTTAGCCGCCATCCCATCAACCAAAGAGGACATGTTTGCATTCAGATTTTTGATGAACAAGAAAAATACAAACAAATCTTTGATTTCCAGAAACCAAAATGTTCCTGGAAAAAAAACGTACCATTTAACCTTTAGGTGTGAATACAGGAGTCAAATGTGAAGAACAAAGACTTTTCAGACCAACAGAAGGACCAAGCAAGCACCCTCTATAGCTACTGCTGGCAGGGCTGTTCGCACAGCAGGGTTTGTGGTGAGAGCTGAGAGGAATGTGGACTCCAGGGGACACCTTTGGCTAAGCTTCACAAACCGCATTAATGATTTATTATTGCATATGTATTGCAAGCTCTTTCCATGAGAGGGGAAAAGGAAAACTAAGTTGGGCGTTTTAGCACTTGAAAAAAAAAAAAGACGCAATCACTGAGAAATTTGCACAACTTGAAGAACGTACAGAATGAAACCATTGACTTCAAAACTATTAACTGTCTTCTATTATTAAATGTCCTCGACATCAAATATTGTAAAAATACATGCATGAAATTATGTGGCATGATCAGCTGTATATAATAGGGGATAAAGGATAGGTCAGATTTTAGTGTGGTCTGTATAATTTTACCCTAACTGTAGCCCTAGACAATTTGTTGAAAATATTTACTTGTTTTATGAATGAAATCCAAACACAAGGGAAAGAGCCTTGGACGTTTTTGATCCCAAATAAAACAAATAAGACCCCAGTCCCTCCCACTTTTCTTTTTGCCCATTCTGCCTCTGTTGAACAGCTTTAACGATGAGAAATTGTTCCTAGAACTGCTGTTTCACACGCAGAGCAGTTCTAACCACAACTGCTGTCAGAAGCCATTTTCCTACGGAAGAAGCGGCTTTGCTGGATACAGCCAGCTTCACCACCAGTCTGTAGCAAGGCTCCTGCTTCAAGGCAGCGCAGTTGAGGTCTGGGGGAAACGCGGGACAGCTGGCTCCGCAGCTGTGCAAACTGTAATTCCGTGGTGTGAGTGGGAGGTAATGAACAGCCCAGACTTCCGCGCATCCACGAGGGACATTTAAGTCTCCCTCCCAGAAATAAAGATTTTTTTTTTTTGCCTTGAAGCTTCTCTGTATGCTTTTGTGGGGCTAAAGCAAATAATTAGGGTATTTAGTTGGGAGAAAAGAGAGGGTGAAGGAAGGAGGAGAGGGGTCGTGAAAGAAGGGTGGCATCTGGTTATTTGGCTGTCTTGTGCCCAGTTAGGTCAATGCCCCTTGTGGGAAATAGGTGCTTTGGGGTCAAAGCACCAGGTTTGTTCTTGAATACCAATTGTACACGGGAGGCTGAAATGAGGCCAGAATAGAAAGGAGAGGTTAGAAGAACTTTGAAACTCAAAAGCACTCATAAAATTCAAGCACTCTGTCTTATAGTGAGGTAGATTCTATGGAGACCAGAGTCTACAAAGGAAGAATTGGTAGAGCCCTGCGACATGAGTGAGAGTTTGGCCCTGGGAAAGGCAACACCTGATGGGTCTTAGTTTAATATTCAGTTTTTATTCCTGTGTCTTACTTTGCCAGACGTAGAGAGTGAAAGGCAGCCCAGTCCCCAGACCACACATGCATGCGTCTATCAGCTAACTCTTCACTGTGGGAAAGCATTCTTCACTCTTGGCTCTCAAAGGGTCAGAGACAATTAGGCAGAACATTATTATAGGTTTAGAATGTGATGCAGCTCATTGGTGGGGACTTGAGCTTTGGGAAACAGCAGTTCGGTAAAACATCACAGAACTCCATGTCCATCAAAGAAGAGAGGATGTTCCCCTTAACTACCCAAGGGTAAGAAGATGCTAGGTTTTATGCTTTCCAGAAACTAACTAACTCATTCTCTCTCTCTGTCTCTCTGTCTCTCTGCCTCTCTGTCTCTCTCTGTCTCTGTCTGTCTCTCTCTCTCTCTTTCTCTGTGTGTGTGTGGGGGGGGGAGGGGGGAGTCAGAGGATAGCCTCAGGTGCCAGACCTTGCCTTCCTTCTTGTTTGATACATGGTCTATTTCCACTGTATACTCTAAGCTGCCCATGAACTTCTCAGTGATTCCTGTCTCTGCTTCCCTTCTTGCTATAGTAGGGCTGAGATACAAATATATATGTACAGATGTGCACTACTATACCTAGTTTTATGTGTGTCTGAGATTTGAACTTGGGTCCCAAGGTAAGTGCAATACTCACTACCTCATCTTCTCAGCCCTGATGCTGTGTTTTAGATCCTGGTCTATCAATCTCTAAAGTTTCCTCCCTCCCTTTCTCTTGTATTCAGCCTGCATTTCCCTAACTTTTCCTTTTACTTTCCTCTTTTATCTGGGGTATGATATGGGGAGAAAGTTTCATATAGATCAGCCCGTCCTTACCATTGCTATGTAGATGAGGATGACTGTGAAATTTTGATCCTCCTGCCTCCACCTTCCCAGGGCTGGGATTTTAGGTATACACTACCATTCCTGTTTTATGTGGTGATAGGGATAGAATCTAGGGTGTCAGGAATGCTCGACAGTCATTCTACAGAGTGACCTCTGTTTATACTCAGTGTGTCCACCAAAGGGCCATTGGAATTTCCAGTAGTTTTTTTTTTCTCACTCACATTTGATCACATGGCATGGTGTGGGTCATTGGTTGTGGTGGTGGTGGTAGTGATGGTGGTGAGATAGGAATACCATAGAAATTCAGAACCCTGGGTGGTTTTATATCTCATTGTGGGTTAT
Organism: Apodemus agrarius; assembly: GCA_964023405.1. Classification (NCBI taxonomy): domain Eukaryota; kingdom Metazoa; phylum Chordata; class Mammalia; order Rodentia; family Muridae; genus Apodemus; species Apodemus agrarius. Next base: position 20,953,346 of record OZ030019.1, read on the forward strand.
TTATTTTCTTTCTGTAGCCTAAGAAAATAACAGTAAGTAGAGATAAAATGTACACCAAGAAAATGTATCTATAATATTAGGAGTTATGCATCCATAAGGCATGAGCTCTGCTCATAGGAGACAGGCAAAACCACCAGAAGGGCATCAGTTGATAGTGTGAGGTTTTGTATGTGAGGGTGGAGTGGTGGTGGGGTGGCGATTATGGTTGTGGTGGTGATGGTGGTGTGGTGAAGGCTCTGGTTCTGGTGGTGTGGTGGTGATGGTGTTGTAGTGGTGAGGGTATGGTTGTGGTGGTGGTGGTGATGATGAGGAGGAGAAGGTAGGAATACTATATAGAAAGATGGACTAAAGGTGCAGCATTCACTTTCTATTCTGTACTAAGAAACACCACTGTGTGCCCAGCCTTATTCTGGATTTCACATTCATTCAATGCATAGCTCTTTCAAGCAAACCTCCCAAGTGGATAGCACCATTAATTCTGTTTAACAGAGAACATAGAGGATTTGGAGGAGGGGAAGGTGAGATGGAGGGGAAGGTGAGATGTCCCACTGAAGCTCTCATAGCTGGTGGAAGACTGGCAAGTAGAACCCAGGAAGTCCCCAGGTTCTGTCTATCTATTGTACCTACATGGAAGAAGACGCCTTGCTCAAAGTCCTTCTTCTTGCTCCTGTTGGAGCTCATAAACCTTATCTTATGTAATAACAAATACATTTTATAGGCTTGTTTGTTCATTGTTTTCAACAGTAAAGGAAATCACAATGTCTCCATGGGCTTCTAAAAACATCTCCAGTGTCACCTTGTGCCTGTGGTGCCTGGGGGCTACATCAGTCCCTTTTCTTTCCCCTGGACTCAGTCTGGGGAAGAGAAGAAAATTTACCTCCCTCCCAACCGTTCAGAAGGAACAAGTGATATTTCCTTGCAAATATTGCAAGTTCAGAAACAACCCCTAGAAAGACAACAGTTTAGTAATATTTATCAAAGCATAGGCTGTAAATTCGCTTAGATAAATCATAAGTAGCAGTTTTATAATTAAAATATATGAGGATGGCTCAGGGCAGGCAAGATAGGATAGAGCTTTACAGAAGCATCAGAGTGTACTTATGAGTTATAAGTATATGGATGGGTCAGTAAAGTGGGATAAAGTACCTTTCTTACCTTGAGTCTCAGCTACAGATGATTTAGTATACATTCCTGTCCCTGTTTCTTTATTTCCTTTGAGCTATGATCAGCTTTAATTGTGACCTCTGAAAGCAGTTGGTGATGTTAGCTTACCCTTTGGGATTAATCGTGACCCTTCAGAACATGGAGTGTAAAGATATCTAACACGATATAAATTCCAATTCTTATTTTTGGCTTTACTGCTTCACTTCTCTATGACTTAGTTTCAATGTTAAGAATAATGCTGGTCTCCTAGAGTCATGGGTGAACAAAGTCCTATAACGTCCTGGACACAGCCAAGTTAACAAACGCTGTCTATCCAGTACATGCTCTGTGTATGGTTCTAATGATCGATTTCTATGCATAACCTTATTTGAATCAGACACCTGTAGAGTTGCTTGTTTGATATCTCCACTTGGATGCTTTGCAAATGCTTCCTGTGTTACGATTAGGCACCAAACTGGCCTTTCTACTTTCTCACTCATGTATGACCTGGTCATGTATGATCTAATCCCATTTCTTCTAGAATCTCCTCTCATTCACCCCTCCCCCATCCAGTCCTTTACAGCTACACTGGGCTCCTTTATATACCTGGAATATCCTCACTGAAGGCTCCCCCGCCCCCCATCTTCCCTCAGCTCTCTCCCTTACTCTGTATTTCCTGTTCTTTTACCTGAATTAAAGAACTTGAATCAACTTCCCATTTCTCCTGACTGCCAACTTTGCAGTCTACCTTCCTTCCTGCTACATAAGCCAACCTCTTAGCCTGCGTCCTCCATTTTGTCTTTTACATGTATGGAGTTTTGAAATGCTTTACAATATCAATGTAGATTATGCATTGTTAATATAAAAAATATTTCCTCAATCCAAACACTTCAGAGTCCAAATCTTTTTTTGAGTATGATTGATTTGGGGACAGCAGGTGGATTTTATTTCAAGTTTTTCAGAGTAGAGACATTCCACTGATAAAAAAACATCATGCCAATGTCCAGAATCTCAAAATAACTAAAATCTGAAATGCTTCTGGTTCCAAGCACTGGACAAGGGATATGCCACTGTATATTATTGTCCAGAATCTGCTTTAGAACTTAAAATTCAAGAGAGTCAGATACTGTTCCTTTTCATCACTCAGGCGTAGCAGTATCTGAAAAGGCCCTGATTCATAGTTAAGTGCTTAGTTAATATTCTTAATGGAATGAATATCACTAAGTCAGTATTTCTTCCCTTGAATAAAGGGCCCAGCTGGCATATGGGAGAAATGTATGAGTAATAGAGACTAATAAAGCTCTTCCTGTACCTCTGATTAAACCATAATTTTAATATTAAACCAACATGTAATTTGCTTGGTTTAAATTCAGCAATAATGGGCCTTTGTTCAGAATATTCACACACACACACACACACACACACACACACACACCTCATGCCTATAGTCACAGCCTAGATACTTTACCATCAGAGATTCTGCTGACAATTAGTAGTTTGGAGTATATAAATGGGGCAAGAAAAGACCAATAAAAAACTTCAAAGCTTTGACACAGTCCCTTCATTCACATATGTTAATGAGGTACAATTTTACACAGCCTTTTCATTCATGTACATTAAGGTGGTTCTCTCAGTGGGTCATTCCTGTTGGACAGATCCATCATTATTGGATAAGACTATAAAATGATTCTCATGTTTCAATTATCTAGCCTTTGTTATGTTAAAGGCATATAAATTAAAAAAATTCTAAACATCTACATGGTCCTCTTTGCCTCTAGACATGATATCCACTTTTTGAAGTGGTCGGGCATATGATAAAACAAACTATGAAGATACCAGAGTCTTCTTTGTCTCACACTCTGAACAGCACCTGATACTAGTCCTCTCCCTCAGGCTTTACATTAGTCACACATCACACTGGCTGTACTGTATGCTTCTCTTTTTACTTCATTAACTTGAGGAGGGAAAATGTTAGCTTTACAAATTATCTTTAGTTTCCACTAAAAATTTAAGTGTGCTATGTTATAACTATTTCATTTGTACAGTAATCAGTGATCAAAATTACACAGAGAAAGAGTAACTCCACAAGTCACTTTGAAAAATGGTTTGCCTTAATAATAGTAGTTATCTGTGAAAATGTATTGATACGCAACTTCTGTATTTATCATGGCCCGTAGCTCATTTGTTTCTGACAGCTCATATGTCAATGGAGAAAGAAAGATGCGTTTGTAGTTCATGGCCAGGAAAGTGCCTAGAAGGATCACTCCCCATGGATTTCAAAGTTTTATATTGAAGTTGTACTTGCCTTGTGGCTTTTCTGTGTATAGATTACCTGCCCTGGTTATCTAAGAAGATAAAGGGAAACACACATCTTTCATAGTATTTAATTTTAATTATGGAGAAGGTTGTTAAAAGTCTTGGATCTAGATGATCCCATCCACTCTCAAGATACCCAAACCAAGCCAAATATAACTCTTTTCATCCTGTGGACCTGAAAGAATAGAACAGACCAGTGGAAACCAGAAATCTCTATTTTTCAGTATGCTCAGGAACAGAAAGCAGAGCCTGGTTTTATAAAGAATCTAATCATGCTGATTGACCATGCTACTCATTTAAAATACCCAGAGACAGAAGACAATGCTGAAGTCTGGATGAAGAGCTGTACGCCCTGGGCTGGGGAAAAGACACCATGCTGCATCAGCATGCAGACAAAGCTAAGGCTGGGGAGGGGCTTGTGGAGGCAGCAGGATGATCTGGGAGCTGAGTGGCTATAGCTCCACTAATCCTGCATCAAAGGACTAGGGTAGAGAGTGATAATCAGGTCACCAATGTCCTCTGGCCTCTTCACATGTACCTGCACATGTGTGTGTATATGGGCAACACACACACACACACACACACACACACACACACACACACACAGAGAGAGAGAGAGAGACAGAGACAGAGAGAGACAGAGAGACAGAGACAGAGAGACAGAGACACAGAGAGAACATATCTTCTTATGTGGCACATGTTATTTGGGGAGGGGGGTTCAGACACTCTAAAATTAATCAGGAGCAAGCTGGAGTTTTGTATTGACTTCTCTTTAAGATATTTTATAATGCTTTAATTCTTTTCCATCCCATTACTCTTTCATTCCCTTCAGTGAATAATTATATAGAACTCCAGTTTTAGTGTCACCTATGAACTGATAATATCATATAATATACAGATAAGTGGAAGGCATGGGTAAGGTACCTGCCTTTTCAATGCAGTGAGCGAACGGTTTCATAAGGCAAGAAGAGAAATTCTCTAAATAAATGCTAGTGATGCTCATACTGCTAATAACAGAGTGAGCATACTCCCATGTTACAGAATGTCCCTTTGACACATTTTAATTTCTTAGGGAACATATGAGACCCACTCCCACTGTTCTAAATGAGACCTGGTGTCTAGATATCCTACAATGAATACACTGTCTTCAATTTCTTTAGCTTTGAAATTATCTTCAGCAAACACCCATCTAATAATACTTGTACCTTTCAAATGTTGTGCTAAGACCCCCAAATGAGGCCATTTTGGTCAAGTAAAAGACATGGTTCAGAAAATTTCTGTTCTCTTTCAGTCTAGATATGAATGAAGTTAACATTTCCATATAGTGGTAAAAGATTCGTGTTCCGATACTATTGTTTAATTGTCATGGGACTGTATTTTAAGAAGTATACCTTACACTTAACCTGCGGACTTGTTTCAAAATGAGGATATTAAGTTCTGTCAGGGACAGGGTATAGTTAAAAAAGTGCTGAAGTGCTTGGTTAGTTTTCAAACTCTCCAGTCCACGTTAATCCAGGAACTGACTGGGTTAGTGCCCAAGTTTGTACCCAAGATGATTCACAATCAAGCAAAATGAATATATTTGTAGGTCTCTCCTTCAAGCATTGCAAAATGTGTAAAATATTAAAGATGGACTTATACACAATGAGGGGGCTTGGGGAGGCAAATCCTTAACAGAAGTATTTTAAAAGAATGAGAGTTTATTCAGGGATAGCAGAGAGCACCTGCATGTTTGGGAGAAGGAGGCCAAAGGTGCTTGTCTGGCTAGTTGTTTATAAATTGCTGTTAAGAGGCAAACAAAATTCTCGCTATGCCCAGATTGTACAATTTATTGGGAGTGTGCAGGCTCTTCTGTTCAGCAGCCCTGATAACTACACTAATAACTTAATTACAGCTTTCTGCTTAAGGAGATAAACAAGGCTGGTAGCTTTTTTCCCTTTCTTTAAATCAGGGGTTACAATTACTTTTAAATGCGGTGGAAAGGCACATCTGTGTGTGCATCTACTTTGTTAAGAAAGCAACCAAAAACCAGCTGGAAAGTAAAGAAAGCCCCAGGAGTGAGCAGGCAGCCTAAAATTAGAGAGATGGGGGAGGGGAGGAAACCGTCCCATTTGAACATGGAGCTGTAGACACGAGAGGCACAGTAAACAGGCAGCATTGGCAGTGGCGGTGGGGGTGGGGGGAAGGGTTCAGGAATTGAAAAGTTTCTTGGAGTACAGGCCTTCCATGTTTTTTTCCTTGTGATTTAGTCACAAAAACCACAGGAACACTCCTCTTTCCGCTGTCCCTCTGCCTCCCTCTGCTTCAGCACCAGGAAGAGAGGACAGCTCCTCTGCCCTCTCTCCAGAGCTGAGGCTGCCCACCTCCTCCAGGGGTTCTCTAAATAATGTTTGCCTTGTCACTGTACCTGTAGGGGTGCATTAAGAAAGACACAGGAGGGACTGGGTCCATGTCTGGATTGTTTATTTCCTAATGAAATGAAGACATGCCCTGTCTGAACCAATCTTTTAGTTGGACTCCAGAGCAATTCTAAGCAGAATAAAAGATGAAGTCATTGGTCTGAATCTGTGGCTCAAGGTGATTGAGGAGTAGCTGAAACTCGAGACCCTTCTTCGGTGCTTTATTTTGTTACATCATCGGTATAACCCTACTAGGGAGGTAAACAATCTTCACTAACTATACTTTAGTTCATTTTCTTTCCTACTAAATAAATAGAAGACACCCCAAATGCCTAAGATCATTAGCTTGGGAGAACAAGGCTGTTCCTAAAGAAAGCATTTCCCAGTTCTGTGGAAGGCCTCTTGGAAACACGTGCAGGGCCTGGAAGGTGCAAACAGGGATTCCCAGAGGAGTACCAGGAACCACTGCAGCACACCAACAAACAAATGATCCAAGCTCCACAGGGAAGGTCTCTCCCCTCCAATTCCAATGCCAAAGGCAACCACTGAGGAATTTACCATATAACGTGTCCTTTAAAAAGTCGAGTCACCAAGATGAGAACGTACTTGGTTACTCCTGCCCAGTCAAGTCCCATGTTTCAGCCATTAAAAAAAAAAAAAAAGTTGCTTACTCAGTGACTCCTTTTCTCTAGGCAACAGTCTTATGTCTAAACCTTTCTCCACATGATGTCACATAGATATTCTTTGCTTCAGAGTGTGTACGTGCGCACGCACGCGTGTGCGCACGCGCGCGCGCGCACACACACACACACACACACACAGAGAGACACAGACACACATGCAGGCACACACCAATTCAGTTCTTAAGTTTAAAGGCGTTGCCTACTTTCCAAAACTTATTCTGAGATCGAGTCGTAGGAGAGAAGCAGCTCTCACTCTTGCTGCCTGGAGAAGGCAGCGTGAGAGGAAGAAACACAGGTAGGGCCGAGGGATGGGAGCCATCCAGAAGTTCTCGCTCAAGTTAGTGGTGAACAACTTTTTCAGAGAGAGCAACTCCGCTGTGAGTTTGGACAGCGGGTTGGGAAAAGGCAGACTGGTGTTACTCATGAGGTGTCCCAGGGCACACACCTGGAATCTTTCTGTCCCCTCATTTACCCTTCCCCTAACTCCCTTCTCTCCCCCTTCTTCTTACCTTCCTTCCCCACCTTCACTCAGTCCTCCCCTTTCTCCATCTAACCTGCTCATCCTTTTCTGGGCCACTTGGACTCACCCAACTGCATGCCGAGGACCAGGCTTTCATATTGACCTCCAAGACGGCTTTCTAAGCACTGTCCCTAGGTCAGTCCCGCCCCCTCCCTGCATCAGAGCGGTGGCACCCTCCAGACAAAAACCACCCTGCGATCGAATGTCACCAACAAGTTCCACCCTGTAGTAGCCCAGCGGCCGCCAACAGCCTCACCCAGGAAGCCCTGTCATTCCCTCCGCCCACAGCCGCGCGGCATCCCTACCCCGCGCTGGGTGATTTTTTTGGGGGGTCATTGTTATCGCTGACACTTTTCTTCCTGGAAGGGGAAAGCCCGCGTGGGTGTCACCGGTTGTGTGTGTAAGGCTCTTACGCGCTACCCTCCCCCATCCCTACAATACACACTCTCACACACGCCCTCCCCACGCGGGCGACACAAAGGGAGTCAGCGAGAGAGCAGGGCGCCTGCAGGGCACAAGGGCGCAGGGAGGGGGCACCAGGGAGGGGCGAGGGCTGATCCGGCCCGGGAAGAAGGGAAGGGAAGGAAGGAAGCAGGTGCCTGACACCCAGAGGAAGGCGAGGGGTGTCCTTACCTGCCCCCAGGTTAAAGGAGATCCTGGCCTCTGCGAGATATGGCGTGTCGCTCTTGGAGCGGACTCTTCTGATGGGCCGCCGGTCTATGTCATCCTCCGAAGAAGCCGCCATTAATGTGGGAGGCAGGAGCAGGGTCGCCCGGCGAGCTGAGAGGAGAAGGAGATGGAGAGAGGGGGAGGGAGAGAGGCGGAAAGGGGGAGGAGGGGAAAGGAGGAGGCTCACACACATAGAAAGGGGGAGGGGAGGGGAAAAGGAGAGGAGGGGAAGGGGGCAGGGAGGGAGGGGGAGAGAGGGAAAGGGGGAAAAGAGGAAGAGAAAGAGAGAAAGAGAGCAAGGGGTGAAAAGGAGAGAAAGAAAATCCGTTAAGGATTGGCGGACTGGAGCAAGATCAGGTTAGCCCCGGTCTGTACCCCGGGCTCCCGCTAACTCCTCTCCCTGTGCTGGGCCAAGGGGTCAGAGCTCTGGGCCAGCACCATGCCTCCTGCCCTGCCGCAGCCCTGTTTCAGCCGCTGGCACAGATGGACTGATGCGAATAGGAAGACTCCAAAGGCAAGATGCCCAGTCAGCACTGTGCCCTCTCCCGCCAAATATGCTTCCTCGCCTCTCACGCGCAGGCGAATACAGTCTCCAAGGTCCCAGGGGACTCTCTAGCCTGAGGCTGCCTCGGGACCACGCAGGCCAGCTTTTCTGCTTCCAGCTGCGACTCCCTGAGCACCTCACTCTTGCCCCTTGGCTTTGGGGGCAGGGCACCTACCGTTTCCAGAACGAGCCCCCTGTTCTATCTGTCCCAACCAGAAGTGCAAATAAAGTTTGAAACAGAGATGGCCTCTTTGGAAGCTCTCTTATCCGCCCCTTACAATTTAGAAGTGGGTTGTGGAGGAAGAGCATAGTCCAGTTGGGTGGGATGGGTTTTACCACTGATATTTTCAGTGTGGACCAGGCTTATTCACAGAACCGATGGACCTCTTCCACACACCCGCTAAGTTGTAGGATGTGGTTATCTCTACATCGTCCCTGCTTATGTGAATCTTCTTTTTTTTTTTTTTTTTGGTCAGTCACATCTAATACAAGTAACGACGTGTGCACTGACTTTCTTCAGCAGTTCTGCACCATTATTCCTGAAGGGGAGGCGGCGATCAAAGGGCCTTGGATTCCTTTGAACATTTGTACTTTCTTGACTGTAACACTCCACAAAACACAGCAAAAGAACCAGAAGGCTTTGGGGGGGGCGTGACCAGCTACCCATTTGATGCTACTGCTTGAACCTATTGATGAGCTAAGTTCCTTTATGTTTGTCTTCCTGAATCTTCTAACACTATCTTTTCTTTCTACCCTGGCGTCACTGTCACTACCCATCTGTGTGAGGAGTGCACACCTCCGGTAGGTGGGCGACCTGACCTCCTTGGTACAAAGACCAGCTCAGTGTGGCTTCACGCCCTTCGGTCTCCCAGCCGAGGCTCTGCAGGGCTCTTTATACGCAGATGCCGGTTCTCATTTCATATCCACCCCACTCTGGGATCACCAGTCTCTCCCCACAGGTCTCCTGCCTTCCTATAGTCATTGTTACTCTTGGCCTGGCTCTTCTTCTGCCTCTTCCACAGTCTCTGTGACTCAGTTTCTCCTTTCTATGGACCTCTCGGCACCCCAGAATTCCCATTTTCTTACTTCCTATTCCCTATCTCTCATTCCATCTACCGCTTCCTGACTTCATCTCTCTACCACGGTCGCTTTTAAAGGATGCCGAGGTCTAACAGTTAAGTCTATTCTTTTCTTGTCTCATTGAAATATTCCATAATCCCTCTTCCTCGGGTTTATCTATTCCTTTGTTCTTCCAGGACTGGACCACACTCCTTACTACTTGGTTTCTGTCAGCCAGTTCTCTGCAGGTTAGTCTGAAGTTGTTTATCCTGGCTTTCAGTGCCTGCCCTAATTTCAACCTATTTATCCTTGTACCTTTCTCTCCTACTCTTTCCTTGGAGGCTACTTAGATTCTCTGCATCTGACTCATTTTGGATATGCCTGCAACCTGTGTCAATGGGCTTCACTACAAATTTCTTTCAAACTTTTCAAGTATCCCTAAGAATGTGTTGCTGTTATGAGCCTGCTGCTCTAGTTTCCATCCTATTGCTGTGATAAAACACTAGCCAAAAGTCGGTTATTCTTATCATCAAGAAAAACAAAGGCAGGGACCAGGAGGCAGGATTTGAAGCAGGGGACCATGGAGGAATGTTGTTCACTGGCTTGCTTCCAAGCTCACAGTCAGTTAATTTACTGAGACTTCATGACTAGGGATGGTCCCACCCACCATAGGTTAAGCCCTTCTCCATCAATTAGCATTCAGGAAAATGCCCCACAGGCCAATCTAATGGAGGTAGTTCTTCATGTGAGGTTCCTTCTTCCTAGGTGCCAAGTTGATAAAAAACCAACTCGTAGCCCTAGCACATGATAAATGCTCAAAAGACATTTCTCAATAAAAGAGGGATAAGAAGGAGGGAGGAAGAAGGAAAGACAAAGCGAATGAGGGAACATTAAGTAACTAATGAGTGTGTGAGTTGGGGATCAAGTCAACGTCTCCCCGAATTCGGATAGACCTTGAATGAGTACAGTCAGTGTTCAGAGGGTGTGGTTCCAGGATTCACCATGGATAACAAAAACCTAGAATGTTCAAGATTGCATAACATATTTGAATGACCTCCTGTATAACTGAAATCACCCGTAGATCATTACTGTTCCCTTTTAATACTTTATCCAACATAGAATTGATATAAATAGTTGGCCTGTCATGTTGAATGGAGGATAATGGCAAGAACAAAAAGTCTTTACATGTACATTGCAGGTGTAATTTCATTCCCAGTTGAATTTGAGGATGTAGTATAGATATAGGTAGCTGAATGATTAGCTAATTGTATATATTTGGTATACTACATCTATCTATCTGTCTGTCTATCTATCTATCTATCTATCTATCTTTCTTTCTTTCTATCTATCTATCTATCTATCTATCTATCTATCTATCTATCATCTATTGATCTATCTACCTACCTACTCACCCTCGTATTTAAGGATTTGAAACAGAATCTTGTTATGTAGCTCAGGCTGGCCCTGGACTTATACTATTGCTCACTCTGGCTTTGAATTCTATTCTCCTGCCTCAGCTTTTTGGTTGCTAGGATTACTGCTATACAGCACTATGCCTGGCTCTAACCACAATTTAAGTTCATGCCTGCATTATATTTGACTTATCATTAAACCAGGTGCATTCTCAGTGAAACCCAGCTTTTTTCAAGAGTGGCTCTATTGCAACGGGGAAAGTTGGGTGGGTCCTTAAAACAAGTGTCTGAATGAAAATGCCCCCCACAGACTCATAGGGAGTGGCACTATTAGAGATGTGGTTGGATTTGGTGTGGTTTTTGTGGGAGGAAGTATACCACTGAGGCTGGGGGTGGGCTTTGAGGTTTCAGAGAAGCTCAAGTCAGGCCTAGTGACTCATCGTTACTTCCCACTGTAGCAGATCCAGATGTAGAACTCATAGCTATTTCTCCAGGACTGTATCTGCCTGGGTGATAACATACTTCTCATCATGATGCTAATGGACTAAACCTCTGAACTGTAAGATAGCCTCAATTCAATGGTTTCCTTTATAAGAGTTGTCATGGTCCTGATGTCTATTCACAGCAATAAAACAGCACATTATCATGGCACATGGGTTTCAGTTCTTAAGGAACAGAAAGTAAAGATGCTCAAACATCTCTGAATGCCATAGAAACCACTTCCATGTAAATTAACGCAGGGTCTTTTGTTTTAAATGCCTGGGAGTCCCTCTTCTATGTAGTTCATGAGCCATGTCTGAAGAAGAATGATAAAGTTGTTTGAAGGAGGAATTAGTCATAGATTTCCCTTTTTCTTAATTCTACATATTGAGTCTTGATACAGAAAAACAAATCTGTGAAAAAAATTCTATTTCTTACTCATTTAATACTTTAGAGGATGATCAAGAACTAAGGCTGCTAGTAGTTTAAGATTTACCTTTCTTCATAGATGTGAACATCATCATCATCATCATATCATTATTATTATTATTATTATTATTATTATTATTATTATTATTATTCAATGTTCAGACAGACAACCCTAGTTGGTCTGCAACTTGATTTATGTATACAGGCTGGCCTTAAATTTGCAATAGTTCTCCTGCATTTGTCTTACATGCTGGGATTACAAGTATTGCTACCACACCTGGCTCACACATTTTCATATATAAGTCTACTTCAGACTATTCTGTTATTCAAGTACTTTTAAATAGATAGACTTTTTATTAAAATGGTAATAAAATACTATACCTTGATGCATGCTGTTGAATTCAGTTATTATATTTTACTTATGATTGTTATCTTCCATTTCTTGCCTTTCCTAATATGCTTCTTCTTTGTCTTTTGACTGTTATTTTATTCTTTCCAAGTTCTTTCTTGCATCCTTTTTATCTCTAACTAGCTCCTTACAGAGTCAGTCTGTATCCCCTCGCTTCCTATATGAAGAACCCATTGTGATAGTGTTACAGTTGTATTTCCAGAGTCTTCATCTATTTCATATTCATAACTTCTTTGCATGAACTATTTGACTGGAATCAGAAGAATCCTTGCGTGGGACACAAAGGAGACGGATCCCATCCAAGGATGAGTATTATCTTACTAAATAACACTGGGAGAAGGAGGGATCTCAGTCACATCTTGTAAAAGTGTAAGGGTCAGATCCCATGCAAAGACCCTGCTCAGTTATAACACTCTGTAGTTATTTGCTGCTACTAGGTTATTGTCCTGATTAGATTATACTTTTTGTTTAATTTAACACAAGCCAGAGTCATTTGGGGTAGAAGATATTTCAGTTAGGAAAGTGCCCGGGTCCTTAGAATGATCTGTAGGCAATCTGTAGGACATTTTCTTGATGAATGACTGATTTGGGAGGACCTAACCCACCCTGGGCAGCACCAGCCCTAGCCACGTGGTCCTGTGTTGTATAAGAAGCGGGCTAAACAACACAGGAGGAGCAAGGCAGTGAGCAGCACCCCTCCCTGGCCTCTTCTTCAGTTCCTGCCTCCAGGTTCCTTCCCTGACTTGGAATGTGAGCTGTGGGCTGTGCTTTGGCTTGTATAAAGTCAAATAAGCACTTTTGTGACCAAGTTGGTTTTGCTCATGGTCTTTATCACAGCAACAGAAAAGAAACTAGAAAAGTTATTCTGGTCTTTTCCACTAGAAATTCTCAGCATTTTTTTTTTTTGTCTTTCAGTCTTATGAGACATTTTTCTTTGTTATATAATCATAAGTAATTATATTTAGGAAACAACATGCTCTCTGTTAGTCTTGATTTATTATATATATATATATATATATATATACATATATATGTGTGTGTGTGTGTGTGTGTGTGTGTGTATGTATATATACATATATATATATTAGGATGGAATTGCATAGAATCTATCCCCTATAGCATTTCTATCATGTGACAAACATTCATATGGGGACTTATGTGGATATAAAAGTGTACATGCAGAGAACTGAATTCAGTTATGACCTCAACAACTACCAATACAACATTTTTTTAAAAATATGCTTTTTAAAAAGTATGTACAATATTTACAATTTAATTAAGTACAACGTTTTCTTATTTTTCTAAAGCCTGTCAAATAGTGGAAATCTCAGAGAGCCTTTGTTCATATTATTTCACGAGCTGGAGCCAAAAATAGAAGTAATATACTAGGGTCTCAAAATAAATATTTTATGCATCTGTAATTCCACAGAAGAGAATGGAGACAGGAATACAAACAAAATTAGGGTAATAGATTATTACTGTGAAAGATGTAGAGGAAGGTAAGAACTTATCCTTTAAAGTGTGTGTTTCGGGAACACCCTTGTACTAGTCAGGTGAGATTTGACCTTTGTTTGTTTATTTGTTTTTGGTATATAGTTTTCCCAGGTATTCCAGGATGTTGTTGTACTTGTAATCCTCTTGCCTCAGCCACCAATTGCTGGACTTTTAGGTATGGACTATCATTACTTGACAAAAAAGGTCAATTCTATATCCTCAGGCTGAACCTATTGAATTAGGAGTTTAAAGGATGAGATGAAGTATCTAGATTTTTCAAAAATCTATTCAGTATTACACTAGATCCTGGATAAGTAAATAAGGCAAGCAAAATAAATGCAAGAGGTAATTAATTTTAAAGCAAGAATAAACATTTTATTAGTCATATCTATTAGAATTGTATAGCCACAGAATCCTTAAGAGTACATAGGCGGTTGGAAAGGAATACATTTCAAAATATCACTGGATATGTTTGTATAAAACATCCTTCTATATAAAATTAGAAGATAAAATTTTATTTTTAATTAAGATTTATTTATTTATTTATTTATTTATTTATTTATTTATTTATTATATTTATGGGGTGGAACATGTCTGTGCCAAGGTGCACATGTACCACATTACTGTGGATATCAGAGGAAATTTTGTATGAATTGGTTCCCTTCTTCCACCATGTGTGGGTTCCAGGGATTAAACTCAAGTTGTCAGGTTTGGTAGCAAGTCCTCTTACACACTGAGCCATCTCACTGGCCTGAAAATAAAAATTTAAAAATACCACACATAATGGCATTAAAATCGTCAAATGGCTATGGGGATACTTTTTTTTTTTTAAAAAAAACAAACATGTGTAATAATTCCATATAAAACTATGAAGCTTCATGGATATAAATTAAGAATACCTAAATAAAATGGAACTAATATGCTTTAATTTTCATGAATTTAAGAGCGAAATATTTACAGATTTAAAAAAAAAAAACCACCCCTTCCTACTATGTTGACTCTTATCACATCTATTCAGTGTTACATTAGAGGTCTTGGATAAATAAATAAGGCAAGCAAAACAAATGTAAGACATAATTATTAAGGCATCAACCTTTGAAAATTGACCTATAGAGACAATGTAATTCCAAACAAATCTAAGCATTTTAAAAGAAAATTTGACAAGTGGTTTTAAAATGCATTTGGGAACGCAAAGAGAGACTAGTGTGCATGGTCTCACATGGTCTTGACAAATGAGAGTGAACTTGTAGATTTCTAATATAAGACCTAACAAAGCATAGAATACAAAAAATAATGTAAGAGGAGAGGGTGAATGAAAGCCCTGAAAGCCAAAGGGTCCTATGATTTGGATGAGGATATCTTTGTAATATAGAAAGGCAGGGACACATTTTTAAGTAAATATTACTTCATCATCTGAATATTTACAGAGTAGAAAACCACTCTTGATCCCTTCCTCATACTAGACACCAAATCCAATCATGAACAAATACATGAAAGATAATAGGATTTCTAGATCGAAATTTCTCTCATTGGAAAATAATTTTGGTTTGACTTGGAAGAAAGTTTTAAAACAACTTTATAAGAAGCAACAAGCAGAAAAGAACAAATAGTCACACCAATACATTGAAATTAAAGAACTTCTATTCATGTCAAGACATCATTTAAAATGTAATGGGCCACGTATCTGAAGTATAACTGAAACACTGCTAATGAGGGAATGTTTAACACTATACGCTTACTTAGAGAAAAGGAAAAGTCTCATATGAAAAATAAGTTTTTAATCTTATGAATACAGGAAAAAAATAAAAGAAGAGGAAAAACTTCCAAGTGAAAAAGGAAGGAAATGATAAAGATAAAAGCAGAAGTCAATGAAATTGAAAACAGGAAAACAAAAGAAATTAAATAAATTAAAAGTGTGTTTCTCAAAAAATCAATAAAATTGATTACTTTCTGGGAAAATGAATTAAGAAAAGACTGAAGAGATAGCTGTTCAATATTAGGAATCAGACTGGGGTTCTCACTGTGGATACTATAGCTGTTAGAAGAAGAAAGGGAAACACTACAACTATCTTTATGTTTGTCAAATTCCTTTGGAAAACTTTGAATATGTTTATATAAATAGAAGTAAACCTAAAGTTATCCTAGAACATGTCCAAAGCAGAATTACTTATGATGACCCCAAGGTTAGATGCAACCAAAACAACATTATCTCTTGACATTGATCTTGGTTTTCTGCCATAAGCAGATGGTAAGGCTCTTCTGATGAAGACACCACTCAGTCTGCATGCAGGACATTGCTAAATCAACCTCAACTGACCAGGAAACTTACCTGGCTGGGTACCTTGTGTAATGCCAGAGGTGACATGGACTGATGGGGAAAATGTATATCAAATATCTCACACAGAGCTGCATGCTACAATACTGACCTGCTTGACATGATAGTCTCACTGGCGTAATAGTGGCATAATGGTTATACAGGTAACCAACTGCTTTATGACAAGCTATGAGTGAGGTCTACTCCATACAAGGGATTTTATGTCTGATACTAGTTAGTAGTCCATGATGGGAAAAAGCCATAGGCCCAAGGAACAATCTACTCTTGTGGTTTTGATAGGTGATCTTGTTGTGAAACTACCTACTAAATATTTATGTTTAGATCTATAAATTTGAGTTGCTTTCAACTTTGGTCAGAAAAGCTTCTTTGTGCAGTGAGTAGTGGTTAATACAGTGACTCATAACTAGCTAAAATGTCACATGTAACTAATAATGAATGCTTGAGTACAGTTAATCATCTATATTCAAATCTCCCATTCAAGATGGGAACATTATGGACATAAAGATTGTATGATCTGGCAGATGGAGAGGAGAAACGGAATGCTGAGTTAGGGATATTACATATCTGTCACATGGACCAACTCAGTGGTTGTAGATGACTTGGACCATTTTGGGAATGTTCATATTATACTATACCAACATTTTGTGCTTTTTATTATTTGACCCTTAACTTGGGGATATTGTCCTAACTGTTTCTGGTATCTATATTTTTTATTTTGTTTTAATTATTTTTTATTTTATATGTATGAATGTTATATCTGTGTTCCATGAGTATGACTGTACTTTTTATCAATCTATTTAAGAATTCTCTATATTTCTATGTGTGGACTTACCTTTTAATTTTTTTCTATTTTTCTCTTACTGAAAGTAGGTTTTTAGATAGATGACTTTCATATTTTTTAAAGTACCCTGCTCTTGGTATTGGAATGTGTGGGAGGAATAAAACAATTGCTAGCAGTTGTTGTGCCTTGATTAAAGATTAAAATGAAAGGGAAAATCACAGGGATAAGGAGCCTGGTTGATGAGGCTTGCATTGATTCAAGCTGGGATAAGGTGGAGACCAAGATCTATGATGCCCACTCATGAAAGTTGCTACATTAAAGAAGACACTCATAAGTCCTGATGGTAAGTGAATGAGAACTGGTAAAAAAAATGCACACATGCATAAATAAACAAATGAGTGAGTAGGTGAATAAGGAAAAGAAATCGCTTCAGTTCCTTTTTCTCAGGGGGATGCTAAGAGCTCACTTATTAATATGGAGGTAGGTGTTGTTGAAAAACCATCATTTTGTAACCTTTCAATACATATCAATAAATACTAAGCAAGGGAAATAAATCAAGAGAGAGACAACAGAGAGGCTAAATCTAGAGGAAATCTTGATGAAGATGAGGGTATTATTGGCTTTAAAGTTTCCTCCCTGACACTTGTTCCTTTCAAAGGTAGAAACTAGACAGGATCTTCCCTGGCAATGAAAATGTTCACCTCTGGAGAAGAACAATTGGGTTTTAGTTGTCTCCACATATGACACTTAGAGAAAAATGTGATATTACTTTTGGAGGTTTCTAGCCTAGAAAAGGCAAACTTGAGTCTCATCAGAAGAATATGAGAGAATTAGGATATTAGAATAACACTGAATTAGGAGTGGTCTGTGAAAAAGGGAGAGAAGAATCATGTGGTTCACAAAGGATGATGTCATAAATGGTAATATAAGGGTGGGCGTATAAACATTCCAGGATCAAAAAAGCAAGAGTCCTGACCATAGACTGGGCTGTCCTGGACCATAACCTTAGGCTGAACTGACCTTGGTTTGGATTTTGTCCTGAAGCAGAGGGGACTTTAAGGGCTGTTCCCAGTCTGCTTACATTGAAATGCAAAGAGCAGCTTATATTAAAATGTTACTGTAGCTGATAAACGAGCTGTGCTTTTGAAATAATTATCTATATGTACATTTGCATGGAAGGATGGACGGGAGATAAAGAGGTGAGAGACCTCTTATGGAAACAATAAAGACAACCAAATAAGTCCAGGAAAAACATATTCATTCCCTTCTCTTTATGAGAATTTTCCAGAGGTTAGAGAGGAGGGCCAACCCTTTTAAAAAATGTATGAGAAATTATCATTGTTAGGGAAGTCCCCAGTCTGTGGACAAACAGTATTAACATTAAGAATATTTTGTTTTAGATTAATTGGAGGCCCTTGACATTTTGTTGAAAATTGAGTCCTGTGTACTTTATTTAAGCAGATTAGGAATCCGGGCCGCATGAATGAAACACACTTCACCGCTTGGCATATCCGATAAGATTTAGAAATGTAAGCCATGCTAGACCTCACAATTGAGCCCAGTGCAATGTCACTGTGGCAAACTATCAGGTAGAAGACACAGTGTGCCAGCAATACAAATGGATGCCATTGATTGCAATATAGCCCAGTCTACAGTAGTTACTTCTTCATCATCAGTTTAACAAAATAATACCAAGAATGTTCGTTGGGCTGGGTTTTTGTTACCACTAAATTTAGTTTGCAAATCCTGGAACATCTTTTTTTTTTTTATATGCATAATATCCTTTTCTAGATAATCAAAATATGCAAAAAAATGTTACTGGTGCCTTTTAATTATTATTCTTCAGCTTGTCATTAAAGGATCTCTCTCTCTCTCTCTCTGTCTCTCTCTCTCTCTCTCTCTCTCTCTCTCTCTCTCCCTCTCACACACACACACACACACACACACACACACACACACACACACTCCTGACACCAGTTCCCTTTTATCCTTGGTAAATTTATGAGGGTCCATAACAGAGAATGGATAGCTGCTTTCATTTTACAATTTTTCTGCCCAGGTTCTAGATATATGATCTTTCTATGAGGCCCCACTTAAGTCTTAGTTGTTGTTGTACAATATTAGGAGTGTGCTGTCCACCTCAAAGTCTATCAGAGTAGAACCAGGTGACCATGAAATCTTGCTGCCACAAGCAGTAGAAGGCAGGTTTCCAAAAGACAGGTCCACTTCTGGACACTGAGCTAGCCCTGTTTTCTACAGCTATATGGGACTAGGGACTTTGCATCTTCTGTAAGGCGTGGATATTTTCTCTTGGATTGGTGCCTGCCTGCGTATGGAGGGATGCAAGCCTATTAGTTAGCTCGCCAAACACTGGTCTGGCAGCAATCCTCTTCCTGAGGGCTTATGTTTCATTTGATGAAAAATTGTACCTAATTTGAAACTGTTCATTTGCATGAGACATATTAATAAAACCTGTTTGTCTCTCTGGTGGCAGGTCCTCTTTCCCCTCCCCATCTCTGCAAGTCTGACTGCCTGATTTCTGTGGCTGAAATATTTTTATCCCTACTCCTACACTTCTGTAGCACTAAGAAAATTAGTTCTGCCCCCTTTGCTTACCTCTGTCCACCTTAGGGCCCTTTATGATTCTCATTCTGCATGAACATATAAGAAAGATGATGGCGATATTATATTCCTCTCAGCAAATACGGAGTACTATTTAAAAACACAGATGTGAGGTCAGCCTTCCTGAACTTGTATCCAAATTCCTCCCTTTTAATTTCATGATGTCATACAAATCAGTATCTCTTTGAATCTATGAGACCTACAGAGCACTCAAACCTTACAGTCTCCATGGGGATTCAAACGCGTAATCCTTATTAAGTCTTTGGCAAAAAAAATATTCCTGATAAACCTTGACTGTATGCAAGCTGTTATGACTCGCCAGCCCAAAGCAGGGCTATAGCTGTGAAATTAAACCTTGGCACAATTCCAAAGCTTGATAGCTATCAGATTTACTTTTTAAAAAAAATTAACTCTCCAAGCTTTGGTTTTCTTGTATGCAAATGAGAAATAAAATGAACTCTTTCGATGGGCCTTGAGAGGATAAAACATTATGTAATAAATGTAAAACACCTAACGCGGAGCCTGACAAAGGGTGGGCGGACAGCAAATGTTCACTGCTTCCTTTCCTCCCAGTTTCTTAAAGTAGATACTGTGCAGAGTGGCTGGGGGCTGGCTGCTAAGGCTCGCTAGATGCAGAAAGGAAACTGTGTTTTAGGCTTTGCATATTAGACCGAATCGGACAGAAACCCCAGCCACTTTTATTATTTAAATGTTGATCATGCCTGGATAAAAATATACGTTACTTTCCAGGTCACATTTACCAGGACGGCTAACCGCGAGCCTCATTGTTTTAATTATGTATTTTCTACACGGCTAGTTTTAAATATGGACGGTAATTGATGACATAATTTAAGGTCTTAAGGTTTTCGAATCCCTGACTCATGGTCACTGTGCAGCAAGGTGACATGTGCTCGGCGTTAGCCTTGTGCAGCAAACTGGTTGCCTTGTTCGTTTGGAAGTCACCTCAAAGTAAAGGCTGCTTGCTTGAGTTACTTGAGTCACTTTACAAGAAGATGCTAGCATTGAGAGATAGGAACAGCAATGCCCTGCTTGGTTTTTTTTTTTGTTATTTGACACAAGCCAGGGTCATCTGGGAAGAGCAAACCACAACTGAGAAAATGACTTCACTACATAGGCCTGTTGGCAAGTCTCAGGAAGAGGGGATCAGATTTTAATGGTTGATTTGGGAGGGTCCAGCCCTACTGTGGATGGTGCCACCCTTGGGCAGGTGATCCTGGATTGTATTAAAAAAAAAAATCAAGCCATGCAAGCTGTGAAGAGGAAGCCAATAAGCAGAGCTCTTCCACAGTCTCTGCTTTACTCCCTGCCTTGAGTTCCTGCCCCAACTTCCTTTTAAGATGGACTATAGGTTGTAAAGTCAAATACACCTGGCCTTCCCCACCTTGCTTTTGTTTGTAATGTTCATCACAGCAACAAGAAGCTGACTAGGACAATCCACCTTGGCACTGGGATCCTGGGTTTTATCTAACTCCTCTGCTGCATCCTGCTATGCTATCTAGTTAAATACTCAGCTCTTACCCCCAACGATCAAGTCCCTGGAAGTGTAAGAAACTGCAAAGCTAGGAAGACGTATGTTTGAATCCTGGCATTATAGTTGATTACACACACACACACACACACACACACACACACACGTGTGTATATATATACATATATATACACACACATATATAAATGTATATGTATATACATATGTATACACACACATATTCTTCTCATCTTTAATTTTATATAAATTGGGGAAATAAACTTTAACCAGCGACAAATTTCTTGTTTTCAGTGAAACGTGCATGCGTAGCTTCTGGTGTATGTTAGCTATTAAGTATTAGTAAGCAGTGCTTGTTTTTCCTATCTTCCCCAAGACTTAATTTTTATCATCTGTAAAATGAACCAGTTGAATATAGCAGTTTCAGGCTCTAACGTTCAATCATTGCCAAGACTACACTGTTGAGTAAAAGATCAGAAAGACCTGGGTAGCTGTTGGTAGGTCTTGAACAAGAAGAAAGGCACGCTGTTATTGGGAAGTCAGGATCACAGACTGTCCTTAATGGACCAGTCGGAAGTAAAGACCTGCCTAGGACAGATTAGGCGGATGTTTTATTTGCATTCTGTTGTGTCTACAGATGGGCTACTGATGGTAATCAGATCACAGGGCATTAGTCAGACACTCTGTCTAGTAAATAACAGAAGAGCTGATTCAGGGATACAGTCCAGCTGGCAAAGTTACCTTTGGGGCCAAACCAAAGCACAACGGACCTATCTCCCTTCCTTCAAACTGTGTCTGATTATTAATCCGTGGAGAGCATCAACAGTCCTTAGTTTACATAGTTTTTTATTAATTTTAAAATTAAGAGCACGCACCACGCTGCATTCATGTGCACCATAGGACTGTAAGCATATGATATGCTCTGGGGTGTAGGATCACCTATTTTAGGTGATGGGGAATGCTTCAGTTCGGTTTGGTTTGGTTTTATGGTCTGCATTTTTTAAACTTTTCTATAACTATTATGAACTGTATTGGTACCAAGGAGGAAAAAAAAGTGAGTTATGAGTGTTGTGAGAAATTCCCATGGGAACCTAGGCAAGTTTCCTCATAGGTAAATCATACACTGTCTAATTCAAGCTAAGAATGGAGGCCTCCCCTCCCACCGTAATAGTTTCCCAAGAAAGAAAGATTAAATGTTCCTCTAGGGAGCTTCTCCTACAGGGTAACTACACAGGATGACTGTGGTGCCACATTCTTACCGTTCAGCTCTGGAGACAGTCTGCCTCTGAACATGAACTATGTGAGCACTCTATATTTTGTCTGCTCACAGTGTGTGTAAATTTGCTCAACCAACGAACACTGACCTAGAAGATGGGATGTAGAGGGTGACAGGGGTCAAGATTTTAATTATGGCTTCATTTGCGTAACTGTGGGGCCTCGAAAAATTACTTGATCACTGGAAACGTGTATAAAATGGGCATGACAAAAATACACTCTACAGATTTTCCTTTTGTGAATCCAATGAGACAATGAAAAGCCCCAGACACAGAGCGAGGCCTCCCCTCCCCTCTATTTTTCTTTGCAACTTCAGGCTGTTGAGTGAACTTGGGTTATGGGTTCAATGTGGAAATCAGCTCTGTAGGGTGCTTGCAGTGTGGTCTGTCTTTTCAAAGATAAAGATAAGATTGGGCTAAGGCAAGTACCATCTTCTCAGACCTACTTAGTCAACAGACTGTGTTTAGTCAACTAAGCAGAAGGCCTTAGTCTACATTGGTCCAAAAGAAAAGTAAGGCCTACTTTTGACAGCTGTAGCAAAACCTCTTGTTTCTCCTCTTTGGCAGTGTCCTGTGGCAAGCTATAATTCTTCTATGGTGAACAAGTCATTTTGCTATTTGTTTAGATTTGTTTCTTAGATACTCTTCTTGGTGATATCTCATAACTTTGCTTCTGATGAAAACCTAATCCAGAAATTGAAGCTGTCTTGGTGACTGCAAACACTTGCTTCATGTGCCTGTTTAAAATGGGCTATTAATTCTCAGTATTAGTGCTAAAAGAGAAAATACTGTGTTTATAGTCCAAAGTGTAATTTAGAATGTTCCCTGACAATCTCCTAGTCCTCTAAATAATATAAAAGGAAGGATTAAGGCCCAGAAGAAATACAATTCAAAAACACCCGTAAAAGGTGTCAGTAAATAGTTTCCAAGAATTATTGTGCCACACTGAGTATTTTGGATTGTTCTCTGAGATTGCTACGCCAAAACTTCGGTCCATAGATCTTATTTCGTATTGGTGATTACATGGATTCTAGATTCAAAACACTCTCTTAATCCAATATATTCTAAATTAATTTCCCTCTTCTTGATTCTCATCTTATAATCTTTCTCTCAATGGGAAACTTCTAAAACACAAAGGTAATATCTCAGGACCTTTTGACATTCTGTTCTCTCAGCAGCCAGCTGTCTGACTGTCACACACGTACAAGGAATCTTCACAATGAGTCCAGATCCTGCCTTCTGAATTCCCCCAGTTCGTTCACTTTCTAATTATGTTAGCATCGCTGCAAGAGCTGGTGGTTCTCACGGTTTTAGTCTTTTTCTCCCTTATCAGCCCTCATATCTGTGACCTTCATAAAAATACATTTAAGTATGAATCCCCACGGTCCCCTTTAGTGGACTCAATATTTACTTCGGAACTTCTTAGTTCAGCGAACAAAGTCTTGGCCATGTTGGCTTCTGCCTACTGATTTAGACTCTTCTTTTGTAATTCTGCACCTGGGTCTCATCCATGCCCCTTGCAGCAAACACAGGACTCTAATGGCTCACTCTCTTCAGAAGTCATGTCTTATCACATCACTTCAGACTACCCAGAAGATGCTTCATTGTCCTCACTAAATCCAACTGAAAGGAAAGTTATCTTGAGTAACAACTTGGAAATGCATTACCTATGTGATGCTAGGAAGTCTTTTTTTTTAAAGATTTATTTATTATTATATGTAAGTACACTGTAGCTGTCTTCAGACACACCAGAAGAGGGTGTCAGATCTCATTACGGATGGTTGTGAGCCACCATGTGGTTGCTGGGAATTGAACTCAGAACCTTTGGAAGAGCAGTCAGTGCTCTTAACCGCTGAGCCATCTCTCCAGCCCGATGCTAGGAAGTCTTAAGAAATGGACAAGGTGGCTAATATTACCCAACAATAAAGCTATAAAGAGGAAGCTTTTGGAATGTTAGTAAGATCATTTCAACATCAATTATGCAGGCTTATTTTTATTTGTGTGTGCGTGTGTGTGTGTGATTCACTTGCATGTATGTAAGTGCTCTGTGTGCATGTCTGGTGCCCACATACATCAGAAGAAGGTATCTGATCCCCCTGCAATTGGAGTTCTGGAAATTGTGAGATGCTACATGCATGAGCCACCATGTAGATTCTTGGAACTAAATGCAGGTCTTCTGTAACCAGCTTCTTCCCTAGTATTTTCATATGTTAAGATTGCCTCACATTTCCGAAGTGCTTAGAAATTTAAATCAGGAATCAACAGCATTCAAAAAGAGGTGGAATGGCAGGCGATCTCCGTTGGAAGACGGAGCCCCGCCCCTTTCTTTTGAGGGATGGTAAAAATAAAGGGAAACTGACATGAGAGCAACCACTAGTTCTATGAATATTAGGTGCTTAACGTTTTGTCTAATGTTTTACATTTGTTTGTTTGCTACTTAGAAACCGTGTATTCCTATGCCTTTTGGGAGGTAACTTGCCTCGGTGCTGTCTGAACTATTATCTAATGTTAGTTTGTAAATGATCTTAATTCATTTTTTATCCCTCTACTTATTTCCTTCAATTGCTCATCCTCCACCATAGTCCATAAAAAAATACAGTGCTAGCTATATTATATTCCATTTTGATAAAATATTCCTATTTTAAAATGTCTAAAACACAACAGAGTAAATACACTACCATATTAAGCGAGTCCACGCCCTTTTCTGGAAATTGTATGTGGTAAGGCAGTTTGCGAAAGGTCATTTTGTTTCATTTAGTCCTCAAATCTGCCCTTTGGATTAAGAACTCTTGACTTGATTATCACTCCGCATTGGAAATGCAGAAGGGAGGTGGAAGAGACTAAACTCTTGGTCTAACTACACAAGCTAGGAAGCAGACATCGAGATTTGAACTTAGGACCACTGGAGGGTAATGGTAAAATCTAAAACACAGTGATTAGCCTGTAGTCAATATTGGAGGCTATTTGATTCCCACCATCAAGTTTTATGTGCCATCATTGTAATGGTAACAGTGCTTAGAAAAAGGACAGAAAATAAATATTAAAAGTAAATAGTCTTAAACAGTTAATTGGCTCTCTGCCTTTTTTTGGGGGGGGAGGTCTTTTTTTTGTTTTTTGTTTTTGTTTTTTCGAGACAGGGTTTCTCTGTGTAGCCCTGGCTGTCCTGGAACTCACTCTGTAGACCAGGCTGGCCTCGAACTCAGAAATCTGCCTGCCTCTGCCTCCCAAGTGCTGGGATTAAAGGCGTGTGCCACCAACGCCCGGCTAAGGGGGGGCGCGGGGGGGGGGAAGGTCTTTTGCCAAAGGTTTTGATATTATCCTGGTTTTGCAATTCTGAAAGAGAAACTAACAGATCTTGAAGATCGCCTCTCTTTTCAGACACAGCGCTTCAAAGTTCTGCTATTTAACATATCAATGTCCATTCAGGAGTTTCGCTCCTCTGTGTATTAATGGCTCCCTGAGAAATCATTAAACACATTGAGCATGGTACCGGACTAGGAGCTCACTTTGCTATGCTGGACTCCTAGCCTTGCCTCTGTT
Organism: Apodemus agrarius; assembly: GCA_964023405.1. NCBI lineage: Eukaryota > Metazoa > Chordata > Mammalia > Rodentia > Muridae > Apodemus > Apodemus agrarius. The sequence continues at coordinate 20,978,962 of OZ030019.1, forward strand.
GTACAGGCACAGAGGGTGACACTGGAAGTTTTCTTTCTTGCATTCTTTACAAAAATCAAAAACAAAACCTTTTTTTTTTTTTTTTTTTTTGACAAACAGATTTGTTTGGGCAAACGAAGAGTGAGACTTCATCCCCAGCACCTGTGAATTGTTTATGCTAATTGGGTCATGGCGGATGCTGGCTGACCGTGGGCTGCATTTTAATCTGCTCTTTCAAATGCGGCATGAGAGAGTGGGAGTTATTAATTGATTGGAAGTGTTTCCCTGTATTTTCATGTCATCCCCCCCCCCCATGTCTCATTTCAGGTTCTCCCTTCCGCTCACTCTCTGCTCTGCGGAGGAAACCTGAACCCCCAATATGTGTTAAAGCAGATGGTTCCTTAGGGGCAAGACACTCCAAGTACCAGGGACCTCCACCGGAGCTCCTTTGTGAGCCTGTTCCAAAGGCTTGCTCGGAAGCTGGAGCTGGACCTCACGGCTCTCTAATCCACGGGACTGGAGGACTGGCTGTTTCAATGATGTTTTCCCTCTTTACCCGCTTTCATTCTCTCCCTCACACACAGTGTTCTCGGTATTAAACACAGGTTGGGAGCATTTAGAGGTCTAAAATGGACCGTGTGGGAGACCTGGAGGCTTGGTAGTTGCTTTGTCATCCCTGGGCGAAGCACAGCTTGAGACTTCCTTGCTAGAATTACAAAGAACAGATTCCCAGCCTCCTCAACAGGGATTTGTTGAGGGCGATAACCTGATCACCAGCCACAGGAAAAAAAAAAAAAAAAAAAAAAGACCAGAAAGGATTTTGTCAAGTTTTCATATGAAGTCTTTTTCTGAAACACGGTCTAGAAGTTAGCGTGTAAGTTACCTGGGTAATGAACCAAGGAAGCCCTAGGAAGGAACCACTTTGTGGGGAGACCAGAGGCATGGCTGCTATTGCTGTGCTGGCACACTAGCAGGACTGGAAGGGGCAGACAGAAAGGTGTTACTGGGATGTAGAAGATTATAATCCGCTTGGCAGCCTTTCCTTAAATGGGCACTGGATTGACTTGTGCCCCAGCTTTTCTGGAGAAAACTGGACCTTCAGCTTCAGGAGATGAATCACACCTGAGAACTCAGGAGACAAGGAGGGAGAGAGCCAGCTGAAGGACCAAGACTCTTAATACATGGCAGGAGCCCCGTGAGCTGTTCTCACAATCTATTTCCACTGAGTGACTTGGATGGGTCTCCATAGTTTCCTCAATGGTTGGAAATGAGTGTGAATGGTGACTGTTGAGGGTCAGTTGGCCAAAATGTGTGAGGCCTGGACTGGGTGGTAGGGGTTGAGAGATGGAAGGGGACAGGATCCGAGTTAGGGAGAGCTCAGAACTCAACTTCTGAACATTCAGAACATTCTTTGAATTGGTCTCAGGTAAGTTATCACAGGGCTCATCACTTTCATAACTATTTTCAGACAGAAGAAAAACTCAGTCAATTATCCATTGACAATTATCCATTAAAATCCTCATTGCCTCTGGAAATTAAGCTATCAGCTAAATCACTGTGTGATGGGGCATGTGATGAAATCTCTCATCGTCTTCATCTTGGGAAGTCTGATGTGGTCCTGAGCATTGCCCCTGTTCACCTCCTTTCTTGATTTAATCAATCTGGCCAGCTGAAAAGATACCTCTTTCCAGCAAGGAACACTGAGATTTAGCTAAATTAAGCTAAATCAAAGTCTATAATTGTTTAATAACATACCTAAACTTTTCCTGCAATATTTTCCTTTCTCTTTTGAGTTTTTAATGGCTTTCCTTTGTTTCATAACAGATACATCTGCGTTGGTGACTTTCTTTTATTTCCCACATCTTAATTCTTTCTATCAGTTTTTTAGGCACCCGTCCCTTCAGTCTTAAGTGCCACTTTCAATCAAAGATTTTAAGATTTTTAAAGAATTGGGGCTGAGGAGCAGTGTTTTCCATGTCTGAAGTCTTAAGTCTTTTTTTTTCTTTTAATCTGAAGTTGCTCCTTGAAAATGTAGACTGAAGGATTCTTGTTCTACCCGGTCAGTAGAAACATTTAATAAATCATAATACTCTCTCTTTTATGCCAGGGAGGATACTGCTCAACAAGAAAATAGTATTTAATGAGATCACTATACTTGAGGTAGATGGTAGGCATTTAAGTAACATCAGTATTAGGACTAATTGACACACACACACACACACACACACACACACGCAGATGAAAGGCATTTAAATAATAAAAGAATATTATTAGTGACTAATTGACAAGAACACTGTCTCTGTCTCTGTCTCTGTCTCTGTCTCTGTCTCTGTCTCTGTCTCTCTCTCTCATTTAACCCTTCAACCTCCCTTGGATCTGGAGGTAGCCAATTATTTCTATGAAGAACCTGAGACTTAGAGAGGCCGCCATTTTCTTGAGTTCCTATAGCAAGTGAGTGGAGGGGTTTTGTGGGGGATAAAAATGAAATGGAACTATGACAGAGGCTATTATGTAGGCATAGAAGAAACATCTGGAAACATCAGGCAAAACGTGTTGGGAGGTGGTGTTGATGCTAGCCAGGTCTTGTCTTAAGCACAGGAAAAGAAAGGCTGCTATTGTTAATTAATCGTTACTAATGACTAATTGAGTAATACCAAATATTCTCTGTCTCCTGGGACCATACTAAGAAATCCAAGAGGTGTAAAGGTTAGGATAGTTGGAGAACATTCAACTGAAAGCTAAAGATTCAAAGGCCAATGTTCTGATGGATTTCTTGTGGGGAGGGGAGCATGTAACAAAAGGTGGAGATGAGGATGCTGCTAAGGGTTGACAGAAGGGTTTCAGTGAATGTTTTTTTATTCCTAAAACAACTTGAAGAGATTCTGAGAGGCTCACTGTGACATTCATCAGTTGTCAAAACTGGCATTTCCCTTTGTTGAACAAGACAATGCAGACAAGAGAAAAGGTACGTTATGAGGAACACCAATGGCTTCAAATGTCATGAGTTATGCAAAGTGATAAAGTAGGGGGCATTGTCATTGGGAGCTATAAATGCGAATGCCTGGTGGCTTTAGTTAACTGACTGCCCTTTAATGTGTTGAAGGTAATTTCAATGTCCAGTGACACTGATAGCTGTTATGTAAAAAATGGAGCTCCAGCATAGTGGAAAGACCCTGAGTGATGTAAGCGATGGATTCTCTAGCCTCTTGCTGGAAGCTGTGTGATGGGGCATGTGATGAAATCTCTCATCTTCTTCTTCTTGGGAAGTGTGATGGGGTCCTGAGCATTGCCCCTGTTCACCTCCTTTTTTGATTTAATCAACCTGGCCAGCTGAAAAGACACCTCTTTCCAACAAGGAACACTGAGAAATTTAAAATAGCGTGACATTAGAGTCATGCATACTTGAATCAGACCCTAGCTTCTCAGATAGCCAAATGGATGGTCTGTTCCAAGAATCATCCGTGTATGTGTGTGTGTGTGTGTGTGTGTGTGTTCACATATAAGCACATGATTGAGAATGTCTTAGGCACCATTTCGATTAACATTTTCTGGAAACCCAGTGTCTCACTAGGTCCTGGAACTCAAAAATTAGGTGAGGTTGTCTGTGCAACAAAGCCCCAGAGTCTCTGCTTCCCCCAGCACTAGGGTTATAGGAGATCCATTGCCTCACATATACATATGTGTAGCAAGCATGTTTCCAAATGAGTTACCTCCCCAGCCCCAGATCTTAAATGTTCTAATCTGCAGCATGCACATAGTGCTGCAATCCCCAATCGCCAAAGTTTCATTGCGTGGGAACACATGCAATGAATATATAAAGTCCAGTCTCTGATCCATATATGGTCCTTTCCTGATGTCTATTCCACATTTTGGATCATTTGAACTCAGTTAATAAGAGACGACTTTGGAGGCTGAGTGTGTGGCTCAGTGGTAGAGTCCTTGCCTAGAGTGTGTAAGACCTGTGTTATCTATAGGAAATAATTTATTTTATTTATTTTTATTTTATTTTCTATATTCTTTGTTTAAATTCCAAAGGCTTTCCCCTTACCCAGCTCCCCCCTCACTATATGTCCCATAATTCCTCTTCCCTCCGCCCATTCCCCAATCACCCCACTCCCCACCATTTCTCTGTTCTGGTACTCTCCCACAATACTGGATTAAGTCTTTTCAGGAACAGGGTCCTCTCTTTCCTTCTTCTTGGGAATCTTTTGATTTGCTAATTGTGCCTTGAGTATTCAGAGCTTCTGGGCTAATTAATATCCACTTATCAGTGATTGCATTTCATGTGTATTCTTTTGTGATTGGGTTAGCTCACTTAGGATGATATTTTCCAGTTCCAGCCATTTGCCTACAAATTTCATGAATCCATTATTTAGGAAATATTTATAATGTATGATAGTTTATAATACTTACCGACCTAGGTGTGGCTAAGAAAAAAAATTCAGGTAGAAACAATTACAAAAGAAAGGGTTATATATAGCTTAATGGTAAAGTATCTGCCCTGGGTTCAATCCCCAGAATTCACCTCTCACCCCCAAATAAAAATAAACTTAGCTACAGGATATAATAAAGTGGCCAGTCCTCAGATGTCATCTCTGATTCCCATTGGAAGCAAGGAAAAGGATTCTCCTTGTGGTATTGCCCCTTAGAGACTATGATTCCATTGGACTGCAGTGGGTCTTCAGTCATGGGGGAGTCTTGTGAACTTTGGGGTGTTTCTAATTTACACTAGATACAATGCTTTTAAAAAACTTTACCACTAGCCGGGCGGTGGTGGCGCACGCCTTTAATCCCAGCACTTGGGAGGCAGAGGCAGGCGGATTTCTGAGTTCGAGGCCAGCCTGGTCTACAGAGTGAGTTCCAGGACAGCCAGGACTACACAGAGAAACCCTGTCTCGAAAAACCAAAAAAAAAAAAAAAAAAAAAAAAAAAAAAAAAAACTTTACCACTATCATGTAGAAAAGTGGCTAATCCTTCTTCCTAGGATTGACCCAGAAGCCTGTTGGAAACTGGGGTTCTGAAGACCTTGTCACTCAGATCCTGTTTCACTTAGTTTGGGGAGGGGGTGTTGAGAGAAGCCCAGGTGTCCATTTCAGCCAGAAAAATCTTGCAATACATATTTTGTTAAAATTGTAATGATGTCCCCCTCAGTGCAGTTGGGCACTGTAAAAATCACAGAACCTGGCATTGAGGGTGTGACTATCATTGTCAGACCCTCATTAAGGGTGAACTTGAACACGTCCTGTGGAGACCTATCTGACCTTGGAAATCACATGCACCTCCAGTTTCTAGAATCTTCCTTTTGAGTTACAGGTGGCCTTTACAGAATTCCCTCTGTGTCACCAGGATATTCTGGGGTGAACAACTCACAAACTAAGTAGGAGAACATCATCTGTCAACAGGAGTCAAGCAGGAGGCCTGTGGGCTTTGCCACCCCCACCCCGTTCTTCAGAACACATCTCTATTTTGATATTTGAATTTCCAGTCATCCAATCTTCCCCATTTCACACTCAAACCAACGAGAAATGGAGACTGGAGGAAACAAGCTTTTCCATTAGCAGAACACACACTTGACAGTCTCAGGGATTTCCAAAGGGACTCGGAAAAGTTGGCACCTCTTTTTGCCCTCGCTGTAGGAGCTCACATCTTCCCCGACTCCTCATATGTTAACTAACTAGAACATCCTCCACTATTTTGGAACAAGATATTTTCCTTTTCCAAGAAAAATTAAGCAAAAATACCTATGAGTCAGTCAAAAACATACTTCTAAAACTCTTGCTTTGGATAGACATGTAGTCTATAATTAATTTTGAAGGTGCGTTTTAGAATTTTGTAAATAGTACATACAATAAAGAGTCAATCACACAGGAAAAGAAGGGGAACCCTCAGCGGTTTATTTTCTTTCCTCCTTGAAGGATTTAGATCTCTGAGAACATGTGTTTGGTCTATAAAAATAGCCACATGAATGAATAACAAAGGAAACAAACAGCCTAGCCAATCAGGTCTCGGGTAAGCCAAGCTCTAGATTGTGAGCTCTGCATGAGACTTCCAGTTAGACCTTTTAGGAAGAGGCTATCGCATCTAGGCTTTTAGAACATCCTCCCTCACACTGCTCTGGGCTAGTCTTGAGTTGAGAGTTACCTGGAATGAGATTAACCCTCTTTGCCCCTCATGCCTTTCATAAGAAGCAGCCATCACATACCAGTCTGCTTCCTGGTACTCAGAGCCTTGACATGAATTCCACATAGGCTCAGGCATGTACTGGAGACAGGAGTGTTTGTCATGGAAAGAAAAGGTTGCAGGCTATGGCGTTGAGCCTTTGCCCACTCACTGTCCTCCTGGAAGTCTTTGTAAGGCCTAAGGGTTTGGGGTCTTGGAAAGACTGAGCATCCGTGCAAAGAGGGCAGAAATGACTGCAGAGGAGCCCATGAACTGTAGAGAGAAGCTGTGAGTTACAGTGGAGGCGGTGGTCCTGAGGAGACCCTGTAGCGATGGCCCTAAGTGTTGGGAGACTTGGAGACCATGTTTTACGATAAAGTGAAAGAGTTGCTGGTGTGTGGGGGGGATGCACTATGGCATACTTTTATTATTGTTGAAGTTTGTCCTATGGTAGGGTTTGCCCCATGATAAGACATAAAATCTTAGTAATTTTAGTTTACTGAACATTCCTCTGTGTGTGTGTGTGTGTGTGTGTGTGTGTGTGTGTGTTTCCACTAGAAACAGGAGATTGAGTTCCTATAAGTTAAGATTTCTTATTTGTAAAGTCTTGGCTGCCGTGGGGACTCTCAGAGAAGGGAGGACCTTTAACATGGGCTATCTATTTTATTAATTATTATTTTATTGGTTCGATGATGTACAGTGCCTTATGCTGCAGATGTTGTTGTAAGCACTTTAAAGACCTCGACTCATTAATGCACTTAACAACTTAGAAATCTGTCACTGTTATCATTTTGTAAAGGACTGTATGAATTGACTTTTAATTTGAGTCCCTAGAGAGGTTGTGCTGGCTCTGTCACCCCTGTTCAGCTGCAAAACTCTGAAACCTTGAAAACATCTAGATGTCTGACTTGAGGACCCTGGCCTCGCTAATGTTTAGGGAGCCCACTGAACCCCGCCGATCAGGATGATCAGGATTCCTGGAATGGAAAACAGCAGCCTCCTCACCCGCAGGCACACGTGATCCCATAGCGTATGCTGCCACCTCCCATGTGTTTCCCAGTTATTCCAGCTCTGGAGTCTACACCACCGTCACTGCTGGTGACAATTCTGACCACTCCACCCCCAGCTCCATCTGCTGCAGCTACCAGGCTGCTTTGGAATCTTCAAGCCTCCCACACACCCTGCCCGCTCTCCTCCCAGAAAAGCCAAAAGTCCATCATCTTCGAGACAAAGTGAACAGGCATCTTTACCCTCCACCGTTAACTACTGCTTTTCTTTCTCGATCAGCAGCATAGCTCGATGAGCCTGTCATGGAGTAAGACTCAGAATGGAATGCACTGGGACAGAAGCAGCTGTGTATAAAGTCAGATGCTGTGGTGGGGTGGAAGCCTCTCTCTTCTTCCCTCTCTTCCAGCTCCATATTTAATTTTAGTCACCTTGCTCCTTGTAGACCCAGAACAAGCTGGAGGGGTTAACTAGCCTCTATCTCTTCTTCCCAGGAACCTTCTTAGACCTCCTGAAATGACAGAGAATAGCAGTGCTGCCTCTCTTCTTAGAGGCTGGGAATTAGCCATGATATCCCTTTGGCTAAAATCAAGCTATGCTGTTGAGCCTGCTGACCCAAACAACTCCTGCAGATAATATCCAGCCCCTCTCGAGTTTAAGAGCATAGGCTCATACCCAGAAAACTGGACGCAGGAAGCTTGGAAGCTCTCAAGGTTACCCAGAGCCACAAGCCACACAAAAATTCATAAGAACTCTTGGGAAAAATTGGGGGGCTGGAGGGGGGGTGTTGTTATTATCAGTGCCCAGGATAAGTTTCCTGTCATGCCCAAAGTGAAAGATGCCCGAACTCTAACACGGCGTCATGGCTCTGCATCGTGACTTCCCAGAATTCAACTACTTTCCTATTTAAACAGGACCGCTGTCCACTCTTTTGGTGTGTGTGCTCTGGGTTACAGCCAAAATCAAGGTCATTTGACTGGACATTTTAAAAATTTCATGAAAAACACAAATTTTGAATTAAACAAAAGAAAAAAAAAGAAAAAAATCTCCTACCCATCGATTGAACAAAACCATTCAAATTCATTGGCTACCTTAACAATGGTAAATGTTCTACATGGAACCTGGACAGAAAAAGCAAGCTTGTTAGAGCCTAATCAATGACCTTGAAGTAGGTAATGAAAGCACACACTCGGCCTCGCTTCACAGAAGTGGGCAGGAGCCCTTGAATGTGCACTGAGGATTCTTTAGAAAGCAACTGAGATCACTGAGACCAGCTAAGGCAGCTACACAAGTGGCCCACTTATCTCCGAAGCCCATAATCCAGCCAGATGGCACTCAGCTAGGTCAGGGTGCCCCGAGATGGACACAGGTGTAATAGCTGCCTGTCTAAAAATGTCCAGGCGGGAGAGCATCCCTCAGTTCTCTTGGGTATAAGCTTCCCCCAGGAGCTGGGAATCATTTTCTAACAAAACTCTCAGAGATTTGCACCCAACACTTGTTTCTCTACCTCCAGGATTATTAATTTCCTTAGTCAGTTCTGAAATTCTGGCAGCACTTTGGTAAATGGTATCAAGTTGGGAATGTTAGTTAATGAACTTTCAAGACAGCGGAGCCGTTGGAGTGGATGCTACACTGTTTACAGCAAAGCAGCCTGGGGGGGGGGCTGAGGGGACCCTCCCCTCTATTCCATTTGTTACCTTGCGCTCCTTGGCTGTAGAAGAACCTCTGTGCCGACTCCACGTCCAAGAGTCTGTGAGCAGACTCAACGTCCAGAAAATAATCCATTTTGGGATAATCCATCTTCAATGTTCAAAACCGGATTTTGAGAGAAGGCAGTCACTTAGATCTCTATCAAGGGGGAAGGAGAGAAAGCCACGGTATTTCAGGCTGTCAAGTATGTGTATTCTTTAATTTAAATAAGAGTACGCGATTATCATATGCCAACATTTGACTGACATTTCTAATGTCAAAGCCCCCACTGTCAGAGCCTTTGTATTGTATGAGAAGACCCAACCTTTAGTTAACACCGATTAAAATATATATATATATATATATATATATATTCTGCCTGCAAAAATAAAATGATCCATGTTCAAGAGAAATAACATACTGTTTTCTCCTTGCTGTATACTACCTGACAAAAGGTATACTTTTAAATTCATAATCCTTCAGTTTTTAAAAGTCTGCCTGATAAATGGCATTGGAAAGTATCACCCTACCTGCCGGTTGCTCTTCAATCGGTCCAGGGGTGTCCTGTGTCCCCTTTAGTAGAGAGCATTCTCTGGGAATCCAAGCCTCCCCTCATAGACACTTTGCAATATAGGCTGGCTCGTTTGCTGGGCAAACGTCTTGAATTCCTTAGTCTTCAGCCATCCCCTTCAGTACATTCTATACAGTGCTACTGGTTCATCCGCCTATGCTGGGTATAGGCTGCTTTCAATACAGAACCGTGGTTCGTGCATCAGCCGCAAACATCACAGCCTTGCCGCGTTTCCTATGGCATGCACCAGCCTGGCATGAAAAACAGCCAGCTCCTTCTCGAGGAGCCCATGCAGTTACCCCTGACACCGGCACAGATGAACTATCTCTATTTCTGCACTATTTTATTTTAAAGGAGGAACAAGATGAAGTCTCTAAACATCAGATTCTGAAGGCTAAAGCAATCATTTGCCTCCTAAGTCTGCACACTCTCATCTAAGAAACCAAGTCCGATAAGAGGAAACTTTTCTTTTAAAAAATAGCCAAAGGTACCCCAACAGCAAAGTATACTTACTGTTAAAATATCTATATATGTAAAACCAAGGGCCGTCGATAGTCCAAATGAGCAGTTTCAACCAGCTGCCTTTGATCTTATTAAATATTCCCAGCGAAAGTAAACAGTTTTGATTATCTGATTAGATCAGGGATGAATAATGTATTCTGTCCGCTGGACTTTCTCTATCAGATAAAATGGCCAGAACATGTTACCTTAGCAACCGAAGGTGACGCCAGTTTCAGCCTGTCCACGCCCTCCTCTGCGAAGGAAGGAAACTGCCACTTTCCCATGTAAAACTTTGGCAGGGAACCATCCAAATCTACATGAAGATTTTGCATCATCCAGGGCCATTCACAGCCTCCTCTCCCACCTCTTAAGCAGAGATCTCGCCCGGTTATTTAAAAAATCAGAATTCCTGCTTTAATAATCTATTTTCACCATCTCAAATCCCAGTCTGCTTTGCAGGAAGAACAAAATAGGTGGTGAATGATTAAACAGTGGAGAGGGCTATAGTGTTTAGACCATGTTGGAGCACCTGTCTTTATCTTATCGCTGAATGGGGCAGGGTGATGAAGAAAGGCTATTTAACCAGCAATATTGTATGTTCAACATTCCCATTATAATTAATATACAGTCACACCAGCATCTAGGCTGAAAATAACTCTTTCCTTCTGTGAATCGGTCCCTAGAAACAGCTTAAAAGCTGTCTGAAATTTCTCAGATTTTGAAAGCCGCATTGTAACACAGATCCTACGCAGAGAGACAACCCCTAGCCCACCAAAGGCAACACAGCCAGGAAGACGCATCAAGGGAAGATTTTCAAAGTTAGGAGATACTCACCAGCACTTGTGCCCCTGCAACAGGACGCTGTCAGAAAGCAGCGGCGGGCAGGCGGGCGCGCTGAGCCGGGCTGCCGAGCCTGTGAGCCCAAATGAACAGCTTCTAATTTTCCCTTCAATCTCCAGTCAAGAGCACTGGGTGGAGGGGAATGATGGATCCGCCGGGTTTTATATTGTGATGAAATGCCCCCTCCCCCCCCCCAAACCGGGATCTGAGTGGGGCTGCTCTTTAGAACACATTAGCCTGCTAATTTAAGAAAATTGAAAGGTTTTGTTTTACCGTCTTTTATGTGTTCTTTTCTGCTACCCCCTCAATTTAATTTGCATTTAAAATGATTCTCCTGTCTCCTAGGCTCCCCAAGGTGTGGAGTACTTGCTAATCTTGAAGGCTGCCCCTGCTAGGGTAGGGTTTGGTGCCCTGCCATTTCCTTCTGAGCCGCCAAACAAGGCGGGCAGTTAAAACTTGGAGCTGTATTCTGGAGAGAAATACAAAAGGCCAGTCGGGCTTTACCCTCCCTCTTTTCGCCTCTGCACGGTCAGATCTTGAAAACACCCAAATGTGCTCTTCTTTTCTGAATGCAACAGAATTATTATCTCAACAGCGAAAAAAAAAAATGCGTTGGTTGGGTCCCTCAGATTAGCCTGGTTTGATATCCTCCTTACTGCACCCCCGGGAAGGACTTGCAGGCATGAGCATTTGAGATATGTTCTTAACAACCATGATGCCAATCAGGTCATGACCCAGCGTGTGTTTTCTGCAACTTTCTTCTGCCTTGTATGGACCAAGCAGAAGTGATGATTAGTACAGGGGAGTGAGTAGCATCGGGATGGCTGTTGAGACTGGAGAAGCAGTACTTGCAAGGGCTTGGCAGGAAGATCAGACTCTGCTTGCCCATGTCCACAGCTCAGCCAGGGGGCCAGTACTAGTGAGCGACTGTCTGACAGCCAACTTTGAAAATCGTCCTTGTCTTTAGATTATATTTTGAAAATATAATGAGTATTTTGTAAAATGAAGTCCCTCTTGTGAGTACATCATTTTCTTCCCAAATCATTGCTTTTTAAAGGTTAAAAATCTTACTATTAAAAAAAAATCATAGGCTTTTCAAATTGCTTCCATTACTTGGGAGGGATGGAGAGAGAAGAAAAGAGAGGAGAAGACTTGGAGGGGAGGGGAGGGGAGGGGAGGGGAGGGGAGGGGAGGGGAGAGGAGAGGAGAGGAGAGGAGAGGAGGGGAGAGGAGAGGAGAGGGGAGGGGAGGGGTGGGGCGGGGAGGGGAGGGGAGGGGAGGGGAGAGGGGAGGGGAGGGGAGGGGAGGGGAGGGGAGGGGAGAGGAGAGGAGAGGAGAGGAGAGGAGAGGAGAGGAGAGGAGAGGAGAGGAGAGGAGAGGAGAGGAGAGGAGAGGAGAGGAGAGGAGAGGAGAGGAGAGGAGAGGAGAGGAGAGGAGAGGAGAGGAGAGGAGAGGAGAGGAGAGGAGAGGGTTAACCCAGCAAACCCTTGCCTTTGCTGGGTTAGGGGGTTGTCTCCCAAAAGAGAAACCAGGAAATGCCTTGCTGACTATCTTGTGGGTCAATACTAGGATGGGCTCTCCCATTCCATCAGAGCAAACCAGGTACCAAGTTAGTGCTAGAGAGAGATCAGCCTCATGGAAGACCTAAATGTAATGATCAATCAAAAGGCCTTGTGGAGAAGACTGCTTGGTCTCTGCAAGTGCAAAGCCTTGCTCAGACTCTGGGCCTTTGATCTTTAAGGTTGAATTTCTATTCAGCCCTCAATAGAGACAGGTGAACACTTGACATTTACAAAAAGAGAAAGCTGTCTTCTGGTTCCTTTCACTTACAGTAGGGTGTGGGCGACAGGTTCTAACCCGCTATTGTGCTTCTACTGGAATTATAATGACTCATAGGTGAGAGAGACCTAGGGGGAGGGAGAGTGGGGAGAGAAAGAAGAGAAACAGAGAGAAAGGGGAGAAAGAGAGATTAAGCTGAGAAAGCATCAGATACTATGTTAAGTGTGAATGAGCCCGGGATGGAAGATGATGCTTAATAGGACAGTAGAAAAACAGATCGTGTTTCTGGAACTAAGAGTGGGGTTTGGAATTCAGTAATTTCTGGAGTACTGACCAAGGAAAGGAAACTTGAGGTGTTTTATAAAATGCTGGGGCTGGGGAGATGATTCTGTGGGTAAAGTGCTCATTATGCAAGTGTTTAGTACCTGTGGTTGAATCTTCAGAACTTTCCTAAAAGCCAGATGGGCTAATGCATTGTCCATAATGCCAGTGTCCCTAAAGTAAGATGTAAAGTGAAGACATGAGAATCCCTGGACTTTGCAGGCCAGCCTGGTCCATACAGCAACAAACAACCAAAGGACCCTGCTTCAAATATCATCTGGAGCTGCCTCTTAACCCCTCACATGAATGCGATGGCACGCATGCATTCTCTCCTCTCCTCTCCTCTCCTCTCCTCTCCTCTCCTCTCCTCTCCTCTCCTCTCCTCTCCTCTCCTCTCCTCTCCTCTCCTCTCCTCTCCTCTCCTCTCCTCTCCTCTCCTCTCCTCTCCTCTCCTAACCTCTCCTCTCCTCTCCTCTCCTCTCCTCTCCTCTCCTCTCCTCTCCTCTCCTCTCCTCTCCTCTCCTCTCCTCTCCTCTCCTCTCCTCTCCTCTCCTCTCTCCTCCCCTCCCTCCCCTCTGCTTCCCTTCCCTTCCCTCCTTTCCCCTCCCCTCCCCTCTTCTCCTCTCTTCTCTCTCCATCCCTCCCAAGTAATGGAAGCAATGTGAAAATAGTAAGATTTTAACCTCTAAAAAACAATGATTTGGGAAGGAAATGATATACTCACAAAAGGGACTTCATTTTACAAAATAATCATTATATTTTCAAAATATAATCTAACTGGCTTCTAAAATTGACTTCCTTCCTTTCCTTCCTTTCCTTCCTTTCCTTCCTTTCCTTCCTTTCCTTTCTTCCTTTCCTTTCTTCCTTCCTTCCTTCCTTCCTTCCTTCCTTCCTTCTTTCCTTCCTTCCTTCTTTCTTTCTGAGACAGGGCTTTGCTGTAGAGCTCTAGCTATCCTGGAACTTGCTTTGTCAAGACTGGGGTGACCTTCAAGGGGAAGATCCACTGCTTCTGTCTCCCAGGTGCTGGGATTAAAAGCAGGTGACACCTTGCTTAGCTCTGAAATAGATTTTCAAAGTTGATTCCATTCTTTGAGGGGACATAGATTACATACAGGAGCATTTATGTGATGACATTATCATTTATTATTGATGTTCACATGGTGCAAGGACTTGAGCAAACTAGACAAGCGCTCTGCCAGAGAGTTGTGTCCCCAGATCTTGGCTTATTGAGCTGTGTAGTTCAGGCTAGCTTGGAACCCTGTGTATTCAAGGTTGACTTTGAGCTCCATATAGCCTAGTCTGGACTTGAACTCATGATTCTCCTGTCTTATCTTCCACCACTTCCAGCTAGGAATTTACTTGTAAAGGTGGGGAAGCATAGCAATGATCCAAAAACAAAGTCAAGACCTGATCAGTTCAGCCCTATTTTTTTTATAACTTTTACTTATTTAAAAGCATCACTAAGTTCATCGTATGTCACCCCATTGTTCTGACATACATTATAGAGTAGCTGGTGATGTCCCAGGCTAACATTCATGAAGCACTGGACAATTTAACCAAAAACATCCCAAGCTCAAGCTAAGTCAGACAATGTCAATATAATCATGTGATGTATACATAGAAGTTAATTTAAAAAAAAATCAAAAGAAATCAAACCAGGGCCGGGCGGTGGTGGCGCACGCCTGTAATCCCAGCACTTGGGAGGCAGAGGCAGGCGGATTTCTGAGTTCGAGGCCAGCCTGGTCTACAAAGTGAGTTCCAGGACAGCCAGGGCTACACAGAGAAACCCTGTCTCAAAAAAAAAAAATAAGGAGAGGACCCTGGGCCTGTAAAGATTGCATCCAGTTTAGTAAAGAAACCGAGGGGGGAGGGGGAATTATTGGGGAACAGATGGGGGGGGGAGAGGAATTATGGGAACTATGGTGGGTGGGAACTGGGAAAGGGGAAAGCCTTTGGAATGTAAACATAGAATATAGAAAATAAAATAAAAAACAAAAAGAAAAAAAATAAAATAAAAAAAATAAAAAATCATAAAAAAAAAAAAAAGAAAAAGAAATCAAACCACATGAAAGAATAAGGCTATAAGGCTGAAACAATCTGGTTGTGGTCCTGCATACTTTTCCATTCCCAGTTTGGTCATAAGAAGATAGGTATGCAATGTAAATAAAAAGTGTAGATGGATTACATCGACTTGAAACAGATATACTCCAGATTAGAACCCAGACATAAGTAAAGACATTAGCTGTGTTAACTTACCTTTGGTGTACACACACTCATTCTATTAATGCTGTGAGACCCAACTATTCAGAAAGAGAAGACCACAAGAGGCTTGTTCTTCTTACACCCTCTTCTTGGTCTTTGTTGTGTTTGGGCGGGGTTTAATAAGCTTTCTGAGCTTCTTCTCACTTATAATTGTACAATGACCATCTTTACTCTCTCACTTGTCTCATTATATCATAGAATTCTCTGGAAGACCCTGTTTAGACTCCATGAAATTCTGTTTTCTGCCTGCATGAAACCTTGGGGACATTTTCTTTGGATAATAAACCATGCCACACTTAACTTGGAAATATGAGACTATCCTGGATGTCTTGGCAGAGTGCTCCGGTTGAGGGTCTTAGGTAAATCACTAGCTTGCTAAACAAGTGTGGCTGTCACTCCCTCAGCATAGGTAGGAGATTGATTCCAGCACCCTCATAAATTTCAGAGTCTTCAAGTGTTCAAGCCTTTGATATCATGAGATGTACTATTTTTATATAACCTACATATATTCTCTTGAGCATTTAAATTTTCCCAGGTAACCCATAGCACCTAATACAGTCTATAAGCTATGTAATAGTTGCTCTATATTATTGCCTCGAGAATGATAGCAAGAAGAGCATCCTGTACATATTCAGTACAGCTTCAATTTTTTTTCCACTGGATGTTTTGATCCACAGTTTGTCAAATATATAGATGGGCCCATAGATACATAGGTTATACTGAGCTGACCCTGAGACAGGTGCAGTTCAAAAGCAGTAGTTTGGGGTGAGGGAGATGAATCACTGGGCAAAAGGACTCACGAGGATTGGTGTTTGGATCCTCACTTCTCATATAAAATGCTGGGTAGGCATGGCAGCCCATCTGCAATCCCTGCATGCATGAGGCAGAAACAGAAGATCTCTAGAGCAAGTTGGCCGTCTAGACAAACTGACTGATGAGCTCTAGCCTCCAGTGAGAGTCCTTGCCTCGGTATGTCAAATGGAGAATGGTCCACGCAGATACCTGATGTCAACCCAACCTCTGACCGCCACACACTTGTATGCATACTTACAAACGTGTGTGTACAAAATTGTGTACCCATACACATGTGAAAAAATAGACATGCACCTATGCAAAGGGGGAAAATATACATGCCAGAACAGTGGCTCCTCTCTGACAAATCATTCTATTAAATCTTAACCTTTGACTCATGAGAAATCTTTCTCTTAATTTCTCATTACGCCATGCGCATACTGGGTGACCAACTGGAATCCACGCGTTTAAAAGAAAGAAAAGAACACACGAGGTTGGAAAGGAAGAGTGGTGGTGGGACAGAGGAAGAACTGGAGGAGAGAGGACTTGATCAAATGTTATATACATGTATGAAGTCCTCAATCGATACAAATAAGAGGGGAGGAGGCTGCCATCAAACAGCGTGCTTCTGCAAACAATCTATCTATGGCTTTATTCATATGAAAATTTCCCTGGAAGAAGAAATACTTTGAGGCACCATCAGTTATTTTTACATAAGAGCAAATTAATTTCCACTGCTGTTTTTGGAGGAAGGTTTGATAATAGTTGGAAGCTAAAATAAAAAGGCAGGGAATTAAGACAGATAGAGAAAAAGAACTTTTATGCTGAGCAGGAGCCTAATTTTTATTTCATACAGGCCTGTGGCCATATTAGGAGGGTTTTCTTATAGATGAGGTGTTAGGCTAGTATTTGTCTGTCAGAAAAGAGCATTGAATCTGTAGACAACATAATGACAATTGTGGTTTGAAGATGTCTGGATGGCCTGGAGGCAGATCCTTTTTTATCCAAGATTTTATTATTATTTAGAATGTGTGTGTGTGTGTGTGTGTGTGTGTGTGTGTGTGTGACTGCCTGTGTGCATGGGTGTGTAGCTGCATGGGTGTGTGCATGCATGCATGGGTATGTAGGTGCATGGTAGCATCCGTGTGTGTGTGTGTGTGTGTGTGTGTGTGTGTGTGTGTTTTGCAAGTACACATGAGTGGAGGCCAAAAGGGTGTGTCAGATCACCTGGACCTGGACTTATGAGAGGTTGTGAGCTCCCCAGTGTGAGTACTGGAAACCAAACGTGGGTCCCTTGCAAGAACAATGTCCATTATTAATCCCTGAAGCCCCTCTCCAACACCAGAGGCAAATTTTAAAATATTATTCCAGGACATTCTTACTGAAGAGTCTCCCTTGTCTAATCATCTTTTGGGGCTGCACTGGGAAATACCACCATAGAGAAATGGTGTTGGGAGTTCTGGCGAAGGCAGACGCTGAGCAGAACAAGTGCTTCTGGCTCCTCCTGCTCCTGCTTCTAAAAATAACCTGTTCCCTCTGTGATTATGTTAGAGAAAACTCAGTTCAAAGCATAAACAACATGAGTTCGAATCCCTGTCTTACCCTCTGCAAAATAGATTCTGATACGTTCATCTTGCTTATGATATGCAAATCTCTTTGCTTTGCAGAAAAAAAAAAAAACAGCCAGAAGCATAGAAGCTCACTGTCTTTAGATACTGGTCTGAAAGCAGGAAAATGGGGGAAATGCTGAGCTGAGAACACAAGAAACTCCCCAGCGTCTCCACTCGCCGCATCTCCCTGGTCTCTAAGTCTGAAGTCACGAAGATAACACGTGTGCTGGTAGTAGTAGCCTTTGAAACGTGAGCTTTAGGATACAGACAATATTTGACTTCCACTAGAATGAAATCACAGTGCCCTGGGTTTTCTGTGTATATAAAATTTATTCTCAATTCTCTTGGAGGGGACTGAAAATTGAGCATAAGTTAAATTGCATATTCCCATTCTTAAGACGCAAGACAGAAACTTGAAAACATCAGAAGACGTGTTGGAGGAAGAAAGAATAATGATCTCTAAGGGACTCAAGGATCCTAGGGCCCTGAGCTTTCAGCACACATTAGGAAAATCATGCTGAACCCGCCACTGAGTGCCTACAGGGAGGCAGGGAAGATGGAGGGTATCAAAGTAGTACTTCAAAGGGACTTTGGTGATTATTTCCCTCATTTTGGGATTTAAACACACTGTTAAATTCTACAACAAGATTTCTAAGCCTTACTACTTAAGGATTTCCCTGTGTGTGCATATGCAAGGCTGTAGGTTTCTCATCACTGCCTATCAAATACTGTTACTCATGAAAGAGTCCCAAATGCAATTTGTTGTTCAGAGCTGAATAGCTTTGGTATCTGGTACCCAAAGGCATTGAAGGCATCAGGTTCCCAGTTTCTCATTCGAGAGCTAGCTATTGCATTATGCTCAAACTCTGGTTAATGTCACAGGGATGTGGGGCTTACTTCTGAAACAAAGGACGTTATATTGGTATTCATTGAATACCAGGGAGCGCCAAGGCCATGATAAGGTGTTATCACTGAAGCGCATTATCTATTCTTTTTTATTGCCCTGATTTCCTGAGAGAAGTTTGCAATAGCAGGTAACAAGCTATAACAGAATTTCACAAAGTTCATCTCATCCCTTGCCGAATTTAAATGCACAACATATAGAGATGCCTGATGCATAGTAGGTGCTTTATGGAATATGGCTCAACAAAGGAAATTTCTATTTAGTTTCCAGATGAACATCCTAGCACACTGCCACTGTTTATTCATTGTGATTTAATTGGAAGATGATTTTCACCTGTTATATGTCTGGAACTCTACTAGTTGCTGGACATACAATAAAAATGTAGATCAATTCTCTTTCTCAGGAGATTAAAAGTTAGCCAAGCCCAGGTTCTCTTAATTTTCCTCCTTGTAAGTCATATATTGAAAACGATTATATGCGCAAATGAACAGATATGCCTAGGCTCTCAACTAATAAGGGGAGGAGAGATGGTATAGTTGTTAGCTTTCTGTCCTGTGACAAGACATTTCAGCTCATGCTTTCAGAGTTTTCCAGTTCAGTATCAGTTTGGCTCCCTGGCCTTAGGTTGGTGGAGAGGCCAAACCTCATGGTGGCCAGGGGCAAATGGTGGAAGGAGGGAGGAGGAAGGGGCAAATGAAAGAAAGGCATAAAGGGGGAAGGAGGAGAGAAAGAAGGATTAGGAGGAGGAGGAGGAGGAGGAGAAGGGAAAGGAAGAGGAGGAAGAGGCACCCAGGGAGAAGCTACACTATTCAGAGGCACGGCCTGGGGGACTTATTTTGCTCACTCGGGTCCCACCTAGTTTTCACTACTGTTCTTTAATGGGATCAAGTTATCAATCCATCACTGGATTAGGTCCAGGCTGAAGCAATCACTTCTCAGTGAACAGCTCTACTCACTGGGGACCGTGCCTCCCATGCATGATGCTTTCTGTCAACACTTCACATACAAGTCATAACAGTTTGGCTGTCACATGGAAGGCTTTATGCCCAGTGTCTGATCCTCAGTGTGTTGAATTTCTCACCTTTTCAAATTAGGTGTAAAATACATCTACTTGGTAACGGGTGAAGGGAGGAAGCGACGCTAGGACACACACTAGGCACACATGGCTTTGTGTTTAACATTGAACTATGAAGGCTGGCACTCTGATATCAGAAATTTAAACTTGCAACGAAAAGTATCAAGAAGACTGTTGGATAGGAACAAAAAACAACCATGCAAGCCACCATATTTCAAACAAGGAATCTTGAAAATGATGTCAAAGGTTACCGGTTACAAAGCAATTGTTTGATTTTGAAATATGCTTCCACACCATCTTGGTGACGGTTGCCTCTCATGCACCCTGTGCCTGTGCCTTCCACATTCTTTTGAGGCTCTTAACAGGCTCTTCCTGCAAGGACAAATAGCAGACAAATAGCATTGCACTTCACTAGCTTGGGAAGTTATGCAGTATGAAATAATTGAGAGAAGTTCGTGTTCTTCGTTCTTCAGCTGTTAGGGTCTTGGGAACGACATTTTGGAGGTTGGTACGACCTCCTTTGACAAGGAAAACATTTGAACTGCATTTTTTTTTCTAAAGAGCCCTTGATTTCAAAAGCTGGTAGTGGTAAACAGCAAGAATCCAGCATAGCAATTTAAACATAGCTTCTGAGGAACTGTGATTTCAAATCAAAAGTCTTCTCATTCCCATGGCAACCAACAGAAGCATTCAACTACTGCTACATGCTGTGTCCATTAACAGTGCTGCCAAGTGCCTCCCCAGCCTCCCACCCCGCCCCGCCTTCTACTGCCTCCTTCCCTCTGGATTCAACATGAACGTCATTAAAGTGTGTCTCTGTTTTCCAAAGGATACCAGGTTGCATTCTAACGTGCAAGCCATCAAACTGATGCATAGGGAGGGAAGAATCCTCTCAGGGGACATATTCACAAACCCAGAGGGAAAATGTACCTCAAAAATAGAGCCATAGTCTGCCTCTTCTGATTTGACATGTTTGAGAGCTCCTTGTTTTAAAGCCAGACACAAATATGTGAAGAGGTTCCCTTGAATTACAATTCTTTCTGGGAGCAGTCACCATGAAGATAACATATGTGGTGAGGCACAGCCAAGAAGCACCCACTGGGCTGTGACAGAGACACCGGAACACTTCTGACACACTCCTGGGAAGCTGCAATGGTTAGTCATGGCAGGAGAGATACCCCATCAAGCTGACAGGCGTATGAGCTGTGGCTGTCACCAGCCGCACTAGCTCCTCAGAGAAGATGCGGTAGCGCCGGCATCTGTAGAATATTCCATGTTTTATTTGAGAAAATGAAGCCTGAAATTCAGAGGTGGGAAGGCCAGGGAAAGACAGAGCCTAAATCCCAGGTACATGTTACTTAAAGTTCCAAGAGATAAAAATCATTTAGTGGCTAATGGTAACTCAAGTTTCTTTGTGGAAAATGTTTTCTCTTGCTCTAAGATAGTGGGAAAATATAAACTAGTCACTTGCATCTGGTCCTTTGTAAAAGTGTGGAACAGAGGTTCTTAAATTGTGAGTTGTGACCCCTTTGGTAGTTGAACAATCCATTCACAGAGGTCACCTAACACTATTAGAAAACCCAGATACTTACATTATGATTCATAACAGTAGCACAATTACAGTTATGAATCAGCAACAAAATAATTTTATGGTTGGGGGGGTCACCACAATATGAGGAACTATTTTCAAGGGCTGTAGCATTAGGAAGGTTGAAAACCACTGGTATAGAAAATTCTAGATCAGAAAGAAGCATGAGACATCCATTCTCACCCCTCTTGCTTTTCCCATGGAGTGTAGCTGTTGGCTCTCTGTTCATGGACTCTTTAGGCAGAATGTATGTTCAGAGGAAACATGGGTTAAGGATGTCCTTGATACCTGGGCTTTCAGTAAGCATAAAGATGGAGCCATCTTGTTTTCAGACAGACATAAGACTTTTCAGTTCTGGGCTTTTCTTTCTCTTACTTATGAGTGACAAAGCTAAACTCTAGTCATTGTGTCTAAGATATGTGCTGTTCCACAGATTAATCTGTTTTCCATTACTGTTAGTGTAGAGAAATAACCAAGACTAGATAACTTATAAAGAAGTTATTTAACTCACTATTCAAAAGGCGAAAGATCAAAAGAGCAGGGCCCTAGTTCTAAGAAATGAGAATTCCTGAGAACATTTCTATTTTTTTCTGGAGATAGTGGCCCTAAAGTCTTCCACTAGGAGTCATACTTCAAATATCTTACAACCTCCTAACATCACTCAAATCCCAGTTTTCACAAATGAGCCATGATTTTCTTCTTATAAAAAGTGAAGATATTTAGATACAGACCATACTGTGAGCCTTGTGAGCTAATGTCTTGATGCTCAAAAATCTGTCCAAGGGTATAAAAACATCATTTGAAGACTTGGGAAATTTTGTCCCACCCTAGACCAAGTATTTCAGAATATGTAATGTATTCAAGTCTTCATTTATAGGCATAGCAACCTGTAAAGACCAGGCACATAGGAAGCTTATGGAGATGTATTCCCTTGATATATCTTTTGAGTGACAGCAAGGTCAAATTCTTCAAGCACTATGACCCACACCAGTCCACAGTCTGTGAGGCCATTGTGCATTTTTATTCCTGTTGAATAGATAATAAAACGTTAGTGTAGAGGAAGTAACTTAGTAAGTGATTAAGTGGTCAGAGTCTGGTAGGTTTAAGGAGGGAGGACCTCCCTAGATAGCTAGTTAGTCAGAAGGGAGAAGAACCAGGTTGGCTTCAGACTGCCCACTTTAAACTTCTGTTCATAGTTGACCATTTATCTGGTCCCATTTACCCCTTCCTCCAACCTAATACATTTTTTATCATAAAAACTAAATGAGAGCCAGCTGTGGCGACATAAGACATTTAATGCCAGCATTCAGAAGTGGGGAACCAGGTAGATCTCTGAGTTTGAGGCCAGCCTGGTCTACAGAGTGAGTTCCAAGGCAGCCAGGACTACACAGAGAAACCCTGTCTTGAAAGACAAACAAACAAATAAACAAAAACAAACAAGTGGATCATAAGCTTTCCTCATTTCACACTCTTCTCTACAGAGTATGTCAGACACATCAGTGAGACAAAGTGTGACTCTTGTAAAAGATAGAGACTCACACCCAGGTTTGGGAGTCAAGTCTGCCATCATGTCACCTCCTCTAAATGATGTCTGTCTAGGTCAGGATATTTCCCTTGCTGTTCTGCCCATCCACACTGACTTCAAAGACCAGAAAAGTGGGTGAGTGAGGAGCTTCTTGGAGATATTTTTTTTTGGTGTCAATTTTTTAACTGTGTCAAAATAAACATGATGTCAAATTTGTTATCACTACAGCTTAGAGTTGTGTGATAAACTTTTTCCAAGGAGACACAACACACACAGAGAAGGTGGGGACAGGGAGGGAAGAAGGGAGGAGGGAGGGAGAGAGAGAACTCAAATAGGGAGGTCATGATAGCTCAAAGTGTGAATGCTACCTGAAGGGGCTCTAGCAGGTCCAAACATGGCAAACTTTGCTCTGGCAGGCCTTACCCTCTCCCATTTCCTCTGCCTTGCTCAAAATTGTTAGATTACATTTCTAAAGCTAGCCACCCTTAAAGCTAGCCACCAAAATCTATTCCCTTATTTGGCTACTTCTCCCCGAGGCTGGCCACCAAGGTCCAGCTATCAAAGTATTCAAGTCCAACAATCAAAAGCTCCCCTTTGGCTGCCCTAATTAACATGCCAAATCAAAACAAACTAACTCATCCTAACATGGGGTTTCCCCTTTTACTTTTTTTTTTTTGCATCTTTTTTAAAATTTGATATATTCTTTATTTACATTTCAAATGATTTCCCCTTTCCTGGCTCCCAGCTCCCCAAAAGTCCCATATGCCCTTTTCCCTCCCCCTGTTCCATGCTCCACTATTTTCATAGCAGCTCTATTTATAATAGCCAGAAGCTGGAAAGATCCCAGATGCCCCTCGACAGAGGAATGGATAAAAAAAAAATGTGGTATATATACACAATGGAGTACTATTCAGCCATTAGAAACAATGAATTCATGAAATTCTTAGTGAAATGGATTGAGCTGGAGAACATCATACTAAGTGAGGCAACCAAGTCTCAAAAGAATACTCATGGTATGCACTCACTGATAAGTGGATATTAGCCTAGAATCTTGGAATTCCCAAGACACAATCCACATATCAAATGATGTCCAAGAAGAAGGAAGGAGTGGCCCCTGGTTCTGGAAAGGCTCAGTGCATCAGTGTAGGGAAATATCTTTTACTTTTCTAAACTGCTATTTGCCTACGGGCCATACCTGACTCTTCTCTATGCAGAGACAGTCCTTTGCCTGAACAAATACCCTTCCTCCCTCTGCCTTGTTCCTTTCCCCTTCTCCATTGTCCTCCATCTCCTGTCTTTGTCTCTCATTCCCTGCCCTTTGCCTCTCTGGGGCTAAATCTCCTCTGTGCTGAGAACTTGGTCTTAGAGTATCTTGTGGCAACATCACTCCTTTCTCTATCAAAGTCCAACTTGGCGAACCAACAAATTTTGTTGCGGTTATTTATAAGAATATTTGTGAGGGGTTAGAGGAGCAGAAACCACTCAAAGACAACTGCATCAGCAAAGTTCACCCAAGCATAGTGACAGCTCACACAGCTGGGGACCTGAAGCGCACTGATCAGCCTCCGGGCAGCCTGAGAGGTGTCCATGTGACTCTTCTAATCGGTTCAGTAGGTCTTTGCTCCTACCAGCTGCCCAGGCTTATCTGAGAGTCTTTTGCACTTTGGTTCATCTGAGAGTGACTCTCAGGTTTTCTCTTGGGGATGGAGGTGCTTAGTAAATCAGGTCAGTTTCAAGGACTCCCAAAAATGGTTTTGAGTTGTTTATTTTCTATGTTAAATATTGTCCCTGCATAATAAAGTTTCAATCTAAGAGTACTTTCCTGGACTTCTCCTCTTCCTGCCTCCAGCTCCTGCCTGGAAACATCTTTTGGCATCTGGCTGAGGCTTTGGTTTCTCTAGTATTCCATGTAAGTGAAACCATATAATATCTTCTCATTTGGAATTGGCTTATTTTATTTGATGTGATGCTTCTTTCCTTTCCTTTTTAATTTTTTTGTTGTTTAGTTTTGTTGTTGTTTTTTGTTTTGGGGATGGGAGCTAGGGTGTCATTCATGAGAGGCTGCCACATGGTGACATCCATAGAGTATAATGTTTTGAAGAATAATCACGCAATTACATGTGCCAAAGTTTCCTTTAGTTATAAGGCTGAATAGTATTGCAATATCTTTCTATCCATCCATCCATCTATCCAGTCATCCACACATCCATCCATCCATCCACCCACCTATCCATCCATCCATCCATCCATCCATCCATCCATCCACCCACCTATCCATCCATCCATCCATCCATCCATCCATCCATCCATCTATCCACCCACCTATTCATCCATGCATCCATGCATCCATGCATCCATGCATCCATGCATCCATGCATCCATGCATCCATGTATCCATCCATCCATCCATCCATCCATCCATCCATCCTCCTACCTATCCATCCATCCACTCATTTACGGGCATGAGTTGCTTTTACCTTTTCACCACTGTCAATAATGCTGTTGAGAACACAAGCATAAATATCTCCTTGAGATATAGCTTTTCCTTTTGAAATTTGTTTTGAGACCCATTGGTTATGAGATTATACCTGAAGAAGAATTTCTGGATAACATAGTAACTACATTTTGGCTTTTTTAAAAATAAAAATTTCTTTTATTTATATTTTCAAGTTAGCTTATGAAGTAATGGCGTTCATTCCAGCGTTTTCCTCCTCACTTGCTTTTATTGGCCATTCTCCTCCCCTCCTCCCCTCCTCCCCTCCTCCCCTCCTCCCCTCCTCCCCTCCTCCCCTCCTCCCCTCCTCCCCTCCTCCCCTCCTCCCCTCCTCCCCTCCTCCCCTCCTCCCCTCCTCCCCTCCTCCCCTCCATCTCTCTGCTTCTTCTCCATTTGTCTTTTTCCTCCCCTTTGTAACACTATTTTATTTTTAATTTTATATAAAATATTTATTTTTATCTTTTTGAAGTATGGTGTGACACCATTTCTGGGAAGACAGGAACAGACATCTACTCTGCACAGATGTGGAGCTGAAGACAGACCCAAGAACGGACGCCACTAAAGTTCAGTCTGGCGAACCAGTGAGTTTATTAAGGTTACTCACAGAAAAAAATGAGTTGGGGTTTTATTGTGAAGAGACACCACGACTCAAGGTCCCTCTTATAAAGGAAAATATTTAATTGGGGCTGGCTTACAGTTTCAGAGGTTTCGTCCATTATCATCATGATGGGAAGCATGGTAGCATCCAGGTAGACATAATGCTGGAGAAAGGGCTGAGAATTCTTCATCTTAATCTGTAGCAATCAGCAAGAGACTGTGAGCCATTCTGAGCATATCTTGAGCTTAGGAGACCACAAAGCCTGTCCCCACAATGGTATACTTCCTCCAATAAGGCCACACCTATGAATAATGTTCCTCTTTATGGGTCAAACATTGAAACACATGAGTCTATGGGAGTCATACTTACTCAAACAAGACAGTGAGTGAGGGGGTACTTATAGGAAGAGAAATGACTCAAAGATGGCTGCATTCACAAAAGACAACTACAATATTGGTGATCAGTTGTGAAAGTAGAGTCCTGGAGTTCACTACATGGCTTGCAGGCAGATCACGGGGTCAGAAGAATCTCTTCTAAGGTATCTTGATGGGTCTTTGCTTCTTTCAGTGGGCTGGACTGGTCTCTGCTTCTAGGCAGTTGGACTGAACTGAGCTTCTTTTGGGGCAGCGTGGGGAAGTCTAAATGTCTCCTAAGCCGCTTCACTGCTCTGAGCGTGTCTTTTGGCCATCCTTATACTCTTAGGGATTGAGGGACACATTGGATCTAATCAGTTTTAGATGCTTCCAGAAGCATTTGAGTTGAACTTCAGCCACTTACCTGCAGGATGGAATGTTTTGCCTCCTCTTAGACTATCTTCCCTCTTAATTGGCTTCCTTCCAAGGTACAAGGTTTTACTTCAGAGAAAATTGCTATACAATAGGAGAAACGCTCTACTGTTTAGCATAGCAACTGTACCACTTTACATTCCCCCCAAGAGGGCACAAGGCTTCCAGACTTCCTCCATTTTCCCCAATACCAATTCCCCTATCTTTTTAAAAGTAGCAATTGCATGGCTATGAAGTTCTCTCTGGTATTTGAAGGAGCATCGCTCTCTGAATGGCACAGACTGAGTAGCCAAGAGATATCCGATATAAGAGCCAGGGAAACAGTTAAGTGGTAGAGCACTTGACTGACAAAAAAAAATTGCTTTGACTTGAGCTTGTCATAGGGGTTTTTTTTTTATCTTTTAAACTTTTATTTGTTAAAAATAAGTAAAATATAGTAATAAGAAGAAAAAAAGCTTTTGAACCTTTTAATAGTAAAAAATATTAAACAACAGAAAGAGAGGCAAGAAGTCCGAGTGTGAAGCTCAGAGATCTAGTGATTATTCAGCATATGGAAGATTGTAGATTCAGTCCTGGACACCAAAGAAAATTATGGATGATAAGTCTCTCAAAAGCTGTTCAACATCATTGATCATCAGGAAATGCAAGCTAAAACTGAGTAGAATGTCTAATGTGAAAGAAGATGGCATTGCCAAGTGTTGGGAAGGATGTGGATCAACTGATGCTTACATGCTGGTGGTAAAACCAAATTATTACAAATTTATTAGGAAGTGGACAATTTCTTAAGGAATTATCTATTTACCATATGACTTATCTATTTAGGTCCTACACCATCAATGAGAAATTAAAGTATGTAGTTTTTTTTTTTTTTTTTTTTTTTTTTTTTTTTAGTGTCTCACTGCAGCTCTATTTCCATGGCCCTAAACTAGCGACAAACCAAATGTCCCTCAACAGATGAGTAGCCAAACATTTTGGGATACAGTCAGGCAATGGGACTCTACTGAGCAATTGAAGATAGTAGCATGACTTGGTGAGTGGAGCTATTAGCAGTATGAGTGGATCTCAGGATTATTATTCCAATCAAAAGAACAAAAACACATATTGTAGGAATCAGTTTATAGGGAAGTTTTGTGAATGCAAACCAATCATCCCAAGAAGAAGCAGATTAGTGGTTGCTTGGAACTAAGGTTGGAAGATGGGAAAATTCAGCACTTAGGAAAACTGGTAGGATGATGGATGTATTCTATACCATAATTATGAGCATTTCAAGAGTATATATACAGCTAAAGAATAAATTAATCAAATTGATCTATATTTTCTGTATATTTTTCCAATGCCCAATACCATCATCAATTTTTCTAGTTTTAGTTCATAGTTCTCTGTGATGAGGCAGATCTTTGGCATCAATGAGGATCTTATTCATGAACCACAAATTTTCTTTATTCTCTTGTAACTGTTTGAAAAGCTAAAGAAAAATATAGTGTCTTGTTGAATTTATCGTCCACTTTCTGTGTTGTTCTTTTCTGAGACACTGGAAGGAAAAGTTCTGAAGTTCCAATCTACTCAACAGTCTTTTACTTCCTTGGAAAGAAGTCATGCCAGCATCATGTGATTCTTACTTGTAAAATATGTATTGTATCTTCTACTGCCAAGCTTTTACACAGTGCATGCGGCAGTTCTCACTGTGATTGTTTTTTTGAAGCAGCAAGTTAACCTCAACATTAATATTGGGAGTTAAGCTGGCCTTGGCACAGAGGCTGAGGTGAAATAGTATATCCAATAGTGGTTTGGCTTATAAAAACTGAAATATTTTCACCCAGGAAGAAAAAATACAAAGAAAAGTACCTTTTTTTCTTTTGAGATTTTAAGGCTAAATTATAAGAAAAGTACTTTTTTTTTGAGATTTTAAGGCTAAATTATAGTGGCAGTGAAGCTAAAATGTCACTGAATCATACATCAGACAGTGAAATGTTTCTCTGGAAGGGTTACGTGGCACTGCTGCGTCTCTGAAAGAGCTATTGTTGAAGCAGAATAGTCAGAGCCATTAGAGAGTTCTCACATCATCCACTCACTGGACAATGTCATCAACAACACTTATGGTTGAATCTGCCTCCGGGGACCCAGAGTTCCTTTGCTATTGGCCTTGTTCGTGTTGGTAACGAATGTTAAAATGCATTCAGAAAGGAACTCAAGGACAATCATTAGAGTCAAAAGAGGGAAAGGAACAGACAGGCAAGCTGGGGATCCTGCTGAGATGGAGGAGTTAAAAAAAAGAAGAAGAAGAAAAATAAAGAAAACTAGACTT
The DNA here is from genome assembly GCA_964023405.1 of Apodemus agrarius. Classification (NCBI taxonomy): domain Eukaryota; kingdom Metazoa; phylum Chordata; class Mammalia; order Rodentia; family Muridae; genus Apodemus; species Apodemus agrarius. The sequence goes on from OZ030019.1 coordinate 21,007,744, forward strand.
TTAACAGCCTCAGGAAAAAGTCATGTCTCCCTGGAAGACAAGATAGGTTGGCATGATTGTGCACACATACCATACAACCCCCACACCACACACACACACATACACACACACACACATACACACACACACACACACACACACACTGGTAATTTCATTTGTTTTACCCTTGGAGTCAGCTATGATTAGTCTAGAACTTAGGATGGATCTAAGATAGGGAGGAACAATACCTAACCACATTTGTTATTGTCAGTTTACCTCCTAGTTTTTGTTAGTTTTGGTTCTGAAACGGATGAAGAACAGCTCTTTCATTATCTGTTCACCGTTCAGCTTCAAGCCTTTCTTTGTTGATTCTTCTTTAATCTTACAATTTGTCCTAAGCCACTTGTGGATCTTGGTCATTTACTTGATTTTTTTCTTTTTTTTTTTTTCATTTAACCACGGGAGGCCAGGACTACCAATGAGTTACATACAGCTTGTAGATTTTCCATGATGATATTTCAACTGTGTCTTTTTCAAAGTTTTAAATTCCTTGCCTACTAGTATATTGTTGACTATTGACCATGCATTTTGTGCCAGAGGAAGTTGATTTTTGGTATACCTGTGTCTCAGTGAAAGGGTGTATGGACAAAGAAGACCCCAGTGCTTTAATTCCCTGCTTCCTCCTTGGCATTCCTCTTCAAACCCAATCTGAGTTTTACTACAGTCTTCTTTAGACTTTTACCCTCAACTTTAGAACTAACATTCCCCTGTTCAGAATGCCCCAAAACTTAAACTGACTTATTTGGAAGAAATAAGGCATGGGATTATTACTATTTAATCTCTACAAAGATGGAACGGTTGATACTGGAAAATCCCTGTGGTATCAAGGCAGGGAATGACTAATCAACCATCTCAACAGTTCATCAACCTTACAAAGCATGAAAGTCATGAAATCAACATTAACTTTCCAGTTGGAATGTTCACCCCTGGTAAAGGGGGGTAAAAGGATGGAGTGATTGGTAGAGAACTCATTTGTGAAACATTGAACAATTACTAGGGTGAATAATATGAAAGTCTCAATATTAAATCTTTTTTTGCGCTACAAAAAGCATCAGGCACTGACAAAGCCCTAAACACTGTAAAAAAAAATTAAAAATAAAATTCCTGCACTGAAAGAACTCTCAGGCTTTGGATGCCCACAGAGACATAATCTGATAACCATGGGCATCCTGTTGCAGAGGCTAGCCCAGTGCTCTAGGGGCATGTAGGATGGAAGGAGAAACTGCTTCCATAGAAATTTTGTAGCCTATTTTTCATCACTGGCGGAGAGAAACTATTCCATGAAGTAATCTGCCTGCCCTGTCCTGGCCTCACAAATCCATTGGAAAGATAATGAGAGCTACAATGTTACACGGGACGATAGACGCGCACTGCCCGAGAAGAGCTGCAACCTGTGTTCACTCAACTGATCTGCTCTCCCATGTTCCTCACAATCCACTTGGAAGTCCTTCCAACATCAGCAAGTAGACCGTTGCCAGATGGTGCCTGTAGAACTTAGCTGTGGTGCGGCTCCGTGCCAGTCAGCTGTGTAGACTGTTCCCATCGCAATAATCCGCAATCACAATCCTTTGTGAAGATAGCTGCTGTCATTCTGGGAATTTCTTTTTGCCTTGAGCAACATTTAAATTTTGCTGGAACTAATAATATTTTTTAATCTTTGTAAAGAATTTCTTTCCATGTTAAAAAGAATATATATGTATATATATATACATATATATATGTATATATATATACATATATATACACACACATACACACATTAAACATTTAAAATGTAAAACACCTACTCACCTTTGGAATAAAAAAAAAAAAAAGAACAATAGTGCCCCAAACTGCTGATGTCAGTCTTCACGATTGTTGACACATTCGGGCTGTCAATTCTATTTCTGTTCTCTTAACCATGGCTTCTGTTTTCACTTTGAGATCTTAGCTTGAGATTTTGGCTTTGTTCAAACTTCAATGGTTGCCGATCTTGGTAGAGCATGAGTCAATAATATTACCCTTGAAACCGCACCACCTGCTTCAGTTGGTTTTTGAGTTTTATAATGAAATGCTCTTAATGCTTTTTGTTTGGGAATTGGATTATGGAATAAAGGTACAGGGGGACAAGCTACAAGCTTTGTGTGACCCTACAAAGAACTTTATTGGTAAATTTGAATTCCTCCTAATAAACAAAGATTTGGTTTCTTTCTTTCTTTCTTTCTTTCTTTCTTTCTTTCTTTCTTTCTTTCCTTCCTTCCTTCCTTCCTTCCTTCCTTCTCTCTCTCTCTCTCTCTCTCTCTCTCTCTCTCTCTCTCTCTTTCTATTTTAGAAATTGACACTTTTTAAAAACTCTTGCTAGTCTCTAGGGAAGCAAAAAATCACCTTGAGCTTAAATAAAGAAATGTGTTTCGAGCAAAAGAACTAAGCAACTAAAAGCTGAATTCATTTAGCATGTCAAAGGAGGCAGTGGAGTGCCCATTCTGTGCAGCCTGGTTGAAATTTCATTAAACTGTGAAACAAACAAACAAAATAAGACACAACAACCCTGAAACCTGAGTTCTTCCTCCAGGGGAGGGGGAGTTACATGGAGAAGTGCAGCAGCTGTAGGTTCACATTAGAGAACACAGACTTGCAATGTGAAGTAAAAAGGGCTTTGGCAATGGGTGTAGGCAGAGTTTCGGTCCATTCATGCTGGAGTTTACGAAGTGCTAATTAAGAGCAGGTGATGATTTAAAGGAGCTAGCCCAAAGTTTCTCAAAGGGAATGAGAGTCAGAGGAGGCAGAAGAATAAAGAAGCTCAGCTTACCTCAGCCAGAATCAGGAGTTGGATGAGCTCCTATAAAGGCCAAGTCCCCATGCTGAAAGAGCAGACTGAAGATGCACACACTAAAGGCTGTCACATGTTGGCTTTCTTCACGCAGGTTAAGATATCTTACAAGGCAACGGAAGAGTCCAGACAAAAGACAAGAACACGGGACAGTGGGGTTCAGCTTGAGTCCTTTTGAATTTCAGTGTTTTGGAAATATCAAGACTGGATTTTTGATGTTGTTTGTTTGTTTGTTTTAAAGTAGGAACCGAATGTAAAGGGAGAGATCACATTTACAGGTGTGGATTCTGACCAGCACATTTGGAGCTTAAAGCAATTAGAATGAGTATGTATAAATCCCACTGGATGAGAGTAAAGAGAACTACTCAAACTGGCCAAATTTATATAGCAAGCTTGATTATACATGCACAATACAGCTGGACTAGCAATTGCCACTCCCTAAGGGCAGGATCTGGCAAGTCAGTCCTGAACAGAAGAGAAGTAGGGTTTTTATAGCCTCTATACTGTAAGACTAGGAGATTTTCCCAAGGATTGGGGGAGTTTTCAGGGTTTGGTTAGGTAGGAACTTGGCTGAACATCTTCTCAGGGTGGAGTTCAGAATCTAGTCAAGGAGTGAGTCAAATTTGATAGGGATTTGAACATGCTGAATTCCAGAAAATGGGTCAAGACATGGTCAAACTTAAGTTTTGCAGAAAACAGAAATGAGCTTCTTTTGAGGTTATAACAAGATGGCGGCGTCTCACCTTAAGATGGAGTCCGACTGGGTATGTCATGAAGTCAGTATAAGGATAGATATCATAATGGGCAAACTGTCCTTGGGAAGAAGCACAACTTTAGGCGGGAGGGAAGATTCAGAGAGATGGAAGGGGGCCTTTGCTAGAAAGAGAAGCTAAGGAAGAGGGCAGGAAGCTATGATGCTATGAAGAATTCGTTCATAGATGGAACAACTGAGAACTGAGAGATGATTAGTGCAACCAGACACTAAAGCACCAGACCTCTCCTCCAAATTTCAAAATATCTTGCCTGGGTTCTTGCTCTAGCATGCAGACGTTAGTTTGAGGACTTTGTTCTATGTGCAGCACGGGTCTTCAGCAGGAAATGATATATTCTTCAATGTCCTCTTTCTCAAACTTTTTCCATCATTTACTTGGAAGTGATACCCCAGGGATGTTACCCCTGTTGGCCACAACTCCAGCAACTGTTGTTTAACTCATTCAATTTGGTTTTGTTTTCTTTCTTTACTTTTTTTCTTTTTTTTTTTTTTTTTTTTTTTTTTGAGACAGGGTTTCTCTGAATAGCCCTGGCTGTCCTGGAACTCACTCTGTAGATCAGGCTGGCCTCGAACTCAGAAATCCACTTGCTTCTGCCTCCCAGAGTGCTGGGATTACAGGCGTGTGCTACCACTGCCCAGCCTGGTTTTGTTTTCTTGAGATGCAGTCTTCTGTAGCCCAAGCTGGCTCAGATGTGCTATGTAGCCCAGGATGACCTTGAAGTCCCGAGTCTCTCACCTCTACCTCCCACGGGTCATATCACTATGCCTTGAATTTTAATCTTATAAATGCAAGTGGGGAGGTCTGGGAAATGGCTCAGAGTTAGAGCACACTGCTCTGGCAGAGGGCTTAATTTCAGATCCCAGCACCCAGCATTTCACGACTGCCCATACCTGAGGGGGTTCAGACAATCTTTTCTTGATCTCTTGGGCTCATATTCATTATTAAAAGGCAATATATTTTGATTAAAAAATCAAATGCAATCAGTGAAAACAGTGAGGACTTGACTTAAAATAGTCCTTGGAGCATCAGGGTTTTACCTTAGAAGCTTGTTATAAGTGAAACATCTTATCCCAGACCTGCAGATCCAGAGTACCCAGTTTAAAATAGTGTGAACATGAAAGATTTGCTTTATGTGCCGTAGATGAGCAGGCACTCACATTGCTTTGGCCAGAAGGCAGGAAAGAACACTCTCTTGTTCTACCTCTTAGAGCATACCAGACTTCCCTAAGGAGCGCTTTCAAAAACTTGATGTGGAAAGTCTACATCTGAGACTGATTCCTTCCAAGGTATCCAGATCCAGATCGGTTTCCTCATGAGTGAGGCCCAGGCATTTCCCAAGATGTCAGCTTATGGATGTAGGTAAGAATCATCAAGTAGAATTAATAGTAATGCTTATGAGCTCTAAGTGGTCTATAGGACCATACTCCTATTAGCTAGAGGTTTGTTAAAAATGAAGAGTCCCAGGCCTCGCTGCAGACCCTCTGGATCAGCATCTCCATCTTAATGATTTACAAATGTTAAAACCTAAAAGCCGAGTTTGTATGTTGCAGATGACTGCAGTCTTGCCATTGTATGGATCATGGGGCATCCCCTATAAAGAACAAGGCAGCCCCAGACAAACCCTAATGGAATACACGCTGAAGAACTAAACAGTAGCTTAAACCCCCGCTGTCCCCTGAGAGCACTTTTCTAACTTTGAGAATGTACTAAACTCAGACATGACCCCTGAAAGATTCTGACTCATTAGTTCTGGGGTAAAGCTCAAGCATTAGTAATAGAAAGATTCCCCAGGTAAAGTCTAATGCATCACTGTGGAAAGATTCATTGTGCTGAGAAATCCTAAGGGGAAGCAGAAATCTCCACTGAATTCTGATATAATAGGAATTTTGTTAATATAATGAGCACATAGTACTGGGAAATGTATTAATAATACAAGCCTCAGTTGATGTTCGGTAGGCTGGTGTGAAGGCAGTTTCTGAAGACGGTGTCCGCATAAAGGATGCTGTAGCCTTTAGGAAAGCAGGAGTTTTTATTAAGCTTTTGCAAGACATTTGATTAACTTAGAATATCCATAATGACAATTTTTAAAAGTGAGCAGAAAGCACTAGCATGAAAACTTGTCTTGTAGAAAGGATTGGGGGAGAGAGAGAGAGCTCTATTTTTCTCCTGGCAATACATATCTGTGTGCCTAAATTTGCTAAGCTCTAGAACAGTGGCATTTTGGAAGACTGAAAAGCTCTGTGTAGGTGTTAAATAGAATGCCAAGTCAAAGATTAATGCCTAAATTATAGGGCATGCAGGGGGGAATTTTATGCCTCTTGTCTTAGAAATCAAGTCAAGAAGACAGAGTATTGACTGGTTTTATAGCACAATTCATACCGCATTATAATTTAATCAGAAACATGATGTTCAATTTCTATAGTGAAGGAGAGTCAAGTTACATTTTTATATAATTCTGCAGATTTCCTCAAGCTTGCTAGTTATCAGGTTATCTCTCACCATGTAAAGTAAGACCTCAAAAAGTTTGAGATTTCTTTATAATCTCTGAAGGTGCCACGCGCCAGTCTTAGTAAAAGTCATACCCTTTCACAAATGCCCAAGTCAGGCTACTGCAGTGATACCCCAAGTTACACCCTAGCTGTTGGATTCTTGTGAAACATTCTATAGGCTGCTTAGACTCGGCTGGCTACTTGTATTCAGCAGTTGTTTGTTAAACTTTCTGCAGCTTCTCGGATACCCACAGATGGCACGAAGGACTGCAAGACAGTTTCTCTGTCCTTGAGAGATAAAAACCATCCCTTCCATAAAAGCAACTGGAGTTGTACCTCTCGGGTGGAGGAGAATGTTTTCCTTTAAGTTGTATGTGATTGCATTTAAAGAGGAGAAAAGCTGCAAAGTCCTTAAAGCCCAAGGTCTTAAAATAGAAACGATAGCACCAACACTCCCAATGATATGGCAATGCAAAAACAGCTACAGATGTTTTAATAGCTGGTAGAACATTTGAAAGACATTATGTCAGCAGTATCATATAGTACTGGCCTGAGAGGAGAACACACAACAATTCCCTATAGTATCTAGGTGAAATAAACTGCTCCCTCAAGTTCCTACAAAGAGGTGGGTACAAATCATTGTCACCTTCCCTTTCCCATTCAGGCACACTCTTTTTTTGCAAAGACACACAGTGGTCCACTTATATCCTTGCTTCATATGTTCCTTAGTGTTTGGGATTGTGGCTACTTTTAGAAGAGAACGGGTTATTTCAGGCTGGTGGGTGTAGGGTGCACAATAAACCTTTAGGAAGTCCTCTCTATGGGTGGCACTTTCTAATAAGACCCATTTTATTTCATTCTTAGCACATCCTCTCAGGTGGTCTGATACACACTGACAGAGGATGGAAAGAAATAAAATCAAGAGTCATGGAGCTAGTCTAAAATCATCCAACGGGAGTTCTGAACTAAATTTTAATCACAGTTCCCTACAGGACATGCTGTTTGGTTGTATAACATCACTACATAAATGTAAATGTAACTGAATCTCCTCTTAGGACCTTCCAAAGGATGTGTGTTTGTTTGTATACATGTGGGCAGATGTGCTTACAAGTGTGTCCATGTCCTTGTAGAAGTCAGAGGTCTATATTTGGGTGTCTTTTAAAATTGCTCTCCATCTTAATTTTTGAGACAGGATCGCTCACTGAACCTGGAGCTTCCATGTCAGATAGGTTGGCTGGCCCAAAGGATCCTCTTGTCCTGGTGTTGGGATTACAGGTCCATCCACTGTGCTTGGATTTTGAGATAGATACCAGTATTTCTCATGTTTGTATAGTGAGCACCTTATCATGTGAGTTATTTCTTCAGCTCCTACTTATATTCTTTTGGGGGCACAGGGGCTGGGTAGATACTAGTTTAATCTGTTAAATGCTGAGAAAACTAGACTCTTTCTCTCAAGGAATTATTTTACCAATGACAAAACAGCTCTAAATGTGGTTGGTGCTATTAGCATGGAAAAGAGGCTTATGTCTAACTGAGAAGGGCCGAGCTCTCCCTAGAGCTTCCATGTTTTGCAAGACCTGGGGTCAGTTTTTATGGAATTCACTGACCTTGTTTCAAACCTTAAGGGCTCTTATGCTCGGTCACCTGAAACGTTATCCCTTGGAACCAGGAGCGTGATCATTAAGACTTGATCCAGATAAGCACAACTTGGAAAAAATGGTAATAAAGGCATTAATAGAAAAAGAAAACATTCAGGAATCCAGAGAGGGCTGAATATAGTAGCAGCTTTGAAGAAGACACAGGTTCTAAGCACTCAGCTGTCGAGATAAACACGTTGCATGCTAGAATTCAGAAACAGGTCCTCTTCCCCAGGGTCACCATGACCACCTTTAATACACAGCTTGTAAGTATAAGTGTATGTCATTCAAAGCCTTATGTGATTCCTCTGAGCATCTTCTAGTCCATTGGAAAATCTTCAAAACGATATTGCGTCAAAACCATTTGCTGCTTTAGATGCCTTATTCTGGAGGAATCAGCTCAAACATCAGAAGGGGATATATGGAGTCTCATTTCTCCCTTCCAGTGGCACCAGTACATCCTGTATTTATAAGCTTTGAAAGGCCCAAGCTAATCAGCTAATGAAGAGAAAACGCAAACCATGGATCATAGCCACAGAGGTTCTCGTCCAAAACCAGGTGGACACATTATGTTTGGCCTCTGGGGCATACAGGGCTGTGGCAATGGAGAAAAACCATTCCTTTCATGGATAGGGCAAGCAGTCTAAGTCCAAGGTATGGGACAAGTTGTCTTTGTAGCATTGTTTGCTCCAGGAAGGCCAGAGTTACTCTTTCCTCATGGAAAGTAACTCTTTTCTCTCACTGTGTAAGACTTCCTGCCTCCTCTATCACCATCACCAGCATTTCAGGATCAAGCTTCCACACCCAACTTTGTATGTAGATCATAGGGACTCAAACTCAAGTCTTCGTGCTTACAGGGTATCTGGACAGTCCTGAAAATGGTCCCCATAGCTGCATTTCTGGTTTCAAATCATTGAGCTTAGTAAGCATGCAAGCAAGTAATAGAACCAATAGTAAGTGGAAGATAGGTATGAGCAACAGGTAGATAGCACATCATAAAAGTTAGGTACTTATCCATCCAGCAGGGACTGGGGTCACCTAACCGAGATTGCAAGCAAGGGTAGTGTCATCAAATTTGGGGCTTATAAATACCCAGGTGAAAGTGACTGGAGAGGAAGCCAGAGCCACGTGGCAGATGAGAGCACAGCTTCTCTTCTCCACTGTAGGCATTTCTTTTAAACCACAAGATAAACAATGGTAACCCCCTTGGAGATGAATTGCCTGTTCACTATTCTCAAGGACACAGTGTTTTAAATACTGTTTGCTGTTTGCTGTTCTCCCTTCTCCCTGGTATAGATCCAGGGTCCCCAGCCTGACCTCCCACAGGGGATTTGAGAGGACATTTGACACAAGCCTACTTGAATCTGACCGGGGTCACCCCACTCCCAGGAATGTGCTTCTTGGTAAGCATGAACGGCACACCATTTGCCAAGGCAAGTGCTTTGCCAAGTGTGATGTATCTATAACATGTCTGGCTGGCTTGAGAAGCAGTCCAGCAATAATCGTCATACATTCAAATGTACTCTTACAGCATGCCTGACACTTCCTCTTACACTATCTGTTATGCGTGCGAGTTGTGTTTGATTGCAGCATTTGAGTAAACCTCTTATCCCCTTTCTTTTAAGCTCATTCATGATGGATAAAACGAATTGCATATGAACTCTAAATGTCAGCTTTGCTTTGACATCTGAGTTGCTATACCATCCATTTACCACCACTCAACAATCACTCATGAATATTTATGAGGCACCGTGACTATGTGACAGCATCCACTCTAAACTCAATTGCGCCATATTGTTTGTGTTGCAGGACAACAGGGTATGTGGTGTTGTATTTTAGGGATATGTCCGTGGGTGTTTTGTTTGTTTGTTTGTTTCTTTTTTGTTTGTTTGTTTCTTTTCTTTTTTTCTTTTTTCTTTTGCTGTACAGATAAGTATCCAACAGGTTTTATGTGAATAATTGAACTAATAGCTTCATAAAGCTACAGGCCACATTTCTTTTTCCAGGCACGATTCTGATTAAATTGCTGATTTAATTATCAAACAAATAAGTGGTTTAGATCTAGTTTCCAGATCAAATATTACCTTGTTTGCACTTTCTCTGGGATTACAAAATGCCATCTAATCATGTTGGCTTTCAAGCATTCTTTTTAAAAAGATTTTATTTGATTTTTAATTATGGTGTGTGTGTGTGGGGGGGGTGTTCAGAAGAGGATATCAGATCCCATGGAACTTGAATTATAACTACCATGTGGGGTTGCTAAGAACTGAACTCAGATCATTTGCAAAAGAAGTAAGTATTCTTAATTGCTCAGCCCTTTTTCCAGCCTCACAGCGTACTTTCCTTTCTCCTGAGACAGGGTTTCTCTGTGTAGCCATGGCTATCCAGAAACTCACTCTATAGACCAAGACAAGTCTCGGCATCCCAAGTGCTGGGATTAAAGGTGGACACCATCACACACATCTTCAAAAACACAGTTAAAGCACCATAAGTGTCTTTTCAAATGCAATTGAAGATACTGAAAGGTTTATAAAAAGGGAAAAGAATTCTTAGTCCGAAAGCACTGTTTAAACTTCAATTATGATCTACCTGCAGGCCCGTAATTTGGCAGAACCATCGTGAGAGTGGTTTACCTAGAATTCAAAGATCTGTGCTTCTAGAGTTCTCAATGTAACAGCTTGTATGTATGTATGTATGTATGTATGTATGCATGCATGCGTGCGTGTATGTATATCTAAGGCTATATTTTACTTGGTCACCATCCTTTTTTTCTAATTTTGTATAAATTATGTTTCCAATATTGTTTAAATCTGCTTTCTTAGCCTCTACCCTCCACTGCTATAGCCATAGGATTAAGGTTTCTGTTTTGCCCTTAGGGCTCCCAGAAAAAGGAGTCTTTCCTTCCTGCAAGTTTATGTAACTCCTACCAGGATGCTAATAGGTAGAAATGCATCCTATAACAAAAGGTCGAGTCCCTAGCACTATGTCACTATAGCCACAGCATACCTATCACCAGCAGTGCAGTGGGCAGGGTAGGGCGTGTAGAGAGGGACACAGAGCGGTGCCGTAGAGAGCTAACAACCCCAAACAGCTGCTACTTACGCTTTAGTTAATTCAATTGTCTAGTTAGTAATGCTGTGAAGTTATCAAAAGGGAGGAAATCAAGAGCATGAAAATGTGCTAATAATATTCATTTAAAAAATATACTATTGACATTTATTCATTCCTATTTTCATGTTCTAAGGCTGATGAATGCTGCTTGCTTATATCTTTAGTGTATCTAATACATTCTTTTTAAAAAAGATTTATTTATTTTATGCATATGAGTACACTGTAGCTATCTTCAGACACACCGGAAGAGTGCATTGGATTCTATTACAGATGGCTGCGAGCCACCGTGTGGTTGCTGGGAATCGGACTCAGGACCTTTGGAAGAGCAGTTGATGCTCTTAACCCCTGAGTCTCCTCTCCAGGCCCATCTAACACATTCTAACACGAACTTTTAAACTTAAGGCAAAAAAAAAAAAAAAAAAAGAAAAGAAAAGAAAACCCCAGAAAACTTTATGTGACTATTGAATAACTCTTAGGTGTAGAAATGTTTTAATAACAAAGTAAAGGCCACAATAATAAATGACAATAGTAAACAATTTGTCTTTAAGGAAGAAATTTTCTACAAATATTATGTTAAAGTATGGGAAGATGAAAGGTTATGCACGGTATCAATTTTTTTTTTCTCAAAAGAAAAGTTGTCAAAGGGAGTAAAACAAGAATAAAAATGGCTCAGGAGTAACTAGGAATATTAATACCTACAAGTGAAAATTTATCAACCTGCCAGCTCTGGTGTGTCTTTCACTACCTTTCCCGCAGCAACTCTTATGATGAGTTATTAATGTCTGAAACCCCTTGCCTTAGCCCTAGATCAAATATCAATTAGCGTGCTTCAATCACATCACAGCCTTCCCTGGGATTTGTCCCTGGCTCCTTCCTCTCCCACCAATATTTTACATGGTGGTGCCTGTCCTGTGTTTTGTGTCTGCAGCCTCGAGCCTGCACCACGGTGGGAGCTGGAAGCCCAGCTGGGAATGGACTTCTCTTAGAAGCAGATCTCATATATCCACTTTCTGAGGAAGCTCAAGAGGACTGGAAATACAGGAGATGGGGGTGGGGCACAGGGACTGTTACCAATGCCAGATTTCCTAGTCTTCCTTCCTTACATGGATGGATAAACTGACATGCCAACTATACAGAAAGACATCTGCATAGAGAAGAGAAAAGGAGCAGCCCTGCAATGGAAGAGTCATCACTATTTATAAATTGCTGTTGAAATCATATATTTAAATCCATTGAAAGTTTTTTTTTAAGTTTCTTTTCTTTATTTTTATTTTCTTTTTTTCTTTTTATTAGATATTTCATTTATTTACATTTCAAAAGTTATCCCCTTTCCTCATTTCCCCTCCTAAAACCCCCAATCCTATCCCCCCTCCCCCTGCTCACTAACCCACCCACTCCTGCTTTTCTGTTCCCTGGCATTCCCCTACACTGGGGCATCAAGCCTTCACAGGACCAAGGCCTTCTCCTCTCTTTGATGTCTGACCAGGCCATGCTCTGCTACCCATGCAGCTGAAGCCATGGGTCCCTCCATGTGTACTCTTCAGTTGGTAGTTAAGTCCCTAAAGTTTCTTCATTGAAAGTTTTAATAGAGGGCAAGAAACTCATGTATCGCTGAAACATCAAGCAACAAACTAGAGTTTGTATGTGGAAGCATAAAAGCTGTCTCCTTCTGAGGCTCAGTATAATGTGACTTTCATTGCCTGTCCTGGACTCAATCTATGTAGCATCATAAAAGATAAAGTCAAAGAGAAGTCATTTTCCTCGGAAGCTAAGGTAATGAAAACCTTTTTTGACTTGGTCATTTTCTCAGATACTTTAAATCGTAGAAAAGAAAGAGAAAAAGTTAGGTGTGATGGCACAGTGCTTTACCCCGCCTCTTGGAGGCAGAGCTATGCAGATCTCTTTGAGTTCTGGGCCAGCCAGGTATATATAGTGAGAGTTTGTCCCAAATAAATAAGCGGGACATAAGGATTTCTAGGCTTTCTCAGTAATTGAAGTATTTGCTGCTCTTCCAGAGGATCTGACCGCTTGTATCAGATACCTCACAACCACCTGTGACTCCAGCTCCAAGGTCCGATGCTTTCTTCAGGCCCACCCAGATACATTAGACACTCACTCACTCACACACACATACACATACACATACACACGCACACGCGCACACGCACACGCACACGCACACGCACACGCACACGCACACGCACACGCACACGCACGCACGCAGGCGCACACACACACACACACTAAAAGTAAATCCTTTACAAACCATTAAAATGTTCGTAAGGTACTACTATTCTTAAGGAGAAACGGATACACTTTTTATTTCACATTTTGCCTTTCATTTTATATGTCAGATAAAGAATTGAACATGATAGCCTGTGAATCAATGATTTTATGTTGAAAATTCTAAAATAAGATGCAGCGAGTTCTTGTGAAATCTGTGCATAGCCTTGGTGGCATCATTTCTCATAAATGAATGGCATCTCGGCTTTTCTGGTCCCCCAGCAATAGCCACAGAACTCTTCACACACGGACTTCTCCAAGAAGGCTTCTCCATATGCATATATCCTATCAATTTTTTTTGAACAATAGAACAACCATTGTGTTCCTGAGAAGCCTGCTCTATTTCCTCACAAAATAACCAATTTTGAGAACATTAGATTAAAGTCTATGAATATGTTTATCATAAAAAAAAATCTAAGAGGAGAACAATGTTTGTGTCAGTAAATTCTTTTGAGAAGAAGCAGGACTCAGAAACATCCATTTGCCAAATGCCCTGACATCTAAAATTATGTAAATAACTTTTCTTTCTTTCTTTCAGTGGGTAGACTGTCTTTTAAACAATGTTCTGAGAGCATTCGTATTTTCCCCTGTGTACAGAACACTGCATTTAACCTTTGTGACCAAATAATCACACTAGTGTAATGATAAAAAGTCTTCCGAAGACCACCTTCTGATTTATTTTCAAACCTTTAATAAGGCTTATAGCAACTGATCAAATCATTGCCACGGCAAGCTAAAAAGGTAACCATGGAAATTCTGAGGTATAAACAGAAATACAGGTCACTTTTAAAGAAAGGTAGATTGTATCCATTCTGGCTGTTGGTCTCTTTGGGAAATGTTAACCAGAAACCATAGAAGTAACATTACCTGCTTACAGAGGCTGTGTTTTTAACCTAATCTCTTGCCTGTAGGATTTCAACCTTCCACACCTTTTAAATCAGAACAATGACTTGAGCAAATGGGTTTTAGGACAACCTGCAGGAAAATCACATTTCAGGGATTTAGTCTATGAAAGTTGGCTTGAGAGCAAAGCAGAAGAACCTCTCCAGCATTTCTGGGTGTTAGCATCTTCACTGTCTGGTACATTATTATTATCTATCTGGAGCCCATGCGTCTTTACTGAAGCATCATGGGGTTTACTGTAAATGTTCTTTGTATTTTCTTTTCTTGGTTTAGGACCCATCTGGGTTGTATTTTTAGTTAACTGTCATGGCTATTTGATATCTTCCTCTGGAATATTTTCTCAACTTCTCCTATGACTTTCTTAGCCTTGACAACTTTATGAAATATATTTCTGATTTCTTTATAGTGATTGTTATTTTGACCTTCCATGTTTCCTTGAGCTTAAAATTGAAGTTATTTAATTTGAGAGTGATAGCAGGAATTGTAGGGTTTTTTTTTTTTGTTGTTGTTGTTGTTGTTTTAATTATCAGGGCGATCTTGGCATCTGCTGCTTTGGCCCCATGGCTGGGGAGGAGTATCTCCTATGCAGGATAGGGGTAAAAGATTGCCCTGGTAAATGTCATCAGCCCGGATGCTGACAATCTCAGCTATTGGGAAGCTTCAGTCTTCATAAATAAGTGGTCTAAGCCTGCACATCTGCATTGCTTTGGAAAACACTCTCACACCATCTCCTAGGAATCCACAAGGTCCTAGAGCCAAGAGACATCTTGAGATGTTCTCTACTTCCGGAGGTTTTCCTGTCCTCAGGAACAGAAACCACGGCATTCTCCAATCTCCAGTGTTCCCGCATCCCACAGTGGGTAGCTGACTCCTGCATGAACCCAACTTGGCTTAGCAGAGTGACTATGACTCACACCCTCCAGATGTCCCATACTAGGGCTGGCTGTTATGGTATACCAAAACCACATGGCACTACCCACACACGCTGGAAGAACAAGGAGCATGATCTCAGAGACCAATGGCATGGAGACTCATGTGTAGGTTTGTAACAACAGTATCAAGATGGAAAGCAGACGCCGGTGCAGTCCCAACTGTCTGTTCCCACTCAGTGCACACAGATCAATATCACTTGCAGCTGCTGAAACATCCCAGAGCAATGACATGACTCAGCCTCCTTGGGACACATGGCCAAGGGAACCTTGAGAGCAAACTTGTTTGACTGCATCCATACCTTGCTCCTACTTGGCAGATGCTATCATTGGGTCAGAACAACTGGTCTATTAGTTCGCCCTTATTGTGCACAGCTGGAGGTGGCTGGGGTCCTGCTCCTGGGCTATCAATTCCTTACCAGCAGCATTGGGGAAACATGCATTTCCTGCTTACCCTGCCCCACACAATTTACCCTGCATTTTGTCTAACCACGTGCCACCATCATGGCTGACTGTGGCCACCACAGAAGGGGTACTCTGCTTCTAGGCACCAATTTTTATTGTCCCTTGTCTGACCTCACACCCTATCTGGTCAGTAGACAGGTGCTTCAGGCTTTTCCTGAGTACTGGTGCCACCAGTGCTGGAGATCCTCATGGTAACAAAGTTGTTACCAGCAAGACTTGAGGAAACCCACCTCACATTACATTGGCCACACCCCTGTTGTAGGAGTGACCATACAGTGTGCATCCTATAATGCTGTTTATTCAACATCCATGAGTACTGTTTATAGGACGTACAGAAGATAGTGTAGTCTAACATAGTATGCACCATTCCCAGACTCATTAACCACGGCCAAGGAGACCCTGCTGGTGATGTCATCACACAGGACTACAGTTCCATCTGCTTACTGTCTATCCTCCTAAACATCATTGTCTCAGGTCCAAGAAGACAAGAACCGGAGGAGGACATCTTAACAAAAATCAATCTGTGTTCAGAAGTCACAAAATACATAATAGGCTATATCCTATGAGGCCCAGTTGCCTCTTACGACATAATTACATCCTTTTAGCATCTAAGTTGGTAAAAGAAATAGCAGTGCACTGGGGGAGCCAGCTGAGATCCCAACCATATGAATGCAGGGCAAGATCAAGTAGAGTGCCTTCCACCTCTGCCTTCCCTCTGATTACTTTCAGTAACTGGAAATTGGTGTGTGTGTGTGTGTATGTGTGTGTGTGTGTGTGTGTGTGTGTTTCCTGACAACAAACACTTGATTTTTTTAAATGTTTACTAAAAATAGTATGCTGGTTCTTTAGCTATTACCCACCACTAAGCCATCCTCCTGCCGAAATGATTGTACTATCACAACACAGGGACTCCCTTTACAAACGGGCTTCCTCCAGCTTCTGCCTGCACTCACCCTGCAGCTAGTCTTCGGTGTGCCACATTCCTGTCCTTGTCTGTATTCTGTGGCTGCTCCTCTGCTCCCTCTTTCTCCCCCCACATCCCATCCCATCCTCTTCATGGTGTCTTTTGATCCTCTCCTAAGACTTCAACCCTTTCAACTCCCCTCTGGGGAAAGAACTAAACTCTTCACCACCGGTAGCTCTTTTGATCCCATTGTCAGTGCCTCTCCCCAATCTCTTTCTAGTCTCTCCCCTGCCTCACCTTCCAGTGAAGCCCTCTTAAGTAAAATCCCCAGGGAAGGAAGATGTGGTTGACCGCTTGGGTGCTTAGTCCCAGCCCTCTCTGGTTTCCACTTTATTTCTGGCTGTGTTTTCTGTGGTAGCTGCTATTGTTAATTTGGCTCCTCTGTCGTTTTTTAAAAACGAATTCTTTGCTAAACTCACTTCATCTGTTTTATTTGCTGCCCCCCCCCCCGCCCCCCACAACACACACCTCCTTTTCTTCCTTAGTATTGGGAATTTAGTCCAGAGCCATGCCCATGCTAAGCTAAGCATAAGCTCAAACTCAGCACTGGCCCCAGCACAGCTGCTGTTCTAAATGTGCCCCCACTGGACTTTCTGCCACACTCCAGAGACTTCTGACCCCTCTGACCTCTACCAGGATGCAAAGTTAAGCAAAGAATGGATTGCCCCCTCTCTTAAACTGTGATTTTTTTTTTTTAAATATGAGTGCCAGGGCTTGGTTGCTTCTGAAATCACAGGGTGAAACCTGTGTATCTGGTAAGGTAATCTAGGCTCCCCGCAGTTGGAAGGAGCTGGAGTTTGGGTGAAGGGGGTGCGAGGGAGAGGAAAAGGATGATTTCTTCTCTGCCTGGAACCCATCTGTTGGTGTGCGGTGGCGGCGGCGGCGGCGGGGTCGGCTCTGCCATTGATTGCCTGATGAGGAACCTGCACAGCTTGAGCCTGTCGCCCTTGGGTGCCTGTTAGGCACCTTGCTGCTCTTTGCTGCTGTAGCAATCTGGAGATTGACATTTCTTCTCCTCACAGGCAAGGACCCAAGCTCAATGAAGGGGGAGGGGATGCACTGAGAGATTTCAAAGTGTTCTCTCTTGGCTATATTACATTTTTAATACATGACTTTTTTCTGTCATCATAAGATTGTATTTTGAGTTGATCAATAGCAATTGTGTATATAGCTGCAATGACATTTTGGTGTATGCTTATAATGCCAAATGGTTAGCCTAAGATGACTGATACATGCAGCATCTTGCATACCGCTTCCATTTTCCTTTTCTTCTTCTTCTTTTTTACAGTGCCTGGGATAGACTCTAGAGTGTTTTGCATACAAGGCGAGAATTCCACCACTGGGCAACACTCCCAGCCCCCACAGTGATTGGGGGGCTTGATTGGATTGATTCTAGTGACCTGAAGGTACAGCAATCTCAGAGATTATTTTAACCTTTGACCCTATCCTTTCCAAGTCCTTCCCTGTTCCCAGCCTCTAGTCAGTGCCATTTTACTCTTAAAAACTCTGAGGGTCTACCTATAAGTTAGCTCACACAGTGTTTGTCTGGGTTTCTGGCTTATGAGATAATATAACATCCTTCATGCAAACGAATGCCATCTCAGCTGAGAGGAACACCCCTTTCCAAGGCTAAACTGCATTCGTGATGACTAGGGTTCCTTTACCTATTCACTGATGAACATGGAGCTGCCTCTGTGTCCTGGTTCTTATGACTAGTGCTGCAGTGAGCACGTGCAGGCAGGGCACACCGATTTCAATGTCTTTCTCAGTCAAGTAACAGAGCATGACCCTCAAGAGTTGCCACATTCCCATTCTGAGAGTCCTGCAGGGACAGGGAGGGATGAGGGCAGTGAGAAATCAATCAGTTCCTCCCTAGTCAATTCCAGGCAGGTGACAAAGGCGAGTCTTTGAATGAAATGGTGATGATGCAGAGACTGTGCAGTGAACTGAGAGGCTGTGCAGGGCACAAAAAGAGCAGATGCAGACACAGAAATGAAGGGAAGCCAAAAAAAAAAAAAAAAAAAAAAAAAAAAAAAAAAAAGCCCATGCTTTCAGAAGGAAAGGGCCCAGCTCCCAGCATGCCTCACACCAACCACAGGAATGATGGAGCAGGACCAGAGCTAGACATCAGACTCAGTCTTTAGAATTCATATTCTCTTTCTATTGCTCAGAGTAGGGGACAGAGGGGACAGCATGTCTTTGTGCCCTTTACAGGGGTTTTTAGTCCACCTAGCTCCTTTTATAGTCTTGGCCTTCTTTTCAAGATGTGAAAATCCTGGGTTTTATATCCAACTGCACAAGGTTCTTACCACACTTAACATATTTCGAAATTTACATCTAGAAATAGCATCAAGCTCATAGGATTGGTTTCTTGGAACTTTATTTGAGATGTGCATTGCCTGATGTTGCTCAGACTTGCCCTGAGCTCCCCTGCACAAGAGATCCCCCTGCCTCAGTTCCCTAAGTAGTTGGGACAACAGGTGTGCACCACCACCCACGCCTGGTGGATGCTAACGTTTATTCTCCCCACCCCCCCAGGATGTTTACCAGGCAGATTGGCCGAAACAGAGACCATGCCTTACCATTGAATATCAGTTGCGGGGGCGGGGGGGGGGAGTCTGTAAATCTTTAAAATGTGGAGAAAATGGGCATGAACAGCCTGGGGTAGGAAGGAAGATGGTGTGAGCAAATAAGGCGGGAAAGTGGCAGAAATCTGGATGAAGGCTAACAAGCCTCTTCACGGCACCCGTCCTTTAATTGTCTCTGGTTTTCCTTGGACACTGTAGGAAATGCCGGAGTACAGAACCGAGGCCATTAGCCTAATGACTGGCTCTCCGGCAGTGCTGACTGCAGAGGCTTTAATGGGCACACGTGGCTTGCCCATCTCTCTAAATCAGCTTCACAAGACAGTTGATTAACCATGAACTTCTATTTGCTAACTCCAGCTCTCCTTAAAACACCTGCTCCTGACTCTATTGGGTAAATGTGGAAGATCTGGGCGTCAAGAGATGGCTTGGATAATCATGGTCAGGTGGCAGGATAAGAGACTTACAAAGTGGAGCTAGGACCTGTCGAGACTCTAGTGCCTAGTAGATAGACACGGCCCCCAGTTGAGGGATGGGGCCACCTCCTCCATCTCAAAAATTTTAATTCAGAATTGTTCCTATCTAAAGGAAATGCAGAGACAAAATAAAAGGAGGAGAGGCTGAAGGAAAGGCCATCCAGAGACCACCCTACCTGGGGATCCATCCCCACTCGCAGACACCAAACACTCAGACACTATTGCTGATTCTAAGACGTGCTTGCTAACAGGAGCATGGTATAACCGTTCCCTGAGAGGTTCTGCTAGCATCTGACCAATACAGATACAGATACTCACAGCCAACCATCGGACTGAGCACAGGGACCCCAATGGAAGACTTAGGGGAAGGACTGAAGGAGCTGAAGGGGATTGCAACCCCATAGGAAGAACAACAATATCAACTAACCCGACCACCCCAGAGCTCCTAGAGACTAAACCACCCACCAACCAAAGGATACACATGGAGGGACCATGGCTCCAGCTACATAAGTAGCAGAGGGTGGTGGCCTTATCTGGCATCAATGGGAGGAGAGGCCCTTTGTCCTGTGGAGGCTCGATGCCCTAGCAGTAAGGCCGGAATGGGGGTGGGAATGGGAGAGCACCTTCATAGAGACAAAGGGGAGGAGAGATTTGGAAGGGGGACGTTATTTGAAATATAAATAATAATCAAAAAAAAGAATTTTACAAAAATGATGGCTTACCTGGGGATGACTTTCTATAAACTCCCAGGTTAACCTCTCAGCAGCTAAACTTCCTGAGAGAGCTGATGTTACTTCTCTGGCCAGTTCCCTCCAGAACATGAGCTGCTCATCTCCAGTGTGTGGGCTCCCGCCATTGCCTCAGTGTCAGACTGTTTATTTGGCTTTCCTATTCTCATGTGTTGGGTGTATGAATGTTCTGCATGTCTGTGGATGCACCTGGAGGCCTGATGTTGATGCAGAATACCGTTCCTAATTGCTGGTCCATGTTTTCCATTGAGTCAGGGTCTCTCGAGCATACACAAGCTTTGCCAATATGGTGTGCCTTGCTAGCTACCTTGCTGCAGGAGGCTTCTGTCCCCATCAGGAATGATTCTTGACATCAACCTCAGGCCTCCACATGTATGCACACACATGCAGTTGACACAATCTCATACATGAAAAATCAGGAGGGAGAAAAGAATATAGTGACAGAAGCCTTCTCCAGGCTCTGTCCCCCAGTCTCCACTGACACCAATGAAAAACTACTCCAAAGACAGCCAATGTGTGAATGAGTCGTTAAAAGAAGGGTTAGATGGCAGCCCTGAGTGGCATAAATACAAGGAGACCAGTGAAAATCAGCAAAGGCCTTGAGTGGCACAAGAATATCAACCCAGTGTGCTTCACGGGCTTTAGTAGCTCCAACAAACAGGCAAGCAGAACTCACCTCCATCACATGCCCTGTGAGAAAGACGGTCAAGACTGCCAAGGCGTGTTCCCCAGCAGTTCCTGGCTTCCAGGAAGAGAGCACATGGAGCCCCTGCGACATTCACCTCACATTGTGTATAACCGGCAGGACTGAAAAGAGAACACACATCATTTACCATCAAGGTAGAAAACCATCCTTCAAGAGAAACAGCTGGGTTACTGTGGCATCTTACACCCCCCCACCCCCTACCCCCACCCCCTCGCCCCCTTACTCCCCCACCCCCCACCCCCAACCCCGCTCTTAGCTACCTGAGCTTTTAGGAGGAATTTTTTCCTTGGTTGGGACTAGGAAATGTCTATTCCCCTCAGCCTAAGGCCCATGGCTCTATCCCTCTAAAGTTCCCTCTGTGGGAACCAGTGAGTTTATTAGGCTGACTTACAGAGCATGGGCGACCCCAAAATCTGCACATGGATGATGGCTTCCCTGTGGGTACGCAGATGGAGACCCTCTCCAATCTTCCCCCAGTGTAAATACTCTAGCCCCTTCCTGAGGACCATGAGAAATTAGGGCAGAATTGTATACACCTGGTTGGAAGGAGTAGCTGGAAACTCGGGGGAGGGTTCTTATGACCCTCCCACCTGCTTTGCCTAGAAAGGAAAGTCCACCATCAACAAGTCCAGCTGTGACCATTTTCTGTAAAGCACAGCTGAACTCCTGAAGACTCAGCTTGTTCTGCACAGATGATATTCCCGGGCAATCGCTGTGAAATCAAAACGCAAATAGAGCAGAAGAAACCAGTGTGCTCCAACATCTGGTTGGCAGCTGTCTGTCAGTGCTGCTCTGTGGCCTTGTAAGGGGAGAGCTGTTGGTCCCCTTACATGTGACCTGCAGGGTAAGCAAGCTTGACAGCAAGACCATGTGAGAAGCAGAGGAAGCAGGAAAGAAAAGTTAAGTAGCCGTGATTGTATGAAAATGGAACTACTTAGAAATGTTTCCGTTGGGCTAGAGAGACGGCTCATTGCTTAGAAGTACTTGCTGTTCTTCAAGAGGACCAGCTTTCAGTTGCCAACACCCATGTGGAGCAGCTTACAACCGCCTCTAACTCCAGGCCCCATCTTCTTCCCAACCCCCACATACAAAAGAATAAATGAAAATACGTTCAAAAATGAAATATTTTTCTGTTGTTGTTATGCTTAAGAGGAATTCATTAACAATCAGGTATGCCTAACACAAAATGTGCTTCTTGAATAGCCAGAGGGAAAAAAAAGCCAAACATCTTAGTTTTATATTAGTAAGGTTGGATGTACAGAAGTCATGTCCATCAGAAAGTTTTCGAGAGCAGGCACCGAGCTTCCCAAAGCCTCTCTGCCATCTTTGTGTGTGATAGTTCATTCTCTTTCTGTAGCAGGTGTGGGTGATTTGTATGTCTAGACGTGGACTTTCTACCAGATACTGAGTTTAAATGGATTTGGAAATAATTGGCATTTCCCCACACTTTATTATATTTTCTTAATATAACCTAATACTTTATATGTGATATTTTATAACACACTGGAAACCTTATGCACACAAAAAAGTTAAAAAAGTATAGCAAACATTGAATATATACCTGGATCCTATCAGGGACACTTTCCCATATTCATTGTATTATATATCCTGCCGTCTCACATTTTTGTCAAAGTTCTATTGCTGTGAAAAGACATCATGACCATGGAAACTCTTATAAAGGAAAGCATTTAGTTGGGACTGGCTTATAGTTTCAGAAGTTTAGTCCATTGTGGTCATGACAGGAAGCATGGTGGCGTGAGGGCACACACGTTGAGAAGCAGCAGTGAGTTCTGCATGTGGATAAGCAGGCAGCAGAAGAGAGAAATGGAGACAGTGAGCCTAGCCTGGGTTGTTGATATATTTCACCTTCAATGACTTCCTTCAAGTCTACACCTACCCCAACAAGGACACACCCCCTTATAGAACCATTTCCCAGAGATCAAGCATTCAAATCTAGGAGCCTCTGGGGGCCATTTCTATTCAAACCACTGCACCATATTTAGAATTTTACTAAACCCAAAGAAAGTACCCTCATTTCTTTCTAGGAATTTCAACCCTCTTTCTCCAAATGTAAAAATTCTATTTTCTTCCAACTGCAATTTTAACACTTAAATTTAAAGACAACTTCAATCTTTAAATGCTTACGTCATTTTAAGTAGTTAGTAGTTAAGTAGTTATAATTTCAATATTAATCTTTAACAGTTTTAATTCCCTGGTTTTTTCTTTTTTGAGAGAGAGTATCATGGGGCCCAGACTTGCCTCTAACTTACCATATAGCTGAGGATAGCCTTGAATTCCTGATTTCCCTGTGATGCTTCCCAATTGTTGGAATTATAAACAAGTGCCACCACGTTGAGCCTAACACTTTTACTTTTTAGAGTAAGTTATCTAGGGCTTAGTCTTCTTTCCAGACAAATGAACTAGGGTTTATATCCCATAAGCAATCACCAATCATGAGACAGGACATCACAGGGAGGGGGTGATATATTGAATTCAGGCTTCCATTTGTAAAACAGTTGAAGGAATTAAGCCTTTAACAGAAGTGGAAAACATTCGTGTTATCTGCAGGAACTGAGGACATTGAATTATTAATGGTTTGTTGCAGGTGGAGCCTTGGAAAGCACAAATCTTACTAAATATCTATGAACTTTATGGGTAAATTTGGTAATTTGGTGGAATTACATAAGTGGATCAGTGTTCTCTAGCTCCTCCTCATTAAAGACATCTGAGCCCCAGCATTAACAAAACACTACTCTTTATTTTCTTCTTTAATAATAATAGTAATAATAATATCTTTATTTTCAGTTCACTTTAATAATTCAGTTCCATTTTAAATTTCATCTTTATTATAATTAAAAGAACCATTGAACCTTTACTTTATTACCTAGTTGTAGGTTATTTTAAATCTGTACCTTTAAAACAAAACCACATATACAACACACACACACACACACACACACACACACACACATTGTCAGCTGAGATTTGTTGTTCAAGGCAATTCTAACTAGACTGGATTTGTTTTTAAACATATCAAGCTTAGAGGGATAAACTTAGTGGAGCATTGCTTGAAATACACAAGGCCCTGAGTTTAATCTCAACACTGGAAAAGGAGGAGGAGAAGGAGGATAAAGAAGAGGAGGAGGATAAAGAAGAGGAGGAGGAAGAGGAGGAGGAGGAGGAGGAGGAGGAAGAAGAAGGAGAAGGAGGAGGAGAAGGAAGAGGAGGAGGAGGGGGAGGGGAAGGAGGAGGGGGGAAGAGGAGGAGGAGAAGAGGAGGAGGAGGAGGAGGAGGAAGAGGAAGAGGGGGAAGGGGAAGAGGAAGAGGAAGAAGAAGAAGAAGAAGAAGAAGAAGAAGAAGAAGAAGAAGAAGAAGAAGAAGAAGAAGAAGAAGAAGAAGAAGAAGAGTATTTAGAAACCAGCATGTTGAAGAGGCAACTCAGGACATCTAAGTCACATGGTCATTGTGATGTAAACTTATATGCTGATTACTTGTAGTTGAGGTTTACAATAGCATGTCTTGGGATCCATGTGTATATATAATGGTTACTATTATCAACCGACCCTACAGAATCTAATAGCATCTAGGGAACAGACCTTAGGTATGCTCATGAAGGGCTTCTCTGGATTAAGTTAACTGAAGTGGGAACTCACTTTAACCGTGGGAGGCACCATTCCTTGGGCTGGAGTCCTTCACTGAATACCAAGGAGACGGGAAGTTAAGCAACAGTCTCCTTCAGTCCATCCTCCCTGACTGTAAGAAGGATGTGGCCCATGGTGAGGAGTGCAGGTTAGTCCTTTCTAACAGAGGCACCTTCTAAGGCTCACATTGCTCCTGGATAAACTGTGGGATCTTTTACAGTGGGCGGTCTGTGAGTCTCAAAGGTCCATGTGCCTACTCATTTAATCAACTATAAAGTGGAGGTGTGTGTGTGTGTGTGTGTGTGTGTGTGTGTGTGTGTGTGTGTTGTGGGGGAGATGAATGAGATATTCTCTAAGCAGTAATAGCAATCCTTCAGTCCATCAAAGGATCACCTGAGTTCTCAATAACAGTGTATATTTATGAGATGGGACCCAAGACTACATTTCTAATAAACTCTGAGAGAGAGAGAGCTCCTCTGCAGTCCACACGGAATGGTAAGTTCTGGGTCTAGAGAAGGGGCAGGGATATTATGTTCCTGAGGCCAGCCCTTCCAGAAGGGAAGTGTCACCAAAGCTGGGCAAAGCCACCCACTTGAGCTGCCAAGGCTCAGCACATAATCAATTCCTTTCTTCTCATTCAACTCACCCTTCGCCTCTTTTTTTTTTTTTTTTTTTTTTTTTATCCTTTCAGGCAAAAATGAGTTCATATCAAAAGCTGTCTATTTTCTTCAATCTCAAGAGATAATCAAGAGCGAGGCTCTTTGGCAATCATCAACAAAGGAAAAGGGTAGTGTAAAAAGCCCAAACACCCACATGCTGCTTGACATTAACCCCAAACACCCACACAGCACCTATCATCAAGAGTTGTCAGGGAACCTCTCCAAGGGACAAGCACAAATATATCTTTACTGGCATCATTCCACAAATGAATATGTTAAGTTTAAGCCAAATGAGTCATATAGTTATGGATGATGGTGGATCAACACTGGAAGCAATAAAAATAAAATTATCTACAACCTAACACTCACACACACTGCTAATGTCTTGGGAAAATGGAGTTCTATGTCTGTCTCTCTGTCTGACTCAAACTAATTCCTCACACAATATACATCAGTTTACACATTTTAGTGCATTTTGCATTATATTACTAGTTGGAGACTTTTACAAAAATAAATTTTCCTACTCATACCTTTTTAAGGATTTTTTTTTTTTTTTTTTGGTTTTTCAAGACAGGGTTTCTCTGTGTAGCCCTGGCTGTCCTGGAACTCACTTTGTAGACCAGGCTGGCCTCGAACTCAGAAATCCACCTGCCTCTGCCTCCCAAGTGCTGGGATTAAGGCGTGTGCCACCACTGCCCAACTTAAAGATATTTTTAAAGATTTCTTTCTTTTTTATTGGATATTTTATTTATTTACATTTCAACTGTTATCCCCTTTTCTGGTTTCCCTATCCCATCCCCCTGCTTCTAAGGGTGCTCCCCCACACACCCACTTCCACCTCACTGCCCTGGCATTCCCCTACACTGGGTCATCCAGCCTTCACAGGACCAAGGGCCTCTCCTCCCATTGATGTCCAACAAGACCATCCTCTGCTACATATGTAGCTGGAGCCATGGGTCCCTCCATGTGTACTCTTTGGTTGGTGGTTTAGTCCCTGGGAGCTCTGGGGGTTCTGATTGCTTGATATTGTTGTTCTTCCTATGGGGCTGCAAACCCTTTCATCTCCTTCACTCATTTCCCTAACCATTGGGGTTACCATGCTCAGACAGTCCAATGGTTGGCTGCGAGCATCTGCCTCTGTATTTCTCAGGCTCTGGCAGAGACTCTCAGGAGACAACTATATCAGGCTTCTGTCAGCAAGCACTAAAGACTTATTTCTTTTTTTAAATTTTTTTATTTTCTATATTCTTTGTTTACGTTCCAAATGATTTCCCCTTTCCCGGTTCCCCCCTCCCCAAAAGTTTCATAAGCCCTCTTCCCTCTGCCCATTCCCCAATCACTCCCTCCCATTTCTCTGTCCTGGTACTCCCCTACAATGCTGCATCAAGCCTTTCCAGGACCAGGGCCCTCTCCTTCTTCCTTCTCCTTGAGAATCATTTGATATGTTAATTGTGTCTTGAGTATTCAGAGCTTCTGGGTTAATTAATATCCACTTATCAGTGACTGCACCCCATGTGTGTTCTTTTGTGATTGGGTTACCTCACTTAGGATGATATTTTCTAGTTCTAACCATTTGCCTAAAAATTTCATGAATTCGTTGTTTTTAATTGCTGAGTACTATTCCATTGTGTAAATATACCACATTTTCTGTATCCATTCCTCCATTGAGGGACACCTGGGTTCTTTACAGATTCTGGTTATTATAAATGAGGCTGCTATGAACATAAGTATGTATAGATGTGTGTCTGTATGTGGATCAGTGCACATCAGTGCAGGTAACTGAGAAGGCCGTGGTTAGCATCCCTGGAGGTGGAATTAAAGATGGCTGCCTGATATAGGTGCTCAGAACCTGGGTCCTCTGAAAAAGCAAGGAGAACTCATAACCATGGACCCACCTTTCAGCCCCTATTTGTTTATCTTAATCAGCAAAAGTAGTTTAAATAGCTGTTCATTGGTCTCCTTGTCAAACATGTCGAGTTCCAGGAGGCCTGCTGCTGAACTGACTGCTTGAGCTCCTGAGGTCCTGGACTTCAGCTAGATCCAGTCAAGACACAGAAATCAGAGACCAGACAACTCACCCATTTTCCCATCCCTTCCCCCATCCCATTATTAATATCTCAATGCCCATACTCAGCTTGAAGAAGTTACAAAGAATAATCCACCTAATTCCCTGGGATTTGGGGCTGGAGAGGGTTGTTATTGAGTTGTCTTTCTAGAGAATGTAGAAATGGACAGATTTGAAAGAGAAGAAATAGGATTGATTACATAGCCATAATTTCATTTGGTAAAAATCCTTTTAATTGTTACTAAGTTAAAAAAAAAAGTCTCAAAGAGGATATTAGCCCAAAAGTTCGGAATACCTAAGATTCAATTCACAAACCATAAGAAGCCTAAGAAGAAGGAAGATCAAAATGTGGATGCTTCAGTGATTTTTAAAAGGGTGAACAAAATATTCACAGGAGGAAATATGGAGACAAAGTGTGGAGCAGAGACTGAAGAAAAGCCATCCAGAGACTGCCCCACCCGGGGATCCATTCCATGTACAGTCACCAAACCCGGACGTTATTATAGATGCCAGGAAGTGCTTGCTGATGGAAGCCTGATATGGCTGTCTCCTGAGAGGCTCTGCCAGAGCCTGACAAACACAGAGGTGGATGCTCCCAGCCAACCATTGGACTGAGCTCAGGGGTCCTCAACGGAGGAGTTGGAGAAGGGATTGAAGGAGCTGAGGGAGATTGCAGCCCCATGGGGGGACCAACAGTGTCAACAGGCCAGACTGCCCAGAGCTCCCAGGGACTGGATCACCAACCAAAGAATACACATAGAGTGACCCATGGCTCTGGTCACATATGTGGCAGAGGATGGCCTTGTTGGACATCAGTGGGAGGAGAGGCCCTTGGGTGTTCAATGCCCCAGTGTAGGGGAATGCCAGGGCAGGAGTGAATGGAAAGGGGAGCACCCTCATAGAGGCAGGGGGAGGGGGGACCAGATAAGGGGTTTCTGAAGGGGATACCTGGAAAGGGGGAAACATTAGAAATGTAAATAAAGAAAAATATATATGACTAGATTCCTTTGAAAAATTTAAAGCCACGTCTTCACAGACTGTCATGCAACATAACCACTAAATAGACATTAAAACAACACAGAAAACTGTAGTGCATAAAACATGACACCAGTCCTCAATCTGAAACCCCCAGAAGCCCCCTGAATGTATTAACAATCAGAAAAGCAGCTAGTTAAAGGAAATCTTTTCTGTAAAACTGAGATTAGGCCATGCACAGTATTTTTTCCATATAAAATGGATTTGATTATTTTCTTTAGCCAAATATGAATATAACAGAGGCAGAGAAAATGAAGTCTGGTCATAAAGCTAGTCCTGTATATGAGTAAAGCACAACTTCCGGACTCACCATTTAAATTTCCTGTGGGGTGTATGAACACCTCATGTTGAATTTCTGTGCCTTGTCATTGTGACCTTAAGGTAAAAGATGTCCTGAGGATTAGTAAGTGACACTATAGAACAGAGCTGTGCCTGGACTGGTGATTCAGAGATGTTAGAGCTATCTTTAGTATTAGCTCAATTATATAGATGTGCTGGAAAGAAACAGGTTATGAAGCATCAGAGGTGGGAGTAATGTTTTGAGATTGGGCCTTTTTCTTTGAAAAGAAGGGGAAAGAGAAAGAGGAGGAAGAGGAAGAGGGAAAGAAGGGAGGTGGGGAGGAAGGAAGAGGAGGAGAAGAGAGAGGAGGAAGAAGAAAGGAAGATGAAGAGGAAGAATAGGAGGAGGAAGAGAAGGAGAAGGAAGAGGAGGAGGAGGAAGAAGAGAAGGAGAAGGAAGAGGAGGAGGAGGAAGAAGAGAAGGAGAAGGAAGAGGAGGAGGAGGAAGAAGAGAAGGAGAAGGAAGAGGAGGAGGAGGAAGAAGAGAAGGAGAAGGAAGAGGAGGAGGAAGAGGAGAAGGAGGAAGAAGAGGAGAAGGAAGAAGAAGAAGAGGAGAAGGAGGAGGAGGAGGAGGAGGAGGAGGAGGAGGAGGAGGAGGAGGAGGAGAAGGAGGAGGAGGAGGAGGAGGAGAAAGATGCCAGACAGTGTCACTTAGCTCTCCGATGTTTAAAGTTGGAGCAGTACATCAAGTTTTCCTCCCTCTCACACCTCCTTCCCAGTGCATCCTGCCATTTTATTCATTTTATTTGGTGAAGAGCAGTGACACCAGCAGCCCGCTCTGTACCCATCACTCCTTGTCTGGTCAAACATGGCTCTACACTAAGCTTTTTCCAACTAGCTGTGTGTGTGTGTGTGTGTGTGTGTGTGTGTGTGTTAGAGTTGGACTAACACAATTCCAACTCTTAGCTCTCATCGCTGTTGCTCAGCGTGTCTTTTCCAGAGAGCTTCGTTTTGTTTGATCTTTGATTACACAGGTCTGACCATGGTATCACTTTGGTGAAGGCTTGTGGGTGCGCTGTTCTCTAATTGTTTCCTTGATTAAGACTTTTTTCTTTTTCTTTTTTTAAAAAAAGCAATAATACAATTTTCCTTAGATTTTTATATGATTTTATATTATCCCCTGGAATTTACTGTCAATATTTTTCTTCATATGTGAACTGAATTTCCCCTGGCTGAGTAAAGATGTATTTGCTCTCATTGAGTTCAAGGGCCAGTAACCTTTTAAAGACATGTCTTCAATCTGATTTTTAAAGATGTATTGTTTTTTTACAACTAGCTCTCTCTCTCTCTCTCTCTCTCTCTCTCTCTCTCTCTCTCTCTCTGTGTGTGTATGTGTGTGTGTGTGTGTGTGTGTGTGTGTGTTTGTCTTTATGTAGATGTGTGTGCATGCGAGTGTAGTATCTGTGAAGGCCTGGAAAGGATGTCAGAAATCCCAGAGCTGTAGTTACAGATAGATATGAGCAACTTGATGTAGATGGTTCGAGTTCAATGAATCCTTGGGGAGAGGACATTCTTAATTGTTAAGGCATCTTTCTAGCACCCCTTACCAAGTAGATATTTTTTTTTCATCAAAATAAATCTCCTATCGAACACAAAATATTCACATGCTCTGCCGATTTGGGGAAATTTTCTTTATGTATGTCATCTTGAAGACATCTTATATATTACTTCAGATCAGCAGTCTCTAAGATCACTCCCCATTGAAGGATTTGGAGAGTTCCATCAAGCTGCTGTGCTTAGAGCTATGTTCTCAGCTGTGTAGCAGATAGTCTAGAGTGTTTTCCACTTGCTGATGTGGACTGCCACATGTCCTGAAACTCTTCCAGTTAAGTGCGTCTGTGATTACAGTGTATGCCAAGGAAGAGAAAACAAAAGGGATTTACATGACTCTTGTGTAGAGGCCTCAAGATCCAATGATTAGAAGGCTGGAGACTTAGCTAAACGTTTGACACCCAAGCATGGGGACGAGCTTGATCCCCAGCAACCTTGTAAAAAGCCGATATGCTGGAAGGTAAGAGAACAAGACAGTAGTGATAGCTGAAGAGACAACGGCTGGAGACTTCCTGTTAATAGATGAATACATCAAGCTATGTATTCAAGGCCCAGGAGTGATGGTATATAGCTGTAATCCCAGCATTAGGGAGGTGGAGGAAAAAGCATTAGAAATTCAAGACCACCTTCAGCTTCAGCCGGTCCAAGGCTAACCTGGCCTACTCAGAACCCCGCCTCAAAAAACAAATTCATAAAACTCATGTGCATGAGAGTGCTTAAAAACAATAAACAAGTTAAACAGAAAACAGGATTTCTAGGGTTATCACACTAAAACTACCTAGAACAGAAGTGAATTCTGAAATCTACAAAGAAGGTAAAAATATAGGACAACATTGAAGTGTAAATCTTTTTTTTTAACCGATTATATTCCCCAACTTTACTTTTTCTTAATTCTTTAAGGAAACTTCTGTGATATTACACATATAATTTAGAAAGTTGACAATTTTCTTCTGAACAGTGCATGAGACACATCTTTTAATGTTGACAAATGGAGCAGTTCTTTTTTATTGCTAGCGGTTCTTTCACTGTGCAGATGTCAACAATTCGTGGATGTATTGATTTGATATGGAGAGGGTAAGCATGGCAAAGCTCTACACTAAGACCCTCCCCCCGCCTCCCAAACAGGGCTGGAGAGATGGCTCAGTGGTTAAGAGCACTGACTGCTCTTCCAGAGGTCCTGAGTTCAATTCCCAGCAACCACATGGTGGCTCACAACCATCTGAAACAGGATCTGATGCCCTCTTCTGGTGTGTCTTAAGACAGCTACAGTGTACTCATAAGTATAAAATAAATAAATAATTCTTTAAGAAAAAGACCCCAAATAACCTTCAATATCAACTTAGGCATGACTATGCATATGAAATGATCTAAAGGCACATTCAGGATCATGTGAAATAGTCCTGTGGTTATTTATAAAAACATGCATATTTTGTACTATTTTGAGAAATACGTTATGACCTAAATTTCTGAAATAAATACCACACATTTACATTTTGATCGATACCACCAACGCATCACATATAAATTTGCCCTCACACAAATTTATGTCTCGGTCAAGTGCTAGTTTCTGTCCAGAAAGTTTAGTCTGGTGCATCTCTTCTGATTCTTCAATGGCCTTTGGTCTGGAGGTGGCTGTGGATATCACTTCCAACAGAGGATGCTTAAGAGACCTGGCTAAATGGTCTGCTTTGGTGTAAAGTTCAGCCTCAAAACCAAGGTTCTTCTAGGCCCTTGAATTTTCTTCTTCTGGTACATTTAACGTTAACACCTGGAGCTTTTGGAACGGAGAAATAAGCATGGACGTAAAATGCCACAAGTCTGAGGTAGGAGAGCAGGAGTATTGTCAGACAGCAGCCGACCTGAAGCTGGCAGCTTCAATCCTCCTCGGACTTTGTTTTTTTTTACAAATAAAATACCTTTCTCTAAATTCACAGTTGAATTTCCTATTGAGAGAGACAAGGTTATGTTCTACAACCTTGTATTGATACTACTTAACCTACTTAATAACCTTTTAGGAGAACAATCATTTTCCCAGACACTGGGTGACAGTGACTATTATCAAGCAAGCCTTTTAGCTATTTGCCAATCCAGGACAAATATTACATCCCAGGCTTTTCACTTCGGTTTGATGATACTAATCCACTTTGCACAGCCTTATGTAATTTTTGTTTGGATTCAATGACTCATATCTGTTATTCACTCTCTATTGGGTTGTCTACAGGGTCTAGTGAGCACTTGAATTTTTGGGAGTTGACTACATTTTTATCCTTCTCTTTTTGTGTTTAGAGAAGTATTAAGCATATGGTCAATGGATTGTTTATTGGCACCTCTATCAGACAGTAGATTGAAAAAGAAAAAGAATGTGAACCATCTTCTCATCTGTGGTTTTGGGGCACAATTCCTCCTCCCTCACATGTACTGCTAGAACATTTTTTTTTCCTAGTTCATGCTGTAAGTTAGAATTGCCTCTCGCTGGAAATGGCTCTTATGTAATCCAAGCATAAAACTCACACAAAGCGAATAAAAACTGCAAGGGAAAGAAGCCATCCTCTACAGAGTAAACAAATAAGTGAGTACGAGTATGTTTGTTCTAGCAACAGACATGTTTGAAAACAATTCAAGACTTTTTTTTTTTATTGTAGTGCCTTCTTGTTCGGCTGAATGCTTAAAATGAATATACACA
Source organism: Apodemus agrarius (assembly GCA_964023405.1). Lineage (NCBI taxonomy): Eukaryota > Metazoa > Chordata > Mammalia > Rodentia > Muridae > Apodemus > Apodemus agrarius. Next base: position 21,040,635 of record OZ030019.1, read on the forward strand.
ATTTTTTAATCACAAGCTAAAAGACATCTTGTTTAAATTATAATGCTGGTAGCCACTATATATTTATAGAACCTAGTTGCTTTGCCAGTTAGTTAATAATATTCATGGTGTAATAGGGGCTGGAGACATGGCTCCGAGTACTTGGTTAAGACATGGTTAAGAGTACTTGTTGCTTTTGCAAAGGACTGACGTTGGGTCCTAGTACCCACATAGTGTCTCACAACAATCTGTAAATCCAGAGCCAGGGGATTTGTTGCCCTTTTTGGCCTTAAATTGCTCTGAATATACTTGGCATACAAACATAAAACTTATTAATAATAAAAGTAATCTCTCCTTTTTTAAAGCTACAATAAAAGCCCTACTTTCCACTTGGTTGCATTGACTCCATGAGATGCTTAAATTCTCCTCTTCTTCCTAGGATTTAACCACCTAGAAATCTGTTTACTGTATATGCAATTTATTCTTAATTAATTCCAATATTTTCTCAGTGATAACATTCTGTATTCTCTCAACATTCCCAACACATGCTACAAAAGCTGTATCTGCAATAAAATCTATAATTGTGTTTGCATTTGTTACTTTCTATTGCTGTGGTAAAGCATCACAACCAAGGCAACCTCCAGAAGAAAGAGTTTATTTGGGCTTACGCTTTGTCTTAGGCACTGTTGTATTGCTGCAAAAAGATGTCACGACTATGGCAACTCCTATGAATGAAAACATTTAATTGGCTATTGCCTATAGCTTCAGAAGTTTCATTGATTATCATTGCCATTACCGGATGACTAGGCATTCAAATATCTTAGCCTATGGAGGCCATTCTTATTCAAACAACCAGGCAGTTCCAGAGAGAAAAGAGTCTGCCATGGCAGGGAGAACTGACAGCAAGCAGCAGGAATGGTAGCAGAAGTAGGAAACTGATGACTCACACTTTTGTCTGCAGGCACAAATCAGAGCTAGAAATGGTTTGAGTCTTTACCCTCTCAAAGTCCACTCCCCAGTGACATATTTCCTCCAACACCACCCCTAAACACCACTACCAACCCGGGGACCAACTATTCAAATGCCCAAGATTACAGGAGCATAAAGTTAGGGTCTTAGTTAGGGTTTTACAGTTGTGAACAGACACCATGACCAAGGCAATTCTTAGACAACATACAGCTGCGGGCTGGCTTACTGGTTCAGAGGTTCAGTTGATTATCATGAAGGTAGAAGCATGGCAGCATGCAGGCAGGCTTGGGGTAGGAGGAGCTGAGAGCTCTACACCTTAATCTGATAGCTTCTATGAGACGACTGACTTCCAGGCAGCTAAGAGTAGGGTCTTGGAGGCCACATTCACAGTGACACACCTACTTCAACAAGGCCACACCCACTCCAGCAAGGCCACACCTCCAAATAGTGCCACTCCCTGGGCCATATAAACCACCACAATCTCAATGTGTGCATGTCATCTATCTATCTATCTATCTGTCTATCTATCTATCTATCTATCTATCTATCTATCTATGAATCTTGTATCATCTATCTCTACCTATTATCATCTGTCACTACTCTTAAATACTTGTTAGCTACTCACTTGAGTAATTTAATTTTTCTGGTACACATAACTTTATGTCTAGTTTGAGCTGTATAAAAATGTACATGATAGATGGGAACAGATGCGGAGACCCATAGCCAGACATCATGCAGAGAGAGACAGAGAGAGAGAGACAGAGAGAGAGAGAGAGAGAGAGAGAGAGAGAGAGTCTAAATGGGAGGTCTCAATCAAATATTTAACCTCAGAACTTAGGGAATCCCCCAGAAGATGAGGCAGAAAGATGGTAAGAGACGGGGTGGGGGGGCATGAATGATACTAGGAGAACAAGTCCTCTGAGTCAACCAAGCATGGCATTCTATGAGCTCAGACTGAAACAGTGAGCACAGGGCCTACATGGGTCTGCATACAGGTCCTCTACATACAGATTATAACTAATAGCTTACTGTTTAGATGGGACTCCTGATTGTGAGAGCGAGAGCATCTCTGACCCTGACTGCTCCTGGGACTCTCCTTCCTGCTGTGCTGCTGTCTTAGGGTTTCCATTGCTCAGAAGAGACACCATAACCATGCAAACATTTAAATAGGGCTGGATTACAGGCTCAGAGATTCAGTTCACTTATCAACATGGCAGGAAGCATGGCAGCATCCAGGTAGACATGGTGCTAGAGAGGGAGCTGAGAGTTCTACATCTTCATCTGAAGGCACTCAGGAGAAGACTGTCTTGCAAGCAGGTAGGAGGAGAGTCTCAAAGCCCAAGCCTACAGTGACACATTTTCTCCAACAAGGCCTCACCTCCCAATAGTGCCACTTCCTATGGGCTAAGCAAATTCAAACCACCACAGTTGCCATGTCCACCTTTGATATGAAAGGTTTTGCATTGTCTTATTATATTTTATTTTGTCACCTTTGGTTGTTAGCTCTTAGAAGCCTGTTCTTTTCTAATGAGAGACAGAAAAGGAGTGGATCTGGAGGGGAGGGGAGCTAGGGGGAGTGGGGGCTACGAGTAGAGGAAGGAGAAACTATAATTCATGCAAACAAATCTATTTTCAATAAAAGAAAAAGTATATATGCTGGAATACACACAACTGAATCCGTGGTAACTATTATCTAAATGTAAAAGGTATTCCCTATACTTAGGCCTTAAAATTTCCCTTGTGTGATGATAAAATTTCCTAGTCTTTTAAGTACCAAAGTTTGGATTGAAAGAAAGTGATTTTTTTCCAGACAATTTCAATTACAATGATCCTCAAAGATAAGAATTGAAACAGTGTGCTTGATTATAATATCAGTGCATTAACTAGCTGCCTTATTTAACAACTTTGAATCATTTTTAATTGATACTTAAATATTCTACTCTGGAAGTCTTAGTACTTTTAGATCCTGGAAAATGTGTCGTCCTAAGACTGACATTTTTCTTCTTCTACTGTTTGATCTTCCATTTCCTGAATTTGATAAATAATGATATCATTATACATTAAAAAGTTTGTTTCTGATGTCAATGTTGGAAATTATGTATTTTGTGATTCAATGAGTCCTTTACTAATAATTATTGGAGTTGGATTAATCAAATACCATTGGAAAATACATTCCCAGTGACAAGTTTATATGAAATTGATACATTGAATGATAATTAGTATGCAGCAAGCTAATGTTCCTATTAACATCCTAATTCCTATAACTATGTCTTGATGTTGTTATAGCCATAGCCCCCTGGGAAGTAGTTAATTCACAGTGGAAGGAAAGAAAACACTTCTTTCTTTTAAGACATTTTAATCTCTTGATTTGCATTATTCTGGAGGAGGCAAGGATGGTGAAAGATAAAACTATTGGAAGTACAAGACTTTTGTGTGAGAAATGACAAAAAGAAGTAAAATTTGATTCTTCTTTGATCTCGGTGCCTAAATTTGTGATGAAAGACAGGTAGTCATAGAATCATAGAACATTTCGGCTTTAGAAACTATGAGAATCATTCCATGGTACATGGTTACAAATATTCTAGTATGCTTGCAAGCTCTTCATAGAATCATGACATTATGAAGTTAGAATAGATTTTATAGTTTCTCACTCAAAGTGGCCAGTAGCCACTGCAGAATCTTTCACTGAACATCACCCGTCAGATGACAATTGGTCTTGCCTGGAACTTTTGCAGTGATGAGGAGCTCACATCTATAAGATGATAGACTGTCTCATAAACACAATGGTGAGTGCAGATTCCAGCAATCTGCTGTCTCTGCCAATAGTATTCTCCACTCCATCCTCGTACTCTATGTCCCATAGTGAGCAACTAAGATGTCCATTCTTTACACATTGCCAACAGTCATATTTCTCTGGCTCATTTTATTTTATCTCACATTACTTGGGCTTATCTTCACAGGTTTGTTATTTCAATCTCCATGCTCCGGTGTTTCTGTATCTGTCTAGCAAAGGTACTCAGTATTCATTCCTTTTAATTAGTATTATTCCTAATACTAACTCCAGATATGAACATCTCAATTCAAGGACAACATAAATAGCTTGGAATGGTGCAGAGCTGGTGCCTGTCCAATGATCTAATAGCAAAGATGGGTGTAACTACAGAGACTGACTAAGGAGATCATTTTTTAGAAGAAGAGATTGAGATCCAGAGGAATTATGTGACTCACCAAAGAGCTATCACATCACAGAGTGGCAAGATCAAAGTGAAAATAAGTAATTGAAATGCCAAATTCAGGTTAAAAATCCCCAAAATGAACATATTCTAAAATATCCCTTGTTGACTTTCGGAGTAGAGCCTTAAAGGAACCAATGTCAACTGCACTTAACTTTTCCAGTTTGTCACGTGACTTTCTAAGAACTTCACTTTATCATTAAACCAAATTATCAGAACACTCCTCAAAAGTGAGATCTAATATATCTAGTTTGTATGTGAAGAAACTGATAAAGAGGTTACCTTGTTCATATTTCTTGCTAGTTAGAATGGCAGCTGAGATTCAAGAGAATTTCTTTCCAACTTGAGGATCCATAGGTAGCAGGTGGTTTTAGTTTTCAACAAAACATTTGTATGGAGAAGGTAGACAAATTTCAGCTAATTATTCCTGAAGGAAATGCAAATATAATACAAGAGAAGCAAATAGAAAGTTGGGACATAGAAGACTTCTACATTTGGAGTTGGTTGACTTTCAGAAAATATTTCCAGGCAACTCATTGAAAACTGAATTAGCCTTTTCAGTGAATAATGGCAGAACAATTAGATACACTATAAAAAGATTAATCTCAAAATTACCTGACAACACAGAAGAAAAATTAACCAGAAATAGAACACTCATATATGCATAAAAGCTTAAAGTTTGAAAGCTTCAAAAGCCAGCATAAGTGCATTTTCCCTCGTGGGAGGAAAATAGTTCTTAAATATGACGCACAAACTACAAATCTTAAAAGAAGAATAATGGTAAATGACATTCCACTAAAGTGACAATGTGCTTTTCAAGATACACTTAGGCAAATGAACAATCAAGTCACAAGCTGGGAAAAACACTCGTGATACATATGTCTGACAAAAGCCTCTTTGGTGGCACATTTAACTAGCTCTTACAAGTCAATAATAAGTTTGTGAACACCCCAGACAAAATGGAAAATAGTTTCAACATATTTCACAGGAATGGGGCACAGATGGTCCAAAGAACATGAAATGACGCTTCTGCTCACGTTGGCGGAACACAATGAAAGCAACCCCATTTCTTACCAGTGGGAGGGGCCTACATTAGAGAACCCCACAATACCAAACGTTGCTAAGAAGAAAGAACTGAAGCTGTTATTATTTATTCCTTCTGGGCATGGGATAAAGCCATCAGAAACAAGTTTGTCGGTTTTTAATGATATAATTTATTCATATATAAAGCTACATGGAAGTTTCATTCTGAAGGGTTCACTCAAGAATAATTACAACATAGAGTCACTCTAAAGTTTTTATGTAAAAGTAGCCAGAATCTTTTTTTTTATTTTAAAAAAATTAGAAACAGCAAAAAAATTCTACCATCAACTTACAAAATTAGTTTTTATTTTCAAGTTAATATTTCTCAACAATAAAAGGAACAAACCATTGACATACGTATCAAGTTCATACTTCAAAAACATATGCCAAAGGAAAGAAAATAAGATGATTTGAATGAATTTACATGAAAATTTAGAAAATTCTAGAATGACCTACAGTGGCAAGATGGGGAAGAATGGCTTCTGGGATGAAAGGTAAATGTGCCTGACTATGAATACTCACCTGTGATAAATGTTCAAATCCATATTTTAAGAATTGTTAGCGAAATCCAATTTCCTTTTTTTTCACAGCAAGGTAGGGCATCTTTTCTGCTGTTTGTGAGATTCTTAGAAAATGGTTGGGAGACAAGCAGGGCCCTACCCAAGAACATCCATTCAGGCCGTAAGCCTGGTTTATTGCTATCTTAACAATATATCTCTATAGAAAAGGAATTCTGCCCCAATGTCTGCAACTTCCACAGACAAGGTAGTGGATTGTGTTAGAAGTGTTGCTTCTCAGCTGATGAAAGGATTCAGCCAGACTCCAGAGTGAGAGGTTCTTTTCCCTTCCCAAGTTCCCATAATTTCCCTGTCTTCCTAATTTGTTTTATTACTTTTTAGAGAATTACATACAATGTAATTGGGATACACCCACTCCTTCCTTAACTCTTCCCAGACATAATCGCTCTTTCCCATCTGCCCAACTTTGTGTCCCCCCCCTTTTAACCCACCAATACCAATTTAATCTGCCCAAGATGTCTGGGACGTTTGGCTTCCATTGGCGTGTGGTTGACTTACTGCGACTCTTAGGGAAAGCTGACATTCTCTAGTGACTGGGTCTCATACCTAGCTCCCCTTTCCATGCTGGAGTTTGGTCTAACTAGCGCTTGTATGCATATTGTATAGGTCTTATGCATGCTGTCACAGACACTGTGGGTTCTTATGTGCAGCTGAGCTGCTGTGTTCAGAAGACACTGTTTCATTTCAGTTCTCTATCAACTCTGGCTCCCACACTTTTTCCACCCTCTTTTCCACATTGGAAGGGGGCATGTGGTATATATGTTCCATTTAGAGTTAAGTATTCTGCTGTTTCTGATTTTCTGCATCTTGGCCACTTGTGAGTATCTGCTTTAGGTCACCATCTAAAACAAAAAGACATTTTTCTGTTAAAGGTTAGGAAATGAATTCATCTATAGGTATAATGATAACTCACTTGGTGTAATTTTAATACCATGTCCATTTATCAAAATAATAACAGTAGTTTCTCCCTTAGGGCCTATGACTTATCTAGCTATAACTTCAGGGCTGTTACTAGTGCCGGTGTGGGTTTCATCTTGGGAAGTGGAAAATCCTCTCAGAACATGGTTGGTAACTCATAATGTTTCTGCCACTACTGAACCAGTGGAGGCAAATCTTACCAAGTCAGTCATGTTGTAGCTCATTGTCTTCACAGTATGGTAAGATAGATGATGTTTTTCCCTCCAGTAGCTTCCATAGAGCCTTCCAGAACTATGAGAAACAGCAGGGATGCAGCTTCGGGGTCAACACTAGTTGGAGTTCTCCACCTCACTGTCAGGTTCTGGAGGGGTAACTGAGAGCATTGGCAATAGCCTGTACCATTTAGGGTCTATGGGAATGTACAGGCCAATAACTCCAAACCCAAGCCATGCCTGGCACTGGGTTCTTACTTGTTATAGTGTCTAGTGGGGACGTTGTTGCACAGCTCTAGCTGTGTGTATATGTACTAGACATGCACATATAGAAGCTCTACAGGATCAGGCTTCCATAGGACCCTTTTCAAAAGGGTTTTGGTGTTACTTATCCCTCCCCATATTCCCTCCTTTACCCCACCCTCTTCAGCTCAACTTAAGCATTTCTGTTTCCCTTTAGCCCTTTATACTGCTGATTTCTATTTCCTCTCCTTGAAGGCCTTCCCATTACCCCTCAGTAATGTCCTCGCTTCTATGCATTCGTCAAATGAAGCACACATATCTGAAGATTCAAAGCTAAAACCCACAAATGAGAGAAAACATGCAACCTTTGCCTTTCTGGTTCTAGTTTACCTCACTCAGAATAACGTTTTTTTCATACTAAGTGTGAGAACAATAATGAACAAATTAGGTTGTCCTATAGTCAGAGAAAACAGACATCAAAAGTAAGATGAAAAAAAATATGTAAAATCATATGTTTATTTACTGTAAATTTTTGCTTGGCTAAATAATGATTTTTCATATTTATATCCTTTGATGGTATTTTGAGTAATTTCCAATATTATATGTCAAAGCATATAATATTGCTATCATGTTCTTTCTATGCATTGTAAAAGTTCTTCCTAGTGTGGGTAAATATTTCTACCATGTATCTGGGTTTACTTTGACCCCTCCTATATCCTATCATAACTATCACTGCCAATACTGACCTACTGTTTCTTAATTTGAACAACGGTCATTTTAATTTGTATTTGTTTTTATAATCAATTAAATCCAATATTTTCTTTAACTATATCTATAATTGTGTCTATATAAATTTCATTCCTGTCCCTTTGAACATTTTTACTGTTAGACTTTTTGAATATATATACACATATATGTGTATATATAATGTATAAGGAGGCAGGGATTTTCTGTTTATAGCCCTGGCTATCCTGGAGGCATGTGCCACCATACTCTTCATGACTTCTATTATCTTTAACAAACTTATGTAATCTCTCTCTCTCTCTCTCTCTCTCTCTCTCTCTCTCAAATAACTACCTCAATTGGTTCACATTTGTTTTAATAAAACTTAGGTTTTTTCTTGATATTGTCTATGTATAGACCTTTTTTATGTTTGCATTGTCATTTTTCCATCTTTTGACTTGAATCTGTCATTGAAAGTGTGAGGGAAAAAAGATCCCTAGACATGAATTAAATTTTTTTTTTCTTATTGAGCACAGCAGTCCCAGGTCGTTCCATCCATGGATACATAGAGAAGTAAAAGCCTGGACTCTAGCAAGAAGGACAAAGAGCGCAGCACCTGCCCAAGGCTTGAAGGATAAATTAATAACTTTACAAATAAGGAGACCTTACAGGTGAAGAGAAACAAAGCATGGTAATAAAAGAGCCGATGCAATGTTCTGATACACACTGTCTTCAGAGTCAAAGAGCGTATGGAGGAAGAGCAAGAAACCCTTTAACTGCATCCTTCTAGGTCAGTCCACAGAGATCTGCATGAACAGATGATGTTGCTCTCGTCTGACACATGGACCTCAGCATAAGCATGTCTGGGCACCGTTTACATGACTTTCTCCAAACACTGACACAGAATCACAGTGAACCCAAACCCTGGGGAGTATTAGGCAAACTGTTAAATATAGTTAGAATAAGGTGTCCCATCATCCCAGGGCTTAGCTGCTTTAGAGACTTCCGTGACCACGGGGATCTTTGTCATCTGTATGTGAGCTCCGCCTGCTGGCCACAACGAAGCAAAGTGACCCTGGAAGCGTGTTTTAAAGGGAACCATTAATTCATGCACAGGATGGCCTAACTTTTAGAATAATTGGGCTTTGTAGAAGTTACATAATGACAATTATACACCGTGAAAAGAGGTTTATTTTCTTTTAAATTGTCTTGTGATGCAGTTTAAGAATGACTTTTCTAAATGAAATGAGGATGGAGAAAAGTTATTCTCATTTGTGTTTGTAAGGGTGCAGCCTAGTTTAAAATGCATATCTTGGTGATCTGTATCCAACATTAAATTTGACACCCAAATCTCACTCTCAGTAATATGAAACAGGTAACCACAAAAAAATATCAAAGTGAGGCATAAGAGGATTTGAGAATCAATGCATTTATGGAAAAAAACAAAAACAAAAACAAAGCACAAATTCAAATTTCCTCTACGAAGCATAAATTGTAAGTTTAACATAGGGACAGATTCATTATGAACCCTGGAAAAAATAATGTATGTTTTGTGCATTACTAAGAGAAAGCATGTGACTTAATTTTCATTTTGTGAAAAACTATGAGAGAAATAGCATTAAAGAAGGAAAAGTCATTGTGGTTTATAGTTTTGGAGCTCTCACTTATGATGGATGACTCCATTCTTCCTGGGCATGCAGTGAAGTCAAACATGTGAACATCATGAAGAAAGGCAGGGTGGAGTGGGATTGCTCTTAATGGAAAGAAGAGGGAGGCCAACAAGAAGGACCAAGGGCCAAGACTGACTCCCCCAAAGCACAAGTTTAGGGATTTGCTCTAAATTCAGTCCCACGACCTTCTAACGGGGATTCAATCTTCCTACCTAACAATGAAGTCAAACATTGCTAGGATCAGAGCATTCCTGTTCTAATGGTCTGGAAATTGCCTCACAGATACACTCAGAAGCCTCCTTGCTGGTATCCTAACATGACAGTCAAGTTGGCAATCACACGTACCCATCCCAGAGAGTACCCATGAGAAATTAGTAGTTGGGCCATTGCAAGGCATAGAATTCCTGTTCACAACATTATCTTATGTACTGTGGGGTTTGAAATTAGATGCTTTATTTCAAACCCTAGAGTCACAACATCCTAACGTGTATGCTAACTTGGCTAAGGTGAATCTCAACTTCTCTGCCTCTAAACTGGATGTGGTAACAATACCGGTTTCTTAAAGTTTCTTTAAAATTAACAAGACATTCAAATAAATTGTAGAAGCACAGCCTACAGTCAACTCTGTGTTTCTGTGCCTGTGTACATTCACATTTATGTTCCCATTTGTGAACAGATGTATTTCTATATGTTTATCCTAAAATGACAATGCTTATCCTATGAAGTTGAGTTTAAAGATAATTTTCAGATTGTCTTTGTAGCATATGTGTGCATGTACATATATTTCAAATTTTGAGTATGTATCTCTCACACACAAGGTACTGAAATATAAAATCTCAGGGAAGCGAGTACTAGAGACCAGCACTGCCTACTTGGTAGGATGTGACCTCATCAGTTGAACTCCTTCATGGCCATGAACACCAACTTACATGCCATCACTAGTTAATTTATACTTACTAATCAATTATATTGTGAAAAAAATTAAATTTTATAACAGGGCCAAACCAAAGGACTATCATATAACATACAGGATTCTCCAATAAAGTTGACTCTTAGGTGGGTAATGAATATTCCTTTGGTGTAAGTTTGTCATAAATATTGTATGAATTCTTTTGCATATGAATATTTTTAAATGGCTGTTTTCACATTCAATTGAGTATTGCGGATTTTTTATTTGTCAGCATATAGATTATTAATGAGCATACTACCTGCTGATATTTGCTTGCCATGGTTACTGAAGAGAGATGTAGCAATGTAGTGTCCCACACAGTTCCCCTCCTCTTCCATATCCATAACTGAACGTAGAATGTCACAGACAAAATTTGCTGTGGGAACTACCCCTTAGGTCAGCTTCGATTTTACAACCAGGAGGTGGCACTGACCAAATGTTACTGCGTAGTTATTTTGCAAATGAAACCACAGCCTTGAAGAATTGTTAACAAGACACAAACAAATCTCAGAAGCTCAACTTAACAGTCACAGACAATAAGCCAACCTGAAGCATCTGCGGCTTGCTTCTGAGGACATGAGTAGGTTATAAGTCTTGAAAGAGGATTCTTGAAGGCTAGGCTATATGAAATGTGTGTGTTTGTGGGTAAACCATGGTTAGAACCTGGAATCTTTAGTGCCTCGGCATGGTATACAAAACCTCTCAAAAAGAATACAAGTAACCACTTACTTCAAAAATAGCTCTCCTCAAGAAACACTGGGAAGGAGTCTCGTGGCTTTGACTGTATTCTCACTATGCCTTGGGATTTGCATACATGACCCAAAATAACCAGTCATGAAGTTCTAAAATCAGAGTTGCATATGTAGAGATTTAAAACATAAGCATTCAGAAGAAAACCATGAAGTATGGGATGAATACACTCTAACCTGGAGACATAAAAGCTCGGAAGTAGCACAAAAATTTTTCTTGAAAACCAAGGAAGAGAGAGAGAGAGAGAGAGAAATGAAACCAGAAAAAGAAAACAAGGAAATTAGCAGTTCAGTCACATGTGAAGACATGAGCAGGTCACGTGGGCGTACATGAGCAGGTCACATGGGTGGGCATGAGCAGGTCACATGGGCGGGCATGAACAACTCATATTTATTCCTAAGTGTGTACCAGGAGAGAGCGTGGCTAATGGACCTATAAGAAAAAGTAATCTTTCCCTGACTGTCAGATGCTAGACGAAAGGGGCTCACCAGGGACTGAGATGGAGAACGAGAAGCAACAGGGTCAGGGCCATATGATTCCATCTCCATCATTTGGTCCATGTACCCAAGCAAGACATCACCATGGAGACAAAGGTGACAATGTGTATGAGCAAGGAATGGGTTGTCAGGCTCATAACTCTCTTAAGGGAGGGCATAGGCTATGAGGAGAATGTCATAAGCTCTTGGCAAGAAAACCACATGGCATTCAGGTCTGGATGATCAATTGAGTGATAATTAGATAACCAAGCGCTCAAATTCCTGACCATCTCAAGCAGAGGGAAGAATTAAAAGGACAGAAACATAGTTTTTTTTTTCAATTTTGACATTGAGGATCACAGAAAAATAAGTTTAAGTACAAAGAAAATATCAGTAATAACACAGAGACGATATTTCAAGAAGGGAGAATTGAATAAAGGAAGGAGACAAGGAAGAGAGAGGGAAAGGGAGAGTGAGAGGGAAAGGGAAAGGGGAAGAGAGAGAGAGAGAGAGAGAGAGAGAGAGAGAGAGAGAGAGAGAGAGAGATTTAAATTTTTTTTTTTTTTTTTTTTGGTTTTTCGAGACAGGGTTTCTCTGTGTAGCCTTGGCTGTCCTGGAACTCACTCTGTAGACCAGGCTGGCCTCGAACTCAGAAATCCGCCTGCCTCTGCCTCCCAAGTGCTGGAATTACAGGCATGCGCCACCACGCCCGGCTTGCGAGAGAGTTTTAAAATGGCAGAAAGAAATAGGAAGGAGAATAATATGTTAGAAAAATAAATGGGTTTTGGCAAGTTATTATCTCCCAACTAGGAGAAAAACTAATCCAGAGTCCGCTTGTGTGTAGTTTTTCCTTAGACTGTAAGGTACTCAATTTAGCTAAGGTGACAAAAAGCAACAGTGTTCAGGTAAAAACAGCCAAAATATACACATATGGGTTCTCATATCAGAAAACATACCTGGAAGATATTAATACTCACACCCGAAGCCAGAGAGTAATGTGAGCTCCTTTTCAAGGCTCTCGTTTTGCTGACTGATATTTTTATTTTTTTTCCTAAAGTGATCTATTTTATTTTTGCTATTTGAAATGGTTTATTTTTATTTCAAAAAATACTCAATATATTAAGATCCTGAGAGTAAGTTATATACAAGTTATTACATTTAGGCTGATGTTGTCCTGTCCTTAATAGACAAATAGTGTTTTCAAAATAATCAGAAGATGATGAATGCCTACTGAAAAATCTAGGCCAAGGTTAGGTTCATGGTCAGAAACTCTTCTCCCCTAGTTTCTTTTTTTCTCTCAAGCATATGCTCGAACACACTCACTCACACACTCACACACACACACACACACACACACACACATGCACACACATACTCACACATATACCACCTATACATATATACACACAAACACACATGCACACACACACACAACACCTATACATATATACACACACACATGCACACACACATGTACACACACACAACACCTATACATATATACACACACATACACACATGCACACATGCACACACACATGTACACACACATACACATGAATACACACACAGACACAGCAACACAAATGCAGAGGGAGAGAGAGAGACAGAGAGAGACAGAGAGAAAGAGAGAGACAGAGAGAGAGAGAGAGAGAGAGAGAGAAACACCGGGCCTTGGAAAGAAAGCTTAAACAACCACAGTAAGTACTTAGACCATCTTCTTTGAAACTGAGTCCTCTGAAGGCAGCATGTCTTGCCTGCACAACTGTCGACTAATGTGAGACAATGGCCTCCTAAAAGAAAGGAATAAGCCACTTGCTTTAAAATTGAAAGTAAGTTTGTGGACTCGAAACAAACTTGGACAAATGCAAAGGAGCTATAGGAACCCGACAGCGGCCAGTCCCCACAGTGTTCACCTGCCCACCTTGTGTGTCTCATTTCAGGCTTCTAAATAACAGCTGGAAGGAAGCCAGCCTCTGGCTAGTGTTACGTAATCTGTGGTGGAACCTGTTTTGCAGGTCAGGTCCAGCTAACTCTTTACCCCCAGCAGAATATATTAGAGCTCACCATCTAGAAGTCTCCATAAACCAGAATTTTACTTCCTGGTTGCTGAAATGCCCACTCCTGAGGAAGGATGCATTTTGGGAGCTTTGGAGTGATCATGCATTCTCCAAGATGACTTCCGGTACTCCAAGGGAAAGAAGTAATAATGTGGAGGTGGCGGTGGAAATCATTCTTATCAAGCAGTTTCAACGAAAAAAAGCTAAACACAAACACCAACAAAGAAACAAAAAATAAATAAACAGCAACAAAACATGCGAGTTACTAGGAGGGAAAGGCTCAGCGATGCTCATGAGTTATTTGTGTGTGCGCATGCGTGTACAAGCTTGCCTCTCAAGGTGGGATGTGGCATTCATAGACCCACATCCTCTAAGGTCAGATGAAGGTTTTCTGTCTTTCTGAAGAGCCAGTTGAAAGCCTTAAAGCTAGAGCTATATATCTTTCTCCTTCCAAAAGGTTTACCAGAACAGATGGCAAAACCCGCCAAAGATAGAGATAAGCTTGGTTGCAAAGAAAGGGGATGCGATTGCCGGAACTACCTCCAGCTCACACCCAAGCCAGCATTTCCCGCGCTAACCCTGCCTTCCTCCTGAGTGCTTCCAGATCCTCTAGGTGGAGGAGGGATGTGAGCAGGGACCATGCGCAGAATCTTTATGAAAAGTGTTTTTTCTGTCTTGGTACACTCTTAATTGTGAAGTACCAATAGCTATTTAGGACCAGTCCGAACACTCTTCACCTAGAAATTTGCAAGAGGAGCGTAGAAATTCAGAATGTACCTACCCCGTGTGAAGCTGAGAAATCTCAGCAGTCAGTGGGCAGGGTGGGGCTCGGCCTCTGGGGTGGGCTTCTAGGATTCTGAGAGGGCCTTCAGACATTTCTCCCTTCAGGCAAATGATGCGGTCTAGAGTAATCGAAAGTTACCTTTAAGAGCATCTGACACAGAGCAGGCTCCTTTGTCTTCTCCTGGCTTCCGCAGCAGGGAACTTGACTCAGGCTGAATGACTTACTCAAGGCCGATTAATAAAATACTTGAACTACACTTTTCTTCCATAGATTGAGAATTATTATCCTTTTGCTAGTTTACGGGATCTTAGCAACTAGATGATACGGGCCCTCCAGGAAAGACCCCCATTCATAAAGCCTTTGCTGTTTCTTTTTGTACAGGTACCCCAGGCACAATGGCAGGGCATGAACAGATTTGACTTGCGTAGCCTGACAGGCAGAAGATCTTTGTGTTTGGCCTTTCACCATTCTCATTGATTTTTGCAAGGCCTATTTAAAAGGCCACCGGCCTTGAAATTCACGATGTTTGAAATGGCGATGTAGTGTTCAACTTTGCGTTCAAGACGACCACGTCAACCTTGTGACTTGACAGAGTGGGAGCAAATGTCTTCCTTAAATTAAAGGTGCCACTCTGGAGATGGCCCTCTGGGAGAGCGGCAGGCATTGGGGCTTTGATAGTCAGTGGTTCCTGCGGGTAGTTACACCAGCAAAGGGAGGCTGTGGGGAGTTACAGCCACCAGTCGCCTCTTCTCAGACAGGTTATTTTAAGTCACATGAGGTGACTAATTCAGATACGGTTTGCTGTGGGGACTGGGAAGAAGTGGGAGCTGGCAGGGGTGATTAAGTTTAACAAAACAAATTGGGTCACCTGGGGCGTGGCACCAAATGTTGTCTTTCACAGTTTTATCTAAAAGTCCACCCTGAGTTTGTGTCTTGGGTAAGCTCGACTCAAGAGAAAAACCCCGAGGACCCCGCTGATTAAAACGAAACATGGCTATTGATAAAGCCAAGGGAAAGGATGATCGCATAGCCTCAAAGCAGACAAGCATCCTCCTTTAGCATGCACACAGATGCTGTGCCGAGCTCTCTGTAGGAGCAGGTGTGAGAGGCAGAACACAGATGCCTTCCGTCATCTTTCTGGAAATAATCCCTTGACTTTGGCTGTGCACTGGCAATATTGGCGACAGTCCTGGCAGTATAAACAGAGAGCCAGCTCAGTCTGCATAGGAGCCATTTAAGACTCAGAAGCTCTTAGGAACAGGTCATAGTGCAGTTAGTATACACCTGCAAACAAAATCACACATCCGATAATGTGCAGTATACGCCATTTGGTAATATACAGACTTGCCACTAGCTCTTCTTATAGAGCTGTACTGGTGCTGTGATAGCAGGTGCTTTGTCTACTTATAAAATGTCATACACAAGGACATTGTCAGTACTGCTTGGAAACCTACAGAGAAATTAGACTTTATTTGTTGTGATAAGTTATAATACGATAATAATAATAGTCTACTTTTTAGATTTATTGAGATTTTTATAATCTGCAAAAGTCTATATAGTTGGGATATGCATTATGTTTTTGAAAAGTATTTCTTTTTTTTTTTTTTTTTGAAATTATTATAGAACACGATGTTTCCCCTCATCTTCGGTCCCTTCAACACCTCTCACATACCCCTCTTTGCTGTTTTTCAAATGCATGGTCTCTTTTGTTCCCCACATAAACACAGCTTGTTCAGTCTGTATAAAGCTACTTGTATGTGTATGTTTTCAGGGTCAACCATTCGACACTGGATAACCAAGTAGTGTGCTCTCCTCTTTGGAAGACTATTCTTCTTGTCCTCAGCATTCCTTGGCTGCCTGGAGATCTTTGTGTAGGGCTGATGTCTCCTGAGCTTTCTCCTGTCGATGATGGTGTATTTATTGCTGCCCTCCTTCAGCTCCTGTTTAGGCAGTCATGTTGGCGATACTCTATGGGTGTAGCTTCTGACATTTCCTAGGAGAGACAATCTCACAGCAAACCCTCCTCACCATTTGCCATTTACAATCTTTCTGCCCCTTCTTCTGCAGTGATCCAAAAGTCTTAGGTGCACGAGCTGTCTTAAAGATGTATCGATTGAGACTGAACTCCATAATTCAGTATTTTGATTAGTTAGGTTTTCTAACTAATCGTCTCTGTCTGCTGCAAAGAAGTTTCCTTGATGAGGGGTGAAGACTACACTTACCTGTGGGAGTAAGGACAAATGTTTAGGATGGGGTTAGGGACTGCGTTTTGATAGACATTTTTTGACAATGTTTCCTAGTCAAGCTAGTAATCCCACTCTTCATATATTTACTGTTGTGTATGATAATATCTTAAGATCTACCTTCTCATGAGAGAAGAACATGCATTCAATGGTCTCCGTGAGCATTTTGATCGAGTCATTATCCCAATGTCTATAGAAGTGCAGATCCCTAATTTAAGATGAATAGGTTGGTTTGACGGGGGCAGTACATACTCAGAAGTGAGTTGCTGGATCAGGGAATAGTTCTGTTTTAATGCTTTGAGGAAAGTATGTATTGTTTACATAATGTGTGTGCTACTTTTCATCCCCACCAAAACATATAAGTGTTTATGTCCTCTAAATGCTCATTTAAGCTGTTATTGTTTGACTCTGACAACAATTAACCTAAGGTATGAGTTGTAGTTCATTCTGCTTTGCCCTTCTCAGTGACTAAGGGTGTTGAGCATTTTTTCCTATACCTGCTGCAGTTTCTGTGCCTGCTACATCCACTGTGTTTACTGCCCACGTTGTACCTGCTAACATTTATTTCCTTTTTTACCCATGTGTGCATGTATGTGCTCCTCTGTGTACAAATGCATGTGTTTGTGTATTCGTGCACGTGTGTGTGTGTGAATGTGGAAGCAAGAGTACAACCTTGGGTGTCATCCTCAGGAGGGTCATCCCCCTGCCTCACCTCTCTCATCGGCTTAAAGCTCAGCCGTTGTGGAAGGCTAGGTGGCCAGGGGCCTTGAGACCCATGCGTCTCTGTCTCTCCAGGGTTGGAATTAAAAGAATGCTCCACCATAGCTGGCATTCTATGTGCACCGTGGGGAATCAAACACAGGTTCTTGTGCTTGTAAGGCAAGGACTTTTGACTGACTCACCCTCCAGGCCCTTTGTTTGTATTTTGTGACAGGATGCCAAGTAGCTCAGGCTGTCCTTGATGCTGCCATGCAGTTGAAGTGTGACCTTGAACTCTCTTTCCTCCCGTTTCCTCCCCAGTGCTAGGAGATTACAGGCAAGGGCTGATGCCCAGCCTTTGTCTTCTTTCCCCCACCAGGACAATATTTACTCAGGCTCTTCGCTCATTTTTTAAGTTGGATTACATGCGTGATTTTTGTTTTCACTACTGAGTTTTATGACTTCCTTATATATTCTGGATATTAATCTCTTATTAGATAAGGGATTTGCAAACATGCCCCCCCCCACTTTTTGCGGGCTGCCTTTTCATGTTTATTGTTCCTTGGCTTGGCTAGCATTGTAGTTTGCTATGGTCCTACCTATTCAATCCTGTATCCAAGACTCCACCACCCTTCCCAATGTCAGGAGCGTCCCACAGTGTTCCAGTGATTTTACAGCTTATGCTCTTATGCTTTGCGTAAATTTATTTTCCCTTGGCTTTTGCATACAGGACAAGACAGAGAGCCCTTGTTTTTGTGTGGATTCTGGCTCCCCAGCACCATTACCGACAAAGCCAACCTTCGCTCCTCTTGGCAGTCACGGAGGAATAGTTAGTTGGCTGCGTAGATGTGGGTTGCCTCCCTTCCCCTTGCCGTACGTGTCTGCATGATACCACTCTGATTACTACTGTGTTGTAGTGTCATCTGAGATGATAAGGAGCCATATTCCTTACTCCTTCCTGATTAGGGATCGCTTCATCTGTTTGGGTTATTCTGTAGTTCTGTGAAAATTTTTACGATCATTTCTCCATCTCTGCGAAGAATGTTATGAGAATACTGATAGTCTGGATATCTTGGAACTCATTCTTCTGGTTTAAAGAGTAGGTGTCTTCATTTATTTGTTCCTTCTTCAGTTTTTCAACCAGTGGTTATAGTTTTCAGTAATACAATATTGAACGGTCACACACAGCCTTTCTGGGTCAGCACAGGGAGCAACGGGTTCATTACATGAGTCCCATGTATCTTTTGCTCTCATCAACGTTCATCCTCCTCATGGTCTCCACCCTCCACCATCACTTTGTCTCCCTTCCATGGGTCTCCTTGACCCACAATGCACTTCTGCTTTCATATCACGGATACCACATTACCCTCTCTGTCCCTCTCCGACACTCTTGAGATTTCTGTTTGTTTCTTGTTTCAAGTCTCCATCTCACAGCATAGACATATTTAAAAATTAAAGTCTAGGATCTGCATCTGAGAGAAAACATATGATGTTGGCTTTTCCGAGTCTGCCTTATTTCATTTAATATAATGATTTCCACTTTCATCTATTTTCCTACAAGTCTCATGTTTCCATTTTACAGCTAAAAAAAAAAAATTCCGTTGAGTATGTGTACATTTTTTCCTCCTTTCATCTGTTGATGGACATCTAGGCTGGTTGAAATTTCTTGCATAATGTGAATTATTCAGCAATTAACACAGTCCATATGACCATTTCATAATTGGAATTTAAATTTGTGTGTGTGTGCTTGCCTGTTTGCATGTGTATGGGGGATAATATATAATATGAATAGTATAGGTGTGGAGCTCAGAGGATAACTTTCCAGAGTTAATTCTTCACAGCATAGAACCCAAGTCCTCAGGTTTGGCTGCAATCCCTAAGACCACTGAGCCAACTTGCCAGTCTTACAATTAGAATTATTTTTAGATTTACTTATTTTATTATCTGATGTGTTTGAGTATTTTGCCAGCATCAATGTATATGAAGCATGCGTGTGCCTGATACCTGCAAAGGTCGGAGGAGACTTTAGGTACCCTGGGAACTAAGTCACCATGTTTCAAGCCACCACAAGGGTGCTGGGAATCAAACCTGGGTGTTCTGTAAGAGCAACACGTGGTCTTAATGACTGAGCCAACTATCCAGGTCCCTAAAATTAGATTTTTAAAGTATTAAAGTATAATCCTTTGAAAAATGACTATCCTGTCTTTTCCGTGCCAAATAGTGTTGAAGAGCAAAAATCATGTCACAATGACGATAACATTGTGGGGGAAACAGTGCTTTTATCAACTGATGCTTCGGCTCTGTAGAAGCCAGATCTTCTCTCGGAGTGGCCCAGAGCAGGTGATCCCTAACATGCTTGTATCTCCTGCAGCACCTGCCTGCCTCGCTGCGAGACCATTTTCACATAACCGTGGTACCTAAAGAGTGGGGCAGGATGCTGGACTTGCTGGACACCAGAAAGCATCCTCCCATTCTGTCTCTCCTTGGCATCATAAATGCTTGTTCAGGTAATACACAGATGTCAGTGATACTTCCCCTGAAGCTCTGATGTCAGACCTGAGGACACTGGAGACCACAAACCAGCCTTTGTGGTTTTGAGCCTTTGCCTCCTAATTCCTGGCTGTCAATGGTTCCAACGGCATTGATAATCTGTCCCATCAGTTTGTGACGAGCTCCTGCATCAGTGGCTCTCTGGATTTCCTTGCTCTCTGCATTTCAGACCCTATGGTCTAATGGAGCAGAGTTGGAGTTTTTAGGTTTCCATGTACATTCAGAGTTAGCACTCTACCGTCAATGAGAGTAGCAAGCGGTTAGGAGGCTCTCCTAGGACATCTGTAAGATCCCAAACCCAAGCTCTTGCTAAGAGAAGAGAAGAGAAGCGAAGAGAAGAGAGGAGAGGAGAGGAGAGGAGAGGAGAGGAGAGGAGAGGAGAGGAGAGGAGAGGAGAGGAGAGAAGAGAAGAGAAGAGAAGAGAAGAGAAGAGAAGAGAAGAGAAGAGAAGAGAAGAGAAGAGAAGAGCCAAAGAGTGGTATGGCAGATAAAAAACACTACCTGTGCAAGCCAGAGGGCTGAGTTCAGTCTCAGAAACCCATAATGGAAGGAGACAATGGAAGTACATTTACCTGATTTGGGAGTCAGCACTCTCATAATAATAATAATAATAATAATAATAATAATAATAATAATAAAAACATACATATATACACACATATATACATACACACATATAAACTTAGATATGAAAAGAGGAAAAGTAATATTCCTTGAAGAGGATGCTAATCCAAGGACAAGTGTCTTGCATGCCCTGTTCCCACACTATAGCTTTATAGTTACGATCTGCCTAACGTCTGCTTCGCTCTTGCGCTGTAAGCGTGTGCAGACGGTGCTCATATGAACAGAGGAACAGCAGCAGCAGCAGCAGCAGCAGCAGCAGCAGCAGCAGCAGCAGCAGCAGAGACGTCACTTGTGCTACACAGGGCATTGTTGCTTGTTTTTTTCCTCCTTCACCCGGTCCGTTCTTCTGCAGTCCGCTGAGGTGAAAACCCTACACTTGCCTTCCTTTTGCAGATTAGAGTGCGGAGGTGAATAGCTGTTGAGTAATCCCAGGTCATAGACTCAGGCAGTGGCCCTGGGGAGGGGAGGAGGGGTGAGAACTACCAGAGGAAGCAGGTTGCCAAGAACCAAGCTTCCAATGCCGTGGTGACAGTTTCACCGAGCCACCCTCAAGATGGTTTATATTGCTTAGTGACAAATGAACCAGCCTGTCCCATGCTTGTATCTGAGAGGATGATGAGAGCCTGGCCAATGGAATGGAAGCATTTAGCTTCCCAAAACTTACTTGCAAACTTACTGTAGAAAATGTTATTTGCTCTACTTCCATCTCAAATGCATATCCTAACATCTGGCCCACTCCCAACAGTCTTTGAGCAAAGTTAAGGTCAACAGTGATTGAATGGGAAATTGAGACTCCTGGGTTTCAAGCGTTACCCTGATGCCATCTTGAGCTTCAGTGAAAGAGACAAACTGAAGGCCAGTTCTTTGGGGTCTTTGCTATTTTCCCAGGTTGGCTGCCTTGCTTGTGTGAAGTGCAGTCTTTCTTGGTTCACTTCTGGACTCTGTTTGTTTGTTTGTTTTCTTTCTTTCCACCTGGTGAGGTGTCTGAACCTTCAGGTAACTTCAGGGACCGAAATGAGGTCCAATTTCCCAGCATCAAGGAAAACCATTGTTTGGCAGAAATCTTAACCTCCTTAGGGAGAAGCTGTGTTATTTACTTATTTTTTTATACTCTGATAGTCAAAGATGTTCTCACGTGGAGATCAATTCATAAAGAATTGTAAATCAAGCTCTTGTAGTTCATTTCTGTGTAGATGTGGGTGAGCACCTTCTTTGTATTATAGTTGTTAATTGGCATAGAAACATAAAATATATGCATTACTATACATATACCTACACACACACACACACACACACACACACACACACAGAGTTTTGTTTTCAATCCCTCCCTTCAAATCTACTGTAAATGCCTGGTCACTTTCCCTATTATGGTCACCCTGGCTATTACCGAAGATGCTGCCTCTTGCAGCGTATCTACGGCAATTATCCTGCTCTTGTGTCAAAGACAGCAGGCGCATTTCCCAAAATTAACCTAGCCATCATCTGTCAAGAAGGCCTCTGGGCTAATGTGCTGTTCTTAGAGTGAAGGGGCCATTGACAACTCCAGAGCCTCTGAGCGACTAGGAGTGAAGCAGGGTAGACCCTCTTGGGACTCAAAAGCAGGACGAATGGCTAACTGAGGTGGCAGTTTAGGATATCAAAGTGGACTCTGGCTGCCAATACCTGTTCCTGAGTCCTGGCTCTTCAGCACTTTCCTCTCTGTTCCCTACCTGCGCCCCTTCCAGGCCCTGAGATTTGCCCTCCTTGCCCCAGTGTCTCTGATTCCTCTCAGGTACTCCCTCTTTACTCCCCCTCTCTTCTCTCCTCTTGCTCCTCCACTCCCTGCCTCCTGTCATGGCCGTGGTCAGTCTGGATTCTTCCAGCTGAATTCTCCCACCTACAGAAACCATTCTCCACCATACCGAGGAGTACCATGTCCTCATTTTTTTTTTCATCCACACCCAAGCTCTGTGGAATGTGTTATGTATCTTCTACATGCGGGAAGCAAACTTACCTTCAAATTATTTCTTGGACCATTCTCTTCCGGTAGTTAAGTTCAAATGTCCTGACGCCTCAGCTGCAGAGCCTCTATTTCTTTGATGCCCTCAGCTGTGAAATAGTTTACCACTAACTGCCTGTCTGCTTGCCTCTCTGTCGGGGGTCCTGAGCTCACTGGGATAGTATTTGCTCGGCACTTTGTTCTCAGAGGAAAGGTCATGCTTGAAAGAGTTGATATTACACACTTGAACGCACCAGGGGCTAAAGCTGTTACTATCCGATCTCTCTTCTGTCTTCAGGTGACATGCACCAAAAGCTTATGCAATAAAGAGAAAGCCACTTTCCAAACTCAGGTACAAAAGGATAAAGCAGCCACTGTGCCCCGGGGGAGTCTTGGAAGCCAGGTGAAATACAGCAGAAAGCGGTAGTGAGTCTTGTCTTGTGAATTATCTGGGAAAAAAAAATCACTGGGCCCTCCCTAATATTAACTATGGTCCATAGGCCTCACCTAGACTTCAGAGCATTCTCAGACTCTAAGGACTGCCTTCTTGCAAATAATTCCCCCTTCTCCACTCTCCCTGACTGGAGAGGAAAGGGTTCAATACGATGACGGTTAAGAAGCTCTTTGGAATTTAATGGTCCACAGGTGCAAAACATATCTCGACATCAGTAATTGCCTTTGAAGGTTCAACAGATTTTTATCAAGTCCAATATATTTTGAATATTACTGGAGTGGGTCGCTGAGATGATGAGTCAGTCAGTTTATGACCTCACTTATGTCTGTCCCATGGAATGTGCTGAAGACACGTTAAGCAGGCATCCCAGTGCGCTCTGTACAGTTTTTGTTTTGTTTGCTTCTTATTCCACCTTCAGCATCCATCTTGACTTTGACAGTCATGGTCCATTATATTTGCAGGCCTAGTGAGCGTGTTACATTTGCGGCAAACCGGCATCTGAATTATTTCGTAGCTGGAATTACATTGTGAATCTCATAAATAAGTAAATAGCTACAAAATAAAACACATGAACTTTCTTTTAGCCAGCAACTCCCTTGCTAACTCTGTGTTGCTCATTGCTTATGTCCAAAGCCGCCAGTCACTGTGTTTTAATAATTAACGCTGGCATCTAAATTCTCATTAAAATAAGTACCAGAGAAACTGCAATTATCTTAATAAAGTTATAAATGATGATCCACATGATTCCCCAAGTTATAGTGTCCAATTCTATGACTTCTGGCATCTTGGCACATATGGAACAGTCACAGATTTTTATTTTGTTTTTAAAAACTATTGGTACAAAATTTTAGTTTGATCATATGCACCCTTGACTCCGCCCCCCCCCCCCGCCTTAGTGCTGAAAGATCAATTCTCACCTCCCTTGATCGCTTTTGTGAACTTCTTTTAAAAATTACTACTAATAACCCACGGATTCTAATTAGTGATGGCCTGGGTGAGGGTGTGGGACATCCTCTGCAGTATGATTGACCTAGCACAAGACACACCCTTACGTAAAAATGACTTCTTCCCACAGAACTCTCCAACAGTCTGTAACTCCTCAGGGGTCAGTTCACAAACCCTTTTCACTGTGCGTGAGAATCCTGACTGGTCCGATCTTGTGCAGGTCTTCCACAGGCAACCATAACTGTTGTGAGGCCATAAGCTGTTGTGAGTCCTGCCATGTCTAGAAGACATTGTTTTGCTCCGGACAGGACCTGGACCTCTGGATTTTATAATCTCTCTGCCCTTATTTCATAATGATCCTTGAGCCTGAGTGTGTGTGTGTGTGTGTGTGTGTGTGTGTGTGTGTGTGATGGAGATGTCCCCCTTGTGGATGAACACTCACCCCATTGTCATTTATTTTCTCCACTCTGGGCAGCGTCAGTTTCTTCCCCAACCACCATCCACTGCACAAAGCAAGGCCTCTGATGAAGTCTGATAGAGAGATACTCAGTTTGACACTATGTTCATTTAGCAGAATAATAGTAGCAAGTGAATTCCTGGAGTCTGAGGGCTCCCTAACCATAACTCCTCAGCTATATTTATAGTACCAGGAGTGTGTATCCCCATGTAAAGTGGACCTTGAATCCAACCAGAAAGCAGATATTACATCCATATGTATGTTTTACTTCTTTTTCTTCTTCTTCTTCTTCTTCTTCTTCTTCTTCTTCTTCTTCTTCTTCTTCTTCTTCTTCTTCTCCTTCTCCTCTTCCTCCTCCTCCTCCTCCTTCTTATTATTATTATTAATAATACTATTATTATTATTTAGGTTCACAACTGGGTAAGATTATTGATAAGCACCCCAGAAGCCTGCCTGCACCTTTCAGTACTACAAGAACTAGCCATCAGCGAAGAAGTATTCTTGTCAACACTGACTTGATCCATTCCTGTCCTGTGAATAATGTGTGTGCTCTTTTCAGCTACAATGCCTTACCATCAAACTCTGGTATGCACACATGAGCAAAGGTGTTGTGGCTTGCCAGATAGCATGCATAGACTTGGGGGTCTCTGGGACAACTCTGACTACCAACTCCAGGGGAGGCATCCCACCCTGGCACTTGGATTTTTCAGTTGACAGCCTGTGGCTCCTGGGAGGGGCATAATCCCCCTGTGTATGGTAGCTCCTCTTAAACTCTGTTATATGCATATGTATATGAATATCTATACATATATCTTCATGAAGTAGTAGACTTCCCAATGACCTTTTCCAATGACCTCTTTTCCAATTCATATTACTTGTTCCCTACTCTCCCTACCTTTCTATCTTTTATCAGTGGAGCGGGTTTCTAAAATGGTGAGTCTGGCAGCCAATAGCCTTATATATATATCTGCACATAGAACATGCCAAGGAAACACAAACTTACTGTCTGCTGAAGAACAGTATCATCAGCTCCCAAATAAATCAGACACTTTGCAGCCATCACCAACCCAGCCCTCCTCACATCTCCCCATCCTTACCCGTGTACATATTTACCTTTTGTTGCTTAGATTTGCCCATCCTGGTCCCTTTTCTTAAAATGAGATTGTAAATGGAATACTACTCAGCAATTAAAAATAATGAATTCATGCAATTTGTAGGCAAATGGTTGGATCTGGAAAACATCATCCTAAGCGAATTAACCCAGTCACAAAAGAACACATATGAAATGCAATCATAAGTGGATATTAAAGAGCCCAGAAGCTCTGAATACTCAAGGTACAATTAGCAAATCAAAAAATTCCTAAGAAGAAGGAAGGAGAGGACACTGGTCCTGAAAAGACTGCTTCCAGTTTTGCAGGAGAGTACCAGAACAGAGAAAGGGTTGGGGGGTGATTGGGGAATGGGGGGGGGGAAGAGGACTTATGGGACATATGGTGAGGGGGGACTGGGAAAGGGGAAAGCCTTTGGAATGTAAACAAAGAATATAGAAAATTTAAAAAATGAGATTGTATAGCGTGTTGTTAACTTTTGCACTTGGCTGTTTATACTTCTCATGTTTCTCCAGGCTCCATTATATAACACACTCTTTTAAACTTGTAGTATAATAAAATGAATGTAGTATGCGCTGTTTAACCATCATCAACTGATAGACATTTAAGTCATCCTCATTTGTTGGCTATTAAGAAAAAATGCAGCTATCTGCCCTTGCTGTGTAAATTTTGTATGGGCTTGCATTTTATTTCTTACCTGAGTTTAGAAGGGCAAATTTTAAAATAAAAATGAAGCAGACAATGTACACCCATTTCTTTAGAAAATAGTGGGAGAATGGCAAGGAATGGGAATCTGCGAGGGGAGCAGGCACTTCCCCAATCCCCACACTTACCAGCCCCGTGATCTAGATCAAGGATATCACTTCTGTTTTCTTTTACATTAGCAAACAGGACTTTATTTCAAAGGTGAGCTTCCTTTGCAAGCATCCCATCAGCTGATGTGATGCTGGTGCGAAGTTAGTTTTAGTTAAAACTTAAGCCCGGATCAATCCAAGATCTCTGACAGATACTAAGAAAATATAAAAATAAAAATAACAAGTGAAAAACCTCTGTACTTTCCTGTAAGAATAATTTTAAATTATACCAGAAAGAAGAAGAAGAAACGTTCTTTTCATTCTCCTAAAACATCTATTCATGAAAGGAAAATACAGAATTGTGAAGAAGAGTCTTTCCCACCAAGATATGTAGATACAAATTTGTATTGCAAATCAATCTTGCAATTTCAGTCTAAAGAAAGCGTTTTAATTACCAAGAGGAAATGTATTTCATGAATAAAGCTGAAGATGGGGTAACTATCTGTAACATATATAGTAACTGATTCTGTTCAAAAAAATCGGCCAATTGCCTTCATGAGAAAATGTCAAAAAATTAAAAATATTCTTATGCAGCATCTCCTTCGCATTTGTGAACATGGATGCACCCACATGCATGCTCACAAATAAGACATTTAAGTGAAGCCTATTGCGCCTTCGAAAGAAAGCTAGGCATGGCAGTGAAGAGGTGGCAGTAGTAATGTCTTTGACATGTTACAAAGTACAATATCAACGCTACTGACATAAAAGAAGCTCCAGAATGGAGAGGATAATGAAAAGGCTTTGACAAAACCCAGCTCCAATTAGTGTGGTCGACCTTAAGGATTTCCCTTAGTGGTCACATTCAGGCCATTTAGATTTAGTTGAGAAATGCCAAGTTTATATTCATGCTGCTCAGAGGGGTAAAAAAAATCTGCTCTGGAGACTGGAATGATTTAAATAACTTTTAAAAAGCATTTTTTAGTGGTTGCTTTAACGGACGTGGCATGTTTTATCTTTGTGTTCTGAATATATCAACACAAGGAATGCTGATTTCTTCCCAACTTCTTTTACTTAATATTAATTTATACTGAAATAACTACTAATACCTTCTACCCCAACCCCTCCTTATAGGTAGGTAATCAAAGTTATTTTTTGAATAGATTTCTCTTATCATCTGTCTTCATATTTCTACATACTTTTTATTACTATTTTTGGTTACTCTCTGGTAAATATTTCTCCCATCCAAGTGCTAACCAGTTCTGACCCTGCTTGGCTTCCAAGATGAGATGGTATTAGTTATGTTAAGGGTGGTATGGCCTAAAGTCTATAGTATAGACTGTTAGATCCTCTGTGTTGTTTCCTTGTATAACAGATAAGATGGGATCAAGTGTATTAAGGGTGTCATGGCTGTAGAGTTTACTGTACAGACTGTTAGGTTCTATTGATTTCTTACTTTTTTCCCTTTTTTTCATTTTTTTTATTTTTTTGTTTACATTCCAAAGGCTTTTCCCTTTCTCAGTCCCCTCTCACCATATGTCCCATAAGTCCTCTTCCCTCCGCCCATTTCCCAATCACCCCCCCCCATCTCTGTTCTGATACTCTCCTACAAAACTGGATCCAGTCTTTTCAGGACCAGTGTCCTCTCCTTCCTTCTTCTTGGGAATCTTTTGATTTGCTAATTGTGCCTTGAATATTCAGAGCATTTGGGCTCATTAATATCCACTTATCAGTGATTGCATTTCATGTGTATGCTTTTGTGACTGGGCTAACTCACTTAGGATGATATTTTCCAGATCCAACCATTAGCCTACAAATTGCATGAATTCATTATTTTTAATTGCTGAGTAGTATTCCATTGTATAAATATACCACATTTTCTGTATAATAGGTTTAATGTTTTGATTTTCTTGTGTTTCCTGTTTTCTTTATTTTCTACTAGAAATCCACCACATCTTAGGTTCTACCTATAAAATTGAATTCAATCTGTGAAAACTGAAAATTGACTTTTATGTCTCTCACTTGTTTTATAGCTCTAAGATGGTCCCACGATAACCCACTCTTCGGCACTTACAGCTTGAGGAGATGACCCTTGTGTGATGTAAGCACACAGAATTTTGACTTTTTTTCTGCTAACTGATTCTGCTATCTCGACTTTGATGAAGACAATGTCATACTGAAGAGATGCAGGTGGCCAAGCACTGAAGGAGCCTCTGCCTGACTACCAGTGTGGAACCAACATCCTGGCTAAAAGGCTGTGCAAATCAGGGCTTCAAACAGCCACCCAGTGGATTGTGGAAGCAGATCCTTCCTCAGGCAAGCTTTCAGACAAGACTGGGGCATCTGGGTTGACACCCTGGCTATACCCGATAGAAACCATGAAGCAGGAGACTCAGCTATGCCATGCCTGAATTCTTGGACCACAGATTTCACAATAATAAATATGTATTATCTTAAGTAATATATTTGCTTAAATATACTAATGGATAACTACAACTATGTATATATTTGTACTCAGTGTTACCTATTGTGGTTATATTTGTTCTGGCATGGATTTCTATGTTGTTTGTAGTTGGTAGTCTTTTTTCCCCCCATTTGTTTAATGTTCATTGATGTTGTGGTTAAGATTTTGCCACAGAAGCCACTAACTCTGATGATATCACTCAATAACTTTTCTACATGATAAAGATCTCTTGTTATGAACAATCCTGTTTTTCTCCTAAGCTGAGACTCTATACCTCTTTCCAGTTACATTTTTCAATCTATTTGTGTTTTTTCTGTAGGCTCATTGCAGTCTTTGTCCTGATCATAATTTTTAGACCCTGTCACCCATTTCTACCCATCCCTGTCTGGAATAATCTCTTTCTTAGATCATGTATTTGATGCCTCCTTGTTTAATTGGCCACAATCTAGAATAAAAATTCATAGAATATAGAATTTATGGGAACTCTGCATTCCAGAGTGTTATTTATTCCTTTATATTTATTTAATTATTTGACTATGTACACATTTATACCAAAAGTTTTGAGGATAGTGAAGACATCTCTTGCTTTTTAGTTTTCAATATTTCTGTTGAAAAAAAAAACTATATTTTTTCCCTCTGATACATTACATCCTGATTGCAGCCTTCCTCCCCCCACTCCTCCCTCCACTCCTCCCAGTCCTCCTCCCCAAGCTCCTTTCTGTCCCATATCCTCTCTTCCTCCTTAGGTCTCCCAGGAATATCAACTGAACATGGCATAAAAGAGTACAATAAGACCAGGCACAAACTCTCACATCAAGGCTGGAGGAGGCAACCCAGTAGAAAGAAAGGGGTCCCAGGAGCAGGTGAAAGAGTCAGAGACACCCCCTACTCCTACTGTTAGGAGTCCCACAAGAACACCTAGCTATACAACCATAATCCGTAAGCAGAGGCTCTATCTCAGACCTACACAGAGTCTGTGATTACCACTTCCGTCTCTGTGAGCCCCTAGGAGCCCTGCTTAGTTGATTCTGTGGGTTTTCTTGTGGTATCCTTGACCCTTCTGGGTCCTATAATCCTTCCTTCCTCCTTCTGCCAAGTTCCCCCAAGCTCTGCCTACTGTTCGTTTGTGGGGCTCTGCATCTGCTCCTACCCATGGCTAGATGGTGCTTCTCTGATAATTGGGATAGGCATTGATCTATCAGCATAGCAGAATATCATTAGAAATCATTTCACTGACTTTTTTTTTTCTTTTTGCCACTTGTGTTTGGTTCTAGCCTGGGCTGTCCAGACTCTGGTTCCTGACCACCCAGGCAGTGTCAGGCATGGGCTTCCTCTTCTGGTGTGAGTGGGACTCTGGTTGGACTAGTCACTGGTTGGCCACTCCCATAAGCTCTGCGCTATCATTACCAAGTACATCTTGCAGGTAGAACAGATTGTAGTCGCTCCCGACTGGTTTTTGTGGCTGGATTGGTATCCAGTCCCACCACTGGAAACCTTGTCTGGTTAAAGACGATAGTCAGTTCAGGTGTCATATCTCCCATTACTGGGAGTTTTTGGTAGGGTCATTCTCATAGATTTCATGGAGTTTTTCCACTGTACTAGTTTTCGACATTGCCCTCAAATGTCTCTAAATACCCCCAATACTGGTTGTCTCTCCCAGAACTCTCTCTGTTCGTCCTGCCCCACTACCCTATTCCTCCTGTTCCCATCCCCGTCCACCCTCCCCAGTCTACCCACAAAATCTATTCTATTTCCCCTTCCCACAGGGATCCATGTGTTCCTCCCTTGAGCCTTCCTTGCTACTTAGCCTTTCTGGCTCTGTGGATTGTAGCATGATTACCCTTTTCTTAACAGCTCGTGTCCATTTATAACTGGGTACATACCATGTTTGTCTTTGTGGGACTCTGTCACCTCTCTCGGGATGATTCTTTTTTTCTAGTTCCATCCAGTTGCCTGCAAATTTCACGATGTCATTGTTATCTTGATGCCATTGTTTTCAATAGCTGAGTAATGAATGCTCCACTGTGTTAAGTGTTCCACGTTTTCTTTATCCATTCCTCTACCAGAGCCACAAGTGCTCATAACTGCCCTGCCACCTCACCAGCCACCATCACCACATCCTCTAGAACCTGGCCTTGCTGGTGTTGCCTGCCCTGCCCTGCCCTGCTCAGTCCTTTCTTTACTTTTTCCATCTCTATTTTTTTCTGTTTTTCTTCTTTCTGAAATATCTTTTCAGTTTTATGTTTTGGCAGAAAGAGAAAGAAACCCTTCCATTTTAGCTCTCGTAATTTTAATGGTCAAGAATCCCGTCTATGCTGGGCAGTGGTGGCGCACGCCTTCAATCCCAGCACTTGGAAAGCAGAGGCAGGCGGATTTCTGAGTTCGAGGCCAGCCTGGTCTACATAGTGAGTTCCAGGACAGTCAGGGCTACACAGAGAAACCCTGTCTTGAAAAACAACAAACAAACGAACAAAACAAAACAAAACAAAACAAAACAAAAAAACCCAAACAACAACAGAAAAAGAATCCTGTCTAGTTTCTTATTGTTTCCATTTGTACTGTCACCTACTCCTGTCTCATGGATGCTGTCCTACATTTCATCTGGCAGGGATATTGAAAGCCTTTCCACAGGGACAGGATTCCGTCTTGGTGAGCTTCAGCTACCTATTTAAGTAAGTATGGAAAAACCTTCAGTTGCTCGCTAGAACCTCAGCCTTGCCGATAAGATCGGCTGCATGGCTGAGTTTCACAGGACAGAAAGCAGAAATAATTTTTTTGTTATACCCTCAGGCCCTGGCTATGGAAATATCTTCACGCACTCCTGTGTAGATGAAATAAAGAGGAACCTCAGAAAATGACCATAGAAATCAGGGGCCAGAAGAAAGTTCAGAGGCTGTGAGAATTTAATCCAATATGTTTATACTGTTAGCAGTCTTTCCCAAGCCCCCTCTCCTCTCATTTCTCTCCTATCTCTCTTCTCCTTTTCTCTCTGCTTTCCCCTCCCTCTCCTTGCCTCCTCCCCCTCCTTTGCCTCTCTCTTTCCCCTTTATGTATTTTAGCAGTTAACATTTTATGATATGTTAAAGAACCCTCCGATATGGGTATTTACATTCACTTATTTCAGGCTTGATTTACTCTCTCTGGATGGATTCTCCAATCTCTGGCTCAATATCATGTGTAAACCTGATACTATCTTGTGAGTTGAGAATTAGTAAATGTTGGTATGTAGTTTGTAGAATTTTATCCCAGCTCTAATTATTTTGTCTCACCTTCCTCTGTGTCTTCTATTTCCAATATAGAATCTCCTTGGTTCTCGTTTATCAAAGAAATGATCTCTTCTAACCAATAATGGAGGCAGAGGGAAATGGCCTGGTTTTTCTGAAGGGCGAAACACTAAACTATAGCCAAACCATATGTTTGCCCCAGCCTTCACCTTCCTGACTTCTACCCAGTGCCTCCCATCCCTGGGCTCTCATGGCTCTGCCTTAAAACTGTCGGCTTGGTTCCCGTTGGTGTGACCTTCTGCAAAATGTAGATCCAGCTACGCTGAACCCTTTCACCAACTATTTTCTCTTCTCCCACATGGAGTTGGGGTACTCACCTCCATGTGGGAGGTGAGTAATTTTAAATGTAATTTTAAAAGGGGTCTTTGGGCCATGTTCTTGTTAGTAGAGTGAGTTTTCCAGAACAAGCAGCAGTGTTGAAGGAACACCTTTTACTTGATTACCCAGAGGAGAGAGATCTCCCAAATTTCAAGGAACCTGTCAGGATTACATAAGTGGTTTTAAAAAAAGAATCAGATCAAAGATGCAAAACTGTTAAATCCAAACCAGTTTGCACAATCTTAGCTTCTTACATAATTGCAAAGTCAAACAAGTAATATGTCTTGAAGAAAACACAGAGACCGTTCATTCTGTCACAAGCCTATGACATCACAGCCTTGAGTTCTGCTGTCTTGCTGCCCTGTGGTCACAATACTTTGGTATTCTATTGTCTTGAATTTGCACAGTCCTTAATCTCATAGTTTCAAAGACTTGAGGAATCATGATCTTTGGATGTTTCTAGCTCTTTTTCCTGTAGCTCTGTTTTGTGGCCTTGCAGATTTGAAGTTGTTAAAAAAACTTAATAGTTATGTTTTAAGTTTCCTCTGGAAACCACTCATGCACTTAAAACACCCTAAACTAGAAGATGCACCTCTTCATGTATCTTGTGTGATATTATTAGTCATCAGCCATCTATCCTTTTTATTAATAGATATTTGCTTTGCCCCCTACCCTGGTATTTCTTGATTTAATCTGTCATTTGTCTCCAAAGATTAATGCAATATTTCTAGTTATTTGATATTTTTAATAATAACATCTGTAATGTTCCCACATTTGTGATTAATAGAAAGCACCCCACTTTGGGCTTATCCACACCAGTGATAATTTCAAATGCCCAGGAAAGAAACCACTAAACATAATTTAAATGCCTCAAAGAGCAAAGCTGAATTTGGGTGCCAATATTCTCTTTTAGAACAGTAGCTCTTTTATGATTTAAAAAAAAAAGTACTTTAGCAATAACAAGTTTCAACAGAAGCAGGGGCGTGTGGGAGGAAATTGAAAACAGGGACAGGCATAACATTTTATTGTGGGTGGTTCCCCCATCCCTCCCCCTACATGATGTCAGCTCTGTGTGAACTTAATCGCAGTACATTACCTTCTCTTTGGGGAGTTTTTGGATCTTTTAAAATCTACCTGGTTGTTAATGTCAGTGAGAGAGAGAGAGAGAGAGAGAGAGAGAGAGAGAGAGAGAGAGCGAGAGCAATTGTTAAGAGTTTGTCATGCTTTTTTGAAAATGTTCAAAGCTATCGAGTTCAAATGAGGCTCTAGTGGAAATCTGCCCTTGACTTTGGCCAGAAAGATTAGCACAGGAGACTGTGCTTCTCTGTGTCACTCAGCGTTCCCGGAGCCGCAGAACTGTTAACCTAGTGCAGAGCCAGGGATGGCAGCAGATAACAGACACAAAGAGTCTTGGGGAATAGCTCCTCTCTGTTTTTAATTGAAAATAATTGACTACATTTGTGGTCTCTGTGTGTGCATATGTGTGCATGCATGTGCAAGCACAGTTTTATATTTGTGCCAGTGTATGCCATGTTATTTCTCTGTCTTAAAGGCCACCTATTCTCTACTGCATAATTTCCTACATATTGTTAAATCTACTTTAAATTTTAGATACATATATATATATATATATATATATGTATACACACACACACACACACACACACACACATATATATATATATATATATATATATATATATATATTCAATTGTAAATTTTCATTTAGGCCTTCTGCCCCCAGATTTTATATGCCTCCTCTACTTCTTTCTTTTTAAATCCTGTATGCTTTGCTTTACATGCTAAAGCATGGTTGTGAGAGCCTCGTTAAAGTTCCTTGCTTGCTAATTGAATTCTAGGCCCTCTTCCATGGGATCAGAGTCCATACAGTATCTGATATGGTTGTCTGGGGGGGGTGTATTTTCCTTACTGAATAATTTTAGATTATCTTTTGGGCAAATGATAATGTGGTACTAATATTGCACTCGATGATGTTGCTTAAAATGCCGTTATTTCGTGTTACTGGTTACATGGCTTGGCTAGACATCACCTGCACCAGGGCTGCCCTGCGGCGGGGAGGTGGCTGCGAGCTCAGTCAATTCTTTCCATCTTCACTGGACTGTGAGGGATTGTTCCTGGGAATGTGTACAGTACAGGAGTTAATACAGCAGTTCTCAACCTTCCTAAGTCTGGGACCCTTTAACAAAATTCCTCAAGTTGTGTTGACCCCCCCCAACCATTAAATTGTCTCAGCACTATTTCATAACTGTCATTTGGATACCATTACGAATTGGAATACAAGGATATGATATGAGACCCCCTAGGTTGAGAACCATGGAGACTCGACAGCTGTTGTGGTCTGGGATACAATTCGTGATTTTCGAGGCTAAGCCACCCTGACTCTTCTCTTCCATCCAAGCTGCTGTGTTCTTCACCTAATGACCCAGCACATTTGATCTCAGGTTCTGACTGCTCGGCAGGGCACAGTCTGTCTTCACCTTCAGGCTGAAAGCTACACCAACATAGAATCCACTTCGTTCTGGTTTCTTTAGCCAGTGACTCCCACCTGCCGATTATCTGTCTGATTCTGTCTCTCTCCAGTAGCCTCAGGTATTGTTTTCTCTGTCTAGTCCACAGTTCACAGTAAGGTCAAGTAGAAAAGTCTGGAAGGATGGCCATCTGTGCGTTCTCCACCCAGAGACTGATGCTAGAACATTTCTAACATCGCAGAGACGCCTCTGCTTCATTCCAGCCAAGGTCTCGCAATGACATCAATAACTGCAGGTCCCTTTTGTCTTGAGTCTGGACTTGTTATAACTGGAGCCCTACCGTGTGCAGTATTTTGGGCTTAGCTTATTAATTCAGCATGATGCTTTTCAGATTCATGCAGGGTTTTGTGTGTACTTTTGGAGTTTTCCTTTTTACTAATGAATCGTGTTCCTTCATATGAATGCAGCATATATCACATGTTCGTTTCCCATGGAGAGGCATTGGTGCTATTTCAGTTTGGGGTTATCATGAATATAGCTATGATATGTTTGTGAAGTCACACTCTTGTGTATATATGGTACCACTTTTCTATGATAAATATAGCTATTTATTATATGGTAACATGATGGGCGTCAGCTGATTATATCAAGACTATAGAGGAAAAGCTGTTATCCTCTCCTCTAGGGACTTTGTATCCATTATGACATTGTTGTACAGGGCTTTCCTTGTGTGTCTATAGTGACACTGGTGTGAATAAACAATTGACCATATAAAGGTACAGCACATATAGTCACAGCAGCAGTGATATTTGACAACGATGACAAAAATGACTACTTTATGGCTTGTTGGTTTACTATTATGTGTTGTTTCTATTTTAGAGAGTAATTCTGTGACTTATGAAAAACAGACACTTCCTATAAAATAAGGCTCTGTGTGCTGCTGTCAGTGGCTTCGTCCAGCTAAGTCAGAAGTATTGCTTGCTCGACTGCAGGGACAGGCTATGTGGAATGCCTGACCGATCTAGACGGTCTACATTGGCCTAAACGCTCTCTATGATATCTTTTCAGTGTCAGCATCATCAAAAGGTACTCTTCCCATTAAGTGACACACGAGACTGTGTGTAGGAGAAGAATTGCTGTAAGTAAGTTCTCCAAAGAAGCTTACTGTATATATACACTATGACCAGCGGTGACTGAGCATTTCTGGTGCTTCGTATCCTCGTCAATGTCTGACATTATCAGAGCTTTTGAATTTGGACATTGTAGTGAGTAGCCTTAGAATGCCTATAGCCAATGGCGAGTGATACAAGTCGCTAATGTGCTTATCTATTGCTACTATACATCTCTGGGAAATGAGTCTGTTTAGAATGTTCACCCATATTTATCACTTTTTTAAGGATTAGTGGTTTGTAATGACTGTACATTATATATATATATATATATATATATATATATGTCACATTTTTTTGAGTCTATGATATTTCTGTTCACTTTAAAAACAGATTCCTCTGATACAGAGCTTCTCTAGTCTAGTTACCTAGCTTGTTTCTGGTGCTGGGAGTTGAGCCCTAGGTCCCTTGTTAGTACTAACCAAATGCTCTCCTACTGAACCACACCCTTACCTGACAAATTTGGGTTTTATTTTAGATCATTAAACCTACCTTTTCTCCCCTTTATAGAAACATTTTATTCTGTCTGGGCCAAGAAATATTTACCTACCCAACAGCTACTTCTAACCCCATCAAAGAGAATATCGATAGGCTTCCAAAGTATTTTTTCCTTTCTCTGAAGTGTTGACACTTTGTATGCTGCCTTTATCTCTACTGCCAAACACCCTTTTGAGGTATTATAATAAACATCTTTTTGTGTGATTTTGGAGCTTTGGGCAAGAGAGCTGGAAGACTAAATCGCATTTATACAGTGACGTGCATGAGAAGGTGCTTAATAGAGATTTGAAATAGTCAATCAACTTGCCCACCCGGTAGCAAACATTGTCTAGCGGAGTTAACATTTTGCGTGCATAGCTGTGAATCGGCATGGTGATGGACTTGGGTGAGGTGCTAGGGTATCACTCTGGCAGTCACTGCTGCCGAGGGGAAGATGGGCTCAGCCCTGACAGATGCCTCCATTCTGCCAAAACATATGGAGAGGAACCTCACTTCGGCTCTCCATTTGGAAAAAACAACACTTGAGGATCAATAGCAAGAAAATGAAAAAAAAAAAAAAACGAGCATAAAAGACCTTTCCTATATGTTCCTGATTAATTCTTACCAGTGCAGCCAATCTCCCTGACCCCAAGAGCTGCATTTAGATAAAGTAATAAATGATATTCCAAGATACGCCAGTTTGGTATGTGCCAAATAGGTGATGAAGAGTTGCATTTGCCAAGACTGCCTCGCGGTTCACAAAATCGATTTTAACCAGGTTTGGCAGAGCTGCGCTTTCCCCACGAGAACTGCTTTTTACAGAGTCTATTACGAAAGCGTGTTTGGGGGATGTTTCATAATGAGACAGACTGTGGCAGGATGTCTATTTCGGATGTCTCAGACTTCACAGTCTCCATCCTGTGGCTTCCCTGGCTATGTATGGTACCTGTTGGCTCTTGGGGAAAGGCTTTACTAGCAGGATTTTTAATGTGCCCTGACTCTTAGGTTTTGTCTACTTGTGTCCTCACGGAAATTGTTTATTCCATGTCTATCTGCTGTAGCCTAACTCCCAAGTACTCTGAGCCACGGTTAAGCGTGAGTGCTTTTTGTCCATTGTCTCTAATTTCTAATGTGGGACTGCCAGGTGCTAACCTTTAAACCCATTTTATAATCAAAGATGTTCCAATTCATCAGGAATGTCCATGAATCACTGGAACCATGCAGCTAGTAAGGTAGCCCCTGGTGATTCACACTTAGGATTGTCTGTCAAAGCCAGCCTCTGTCATTCTCCACTGGTTCAAGGGCACTCCCTATACAATGTAGCACAGAAGAAGGAAATTCCAGAACATAAGCCATTGTCAAGGTAAATAAGTCCGAATGCAGTGTTTTCCATAAGTGGTGTGATAAGCCTCGTGGACATTTCCTGTTGTTGCTCTCTGGTCAGCCTTGAGTCATGGGCTTACAATTTGTCATTCTGGTCCAGTCCTGTTCCGTCCAGTGGAAGATTTAGATCGGTTTCCATGATCCATTTGGGTGAAACAAGACACAAGGTAACTTCTAGTTTGGTTTAGATAATCTGACTGGGGAGCTGAGCAACAATCCCACCTCCCTTTTCTGTCCCCGGGTTGTCATAGACTAAGCAGCTAAGACAAGGTTCATAGACGCCAGACTTGTCAGGAAACAAGACAACCGCCTCGTTTAGTTTATTTTCACAATTTGTCTTTGTGTGACTGACAGTCTTGAGATGAACAAGTTTCCTGACCAAAACCTGGAAGTACGCATCTGGCTCTTTTGAGTCTGTTTTATTTACAACCGGAGATGGTCAGAGGTATGAAGAGAAAGCTTGTGGTGCTGTAAATAGCATACAATACCGACAATCTTCTGAAAGTTTTACAAAATTACCACGGACGTGAGTTTTCTGCGTGGATGTCAGAGGGTGTGATATGCCTTGGCTCCTTCGCCTCTTCCATCCTCACAGACACAGCCCAGCGGCGCAGTGCCCACGCTCAGCCCGCCCTACCCCCACTCAGGGCTCTTCTCTCACACTCTTGGAATGTGAGCTTCTCCAGGCTCAAGGATTTTGCTTTTCATCTTTTCTTCACAGAAAGGGTTATTCTTAATGTCCTACGAAGAGGACCTCAATAGAGTCACTGTCGTACCTGAGGAGTGTTCCTGGCTACACTGATAAAAACAAAAGTGTAAAAAACCTTTTGGTTACATTGATAAAGAGGGCTTTGCAAATGTTCGAAGCCTGATTTATGAAATAGAGTGACAGCCGTAGCTTTAAAAACTAGAAGAAAAAGATACCTTATAGTCATAATGTATGTTACAAGTCTTAGAAATTGTCAGCTCTATTTCTGTACAGGAAAATTTTATTTCAAGGTGCTTTTTCAGGAAAAAAATAAAATAATTTCATTGCCGTTATATTTAATTACAGACTCATATCCCTGGCTTCACATCTGTCACATGTGTTTGTGTGTTAATATGTGCATGGCATGTCTATAGCTGAAGATATAATATATATATATGTATATATGTGTGTGTGTCTGTAGCATGGCTATATATGTATATATACATATATATCTGTAGCATGATTTTATATATATGTGTATATATACACATATATATGTAATTAACAATATATAATGTTCCCATGGTATTGTGCATTGTAAGTTAATGATGGCTTCCACTATGCAGGAGCAGGAGTTCATGTTCTACAAAGATACCATGTTAGTCTGCATGAGGGAATTGGATATCAGGGTGCCCTGTGTCCTTGTGGGGGCCCTGGAAACAATCCTAGGGATATTAAGGATGGCCTGCTCAATCACACTTGCATGCAATCTACGTTAGGCTTTACTACTTATGAACTTTTTTGTCAATGCTGATCTATAGTTTTAGTCATTAAGAATGAATTCGTTCTGAGTGCCATCAGACACAAAGGCACAATTTTAAAACCACCAAGATCAGAATTGGTACGCGATTCACTCTTCTTCCATGTAGCCTAAAACTTAATCGTCTAAAGCAGAAAAAGTACAGCCTGTGTTGGAGGCTACTCTGAGAAAGGAGGTTGTTTAGACAAAAGGGTTCAGAATTACAGAAGTTAAGGTGTGTCTTGTTTGTCCTGATCACAGATCCAGCATTGGAAGCCCATAGTTATGTAGGGAAAAGGTGAGGAACATTTACAAGAAATCTGTAAGCCTGTGGAGGACCCATTGATTTCAGAAGTCGAGGCTTACCAAGATCAAGTGTTGCTCTGCCACTGAGGGAGTGATTCTATAGTATATTCCATGCAGAAATGAAAGAGGAGGGGGAGGATAAATGTATGCATGACAGAGCTGAAGAATGGGCGAGTGTAAGATTATGGTAAAATCGTTAAGGGAGTAAGAGTAGAGACCAGAAGGGAGACAGACTAGAGTGGACTTAACACTGAGCCTGGTCTTTTCTTTTTGTCTTGTCTTGTCTTGTCTTGTCTTGTCTTGTCTTTTCTTGTCTTGTCTTTTCTTTTCTTTTCTTTTCTTTTCTTTTCTTTTCTTTTCTTTTCTTTTCTTTCCTTTCCTTTCCTTTCCTTTCCTTTCCTTTCCTTTTCTTTTCTTTTCTTTTCTTTTCTTTCTTCTTTTTGCTTCCTTCCCTCATTCCCTCCCTCCCTTCCTTTATTTCTTCCTCCCTCTATCTCTCCCTTCTCTTCCTTTCCCTTTCCTACCCTTCCCTTCCCTTCCTCCCTTCCTTCCTTTCCTTCTTCCTTCCTTCCTTCCTCCCTTCCTCCCTTCCTTCTTTCCCTCCCTCCCTCTCTCCCTCCCTTTTTTCTTCCTTCCTTCCTCCCTCCCTCCCTCCCTCCCTTCCTTCTTTCTTTCCTCTCTTACTTTCTTCTGCTTCTTTCCCATTCCCTCTTTTCTTTCCTTTATTTCTCCCTCTCTCCCTTCCCTTCCCTCACCTCTCTTCCCCTCTTCCTTCCCCCTTTCCCTCCCTCATCCATTCCTTTGTTCTTTCCCTCCTTCCCTTCTCCTTCCTTCCTTCCTTCATTCTTTCCTTCCTTCCTTCCTTCCTTCCTTCCTTCCTTCCTTCCTTCCCTCCTTCCTTCCTTCCCTCCCTCTCTCCCTTGTCCATTCCTTTCTTCTTTCCCTTCTTCTTCCTTCCTTCCTTCCCTCCCTCCCTCCCTCCCTCCCTCCCTCCCTCCTTCCTTCCTTCCTCCCTCCCTTCCTTCCTTCTTTCCTTCTTTCCTTTCCTTTGCTTCTTGTTTTTACTTCCTTGACTCACTTTTGGTTGATTTGATGACGTCACTCCATCTAGCTTTTGAATTGAGTAAGATCTAGGGAATAAACAAAAATGACTTTGCTTATGGCCAGACAGAAACCGGCGAGGACTTCTCTTGACAAGCAGTACTTGTGTATTCTGAGAAGGGATGAGTAGGGCCAAGTTCGTCAGGACACTGGCTTAGTTTGCAAGAGCAACTCCTGGGGCCTGAGATTGCCATCCCATCATTCAGTCAGCCAAGACAAGCCCATCCTCCTACCTCATTAATGATAATATATTCCTTCCCCTCCAAGCACCTGATTTTCAGACTCTGATAATTTCTGCCCACCTCAATACCTATCAATCAGACTTTATGTAACAGCGTGCTGTTCATTTCCCAAAATAAAATCTATTCTTCAGAACAGCTATAAGTGGAACAGGCTCACTGTTGTTAGATCTTAGGGAGAACCAGACTTCCAAAGGCCAACTGTAGCTGCATATGTATAGATAGGAACATGGAATGGGGGAAGTCTAATTATGTAAAGAAAATCAGTGAAAAGTTTGCCTCTAGGATGGCCATCCATCCCAAAGCGTCTCTGAAAATGGGAGACGCAATTCCACGTAAACCCTTCTGAAATTCTACCAACTATTTTGTGAGTGTTTGAACTATTCAATCAGGCCTGAACTAGGAGAATTCTCTTCATTAAAAAGGGTTGAAACTAGGGTGTGTGGAAAGGTGTGAGAGACGTGAATGATTCAATTGGATTTGAAACCATAAGTTTTCCAGTTCACTCCCTAATACTGTAAGACACACATTAATGAGGCTTGGGTATCATGCTACAGTGTCAGTGAGCATTATTACCATGTCACTCTGAGCTCCAGCCTTTTATAGTCTATAGTTTCGAGACAGTTGGGCCCATTTCTTCCATCACTATCAGTTTCAATAGGTGACACTTTACCCAGGACACTAGGTGGCAGCAAATTGCTGACCTAAACAACTGGCACGGGGCAAAGGGCCTTGAACCCATTCACCAGTACTGAAGAGAGAGAAGGTAGAGAAAAGACCAGATAAACAGAAGCAGCTGCAAGGTTTCCAAGGCACAGTGACATCCCTGGTTTCCTCCTCCAAGTTTTGAAGCTCCTTGAGCTAAATTTACCACCAAACTCTACAGATCAGATTTACACATCTAATCAGATTGAAGCATTTTCTAGTGTAAACTATGTCTGGTTTAATTACTTCCTTGGAATAAAAAAAAATGGCTTTACCATATTACAACTTTGATTATTCATCTCAAAAGGTTACCTATAAATTTGTGTTGCCAACTAATTTCTTTCTAGTTTAAGATATGCTTGTGGGGGCTGGAGAGATGGCTTAGTGGTTAGGGGCCTTTGTTTTTGCAGAGGGTCCAGGTTCCATTCTCTGTGCCCACAACTGCTCACAACTGTCTGTAACCCCAGTTCCAGGGGATCTGATGCCTTCTTCTGTCCTCCGCAGGTACCGTAAGCAAGTGGTACACATACTTGCATGTAGGCAAAACACTCACACAAATCCTCATAAAAAGAATAGTTTGCTATCTGTTTTACATAGAGATATTTTAAACCTATAAGTAAGCTAGCATATTCACTATAGTCTAGTACAGGTAAAACTGAGGCTTGGGATTTGACCCCCAACATTGCAAAAGAACAGCAACAAATACACACACACACACACACACACACACACACACACACACTGTTCAACTGTGCATAGGTACCACTTGCTATTTACTAAGACCACTTCCTGTGAGAGGCTGTAAGACCATCACTACAGTTGTAAATAAGAAGCAAGAATTGAAGTGATTAACTCTGACAGTGAGAAAGTGCCAGCCTCACCCTTAGCTTTGCTGAAAACATGGACAACAGGAGAGCTGAAGCGCCTTAAGCTGGTGGCCCATTAAGAATAGAATAAGGCGTAGGGTTGGTGAAGATCGTTTCCCAATTTGTTGGTTGCTGATTTGTCCTTTTGACAGTGTCTTTTGCCTTACAGAAACTTTGTAATTTTATGAGGTCCCATTTGTCTATTTTTGATCTTAGAGAATAAACTATTAGTGTTCTGTTCCAGAACTTTCCCCCTGAGCCAATGTCCTCAAGGTCTTCCCCTGTTTCTTTTCTATTAGTTTTAATGTGTCTGGTTTTATGTGGAGGTCCTTGATTCACTTGGAGTTGAGTTTAGTACAAGGAGATAAGAGTGGATCAATTCTCATTCTTCTGCATGTTGACCTCCAGTTGAGCCAGCACCATTTGTTGAAAAGGCTATCTTTTTTCCACTGGCTGTTTTCAGTTCCTTTGTCGAAGATCAATTGGCCATAGATGTGTGGGTTCAATTCTGGGTCTTCAATCCTATTCCATTGATCCACCTCCCCATCACTGTACCAATACCATGCAGTTTTTAATACTATTGCTTGAGGTCCAGGATACTGATTCCCCCAGAAGTTCTTTTACTGTTGATGATAGTTTTAGCTATCCTGGTTTTTTTTGTTATTCCAGATGAATTTGAGAATTGCTGTTTCTAACTCTATGAAGAACTGAGTTGGGATTTTGATGGGGATTGCGTTGAATCTGTATATTGTTTTGGGCAAGATTGCCATTTTAACTATATTAATCCTGC
The DNA here is from genome assembly GCA_964023405.1 of Apodemus agrarius. Lineage (NCBI taxonomy): Eukaryota > Metazoa > Chordata > Mammalia > Rodentia > Muridae > Apodemus > Apodemus agrarius. Next base: position 21,084,193 of record OZ030019.1, read on the forward strand.
CAACCCACGAGCATGGAAGATTTTTTCCATTTTCTGAGGTCTTCTTCCATTTCTTTCTTCAGAGACCTGAAGTTTTTGTCATACAAATCTTTCACTTGTTTGGTTAGAGTCACCCCAGGATACTTTATATTGTTTGTGGCTATTGTGAAGGGTGTCATTTCCCTAATTTCTTTCTCAGCCTGCTTATCATTTGAGTATAGGAAGGCTACTGATTTGCTTGAATTGATTTTATAACCAGCCACTTTGCTGAAGTTGTTTATCAGCTGTAGGAGTTCTCTGGTGGAGTTTATTGGGTCACTTAAGTATACTACATCTTCACCAACCCTACATCTGACAGAGGGCTAATATCCAATGTATACAAAGAACTCAAGAAGTTAGACCCCAGAAAACCAAATAACCCTATCAAAAAATGGGGTACAGAGCTAAACAAAGACTTTTCACCTGAAGAAATTCGGATGGCTGAGAAACACCTTAAAAAATGTTCAACATCATTAGTCATTAGAGAAATGCAAATCAAAACAACCCTGAGATTTCACCTCACACCAGTCAGAATGGCTAAGATTAAAAACTCAGGAACAGCAGGTGTTGGCGAGGATGTGGAGAAAGAGGAACACTCCTCCACTGCTGGTGGGACTGCAAGCTGGTACAACCACTCTGGAAATCAGTCTGGCGGTTCCTCAGAAAACTGTACACGATACTTCTGGAGGACCCAGCCATACCACTCCTGGGCATATACCCAGAAGATTCCCCAGCATGCAATAAGGATACATGTTCCACTATGTTCATAGCAGCCTTATTTATAATAGCCAGAAGCTGGAAAGAACCCAGATATCCCTCAATGGAGGAATGGATACAAAAAATGTGGTATATATACACAATGGAGTACTATTCAGCCATTAGAAACAATTAATTTATGAAATTCTTAGAGAAATGGATGGAGCTAGAGAACATCATACTAAGTGAAGTAACCCAGTCTCAAAATAATACCCATGGTATGCACTCACTGATAAGTGGATATTAGCCTAGAATCTTGGGATACCAAAGACACAATCCACATACCAAATGATGTCTGACAAGAAGGAAGGCGTGGACCCTGGTTCTGGAAAGGCTCAAAGCATCAGTGTAGGGGAATACCAGAACAGGGAAGTGGGAAGAGGTGGATGGGGGAACAGGGGGAGGGAAAAGGGCATGTGGGACCTTTGGGGGCCAGGGAATCAGAAAAAGGGAAATGAAATGTAAATATAGAATATATCCAATTAAAAAAGAATAGAATAAGGCAAACTCAATAATATAAAGAGTAAAATAAGCAGCATAAAAAGGAAAGAATAAAAATGAACATTTTAGATGAGAATGCTTTGAGAAGCAGGTACTGGACATGCTTATATAACTGGCTACTTTTGAGCTCCCAGGACATACTGGAGTCACGGTGGTTGTGAGAAGAAATGCTGAAAGGGAAAAGTTAAATTCCGAATGATGGAGAAGGTCCTGGGGTGTGTGTGTGTGTGTGTGTTTAGAAGACATTGTGTTTGAGGCAAATCTCTTATCCATTACCACCAACTTACAAATGACAAAGTTGTAAAAGGAGGAAAACTTGAATTTCAGTTCATTAGTATTTGAAGCTTTTAGACTGATTCAGACTGTTTCCATTTTTAAATCCCCACCAAGTCTGGAGAGTTCTTTGTGGCCACTGGAGATCTTTGTGAAGTCTACATGAAGAAATAGGAGATAATTGTACTTCCAGGAGAGTGTAAGAATATTCCTTAGGTCTATATATCTATCAAAAACAAACAAAAACTGAGCACACTTTGGGCCTTGTGGGAAGACTCATATTCTCCACATGGCTGTTTATCCTCATACACCAACTGTACACGTGTCACCAATGGTCCACAAGACAGAATAGACTATTCAAAGCATTCCTCCTCCCTGTGGGATTCTTTAATGTCATAAGAAAGCATACAAATCATTTGCACTTACACGTTTAATGCTGGTTTGTATATAAAGAAGTGCTTTTTTTCAAATTAGAGTTGCCAGAAAAGTAATGATACATCCTTGGTGAATAAACAAGACAAATCTAAACAAATTTAAAATGACTAAGTCATCTTTTGAATTTTCAATTCTCATGTTTTCATATTCATGTTTTAAACGATAGCAGGATAATATCTCTCCTTTCTCTTGATTTTTAAAAATAGGATCTCACTACATAGTCAAGGCTTGCCTGGAGCTCTGAAATAGTTGGCCAAGGCTAACTTCAGACTGGTAGGAATCCTCCTGCCTCAGTCTTCAGAATGGTGAACTTTCAATTTGAGTCACTGTGCCTGGTGATTCTACCCTGCCTCTGTCTATCTCTATTTACATATTCTTTTATTTTTATTATTTTCTGTGTAGAAGTGTTCTGCCTTTGTGTATGCCTGTGTACTACATGTATTCAGTGCCTCTGTGAGGGTATCTGATCCCTTGGGATCAGTGTCCTCGTGGGAGCCACCATGTGGGTGCTGGGGATCAAACCTAGGTCCACTGGAAGAACAGCCAATGTTGATCAATGCTGAGCTATCGGTCCAGCCCCTGGTGATTCTCTTTTGCTTTCTTGGTCAAACATACCAACCCATGAGAGCATTCCTTTGTATCCCTGTCAATTTACTCTGATGTTTCAAATTTCCAGTGTTTTCTTATATTATGTAGAAAGCAAAGTCACCTATATTCCCAAACATCCTATGAAGACTCAAGTAATGCAATGCTTTTCCTTATAGGGTCAATGCCTAGTTTGGCACATTTTAAAAATGTACACAGTTTGTTTGTTCTATTATTTGCCAAACTACTAAGTCAGTCATCGCGGTATAAGACTTACTTTCACTTGGCCAGTCTCTGAATGTTGGGTTTACAGTAAAAGATCGTTGCTAAGAGTAGCCTTTGACCATGGTGAACATGGTTTCCCCTCAGCGAAAAAATGAGGACCACTAGAGGTCACTGCAGTTATTAGCAAGAAGGTGGCTAAAGCCATATGCCTTATAGCACAAGACCTTTCAAACCCTAACAGTTTACCAGCCACAGGAGCATGACAAATGATGAATTTAAATACCCCAATGGTCTGTGTAAATGCACTGCTGGCCCCTCTGCCCTGCTTTCCCATTGAGAGGTTCCTTTCCCCCCCAAACCCCCGACAGGTCATTTGGGTCTTGCTGAAGACTGAGCAGCAGATCATCATTACAGCAGCCCTGGCTGTTGTGTGTTTATGTGTCCAGCAAAATCACAAGGTTTTATATTGCTATCAAGCTTACTTGTCCCTGCTGCCCTGCGAGAACTGTCACCATCATTTTATAGACCATGAAAACAAGGCCCCTAGGACTGACACAGCTAATGATGAAATTGGTACTGAAACAAAAGCTCTCTTTTAAACATCAACTTGATACCATTACCAACACAGGAAGGCATTTGTCCATCTCTTTCCATTTTAAATGATTGATGATGATGATGATGATGATGATGATGATGATGATGATGAGCCAGAGCGAGATCAAGTGAGGCGGGGGAGGCCAGGGCTGCTGTAATGATGATCTGCAGAGGTCAGAGGATGACTTTTGTAGAGTTGCTTCTCTTTCACCTTTATGTGGGTTCACTGGGGTGGAGGGTGGGGACGGACAAGAACAGATCTTCCCAACCTGCATTACCACTGGATCAGCACCACAGCAGTGTCATGGATTCGAAGCCAAGAAGAAGCCTTTTCTAGAACCTCTCAGAACGTGGGCAGAGACCCAGGAGCTGTGACTCACCCCCTACTCCAAGCAGCTGAAAGCCCTATTGGCTCATTAAAGAACTATCTTTCTTCTTCTTCTTCTTCTTCTTCTTCTTCTTCTTCTTCTTCTTCTTCTTCTTCTTCTTCTTCAAGGAATGATGGTATCTACATATTTACATAATACCAGTGTCTGTGGCATGCCTGGCTTAGCAGATGAAGAAATGGGACCTGAGAGTATTGAAAGACGCTCGCCCTAGGTTACAAAGCAAGTCCACGCAGAGCGCCGACCCATAATTCTCCATTTCCACTTGGTCCTCCGCCGCCCAGAACTTTGCTTGATCATTGTTGGCACTGACCTTGGAAGCCCCTCTTAGAGCTTTTCCTCCGGGGACACCCACACTCAGAAAGGGAACAGAGATGAAGGCGTACCCTAACAAGGGGGTAGGGTATCTCACGAGAGACCCTTTTGCACACCGACCCCTTTAAAAGACCACAGCTATCCCTCCTGCGGGTGTCACGCTTGGCACCTGACTGGTGTGTGCCTTTGGAATGGAAAGCCAAGAGGCTTTCAAAGTTTGGTATATAATAACAGGAAAAAAAATGAAACAAAGGAACATTTCCAGCAGCCATCCCCACCTCTGAGCTGTTCCTTTGCAATGGTGGCCAAGGCTCTGCATACCTAAATTCCCCAGAGAGCAGAGGAGACTATAAACCCACAGCCACTGTTTGCTCTGCTCCATGGCAGAGGAAATACTAATTGTTAAAAAACTAAACAAAACAAAAAAACCAAAAAAACAAAAAAACTTTCGCTTCTAGCACAACTTGCTGGGATTTTAGAATGTTCTAGAATGTTAAATGGAACTAAGGAGGTGAAAATAATGAAACAACAGGATATTTATCTCGTGACTCCTCCCACTGACCATTGGAGTAGTTTTTGCTAGAAAAAGAAAAGTTAGAGTGTCATTTGCAGTTTTTAGTTTTAACATATAAAGGCAACAATGTTAGCAGATTATAGGTTCTCCGTCCCTTGAGGCTGGCAAACAGGACTTAAAAGGAAAAGAAAATGTCTCAGACAGGATGACACATACCTATGATCCCAGACTGAAGCAGAAGAATCCCCAGGAGTTTAAGGCCCATTTGGGTTACAATAGTGAGATCACATCTCAAAACCAAACCCAAACAAAACAAGAAAAGTAGGTAAGATAGTATATTGTATGTAGCAGTCTGTAGTCCACACTTGAGAAGTTTATTCATTGTTAAAACTTAAGGGAATTTTCATACCAAAAAAATTATGACTTTTGCTCTAAAGCATCTCAGATTAGCAGAATTCAATTCTCCAGGCAGTGGGAATGGTGGGGAATTCTCTGGAAAGGATGTCAGAAGCATCGGTCTATGGCATCTGCCACAGTCCTCTGGGTCTCTCCTTATGCAATCTGAAAACAGTGCTGTCTGTGCTAGTTCATTAATCTCGGTCGGCCTAGAACTCCCACTGGCCCTAAACTTGCACCGATTCTCCCCCTTGTACCTTCCGAGTGTTGTGATTGCAAGCAGGATCTACTGCATAAGGCTTAATATTTTTTTCTTTGATAGTGCAATTTCATACTATAGATATTTTGTAAAGACAAAATGAGCATCTAAGGCAAATAGAGAAATTCAAGACATTTTTATGACATTACTTTCAGCTAATGATTCTGTTACATAGTCCTGCTTTGTAGCAGAAGGATGCATACCATTTTTTTGTGGGGACGTGCATAATTGCAAACAGGAGGTAATGCTACATTATTTACTTTAAATCCCTGCATTGGCCTGGAGTCCTCAGTGGCCTGTGCCTTCTTCTTGCCAGGACAAAAGCCCTGGCATCTTTGACTCCCTTTCTTCTCTCCTGCTCCGCCCCTAACCAGATTCCATTCCAGTAGGAAAGAGCACCATGATTTTTAATCTCTGAGATCTATCTCGAGCCTGTCCACCTCTCACTACCTCTGTTGGCACCTGTCTGGTGCTAAGCAGCACACAGACTGCTGAGAAAATTTACCTGCTTCAAAGTGAACAACCATCCACAGATCTATTCTTAAGGCAGCAGAGAGAAGGGCGGGTTAGACCCTGTCCCTCTTCCAAGCCCTCCTGTGTCGCCTACCTGACTAGGAGATGAAAATTCCTCCAGTGGGCAGGAAGCCCTCTGCCTAAGGCCACGCTGGGTTTCTCACAGTTCCATAGTCGTCCTCTCCTCTCAGAGATGTCACGGCTGGGTTCCTGGTGTCAGGAGCCATTTTCTCTGGTCGTGCTCACAAGTTCTCCCAGTGTAACTCACTCTCTTGGGTGCCCTAGAGGTGAGTCCTTGGGTGGCATCTTCTTTCCCTAGCGGCCCATTTAAAATAGAAAGCTGCCCCAACTGCCACACAAGATACTTCTCTGTTTTGTTGGTCTCTAAACTTAACTTACCAACTTCCAACTTCCCACCCTCTGATATATAATTCACTTATTTCTTTGCACGCATGCGTGTGTGTGTGTGTGTGTGTGTGTGTGTGTGTATGTGATACTCTCCTCATTCTTCATTATCTGTCAGCCTTAAAAGGGATGGCTGCTTCTCTCTCTTGTTTTCTGCTTATGCCCAGGTCTTAGAGTTGTGCTAGACATAGTTCTTGCTCATTGAAGAATCACTGAATACACGATATAGTCCATACCTAGACATTTGCAGCTTCCAGTATGTGACTTCTAACACCAGATCAGTTACCTGGTCAGTTATACCTATTCCATGAACTCTCAAGACAGGTATATCATGCACCTTTTGTAGGATAACATAAGGCATTAAGTGGCTGTCTTCTTCAGTGTCCAATAAGCACTGGGGACAGTCAAGACCTGAGTTGCTGTGATGGTTTGTATATGCTTGGCCCAGGGAGTGTATTAGGAGGCATGGTCTTGTTGGAGTAGGTGTGTCACTGTGGGTGTGGGCTACCAAGACCCTAGACCTAGCTGCCTGGAAGTCAGTCTTCTAGCAACCTTCAGATGAAGATGTAGAATTCTCAGCTCTGCCTGTACCATGCCAGCCTGGATGCTGCCATGTTCCTGCCTTGATGGTAATGGACTGGACCTCTAAACCTGTAAGCCAGTCCCAATTAACTGATGTCCTTATTAGAGTTGCCTTGGTCATGGTGTCTGTTCACCACAATAAAACCCTAACTAAGACAGTTGCTCTCCCGATGGCATTGTTTTCATATCTCCTCCCACACACACCTCTTCAGAAGAAAGTGGTAACTTTCAAAGTTGGGTTGCTATTATTTTGGAATAAAGTATGTTGTTGTTTACCTGAGGCTCATAATTTCCATTCTGCATTATAATTTGTTTTTCAGACAGTGTTTTCAATTACAGGTGTATGCCACTATTCCTGGCTTAAAATTATTACTTAAAAGCCATGTGTAGGGCTGGAGAGACAGCTCAGAGGTTAGGGACATAGACTGCTCTGCTCTTTCAGAGGTCCCGAGTTCAATTCTCAGCAACCACATGGTGGCTTACTACCATCTGTAACGGGATCCTATGCCCTCTTCTGGTGTGTTTGAAGACAACTATAGTGCACTCATATATACAGAATAAATAAATATTTAAAACAAAACTCACAGGGTTTGCCTTTGCCTTCCAGGCTTAGGAGATGACTCAGTGGGTAAAAAGCTTGATACACAAGTACAAAGACTTGTGTTTAGATCCCAACGCCAATCTAAAAACTGGCACAACTCTGTAATCCCAGCTCTGAAATCTCAGCTCTGGGGAGGTAGAGAAAGGCAGATCCTAGAACTTGCTCGCAGAATTGGTGAGTTCCATGTTGAGTGGGAAGCCCTGTCTCAAAACAGAGCATAAGAATGAGAATGACCATAGAAGATACCTAAATTCAACCTCTGGCCTTCACAGGCACATACACACATGTGCCCATGTACCTATATATACAAGTATCAACACACATATATACAACCATAAACACATATACACATGCATATATGTATATGCATACACAGACATATACATGCATACACATGTATAAACACACACATACAAATACATACACACACATACACATATACACACATATACACTCATATACATGTGTACATACACACATGCACATATAAACACACATACACATATACATACACACATGTACATACACATAAACATGCATATATACACATACACATGCATATACATATACACCCCCCCACATACACATGCATGCACCCATGCACACATACACATACACACATACACATATACATACCCATACCCACACATATACATGCATACACATATATACACATGTACACACATATTCATACACATACACACACATACACATGCATACATACAGCACACAGGCATACACACACACACACACACACACACACACACACAAAATCAAGAATAGGAAAAATAAAAGGAAAGTCCCTCCAGTGTCAGAATAGTCCTATTGGACCTTCAGGAATTTCTCTTGAATTAACATGGCAATTCGGTGCACTTCCTTTATTCTGTTATACTAGAAGTCAAGGCAAATCACCTTTCAGGAAGCTCTGAGACCAGGACAACTGTGGCCCTTGCGAAAACGATCAAGTTTGTGGGGTAGTGCTCCAACTGCATCTCTGTTTACCCAGGTACCTGGGAATGATAAGGAGCCCTGATGCTATCAAGATGTCACCCTCATCAGGATGCATGATGTGGTAAGACGGAGGAGGCTGTTTTTCCTGCTGCTTTTCCCAGGGTAGCTTTCAGAAAGCAAGACATCAGCTCTGTGAAGCAACACTCCCTGAGCTTATTCACAATACCGTGGCCATAACAGATAGAGAGGTTCAGAAGTTATCAGATCTGGGTTTTTTTTTCCCCTTCTGGCAGGATGACACCATCTATACGCCATGTTTAGGAGACAACTCACAGGCTCTGATGCTCTCTATCATTGTAGCTCCAGCGGTAATATTAACTGTCTGTGCCATGCCTGGCTTAGGTCCTGGCATTCCCAGGAAGAACACAGCTTCCATAGGGCCATAAAACAATCCGAGGAGGACTATAATTAGCAGGCTGAATTAAATGTTCTAAGTGCACGGAAGAAAACATAACCAAGTTCACCTGGACATGGTGCGTCTGAAGAATGGGAAGAGCGAGGAGGAATATAAAAATAACGTTTTGGAGAAGTCTGACTTTGTGCATAAATTGAAGAATACACTTACTATTTCCTTGTAGAGACTTCTGAAAATGCTATTCTAGGCCGTCTCGATTTAAGAAGCACGAGGAATGGCCCTCATGCCATGGGTGAAGGATGATGAGAAACTTCCCTTCGTGAATGTGCAAAGGATAAAGAGGAGGAAGAGGCATTTAGAAAAATAGATGAGTACAGATCTTAAATGATTCACTGTGTTGCAACGAGAATTTTCACAAGGATTTGGATTTTATCCTCAAGGCAATGGGGAGCATTCAAGTGTTTTAAGAAGGGCAGCAGAGAGATAAGATTTATCACCTAGAAAGATCGCTCTGGCACGGCTGGGAAGAGGGGCTGGAGGCTAGCCAAGACAGAGACAAAGGCATGAGGAAACCTCAATTTGCCACCAGGAGGGAGGGAATGGGACCGTTGCTATGTTGGATGTAGAGAGGGGGATAGGAGTGGTAGAGATGGGGAGGAAAGACCAAACAAAACTTGCTGTTTCCTGGGAGTAAGAAACAAGAGAAGACAGACTTTAACACGAGTAAAATCACTTGAGCAAAGGAACGGAGGAAGCGGTCTGACCTGGGTATCACAACATTTAAAGATGAGAAAGACCAGAGAAGACCTCCAGAAGAGCAAGACTGATAGATATAGAGTTGATTTCTAGAGATGAGACCATTTGAAGGAGAGAAATCATTCACTAACATCACACGGGACAGAGAGCGAGGTAAGGTCAGGATTGAGGGGAGTTTACTGATTCATCATGGAACAGATAAAAAGATCTATCTAAGGGCAAGCAGGGGGAAGATGGCATGTTGTTTTAATAAAAGAGTGTGCACATATGTGTGCATGCCTGAGTATATGCCTGTCTGTGTGAGCATGTGTTGACATACGTGGAGGTGTTTGTGTATGGGTGTGTGTGTACATGTGTTTGCTCTTCCAGAGGGAGAAGAGTTAAGCTTTCTCTCAGAACCCAGGGAATAGAGTTCTTCACACTAATTCTGATCAATATGCAAAAGAGGATGGAGAGAAGTACCCTAAGTTTGGAGTGAGGTTGGAAGGGTCTGGATACATGTGATTGGAGGGAGGTTTGGCTCCCTCCGCAAGGAGGGGGTGAAGGCACTCTCCTAGGAGGCCGAGAACTGAGGTGGGGGAAGACAGAACTAAACTGAATATTTTCATGCTTCTTTCTCCTGAGAAATACAAACTAGCTCAGCTTCTGTCAGCGAGTAGCTGCAGGGTGGTGCTGAATGGTTCAAAGATCAAACTGTGGAGTTTGTCACTTGTGTGGGGGTCCAATTGAGTTGGAAATTATTAATGGCCATGCCCTGCCCCGGGCTACTGCATCTCTTGTGAGTCCTTTCTTAGTCTTCAAAGTTCCGTCTGGCCATGTTTTGTATGTCTCTGCAATCTATGATAGAAAAGATATCCTAATATTTTACCAATGTTTTGAATCTTAAATGGTTAGAGTATACAACATGTTTGATAACTGCTTGCCCCAGGGATGGGTGCTATTTGGAATACCATAATCTAATTCCTAGAAGAAGAGCTAAAGCTAACTTAAGTGAAAATTTTATGCCACTGAAGTTAGTTTCCCCTTCTTCTGTATATTCTTTTCAACCTGGTTTTCTGCCTCTTGGCATCTTTGCTATCTATTTGTATTATCTGTCTTCCATGTCTTTCGGCAATTGCCTTCATCTTTGAAACAGTCATTTTACCTGGTATGGTGGTGCACAGCTAAAAATCTTAGGTCTTGTGTTCAAGGCCAGCCTGGGCCTCCACAGTGAATCCTAAGCTAGCCAGGGTTCCATAAAGAGACTCTGCTTTAAAAGGAGTCAAAAGAGTCATCTTTGCTCTCCTCGATGCTGTCATTTCCTACCGAAGCACCGCCTCCATCACCAATCTAATGGCACAGCATGTACAACGTGACTCCTGCCAAACGTGTTAGCTTTCAAAATGGCGGACACCACCATGAGCCCGGAGAAGCCAGCTACCCTGATACTTCTTTCTGGGCAACTCTGCTTTAGCATCTCTGTTAATTCCCTCATGTAGCTTCTCAAGGACAAAGTCGCCATCACCAGATTTTCCTTCCTGGCAATCAGCTGACCTTGTCCACTATTTGGGAAGGAAGTGAAGAAAAAAAAAAGAACACTTGGTACAATTCTTTAGTATATACCGAGCTGGTATGCATTTGACGGGCATCCATGCTGCAAGGTGCAAGTTACTTACACACCTCACTTCCTGGCTGCATAGTAAACCTCCACTTTGGGGCAAAGCCTTTGCTTCCTGTATCTACTGGAGCTGGTGCTGACAGGAGAGATGTGTGAGGATTCTCTGCAATTCTTTTACATTTATTATTGTCAACACTGAGCTTTTAAACACCCATGGAAAGTCTAGCATCCAGCGATGGCCTTCTGTCTTTGTAAGCAGATACCAACAGGAGGAGAGGAAGCACCAACACAGAAAAAGAGAAGCCTTAAGCCAAGGGCAAAGCAAAGGTGCCAGTGTAATTTCTAGGGGGCCACCAGAGTAGGTTTCTTTCCGCCTAGGTTGAGTACAGTAAGTCACTCTGCAGAGGCTCTTCCCTGGATATGCTGCAACTTTACTGAATAATTCCGGGTGGTTCTTCTAGTGTTTGGAAAGGTAAACATTCTCAGAACCAGAGAGCTACTTCTCCTTAGAAGCCAAGTCATTCTTTTGCTGTTGTTCTTCTTAAGTGCTATGAATAAATTAAGAAATGACATCCCTTTGCCCAATTAGGAGACCCTGGTGCCAAAACAGAGAACTTGTATTTTTTAATCTACCCTTCTAAATAACTTTCTCTCTCTCTCTCTCTCTCTCTCTCTCTCTCTCTCTCTCTCTCTCTTTCTCTCTCTCTCTCTCTCTCTCTTTTCGAGACAGGGTTTCTCTGTGTAGTCCTGGCTGTCCTGGAACTCACTCTGTAGTCCAGGCTGGCCTTGAACTCAGAAATCCGCCTGCCTCTGCCTCCCAAGTGCTGGGATACAGGCGTGCGCCACCATGCCCAGCTCTAAATAATTTTTTTAAAAAGACCTTTCTCTTGATGACTCTACCATTTATATTTTTTAGGGGCATCTATGGAAACTGGTAAGTACTCAGGCTGGGTTTGCCGGATGGATGCTGGGACCTGCTCACTTGAATCTCCCTTCCCTAAGACTTTCCCACCTGATTCCATCTCTCCCTTTCTCACTGTTGGAGACACAGAGATGGTACATCTGGGTTTCCAATCCGATCTTACCCAGGGCTGTCCATCCGCCAGTCAAAGTGAACAGACATAGAGAGACAAAGAGCCCCCCTCTCACGTCACCCTCCCACACACCACGTGTTCCTCAGCTTCTCTGGGGTCTTTTGCCTCTTCTGCTTCTGTTTAACTTTTCCTTTTCTCTCTTTCCCTCACAAACCAGTATCCATCAGAAAGCTATGTCCAAATTAAGATTCTGAAGAAAAGAAAGGAGGAGGAGGAAGAGGAAGAGAAAGAAGAGGAGGAGGAGGAGGAGGAGGAGGAGGAAGAGGAGGAGGGGGGGCAAAGGTCCCAGTCCCCGCCCAGCAGCACAGGTTCCATATCCTTTGGGCTAGGTTAAGGTTTTAAAAAACAATGACTTCTGAGCTGACACCATGTGTAGAGAAGAAACAACCTCAGGAGAATTTTGCAAAAATTGCAACATGCTTGGGATGGTCGGGATTTAACTTTGTGTGATCATCACCCCTAAAAATAGTTTGCTTTTCTCTTGCTAATAATATTAGAGAACACTGATAAAGTCAGCTGAGAGGGTCGAAAGAGGGAAGCCCATAAATTACAGCATTCCATTACCTCAAAAAGCCACAAACATGCATATTGGGAAATAGCAAAAATTACAGGCCACAAAGTCTGTGGTATGAAAGGGTAGGAAATTTCTTACAGAATCTGCCTGGTCTCTACCTGAATCAACTCTAAAAAATGCTAGTTCCCGTATACGGGTAAACTCATCTAGTGTAAAAAAAGAAAGAAAAAAAAAGGCGAGGGAAAGCCCAGCTTGTTCTTCAGACTCAAAGCAGCCGGGCTGGAGACTGCCTTTGTATAGAAAGGCTCCTGTCTGGCAGGACTGGCAACAGAATTTGAAACCCGAAGAAGCACAAGCATCTGTAGTTCCGGCGCCCCCTACTGGCGATAGGAGGTGGAGACAGGAAAATCCATAGCCGCTTCCAGCCAGCTTGCTGGATGAAGAGAACCCAAGTTAAACAAGGTGGAAAGCTGTTCTCTGACCTACACACGAGCACTCACACACAGGTACATGCACACTCGCACATACCACACACAAACGAAGCTTAATAATAACAATGATAATGATAATGGCCCACTGAAATTCCACCCAGGGAACTTTGTTCCTGGAGCCCCAGCCCATGTGTCTTCCACCAAGTGATGGACCGGGGATTCCTCTGCTTACGGATGCCTAAGAGGACTGGGAGCCCCCTGCGCCGGATTTATGATGCTTTCAGTCTTAGTCTGAGGGGTTTTTTTTTTTTTTTCAGTGGGTAGTGGTTAATGCAGAGGCTCCTAAGTGTCCAAGTACGGAGTGAAAATGGGTGTCAGTGCTCAACCACGGATAGAACATCTCTATTGCTCCTCACCTCCGCCCACCAAAGCTCAATGAACAAGACAGAATGGGGGTGGGGGTGAGTAAGCCAAACCATGGTGGGGGGAGTGCTGTCTGTGGACTGCATTTCTGATGCACAGACGAACTCACAGAAGCTATAAATAACTACACAAGACCTGCTCAGGACCAAGCCGGTTAAAAGGCCGGTCTTGGATAGGGGAGAAACTACTGAGAGCCCATCCCTAGCCGAGAAACGTTTGGTTTGCCCAGAGCATCTCAGCCAATACTCTATCTCTTTAGGCAAAGGTAAAAGGCGGAGACACACTTTCAAATTAGTCTTCTGAAGGTCCGCGTTTAAAAAGCCTGGATTCTAAAAAGAATAGAGAGGCAGCTTTCCACCTTGCTTCTGATGCTTCCTCCTTTGGGGTCCTCAGAGATCACTGTATTTTTTCACCTAGACAGAACTTCAAGTAGAGTAAAAATATAATAATGGATTGTAAAAAAAAAAAGTGATATATCCGAGAGAGCCAAAAAATATTTACACACGTGGTTTACAAAACAGCAATTAAAAAATAGAGAATTGCCAGCATTTTTGAAACCATCCTTCTTTCTTGTAAAGCTTAACAATCTAATTCATCTTTTTCATTGTTAGAGCTCGCTACTTTCTTTAATTTCCTGTGCAGTTTAGCCTCTGAACCAACTTAACTTTACAGGTTCACTCATCCCCTATCGTGTGTGTGTGTGTGTGTGTGTGTGTGTGTGTGTGTGAGAGAGAGAGAGAGAGAGAGAGAGAGAGAGAGAGACAGAGACAGAGAGACAGAGAGAAAGAGACAGAGACAGAGATAGAGAAAGACAGAGTCAGAGACAGAGAGAGAGACAGAGACAGACACACACACATACACATACACACACACACACACAGAACAAATGAGCTGCTTTGGGGAGTCAGCTGATACTTTCATGTAATAAGTAGCGAGAACTGTCATTCTTCCTCGGATGAGAACAGGCTGTTCTTTTAGGGGAAAAACACCTAATAAACTATGATGTGTTTTTCAAATATTTAACCAGGGAGAACATCAACACGTGTATAAGGGGAGACATCTAGGAGGAAACCCCAGCACTAGAATTCCACCTCTCGCCCCTTTGTGGCCCACTTCCTCCTATTTTGTGATCAACACTCGACTCTCTATTATGCAGAACCTCCGTGAACAGCTAATGTTCTAAGGAAGTGCAGTGTGACGTAGGGCTTCCCACACAGGGCAGTCCTGCCAGCCAGCTGTTGTCCTTCGAAGCCCTGTCCCTTTCACAGTGCCCCATCTTGGGTATCCAGAGCCCCTGCTCCCTTCCTATCCTCTTGTACATTTTCAAACAAATCATCCCCCGCCCCCGGATTAAGCTTATGATGGGACTTTTAAAATCATTTTCTACCAAATTGTCAGTGTGGCAAAGAAATAAAGGTGGTCTCTGAGAGGAAGCAGGCAGTGCAGTGTGGTTGGTGTAAATGAATTCATTTGTGTCCCATAAGGGATATAAATGCAAACAGGAAGAATAACAGTCAGCTGGTAACCCCGCATTCCCACCACTCAGTTTTAGAAATAAACTTCATCTGTAGGATTAGTGCCCTTTGGATAACTTCATAGATTTAGGAGGCTTCTTGTACTGATGTCTGCCCCAGAGGTAACCAAAGGCAGGCGTTTTAGGTCACTCCCTCCCTGGCTTTCTTTTCTAACACACAGATTCAGTCTAAGTAAAAATCCAATTTACCTTTTGACTTGGGTGGGAATTTATATACATGGAATTCTACCTACAGTTGTACTTCCCGAAGCTTCTTTTCTTTTGACCAAATCTGCATTTCAGGTGTTCCCTTATATCAACGCACCCATCCTGATGGGAATAGCCTGATGTGCTATTCTTTTGTACAGATTAACATATTCTGCCTTTTACAGACATCCCATTGTTCCAAGCATAAGATTACCTCAAAGAGAGAGTTCACAGAGAGGTTCAGATGGAAATCTGGTGTAGATTTTTTTCCCCGTTACACATACTCAAGATTCTTTGGTGATAAACTCAAGCTTCCTAGGTCCTAGGCTATGATTAATCAAAATTCCGGGGAGTCCAAACCTGGTTTCCAAAGGTTTGAACATACATAAGCTCCCTCCAGTCAGCCCCCCACAGCCTCAGCACATGTACTGATGCCCAGTGCTTTGCTGCTTTGTATCTGGGGGATGTGAATTGGAGCCCAATGGTCCTGCCTACGTGTTTCGCTCTTCGTTGAAAGAGATAAGCATCTTGTGTTACCAGCCATGTATCTCTTTCCTTGTCTTTGGAATTTTTTTTTTTAATTCTAGTTTCCATTGAATGGTAAAATGTAGGAACTTTAAAATGTCCATACCATGTCTGACTTATTACAGAAGTTGCTCCCCAAAAGTGTTACTCATAGCTGGATTGAGATAGTATTTGGGAAATGTGGCAATGTGGTTTACAAAAGAATTCCACATGACAAGTCTACTGGGGATCCTAAGGGATTTGCCTTTGTGGAGTTTGAAACAAAAGAGCAAGCAGCAAAAACCATCGAGGTTCATACTTCTGTGGGACCTCGAAAAGTAAAGAAACAAGACACAGGATTAGCTAGAAGCACTGTCTTATGGAAATCTTTTTTCTAGACTTAGAATTCTGCTCTACTGAAGAGGAGGAGGAGACGGGAGACAGAAAAGGTGACTCGCTCCCAAAGATGAAGAGAAATTGTAAGAAAAACAAGGAGGCGCATAAGATGGGTGAGGAGGTTATCGCATTGAGAGTGCTGCCCACGCAAGTACCCTTTCTTCGTGGCCACCGACTCAGCTCCAGTCTCTGGAATTCTTTCTGGGGACTTTTTACTGATTTATTTATTTATTTATTTATTTATTTATTTATTTATTTCCTCCTTGAATTTAATTCGTTGAAACTCATTAAATATAATAGGCCTAGAGATAGGTAAGTATTTTTGCTTGTGTGTATTTTATTTACATCTCTGCATTATAATATGCTATAATCCTATGTTCTTGCTTCATGGCATATTATTTCACTCTCCTAAAGGACCTACTTGCATCCTCCATTTTAAAATCATTGTGGTTCTTCAGCATTTCATTTCTAGGTACGTAGTTTTCCTTTGGGGTTATGTGGTGTGGGCTTCTATATTTGTTTTCAATCTCCGAGTTCAATGCCTGAAGCATACAGTGTAAGGAGAGAGTATAATCAAAGGTTTGAAATTGTAGATGTAACATGTATGTGTATATATATGCATATATGTATGTATATATATGTATATATATAGATACAAACATAAGATATGGCATTATATATGTGTATGTATGTATATGTATGTATTAATATGTATATATATACAATCACACACACACACACACACACACACACACACACATATATATATATATATTACCTTATCTTATTTTTATTGACCTCAAACCCTACCCCTGTGATAAGTATAGTTTCTATTCTCTATGGATTTCTTCCTGTTTCTATATATTTTTGGCTCTAGCTTTGTTTATCAATGTGCAACATCATTTTATAATAAGTTTTTTTACTGTAATTTCATACTAAGTCTATGCCTAAGGGACAACATATTCTTGCTTTTCTTACTTTAGAGTATGGACATGCCAGCTATCCTGATACCCTTTATTCTTTCAAATAAGTTTCAAAATCATCTTCCTAATGTCCCATGAAAAGTCTTGTTGGCAACAGTACTGTAATGGTACTACCTTGCAGGCTCCTTTGAGTAGAGCACAGATATTATACAGATCCATAGTTTTCATCAGCTGAGTCCTTCCCTAAGCTTAAGAAGTTTCCCATATTCTTTAAATATGCCTCACAGCTATTTTGTTAGAATTATTTTTTATTAGTGCACTTTATATAATTGATCATTTTGTAAAATGAACATGTTAAGTTACCTTCCTCTTTGAGTTTCTTAAATTTGAGTTTGTTTTTGACAACCTCACACAAGTCTAGCATGCCTGCTCATCACTACCACCCCTCTACCCCTCCCATTCTTAGCTACGCCACACCTATGGATCCCTTTGTCACAGTCATGGCTTTGTTGGTGGTCTGTTCTCTTGGGTTTCCTTGATGGGTTTTGTTGTTGATGTTATTGTTGCTGTTGTTGTTGTTGCTTTGAAACCCACTGAGTATTCACCAGGCCCTCTGTGCGATCGAGAGCTGGGCCTGTGTGCTGGAGTCTGGCAGGCTCCTCTGTGGATTTATCTGAATGTTTCTGCTATGTAGAAAACGTAATACACCTTGATAACTGATTTACCATTAGTTCTTATTTTGAAACGAAACAGTTGCTGACATCTTGAATTTTTACTCTAGATAATATTATCTATTCACATGAGAAGCTGAGACAAGGAATAAGGTTTAATAGTAGAAGCCCACCCAGCATGCGAGAGACTGGCTTCCAGCCCCAGAACAATAACAAGATTAATACTGAGAAACTGATTATTTTCCTTAAAATTTTAAAACGTTTCTTTCCTTTTCCTTTTGAACACACACTTGGGACTTGTGTTACACAAAGGAACAACTGAGACTGACTGCTATATTCATAAACATAAGATGAAAATTTACATCATTATCATTATAGATGATGTTTGTGCTTTAATTTTATAGATTGGCTTTCTCACAATAAAGACATTTTGTTTATTCCTACTTGATTGATAGTTCATTTTCTTTTAATCATTGATGATATTTACATTTTATGGAACATACAGAGTTGTAATTTTATAGTTTAATCTTGTTTTAACTTGTTAAAGCAATTAAGTACGGTAACCCCGAGCCATGATTTCCCTATCTGGTTCTGTCCTGGGCTCACTTTTATTTACTTCAAGGTTGTGTAACTCTCATAAAAGTATGCTGGGAAGTAATGTGTCCTTTTCTGTTCTTGAAAGAGTTTGGGTAAGAAATGTTAGCAGTAAAATCTGGCATGAGGTTCTCTCTGTGAGTTGATTTTTAACTATAGATTCAATTGTAGTCTTGACATGTCTGAGATTTCTATTTCCTCCTGAGTCATTTCTGTGTTTTCTAAAAGCTCATACAATCCCTTTACAAAATTGTTGGCCTAAAGTTATGCATGCATAATATTTAAGATTTATTGTTTAGTTTTTGGGTTTTTTTTTTTTTTTGCAACACAACAAGTTGCCTTTGTTTTGGTATTTTCCACATTTCAACATTTAGTGGTCCTGAACTGAGTGGGGAACGTGGCGATGAGCCCGGAAGCCAGGCCCACCAATCTGCAAACATGGTGACCCACAGCTCTTCCAGGTCCCTGCTGAGGATCTCAGGAGCACCATTGAAACCTGAGTCCCGAAGGGTCAGGGTCTCGTGTTCCAGCTGTCAGGCTCTACATGAGACCCAATAGGTGGCCAGAGTGCCTGAGAGCCCCGTTCAAACCTCTTCGATGTGTAAAAGCAAGGTGATTATGGGAAAAGAGCCAACTCAGAATCGTGTGCACTTTAGACTCCCCACATGGCCTTTCTCTAGGCTTATCCACCAAGGACCCTGAGTGTTGGCTGGTCTGAGTCACCCTGGGACTTCTCTGTTCACCTCTGGACCTGAGCTCAAAGCTCACAAGCTGACGGTGTTGGCAGGACTGAGGACCTGGCATTCCCTTCCTAGGCTGGAGGCAGGTGTGGCCTGGAGCGAAGGGAGGAAGGCCAGGCTCTTCAAAGCCCATCTGATGTTGCATGGTGATGGGCAACAAGGGAGTTGAGGAGGGGGAAAGTGGCACCCCTTGATACAGGAAGCCCTGAGTTCCTCACCCGAGGCCAATTTCAGAGGGTTACATTCTAAGCTTTGCCAAGGTTGGGAGTGGAGGAATGGGGACAGTGGCTTGGATGGGGCATCACTTAAGACTTAAGAAAGCAGGGGTACAGCCAAAGCACTCCCATGCCTAGCAGTAGTCGGAACAATGGCGGCTACCTGAAACCTTCCCATCTATCCAGAGGACCACCACACAGCTGTGGCAGAGGGTGGGGCAGGCAAAGGTGAACCCAGGCCAAGTGCTAGCAGCAGGTGATTGTGTGAGCTGTTTGTTCACAGTTGTGTTAGCTGAGCCCACCGCTCCCAAAGGAAGCCGATTTCAACACCTTCTTGATCCCAGAAACTCAACCAGGTAGGCAGCGGTCACACTTGATAGCTGATGTTACACAGCACGCCTCGGGTATTTCAAATGGATAAGAAGTTAGTATCAGAGCAGTGTCTCAGGATGAAGTCTGAGGGAGTGGGGCTTCCTCCCCAGTACTTTGAGGTCTACAGATGTATCTAGAAAATTCACTACTATGGAAAAATGAAGTCTTGGGTTGGATGGAGATGGGAGGGGAGGCGGGGCTGGGCGTGGTGACTAACTGCTTTAACACAGTCCCGGTGGCTGTGGCAGCTTCCTGTTCTCTTTTGACATCATCGAGCACCGAAGTTCCTGCAGGGCGACTTTAATGCTGTGGGAATTCAACCACTTTGCCAGCATTGAGGTGGTTTTTGGATTCACCTCTCCGTTTGAATCACTCACACCACTCATATCGATTCTTGTTATAAATCTCACAGATGGGGTCCTTCTGGGTACTTAGGCCCGCATTCTATTTTAAGGCTGTGTATTCTGTTTTCGTAAGTTGTTCGTGGAGGCCCATGTGTCATGCCTGTCCATCTTGTAAGTATCTTTGCTGTCCTCCAGACCTCAGCCAACTGTCCTGTCACCTACTCCTTCCTGGCCTTCCGGTTCTTCCAACAGTTGGAAATTCCGAGGGATGTTTACTCTCAAGCCTGTGGTGGCGGCGGCCATCTTGCACTGTCGGTCCCTTCTTCACCCCGTATTTAATTTTTAATTTTAACTGTCTCTAGAAACAGTATTTGTTCTCTTTTCTGTCTCTGTTCCTCTCAATATTCCTTACCCCTCCCCTACACACATAGTGTTCGGTAAATAGTACCAGAAATTTCTCTCAACAAGCTTTTGGAGATTTAATTTCTGGTTTTATTTCCTTTTATAATTGTTTTATTATCTTTTCATCTTCTTTCTTTGGATTACTTCTGTTGTTTCTTTCTTTTTTTTTCTCAAAATGTTTTAGGTTGGCATTTATGCCATTTATTTTAAGCTCTGCCACCCCGTCCCCAGGGATAGCTTCTTTCTAAGACTTGGACTGGTTGTGACCTACATTTTTTTTTTTAATCTACCTTTCGAGAATTTCACATGTTAGTGTGACATTTACACCATTTCTCCCCTACCTCTCCTCTCTCTAACTCTTTGTGACCCCAACTCTTGAAACTCATTTCTTCTATTCTTTTTTTTTAATTTTTATTAGATATATTCTTTATTTACATTTCAAATGTTGTCCTCTTTCCTGGTCCTCCCACCGCTGATAATCCCCTAGCCTATCCCTCCTTCCCTGGTTCACCAATCCACTCATTCCTACTTCCCTGACCTGACATTCCTCTATATTGGGGCATGGAGCCTTCTCAGGACCAAGGGCCTCTCCTCCCTTTGATGTCCAACAAGGCCATCCTCTGCTGCATATGCATCTGGAGCCATGGGTCCCTCCATGTTTACTCTTTTGTTGATGGTTTAGTCCCTGGGGGCTCTGGGGGTACTGGGTAGCTTCTTCTATATATTGTTGTTCCTCCTATGGCACTGCAAACCCCTTCAGCTCCTTGGGTCCTTTCTCTAGCCCCTCCCATTTCTTCTATTCTTATTGTTACGTGTGTGTGTGTGTGTGTGTGTGTGTGTGTGTGTGTGTATGTGTGTGTGTGTTTATAAATACCATCACCTGTTGAGTTCACTTAGTGTTGGTTATTTGTATACGCATTTAGGACTGACCGCGAGAGATTGGCTCTCAGGAGGCTTATTCCCAGAGAAGCCTGGTTTTCTATCGCTCAGCAGCCATTAGTTAATTGCCTGTGGCGCCTCATCCAGAGGAGGAGCCTTTCTACATTAGCTTGGCATTTGGTCTCGCTTTCCAGGTATTCTTAAGACTTCATGGGAGCAACTCCTTTTCATATATAGAACACTGCGTCACAAAGCAGACATACTCGCTCACTGGCTCTTGTACTGTGACCCCCCTCCCCTCTGTGGAGCTCCTGGAGCCTTAGGTCTGGGGGTTGCACTGTACGTGTATAAGTTGGGGCTACACCCCACAGTCAGCATTCTCTGCATTTTGACCAGCTGTGCAGTGTATGTCTTTTTTATTTTTTTTTAAAAAGTGTTTCAGCCTTTCAATTGTTAATTTATTTTATGTGTATGTGTGTGCTTGCTTGTCTGTATGAATAATAGATTCAGGCAGTGTTCTTGGAGGCTCAGGTGATGTCAAATTCCCTGGAACTGGTCTTGAGATGGTTGTGACTTCCCTGATGTGGGTGGTGGGAACTGAACTCAGGTCCCTTGCAAGAGTAGCAAGTGCTTTTAACTACTGATCTCTCTCTCTCTCTCTCTCTCTCTCCCTCTCTCTCTCTTTCTCTCTCTCTCTCCCCCTCCCTCCCTCCCTCCCTCCTTTCCTCCCTCTTCCCTCTCTCTTCCTATAATTTGTTTTAATTTAGCATTCTTGTTAGTTTTAACACTACAAACATCTAGGCAATTATGCTGACATTTTATTTACACGATCTGACGGTGTGTTTGAGATCTCTAGGGCATAGAATATGTTTTTCATACTTTCTAATATACTTATTTCTCGTAATTAACAAAGATACCCCTCAAGTAAATGATTGCAGTAGAGTGGCTTGAGATGGTAAATAGGAAGGATTGCACACTAAAAAATTGTAAAACATTCTTACACAGACGTCTTTGAGTATTTTACCACCGTAACCATGGAGACGGCGCAATGTCTGCTGTACACACCAAGGTCGGATGCACGACAATGGAGAGCGACCCTGCTCTCCGTCCACCCTCCGTCCTCCGAGCTCCTTTTCCTCTTGCACATCGATCCTTCTTACAGGGCTACAGAGTTTGACTTGCCTTTAGACTTCAATCTGTAGCCCCCAAGTGTCTTTAGAAAGTCCTTTAATCCTTACAAACCCATTTCCTTATTTATAATATCAGTATCCTAGAATTTTTTTCCAAGAATTTCATGAATGTTGAGACACTTTTTTTTTTTTAAAGTCAAAGACCTTCAGAGATTTTTAAAACTTGTCCTATGCCAGGACTTGTATTTTTATGCTTTCCTAGTTTCCTTTGGAAGTCTCTATTCTTCCTCTCAAGGGACTTTTTCTTCTAAGGCAGACCTCACAGTTTCCATCTGGATGGAGAGGTCCTGAGAGAGTCTTCAAAGCTACTCTCTTTGCAAATGAAAAGTAAGGACTTAGGAGGAAGTCTCAACGGGACAGGATGGGAAATGAGACAGGAGAAAGATATAGGAAACCCGCTAATTCTCATTATAAACACATGCAAAATAATCAATGGACAACATAAAACTGAAGCATGTATTTTAGGATGTTGGCTGCATGGACAGATGGGTTGATCTCTGCTACATAAGCAGCATCCTGTTACGGTAACTAATGTTACCTCTTTTCTCTCCATCCCTGTATGCCAGTGAGCTAAAACAGATGTGTTCCATTAGAAGAAGATGTGGGGAAAGACCGTATCAAGGTCTAAAACCATAAATGGTTGAACAGAAACTTCCTCGGTGTCAATGCAGAGGCAGAGGTCTCAAGACCCATGGTCTGATGAGTTCTGAACTTCTTGCCCCATGACTCATCCATTTCATTATTTTATTTTTCACTGAGTTTTCTGGGCTTTTGCTGGTAATGTCCGGAGGTGGTTGTGCTAATCACCACATCCGACAGTGTTCCTCTACAAGCCTACTACAAAGAGAGCCTTTATATGGGTGGGGTTTAAGGATAATTTTGGTCCACCGCATCCCTGTGAATGAAATGTTGAGCCTCAAGGTATGGATTTAGAAACATGATAAAATCCAGTCACTAAAATATAGTCCTACCATGGACTCTAGATCTTTGACAGTGTGTTTTAGGTATATATCATGCGAGAGAACTGGGCAGGAAATCTTTCCCGACTATCATTTATTCCATTGCCCTGGTGGAAACATCTTGGAGTGATGAATCACAAAATGATAATCTATTAAACTGATATTGATGGATTACCAGCTAGAGTCACTTAATGGGTTTTACTTGGTCCATTACATTTAAGGAGACACATGTTGCCAAGTTTGCCCTTTAAGGTATAAGGCCTTGGGGGACATTGTCTGAAAATCTCCAAAACGATGCTTCTTGTTTGTCTGGGTAGCGGTGGATACACTGGGTAGCAGGAAAGAAAGCACTTCAAGACGCTCTAGTATCCTTGCTACTGCGGCATCCGCTGTGGGCTTTTGCATGTTTAATATCACTCCAGGGCCATATCTGGTTCAAGGAGAGGGTACACACAGGTTCTGGTCAATTAGATCTAACCTAGAAGCTCCAATGAGCCGGTCTGTTTTAGAGCAGAGTGGGCCACTGGGCTGTCTGCACGTGAACAGTCCTGCTGTCCCCGGTGGGACTCCAGCATCCTTGAGCTCTGGGGCACCACAAGTCTAGTCATTGTGCACTGTAGAGAAATCAAAGAATTCCAGAGCAAGGCCCTGGAATGCCTGGCTGCCTCCCAGGTCTCTTATGAAGAAATAAATCCCATTGTTGCCCCCACCCCCCTTTCCGTGCTTGGAGTCAGAGTCGGCGGCGCGGAGTCTCTTACTGTACCAGCACCTCTCGCCCTCCAAGGAGGCAGCCTAGCCACTCCAGGAAGCACGACATCTAATAATATAAACTCAGAGGGCTCCCCACATTTATCTTCTGCACAGGCCTGCCTGTCCTGACGGGGGCCCCGTGCTTCGTGACTGTCCCCATGCTACACAAGGCTGTGCGGTCACCCTTCCAGTTGCTTTTGTGAACCCATTCCAAGCTTGTGTCAGAAACGCGGGATGATGGATTCCCTGGACCATCCTGAGCCACGGAGTAGAATATATCTTACATTTACGCCACACGGGCTGGTAAACAACACAGCGTGTACTCGCCTTCATAAACAGGCTGCCTTGCTACAAAGGCCACTGCAAACGCAGTGCGATAGGACTTGACCTTAAAAGCTATAGACAATCTAGCTCAGCACAGACGGTTTCGCCGAGTACAATCACTTCCTGGAATTCTTGGGCCAGCGAAGTCGGAGCCGAGCAAATCCTGTTTTCCTTGCATTGTTTCCTGCATGTGAATATCATCAGTCTAGCAGGTCTGTAACCATGGCACTTGTAAATAGCCGAGGGGTGACTTCTGATAAAGGCATGCCCTTGTAAGAAGGTTTTTTCCCCCTTTTTCTTTTTCTTAGACAAGCCCACATCAAAACCTACAACTCTGTCCTGTGTCAACAACGAATCTGACAAACTGCAGTTTCAAAACCACATACAGGTCCAGACATGATATTGAATCACACACACACACACACACACACACACAGCAACATAAATTTCTATAGAACTGAGGGTGAGGGGCTTTGTTTTCCAGTAACTGAAGTGCAGATTCCCTCAGTCCATTCAGAGCAGCAGAAGGATACACTCAAGCAAAAAGGCCAGGAAACTGGACACCAGACGTTTCATTTTTGACCTCCCCCAAGCTGAGAAATCCTTATTGTTCATCCTTGGAATATCCTACTTGAGAGTTTGAGTTCCAGGGCTGCCAAGGTGGCTCAGTGTATAAAGGACCTGCCACCAGCATTGGAGCCCCGAGTGTAGACTCCCCCATGTAAAGAGCCAGGCAGGTGCTTCTGTGATCTCAGCACTGGGGCTGCAAGGTACAGGAGGCTGGAGGATCCCTGAAGCTGATTGGCTAGCTTCAGATTCATCGAGAGACCCTGTCTCAAAATTATTAAAGGGGGAGTGTTATCTTCCAAAGAGACTCAGTACTCATCTTTGACCCAAAAACACACCCTGACATACTCTCAAGTATGCACATGTGCACACACACACACACACACACACACACACAGTCGTCACACTCTCATATGTAAACACTCAACTCTGCATGCCTACCCACTTGCACACATGCAAGCAACCACATACACAGCCATACATTATATATATATATACGTGTATATATATATATATATATATATATATATATATATATATCCCCATATATACACAATCTAAAAAAAGAAAAAAGAAAGAAAAAGCCAACTGTTAATCTTCAGGGATTTAAAATGACTTTTGGAAAATTCTGCACCAATTTTTTGAGCATGTGTCAGGTTTGCACTTTTGCTTTGAGATGCTTTTTAAAGAACAAGATGTGTCAGGATAGGTCACTATGGAAGCTTCCACAGAAGAGCCAGATTTGCTCTCAATACCCCCATACATAAAAATCTACACCTGGCAAATCCTTCTTGGCTCTTCAGCTCTGTGTGCGACTGAGATCATCCGTTGCATTCGTGCCTCGGGTTAAACATTTTTGGCAGATTTGAAACCTGGTAGATATTGGGCAAAGCGTCAACCAAAGCTTTCTGAGCTGAGAAGGCTGCCTTAGGGAGAGCAATAACGAGAAAAAGAACTTGTAAAGACGGTCAGCTGTGTGTGAGTTTTGTGAGATCCAGAAAGCTTTGCAGCAGTTTAAAATTATTTCTACTTCAAATTTTAATGAAAATTCAGTAATGCCTGTCCATGATTCACACTTGAGCTCCAAGGGTCAGTTCCTTGTCTTTGAGGGTGGAATGAAACCTTCTATTGAACTAGTGCATGATACATGATGGATGCTGAGTGACTGGGGACCATAGTGAACAAAATAAGAGTCCATTTGACTGTTCATCTTAAGAGTACAGCATCAGTATTTTCAGTGAGTGGATCTGCTTTCAACCCTTTACTCTGTAACAGATGACCCTCCTGTCTTTCAGGTGACTGATGGCTAGCATAGGCTATTTTCTTAAACATAGAACATTTTCTTTAAATAGTGACACCTCAGGAAAGTCTTATGCGAAAGCCACATATTAGCAAGCACCTAAGTCAACAAGTCAATTCGGGTCTCCAGCTTGATCATGGCTTCTGGATAATTTTATTTAGGGTCATGGGTGAAATTGTATTGATCTGGGATGTCAGACATAAAACACAGCAGTGGTCATATTACAAGTCAGAAGCAAGGAGCAAAAGCCTGGAGAAGGGACGTCAGGTCGAATGATGGTGTGTGTGGCTTCAAGTCTTTCCTGCCATTTCTTTTCTGCTCCTCATCCACCTTCCCTTTCACACAGGAGTTCTGGATTTATCTAGTTCCTCCCAGCTCCTCCCCATTCCCCAGAACCTTTATGTTGTTGAGACTGTTTCAAATTGTGTGGCACAACCTGGCCTTGAACTCAGCCTACCACCTCTAGGATTATGGGTGTGGCACCACACCTGGCAATATTTAGTTTCTTTATGGGAGTCAAATAATTCCTAATTGAGGTAGAAGAACAAAATAAAATAGAAGTTCTACACATTTCAGTAAACAGAGGAGAAAAGGGTTTATTAAATTGATATTCTTAACTACCTTCCTTACACAGCCTAGGGATTTGATGATGTCACTTCTTTTCTTTTCTTTTCTTTTCTTTTCTTTTCTTTTCTTTCTTTCTTTCTTTCTTTCTTTCTTTCTTTCTCTCTTCCTTCCTTCCTTCCGTTCTTCTTCTTCTTCTTCTTCTTCTTCTTCTTCTTCTTATTATTATTATTATTATTATTATTATTATTATTATTATTCCTCTTCTTCTTTTTGGTTTTTTGAGACAGGGTTCCTGGCTATCCTGGAAATCACTCTGTAGACCAGGCTGGCCTTGAACTCAGAAATCCACCTGCCTCTGCCTCCCAAGTGCTGGGATTAAAGGTGTGAGATACCACTGCCCAGCCTGTTCTTTTTACATAAAGAGAAAGCTCAGTTTTCTCCTTACCTGTATAGAAGCTCCCTCTCTCCCCGACTCAAATGGAACTCTAGCCAAGACTGAGAAGTGATACGGAGGTGGCATACTTTCTGGCCAGCAGTACATAGTAGTATCTCGTCACCATATTTCCTGCAACCTTGTGGGGACATCCCATAGTCCTCCTCCTCACAGACATGAGCAAGTTCCTCAATAGCTGAAGGGAGGGGCATGTACCATGGGTTTGGAACTCAGCTTGGCTTTATATGCCGTATTTACTTTGCACTAATCATTTTGGGGGCATAGACAGAGAGATAACATATCTCTTTTTTATGAGGGTCCCCAAGGGACCGCAGGCATACAATGTCACTTCATACCACACAAACAATACAACACAGAAGACTCCTTCTAGCATAATAAACAACCCGAAGTCCTTGTGTTCTTGACATTGACAATGCTTTTTCAAGTTAGATCAAAAGGGGGCTTTTTTTTTTTTTATCTTGGTGTCTGTCTGAACAGGGCAAAAGGCAAAAGGCAAAAACCAAACCAAAAAAATAAAAAAATAAAAAACCCTCTATCTAGTGATTCACTGCAGTAGATCTGCAAGCTTGATAATCAAAATGAACTGTGCTATCACTGTGTGGAAGCCATTTCTTCTTAAGTGTGCAAGGCATAGGAAGTTATTACCCATTTCAGTTCTGTCAGGACAGATATAGCTAAAATTGCTTTTATTCTGACAGCTTCACTAGGCCTAGTAGAATGGCAACCAGTTCAATAAAGAAATGTTATTTAAATTATCAGCTTATCACTGTATATCCTTTAGTCTGAGTTATCACCTGTATATAGATGTTTGGGGTAGCTTCTTTAGGAGGCTTGAGTTTTTTCTTTGAAAGGAGATTAGGTAGTGACTAGCTCACTGAAAGGTAAGGAGCTTAGACCCAGGACTTCACTTGAATGCCCATGATTAGTTGATGCTTTGGGAAAATCTCTAATAAATATCATTCCCATCCTGCACATATGATAGGCAAGTACTCAACCACTGAGCCGTATCTCCAGCCTAAAATTTGAACCCCAACTTCTGGCATTTTACTACTCCTAATTAAGGGTTCCTGTGGAGAAAATGGGTGAGCTGGATACAGCCACATACATAATAGTTATCACATTGAATGCCTGACAGTGAGGGGGGAGCAGGGGGAGAAGGCAGAAGAGTCCAATAGAAACTATGTATCCTGTAACCGCATGGTCACATACCCTCCCCCACCCCTCTCCTGACTCACACACAGCCTTTTCTACCCATGTCCCTTGGGATTTCTTTATGTTCTTCAGAAAACTCCTGTCCCACATCATCTGCCAATAGCCTGGGGTTGGAATTTAAGGCCAAATACTGGACAAACGGTCAAGGTTTGCACAGAGGCAGCCTAAAGATATTTTTTTTTTTGATTTTTGAAAATCTTTTAGACAGTCAATCTTGAGTGCCAATTTGATGAGATTTAGAGTCACTTAGGAAGTAAACCTCTGGCTGGGCTGTGGAGGATATTCTTAAGAGATGCTTGACTGAGGAGGAAAGAAGAAAGGCATCCCAGCCTGTGAACCAGAGTTCCAGAGTCAATAATAAAGAAAAAAGAGAACATGTTCCTCTCTGTCTCTGCTTTCAGGACGGGAGGTACAAGATGACCTGCCACCCCACATTCCTGAAGCCATAGTTTCCTTATCATGGTGGACTCTGTCCTCAAACTGCGAGCCAGACAAAACCTTTCTTCTTCAAGTTGCTTTGTCCGTGTAGTTGAGAAAAATAACTGCTATATCTACCACATAGCCTTTCCCCTAAAATAGTTTGTTATTTTGCCCTTCCCATAAAACAAACCAACACACACACACACACACACACACACACACACACACACACACGAGACACCAAAACCAAAACCAAAACAAAGACTTAGTCCTAAAATTTTACTCGGTCTTGGTGGTGACTGTTGACTTGACAGGAATAGAATCGCCTAGAAAGGAAGCCTTCGGGCACAGCTGTGAGGGGTTATCTAGATTATGTTAATTGAGATGGATGTTTCACCTTAACTGAGTGTTTCTGTTGCATGAGTTGTGGTCCTGGGCTGAATAAAGCAAGGAGAAAGCAAGCTGAGATCACCAGCCTCGGTCTGTCTCTGCACCATCACTGTAGATGCTGTGGGAACTGCTGCTTCAATCTTTGATGCTGCAATTTCTCCAGCCCTGGCTGTCAACAAAAGCAACCCTTTCTCTTTTATTAGAATACTTGATCACCACAGCAGGAAAAGTAACTAGCACTGACACTATTCTCTGTTTACATGTTTCTTTTTATTACAAAAGGGATATTCTCACAAAGGCCATCTTTGGCATTCATTGGTGACTTAGTTACCAATAGTATATTATAGTCTGTAATAATAATATATTACAGACTCCTGATAGTAATATTGGGTAATGAGAAGCAACCGAGATCTGTGTATAGTTTGTATGGGCATCACTGTTTAGTAAAGAAGTTAGGGCAAGAGCCTATCATGCTAGGCTATATGTGACTAGACAACACATTTGAAAATGTAATTACATAAGAGACACAGGTAAAGGATGAAAGAAGGGTCCAGTTGAATAGTAATAGACTTAAAATGCAAATTCAAGCCATTGCGAAGTCTTATCGTGTTCCTTAGTCCCTGACCAGTGTTCTTGATTCACATTTTATGTTCATATACTGACAGTGTTCATATACTACCCGTTAATGGAAGCAAGCAATATTCAGTCTAAGCACATGGCTTCTCTCCATTATTAGCACTAGGAGCTCCTTACTGATTTCTGAAATATAACTTATCCCCATTAGAGGAAGATACATAACAGGACATCAGCCTAGAGTGTCTGGGCAAACTCTGTGGTTGTTCGCACAACTTGTAAATACTCAGCCTCGCACAGAGACATAATCAGAACATATCTTGAGTCAACAATCAGAAATAACCTCTTTGATGGCATGCTTCTGAAAGTAACATTTGCACAGCTGGGGTGTGACCCACACTATAAAAATTACTTGCACAAGTTACTTCTATCCTTACTTTCCTGTCAGGGCTCTCTGCAGTCAGGGGTAGTTGACTTCACCACCAGGTCAGCAGTAGGCCCAGCTTCTTTATGGAAACTAACTTTAGAGAGGAGGGTCTGACAGAACCAGCGTAGTTGAATGACTATCTCATACCCCACCACTGAGCATCTCCACCCTTCAGAAGCACAAGCCTTCCACTGCCTAAAAGTCAGGCACAGTGTCAGATCTCCTCCCTCTTGTGAATTCTATGCAAGACAGTGGGAACAAAGAAATGTCATTAAAAAACAAACATAAAAACCATTTATTTCAGGCAAAGTTAGGGCATCCTTTGAAAACCATAGAAGGGTTATGTCATTACTATACTATAAGAAGTTACGGTGTAGTAATGGAGACGGTATTGAAGAAGAGGTGCCTTTTCCTCTCTCTCTACCTCAGTCTCATCTGTCCCTCTTGTGGGTTTTATTCCACCTTTTGCAAACACAAACATCCTTATTGACTTAAAGATTGAAGCAATGTTCTCTGGAGATGTCAGAATCTTCGGAAGTTATTGACCTGTCCTCAAATTCTAATTCTAATTCTGAGGCTCTTGGGAAAAGAAGGGTCAGTTGCCAATCTTTAGTATTTACTGTCCCTTAAACAGGAATGCAGGTGAAAAATAGAATAAATGATATAACGATGTATCAAGAATATGACCAAGATTCAGGAAGGTAAATGGCAATTCATCTAAGATAGATGTTCTCTCAGATAACTCCTGGCAATGAAAGCAGATCAGGGTTTGACATCAAGGGTACATAAGACTTGGAATGGGACAATGGACGGATTATCAATGTTCTTATCCTTCCCCTCCAAGCCTTTAGCTATTATGTATTTTCTTTCAGATGAACTTAGATGGCTTTGTTTTGACTCTCTTGGCTGTTTTAAATAAAATTATCAGTAAAAGGGTCCTTGCAATGGCAGGGCCTCTAGATCTATTCTGCATACTTTCATCATTATACCTACTATCTCTGGGCTGAAAAATTATATGCAGTTTTGTTAGTTTTTCCCCCTCCTTTCATTAAATCACATTTGGAACAAGAATAAACAAATATCCTTGCACAGTGATGAATTGCATTTCATGTTGGCTGATTCAGGCCTGGGCGATGGCTCTCAAATTCTTGCCTTTGAGTCTGAACCTGTTGAGTCATTAGAAGTTAGCAATGCTAGATGCTGCTGGAGTGGAAATTCAAAGCCACCAAAGGACCCAGAGCAAGAAAAATATTTTGCTTTGAGTTACCTGGGAGATGAGCACAATTCAACATGCTTAGACATGTATGTAAAGCAAACAGGAGGGGGTCTTCCAATTCCTACACAATGCTGTCTCCTGGTCATGAGAAACCAAAGTCCACAGAGAACACTGGCTGGGTTCAGGTTTTCTCAAACTTAGAACAAGTTATCCCGGCTCCTCATTCAATAGAGGGAGGAATAATTGTACCATATAAAAATCCTGGACTGTGAATTGAAAGCATGATCAAAGAAATTCATCTAGATTTTCTTGAGTTCATTTTTAAATTTGTAGTAATTTTATCTTTGTACAGTAGAATCCTCGGTAATCCGTAGTATATGGCTTAGGCTACGTCTTAAGCAGCTTCCCTATATCTTCAAAATCTCTTATATGTCTATCTCAGGAATCTTATCTTACTTTTTGAGATGTCTTGTGCTATCCAGGTGGGCTCGAACTCCTGAGCTCAAGTGACCATGCCCTACTCCACTTGCCCAATAGCTGGGATTACAGGTGTGTGCCACCGTGCCTGGATTACATCAGAGAGATTATAGGGGAATCAGATGCCAGCTCTCTGTGAATTGCCCAGCTCTTACCAAGAACACATAAAACACGTAATTCATTTCCAAAAAATCTCAGTCCCACACTCCTCCCAT
Source organism: Apodemus agrarius (assembly GCA_964023405.1). Classification (NCBI taxonomy): domain Eukaryota; kingdom Metazoa; phylum Chordata; class Mammalia; order Rodentia; family Muridae; genus Apodemus; species Apodemus agrarius. Next base: position 21,116,533 of record OZ030019.1, read on the forward strand.
TGCTTCTGGTTGACATCACTCCTTGGGGGCACGGCACCCAGGCATCACTCACTCCATAAATACCAAGGAGAAGGGAGCCTACCACATGTGTGCTCTGAAGAAGTGGCGCAACTCCATTTAATCAGCTTAGCATTCTAGACCCAATTCACACTAAAGGAGCAGTGGATGCAACTTTGTTCTTTCTTTAGTGAGTCTGGGTCCTCGACGGAAGCGATTAGAACCATACCCAAGCCAGACCTTGTTACCTAGAGTCTCATACTATAAAACACACAGTATGGTGTCCCATTAAGAAGGTTATATGGCTACTTCATGTTCATCCTCATACTTCTCTTTCCAGGATAAAGATAGGAAGGCAGGAGAAGAAGTTAATGGAATGAGAGATAATAACGGATGATTTTAAGAAAAATGTCAAACCCTCTTGTTTTAAGCAAAACAAAACACAATTAAAATTAAAAACCAGATCAACTTCTGTTTATAGAGTATGGGTTAGAGTCTCCAATCTGCTTCTAGGCAAAGAGTTGAAGAGAAGAAAAATGTGCAGTTCCAAAGGAACTCAGATACACGCATGTACATGTCTGTCTGTGTGTGTGTATGTGCACATGTGTGTGTGTGCACATGCACATGTGCACGCACGTACGTAGTTCCTTACACGTTTCTCAAGTCAATGGGGCTGCAGTGGAAGCGAATCTGAGTGTTCTAAGTCATCACTGCTAGCTACAAGTCAACTGCTGTAGTGAGTCCTGCATCTCTGGAATCATGGATGCTAGGAGGCAGGCCCAAGGGCTCCAAGCGGGGTCAGCAGAAATTTCCTTAAAACCACATATACCTGCAAAGCAGACAGTCATTTGGAGGAGATGAAGAGAGACATAAAGGAGACAGTGCAGAGGGCAGGGAGAGAGAGAAAGCAATACTGGAACATCTCTCGGTCAGGTTCGAAACCCATTTCCTTCCCAGCCCCCAAAGATAGGCTCAGCCAAGTGTTCCTGCTCTCACTGGAAACCACATCTGTAGTCCTTCCGCGGTGTGTATGTAAGTGTTTTCACAGTGCATGCCTTGACTTGGAGATCGACACATGTTTGTAATGACATGGGGACACGCAGTGTAGAACACAAAGAAAACCTCTCAGAAGTTGGAAGGGTTTGTTTCAGTGAATCCAACAGCAGTTCTTACCCCTCAGCATTGCATGTTGGACTGGGTCTCAGGAGCCACAGCTACTGGGGTGACCATTCCCTGTGCAAAAGGAGCAGAGCACCACACAGGCAGGTTTTCGAGTAGAGCACCACACAGGCAGGTTTTCGAGTAGAGCATAATAAAAAAAAAAGATGGTGGACTTCTCACAGAGCTCAGTCATCTAGAAGGTGGGTATTTGAATCAGAGTGGCCAGCCTGATGCTAGCCATGACTCATTTGCTTCAGGGTACCTGTGCTACTTGGGCAGCACTAGAAACGGTGGCTGGAGGTGAGCAGAAGCCTTCCTGTCTGAGTCTCTCTGTGCTCGGGACCAGTAGATAAGGACTCACTTGCTACAACCAGCCAAAACACTATAGGTAACATTTGGCTCGGGTGAAGTTCAGATGGTTATAATTAAAAAGTTCATATCTTGGGCTGGAGACATAGTTCAGAGGTAGCTGCCTTGACTAGCATACATGTAGGAGTTGCTGGTTAAGGCTCTACAATTGCCAAAAGGAGAGGAGGTGAGAAAAAGAAATTGATAATGTAAGTTTGGATACTCAGACATGCTCGTTCATTAGTTCGCTCATTTGTTTCGGACAGCAGGACTAAATTCAGGGCCTTGTGCCCGCTAGGCAAGAACTCCATCACAACACTAAATCCCTGGTACTCTTACTACTTTTTATTTCAAGACAAGGTGTCACTAACAGGCCCAGGCAGACCCTGTCTGGACTTGCAATCCTCCTGCCTCAGGCCCCTGGGATTACGGGCTGTACCACCATGCATTGTTCTTTATTATTTATGAGATAAGTGTACTGCATTCATTTATTTTATTTTATTACACAAGAAGAGCCAGCTCAGAGGATAAACTTGCTTAGCACTCAAACCTGAGGACTCGTGCATGCACCACGGCACATGTGTCTTCCTATACACATATACATTGTGCACCCATAAATACATATACATTAATTAAAGATTAAATTAAAATTAAAAACAAAAATGTAAAACTTTCTCTAGAAACATATGTGCAACCATATAGTATAAAACACAGTTATATTAGGGAGTGTGCAGAATAAACACGTACAATCTTTTTAAAGCATATCCATTGTTGTGAAGTGTACACGTGTGCACACAGTTAGTTACATATGTACTTCTCATGCCTTTCTCCTCACATGCATACACAACCACATATTGCTTAACAGTTTGATATATCTTGAGACTCATTGTATGAACATACTTATTGTATGAACATACTTATGGAATCACACTCACAACATAATCTTTTAGGAGTATGTGTTCTATGTATGGATCATTGGCCAAAACACAATTAAGTACAACATGAACATATCTATAAATATTCATGCATATATATCATGTATGTATAACTGTACACACATGTATATATACAATGTATATGTGTCAATATATACATATTTGATAGACATATTTACTTAACCAGATTTAACATATTACTCTTATCAAAATCTTCAAGGGATAGAGGAAACTTGTTAATGTAAATTATAGCATTATAGGATCCTCATGTCCAGCAACATATGGAAATCAATGTATAAATGTTGGAATAAAACATGCATTCAAATACATTCCACAAGCCTTTGTCCCCAAAATTCCAAGTAAAAGCCAGTCAGGGATAAGACCTCGTTAGCAAATTATTGTTAATTCCTCTTCACTCGTGTATTGCATGAACTGGTTTGGGAGGCTTTGGGAGATGACGGCAATATTCTCCATAGTTCTGGAAATTGCAAAATCTCTTAGAGCATTCCACAGGCATGAGTTCATTCCTAAGAGTACAATGATAAATGCCACCGGCTGTAGCTGCAAGCCCACCATAAAGGTGGGGAGGGATGGAACCACTCATAGTTCACGCAGTAGTGCTAAGGTAGGGTGACAGATGTTTTACCTGGAATAAGACAATGGTAGCTGCTAAAAAAAAAAAGTTCAGCTCTTCCCTTTCAAGAGAATAATCTGCACCAAATCCAAACTCAGCAAACAAAGTATCAAGGCAAATCTCACCAGTCATGCTCCACCTTATAAACCCTTTCCTATGGGGCTAATAGAAATAACTAGACTTGCTCATACACTTACGAAACTCCTTAATTTTTCCGAAAGTGATTTTAATTTTTTTTTTCTGGAAGTGATCGTACCCCTAGGGCTAGAAGAGATCCACAGTGCACGTTCTCTCCAGAGAAAGCTGGAAATTCCTTTCCAGAGAAAGCTGGAAATTCCGTATATTAAAAGATGCAATGCAGCCAGGAATTGAAGTGAGCCTAAACTGGAGACATGAAAAGGGTTCAAAATGTAAACGTGGGGGCCAGTTTCTAGCCTTTTTATGTTTAAAAGCAAAAACAGAAGAATTCAGTTCTCTCTCTCTCTCTCTCTCTCTCTCTCTCTCTCTGTGTGTGTGTGTGTGTGTGTGTATCAACATCAACAGTCATAAATGGAAGAAAGACAAAGAGAATACCTTACCTTGTTTTACTTCTGTTCTTTGCATGTGGTGATAACTACTGTCAATGATTTTAGTCAGAGAGCCTGCTTGTGCATTTAAGACCAGTAGCACCAGGCTCCATGCAAAAGCCTCCTGGGCACTTGCTCTACATCCCCACCTTAAAAATCATGGCAGCAAGAATTTGCCTTTTACCCACTTGCACAGCTACAAAGCATAGGATTGTTCGCTGCCCACCTTTGCCTTGGGGCCAATTCATCAGCAAATGTTTTCCATTTCATATGGACGGGGTCTTAGGTCTTTCCATTCTCACTCTAGTCTCAGCCATTACCTATGCTTGGATTGCTACAGAAACGTCTTCAAAGCCTGCCTATATTTACATTCAGACTCTTATTTTCCAACTAGATTGTCTTAAACATCTTAACAGCTTCTCATTTCACAAGATAAGCCTCTTTACTTCAAGTGGCTTTTAAGTAGTGTGATCATCGCCGCCAGTTATGTGGTTGGCTAATTGTTCTTATAGTGATATCCTTCATACCCAAAGCATCTCAGGTTAGACCACAAATTACAGTGACCTCATTTATAACACTGTGCTTTGGCATCTGCCAGCTCTCCAAACATTAAGTCAAATGCTTCTTCCCTGTCCACTCTAGCCACATAGAAATTTTTCACACTCTCCAACATAGCTCACTGCTCTTTCCCCTGTTCTCTGGTGATTTCTTTCTATAGCTTAGCAGTACCCTATAACAGAACACTTTACTGTTTTATTATATTATTTTATTATATAATCAGATTATATATATAACATAATATATATAATGATCTGAACTACCACGAGATGATTAATGTCCTTCTCAGTCTACTGATAGCATTTCACTGGATGTTTCAGAGAAGGTCAAATTTTCTTGGGACTATACCTTGTGCACCAGACTTTTCATTGTAGAAAGCCTTGCTCTATCTAAATGGGTTAAGAATGTCTGTTTTATTTCACGTTGGCCAGCTCTATGCCCAGCCCAGTATCTGAGGCACACCAAGAAGTATTTGTTGAATATAAAGTGAATAAATACATATTTGCGAGCAAGCGGTAGGAGAGTGTGCAATAGATCCAACTTTGGCTGCAATAGGAAAAGCCTACCACAAAAATTCACAGCTTCTTGACAGAACTGTCTTTGACCCATGACCTCTAAATTATTAATGACCTTGAATCCCTCAGTCAGAAACCAAGAATATGCAAGCAAATTAAATACATCACATTCTTCATGAATTTATAATGCCTTAGATGAAATATACAACAGAGACATGTTGGTACAATGGGAACACAGAAAAGGAACAATATAGTCAGGTCAGGGCTTTGAGGAGTTCCCATTAGGGAGGTTCCATAGTTAGGATTTCTATTGCTGTGATAAAAAAAAAATGACCAAGCAAGAAGTTGGGGAGGAAAGGGTGAATTTGACTCCTTAGGTCAATATCATAGTCTATGATTGGAGGTAGTCAGGACTGGAACTCAAGCAGGGCTGCGACCTGGAGCAGGAACTTATGAAAAAGCCATGGAGGGATGCTGGTTATTGGTTTGCTCCACATGGCTTGCTCAGCCTTCCTATTTAGAGAAACAGGACCACCAGCCCAGAGATGTTACCACCCCCCCCATAGGCTGGGCCTTCCCCTTCTAATCACTAATTGAGAAAATGCCTTACAGCTGGATCTCACTGAGGCATTTCCTCAACTGAGGCTCCTTCTTCTCTGATGACTAACTTGTGTCAGGTAGGCACATAGACAGAACAGGAGGCACATAAAAATCAGATGTCACCCTATGACTTCATTCATAAGCTATGATGCAAAACTACGTTAAAAAGGCAAATGAAATCTGTGCATTCTAAAAGAGAGTGGTGCTGTACCTTTTTGAAGTTGGTGGATTTTGGTCTCAGAATCACTTTACACTGTAAAAAATTCTTGAGAACCTCTCAATTCTCAAGAAGAATCTCGGTCTACACTGTTTATATTAATCTATATTTACTGTATTAGAAATTGTACTTGGGATGTTTAAAAACATCCATTTCAAAATAATAGTAGTTAATACACCATGTCAGTGTATATAAAATATAACTACATATTTTTTTTTTTTTTTGGTTTTTTGGATTTGGTTTTTTCGAGACAGGGTTTCTCTGTATAGCCCTGGCTGTCCTGGAACTCACTCTGCAGACCAGGCTGGCCTCGAAATCTGCCTGCCTCTGCCTCCCAGAGTGCTGGGATTACAGGTGTGCACCACCACCACCCGACTAATATAACTACATTTTAACAAACAGAAAAGGTCTACACTTTTATAAGACTCCTTAATGCATGCCTTAGTAAGACTCCTGGCTTCCCCTACCTGCTTCTGAATTCCATGTGCTGTGTTATGTTGGTTTCTTTGACATGTATGAGGATCACCCAGCCTTAAATAGACTAAAATAATAATAATAAAAAAGAATTATTGGTCACCTGACCAACTGTGGGCAGCCAATCAGAGCCCTCACACTGTCGGCAGTTGGCTCCCATTGGCTTTTAGTTGGGAGAGCCACTGTGTGGTCAGTGAACGTGGACACAATCACATACTTAGAGGCTGTCTGAGATGCTAAGGTAATAAAACTGAGGTCAAGTCACCCACAGACATTGAAGGTAAAGAAAATGAAAAGCTGACCCTTTAGGTGCGTGTCACAGTCTCTGGTTATATGACAAAAACCAGCATGGAGGAGTAGTCTTCATGACATGGGAGAAAGGTTTGCAAAATAAAGCAGCTGGGGAGACATTTGTCTATGTGAGTCTGAGATGAGAGCTGCTCCAGCCGGATGCTGAGAATTCAGAACCAGCAGCAGTCAATGGAGGGTCAGTATCTGGAAATCAACCAAGCTCCCCAGATAAAACAGGTGGACTGAGAATAACGAACAAGCCCAGGCTCCTGAGTTATACTGGGTGGACACAGAGAATGTCATTTGTTGACCAGGATGGGAAGAGCCAAGCCCTCTTGCCATGGCTGAAACTCCGAGGGGATAGAGTTCATGAAGGCTCCAGATGATGGTCAAACTGCAGCAGAAACATCAAGCAAGATGCCAATGGACACACGGTTATCAGTGTGCTTAGGACAGTACCAGCTAGTGGGCATTAGGGAAGAAAGCGAAATAAAATATACAGGGGCCTGAATCATAAACAGACACACAGCTAGAAGGAGAAAAGATCACTTTTTCCTACAAGTGTGAGGACAGACTGAGAGGGCATTGGTCTAACTGTGCAAAGTCATTGGAGTTTATTTGGTTTAGCATCCACAAGGCTTCACGTGCTAATGGAGTAAAACAGGAGTTTATTGGAAGGTGAACATTGAATCCCTGAGTTATTGATTGTAACTGAACATTGCTGAGGATAAAGGAAAAGATTACATCAAGAGAGCAGGTAGTGTATCATTCTCACGGTCTCCCAATCGTCACAGATCTGCTGATCTTGCAGATAGAACCCAGACAAGTTGGAAAGATGAAGAGAGACATCAATAAACAGTAAGGCACTGTTGACCTCAGCTGAAGAAGCACTAAGGGTTTTCTATGTCTGTAACAAAGGGCGGGAATGAAGCAAACAGACTTTATAAAAAGCACAGGGAACTCAGTGAGTGGGCGAGAAGGAAAACAGTTCCCTTTAGTTACCAGCTCTTATCCATGTCTAAACTATTTGTGGTACCCACAGACATGTACAGAGAAAATTCCATGATATTTGCTTTCCAGAGAGAAAGTGTGTGTGTGTGTGTGTGTGTGTGTGTGTGTGTGTGTTATTACCTCTTTGCTGGTGCCAAATACAGCTGAACTTATAGACCTGTTCCTTTCTCAGGGAGCTTTCTCTAAGACTGTTCTTTGGAACACCGGCTCTCTTTGTTACATCAATCCACCATGAGAAATGAATCAAAGTGAACCTTAGGTAAATTAGTTTGGGAAACTTTTACTTAAACAAAGTTAAGCAGCGTTCTTCATCGAAAGACTTCTCAGAATTGTTACTATAATTAACACACACAGAGAATTATTTAAGTAAGTGATAAGAGTGGGCACAGTTTCTCAAACTTAATCACAGAACCATTGTTTTTCTTGAACACATACTGACTTCGTGCCAGGAACTGGTGTTTTCCATGAAATCTGAAGTCTTGAAAGGCAATATGAGATGATTTTAAAAAAAAAAAAAACCACGATGCAGCACAGTGTCATTACATTAAAGCCACATATATGTGTGTGAGCTGGATCAACAGACACAAAGGTGTTTTCCTAGAAATGGGCTGCCAAGGTAGACAGAGTTGCTTCTACTGTTCAAAGTCCAGAAAAGAGGGTTGAAACATGAGATCTTGAGTGGTCAGCAGAGGAACCTAGAATACAACGCTCTTCAAGTCCTCTAGAAAATGGCTCCATGTGAGTTAGTCCAAAGCTCAAGAAGATTAAGCAAGGTTCTGGTCTAAAGAAGAGACTCATTCCCTTGACCCGGATCTCAAGCATCCTGTCTGCTGTACAAAGCCACCATCTGGTACAAAGCAGGCATTCCTGACATGACTTCCAGGTGAGTCATTTGCAAAGCTCTTGGTTTTGATTTTTTTTTTCCTGAAGTACATTGCCTATTTTCATTCCTATCTCTCTGGTTTTTTTTTTCCTCCAGCTAGAAAAGCTTCCTGGTGTAGCTCTTCCTGTAAAAACACAATTAATATTCAGCCCTCGGTTCCACCCAAATTCCTATAGAAGGCAAAGAGCACGTTGTTTTGTTCTCCCTCCCGCCGAGAATTATGAAAAGCAGGGAATGCCTTTCTAGCTCAGGAAGAATCTCCATGGCTTTGTCCACTGTGTTACGGTCACAGGGCTATGCCAGGAGATCCCACACAGACTCATGACCTCAATCTGTTATGGAGTGGGCAAATAACATTATAGTCCCCAGCAATTATTGTCTCCAAAATATATGTTATTAACATTTATAAAAATGTATAAAAGTAGAATGAAAGGGTTCTCATATGAGAAGACATTTTAAATCTATGGGTACTGACATAGGACTCTATGGGATTTAGAAGTCTAGACAATAGTGATTTAGAGAAAATGGCATTGGCATGTGTTTAGATTACTGTTTTCCAATGTGTAATCCAAGCATCCAGTGTCAGTAAGTTAATATATGCTAGTAGTTTAGTTGGCAGGCACCATCTCCTGAACAGAGTGTGCCCCTGCTCTGTGACACAAATGTCTATTCCCTCATGCTGTTTCATGTCTTCAATTTTCTTTTATTGGATTTATTTGTATCTTATCAATTTCAAAATGTCTTTGCAGTTGACACTACAAGTGACCTTTTAGGTATTGATCAGACAAATGAAGCAGCCAATGGTCTCATTAGCTTCCAAGATGATTGACAGATATGAGAAGCCAAGATGAGTAAATATGCCGTGTATTTGTTAAATGCAAATAAGTACTCGAAACATATTTCTCTGTAGATGAATATGAATAATAAATGATTGTATGCATATGTAAATTAATAGATTAACAGCAAAAAATATAGGAGGAAAAGAAGAAAATGAAAGGAATTCTGTAGAATGTTAGGGAAATAAGAATCAATATTTTGGATTTCCATGACCACTTGCTTATCACCCACAATTCCCTCTTCTTTCTCTCTCCACCAGTCAAGCAAGATGCCCAAAGGAAAGAAGGTCAAGGGGAAGAAGGTGGCCCCCGCCGTTGTCAAGAAACAGGAGGCCAAAAGGGTGGTCAATCCTTTGTTTGAGAAAAGGCCCAAGAACTTTGGCATTGGGCAGGACATCCAGCCCAAAACAGACCTAACACCCTTCGTCAAATGGCCCTGCTACATCAGGCTGCAGCGGGCAAAAAACCATCCTTTATAAGCGAATCAAGGTACCTCCTGCCATTAACCAGTTCACCTAGGCCCTGGATAGGCAAACAGCCACTCAGCTGCTTAAGCTTGCCCACAAGTATAGACCAGAGACAAAGCAGAAGCAGCAAAGGCTACTGGCCCATGCTGAGAAGAAAGCTGCTGGCAAAGGGGATGTCCTAACTAAGGCACTGCCTGTCCTCTGAGCAGGAGTCAACACAGTTACCACCTTGGTGGAAAACAAGAAGACTCAGCTGGTGGTGATGCCCATGACATAGACCCCACTGAGCTGGTGGTTTTCCTGCCTGCCCTGTGTCAAAAGATGGGGTTCCCCTACTGCGTCAAGGGGAAGGCCAGGTTGGGGCACCTTGTCCACAGGAAGACGTGCACCACCGTTGCCTTCACACAGGTTAACTCAGAAGACAAGGGTGCTCTGGCTAAGCTGGTGGAAGCTATTAGGATCAATTATAATGACAGATATGACGAGATCCGCCGCCACTGGGGAGGCAATGTCCTGGGTCCTAAGTCTGTGACTCACATTGCCAAGTTGGAAAAGGCAAAGGCTAAAGAACTCGCCACTAACCTGGGTTAAATGTACACTAAGTTTTCTGTACATAAATATAATTACAAAAATATCTTCAAAAAAAGAATCAATATTTCAAGTTCAGTTTGTGTTGAACTCCATTGCACAGAGAGCTGTGATAAGTTTGGGGAAACTTTATTTCTCTAACTAACTTTTTTTTCAGGCATGAAAAATGAATTGTTCTTAACTTAAAATCATGGAGTAAAGAGTTCCTAATGGATGTGATAAATGCGGGTGATGAAACTACTTCCCTCCATAGCTTCTAGGTTTCAATAATTACAGCAACTCTTTGTAGCAGGAAACAGTTCAGACCAGGCTCATAGAGCTGCATGCTGAGGACATAAGAAGACAGAGGGTGCTTGGCCACTGTTATTTCTCATCTGTGCATCAAGAGTCTGAAAAGAAATCCATTATCAGGATGGAGAAGAAGTGACGGTTGGGCACTGTCCAAATCCTCTGGAACACAGGATGCAAAATGGGCGGACATTTTGAATATCTAGACACAAACGATGACTAGAATAATAGTGTTGTCATAAAAGTAAAAATGCAGGACTCTAGACTCTAAAGCTACTTTGTATCCATGTATCACGATAGTAAATCCATTGTTGGGGGCTCAAGAATAAATCATTGTCCCCTCTAAAACCAGACAAATTTTGCCATTGCTATGGTGATCTTAGGACAAGACAGCTGAGTAGGAATATATAGTCAGAAAACATAACTACCTGCGGATACTTCAGATCTTATTTTTAATGGTGTGATAAGCAATAACTTCTTGATTTTTGAAAATGTTTCTTTTGCTTTGAAGATGAATTTAATATACCTTTCCCATTCTTCCTCCATTAGTAATAATCAACTCAGGTTGAATATTATGCATTAGGTTTTCATTTTTCCTGGAGTTATTCATCGCCTCATCTTTTTTAACTTCTTTGGTTTTCATGTAGTTACTTTGAATCTATTTTGAAACCTAATCAATACATCAGCCAAACACCTTTCCATGGGAGATCCCAACCTTTTCTAGGAGTCAACTCTTTCAAAACCTTTCTCTCCTCTTCGAATGGCGGTGGGGTGGGGTCTGCCCTCCAGCCCTGCTGCGTGAGTATCCTCTGCTGCACCACGAGACTTTCCTTTCTTCCTCTCACAGAGACCATTGCATGTCACCTGGGTCCTTCTTCCCCTTTCCTGGTGTGTTCATTTTCTTCAGAAACTCCTTTGATGAGTTTCCGGGAATCTTTCCAAAAGTATTAGGTGAGAGCAGCCTGGGCAAACCAGCTTGCTGGATGAATTGTATAACCCATGAGCTATAAATGGCATTCATGTTATTAAATGGCTGTAAAAATCAAAACAAAACCAAAGCGTACACGGAAGAAATTTTATATAACCTATAAAGCCAAAGCTATCCTTGTGCCTTTAGAGAAAACACTTGCTAAGCCCTGGTCTAGGGCACTTCTAGTCATCTATGGCAGTGGGTTTATAATGATAAGTGCTGAGGTGCTTAGTGGTTTTCATTATTTCATGATTTTTAGTAGTCAATTTACTATCTTTACTGGATATTTTTCTTTTTTAGGCTTTCTTGAATCTGTTTTGATACATTACACTTTAAAAAGATAATGTCTCTTGGAGCTAGAAAGATTGCTCAGCAGTTAAGAGCACATGTTGTTCTTGTAGAAAACCTGGCTTCCATTCCCAGCCCCCATGTCTGGTTTCTCACAACTCCAGTTCTGGGGGAACTGACGCCCTCTTCTGGCTGCTGTGGTTTCCTGCAGCGTGTGGTGCACATAAATTCCCTTGGGGTAGATACATATATATACACTGAAAACTGCAAATATATAAAAACAAATTTTTAAATAACATGTCCTTTGTTATCAGTTCGGGCAGGGTGCTGTCAATTCAACCAGTGTTTGCAGAATAAAATCCTTTGTGTTAATATAGTTCATGTTTACCTTCAGTTTTGTTCATTCCAAATTTGGCATCATAATTTCAATTTGTCTACATTTTTTGTTTTTGTTTTAACTTTCCAAACTGGATGTCTACTATTTTGAAGTTAGCTTCAAAATTTTCTTCATATAGAAATTTGAGTTCTTTCTATGAATTGATTTTTTTTGGGGGGGGGAATGCCATACATGTTTTGATGGGCAGTGTTTTATTTTTATTTTATTAACATTGTCTCTTAGAGAGGATGCCCAGGAAGTCACGAATACTATGCAAGTGCTGCACTAATGAACTACATTCCCAGCCCAGGATTCTGATACTAAAACCATTCTTCCTAGTATTCACTTTCTATATTTTATAACAATGACTATATTCTCAAGTGCTATTATTAGCTTTTCTGTTTGTTTGCTTATTTAAGTGGCTTCCCCATTAAACTATAAGCTTTTTTGAGGCCACCTTTCTTGTCTCACTTGTTCCCTGATCATTCATGGACTCTAAAACAGAGGAAGCCTTCTAAAACACTCAGAGACAAGTAAGCAGTATCTTCATTGTCTCTCAATATCATTTTTCTTTTGTTCTTTAAATGATTTATTTTTATCTTACTTTATGTGTATGAGTGTATGCTTACATGACATGTACATCGCATGTGTGCCTGTGGAGGCCAGAAGACAGTGTTAGATTCCCTAAAGCTGGAGCTACAAGTGGTTGTGAGCCACCACATAGGTTTTAAGATTAGAATACGGGTCCCAGGCAAGAGTAGCCAGGGCTTGAACCTGCTGAGCCATCTCTTCAGCCACCTAAATATCATTTGTTATTTCTTTCAGATTCCTTATTCATATTGAAACAACATTGAATGAAGATAGATTATCTATAATGTACATTTATATTACTTTTTTTTTTTTTTGGTTTTTCAAGATAGGGTTTCTCTGTGTAGCCCTGGCTATCCTGGAACTCACTTTATAGACCAGGCTGGCCTAGAACTCAGAAATCCGCCTGCCTCTGCCTCCCAAGTGCTGCATGTGCCACTACTGTCCAGCTATATTACATATTACACACACACACACACACACACACACACACACACAAACACACACAGGTGCACACACATACACACACAGAGAAATGTCTAAAACTAAGTTAGTAATTGGGTCATTCATTCAGGTGTGAAAGCCACGCCTTTACACCAGTGTTGTCAGAAAATGTTATTTTATACTTAGCCCAGATTCTTTGACGATGTACAGCATACAAACCCTTTGAAAGCCGATCAGAGGCATGTGTAAATTAGCAAAGTGTTAGTTTTGCTGGACAACAATTCATCCACACCCTTCCCTAAAGCCGTGACCTTCCTTTTCTTCATTGGCTGTCTGACCAAGTAGACATGAAAAAAACTTGGATCGCATAGACATTCTAGAGAGCACTGCCCTCAGCACAGGCTATCACTATTCAAACAGCCTCCAGCCACTCACGAAGCTGAGATCTGTTAGGGAGAGTGGGTCAGACTTTCCTTTGTTCCTGTGCTGTTTGTTTTTGCCTCTGGTGGTATTCCCTGCTCAGTAATATATGCCTTGACTTTGTGACCTGTCTTCCTGCAATAATTCTTTGGTGGAAAAACCTAACAATACAGCCAAAAGTTAGTCCTTCCTCTGGCTCCACGTGCCTGGCCCAGAGATCACAGCCTGTGGGGTCAGTAAACACATGTAGCGGGGTTACTGTGCTAGCTGTTTAGGATTTTTTTCTGCAAGCATGGGTATTCATATATTACTCCTCTCTTTCTCTCTGTTTCTCTGTCTCTATCTCTCAATCTCTCTGCCTCTCTCTCTTAACATTAAGACTTTAATTTACTTACAAATAGAACATAACTTGTCATGGAAACAGGTCACCAGCTGGGGCAGCCATCTTTCGGCATTAAGAGAGTGTAAAGCCCAGTGGTATTGGAGGAGAGTATGCAGAAGTCTGAGGAACACGAGGGAGAATAACACACTCAAAGGATACAAAATCTTGCTAACAAATCATTGCTGAGACTTTGAACAGAGAGTCAAACTTAGTGGGACAGGAAGTCAGGCTTTCTCTATGGGTTTCCTTCAGAATTTTAGTACAAAAATTATAATGATTCAGGGAGGTGTACTGCACCAAGACCAGACATCATCTTCTGGTATGGGCTGTGACATACCAAGTTCATATGATTTAATAACCAAGTTTGACCATGAAACATCACTAGAGACAGTTTAAAATGGGAGAGCTGCTGTGGACAACAGCCTCAAAAAATTAAAAATAGAGGCTTGTAAGTTAGCTCAGAGGGTAAAAGCTGCTACCTGGCCTGCCAGACTGAATTTGGTCCCTAGAATCCATTTGATAGAAGGCACTGGCAAGTATAAGTTATCCTCTGTCCTCTACTTAAAATATATGGAAAAACTTATAGAAATTAAAATTAGCATATGATCTAGTAATCCTGCTTATACCCTAAGAGCTGAATCAAGGTCTCCAAAGAATAGCATACTTCCGTCTATAGCAGTAACAGTTGCAACTGGTAGAAGAGATCTGGAAGCAAATCAGATGTCTACTGATAGATGACGGCACAAAGCAAGCAAGTTCAGATGTTTGATGCTGTGCAGTGCAACGGTGGGAAGGGAGGGAACGCTATCACACAATGCAACGTGGCTGAGTCTTGGGAATATTATAGTGCGATGAACCAGTCACAAAAAGACAAATGCTGTGTGACTGTAGATATTTACATGAGCATCTAATATTACCAAAATCACAGAAATGAGTAACAGCAAGATGGTCACTAGGGACTAAGAGGAGAGGGACAGAGGGGACTTTTACTTAACGGGTTGAGTCTCAGTTCTAAAAGACGTGATGTTTTATGGAAGACCACAATCTTGTCAGGGTATTTAATGCTAACTATACACTTAATTGCTCTCAGGGGGTTTATATCACAACATGTGAGGTATTTTGTTGCTATGAACGTACAAAATGCATCCAGTTTGAACAGCGGATGATGGTCACTTCCCTGTCTATCTTGTGAGGTTTATGAGCATCAGATGAGATAGTGAGCAGACATATAAAATGATTCATGGCCAAGGATAATCACTACAAAACTGGAGAGAAACAAGGGTCTACCAGAAGACTGTCTAAGCCACGGTGGATAGCTGTGTGCTGAAAAACAGCAGCATAGGCACATAAAGAAATGAGGGCAAACCTGTCTGTATTTCCAAGAGGTTAAACAGAGGAAAATTTACAGAGGAGAGAGAGACAAGAGAGACAGACAGAGACACAGAGACAGACAGAGACACAGAGACAGACAGAGCACTGTATCTTTTCATAAGAACTGGGAGATTATGAACATGTTTTTGCCTGCTTTTCTGTTTTCATAAAGGAATTCTGGAAGGATCCCAAATACACTCATAAAATACTTATTTGCACGGAGAGGGAGGTGTTGCAGACAGCACTGAATGGGAATGGGAATTTTCAATGCTTTCCTTTTTTAGGTTGTTTTGGTTTTGAGACAGTAAATTGATCATGGTGAATGATCGTTTTGATGTGCTCTTGGATTCGGTTAGCAAGAATTTTATTTAGTATTTTTGCATCTATATTCATAAGAGAAATTGGCCTGTAGTTCTCTTTCTTTGTTGGATCTTTTTGTGGTTTAGGTATTAGCGTAATTGTGGCTTCGAAGAATGAGTTGGGCAGTGTCCCTTCTGTCTCTATTTTGTGGAATAGTTTGAAAAGTATTGGTGTTAAGTCTTTGAAGGTCTGGTAGAATTCTGCACTAAAACCATCTGGTCCCGTACTTTTTTTGGTTGGGAGGCTTTCTATAGCCCCTTCTATTTCTTTAGGGGTTATGGGACTATTTAGCTGGTCTACTTGATGCTGATTTAATTTTGGTATTTGATATCTGTCTAGGAAATTGTCCATTTCCTCCAGATTCTCCAGTTGTTTTGAGTATAGACCTTTGTAGTAGGATCTGATGATCTTTTGAATTTCCTCAGTTTCTGTTGTTATGTCTCCCTTTTCATTTCTAATTTTGTTAATTTGTATACTGTCTCTGTGCTGATCATTTTTTCAGAGCCATAATGTTTTTATTGATTAATTAAAATCATAAATCGTTATAGTAATACAAGTTGAGTGCCTCTTTTCCTCCCATCTTACACCTTTCACGATGATCCTGATTCCTGATATTCAGCTGGAAATGAGGTTGATGAGGTGTATACACTTTTTCATCCCATTGATAACTAGATCTGTTTGGGCTCATAAAACCAACCAGGGAAGCACCACCCTAATCACACAGGTGGGACAGAGGAGAGAGGGGAGCTGCTTTTATGTCACACTGACACTGCAGAGAGTAACACCGTAAGGGTATTTCATAGGAAATTGATCTCCATGATGGGGCAGATGGTAGTTTTGTCTCTCTAGATAATTTGGCAATGTCTGGAGATATTATTACTTTTTATTGTCATGGCTGGAGATTGGGGCTGATAGTAGACTCTGAGTAGACATCAGGGGCTAATTATCAGAAATGCATAGGATGATGCCAGGAATACATAAGATGGCTCTCACAATGAATATTATCTGGTCCAAAATGTCAATTGTCTTGCTAAGCATGAGAGATTGTCTTAGAAGTAAAGACATTTTATCTAAGTTGTTGGAAATAACAGAGCCTTAAGATGTTTGGAAAGAGTGTAATGTTGACATGTTAGAACCAGGGGAGTCAGGGAGTCTGGCCAGAGACACTTTCCTATTCTTTTCAAAGCATAGCTCTATGTGCATCAGGTCCGCTCTCCAACTCTTCCCTGCTCACAGTAGAGCACTGATTATATTCACCAATTACATGGGCCAGTTTCTACAGTATGAGATTATTCTAGCAACTCTTGTCTCCCATCTGGTTTCTGCTACTACAGCTGAGAACATTTAAGGCCACTATTGTTATCACTGAGCTAACACTCTGGTGTGTTCTACATGTATCTTTAGAACACTTTGGGAAGCCTGCATCGCTATTTGCATATTCTCTGTTTTGTGCTATGAGCTTTGAAAACTACTTTTTATTTTCCTAGTCACTAGAAACATAACTATATAATGTAGAGGCTAGTTGGGCTCAATCAGGTATAGTTCCTTCAAGACTGAGATGCAGAGGAATCTTGATGAGTGAGGAAGAACTTTATATGTCAGTGTAGTGGTTTGAATATGCTTGGCCCACAGGAAGTGCTTCCATTAAGAGGTGTGACTTTATTGGAGGAAGTGTGTCACCATGTAGGCAGGCACTGAGGGGGTCCTAGTGCTCAATCTCCACCCATTATGGAAGTGGAAGTCTCTCCTGATTACCTCAGATCAAGACTCTCGGCTTCTTCTCCAGCACCATGTCTGTTTGGACACTGCCATGCTTCCTGCCATGATGATAATGGACTGAACCTCTGAAACCATAATTCAGCCCCAATTAAATGTTGTCCCTTATAATAGTTGCCTCGGTCATGGTGTCTCTTCATAGCAATAGAAATCCAAATTAAAACAGTCAGATAGCAAACAGGATGAATAAGTAAATGGGCCTGGAATGAAAGAGCAATATCCACCAACCTTTGCTATTGGTATCTGTCACTGTGGGCTAAACCTACAGAAGGAACTTATCTGGACTTCATCATGTTAGCTCAGTAGAGCTGTTTAATTCCAACTGTGATATCCACACATACAGAAGGATGCTTTAGGAAGAGGACCTGAGAAATCTGGCTGTATAGAAATCTTCAGTTATTAGATATAGCATCAACATCACCTGGACGTTTGTTAAAACATTATATAAATACTGGGACTGGAGAGATGACTTAGTGGATAAGAATGCTTCCTGCTCTTCCACAGGTCTGAAATTCAGTTCCCAGCATCCAAGTAGGTTGTTTAAAAACTGCCTGTGATGTCAGCTCCAGGGATCCTTGGCCTTTCATGGCCTCAGTGAGCACACACACACATACACACACACACACACACACACACACACACACACAGCCTGCTATGGAGTGTCCGGACCTGTGCTACAGCTCCATTTTTATGAACACCTACATGGCATGTCTTTCTAGGTACCTCTCTGGTAAACTTTCTTAATCATAAGAAACTAAAAAACAAACAAAAAACCAACCAACCAAACAAACAAACAAATACTTTAAGAAGATAATCAATAATCTAACATCATTTTCCTTTCTCTCCTCCAGTACAGGAAAAGTAGAGTCACAAGGATGTCTCCCATTGTAATACACATTCTGAAGTACCATGCACTAATTGTGGTACTGCTGTGACATATTCCTATCTGATTTTTCATATAGAGACAGGCCTTGCTTGACTTACAATACCTTAATGTGTAAATTTTTTTACTTACCATGGTATCAAAACATAGCGCAATTTTAGATTTGGCTTTTTGTTGGAATAGCCACACACGGTTCCATCTTTGCTCCTGAAAGTGTGTGGTAGCAGTGACCTCAGCTCCTAGTTGACCTCTCGATACTAAAATAAAAAACTGACACTCTATAGTGTGCTGTGTAACTAAGCTAGGATGCTCAGCAAGTTAAGGATTCTAGATAAAGTTTGGAGATGTGCTACTTTTGATTTACAGTACTTCTTTAGGAAATACCACCTCTGTCATTCAAGAAGCATGAGCACACTAACTTCTTTTTAAAAAATCTTATTGTATTTTCAGCATCTCTTGTGTTATTATTTTAATGTGGACTATAAACATCCCAGTGTCAAGACATTACTATTTGTTACATGTCATTCACAGCCAGCTAGGATGAGGATATTATCATCTGTCTATGAGTTTAAATATTCTTTTCCAATTAGCATAACAGGAATCCATGGTCCATCGCTCATTTCTTGCTTTAACTTGCTATGGAACAAGCAGTAGAAGACTTCAGGCCCCAGGGAGATTAGGCTGTCCTTGGCCCCCAAGATCTGAAAAAGGCTACATGCTAAAGGGTTTTGGCCTTTCTGGTCCCAGACCCATTGTATCACTCCTAAAACATGGGACAACAGTACGTTTCTTTGCCTACTTCATGGTTGTCTCAAAAATACTGCCTCATTTGCACAATGTGTTTTACAAAAAGGTGAGTGTAATGTGAACCACATTTCTTCTCCTGGCCAATATTTAATGGATGCTTATCGAAATTCTTCAGAACAAAGAATTGGCCTCACTTGAAACTTGTCTGGTCTTTGTATGTGTATTAATTGTCTTTATTTTGAACTCAGTCTCTCTCTCTCTCTCTCTCTCTCTCTCTCTCTCTCTCTCTCTCTCTCTCCCCCTCCCTCCCTCCCTCCCTCCCTCTCTCTCTCTCTCTCTCTCTCTCTCTCTCTCTCTCTCTCTCTCTCTCTGTGTGTGTGTGTGTGTGTGTGTGTATGTGTGTGTGTGTGTGTAGGGGGATGGTTATGGTTATGTGTACATAAATGCAGGTACAAATGCACTTGGAAGCTACAGACATCAGACTCCCCCAGCTTGCCCCTGAAGATAGTTATAGGCCATTGAGAGCCACCTGATATTATAGCAGTACTCAGTCTAACTGATGAACCATCTCTCTAGCCCCCACATCTGGCTTTTTGCTGGGTTCTGGAAAGCAAACTCAGGTCATCAATTTGGAAAGCAAGTACTTTAACCAACTGAGCCATGTCCCTGGCACTGAAGTATCTTGATTCAACTCAGTATGTGATGAGATTCACCTGTGTGTGGACTTGTGACACGCTAAATCTCTTACGACAGACCAAGGTAAACAAGTTGTGCAACCAGAACAGTTGACAAGAGTTAAGGAGAAAGTCTGAGAATCACTACCCAAAATTAGTAACCAGAGGTGATGTGTTTTCACAGGCAAATGTCTGATATGGGCCAACAATGGAGCTTTGGCAGTAGGCTTCCATAGCCAAGCTTTCTGTGAAAACTCAAGTAAGCCAAACCACACCACTACATACTAGGAATTTTTGGAAACATAGTAGAACATTCCAAGATAAAATATTAGGTCATTTCAGGGCTTGAGGTGGGGCAAATGGAGCTCAGTCAGTTCTCAAATGGTTGATGTTGATGATGTTTTCTTGTGTACTTTGTGTACTTGTGTAGTGGGAAGAACAATGGAGGGTTCTTGAGGAATTAAGTAGTTTTTTCATCCAAGTACTTACTGAGTGTCTACTGTTTACATGGCACAGTGGTGATGGATCCTGGGTTGTGGTGCATGCATCAATCTGCAACCGTTGTTCTGCTGTGCTGGTTAGTTTGGGTTGAGTAATTTTTCTCTTCTTGCTCCTAGCCTCCGATGAGTAAGATAAATTGTTAGAAGAAACCATCTAATTCCAAGCATTTTCAGAATCAGGGTGTCTGTGATCTAGAATTGGAGAACGGGTACTTGTTTGAGAATGGGAAAAAACTGCAATGTGCAGAATTTCTGAGGTCTTAGAGTTGTGAACCAATATGAAAGGAACCCGAAGAATTTGAAAGCTGCATTTCCACAGGGGTGACAGTGTTTGAGTTTGGGGACCCTTTTGTGTGAATGGAGATAAAGGCTTAGGGCTACAGGTATCCTCTTGGTATTGCCCGTGTTTTCCTTCCTCCCTATCTTTCTCCTCTGTTTTTTTATATCTTTACCTCAGTCTGCCAAGTTCAAGGAAGAAAGACATAAGATCTAGTTTTTCTTTGGGGCTAGAGTATTGGAAAAAAACATGGGAGCTATCCCCAGTTTTGGAGGGATTCAGATAGCTGAAAGCAAAACTTTGAAGTGCATGTTCTTTTCATGGCTGACTGGGTCTAGGATGGGAACAGCAGAAACTTTCAAACAAGGGCATGATCATCTCCATTCTAGGAGATGACATATGCTGAAAGCCACTGTGCCACCCAACTTCCCCCAGTGGCACATGAATTCTGAGCTTCAAAGACCTTCCAGAATGATAGTTATATTCCTGACCACAGGTTTTTGGTGTTCAACAAGCCTTAGCACTGCACAGCTTATGCCACTTAGTAATTCATATTTTTTCTCTTCCAGATATTCCATTGAGTAAAGGAAAGGGAAGCCATTATGCTTCCTCTACACTTAGATGCTCATCATGCATGTTTCTTAGAAACCAGTCTACAGCTGTGTTCCAGTGACCTGAAGAGAGTATGAAGTTGGTAATAATCTCCAAATGGTTTTCTACTGTTGTTGTTGGTGGTGGTGGTAGTGTTGTTGTTGGTGGTAGTGTGTGTGTGAGTGTGTGTGTGTATGTGTATGTATGTATGTGTGTGTATGTATGTGTGTGCATGTATGTGTGTATGTGTATGTATGTGCACATGTATGTGTGTATACTATATATGTGTATGTATGTGTATATGTATGTGTATGTATGTGTGTGTGTGTTGTTAGTACCACAAGCTTAAAATGTTTCACCACGTTTCTGTACATATTGAATCAAGTCATCCTGAATGTCCATGTTCTCAGGGTCAGCCTGGGTTCATCCATTAATACAAGGAACACAAATATATTCTCAGTGCCATCACTGACTTGATACTGAAAGAATGAAACCCCTACAGACCCAGGACCTACCCAAAAGATAGCACTCCCCCACAATCACCACGTCTCCTTCCTGGGCTCATTTGCAATTCACAGCTCTCTTGCTCAGGAATTGCACCACCAGTCCCCAAGGCTCTGGACATCTGTTTTCTTACCACAAATTGCATGTTCCTTTTCTGTCCCCAAGCTCCTTACAAAGCATACGCCTTGACACGGGGGAGCAAAGTTGAATGTGGTTATTTTTAATTCTTGCACAGCTCTGTGCAAACTTCTTTGAATTGGTACAAACATTATTAATTTTTCAGAGATTCACCGGGAACTTGTTACATAGCATACAAAGAAGTGTCTGTGTAGAAAAAGCATGATGTGTTATGTTTGTTTCTCTTATGAATCCAGGAGAATGAGTCAGTACCACAAAACTGTTAATGAAAGCAGCGGCTCATTAGAAAGTGGTTACTCTAGACTGCAGTGTCTGGAAGATATTATTTTGGCTTTTGCCAGTTGGTTTGCAATGCCTTGTTTTAGATAGTAGCTCTGCTCTGTGACTATGAAACAGTCAAAGACATTTATTTGGTCATGGATAAAATGGTCCAAGGTCAGGTAATAGTTTCTCAGCTATTTTAATGGTATTCCTAACCTGCCTGTTATTGTTTTGTTTTGTTATGGTAATTAAGGAGTCCCTGAAGGACTTGCTTTACTTCCAAGCTGGATTTGGACTATAAAGAGATGCCCTGTACCTACTTCAGTTGGTGCTACATTTAAACTGTTTATAACTAGCTGGCAAGCAAGAAGACAGGGAAACTAAGGTACAAAATAATATAGACCATGATTTATCCATACACTGAGTGACTGGCACCCTAAGAAACAGATCCAAGCTACTTGACTTGTTACCTGGGTCACCCCATCTTCCTAATGTGGAATTTGCTAGAAAGGGACACACTAGGGTACAAATCCCAGCTGTCACCTGGATATAAAGTGACCTTAGAAAAGAACTTCCCAGAGTTGCTGTATTCTCAGTAAAAGTGTAGTAATAAAACCCATTTCAGAGAGTTGCTGAGAGGCCAATAAAACAATATCACACTAATTTCGTGTGTGGAGTAGATCTATAATACATCTTAATCAATCAATCTTGATAAATCAATCTTAATAAATGATTGGCACTTATCATCATATGTTCTCCATCAGTTACTTTTCTTAATGGTTTCTACTGTAAAATAAACATTTAAAGAAACCCCGAGTATTGCTAATTAGAGGCCCAACACTACTACATATGCATACTATATACTACATACACGAAAGACAAGGGCAGAGCACCTTCCTAAGCATGGGACCAAGACTCAGCCACACTAAATGCAATGACAAGCCTGACCAATACAGACGCAGATGCTCACAGACAATCATCAGACTGAATCCCAATGGGAGAGTTAAGGGAAGGACAGAAGGAGCTGAAGGAGATTGTAACCCCATAGGAAGAACAACAATATCAACCAACCAGACCACCCAGAACTCCCAGGGACCAAACCACCAACCATAGAGTACACATGGAAGGATCCATGCCTCTGGCTGCATATGTAGCAGAGGATGGCCTTATCTGACATCAATGGAAGGGGAGGCCCTTGTTCCTATGGAGGTTTGATGCCCCAGTATAGAGGGATGCTAGGGTGGTGAGGCAGGGGTCGGTAGGGGAGACCCTCATAGAGGCAGAGGGGGATAGAGATAGGATAGGGGATTTGCGGAAGGGAAACAGGGAAGGGGGATAACATTTGAAATGTAACTAAAAGAAAATAGCCAGTAATAAAAAAAAATCAGTCTTTCCCCCTCCCCCATTTCCTCCCTTTTCCTCTATCTTCACACAGCATTCTGCCTCCTTAGTACTGAGTGCTTTCCACATTTAAAGCACATTTCCAGTCATTACTCGGTGTTCATGTCAGCTATGGAATTTAATTATTTTTTTATATCATGCATTATTGTATATGTATCATTCACATTCTTTTCTTTTTTTATTGAATATATTCTTTATTTACATTTCAAATGTTACTCCCCCTCCAGGTTATCCCCTTCCCCATCACATTCTCCTCCCCCCTGCCTCCCTGAGGATGTTCCTCTACCCAACCCACTCCCACCTACCCTCCCTAGATTTCCCTACGCTGGGGCATCTATCGAGTCCAAGGACCAAGGACCTCCCTTCCCACTGATGCCCAACAAGGCACTCCCCTACCACAAGTGCAGCTGGAGCCATGTGTACCCCTTGGTTGATGGCCTAGACCCTGGGAGCTCTGGGGGGTCTGGTTGGTTGATATTGTTGTTCTTCCTATGAGGTTGCAAATCCCTTCAGCTCCTTTAGTCCTTTCTCTAACTCCTCCATTGGGGACCCCGTGCTCAGTCCAATGATTGGCTGCCAGTATCTACCTCTGTATTTGTAAGGCTTTGGCAGGGCCTCTCAAGAGACAGCCATATCAGGCTCCTTTCCACAAGCATTTCTTGGCATCCACAATAATGTGGGGTTTTGGTGACTGTTTATAGGATGAATCCCCAGGTGGGGCAGTCTCTGGGTGGCCTTTCCTTCAGGCTCTGCTCTACACTTTATCTCTATAATTGCTCCTGTTAGTATTCTGTTCCCTTTCTCAGAAAAACTGAAGTACTCATACTTTGGTCTTCCTTCTTCTTGAGCTTCATGTGGTCTGTGAATTGTATCTTATTTATTCTGAGCTTTTGTGCTAATATCATCTTACCAGTGAGTGCATACCATGTATGTTCTTTGTGATTTGGTTACCTCACTCAGGATATTTCCTAGTTCCATCCATTTGCTTAAGAATTTCATGAATGTATTGGTTTTGATAGCTGTGTAGTACTCCATTGTGTAAATATATCACATTTTCTGTATCCATTCCTTTGTTGAAGGACATCTAGGTTCTTTCCAGCTTCTGGCTATTATAAATAAGGCTGCTATGAGCATAGTGGAGCATGTGTCCTTATTATCTATAGGAGCATCTTCTGGGTATATGCCCAGGAGTGGTATAGCTGAGTCAATGGCTTGTACTCTAAGAACAAGAATCGACAAATGGGACCTCATAAAATTGCAAAGTTTCTGTAAGGCAAAGGACACTGTCAATAGGACAAAACAGCAATCAACAGATTGGGAAAAGATCTTTATCAATCCTACATCTGATAGAGGGCTAATCTCCAATGTATACAAAGAACTCAAGAAGTTGACTCCAGAGAGACAAATAATCCTATTAAAAATGGGGTACAGAGATAAACAGAATTCTCAACTAAGAAAATTTGAACGGCTGTGAAGCACCTAAAGAAATGTTCAACATCTTTAGTTATCAGAGAAATGCAAATCAAAACAAGCTTAAGATTCCACTTCACACCAGTCAGAATGGCTAAAATAAAAAACTCAGGTGACAGCAGATTCTGGCGAGGATGTGGAGAAAGAGGAACACTCCTCCACTGCTGGTGGGATTGCAAGCTGGTACAACCACTCTGAAAATCAACGTGGCAGTTCCTCAGAAAATTAGACATAGTATTACCTGAGGACCCAGCTATAGCATTCATATTTTAACTTTTTAAAACCTGTCTTCAGCTTCTCCTCGCCATTTCCTATGAACCTGTAAAATAAGTGTCTTCTACTGGTGATGTCATGGCTGTGGGATAGCCATATCCTAGAGAAGTATTTGTCACCATTTTCTGACATATTAATTATCTTAGCAAGCTATGCTCCTAGATTTCAACTTCTATTTAATAAGCCAATAGATATTTCTCATATCAGATCTCTATAGGAATATACACAATTGTACATACCAATACATTCACAGGTACATACTAAACATATATTTACCAAACACACCACATGACACAGGTAAGTTATATACAACAATATTGTAAGGGGCTTTGTTCTTTTTTTTATGTTTGAAATAAATATAGTTTACTATTAAGGATAAGCAATAAACTAAATGAAATCTTGGGGATTGGTCTGGTGCTGCTATGTATTCAGATGCAAAATTCTGTACCCCAAGATCTGGTTGCCCCAAGACATGCGAATTCCCACATACACCAGCCTTTGTTGTGCAAATCTTGATCCTCGATTTAAAAACTATTGGTTAAGGCTACAGCCAATTACTAGAGGGAATAGAGGTAGACAGGTTTTCAGTTACCTGGCTGGGGGGGGTGCAGGTAGTGACCACGAGTGGAAAAGAGGAAGAAAAAGGAGAAGGAAGAAGGAAGAAGACAGAAGAGAAGAGGAGGTCTCCATTAGATATATTAGACCAGGAACAGGTGACTGAGTGAAATGACCCACCTCCCCCAGCACAGATGGCCGGAGCAGTAATAACCTCAAAGCAAGTATTTGGGAAGCACAATTGGGGAAGTAGCTAGTCTAGACATTAGAAAATGAGACCAGGAGTAATTTACCCAGTAAATGCTCTATAGCTAAATAAATAAATCGTAGTCTGAGCATCATTCATTTGGAAACAATGCGGGATACATATAATTCAATTACTTTACAATGAATGATTAAAGCCAACAATGCTCTTTACTTAAGGCTCAATGAGTTTCTGTTTTGCTGTTGCTACTGTCTAGTTCACAGCCATTTACACTGTTTTTACAATGCAGTCTTGGACTGCCTCTACTCTAAACACTTGCTAAAGTGTGGTGGACATGAACCGTACCGAAATTCTATGTTTTACAATGTTAGGTTCTTAAATCATTCACTGGGGCAAAATTGCAACTTGCAGCCTCCTTCCCTCATGTCTATACCCAGGGGGATATCCCCAGCAATGTGGTCCAAGTTTATTTTCCAAGTCACCCCTTAGATTTTTCTTACAAGCACAGAGATGACCCTAGTCACTTTGTTGTCCTTCTTCCCCCTCCCACCACCCACCCCCAATCTGATTGAAATATTAGAGCACCCATGTTCAAGGAAAAAAAAGACAGGGCTTCTGTTGTATTATGTCAAAGCGGACTTCGAGATTGGTCTTAGCTCACACGAGAACTGACCTTTCTCCAGGTAAGCTTGAATTTGTCATCTACTAAAGCCATCTTTACCAACTAGAGACAATGGAGGCGTTCCGATCCAAAGCTCACCGTCCACCTTTGATGACCAATGATGGAGAAGGGGCTTGTTTAAAAGGCCATGGCTGATGCAGGGAAGCCTTCACGCGTGGAAGCAAGCCAAATGTGTTCAGCCAACAAGATTAATGCCAACCAAGTCTTTGTGCTTTACTAGGAGTGACACAATGGAAGGCTTTGCTCCTTAAAGAAGCCTGAACGTACCTGGGACACAGAGCCTCAGTAGAACCCAGTCATATGCATCAATAAGATGGGAGGCTCTCTTCCCAAGCATTTCTAGAAGGGAGCTTAGGCTATTGAATCCATCAGGATGGCAGTCAGCCATACTGGAGAATATTAACAGTCACAACAGTGCCTTATTGTCTCGGCATAAGAGCATTTGTTTAAATATTAAACAGTGAAATCTTGCCTGGTCATTAAAGAGCATTTAAAAAAGAGAGAGAGAGAAAAAAAAAAACAGGACGGAAATCAGTTAATAATCTTTGACTGCCCAACTTGGTGGCTTGGATGTGATTTGTCTTCATGACATATCATCCACCCAGAGGAAGCCCTGTGCATCACAGTCCGGGCTTCGCTCGCACACAATGTTTACAATGCCCCCAAGATACGTGCCTTTCTTCTCCGAAAATGTGCAGAGGCTGAGTTGAACCACTCTGTCGTCTCAAGACCTGCCCTGAACAACCTTGCAAGTCTGGATTTGTAATTTCTCTTTGCCAGGTAGGATAGTTCGGCCTGTGAGAGATATACTGAGTAAAAAAAAAAAATGCTTTTAGGATTAGATGTAAATCTGCTCAAATTTATGTGCCTGGTTGTCTGCTGGCTGGCTGGTTGGTTTTCCAGTCAGCTGAGTTCCTCAATTCAGTTCCATTTAAAAACATCACTGCATTGTCCACAGTGAGCTTCTGGCCCCTTTAACAGAGTGGGGAGGAGGCGGTGAGGGCTTAGCTGCTACACATACCACCAGAGGGGGTTACTCTGTACATACTGCATTATTCTATCCCTTAACTTCCATCCGAGGGGCCTTTCCCAATATGACTACTATTGTGTGGCTCACCAACATACTCTCAAGGATTTTCACGAAACTTCTGTTAAATACGGTGCTAAAGAAGAATGGTTATCAGGCCATGTTTTACTGAGAATTGTGATTCAGATGGTTGATGAAGATTCCGTAAATGCTCAAAACACCCTCAACAAGGGCAATCCATGGGCAGCACATTGATGAGACATGGCTATTTTGCTAAATGTACTTGGTGCTTTTGAATCGAAGAGCAGCCGTTTGGATTTAGCATATCTTACTAATAGCTTCAAACGATGCTTCTTAGCCTCTTGTTAGTGGTGTGACTTTAACTTGTAATGTAGATAAGAATGGTCATTCCAGATTGTTATCACTTACACAGTTATTTCCTGAGTACCCATCACCTGCCAGACACATGCTACTAGTAACAGAGATCCAGGATCCTGGAAGAGAAATGATGAAGGGTGCTAGAAAGGACAGACACGCATGCACCATATGCTGTTGGTGTCAGATTTGATGACAAAGTCATTGGTAACCTCCTGGAGTGGTAGAGGGAGCTTGGGGCGGGGGGCAGATGAAAGGCTGGTAGGAAAGTGTTTGGGTTAATGGGACAAAAGAATTTGACAAAAGTTTGGGAGGAATCTTGCTCCATAGAAGTACTAAGAGCTGTGGCATAGAAGTTTTTAGTGAAGAAAAAACAGATTTAGGAGAGTGGAATAAAGTCATGCTTATAAGACAACAGCCACAGCAATAGAAACAAACAACAAGTATCTGGTGCTACAAAGAGAGGGAGCAGAAGGCTTTGCTCAGTGTATACCTAGAAACAGAAACAGAAAGTGCAGCACTAGTTATTTATTATCTAAGAACAGCCGGGGTGCTTGTCATAAAACCATAGAAAGCAATGTGTACGTGAGGGATTAGAAAATAAAGCTTTCTGATTCCATAATAGCATACAGATCTTAGACGGGGCACTTTGAGTTTTATCCTTGAGATCTCTAAGGCTATTTTTCTATGAAGATTATTTTTTTTTTTATCTAAGAGGCTGTAGGATGTGTTGGCTGAAAGAACTATGCTGTTAATTAAACTCGAGCGATATAATCTTTTTTTTTTTTGAGACAAGGTTTCATTACATATCCCTGTTTGACTTGGCTATGTACACCAGACTGACCTTGAACTCATAGAGATCTGCCTAGCTGTCTGAGTGCTGGGTTTAAACATGTGCATCACTATATCCAGACACTATAAAATATGCTTACCCATAAAATTGTATTAACATTGACTAGACTTCTATGATTTAGATGATCCTTAAGAAGCTGCAAAGAATTAATATTACAAACACTGTGAAATACTGTGTGTGATATGAATGTAGATAGACTCATTCTATATTAACAATTTTATACTAACTTCTAAAAGGCCAGATCATTTTACATCTTCACACTGTGTGATTTCTGTAGCAGCTACTGAGCTCACCCATTATAATTGAAACTGACACTAGACGATGCTTCAGTGGGGGAACAAACAAATGTATAAATTCCTCATCATAGTTTTCATAGACAATAGACCAATGGATGTGTTCTAATGGAATTTCATTTGGAAATGTGGATTTCGAAGTCTGGACTTGGTCATGGGCAGTTGTTTGCCAAACTCCTTGTAGAGGTTGGTTTATTTGAAGAAATCTCATTAGTTTTAGATAATATCACATGGTGATGAAGTCTTTGCTGCCCTGAGCTGTCTCAGGTGTCACCCCATTTTGTAGACCACCTGAATCATGATGTGAGCTTCTGACATGAGAGACTATTACAGCTAAGTTATCAGGTTTGGAAAGTTGTGCAAGGTGATTCCAGGTGACCTTGTTTTAACTCTCATTCTCTTTCATTCTTAGCTTCCTTGTTTGTAGAATAGGGAGTCCTGCTTCATCAGGTGACATAAAGGGCAGTCATTCCTTATGTCTTCTTTCTTTCTTTTTTTTTAAGATTTATTTATTATTATATGTAAGTACACTGTAGCTGTCTTCAGACACACCAGAAAAGGGCATCAGATCTCATTACGAATGGTTGCGAGCCACCATGTGGTTGCTGGGATTTGAACTCAGGACCTTCGGAAGAATAGTCAGTGCTCTTAACTGCTGAGCCATCATTCCAGCCCCATGTCTTATTTCTTTATGCTATTTCTTATTGGTCTGGGCGCATTCTTACCATGACAGCTTCATAAAGGCACTCACTTTCTTTCAAACCTGTCATGTCTTTCCCCTTGTTCAGCCGTCCCCACACTCTCTTAGTCTCCTCCACTTCACTTTTACCTTCTGCTCATTTCCTTCCTTCCCCAGTCTCTTCTCTGCTTCCATGTCACATATACAATTGGTTATATGTATCTATATGTGTATTAGGATCCACAAATAAGGGGAAAAAAGCAACATTTGTCTTTCTGGGTCTTAGTTCATTTAATGTGATCATCCTTAGATTCACCCATTTTCTGGTAAGTAGCCTAAACCATTCATTTCTCTGGCTGTGTAAATCTCTCTCTCTCTCTCTCTCTCTCTCTCTCTCTCTCTCTCTCTCTCTCTGTGTGTGTGTGTGTGTGTGTGTGTGTGTGTGTGTGTGTGTGTATGTTGACTCTTTAAATGACATTCATCTGTTATGGCAGATTCTATAATAAGACCATTACAATAAACACAGTTGTACAACCATCTCTGTGGAACTTAAAGATATTTAGGACTATAACCAGAAATAGTACAGCTGGGTCACATGGAAGGCCTGCTTTCTGTTTTTCAAGTTATTTACATTCTGACTGGACCCATTTATAGTGTCCCAGCAGTGTGTGAGATATCCCTTCTCCTGCATACTCAGCAGCATGCATATTTATTCTGTTGTGTTAATGATAGGCACTGGAATAGAGTCAAAAACAATCTTAAACTAGTTTTAATATGCATTTACTGATGTCTAAGAATGTTGAAATTTTTTCGTATGGCTATTTTATTTCATATTTTGGAAATTGTTTATTCATTTTACTAGCCATTTTATTAGGATATTTGGGCTTTTATGTCCTAGGTTTTTAAAGCTCTTTTTATATTCTAGATATTAATTCCCTATGTATAGGTGTATAGATAGCAAAATCTTTTACCCATTCTGTAAGCTGCCATTTCTCACAAGAAATCATTTCTTTTTTTATGAAGACGCTTTCAATTTTGTGCCATTCTATTTAATGTGTACTTATGGCTCTGTCTTAGGGTTTCATTGCTGTGAACAGATACCTTGACTACAACAACTCTTATAAAGGAAAATATTTAATTGAGCTGGCTTATAGTTTCAGAGGTTTAGTCCATTATCATGGGGGAAATATGGCAGCATGCAGGCAGACATGGTGCTGGGGGAGCTAAGAGGTCTACTTCTTGATCCTCAGGCAGGAGAAGGAAGCTGTGTACCACACTGGATATAGCTTGACCATAGGAGACCTTAAAGCCCGTACCACAGTGACACAATTCCTCCAACAAGGCCACACCTACACCGACAAGGCCACACCTCCTGATAGTGCAATACCTTACGGCCAAGCATTCAACACATGAATCTATGGGGGTCATATCTATTCAAACCACCACAGACAGGCTCTGTGTCAACAGTGTTGAATGTCAAATTCTCCTAGTTGCTGTGATACTAAGGCAATTCCTCTCCAACCTCTTCATTCTGCCTTGATCCAGGTAAAGGCCTCAGCCTCCATGTGGAAGTCTCATACAGTAACTTCTTTAAGAGAAAAAGTTGTGTCAGTTTTAGTTCTTGTTTCATTAGCACAGCCAGTCATCAAAGCCCTCTTTTTAGAGTCTTTCTTTGTATGGGCCACCATATTGAGGGATCATGACTTGAAATGGAACCATTGAAGTTAAGATCTTATTTGGTAACGTGAAATTGTCCTTTGACCTCTTCACACAAAGGCCTATCAGGGTAAAAAGAGGACAAATGAATTTTCACTTCCTCTTTACTTCTACAAAGAGTGCAGATTGATTGAGCCACATACCACCTAGAAACTGTGTTTTTAAAATTAGTTCTCACAGAACATGACAGAACAGAAATCGCACATCTGTACCCAACTTAACCCTATAATACCACAGAGGCCCCAGGAAGGACTTTTCTTAACAAATGAAGACAACTCAACTTGCTTTTATTCTCTGTGAAAGCAGCCTTTCAGCTTTAGCATTGGGAATCCACATAATCAAAGTAGTAATTCATAAAATGCCATGGTAGGAAACACCATTTTAGATTTAGTGTCATGAATGAGGAAACTGAAGAGAAGAGAGGTTAAGCATTCTATCAGTTTAAGAATCCTTCCGAGTTACTCCACGCTAGCATCACAGAGGCTAGGTAGGATCAGCACCACTTTGCTGACCCCCATGATCACGATAGACGGTGTTAATAGCATCTGATTGTTTTATCCCAGGAATTACCTAGTACACGGTGAACAGTAGAGACTGCACCAACTTTCAGTGAATGCCTGCAAGAATAAATACCCTCAACACTATTAGGAAGAATGAACTGCATGGGGGCCAAGATGATGGTATTTATAATAAAGTGGAGTCAATGCTGGAAGGAGACTCAGGGGCAGAGCCTGCATTTTATTTTGTTTGTACTTAGCGGCACTTGAGCCTTCCAATGGCCTAACTCCATTATGAAAAAATAAAACAAATCAAGCCAGCAAGATGGCAGAGAGGACATAGGAATAGAGGCCAAGAGAGATGTGGGGGCTGGGGCTAGGTTCATTAAACATTTTGGGGTTATGTATTCCTCCTTACGTCACTGTTTTCATGCTCCTTCCCCTTCTAAGGACAAGAGACTAGAGTCTGAAGCATCTACTTTCTGCTATTAGTTAACAAGATGGGTGGTAAATCCACAGGGCAGAGGTCATGTCTACACTCTGTAGGCCTTTCAGAAATATTTACTTTAGAGGTAGGGGCTGATGCGTGTTCATAAACCCAATTCACCAGAGAAAAGAATACAGATTCTCTAGACGCCTACTGGCTATCCCTTGAGTTCGGGTTAAACAGTCCACTGTTCCACATAGAACAGAAGCTTCCTGGAAGCAAGACAGCCCTGCAATGACCCTGAGTCAGGGTTGTCTTGGAGACTGTTGCCATGTATTGAAATCAGCCAAGGGGCTGCGTGCCTGCTGCTGCTGACCTGGCCAAAGGGAAGGGCAAGGTCAGGAGACCTAGGAAGGACCAGCTCTGTGCAGTGTGTTGATTCGGGCAAATGTGCTTATATGTTGCAGTTACTTTTTTTTTTTCTGCTTCCATTAAAAAAATTAAAAAAAAATCCTCCCTTCTAAATTGACACAGTCAAGGCTATTCTTCAAGGAGATTTGTCTGTGCTTAGTGGGAGAGGTAGAAATGAGTAGAGACAGATTCCGCTCTATCAGTGAGAGAGGCATCAGGGACACTTACCCATCTACACCAGAACCTAGCTGGTCTTCTTATAGACCTCCCCCATTCTGCCTTTCCCTCTATGCCTTTCTAGGAGGCTGACTCTCAAGGTTGAAGATGATACCTCTGGACCTACAAAAAAAAATGCTTCTATTTAAGTGAGACTTGGAATTTCCAGCCCATCTGGCTATGGTATGGGTCTGTGGGTGTCTGTGATTTATTCCTAAAGGTCAGAGAACTTGCTATGTACCAGGTAGCAAACTTTTATTTATTTATTTATTTTTTTTCTGCAAGAGAAGCATTTGTCAGCCCTGCAGTAGCTTGAGATATGACCTCTGAAAGGGACATTCCTTCATTCTTCTCGCTCTACAGGCATAAACATTCCGCATTTTAAACTCAAGACATACAATGTTATCTGCTCCTGCTGTCTTATGTAACTTTTTAAGAATGCCGAAAGACTTTCCGGCCTCTGTGGGTTTGGGAATGGGGGAGAGAAGAGAAGGGGGCTGGGGGAAGGGGGAGGGAGGGAGTTCAGAGGGCAGAAAAACTCAAGTTCTTTCCATATATCACTGCATTTGGCTGTTTGTGACATGAAGTTATTGCAATTAAGATACAGGCCGGATGTGTGGGCTTAACAACCTCAGCTGATACCGCAAGCATTTATTGATAATGAAAACTTGAAGGAAAAGATGTGGAAACTGTCTTTAGTGGTTTCCTAGGAAGGGGATAAACTGTATGGATAAAGAGAAAAAAAGTCTCCCCAAGCTTATCTAGGAGAAGAGAAAACTGTTTATTTTGCTGCAGAGGGAATGTCTCTGTCAAGTTTTAATTGTCAGTCTTTCAGTTTAGAGCTTTACATTGTTCAGTCCCCCCCCCCCCCGCCCAATACTGTCGTGCTTTCATGAATAGCTTTGGGGTAGTTAAGTGACCTGTCAAACAGCTCCTGTTGTCAGAGTAAGGAGTAAAAACTATGTTTCCAAAATTCAGAAATCTGTGATTACTGGCGCCCTTTAATTCGATTAAATGTGAGTTGTCTGTGAGAATAGGTGAGTAACCCTCCAGGCCATAAGCAGTAAATAGATTTCATTTTAGATTCTCTCTCTCTCTCATCTCTCTCTCTCTCTCTCTCTCTCTCTCTCTCTCTCTCTCTCTCTCTGTATGTGTGTGTGTGTGTGTGTGTGTGTGTGTGTGTGTGTGTGTGTGTGTTGAATATTGATACCAATGTCTTCCTCAATTGCTTTTTTTTTTCTTTAAAAAAAACAAGGTCTCACATTGAATTTAGAGATCATTTTGGCTGGGCTAAACTAGTTGGACAGTGAATTCCAGGAACCCTCCTGCCTTTGCCTCCCAGTGTACCAGTCATAGGATTTACACATTTTACCTCCCACTGTGGTGGCCCAGATCTAGATGAGTCTTATGCCCAGGGCAGTTCGGAAGGGTATTCAGAGACACAAAGGCCTATGACAGAGTCCCTACTGTGCTACTCCGCACAACCTAAACACTTTCACTGTCTTTAGGAAGGTGAATGAAGAATTCCCCACTGGACATAGTTCCTGCTACAGGTGAAAGTCACAGAAAGGAGGATGGAAAGTATTCAATGTTATTCCTTTTTGTTGTAGAGTCGTCGTCTTTATATAAGCAAAAAATGTCCTGGTATTATTCCATTAGAACTATGTAAGTAAAGATCTGCTGCTTCCTTCTGTTCAGCCACAGGAATTCATTGGGACCTCTGGCCTTAATTTTGCTTGCTGTGAAAGAAGACATAATATTTCAAGGCAAAAATGTGATCCCCAGAGCAAACCATCTAAGGAAATCCAATCTAGGTGAAAACCATCATTTCCTCTGAGGAGGTGATCCTGGCTGCCCCTGGTACTGGAGTTAATAGGAGATCCATTTCTCCCTCCATGCCCTGCTAGGATCCTGAGCATGGAAATTCTGCATGGATGCTGCCTTCTCCAGCACTTCCAGCTTTCCTCATGGAGAGGTGCCATTGATTAGATGGGGATTTTTCTTTTAAAGACTAGCAGCCTTCACTGTAAAATATATTATAAGATTCTGGGTTTTCACAAAAGGAGAACAATGTGTGTGTCCTAACCTTGAAGACCCTAATTGTCCCAGAGAGATTCCTGGTTTCATGAAAGAAAGAGGCAGAATATGAGTATACAGAGGTGATTGCCAAAAATCAATGCACCAAAAGCAGGCAAAAGACTAACGTAAAACGTTTTGGTATACTGGATAAAATTTTGATTTATTAGTGAATCACGAAACTTCAAGACATTCAACAGCATCCTTTTCTCTTTCTTTGGTAGTGTTTGGGTATTGAACGCAGAATCTTGTGCAAGATAGGCAATCTCTGTACCACTGAACTACATCTTCAACCTTTAATAAAGTCACTCCTAGATAATTTGTGATTTGAGAGGACCAGAAAGAGGAAGTGGTGAGACACTATTTTTGGCTTTCTGCTCATAAAGTATGTCAAGAAAAAGAAATGAAGATTCTATCTCGAAAGACACAGCCTGCATTTCCTTTTAAAGATTCACATCATCTAAAAAGTATGTGGGAATTAGATCTTACTGGTCTTGGATCCCAGTTTCTAGGTACCAGGCATGTCTGCAGGAGTCTGCTGACCATCCCGCATAGCAGCCAAAACTGAAAATATGGTGTTCAGTGCTCCTCCAAGAAATGAGCTTTCTACTGTTGATAGCTTCCTTGGCTTAAGTACCTCTTTAATTCCTTTTCCCAAGTTGGAGGCTTAACTGGGTGGGATCCTGTCCTGAGGTTGCCACTCTGTTTATTCCACTTAGTATCAGGGAAAATGTTCTTTAAACATTTTATCTCTATGACCCACTGGTCTGATTTCCAGAATTACATTTCATGGTGCTCCTTTCCCCTCACACTGCACATATTTTGATTATTCTTTGTCCAGCATGCTCCCTTTCATTATAGATCTGCTGAAGAGTGACTACTAATAACTGCACCACACAGTCCATCCTAGGCTGTCTTGAAATCTTCTTTGGCAGCACCATTGATCCAAAACTCTTCAATTTAGCTTCTAGTGAATTTTTAGAACAAAGGCAGAAAGTAACCACATTCTTTGCCAAAATATCACAAGGACAGTCTCTAAGCCAGCTGATAATATTCTGCCCCTCTAAAGCCTCTTGAGATGGGTGGAGTGAAGTTTTGATGGAGTTGTGTAAGGCTAGGAGGGAGTGACGTGGCCTATGATAGAGTGACGTGGGGCTGAGATGAAGTAGGGTGGGGCTTCAGGTGAAGTCTGTTAAACAATTGGGCTCTTGAATATTCGGCTCTTGAATGCTCTCACTAATATAGCCATTATGGTTTTGTCCTTTAATGTCACCCAATCATATCTATGAAATGATTTCATGATAGGGAAATGGTGGAAACTTTAGGAGGCAAGGTCTAGTTGGGAGAAGTCGAAGGTGTATCTTTGAAGGGTACTGGGGTATTGAGACTCCAGTCTCTTTCTGTCCTGTGATCTCCTGAGCAGATAACCCTGTGTATCCCACCATGCTGTCTGTCCTTGTTATGCAGAGAGTGACTGGAGCAAGTGACCAGAAACTAAAACAAGTATAACTAAAAGCCGAAACAAGCTTTTCTCCTTTAATATGATTGATCAGTTTTAAATATTTTATCACAACAATGAAAGTCTAAAGACACCACTTTAAATGCAGTTTTTAAAGCATGTAGGAAGAAGCAGTGATGCGGAAAGATCAAAGAACAGATTAGAATTTTCACCTACAAGACTTAATTGAATGAAAGGACAGTGCTGACAGGTACCCCTGAGATGAACCCCCAGCCCCCCTCAACCATGCCTTTTCATGTGTGAAGATAACTTATTCCTAAATTCTGTCAGAGATAAGTCCCATATCCAGCAACAACCAAGGCCACAGTGTTTGGCATAGCTCAGAATATCCACACTACTAGAAATCCACACTGAGAAGTAAATATCCCCCATTCTTTGGAAGGAAAAAAACAAATTAATTAAACGTTTAGTTTCTGTTGCTGTGACAAAATGTCCACTGTACGCACCTTAGGGAGAAGTGGTTGATTTCTGTCTCTTCATTTCAGTCTATGTGCAATGGCTCTAGTGGGCCCGATTCGAGGTAGGACATCACAGGAGTGGGGACAAGTGGCAGAGGAGCCTCCCCACCTCACGGTGGCTATGGAATGCTACAACGGAACAAGGAAGGAGCCAATAAATAATATGCATCCTCAAGGGTTGCCTCACCTCACTTACCTGCTCTAATTACTCTCTACCTCTTTACATATCCACCTCCTCCCAGTTAAGACCATCCAGTTATGAATCCACTGATGGGTGGCTCCCACTAATGATACATTCTTTCTGTGAAGTTCCATTTCTGTACACTGGGACCTCTGTACACTACTGCACTGTGACCTCTTACACGGTGAACTCTGTACACCATTGCACTGGGGTCTCTGTATACCTCTGCACTGGGGTCTCTATATACCACTGCATTGGGGTCTCTGTACACTGCTGCACTGGAGTCTTGTACACTGTGACCTCTATACATTGTTCCCTGGTGACCCTGGACACCACTCTACTGGGACCTCTATACACTCTGCATGGGGGCCTCTGTACACCACTGCTCAGGAGTAACTCTCTGTACACTGAGACCTCTATAGATTATACACTGGAGATTCTGTATACCACTGTACTGGGACCTCTGCACATTGAGACCTTTCTATATTGTACACTGGAGACTCTGTATAGCATTGTGCTGGAACCTCTGTACACTGCTGCATAGGGGTCTCTCTTATATACTCTACACAGAGGGCTCTATAGACTACTGTATTGGGATCAAGCCTTCAGCACAGGAGTCTTAACTGGAGAGGACTCTATCCAAAACTTTGCAAGATGCCTTAGATTTCTAGACGAGAAAGCATCAACATCACCAAGGATGTTGTGAGAAATGCACACTTCTAGACTCTGCCTAGACTTTGTGAGTCAAGCACCCGAGAGGTAGATGCCATAGGTCATTCTAGAATGACTGTTTTAGACAACTATAATTGTCAATTGGAGGAAGATTGAAACACTAACTGAGGCTTTAAATTCCAAATAGAGGAAAAGCCCTTCTATATGACATTATACAGTTGAGGCAAAATAGAAGCATTGGGGCAACTGGTGCCGTGTTACTTACCTAATATAACTTAATCTGTCACTTCAAGCAACAGATAAACTAACATACTGAAACCCTAAGAGCACAAAAGTCTTAATAAAGGTGAGCGATCTGTAAAAGCATGCAGCCTTGCATTTCTCTGTATTGACAGTTCAGGTATAAACATTTTATAGCACCTCAGAGGCCAGCTGAGGAACTTCGTTGACCCATGAGAAAGCCTTCACAGCAACCAAGTCCTGATGAACCTGGGGGCTTGGCATTCTAAATTCAGGGGAAAGGGGCCAAGTGCCAGGCGGCATCAGTAAATATTTACAAGCAAGTCATTAAAGAATGAGAGCGAGTTCTTTCTAGTCAAAAGGCAGCAGGTCATTTTGAATAGTGGCATCTGAAACTGGAAGTGAATTTGTTGCTGGAATACAAATTGGAGGAAATTGCTTTTGTGGGAAAACATTTCCTCTCTGTGGTGGGTTTCTCTTTTGTGCTTTGCCTGTCTGGATTGTGGGATTTTGAAGGTCTGGAGCTCCTGATAGGATAGGGGCCTGGCTTCTGTTCCAAGTTTCCCGTGGTAGCCTCCGGCAAGGTTCCTTTATCCTGCTTCTGCTTTTTCTCCTGGGAGACACTGACCTTAAAGCTGAACTCTCTCAGATGTCCTAAGATGTGCAGGTGACTTTTCCTAAAGGCAGAGCATTGTGTGAAGGGAGCCTAAGGACCTTGTGTAGGCCACCTGGGTCCTTCCCTCCGCCTTCATAGAGGTCGCCCGACCACCAGTGCTTTAAGTACTGGCTTTGAGCTAGGTGCTATTGGGAATAAGTTCTAGACGCAGGAAGGAGTTTGTGTTTTGAAAAATATTAGTACCAGGGAACACACACACACACACACACACACACACACACACACACACAAAACAAATAAAAACAAAAACAAAAACAAAAACAAAAACAAAAAACAGTCCAGTTGGTCTTAAAACCCGATAATTGCTTAGAGCTGGCATCACACACAGGGAAGTTTTCTTTAGATGGCCCTCTGTGGTTTCACCTGCTTTGGAAATTTACAGAGATAATGGAAAGGGGCTGGTGCACACTGAGAGGAGAAATGGAGTGAGGGGGGCTCCTTGTGTTGCTGGCTTTCGAAATAGTGCTTCCGCTGGGAAGGAGAGAAGGAGAGACAGACAGACAGACAGACAGAGAAATGGCAACAGGGAGGCAGAGAGAAACAGACATGCACAGAGAGAGACAGAGACAGAGAGACAGAAACAGAGACTGAGAGACACACAGAAAGAGTGAATTCAGAGCTGTGTTGTAAAATACCACACAGCAAGCATTAGTCATATACGGAGAGACAGTTTAGTTTAACTCAAACTTTCAAGATTCTGCTCCTCAAAGGACACGCAGTGTGAAACGAAGATCTTTAGAAGGTGAGAAAGCATTTAGAAGGCATTTGCCTGTTGAAAGGTCTCTCTGGATGAAAAGAACTCTTACCACTCTATAAGAAAAACAGGAGGGTGCCTCAGTCAAAATGGCTGAAGATTTGGCCAGCATTCTCACAAAAGAAGGTATTCTAATGTCCAGCACACATCCACAACAGGATTCAGGATCCTCCAACTTCTTCAGTAGTCAAGAGTCATCAGGGAAAGCAAGTTAAAGTGGCAATGAACTTCCAGCAAGTATGCCCCAGGCTGCTCAAAATTAAACAGAAAAGACTGACCTCACAAATGCCCTCAGTTGTGGGACAGGAGGAATGTTCAGACATCATCGTTGGTGAGACAATAACCTAGAAAAATTGCTTCGGGGGGGGGGGGTCAGCGTCGGGGGAAGGAGCCTCCACTCTCTTCGGATGCTAAACTCGCACCTGCTTCATTATCCAGCAATTCCACCTTAAAGCATGAACCTGGGAGAAATGAGAACCCACGTGCACGAAGAGACTGGGAAAGAAGCGTCCTCAGCACAGGTGTCGATCAGCAGGGCGAGGAAGAAGCAAACCGTAGGAAGCGTAGAGATGCTTTTCTACCCTTGAGATCGGATACATGCTGAGATGTGCAGTGTAAATGATCCCCGAAATATGCAGATGGAAGCCACTTTGCATACAGGTGTACACACTCAAATATCCCTCATATAAACTTCCAAAGTGAGCAAATGCAGCAGTGTTGGGGACAAAAAACAAACAATACTACATGTTAGGGTCTGAGCTGCCTTTTGAGTTTGAAGGACCAAGAGGAATCTTTCTGGGGTGATGCTGTTTGAAACACCTACACAGATTCAGGTTATATCAGCATGTGCATTGTCAAGCTCAATTCTGTGAATTTCAGATGGGGCCATTTCATTGTATGCAAAGGACTTGGAAAGAAGAAAGAAATTCTGTAAGCAAGCACTTCTACTGAGCATGCTCCATGATACAGCGACACTGCTGCTGTTTGCAAAGCATCAACACCCTGAGATGCACTAGAAAAGGCAAAGATGTACTGATGATGATGAGGTTTGTATGACTGGATAGATGCGAGATAAAGCGAGGGGAACAGAAATAGGAAGTAGGATCTAGGGGAGGACCACAGGAAACTGCTGAGCTACAAAAACATTGTATGCATATGAATCACCTGGAAAGTTTGCAAAACTCCTGCACCCCTGGGACAGATCTCTAGGCATTCTGATCATGGGGCTCAGGATATACCTCCAGATGAATCATGAATGACATCTTTGAAATGTAAACTCATGATCAATTTCATGGTGTGCTTCAAGTACAGGCTACAAATGTAAAAGTTCCCCTTAGCCGTTTCTTAGACATCACATTCTAAGCCACAGTATATTCTAATAGAACTTAGGGTTGTGTAAAAGAGTTAAAAGCATTCTATTACAGAGAGAGAGAGAGAGAGAGAGAGAGAGAGAGAGAGAGAGAGAGAGAGAGAGAGAGAGAGAGAGAGAGAGAGAGATGTGTGTGTGTGTGTGTGTGTGCGTGTGCGTGTGCGTGTGCGTGTGCGTGTGCGTGTGCGTGTGTGTGTGTGTGTGTGTGTGTTTTGCTGATTTTGGGAGCCAGAAGGAATATCTGATCCTTTTGATAAGGAGGTCTAGGTGGTTGTGAGCCCTGTGAAGAGGGCACTAGGAACTGAACTCTGGTTTTCTCCAAGAGCAGCAAGTATTCTTATTCGCTGAGCCATCTCTCCTGCCCCTGAAGTTTCGGTTATCAGGAATCTGGGGTACATTGCTTCTTAAGTCTAATGAACCTGGGTAGGTAAGTGTTATTGAAGACATTGGGGCTCAAGGAAGATTATGGCCTCTCTTCTCAAGGTCACAGAATCAAGACCTTGTACCAAGGCCTCAGGGTTTTGAAGCCAGTTCAGGCAGCCACATGGGATCCAACATTCGACAAAGCCCCACGGGGAAGAACAAAGCTCTGTGGTCCTTTCTTTACATTCTTGATTATTTCTTTCATTTAATTTGCATTCTTTTCTCAGTAAAGTCCAAGAGGACCATGGAACGTTCATTCCCCAGGATCATACAGCCTCATCAGAAAGTGTCCCTAACTCCCATCACGTAGACGGATGCCATCGGCCTTCCCCTTGCTCCTCCTCCTGTGCTTGCTGCTGGGACAATGTCCAGAGAAGTGACAGTCAGAGAAGTCTCCAGATGGCAGATTCATTTTGCACTGCCTTCTGGCACAAATGAAGCCCACTTTGCATGGCACCAATAAACAACAAGCTACTCTCTAACTCAAGTCCGTCTTACTACAAGCACTGACTACTTAAGCAAACCTCACTGTGTATGCTCATTGTGTCTGGTATTGTGTTACATGGGGCACTTTGATAAAAGGATGTATTGTATTGAGTATTGAGTACACCCTCCGCCCTTTCTACTCTCCCCTTTCTCACACTTCCTATTAGTCCCTTGGAGACTTGTATTTTCATTACATATGATACATGACTTCATGTACCTACAGAAAACCTAGGAGCCACATTTGAGAGAAAACAATGGTATTTGTCTTGAGACTGGTTTCATTCACTTAAAATGAGGATCTTCAGGGACATCCTTCTTCCTGCAAATAATTTTATTGTTCTTTATGGTTGGAAAAAGTTCTCTCTCTCTCTCTCTCTCTCTCTCTCTCTCTCTCTCTCTCTGTGTGTGTGTGTGTGTGTGTGTGTGTGTGTGTGTGTCCTACATTTTCTATATCCACTTCTTGGTCATTAGATATATAAGTTGGTTACACTGACGTGGAGTCCTTTGTATAAACACAGAGAAATGGTATAGTGGGTCATGTCTAGCTATTCTTAGTATTTTAAGGAACCTCACGCTCTTCTCACATCCTTAAGAGCATTTGCTTTTTTTTGTTGTTGTTTTTGTGATGACTGGCATTCTGGTGGTGATATAGAATCTCAGTGTGGTTTTAACTTTTACTCCTCTGAAGAATAGTGAGTTCATGAGTTTCTTTTTCAAAATAGGGTTTATGCTCTATACATTATTTTATGAACTGAATTTATACTTAATGAGATGACTTGGAGAAGTCAGTGTAATATCTCTTTGTCTGTCTCTCTATTCATTGTGTCGTCCATTTATTTATCTCTGTGTCCATCCACTGATCTACTTATTAATCCACCTATGTATCTGTTGGGGGTTGGCCTGGGTGCTGTTACTTACTCAAATGCTAAATTTCGTATCCCAGGATCTGGTTGCTCCAAGCTGAGTAAATTCCCACATACAGTCTTTGTTGTATAAACCTTGCTCCCCGATCTAAAACTATTGGTTAAATAGAAGTGGCTTCAGCCAATTACTGGGGAGAGTAGAGAGAGAGTTTCAGTTACAGGGTTGGGCTGGGGTCTGCAGGTCGGGACCACAAGGAGAGAAGAGGAGGTCACCATGAGGAGGGTGGATCATGAGCATGTGGGCCAGGAGAAGTTGACCATGAGGACAGGCTAATGGATCAGACTTTAACAATGAGTAACTGGGGGCCACAGCTGGGGAATTAATAGTCTAGCATATAGAAAAATAGATTAGGGGTAATTTGCCAAGTAATTGTGCTAAAGCTGATTTTAAAATTCATATGAGGACTGGTGAGATGGCACAGTGGTTAAGAGCATTGGCTGCTTTTCCAAGGGTCCTGAGTTCAATTCCCAGTGGTCATATGGTGGCTCACAACAGTCTATAATGGGATATGATGCCCTCTTCTGCTGTGCAAGCATATATACAGATAGAGCATTCATACATTAAATAAATACATCTTTTAAAAATGATTTTACCGGGCAGTGGTGGCGCACGCCTTTAATCCCAGCACTTGGGAGGCAGAGGCAGGCGGATTTCTGAGTTCGAGGCCAGCCTGGTCTACAGAGTGAGTTCCAGGACAGCCAGGACTACACAGAGAAACCCTGTCTCGAAAAACATAAAAAACAAAAAAAAAATGATTTTAAAAATTCATAGAACTGGAGCCGGGTAGTGGTGGCGCACGCCTTTAATCCCAGCACTTGGGAGGCAGAGGCAGGTGGATTTCTGAGTTCAAGGCCAGCCTGGTCTACAGAGTGAGTTCCAGGACAGCCAGGGCTACACAGAGAAACCCTGTCTCGAAAAACAAAACAAAACAAATAAAGATGTAGTGTAATCTTTAAAAAAAATTTATAGAACCCTGCCTCGATTATTGGGTGGGCTGGCCGGGTCATATTAATAACCAATAGAGTTTATTAAAGTCCATTTACAGTATCATGTATTACCTATCAACCACTTACCTATATATCTATCCATCCAACTATCATTTATCTATCCATCAGTCCATCATTTATTAATATATCATCTGTCCATCCACATATCATCTACCTACTTATTATGTATGTATGTATGTATGTATGTATGTATCAATCTATCTATCTATCTATCTATCTATCTATCTATCTATCTATCTTACCTGTTTATCTATCTATCATTTCCTATTATCTGTCTATCTATAATCTATCCCCTTGCCCCCCTTCTTTCCTATCTCTGTAGGCTGTGAATTCAGAGAAGAGGACATAACACCACAATGACCCATTAAGAAGTCGATGCCAAGGATCCAGGAAAAGGCTGTTTTCTTGGACTCTGCTATAAAGCCAGGAAGGGAGGGGTGGCTAAACCTTACAGGTTTGATTTAGTGACCATGCTGAGTAGCTTATGTGAAAAAGTGGTGGGAAATTTTTAATGTGCTGTATAATGTATTATCACGTGATTATATTTGATGCCAGGAAGCTAACTCCAAAAGCAGTCGGAGCTCCTGACTTCTAGAGAGAGTGTTACAGGCTCTCTCCATATTCATCTAACCCTCTTGATGGATTACAAGGGGGTATTAGAGGTGACACTCTCTGCTGCTGTCTCTTCATCTGCTCCAAGTGTGAGAAGGAAATTACTAGGCAGAATTTTGAAGATGTCTGTTTTCTAATGTGTGTGTGTGTGTGTGTGTGTGTGTGTGTGTGTGTGTGTGTGAGAGAGAGAGAGAGAGAGAGAGAGAGAGAGAGAGAGAACAAGAAAGAGTGTAGATTTGGGTAGATGGGGAGGTGGGAAGGATTCAGAAGGGAGGGGACACTGTAATCAGAATGTATTATATGAAAAAATCTATTTTTAATAAAAACGAAGTGCTTTCACCACATTGCTACACAAGGCTTTAATAATAAAATAATTCCCT
Organism: Apodemus agrarius; assembly: GCA_964023405.1. Taxonomy (NCBI): domain Eukaryota; kingdom Metazoa; phylum Chordata; class Mammalia; order Rodentia; family Muridae; genus Apodemus; species Apodemus agrarius. The sequence goes on from OZ030019.1 coordinate 21,161,309, forward strand.
GGTTCTATGTCTGCCCTATTTGTTCTCCTTGCTTCTGCATTATTTGAATGGCATGTATATATATATATATTTTTTTCTCTTACCCTTTATATTTCTCATCCTGTCTCAGCCTTTTACTTCTTTGCATGTGTATTTGCCACTCTCTCACACATATTTCTAGATTCCTATCAGGTCAATAACAAATCATAAATTTAGATCTGTAATGTGGCCAGCAGCTAAAGGAGCCTGTTGCTAGCTTGATGGCCTAAGATGAATTCCCAGGACCCATGGAATAGAAGAGCAGCTCCCACAGGCTGTCTTCTAACCCCCACTCACTGGCACACACACAGAGAGACATATAAATCAACACACATACACCAACACACATATACCCACTAAATGTTAAAAGCTTTTTAAATAATAGTAGATTTGCTCTGATTTCAGGCACTCACCTAAGGATGATGACCTGTGAACATTTCTCAGGTGGTCCATTTAAATCTTGCTTTTCTTTAATGTCAGTATGGGATAATAATGAGGAAAGGAGATACGGAAGATGGATTTGTCTTAGAATAACGGAGCTGGTTCTCTTTACCAGCAGCGAGGCAATACTGCATATTGTTTGACACTAGGAACAGTTATTCCATAGGTACCCATTCTCACTTTCTTCATAAATGGTTTAGAGTTTCTAGAGTGAAAATGGTACCTATCAGTTTTCAGGTGTAGGTAATAGACACACTCTTCTTGTTTTAAGTAATCAAGAATTCCAAACAGAATCAGACACTGTAAGAACACACCATATCTTTTCCATAATTAAAACAAATCCAGGATCCAAGAAGCCAATGTCCTAAGCTTATCTGTAACTCAGGCCTCACACTGTATTACCTTGCACAAGGCTCTCTGGTAATATGGAATGAAGTGTGACCTGGGAAGGAACGATGGGATCATCACTAAATGGACAGATCTGAGCCAAGTATCCCCTGTAACATCTACTTAGGAAATAGATGTCTGACCTACTGCAGCCTTCTTTGCTGTCAACTTCAGCTCTTCACAGCCAGGCCTGATCAATAGAATTTTGAGCATGCTCATTCATCTTAGAAATAGGGGAGTCTGGGAAATGTTCTTTTCAGTTTAAAACCTCACAGTAGCAGAGAGCAAATGAGAGAGGACGGGAGCAGGTCTGGGGGAGAGAGACGATGACGTGCCGTGCCACAAGGTTCTGTGCAGCTCTCAGTTTTCATTTTCTGCTGGTGCCTTGACTTCTGACATTTTCCATTCTGTTACTCATGTGCTTCTCCACATTTTGCACACTTTAGAAAATCAATTATGTTTGTCGTCTCCTCCTCTTCCTCTTCCTCCTCTACCTCCTCCTCTTCTTTCACCTCCCCTTCCTCTTCCTCCTTTTTCTTCTCCTTCTTCTTTCTCTCCCTCATTTACTTTTCTATCCTGTTCCCTTCCCTTCCATACTGCTCCATACACCATCTGTAGTTTGGCAGAATGTTAAAAGGCTCATAACGGACATGCTTCCTTCCAGGAGAGCCCAAGTGCCCCCACAGACCTTTTAGATCATCGAGGAACTAAATTTCCAAGCATCTAAGTGTAAACAGTTCCAGAAATCTCAAACCATTAAAACACATTTAGCTTTCCATCCATAGCTAGCATGGTGTGAAATTTTATTCTTACAACATGGCTTGAAAGTTGATGTTAAAAAAGAAAAAAGTTCTAGACTTAGGAAAAAACCTGTTTCAGAGCAGAATTCTATCATCTCACCTCAGACAACACAGTTGTAGAGTTCTAAATATGGATGTCTTTGCATGAACTTTTTCCTTCTGCTAACAATCTAACCATTCAAGATACTTTCACTACTTCTTATACATACCTCTTTATGCTTTATGCGCCTATCATATGATCTATTCTAAATTAAGATGATGTATTCAATGAAGAGATATTTGTGTTTGCAGATAAGTTTGATTAAAAAGAATGAGTACTTAAATACCACAGAGTTTCATACAGCTAAAAGAAACTAAATCAAAACAAAACTAAACACACACACAAAAAAACTGTCAGTCTTCATGAGTTACTAAGTAAAACTCCCATTGTCAGGTATGTGATACCTCCTTACCATAGGTTGGACAGAAAAGTTCTAGATGTATTCAAACTATAAAGGTTTTGGATATTTACCTTAGTTGCCTATTAGAAATAGACAGGAAAACCCTACTGCTGAAGACACTGCATATTTTGGATCTTGAACACAGATACACCATCTGGAAACTTCCTTCTTGCTGGTTAGCCTTCATATTGCCAGAATGCAGAAACACGATAAAAACCACCACCACCACCACCACCACCAACAACAACAACAACAACAAAACAAGCAGTGTTCTGTTATCGTATTGGACCTTGCATATGCCAATACCAGCTTGGCAGGCAAGGAACACCTACTGGTGCAATAGCAGCATGACTGTTTTGAGAGTGACCATCTGATTTCTTGTTATACCTGAGACTGAGGCCCACTGGGCAGGAGAGAGTTGAAGCGCAGTACTGTGGAACTAGTCAAATGCCCATGGTGGGAGAGGCCGTACGTACTAAGTGTTAGCATACTACTTCTATTTTGATAAATGGATGTCTTGTCAAACCATCTGTAAGATTTAATGTATATGCCCATAAATTAGGCTTGACCTCAGCCATGATCACAGATGTTTCCCTTTGTAACAAAAAGCAGTGAAATCCAGAGACCCGTGGATGGTTAAGATCCGAAGGACAAGAGCTCAGGATTTAATGAGCAAGGATCTAACTCGGGGTTTCCTGAATGCAAGGCACACACTGTACCACTAGCAGCCTCAGTCTAAGAAAATATTTCTTTTATTTGTGTTGTGTATGAGGCATGTGCATGTGGTGTGTGTGTGTGTGTGTGTGTGTGTGTGTACCTGTGAAAGTCAGAGGAGGGTATCACCTATCTTTTTCTCTCACTTTCTACCTGTGTCTGTTGAGCAGGCTCTCTTTTGAATGCTACATTCGCCATTTTGGCCTCATTGAGTGGTGAGCTAGTGTCATCTGTCCATCTCTATCCAATAATACTGGCATGACTGGCATATGTATCCATGTTTGTCTTTCTTTTTACCTAGATTCTGGGGATCTGAACTCAGGTCCTCCAAGAATGCAAATAGAAACCGACCTCCAGTCCTCTACTAACAGTGGTCTTACTGGTCGAGCCAGTCTTCTAGCCCCCTCTTAACTCTTCATATGAGTGGCATCTTTAATGAAGTATTTGTGGCAATGGGACTAATATGTATTTCTATCTTATTGTAATCTGGCAACCTATAATTTTGTATATTTATGGAGTACAAAGTGATATTATGGTTTATGATACAGTGAAGAAGAAATTAAATCAAGCAACCTCACATATCCATCATCTCAAATACCTTTTTTTTGTAGTGAGAACATTTGAAATTCACTTCCTTAGCAATTTTGAAGTGCACAGTACAGCATAACCACCCTACTGGGCGCACTGTGTAACACATCTTCTAACATTTTCCCCTTTCTCCAAGGTAGCTGAGTCATGGTACCCAGTGGCCATCTTGTCCCCATTCTCTCTCCTCCAGCCTCTGGAGATTCTGAGTTTTGTTTTTCTGTGGCTGTTTACCTCACTGAACGTACTGTTCTTCAATTACACCCATCCATGATGCTGCAGTGACAAAAATTCCCCCCCCCTTTGAAAAACTGAATAGTATTTCATTGTGTTTATGTGCCACAGTTTAGATCTACTGAACTCTTGATGGGTACTTCAGTAGGTTCTGTAACTTGGCTATTGCGAGAAGTGTTATAGTGACCATGACATGAAGAAGTATCATCCACAAGTCAGTCTGAGTAATTACCTTTTGAAATTTCTAAATTCATCCAGCAATTCTATTTTTTGGTTATTTTAAAATAATAGCTGTATAATGACATATACTCTAGCAGTATACAAGAGTTCAATTTTCCACACCCTCATAAACATGTATCTTCATTTTGGTTCTATGATAGCCATTCTGATATGCCTGAGGAGACATTTTGTTACAGTTTAACTTAACCTTTCCTATCTACTAGTGATTTGCATCAGTTTTCATTAATCTCTTGACAATTTTCATTTCTTACTTTTTAGAAAGATGTCTTTTGGTTTCTTGTTCATTTCAAAACTGGACTGTTTTTCTTACTATCATGTTGTTGAGTTGCTTGTATATGTTAGCTACTAATGCCCAACTGGATTTTGGCTTGTAAATATTTTTTTACCAAAATGGTAGGTTGACTCTTTCCCACTGTTAGCTATTTTCCTTTGCTGGGTAGAGCATTGTTTGTTCAATGCAAGCCCATTTTCACCTGTGCTTTTATCTCTATGGTTTTGGAAGCAAATCTATCATTCAGACCAAGAGGTGAGCTGTTGACCCCCAGCATCTTCTCATGTTTTTATAATTTATTGTCTCATGTTTGATGCTGAGCCATTTTGTGTTAATTGTTTTTTTTGTCTGAAGTAAAATGAGGGCTTGATTTCATTCTGCACGCACACGTCCAGTTCTCCTGGCATATTTAATGAAGGGACTGAAGCTTTCTAATTGGATATTCTTGGCTCCTGTGTCAAAAATCCTTTGGCTGCTCATGCATGAATTCATGTGAGGCAGTTTTCAATTTTATTCCACCATTTAATGGGTTCATTTGCATGCCAGCACCATACCGAACTGTGTGTAAGAATTAGAAGAGGGCTAATGAAGTGCCCCATGTTAGGAAAAATAATATTAAAGGCCTATTTAATATACTATTTCCAATTATGGCTATCACAAGTATGTTTGGTCAAAGTAATTTGTGCATTGTCCTTGGGGGAACTACGACCATGGGTCATGAACAAAGTTAGTGACCACCAAAAGGGCCCAAAAGACAGCAGAGGGAGAGCAAGTGAAAAATGATACTCACCTGTCACACATTAATCAAAGAATATGTGTGTTTTATACAAGTCAACCCTCCCAGAAACTCTGAATGGCAAGAATCACAAATGGTTGGTAGATGTGAAGAAACTAAAATGTGTGTATTTAAAATAGCATCCTGAAGAATATCTATCTGTGCACGTAGGAATTTCTGTGGCCTCATGCCTAGCCACAGCACCTGAAAACAAGACCAGCTATTCCTTGACTACCTGGAGGATTTGTTAGCCATGTATCTTATTTGGGATATTTGGCCCATCTTAGTTATCAGAAGAACATGTCCCTCTAATTTTCACCCTCCCCATGCCGGACCTTGCTCTCCTCTCTCCTTCGACCCTACAAGCCATTTCTTCTCTGTCTTTCATGACATACACATTTCCATTCCCCGCTCTTGTTCCTGCTCTCCCTTCAGATCTCTTCCTCACATCTAAAAACCTCATTTATTCTTTCATGTCCGAGACAGAGATGTAGGAATTCTTTAATCCCGACCCGCGGTTTCTATCCTGCCTTAGATCACTGAGTTCCCATTGAGTGACTACACAGCCTTTCTATTTACAATGAGCCTTAAACAGTACAAAAGCTGGGCAGCTGCCTAGCCACGACACTGTTAGACTCTACTTTCCTATTAATAACCCCAAGTTTTTACTTAATAGGTTTCATCTGGGCTACTCTGAACTCCATTGGCCAGCCCTCAGGATCATGTTTGTTTTACTCCTAACCCATGGCAACTTCTCCCTCTTCCTCCTCCACATTCTTCTTCCTCGTGGTCCCTCTCCAACCCCCAAGCCCAGGAAACCTAAACCCCACCTACGTCTCTTCTGCCCAGCTGTTGGTATCTTTATTTCCAATCAGAAGTAACTTGGGGCCAATGTGTATGTGTGGACTCTCTCATCTCTGCAACAACCAGGTCTTGGAAGCCTGCACTTAGCATTACAGTAGATAGTAAAATACCAAACCTTAGCACAGAGACTATGTGTGTATACATATAAATGTATATGTATGTATATAATATCTATATATACATATATACCTACATGTTTATATAAATTGAAATCTATGTTTTATTCATGAGAAAGCATGATGTTTGTTTTTCTGAGTCTGACATACTTTAGTATGATAATCTCCAGTTCCCATTTTCTTGTGAATGTCATAATGTCCTTTAAAGTTGAACAAGATTCCATTAAGTGTATCTGCCATAGCCACACTGACTACTTCTCTATTTTGAGAATTGTGACCACACAATAGATATCGGTGTTCAGGTATCCCTGTGGCATATTGACTAAGAATCCTTTGTGATGTGCCTAGGAGTGGCACAGCTGGATCACATGGTAGCTCTGTTTTTGTTAGTTATTTTTAGTTCGCATACAGAATAACCATTTTCCTTATGGCATTTTCATGATGCTTAGTTTTGGTTCCTTCTCTCCTCCCTGCTCCTGTCTCCTCTCTCCACTTGTTCATTTCTCCCCCGGCATTTCCCTTTCCACTCTCACATCATGTATGTTCTATTAGCTTCCCCAACTCTGCTCTTAAACCCACATCTCTCCTCTTCTGCTCCCCTTTCTACTTCCATAACCTCTGCCCACATCCCCTCTCACATAAGTAGATGTATGTAAAAATAAGAAACTACTATCTACATAAGAAAGCAGACACATGGTATTTGTCTGGCTGACACAGGCTTTTAATTCCACTCATTTTCCTACAGACTCCATATTTTCATTTTTTATGGCTGAATGAATTTCCACTGTGTATATGTACCATATCTTCATTATCACTTGACTTGTTGAATGGCATCTCAGTTGATTCCATGTACTTGATATTGTGAACAGCAGTAGTGAACAGATATAAGCATCTCTGAGGTAGTAGAATCAACCATATTAGGTTCAAAGGTTTGCATTCCAGCATCACAATAAGTCTCCTCTTTCTCCAGGTTGGAAGAATATTTATTTTAAAAAATGAGTTCTAAACATTTTACTCCAATGCCTGCATACCCCACATACATTTTTGTGGATGGCATGGAAATCAAGGCTTAGTGTAATGGGAAGACAATTATTTTTCTAGAAATGTTGAAGCCACTATTATTGTAGACTCTTTTAAAACTTGTGGAATTTGGGTATCTTAAGTAATTGATTGATTTTTACACACATTCTTTCCAAAGCCTATCTTAGCATATTGAAGAAATTAAACCCCAACTGAATGGATAAAGAAAATATGGTATATTTGCACAATGGAGTGTTACTCAGCTGTTAAATATGAGGGCAGCATGAAACTTGCTGTCAAATGTCTGGAACTAAGAATTATCATCCTGAGTAATGTAACCCAGACCCAGAAGGACAAATATGGTATGTATTCATTTATTAGTGGATATTAGCTATAAAGTAAAGGATAACCATGCTACAATCCACAGACACAGAGAAGCTAAATAACAAGGAAGGCTCAAGAGAGGATGCATAAATCTCCTTGTGAAAGGAAAATAGAATAGACAGCTCTGGTAGACCAGGCTGGGGACTGGGTAGTGATGGTGTCTGGGTTCAGGAACAGGAGAGATAAAGTTGGGAGTAGGGGGAGTCTAGGTAGGGGAACAGGAGAGATCAGGTTTGCTTAGGAGAGAGAAGTACTGAGAGAGACAACTGGATTGAGGGCCATCTCTGGGACAAGTGATGGAAATTCCTAGTGCAATGGAAACTCCCAGGAATTTATGAGGGTGACCCTAGCTAAGACTCCTAGCAATGAGGGACATGGAACATGAATTGGCCTGGCCATTTCTTATAACCAGGCAAGACTTCCAGTGGAGGGATTAGGACACCAACCCAGCCACAAAACCCTGGACCTACAATTTGTCCTGCTCATAAGATGTGCTAGGGTGAGGATAGCACAGAAATTGTGAGTTCACCAACCAAATGACTGGTCCATCTTGAGACCCATGCCATGAGAAGGAGCACACCCATGGTACTACTGCCTGGAGGGTCAGGACCTAGAATCTAGAGATCCCAGAGACCTAAGATAGAAAATGATTTCTCATTATATTCTGCTCTATTCATAGATTGATGCCTAGCACAATTGTCATCAGAGAGGATTCACCCAGCAACCAAGAGAAACAGATGCAGAGACCCACAGCCAAACATTAGGCAAAGCTCAGGGAATCCTGCAAAAGAGGAGAGGAAAGATTGTAAGAGTTAGATCAAGGATAGGGTCAAGGATACCACAAGAACACCCACAGAGTCAGCTAACGTGAGCTCATAAGGGCTCACAGAGATTGAACCAACAACTAGGGAGCCTGCATGGGACGGACCAAGGTCGTCTGCATAGATGTTATAGTTGTGTAGCTTGGTCGTCTTGTAGAACCCCTAACAGTGGAAGCAGGGGTATCTCTGACTCTTTTGCAGGGTTTTGAGTCTCCTTCCTCCTACTGAATTGCCCAATTCAGCCTCAATATGAGGGGATATGCCTAATCTTATTGAAACTTGATATGCCATGGTTGATTGATATCCACGAGAGGCCTGCCTTTTCTGAAATGGGGGGGGGAGTAGATGGAGGGAGGCATAGGTGAAATGGTGGGGAGGGACTGGGAGGAGAGGAGAGAGGGGAATCTATAATTGGAATTATATATATATATATATATATATATATATATATATATATATATAACAGCAAAAACATGAAAAAGAAATTCAATTTGAAAGTTGCTTTTTTCTTCGTTTAATTAAAGCTGTAGGGGAAGCCTGGGTGTGTGACATTCTTTAGTGAGGTGTCTTCTCGCCTAATCCTCCACCTCACCCTTGTGGCAACATGTTAAAATGACTAAAGCTACCTGGCCTGTCAATACCACAGATATTCAGACAAATAGCACAGACCTTACTGAAAACAAGTGGTGGGTGTAGTAGTTTGAATATGCTTGGCCCAGGGAGTGACACTATTAGGAGGTGTGGTCTTATTGGAGTAGGTGTGTCACTGAGGGGGTGGACTTTGAGACCCTCCTCCTACTGCCTGGAGATAGTCTTCTCCTGGTTGCCTTCATAACACGGTGTAGACCTCTCAACTCCTCCAGCGCCATGCCTGCCTGGATGCTGCCATGCTTCCAGCCTTGATGATAATGGACTGAACTTCAGAGCCTATAAGCCAGGCCCAATTAAATGTCATCTTTCATAAAAGTTGCCTTGGTCCTGGTGTCAATTATACCCAAAGCAAGAGTAGGATGCTGTATAGTTTTAAACTATTTGATAATTTTTTAATGTCTCTATGCCACAACATATCATTTAATTAAAACATAAGGGATATCTAGTGAACTCAATAGTGTGCGTATTCTGAAATTTGCAATGTTTAGTATCTTAATTATGGTGTCATGGTGTGCCCTTTTGTCCTTGGCTATAGAAATAAAAGATTTATTTTTAGCAGTAATAACATAAATTAAACTCTTCTGCATCTATATGGCTAACAATAGACATCCCAAACATTCCAGAATATTACCAGTGTTCTCAGTTAACCTGCAGAACTTAATTGTAAGACCTTATTGTTGAGAACATTCTATAGTTGAATCGTAACACATGGATTAATCAAGCTTGTCCTGACCTGGAAGCTTCATTCCTACTGGCTAGTACCACATTGCTAGAAAGTGTGATGTATGCTTCTGAAGGAGAAAATAACCACCAATATGGCATAGCTGCTAACACTTTGGGCTACAATAATGACTGGCCTGAAAATACTGGTGTGAATATTATGGGGGTAGTCAACCACTTTCTGTTTGCATTAAGTCCCATCCCACAAGATAAAAACCATACCTGGCACCATTTATTGTGGCAAGAATCTATGGCAGGTCAAAGGTTCTAGGGGAGAACCTACTGCTATTATTTTGTTCAATATACACAATATTAAACTGTTAATGACTGACATTATACCCATAGATTAATGCTTCCCTCAAATTTCATTGCAGAAGTTTTTATTTGTAGCAGTGGGTTATTAATACAGACTCAAAATTTTCCAAGGTGCAGAGAATAAGGCACTGCAGAGTGCTTAGCCCTGAACCACTTCCTCCCAAAGCTTGGGGAAAGAGTGTAAGAGCCAGAGGTGGTGGATGAATAGAAAAAAACCAGTGTCTTATGCACACAGTAAGGCATCTATATCTAAGAACTCGTAGTAGTTGTGAGAAAATGCACCAGAACTGTGAAAACCCAAGCAAAGACAAATCCCAGGATGAAGAGAATAGATAGACAGGAAGTCTTGCCCTTAGCTGAAATCCCAGGATGGAGAGAATAGATGAATAGGAGGTCCCACCCCTAGCTGAGGAACTATTGCCAGCAGTTAGCTGCTGAGTGAGAGAGAGTCATTATGTCCTAAGAGTATGCCTCTAGTAAATTGACCATGCTCCAGTGGAAGGCCACATGTCCAAGAATATTTGAGCAGCATAGATTAGTTTTGACATGTTAAAAATAAAAAGAAGCCCTGGGCAGTGGTGGTGCATACCTGTAATCCCAGCACTTGGGAGGCAGAGGCAGGCGGATTTCTGAGTTTGAGGCCAGCCTGGTCTACAGAGTGAGTTCCAGGACTGCCAGGGCTGTACAGAGAAACCCTGTCTTGAAAAAAAAACAAAAACAAAAATAAAAAATAAAAAATAAAAAGAATACAAAGTTGTGTGGATAGGGAAGGGATGTTGGATCTAAGAAGATTTGAAAGGTGGCTATGATCAAAACACATTGTATAAAATCTCAAAGAACTAATAAAATATATATGTATATGTTAGGTTGACCATATATATATATATATATATATATATATATGTGTGTGTGTGTGTGTGTGTGTGTGTGTGTGTGTGTGCCTGAGGAGAAGTAAAAAGGAAACAATATAAGTTCAAGGAAAAATAAACAATGTCACATTTATAACTTTTAATTATTTTTATTCATATATTTTTAAAAATAGCTAAATGAATATATCAGTTACACTGTTAGTTGTTTAAGATTTTTTAACATGTCAATATTAATTATACCTCTAATTAATCATGTACGGCCTTTTGTGCAACTCTTTCTTTAAAAGAAAGAGTTTCTTAGTTGTGTGTGATAACTCATGCCTAAAAAGCCCAGCACTTAGAAGGTAGAGGCAGGAAGATTATGAACACAAAGTTATCTTCTACAATCAAGTGAGTTCAAATCCATTTTGGGCTACATTAGACCCTGAATCAAACCAAACAAACAAATTCTACGAGAGAGAGAGAGAGAGAGAGAGAGAGAGAGAGAGAGAGAGAGAGAGAGAGAGAGATGATCTCTCATGATGTCAACCTGTATTTGAAAAAACTGTGTTGTGAAATATTAGGGTTTTGAATACGAACAGGCTCTGTTAATATCTATTACTATGTTTATTTTTAGATGATAGAAATAAAAATGGAGGGCAGAAGTTGGATCTTAGTTAGCTCATGCTCTCCCCTCCAATTATGTGATTATTTTCAAATATATCATTATTTTCACAGGACAGAATTTACAACACTCATGTCATCCCTGAGTAAACCCCACACAACACAGATGAATTCCACAAGTAGCTAGGAAGTGTCAGCCCAATTGATAAACTTCCCCAGTCCACAGAAATTGAGCCATAACATCCCCATTAACTTTGTTTTGAGAAATGATTAATGATACAGGGTAGCGACACATCCAAGCTAATATAGATAGGGAGCTGTTATTTTCCTCATCCTCCAAAATTTGGCTATCATTGAATAAACATTCCCTTCCTTGCAAGCCTTCCTTCTTCCCCCACACTGGTATGCCAGCAATGTTGCCAACAGTCTATAGAAGGATATAGAAGGTATCCTGGCCTGACCCAGTGCCCCAACCTTCAAAGCAAATGTTCTCTACATGCTCCTGTTAATTCGATCTCCCCCACATAACCAGCCACACTCAACAATTCTTTTGCTCACAGGGTAATTAAACTTTCTAAAACTAAAATACAAATTGAGAGCTAAACTTTCCACATACACGTACACATGTACGAAAACATGAGAATTTGGCTCCAGGTTAAAAGACCATTTTTTTTTTCTAATCCATGGAAAGAACCTATTATGGCACGGATTTTGGTCAACAGCGCCATACACTTTGAAACAGCATTTTTGTTAAATGCGAAGACCAGGCTTGAACTAACCAAAGCTGAGTCTCAGTCCCGCGGCTTCAAAATACGACCGCGCTGTGAGAGACAGACCGTCACCAGCACTGAGTGTTCATGCTGACATCAGTGAACTTGTTCCCCTGTACTCAAACCTCTGTGGGGAAGCACACCACAGTCAGAATTTGCTTAGACAGAACACGAGGGCCTCTGTGAACTGAGTGGTGACATACATATCAACCTCTCAGTGGGAGACCCTGAGCTTAGCAAGAATTTCAGAATATAATGACATCTGTGTTTCTAATGCCCCCCTCAAGACATGCTAAGGCATTAGCTGGGATTATAAGTAACTGAGCAATTGTTCTCTGGTTCATATAAGACAACAGAGGGTCACTAAGACACGATTTCAACTAAAAGATGGTTCCTGTAGAAATAAAAGTTCTAAAAGTATATCTGGATATACTTTTACAGATAGCAGGAAAAAAAAATCCAAATACAAACAAGTTCAAGAGGCCTGGACAGGATAAAAACTAGCTTTCAAAGCTAGACCCTGTCAACTGACTCACAGCCATACAATAATAGCAGTCTCAAGAATTATATTAGAGAGCTGAATTGGTATCTCAGTCAGGAAAGTGCCTGTTACAAAAAGACCTAGATTCCCCAAGAAGTGATATGAAAAAAATTCCTTTAACACCAGTGCTGGAGACGTAGAGGCAGGGGCATTCCTGGGCTTGCTGGCCCGCATGGTTAGATCAGTAAGCTCCACGTTCACTGAGAAAATTCATCTCAAAATAAAAGGTAAAAAGCAACTGAAGAAGACAATTGGCTTTACCCTTTGACCTCTACACACTCTCTCTCTCTCTCTCTCTCTCTCTCTCTCTCTCTCTCTCTCTCTCTCTCTCTCACACACACACACACACACACACACACACACACCACCTACACATATACACACTAACACAACACATATACACATGTGTGCACACATATAACACTCATACACATGCATGCATGCTCATCACACACACACACACACACACACACACACACACACATCACCTTCCACACATAAACACACACACAAAGAAAAGTATACACATACCTATATGAGCAGTACCAGTTTCTTGGGCTCATGCAGGTATTGGATAGGCCACATTGTACAGTTATTCAGACGTCTAGCGAATATCTAGAAATCTTGTCTCTAAGGACCAGCAGACTATGCTTACAAATAACCATCACAGATTGTATCTCATTCCCTCTAGAGTCTGTCTCAATCCATTGAAACCATTATGAGAGTTCACAGATATTCCCAAACAGGCATTTGTACAAAGAACAACTGCTGGACAGAAGTTAGACTCATGAAGAAACATCCATGTAGTCTGGCTTCTGTGAGTAATTACTTCACAGGTCAAAAGAGAAAAAGAAAAAGAAAAATAATTGGCTGTCTTAAAGTGGTGTGTAGAACAAGCCAGGGCTTGAAGCCGGGGCTCTGGCTTCTTCCTGAGGTAAGATCAGGTACAAGCAGTGGCAGAGGTTGAAATGGATTTCCATGCCCACTTATCTCCGCACGTGTTTTCAGATGGATGGAACATTCTCCTCAGCCACTGCCAAAAGGCTTTTTCTAAGATGCTTTGTGGTGCAGAGTTGCTAGGGGACGTGGAGATTCAAAATAAATAATTCGTCCTTGTTTAACGTGTGTACAAACCGCACCGAGTGGTTGTGTGTGGGATCATCCGAGTTCTGGAGGCTGGCACTGCGCGGTGTGCCTTGATGCATCTTTGGCAAAACCAGATTCCTTGGTTATTTTCAAACATGGGATGGTGTGTTAGAAATGTGCACATCGTTTGAAAACATCCTAAGAATATAAGGAATGCTTTTTCCTGTCCATTCCCTAAGAGCTGCTCAACAGGGATTTGAGACTCTCAAGGTGATTTGCAGCCAGAGAGGGCAATGAATCCTGCAGAGTACCAGGGTGCCGCCCCACTGCTCTCTCCAGGGCTCTGCTCCTCTGCTCTCTCCAGGGCTCGGCCTGGGGGTGAATATGGGACAAGGACTCTCAGTACTCCTAAGTCATCCTTGTTGATGCTGAGAGTGACTTGGAACTTTTGGCACTGTGTCGCCAGATAAAAGCCTGCCAAGGTGTCCTGTTTGATCTGACATATCTGCTTCCTTCACAGCCAGAAGCCAATGATCAAGTTACCAGGGACCTGTGTACTGTTAAAGTCCATGTGGATCAGCATAGAGCAGGAAGATATGAGCATTGTCATCAGGGTGGACAACAAAGACAATGCTGTTTATGATGCTTCTCTGGGCTCCTCTTTGGGTCCCATGATTAAGGGACCTAGTGGGGCATAGCATGACACAATGACATCCTAAAGTAAGATAGGATGAGCTAGCTGTTCCCATAGTCAAATTTTTAAGAGATTTCTTCTTGTTGTCTTTGTCTCCTTTAGGAGGAAAAGCTAAGTTGTTTCCATGTATTTACCTTGAGCTGACTTGTCTTGGCCATCCGATGGATTGTACAATTGGGACATTTCTCTATAGAGTCATAGCCTCTGAATTATCTCCTCCTTTTGTCGCTCACATGGGAAGCTGTACTAGCTGGTTTTGTGTGTCAACTTGACCCAAGCTGGAGTTATTATAGAGAAAGGACCTTCCATTGAGGAAATGCCTCCATGAGAACCAGCTGTAAGGCATTTTCTCGGTTAGTGATTTAGGGTGGGAGGGCCCATTGTGGGTGGTGCCTTCCCTGGACTGGTGGTCCTGGGTTCTATAAGAAAGCAAGCTGAGCAAGCTAGGGGAAGCAAGCCAGTAAGCAGCACCCCCCCTCCCATGGCCTCTGCATCAGCTCCTGCTTCCTAACCTGCTTAATTTCCAGTCCTGACTTCTTATGGTAATGAACAGCAACATGGAAGTATAAGATGAATAAACCCTTTCCTCCCCAACTTGCTTCTTGGTCATGATGTTTGTGCAGAAATAGAAACCCCGACTAAGACAGAAGCCTTGCTGAATACTGGCTATAAAGATCCCATTAGCTTGAAATATTATTTTCTCACTTGAGGTGTTTTTTTCCCCTCTCATTCCTAGTTAAACACAAATTTTAAATCTATCAACGTTCCTCTCTCATCTCTAAACTCTGTGGCCTCAGGCTTTAAAAATAGACTACATGATTGCACAATATTAAGCTTGAGGATGATTCAGAAACCAGAGAGCCTATCTCTAAGAAAAGGAGCCACGTGTATTTGTAAACAGACTGCCTGCTTCACGGTGATTTCTGCGTATAAATCTTACCCCTGGGTAACTAGCAACAGTCCTATCATGCTTTAGAAATTTGTTTTTATTCCATTTTCTCACTCAATAGTCTGACATTTCCAGGTTTTCTCACTGACAAAAGTAAAATTACTTCATATTTGATATATTGATATGTTTCTAATCTTGTGCTTAACAATGTTCTATCTTTATTATTCCTTTTAACCATTTGTCATGTGTTTCGAGTAATGGCTTTTCTTTGCTCGTCTATGACCCACGTGTCAGGAAGAAGAAAGCCCTCTTTACCAAGCAATAAAAGCCTGTGGTGGCTAGAAAGGGATGCTCCTTTGCTGCAACTGGAGATTGTGAGCAACCTGTAAGGATGTTGGGAACTGAACTCTGGTCCTCTGGAAGAACAGTACATGCTCTTAACAGGTGAGCCTCTCCCATCCCTGAGCTTATATGTTAGTGTTAAGAAAACAAAGACAGAGACCTCAAACGTGGCTCAATAATTAAGAACACAGACTACTTTTGCAGAGGACCTGAGTTCGGCTCCCAGTACCTGCAGTGGGTAGCTCATAACTCCCCTAACTCAAGCTCCTGGATGATACAATTCCTTTCATCTCTGTAGACACAGGGTTACACACATACATATGACTTAGAAAATAATAATACATCTTTAGGAAGGGAGTGATCAAGTGAAACAAACAAACAAACAGTTTGGTAGCGATATACTAAGTAGAAACTAGCTAGAAAAATAAAGCAGGGAGAACAAACCAGAGACGGACAAAGGACGGTTGAGGGAAGAGGTTGGTGGGTGGTTACAACTCTGAATAGTGTTGGGGGGAAACTGTGCTGAGCTGATGCTCTTCCGGTACAGGTCAGGATGAATAAGAGAATTGAAACATCTCAGATTCTCGTGGGAGCAGCACAGTACAGCCTACAGTGTGTTACATGTAAGGATCCTAAAACAGAGATGTGTATGCTGTGCTGGGGAAGGAAATTCAATAGCCTCTCTTACCTACATATTAAACTGGCATGAAACAGAGACACAGGAGCATACGGACACCCTCCTTCCTGGGACTGTCTTCCTAGGCTTGATGCAAATAAAGTCATTGTACGCTGGGACCTATCTTTACCTGGAAGAGAGGTCTGTCTTGGGAGTATAAATTTTAAAACTAATAAAGAAAGTAAATTTACAGCGAAGGACAATCGTGTGGTGTTGCTTGCATCTGAAGGCTTCTACAAGCCCTGCGTTATCTCAGAAGAATTTGCTAAAGTTCATGGTGATTAATAAGAGTGATTTAATAGAGCATTTGGCAGCTGTTAGCTGGCTAAAAATATAAGGGATTATTTTTATTATTAAAGAAATGGAGTTTATAAAACAGGCTGCAATGTTTTCCTAGCCATAAATTTCACAGGTACTTTTTAAATTCACAGCACTTATTTGTAATTTAAAGGTGCCTTCCCCTGCATTATATCTTTAATGAGAATATTTTAATTATTTTCTTTAATACATTCTGTTTACCATAAGGATCAACTCTTCTATCACCACCACCAAATTAAAAAAAATAAGTACACATCTCATATGTTCATAAATTTTTATGGGGGATAGACTAGGATAATCTTTCTAGGTAGTAGTGTGACAATAAATGTCATAAATTTCAGATAAATTATATATACTTCTGACCATGTCAGTTCATTCCAGAGTCTAAAGAAAAGTGATAATAATAAGAAAAGAGAAGTGTTGTGAGGGGAATTTTGTACAAAATTATTTCTAATAAAATCACTTCTCTATGAGTTACTTTTGTGGCAAAAAATATCAGGTGTAAACAATATAAGAAAAGAAGGACTTATTTTAGCTCATGGTTCTTCTGGCTCTTTTGGTTCATAGTTGGTTGGCTCCATGTGTTAGGGGAGATCATGGCAGTAAGAGCATGTTTTAGACAGATGTTCGTATCTCAGTGGATAAGGGGGAGGGGGCATAAGACCAAGAATATAGTCCTTAAAGGTCGAACCCTAGGGGCTGGAGAGATGGCTCAGTTGGTAAGAGCACCGACTGCTCTTCCAAAGGTCATGAGTTCAAATCCCAGCAACCACATGGTGGCTCACAATCATCTGTAAAGAGATTTGATGCCCTCTTCTAGTGTGTCTGCTACAGTGTACTTATATATAATAAATAAATTAAAAAAAATCGAACCCTAGTGATTACTTTCTGCAGTGGAGCCTCATCTCCTAAAAGTTTACCAGCCTCCCCTATCCGCCCCACACAAATAGCAACATCCAATGAGTGATGGCTTTCAGAACGTGAACCTTGTGGGGAAGATTTCTGATAACAAAAGCAAACAAACTCACTGTGTTATAGTTTACCTGCACACTGGGAAGGAGGGCTCTTCATAGAGAGCCCTAACCATTGCTTCTCTCCCAGTCTCCCCTCACAGAATTATTCCCCCAATGCTCCCTCCCTTTTGCCTCTGAGAAGGTGCCCCTCCCTGGCATCTCCTCTCTCTGGAGCATCAAGTCTCTACAGGAGTAGGCACATCCTCTCCCACTGAGGCCAGACAAGGCAGTCCTCTGCTACATATATGCCAGGGTCTCAGATCAGCTCCTGTATGTTCTTTGATTGGTGTCTTCGTCTCTGGGATCTCCCAGGGGGTCCAGGCTAGTTGATACTGTTATTCTTCCTGAAGGCTTGTCATCCCCTTTGGCTCCTTCAATCCTTCCCCTAACTCTTCCACTGGGGTCCCCAACCTCAGTCCAATGCTTGGCTGTGCGTACTGCATATGTCTCAGTCAGCTGTTGGTTAAGCCTCTCAGAGGACAGCCGTGCTAGGCTCCTATCTGCGAGCACAACCTAGCATTAGAGACACGCTTGTGTTTTAAAATGAAATAAAAGCTGGATGTAAATTTATAGATAAATGTGGGCCTCGGCAGTGAAAAAGCCAAAGGACTAGAGAAATGTCAGCAGTTGACTGCTTTGGAGGTAAGGTTTAGACTATGGCATCATATTTCCTACCCTGGCAGTTTGCTGATAGTTATGTTTATGGTATTAGACAAAGGCACATCACCTACCCTCTCTGCTACTTGAATGGCCTTAGCAACATTTCACAACTGTTGACTTAACCTCCTATAACAATTCTTTTCTCTGAGCCTTGTCAACAAGGGATGCTCTCCCATCAAACAAAGAAGCTGGTAGTCAAGTTGACAAGACGAAAGAGCTGAAGATCATGACCTTGAAGCAACCTTCATACCGCAGCCTACAGGTTTGAATCTCCATACCACCTACACGTGGGAGATGCATTTTCAGATACCTGTGACTTAACTGACCTCCTGGCTTTCTCACCTGACTTCCCTGGCTACTTCAAAGGCACCAGAGAGGATACACCTTTCAAAAAGAAGCATGTGCACCTTTCTGATCAGGCTTGCCATTGCAATGTGACTGGTGAAAAGCTAAGGGGGTGTGTTATAGTACAATTCGCTATATGCTTGAATTTGAAGAATTATAATGAGCAAGTGGGTCATGGGTTAAATTAGACCATCCACTTCCTTGCCTATTCAAAGAAAAAATTTCCTGCAAGACCACTGGGGTCTAGTTTCTATAAAAGGCCTGTTTTGGAGAGGGCTGGAAATCACACCAGTTTCTCAACTGTAAACAACCACTGGTATCCCTTGTGGTGACTTCACTACCACTACAACAGCATGACCTCATCACGAGCATCCCGTGGAAGCATTGCTTCAAGATCTGAGTGCCCCATCACCATTGGTCAGCCCTCTGCCCCTACCATGTGCTTCCAGAGAACAGACAGCTCCCATAGGGAAACAAACGGGACATGCTTCCCTTGTTCCCAGAATTCTCTAGCATCTTTGCCCCTTATTTCTTGTCCTCATGGGAGTACCCCAGCTGCAGTCTTCAGTGTCAGCTGCCTCTGTTGAGTAAGCTTCCCTCTGCTTTCTTCTCCCTCAAGTTCCGTGTCTGGAGCAGCTCCACAGTCACGTTTTTTTAGCAAGAATTTCTTCTTTGACAACTTGTCCATTTTTACCATTTTCTGGAGTAAGTGGCAGATATATGAGAGTCTCCGCCACCAAAAATAGAAGCCTTGATCTAAGTTGCCCAGCCAAGAGCATGCACTAGATAATAATTTATGTCTTTAACAGTAGTCACCACGGGCCTTCAGAAGGTCTACTATTGAGTTCTTATCAGACCAACTACAGAAATAGGAGTTTTGTTTCCTGTTATTGCAGTCCTCGTGGAGTTGGAGAAATGCTCCTGGTTTCCTTTCATAAAGTTTTCTTTCTAAAACAATCAAGACTGTAGTAAACACTGACCCCAGGAGAAAAAAAAGGTTCATTTAATGAATTTCCAGTAATGCCTGTACTCTGAGCATTGTTTGCAGCCCTAAAAGATATGAAAGTTTAATTATGAATGTCACAGAGACATTCCAATTGCTTCAGTCCCTCATATTTTCACCAGAGATTTCCCATAGCCAGGGGCTGCTGTGCCCGGAAGAAATGGTTGGGCAGACACTGGGTATCTGAGCTGTTTGCCCCAAAGTTTCAAATTAGAAACAAGATAACCAAAGCCCATTGCACTGTCCAATAACTGGAAAGCCTTGAAGAATTGTATATTTTCCACTATTGTTTTTATCTCTGTTTTTCCCAGAACTCAGTCTGAGGTTCCACTTTTAAGCTCTTAGAGTGTCCTAAGTGTGCTATGTTGCCTTGGCCTGTGACCCTAGCTCCTCCTCTGGTTTCAGGCTCCATCCTTCCTTGGTCTTTCAGAAGAGGAAGACTGCTATGAGCCTGTTTCATTCATATCTTTTAAATGGCTATGAAGTTGACTTGAGACCCTTGTATTTGGAGATTTTTCCATTCCCTATGGTCTTTCCCTCCTCTGCCTGTGGCTCCCGTTTAGATTTTTATTTACCTTCTTCTTCCTCTTCCATTCCTCTCTGTTTAATCTTTAATTCTTTCTGCTCTGGGGATTGCTGCCACTGTACTACCTTCAGTGCTTACAGTTTTGAGGCAGGGGCCTCATGGCCCTTCTTCCTCAGCCTCTCAGATGTAGGAATTACAGTCATGTATCATCGTAACTGGTTACACTGAGATTTTTCTTGTTTGCTGTGGTAAAGTCCTGCCACTCAGAATTTATATAATTCCTATTTTCTCTTAGAGGCATTCTTTGTCCTTATTCATGGTTTCTCCATTTTCTCCCCTCTTTCCTTATTGAATCCATTACATTCTTGTCCAGTGTGCCTTTTATCTCGTATAGCTCTATGTCTTCATATTGACCACCAATTAATGTGTATCATCAATATACCCAAAGTCACAAGAAAATACTGAAGGCAACAGTCAGCCTATTGGGAGGAAGATCTCATCCATTTCTTCCCTTCAATTCTTGTATTACAATGTAGAACACAACTGCCATCATAACCATTCTGAGGCTCACACTGGACTTCGATGCTTCTCTTCATAATCTGACATTCTGTAGACAATCAAGCTTATCCTCCTCATAAAAATCTGACCCTTCATCTCCAAGAACTCAGGTCCCGAACTTCCTCTTTGGAGCGTTAACCCATGCTTGGATAATTAGCTTGAAAATTCAATGTGTCTAGAGTGGAGTTTAACAAAGTAACATGAGCAGACTGGGCGCCATCATTAGCTTTGACATCACTAACCTTGATTACTGCCTTAAATGTTTTTCTTAATGGAAATGCTGTGGGACTCCTTAGTGGCCCATGCTGAAACGTACCATACCTCTGCCTCTGTCTTGCAAGTCGTAGGATTACTTACGCAGAGTCCATTTTTTTTTTTTTTTGGCATTAACTATGAAGTCTGAAAATATATGCGGATACATTCATACTGATCTAGGATGCAGGCCATCCAAGGATCACAGGTTAGACATGGCTGGTACAGGAGTGCCCTGCCATGTCTGGGTTTTACTCTATTCCTAGTTGCTTAAGTGTTCCATGTTCTGGTCTGGACTTCTTCCTATGGCATCTCCTTTTCTAGGTCACTTGTTATGAGAATGGCATAGGTTCTGAATTGTTGCATCCTATCTGCGAACACAAGAACAGAGACAGGTGTGTACTACTGAATGCTCCGATTGTGTTATTTGGATTTAAGCTTGACTGAGTTAGGTTTCAATCACTTCTGACCAAATCTTGAGTAATAGTGGGTATTTGTCACGTTAGAAATGTCTAAGAACATTCTACAACAGCCTGCTTCAAACTTGCCACAAAGAATTCTATCAGGAGAGAGGAAGTCCAGTTCCTTTCTAGGGAAGTGGTCTGCATATTGTCTTTGGGAATCCAGAAGGAAAGAGGGGATAGGCTAGTGATTTGAGACATGTTGGAACATGGCTGTGTGTAAGACTCATGATGAAGACAAAGAATAGTTTATTATCTATTTTCTTCATCTCCTCCATAATAATTTACATTTTATTGAGTTCTTCTGTGCTCACCGAGCACCAAATAAATCCTCAGAACTTCCAGATTGGCTCATTGGAAACTTTCTCAGAAGGCCAGGGAGATATCTTGTGAGAAATATCCATACTCACAGAATCGACTCAAGAGTTCTTTTATTTTAGAACTTAAAAATAGAATAATTGTGTGAATGCTCATGCAACACATGCAGGCAAGCACATCTGTATATGTATATGATATATAATATATATGGGTATGTGTATACATATGTATGTGCACACATGCACATGTGTGTACATGTATGTAAATGTATGTGCACTGTATGCGTATGTATGTACATGCACCTGCACCTTCATGTGTGTGTACATGTACATGCACTTGCACCTCCACATGTATATGTGTATGTGTATGTGTATGTGTATGTGTATGTGTATGTGTTCCACCCTGGAGCTAGAGTGACAGGTCATTTTGAGCCACCTGATGTGTGTGCTGGGAATCAAACTCAGGTCCTCTGCAAGAGAAGTGTGTGCTATTAACTGCTGAGCCATCTCTCCAGCCCACAACAGCTGCCTTTGGATAGGCAGAGGGGAGGGTGCTAGAGTACAGAACATCTGTTTGCTGGGCAGTTGGGAAACATGGCTGTTGCCCAGTTAAAAACATGGTTGTTGCCCAGAAGAAAAAAAAATCTTCATTGGCTACCTTCTCCCTGGAGGGGGGAAAAAAACGTTTTAACAAAAGTAAAATTCATTCCTACATAAGGATATTTTGAGTACTTCATTCAAGATCAGAAATAAAAATAATCAAAACAAACATTGCCAGGGAAAAGATGAATCATGCGGCCTGATAATCAGAATGGTTTTTTCTTCCATGGTATCAACTGACAACACGTGGGAATTTTCGGTGATTGACAAATGAAATGACTAACAAGGGATAGAAGCAAAATTGTTAGCTCATGGTTGTAGTGGGTAAAACTGTGTTTGCTAATTTTCTCTTTTTTGAAGGCTGATGGCTATTTGCCTATGAGAACTTCCTCACTAGGGTTGGGGAAGTCACAATTGAAACTGTGAAATTGAAAGCGGTAATGCAAGTACATCAATGACATGAAACTCCCAAACAAAAATCTGTAAATCTCTCTCCAAAGAGAACCCACATTCTGCTCACTCCTACAAGAGAACTTGGCCTTGTACCTAAAGTGATTTAGGATGTTGTCAACAGCGAGATGGGGAGAAGGAAAGAAAAAGAAAAGAGTCTAGAACCCTTAACGGCTATGAAAAGGAAGGAGTTTTAAATACTAGTTGGAGATCCGTTGCTGAGGTTCTAAAATAAAAGCACAGTCCCCAGCACACCACTCCATTCACCGCCCTGTTAACAGCGTCTAACAGACCAGCCCATCTGCAATTGCCATAAGCTGGATGTGACATTACTGATCATCTTAGGCACAGGCGCTTTTCTCTTTTCCTCTCTCAAGGCAACTTCCAGTCTCAATCTCATCCTTAGCAAATGATACTCAGGTCACACAGCCTTAGAAGTCCAAATTTCAGGAGTGAAAGCCTAATTCCAGTCTGGCCTTACTTCTGTTCCACAGGCTTTTCCCACCGCAGACAATGTCTTAAGTGTTACTTATTTCACTACCCTTCTAGACCACTTTTACAACGTGAGAAGACAGCCATCAGATCATCTGCTGTGACTCCAGGAAGAGTGATCCACACCATGAGTGAATTCACACCCTGTAATGCCTTCTTTAAAATTGGCTTTTCATTGCACTTAGTAAAATTCTAAGGATCTGACCAATACCCATCCCCTATAACAGGACAATTGTCATTCAAATTAAAAATCTGTAGACATGAGCACAGGAGAATATTATTATGAAGAAGGGATTCTCTTTAAATATTCCAAGAAGAGTACCTAAACTGCAGAATTTCAGTGTCTATACAAGGTTGAAAAGTACTTTTCTTTAACCTTAGATAGTATTTCTGAGTCTTCACAAGCTAATATTAAGGTTCTGGTTGTAAGGGCATGTCCAGGCAAACTAAACCTAGCACAGTCTCTAGAAAGCAGCAAAGGGAGACCCTGGACATTTTAAGTTTCTATGAAGATGATGGACAGATTTGCAGATAGTTGCTTTATATATGCAAATATCATTGCTGCTTTTATCTTTATCATACACCTTTCTGGCATTACACTGTTGTGGAGAGAACCTGCTTCTCTTACCTGCGGCTGAATTAAAAATGCCAGGAGAGGAAAGAATTAGCTCCTTTAGGTCTCACAACAAAGACTTTTGACACCATGCCCCTTGGTGAAGCCTGTTTTTAGATTTTCCATCATCTTCTTGCCTGCTTTAAGAAGATTATAGGGCCCTTTATGCCAGGAATTGGGAGTGGAATTTGATGTTTATATAATTAGGTATGGTTATCAAACTGGGAATAGATGAAATTTTGCAAATAAATGGATGATTCGTTCACGTCTATGCAGGACTGGGCTGCCTGACATCACCAGAAGCCTCCATGGTCCTGAGTGCACAGAGAACCAATTGGTTGCTCTGTGGAATATTTTCATAGTTATACAAGTTGATAATGTATCACTCTCGGGTCTAATTTTGTTTCGTAGCCTAGAAGGAAAGGCCTTCCCTTTGTTCTTATTAAATCTGAAAAATAAACAAACCCAGCAGTATCTCAATGGGCCTCAAAGCTTATTTTATGCTACAAGAACGTGAAATAATTGGGCAATAAGTCACAGGGGCAGCGAAGGGGAGAACAGCTTGCTTTGTTGAATAAATTAACTCTGACTAGGCTTGCTGAATAGACGGTTATTGACAGATAGGTATCTTGTCCATGACCTTAAACTTGACAGGGAAATACAAATCATTCCCAAGTTGAAGCAATGAAATGGTTGTAAATGACTTAGAGTAATTGCCTCAAAGGAAAGTACAGAGGTTTCAATTTCCCATCATTTTGTTTTGGGGGAAAGGAAGCTTATTTGAGAGATAAGCTACTTACTGTAAGAATGCTTAAGGGATTTAAAGGCAAACTTGTTGGTATGTGCAGGCATAATGTTTTGTGCACAGTATAAAAGTTATCCTTGTGTTGTTCAAATGCTGATTTCTCTGCCCTCATATCTTATTTTAATCTAGACAGGGCATTGTAATCCTTAGGTCAAGAATATCCTTTCTCAGGTTTGTGTCAAGAGTTCTTGCCATTTATTCTCTGATTGGCAATAAATCTGGATCACCCAGTGGCTGGGCAGAAAAGGGAAGATCCCACAAGCTAGGGAGAGAAGGAACTCTCTCAGACTGACCATGAGGAGGAGAAGGTCTGAGAAGGCACTACGGGAAGAGACATCTGAAGCAGAAAGATCTAGACCAACATTAAGCTGCAAGCATCATCAGGATGGGCTGGGAGGTGGCCAGATTAGCATAGGGGTTATTATAGATCATTTAACTGCCCAGTACTCAGGTGCAGCTTAATATAAATCTTGGTTGCTCTGTATGGTTATTGAGAACTAGGAAAGGTAAAGAAATACATATGCTGGATTAATTTACCATTCACATTTATATTAAAATAAGTCATTTTACAGGTATGGGCAGGGGGATCGATGTCCTTGAAACACATGCATTTTTTTTCTTAGTGGCTTAAGAAAATGTTTTCCTTTACTAAAGCTGACCACCCAGACGCTCAAAAAAATATGAACGAGGAAACCTTCTCAGTCATCTCTGCAATGGGTAAAAATGTCTTCTCTTTAAGAAATGCAAGACTTAGTCACTAAGGTACCAGCAAGGGGCAACCTTGAAAAAAATTATCATTGAATCTTTAAAGGTGACTCACGGTGATGGGAGATAATTACTGTTATTACTTATAATTATTATTTTAAGTCTATGGTTTAAGGGGCTTCCAGAACTTTCTCATGCTGACAGCACCTGTCAGAGAAACATAAAGGGGAAGAACATGTTTTCAAGGCACCAAGGGCTTCTGCAGCTTGCCTGAGGTCAAAAGTCACTGAGGGAACAGAAAGTGTACCCACAATGTCGCTCCAAGATGTGTGCATTTCTTTTAAAAATGTAGATTTAGCCACAGAAGGCTGAGGACTAGGAATACTAGTAATGACAGGAGTCCTTCAGATGCCAGGGTTATTACCCCAAATACAGTTTTCTGCCAAAGATACCAGCATGAGGACGATTGGCCTAAAATAGCCAATAGCCAGTGTCCACAGACGACCTTTGACTTAGTGACCAAGCTGAGCAACACAACCCAGGCATGGAGTAGCATACCTGGTATGCTAGAACTCAGGAGATCAGTTGAGTTCACCTTCTTCAGCTACATAACAAGTCTGAGGGTGGCCTGGCCTGTATGAGTCCCTGTAAACAAATGAGAAAACTAATTACACAACCACAAAATAAATAAGAGGATCCCAAGGAGCTAAACAGAATGCCATGAATACAGGATCAACTATCTGATCTTTGTCAAAGCCACCAAAACTGAAATGGGCCTGAGCATGCTTTTCTGCTTAGTGGTCATTTGTAATCATTATTTTCATGCTGCTTATCAATCATAATCGCAATGATTATTGATGATTCTTGATCATCAACTGTAGTCATCCTAACTTCCATAGTATGATATCACCCTCTGCTTCTTTGAATTGGGAGTTCTGTACTTCTGATAAAGTTTTCTTATCATAAGGGTATTGTCATTTGAAGCATTTTATAGCATGTGAAGCTCCTGTACCAAAGAAAATCTGATTGGTTCTTGATCTTTCACAAACATGAAATAACATAAAAGTAGAGGAGGGAACGTAAGACCAAGCCAAAGAGTTGGCTCTCTTCATTCCAGCACAGGAAAGGCTTTGAAAAAGCCACATATCCCAGAGTGAGTGGAGAGCCAAGACTTAGTACAAAAGCAACAGTGGGGCAGCCATCCCTGCCTGCTTTGATAACAGAGTAGAATCCAGGTAGCCTTACTCTACAGAGGTGAAGAACGCCTGCAGGTCTGGGCAGCTCAAAAGGCAGAACCTGAGTTAGATCTCCAGGGTAATTAGTTCCTCTTTCTCTTACAGAGATTATCTGCTAGCAGAAGAACCCTATTCTTTGATTAGGAGAATTACCATAATTCTCACCTAGCCCTGAAACTTTGGGGAAAATATTGCCCAAAGGATATATTCTTCTTTGAGTGTGTATTTCTTTCTCTCCTCATTCTTGTCATTTATGGTGATGATCTTACTTTTAGAACATAGCTCTTCATTTGCTTCCATGGGATTGTTTTCAATGACACAGAGGCAGTGTGAACATCCTTGAATATCAAAGAAGCACACAATGTAGTCAAGGTAAAAGTGAAAATCTCTAGAGATTTTGAATTTGAACACAGACACACACACACACATCCCTCTACCCCACCCAAGCTGTTCTCAAGATGAAGAAGCCAACAATTCCATTGTTTATTGGCATGTTCTATAGAAGGCAGGAGATCAAGAACTTTTGTCCTAACTTATTAAAAGAACATAGAAGTGTCTGCAACTATGTAAGACATAAACAGTGATGGACTTGAGTTCCCGGCTAATCATGTTTCCTGTCCTCCCTGGACATCCCTAAGAGCTCTTTGACCCAGAAGACCCCTACCAGCATCTAGGGACATTGCAGACTCCCTCCTTTACTCATGCCCTCTGTACTTTGTGACCCCATTTGATTTTATTGTCAACACCTCTTGGATCTCACTGTCTCCCCATAACCATTTCCACTATAAACAATGGCTCTTAACCACGTCTTCAGATGACCCAACTCTCACCTAGGCTACCTTTTTGTTGCCTTCTTAGAAATGCATTCTGGAGCTAACACAATCTCACTAAATGTCTTTCCGCACTCCTTGTCACATGAGAGCAGAGGACCAGGTTATGAGCCAGTCTCTTGCCGTCTTCGCAAAGTTTACTTCTCTCTCGGGTCTTGCATTTCAAGGCAAGTTGCTTTGGCAGCCTCACTTGTGAAAATCTTGCCCATTTTCCAATTGCCCATTGTCCAATAAGGAATAACATTCTCATTAATGAAAGCTTTATATGTACTCATTTGACTCCACACGGCTAATGACCTGTGCCTGCAATGCCATCTCCACGAACTACAAAGTGTTCTCTTTCAATATTTTCAAAATCCCAAACTCTCCACCCGTTCTTCAATTTTAGTAAAATGTTTTCTCCCCTGTTTTATTTTGTTACTGCCAGGGTTTCTAACTCTCATGGCCCTATTGAAAGTATCTAAATCACTGTCATTATTTCATGGTAATTTCTTCTCTGAGGCAAACAAATTCTGTGTGGAAGAAGTTTGGCAAGTGCCTGCCAATTTAACTCATGGAAGTTAACAATCTGGGGAAAGCTCATTATTTGCATAACACAATAAAGGTCAATATAAATTGAGAGTTTGCTTTGTTAAATAGAGCCCTAAAGCCCAGGCTTTCAAGGACAGAGAATGGGTGAGATTGGGCTACACAGCAACACTGAATTCGAATCTTTAGGATTTCCATTTTCCTGAAAGGTTAACAAAGCTTATAATTATTCTACTAGTGCGAAGGGCATTGGTGTTTTAAAGCTCTCAAAGTATTCATTTTTAAGTCTTGCTTATTTTGTTGACTTCAATGACAAACATTTTCTCCCTAGACAGAACAAAGGCAAGGACAGGGTAAAAAGATCACAAGTGTCCGTGAGGGGTGGGGGTAGGGGTGGGGATATAGATGGAAGTTTCCTCCTCAAGGCCAGAGTTGGGGGAAA
The DNA here is from genome assembly GCA_964023405.1 of Apodemus agrarius. Taxonomy (NCBI): domain Eukaryota; kingdom Metazoa; phylum Chordata; class Mammalia; order Rodentia; family Muridae; genus Apodemus; species Apodemus agrarius. The sequence goes on from OZ030019.1 coordinate 21,189,728, forward strand.
TATTTTCTTTGTAAACCAAAAATTGCCTGCCACAATATAGTTCCTAATAACCATGACTGTTTTTCATGGCTGGACATATTCATTCTGTCTCCAACATCTAGCCAAATAACCTTATTGCCTTTTATGGCCTAGACCAATGCTCCAGGGTACTGCCTTGTATATGCAACACTTTCTTTCCTGCAAGCTTTTCTTCTTTCTACCTTAAGACATGCTTGGCATTTCCCACCCTTTACCTTTGCTTTGAACTGGTTCTGCTCTTCCCATTTTAGCCCATTTCATCTGTGTACTGGCTGGTTTTCTGTGTCAACTTGACACAGGCTGGAGTTATCACAGAGAAAGGAGCTTCAATTGGGCAAGTGCCTCCATGAGATCCAGCTGTGGGGCCTTTTCTCAGTTGGTGATCAAGGGGGAAGGGCCCCTTGTGGGTGATACCCACAAGGACTGGTATTCTTGGGTTCTATAAGAGAGCAGGCTGAGCAAGCCAGGGGAAGCAAGCCAGTAAGGAACATCCCCTGATGGCCTCTGCATCAGCTCCTGCTTCCTGACCTGCTTGAGTTCCAGTCCTGACTTTCTTTGGTGATGAACGGCAGTGTGGAAGTGTAAGCTAAATAAACCCTTTCCTCCCCAACTTGCTTCTTGGTCACGATGTTTGTGCAGGAATAGAAACCCTGACTAAGACAATCTGTATAAGCAGCAAGAGGAAAATCAGTGCCATGTGGTCCTTGAAGCCTTCCTCAATCTCTCTTGTCTAGAGTGGAAGCACTGTGCTTCAGTAGGTCTCTCTCTAGAGTATGTGCTCCTCTTCTTAAAGTGACCATCCTTGCTCTGAGCACTTAGCCCTTGCCTGCCTCTTGCATCTCAGCAATAACTCCCTCAAACAAGCCACAAAGACCTTGAGGAAGGAGGACACCTACTCCCCCTTTTTAATATCCCTCTTTACTTCATCAGAGAAACATCTTTTCTGTGACTGGATTTTATTAAACTAAGGGAAGAAGTTCATGGTTGCTGTGATGGTTTGAATATGGTTGGCCCCGGGAGTGGCACTATTAGAAGGTGTGGCCTTGTTGGAGCAGGTGTGTCATTGTGGGCATGGGCTTTAAGACCCTCAGCCTAGCTCCCTGGAAGGCAGTATTCTTGCTAACAGCCTTCAGATGAAGGCTCCTCCTGCACCTGCCTGGATGCTGCCAAGTTCCTGCCTTGAAGATAATGGACTGAACCTCTGAACCTATAAGCCAGCCCCAATTAAATGCTGTCCTTATACAACTTGCCTTAGTCACGGTGTCTGTTCATAGATGTTAAAACCCAAAGACAGTTGCTTCAAAGGACCCATAGCCCAAGGTTAGATGAAAGGTTCAGAAAGATTGAGGAGGCTAACTGACCATACAAAATTGAATGGGAGAGATCTGAGTGTGGAAAGGAGACCAAAATGTGTGAAAGAGCCCTCCTCTTCATGAAAACTGTCTTCTTTCTGCCCCTTATGACAGGGTCTGAAATGGAAGGTGTAGCCTCTGCTTATGTGACTGGAAAAATGTTTGGTCTTCTGTTGCTGCATTCCTTTGTTGGGGGTTGCCATAGCAATCTTCCCAAACTGGAAGGCTTGGATAGAAAATTCCCTACAGCTTTGGAAGCTATTGCTGGGGACAACATTTCAGGCATGACCTGTCCTCACTCTCTCTCCTTCCCCACCTCCATCTCGCTCTTCTCTCCACCCCCAACCCTATCCATTTCTCTCCTTGACTAGTAGACATTCATTTTCTCCCTGTGCCTTTATAGCTCCTTCCCCCTGTGGGAACACCATACTGGACTCATCCTACTGGACTCCCTCCTTGGTGTCATTTCAACATAAGTACTTCTGTACACCCTGCCTCCAGATAAATCCAGGTGCTGAGGGCTAAGGCTTTGTTGTATAAATGGGGCCCACAGTTCTACTCATAACCATTCTTTTTTCCCTTTGAGCTGTCATGAAGACTTTCTGGGACTCCTAAAATAAATATGAACTATCTATATTGTACACCTAGTCAACACTATGTTGAGAGTTCTTTTTTTCCCTAACAAGTTAGCTAGCTTTTCTTAGGAAGGAAATAGATTCTTCATATTCTAACAGAAATAGAATTACTGTTATAGTTTCCAAAGTTTCCATGATGTATTACTATATAGTTTCCAAAGTCTCTCTGACATTTTATTATTTACTGAAGTGGTAGTGGTGGGGGATAGGGATTGACTCCATGTTCTCTTACATACATACACTCTGCTGAGTTGTACCGAAGCCCCTTGTTGTCTCTCTTACTACTGTATGTCCCATCAGAGACCATTCCAAATAGGACCAAGTTGATTTTATGAGTGTTAAAAAGTTGCCAAGGCAGTTATTAGAAAATGTTTGTAGAACCATCTCCACTCCAAAGAGCAATTGTGAGCAATATGTAGATTAAATAATGAAACACTCTAAAGATAGCCATTTGTCCTAGGGAGATTTTATCTAAGGGGCACTACAAGCAGGCATTCACCAAGGGAAGGAGGGTGACCTGTGCATCAGGAGATGGCTTTCAGAGAATAGAACTGTAAACTCTCTCCTTTCATCTTATTATGTCAAAGGGCATTGTATGACTAATAACCTTTATTGTCTGTGGTATCTTAAGGCAAAGATGTGTCTCTTTCTATTCAGCAGGCTACTGTGCTGGTTTAGCACCACAAGAGAGAAGCCCAAGGAGTTGATCACTGGCCAAATGTCGTCATATTGTCTGGTGAGAAGGAGCCAAAGTACCAAAGGCTGGGGTGTTGTGGGTCTCCACAGGGACTAGCCCAGACTCAGGATGATTCCCATTTATTCAACAAATGGTGATTGGTTACTAAATAGCATGCTTCAATATTTTGCCTACAACATAGTATTTATTTTTGTGTTTGCCAAGAACTAACTTCACTCTGGTCTGAAACAATATAGAAAAATTTCATGTTTGAGGTAGTTTTATTAAACACCTATAAGAAGGGTATACACACACACACACACACACACACACACACCAAGTACTTTTAAACATGACACACATACTAACTCAGCCAAGAGCAATCATACACCATTAAAAATAATTATTGTTGATGCTTTACAATAGGAGAAACTGAGGCCCACATGGGTAAGCTCCCCATGATCACGGTCACATTACCACCAGTGAATTATAAAGCTGAGCTACTGCATGCCAGCACCAGAGGCAGCACTGTTATTCTTTGTGGGATGGGAGTCATCTTTACATCTTTACAAAATCTCATGTGACTTGATACCGGGACATTTTGTTTTCTTATTCATTTATTTACTTGCAGTAGCAGGTTAGTAGAGATCTGTGAGGGATATTTTTCACTGGATATATTTACGCATTCAAGGATATTTACACAGATCAATATTATCATCATGGATTAAAGGCATTATGTAAGCACTTACAATGCCAAGATATCAAGGGATACATTTATTTCAATAAAGAAATTAAAAAATAGCTCAAAAGAACACTCATGGTATGCACTCACTGATAAGTGGATAATAGCCTAGAAGACTGGAATACCTAAGACACAATCCACATATCAAATGATGTCCAAGAAGAAGGAAGGAAGGACCCCTGACTCTAGAAAGGCTTAATGTAGCAGTGTAGGGAAATACCAGAACAGGGAAGAGGGAAGGGGTAAATGGGGGAACAGGGAGAGGGAAGAGGGCTTATGGGACTTGCAGGGAGGGGGAGCCTAGAAAGGGGGAAATCATATGAAATGTAAATTAATATATCGAATTAAAAATGAAAAAAAAAGAAATTAAAAAATGAGAGAGATTAAATCCAGATTAACTTCAACAGCCCAGTGTGTAAAGTTTTATCAAATTTTAGAAATTGGAGGCATAGCTGGTGGAAGCTTTCGGTATCTAAGTAAATTCTGCATCTCTGGGATCTTGCTTAGTACTAACTGTCAGTGTGGCTCAGCCTAAAGCCCTCTGAAAGAAAACTTCAACTGAGGGATGGCGGGAGATCAGATTGGCCTATGGCCATGTTTGTAGGGTACTGTCACAATAGTTAATTGGTGTAGGAGGTCCCAGCTCACTCTGAGCATTATTATCCCTAGGCAAGGTATTCAGAACAGGGCAAGAAATCTAGCTTAACCTAAGTCTGCCTGCCAGTCAGCTACTTGGCAGCATCCTACATAGTTCATGCTGTATTTCTCTGGCAGTGAACCAACCTCCTCAGTACTATATGGAATAGTAAGTAGGCTGGCTGCTTGACTCCTGCCTTGAGTTCCGGTCTTGACTCCCCTCAGTCAAAGGCTGCGACCTGGAATTTTAAGTCAAGGAAACCTCATCCTCTTCTAAATTGCTTTTGGTCGGAGGGGTTGTCAGAGCAACAGAGATCGAACTAGAACAAGAGATTTGTAGAATTATTCAATTCTGGAGTGGAATTTGTACATAATGAACAAGAAAACTGAAAGAGAAAATAGGAGAAACACTTCATTTCAGCATTGAAGTGTTTCTAACTGCAACACACATACACACATGCACTCATGCACACACAGGCATGAGTACACACACACACACAAATGCACACAAAGGCATAAGTACACACACGTGAACATATGCACACACAGGTATGAGTACACACACACACACACACACACACACCTGTACACACATACTAGATACTATTTAATGCTATAAAAATCAGCATCTGACAAATACTTACAGGAAGACCCAGCTGCCCAGTGCTGCATTTTCCATCACAAACTCTAGCCAGACTATGGAGTCTCACAATGGCCTGATGTTCAACTTCTTTACCAGCAAAGGCGAGTGACTAATAATCCTTTTGATCACTAATCTAAACTGGTATCTCTCCATTCAAAACCAATACTTTAGAAGGATAATTTTACCTTTCTCCATTACTATTTTTCTCATAATAAAATGTATTTTTGCAGAGGTCTTCTTCAACAGGTATTTCTATGCTTACTAACTTTATTAATAGCCATATTCAAATGGAAATTTGTGCTTTAGAAAAGAGGCACTGAAGAGGTGAATACCGGAGACTCATGAGTTCAAGCAAAACTTGGGATATCTGATAAGATTCTTTTCCAAAAACTCCAAGCAGATAAACAGAAAGAGTGATACCTCTTCATTTTGTTACCATTATCTTTCTATATTAGCATTCATAGGATGCTAATCGGTAACAGAATCATAGCATCATATAAATTAAGATTATAGGTTTGAAAGTAAAATTCATGCTACAATGTTGCTTGGGGTCATTTATTGCATTTAAATCTATATATTTGACATAAACATTGCATGCTTACTTTCTCAATGATGCAACAACTGCAGCTTGAAGATGGAAGGAATTATTTTTACTTGTGATTTGAAGGTGCAGTCTATTATGGCTGGAGGGCATAGCAATAGGGGTGTAAGGACGCCACTGCTCACATTGTATCCATAGTTGACAGAGAGATGCATTTGACACTTCCCACAATTTCCCCTTATATTTCAGTCTGGGATCCCAGTGTATGGGATGGTGGTACCCACATGCAGAATTAGTCTTCCTCTCTCAGTTGAATGCCTCTGATTTTCCTACAGACATTCCAAAAGCTAGATCTCCTCAGTGATTCTAACTCCCAGCAACATGACAAGAAAGAGTCACTATCATCCATCAAGGGAACATGTATGCTTTAGAAGAGGATCTCTAGAGATCTCGTGTTCTGTGTATTTGGTGAGTAGGTTTCCTTTATTTGAAATAATATTTACAGCTACGTTTATAGCAAATAGCTTTTGAAGATAGATATAGAGTTTCCCTCTGGGTGAAAAAATAGGTACGTTTATTGTTCCCCATAGAGGAGTCTATTTCCCTAAGCTCATGGTTCATTTTATGTAATAAAGTCTACTGTTCATGCTCACTCTCTTTGCATCATGCTTATGGGACTAGCCATGTAGATGTACCTACATAGGGCTATGGCATCAGAGCCAGAGTCTCTGATCGAAGGGACTCGTGACTCCTGCCAACTCATAAAACTGTGGCATACCCATTCCTCGGCTCATTCTTAGAGTAAAACTTTAAGCCATTCTTTATTATTTTCCTAATTTAACTGAATTAATTATTACTGTGTCTGTGTAGGGCCTATGTGAGATGGTGGGTCTGCCATGTCAAGACACATGTGTGAAGTTAGAGGACAATTCCAAAGGAAATTGTCGCCAGCAGTCTCTTCTTTCCTTTCCTTCCCCCAGTGTGCTCCAGGCATCCAACATGGATCTTTGGGCTTGTAAAACAAGAGCTTTAGGCACAGAGCCCTTGGCTGGCTCTCTTTCTCCAGTGGCTTTGAAACATGGGATGTGCAATAGTTTCATTTCAACAGATGCGCATTGTAAAGAAACAATTTACAGGCGGTCTCATTTACCAACAAACAGCACTATTTTTTTTCAAAGCAGATATCAAAGAAAAATGAGGAGAATCGTCTAGCCACTGAGTTCTCATCCCAAAATCTCATTAATGCAATATCCCTAAAACAGGAGGCTCCATGACCAAAGGAAGTTCTTCCTTGCATATTGTCTTTAATCTTGTGACACATTTGCCAAAGCCTGCGATATATTTCTGCACAAGATTCTCGAGGATGTAGCAACCCCAGCGACAGAAGGCCAGGCGCCAGTATTTTCCCAGGTTTCAGATCATCGTACTAAGGTAATAAGTTTGATTGGTTAGAATGTCAGGTAGTAAAAGAGAGAAGGAAAAAACGTGGTTATTGAGGCTGGAGAGCTCTTCCCTCGCTTGGAGATCTCTGGGTAATAGGGGCAAATCCTTCTCCACAACCATTGATATTGAACACTGGCAAGTCCTAACGGAGTCTCTCCTTCACAACCTGCCTGGTTGTGAACTCTTTAGTTCCCCCAATCTACCTTTATCATACTTGGTTAGTAAAAGAGAGTGGCTATGGTCAGCAGAGGGTATGTGATCACTTGGAAATTTCTGGAAGAGCAGTATCCCACTTGAGTGATATTACCTAACCGCTACTAGAATGTTCCCCTTCGTTCCACTCTCCTTCACCCAGGGGCCTAAAACCCTCTTAAGCCACTTTAAGAACTGAAACCTTCTAATGAGGACAGAGAGAAGAGAAGGATAAATGATGCTCTCAGTACCCACCTTACTCGTTCAGGACTAACCCAGATTCGGAGCCTCTTCTCTCTCCACCCAGCCTCCTCCTAGTGTGCCTAGCCATGTCCTAAAATGATCTGCCTCACCAGTCCTCTCTTCAAACACACTGGAGAGATTTCAACAGGCAGCTCAGGGGCATCGTCGCCAACATGTGGGTGCAAAGAAACCAACACTGAGTAATGAGCTGAAATTTACCGGCTCACTGCACCGAGTTGCATAACCAGGACCTCGCCCTGCCACCCCAAGTCTCTCCCAGTTATTTCTGGAATCCCCTTTGGTGGGTCTCACCTGTGGGATCTGGAGTCCCGCTTGCTTGTTCCACAGGACATCCACTACTGTCTGTACCTGTGGGCACCTTAATCCCAATTCCCTGAGCAGTACCCCTCCCCCACTGCAGACCTGCAGGTGCCCAGCCATGCTGTATAAGCCCTACTTGTAAGTGTAGACAACATTTTTTTCTCCATGCCTGGTATGACTGTTTACTTTACCAAGGCTTCAGAGAAGCCGAGTGTCTGTCCATCTCTCAGGGTCCTCTTTTTCTCTTTTTGTCTTTACTTCTCTTGACAGAGCTGATCTGTTCCTAGTCCATGGACTAGGCTGGGAGATAAAAAGTACACGGTACCTGCTGTATGTAACTTCAGGTTGGGAGACAGGAGGTATATGGCACCTCCTGTAACTCCAAATCTTTTCGAGCAACTTCTTTCTTAAAGGTCCTCCAAGGGCCTGTTGATTGGCATGCATATAGAAAGGAGACCATTTGCCCACCACCCTTTCATCATCTTCATGCCAATTACTTAGCATAAGTCTTCTTGAAACCCAAGGGCGCACCTTATTTTCTGTCTTTTGCCCCAACCAGAGCCTGAAAAATCACACAGCATACGAGAACAAAGAGATAAAGAGCTGTTGACTCATGGTGTTTATTAACACATGCCTTCCATGCTGTAGATAGGAAGTGAGGATTGCAATAGCATCCGATGTGCCCGTGGGAACACTGGACAAATGGGGGCATCTGTGAGTCATTTTATGATTTCTAGAGAAGAGAATGAACTTGGGTTCATCAAGATTTCACCACAAACCTCCTAGCCAGTAGAATGGGGACGGTGCTGCTTCTTGGTTTAGAAAATCCTAACTGGAATTTGTCCCTAAAGCTAAGCCATCTGACTCATGAATCCCAATACCAGGTAAGCCATCCTGGTGTTGAGCTGCCTGCCTTGTCGTGCTTGGGCAAGCACTTCACCTCCATCAAACACTTGTTTCCAATGGCTCTTCAACAATGTGTGTAGAGCGAAGGGGAACTTAGGTTACCTTGGCTTCTGAAGCCAGTTAGCAGTAGGTGGGGTCAGGGGTTGCTATGGCAACAGCAAAATACTTTTATCTGCTCCACGTTAGGCTGGAGAGAGGCAATCCAAGACGTGTATGCAGCTTGGAGAAAAGATCCATCTCATTTCCTTAATGTTAAATTTGTCTCATCATCCGAGGAAACAGAAGCCTTGAGAGGAAACTGAAGGATCTTTCTTGGGAATCACTTGGAAACAGAAGTAACAAAAGGCCAAACATTCTGAGATGCTGAGCTTACTGGTGAGTTTTTCTCATCAACTTGACACAAACTAGAGTCACCTGGGAAAAGGGAATTTTAATTGGGAGTTTTCCTCCACCACAAGGTCTGTGGCATGTCTGTGTGTCATATTATTTTATTGCTAATTGATGGAGGAGGGCCCAGTCTCCTGTGGATGATGCCATTTCTAGACAAGTGGTCCTCGGTTGTGTAGGAACAATGGTGAGCGTGAGCTGGTGGGCACCATTACACCATGGGGTCTTCTGCATCTCCCGCTTGAGTTCCTGCCTTACTTCCTTTAGTGATGGAATAGAAGTGTAAGAGAAACCCTTGTCCTCCCCAGTTGCTTTTGATCAATGTTTGACCACAGCCACAAAAAGCACACTGGAACATTGAACTTTGGGGAACACAGAACTAAAACAGTCGATGTGAATGGTTTGGTGTAGGGCAGTTCACACTGTTAAGGCAGTACTCTGTCTGTCATAGCTATGTGCATTAGAAAAGACTGGGATAAGGTACGAAGGCATATCATGAGTTCTCATTAGAATATGTCACCAGGAAGCGTGATTTCCTGATAGTCATGCAGGGAATGTCACAACATGCAGGTGAAGCTAAAAGGATTAGTGGGACTTATCTCTTCCACTCACGTGGTTTCATCTCCCATGGTGAATAAAAGAAGATGGGTCAGGTCTAAGAATCTGATCTGTTTTAAAAAGTCTTTAAGAACATGTATGGAAATGCAGAGCATTCAGCTATAGGAACAGCTGTCCCCAAGCGTATAACAAACTTAGGACAAATTCTTTTTTGTTTAGTGTTAAGCACACATGCTATTTACAAATCCCACTAGACAACACACAGACTGGAAGTCAGTAAGTGTCCATTTATTGAAGGACCATTTCTTCTCCTTCAGCTTCTATTCCTTGGTCATGCTAAGGTCAGCAGGTCCTTTCCACAGTGGACAAGCCACCCGTGTGCACACCTTTGTGGGAATGGTGCCTTGCAAAGCCAAGGCTTCTTTATGCCACTTTTCCTCTTTGCTGTGACAGAAATACTCAAGCAAAGCATCTTAGGGAAGGTATTATTGGACTCAATTTGAGGGTACAGTGATGGAGGCAGAGAAATCATGGCCTAAGGCCCAGAAGGCTGCTCCTCACACCCACAGTCAGAAAGGAGAGAGAGGTGCATGCTGGGCCTCTGCTCACTTTCTTCAATTTATGTAGCAGGAAACCCAAGCCCGTGAAATGTAACTGCTTACTTTCGGGGTGGAGCTTTCCTCTTTACCTCACTTAAATGTTCCTGGAAACTCATTCACAGACACACCCAGATGAGTGTTTCTTCAATGATTCTTAATCCATCCAAATTGACAAAGATGGTGGCAGATTCTGACGGGTTTCGATGAGCACACCCCCTGAAGGAGGGGTTGGCTGCTGCTGTCTCACCTCTCATCTTAGTCCATCTGTTCTCCGGTTTGATATGTGACACCTTTCCAACTTCCCCTAGCCACTGGAAGCAAGCAGCCTAATCTAAGAGGTTCAGCGATTCCTCCAATCAACAGCAAACTACAGACCACATGCAACCAATCTGGTGTCATTACCAACGCCGAGGATGTGATCGTGGGCCACACGGATGAGATCTTTGTTTGATCTTTTGGGGACTTCTTCTTGATCAATAAATAAAGTATTTTGAGGTGGTATGTGTTGCCAGAAATATATCCAGGCTGGATGAGACAGGATACTTGGGAATTCCAGTTTTTAATACTTAGGGGAGGCTTCCATTGGGAGGGTATCTAATAAACCATGGCTTTCCAAAGATGGGCATCTGGGAAAACACCAAGGCAGAGAGAAGAGACGGAGCAAGGGAATGAGGCAGGAGGGAGTCTGGTTGGCTCAGAAAGATCTGGAGGCTTTGAGGAAAGGTCAGGGGAGTAACTGGGAATGCTATCCTATGGAATACAGCCTACAGTGCATGGTCTGGGCTTTAACAGCAAGGGCTCCCAGCAAGTGGGGGCATGGAGTCTGCTAAGGTTACCTGGTAATACTGTATGAATTGAACTCGGTTTTGCATTCTGCTCATACCCTTATGCTTTGCCCTCCCAAAGGCTTAGCAGTTAGATGGCAGTACTGGACACACCCACATTTCTCAACCCCAAACAAAAAGCAAAGACAGTGTGAAGCCTGGAGTCAACAGGCCAGCCCCTATGGCCCTTGGGAGGCAGACAGTCTTGAGAGGATATGCTAGGATTGGTCTGTTCTCCGTTGCTTTTCTCTCCTTACTGAGTCATAAGCACAGTGGAGACCCACAGACCCAGCCCGAAGTAAGGCTTAAACTCCATGGCAAGCCACTCAATTTTTCACTGGATGGGGAACTCTGAAGCTCTTGAGTCCAGTGGATACTCTCCACAGCCTATTCCTGCCCTCAGAGTGCTTAATACTACGGAGGGTTCTCCCTGAAAAAATCTTAGTGCCCTACCTAGCTCCCCCACATCCAAGCAGACTTGGGAAATACCCCTTGGTTTATGTAGGTACCCCAAGATGGACAAACTGGGGAGTCCCTGGATAGCAGGAAGATCGGTCTGGACATCGGCTGTAAAGCTAGAAGTCGCAAGAGATGCATCCTAGTACAGAAAAAAAAAAAAGGCTATACCTGAAGTGGTTTCAATGATGATGAACATCTGAGTCCTTAGTCTCTCCAGCATCAGAACCAAGATGAAACAAGACTCTTCAACTTTATCCGACCACCAGTTCCTCCTGTCTGGCTCCAGTGTCAGAGTCTGCTGAAGATGCTGCTCCCACGTACTTTTGTTTAAGTCCAGCATAGTTTGGGCTTAAAAAAGAAATGCTTTGCCTTCTTTTCTTTGGCTCTGTCTCTCTCTCTGTCTCTCTCCCCCACCCCATGGAGAATTCACTATATTCTCCATTTACCCCATGTACTATATTCTTACCATCGATTTTACTTTATTTATAAAATCAGCTTGTAGGTTTCTATTCCTCTTCTTAGATTTAATCAATTTTCCTTGTACACTGTTTTTTCTGTATTATATGCCTTTATAAATCTTTTAGTCTATTCTAGTTTGAGTTCTGATTTGATAAAAATGCTCAAAACTAAAAGCAGCTTGGGGTAGCGCAGGGGGTTTTTGTTGTTTTCTTTTGTTTTGTTTTTGGCCTGCACCTTCCAGGCCTTGGTCATTGATTGAGGCAGGAACCTAAAGGCAAGACTCATTGGAGGACACACCTGCTGGTTCATTCTCTAGCTTACCCACGGCCTAGGGTTTCTATTGCTGTGATAAGCACCATGACCAAAAGCCACTTGGACCGGAAAGGGTTTACTATAGCAAATCTCAGTGCCCTCCTTAGCTCCCCCACATCTGAGCACAGCTCTGAGGTCACAGTGTCACGGAGGGAAGTCCTGGCAGAACTCAGATCCAGAACTGGGAGGCAGGAGCTGATGCAGAGGCCATGGAGGGATGCTGCTCACTGGCTTGCTCCCCATGGCTTGCTCAACCTGCTTTCTTATAGCACCCAGGACCACCAGCCCAGGAGTGGCACTGCCCACAGTGAGCTGGTTCTTTCAAGGAAATGCTCTACAGGCTTGCCCATAGGCCAATCTGCTGGGGAACATTTTCTCAACTAAGGGTCTCCATTCCCAAACAACATTAATGTTCGTGTCAAGTTGACTTAAAATTTGTCAGCACAGCTTAGCTTTCTTGCATAGCCCAGAACCACTTATGTAGGGATGGCGCTGCCTGTTTGGCTCTCTTACTGGCCAATCTGATACAGGAAATTCTCTAATTGACATTTTCCTCTTGGAGGACTTTATCCCTGTGAAATTGGCAATTAAATTTAATAGGTTCTCCCCTCTTCCCAACATCAGTCCCTTGCCTCTGTGACACTTCTTCCTAACTAGGTTCTTCTTTCACTCCCTCCCTTCTTGCCTCCTTCACTCCAGCCCTTTTTTTGTTTATGTGAGTACACTGTAGATGATTTCAGACACCCCACAAGAGGGCATCTGATCCCATTACAGATGGTTGTGAGCCACCATGTGGTTGCTGGGAATTGAACTCAGGACCTCTGGAAGAGCAATCTGTGCTCTTCACCTCTGAGCCATCTCTCCAGCCCCTCCAGCCTTTAATATATATATTATATTATATATATATATTTAGATAGATATATATTTATTTAGATATATAATATATATATATATATATATATATATATATATATATATATAGAGAGAGAGAGAGAGAGAGAGAGAGAGTATAAGCACTCTGCTGCACATACGCCTGCAGGCCAGAAGAGGGCCTCAGATCCCCTTACATGGCGGTTGTGAGCTGTCATGTGGTTGCTGCGATTTGAACTCAAGACCTCTGGAAGGGCAGCCAGTGCTCATAACCTCTGATCCATCTCTCCAGCTCCATTGCCTCCCCCTTTTTATTTCACTCAATGATCACTTTTACTCTAAGTAATTCTTAACTGCAGGGAATTTGGTTTTTGTTTTTGCCATTTTATTGTCTTTGGTCATTTAAGTCATGGTAATTGCCTTTAATTGATTTACAGTATGTTTTACCATCTGGCTCTGTTTGCTGTTGTTGTGGTTACGTTGGTTTATTTCCCCTTTTCTGAGTGATAGCAGAAGGGTGAGCCCTGAACCCCCTCCCCTGCTCTGAAAGCACTGTTCACTAAAACACTCCCAAATTAGTCAGAAGAAACGTTGATCCCAACAGATACACAGATCAAATCACAGAGCAGACCCAGACAAAACAACACATCGGCACATCAGAGGCCTGGTGAAGAAGGGTGGTGGGTCTAGACTGAGGAGCTGTGTGTGACACTTGGTTCCAATCCCCTCAGTGCTCCCCTTGAGCCAGCCTCCCGCACCCCTCAGTACCATGACCACTGCTATCACCTTTAAAGGTGCAGACCCCAATAGCAGGATCAGCTTTCAAGTCTTGCAGCCTCGAGGTAGTGAGTCCAATTTTTATTAGGCTTTGATAAGACAACAGAACAGGCTATGGGGAAGAATAAATGGCCGCTAACATCTCTGAGACACCTGAAGAAAGTCCCCCATCTTGGGCCACGTCAGCAGATTAGTGCAGACAGGGAAGGTTTGGAGTTCCCTGGAATAGAGAATTAATTCCTCTCAAAGCAAGCTCTGGAGGCTTCTTAGGCCTCACAGGAGATGGAGACACATGGAAGTGTGAACACAGACTTTCCCAGGTAACCGGGAGCAGGTGGGAGGAGAAGCTGTGCCCACCACTTCTCTGCCCGGACCAGGGGTCCTGGCCCCAGTGCCATCCAGGTGAAACCCTTCTGGTGCCATGACCAGCCTGGTCTTGAGTTAGCTTCTTCTGTTGAACTCTGACCTGCTGTCTATCTGTTTGCTTGTTGTTGTTGTTTTTTCTTTCATGCTTGTGAAATGTGTAACATGAGCTTGACTATACCTTAAAAGAGAAACACTTAAAAGAGAAAGGAAGGAAGAAAGGAAGGAAGGAAGGAAGGAAGGAAGGGAGGGAGGGAGGGAGGGAGGGAAAGAAAGGAAAGGAAAGGAAAGGAAAGGAAAGGAAAGGAAAGGAAAGGAAAGGAAAGGAAAGGAAAGGAAAGAATCCATGATGAAGAAGGGCATCATGACCCATCCAACAGAGTATAAAACCCTGACTGCTGAGTCTAAAGATACCGAAATGAATAAACTACTGTGTGAAGAATTTAAACATTATTTATAAGATTACAGCTGGCAAGACGACTCAATAGATAAAAGATACTTGCTGAGAAGCCAAATGATAAGATAAAATAAAATAAAAAGTGAACAAATGCCGGGCAGGCGTGGTGGCACATGCCTGTAATCCCAGCACTTGGGAGGCAAAGGCAGGAAGATTTCTGAGTTCGAGACCAGTTTGGTCTACAGAGTGAGTTCCAGGACAGCCAGGGCTACACAGAGAAACACTGTCTCAAAAAACAAAACAAAACAAAACAAAAAAAAGTGAACAAATATCCAAATGACTTTTTAACTCTAGTTGGGAGGAAAAAGTAGGGCGTTTGCTTCAGTCTATAGACAGGCATAAGGGCTTTTTCTCAACATGTTATGTCCTGAGATAGCGCAGGACATAACAGCCATTCACTGATGGGCTCTCATGGGAACAGTTTCATTTCTGTACAGCAAAGGAAAGCGTCGTGCCAATAAAAAGCAGCGCACAGAGGATGGGAAAGTCTCTGCCAGGTCTTCTAACAGGATATTAGTGTATACAAAGAAACAAAACAAACCACCCCAAACCACTAAATGTCTTCAGACTCTTCACAGCTGGTTGTAAACTCATGCAAGCACAAAAGGAGATCAGTGTGGAGTTCCTTCAAAAACTGAAAATAGAGCTGCTGTGTGAACGGGATGCAGCACTTCTGGGAATGTACCCAGAGGCCGCAAGTCTGCATGTCACAGAGACACCTTCACACTCATCTGAAATACACACAGTTTAGATTGACCAATTTAGCAATTGAGTAAGAACACTTACTTATTTGCTTATTGACAAAGAGTTGGCAAACAAGAGAAATACGGATAAAACTTGATAAAAGCGTACATAGGTATTAAAGTTTTTCAAGGTGAACTTAGAGCTCATCCGCCTCATGAAAAACCAATTCCACTGACATCCAAAAGTAGGAATTAAAGTATTTTTCCCTACTATTGTTAGCATTTTTCTTTTATAGATAAGTCTGGAAAAGTACAGATAAAGATACCCAGAAGAATGAACCATTTTACTCTTTTTGTTGTTGTTAATTATGTAGGCTAATAGGACATAGAGTATTGTCCATACCCTATCATTGTTGGAGGCCTTTGCTTGTAGAGTTTTAGTTTCACAAGGTGTTGCTGGAAAAAGTGGTGTTGTGCAGTAACGTATACTGGGAGTCACTTGGATGATAAACTCATTGAATGTTTATTTCCTTTTCCTAGAGATGTGGACACAACAAGAAGATCTCAAATAGAATATATTCCTAGTGATAAGGTGCAAGAAAAATCTATGTGAATCATATAATGGTTTGAGCCACCCAGGCTGTGTTTATGAGAATTCCTACTTTCTGTTTCAACTGAAGGCCAGAAAAGAGAGGGCTGAAGGCTTCTCCTCCATCTGCACTAAAATACATGCAATTCTGGCTCACGTGGCCTCCCACAAATCCAGAAGTTAAATCCAACTGAAACACACCATGAGGCATATTCAAATCAATACTCATCCCAAGATGAATTCCACTGAGGAGGGGGAACAAATGACCCACAAAGTATTCTTTGTCTGCTGTGCCTTCTGTTTATACTTGAACTCTTTTTGTTGTTGCTGTTGTTGTTTGGGTTATTCATTGTTGTTTGCTTGTTTTTTTTGGGGGGGGGAGGTTAATATGGCTTTGAGTCACCATCTTGAATATTTTCAATTTTCTAATGGAATTTGTTCTAATCAATACCATTTACCACATGACAAGTTGATTTCTGCAAAGAACAACTTCTTGAGCCTGAGTTTAGGTTGCTTGGTAATAATTCTGCAATTTTACTTAAGAAGAGTTTACAGTGCCTTATGAGACACACTCAGAAGATAAGGAATAGTTTATTAGGAAAGTTACCCATGGAATAATGACAAATCACACAAAACTGGAGCTCATATGATCTAAAGCCCTTTCTTATAACTTGGAATCACCCAACCTATTTTAAATAAATATAATTCCTATCTAGAAGCTGACATTTGTAGAAGACCTGAAGGAGATAAATTAATCAAATAGATATTAGGGAGAGACCTTCAAGAAAGACGCAGCTAGAACCAATTTCCTGAAGCAGAGTATGTTTGGGACCAACAATGACACTGAGGACAGTGGCTGCAGAGGGGGTAGTGGCAGAAACCAGACATAGAGGACCAAAGGCTATATGACAACAGACAAGGTAGGGTGTTACAAGACTCTATCTTTTATGTCTATGCAACGAAGCGTCATCACTAGCTATTCAGATGAAATAGCCCTCATAAAATTGAAAGCACTTGAGATTCTCTATAGGGATCAAGGGTAGAAAGTGGGTGCTACAGCAGTGATTTAGGTAAGGGAGGATGGTGTGGAAACTAGAGTATTCACAGTAGGGGAGGGAGACATTGTAGGGTGCTGATGTATTTTAAACACAGGATTTCCTAAGGGATGGGAAAGTCAGGTGATCTGAAGGTTTTGGCTCTGAACAAATTGAAACACAAATTATCATCAACTGCATTAGAGAAAAACAGATTTCTGTGAATATTGGGGTACCAGAGTTTTGCTTACAACTGGATATAATGCAGGCCTATAATCCAGCACACAGAAGGTGGGGATTGAAGAATCAAAAATTCGAGGTCATCTTTAGCTACATATGAAATTCCAGGCTAACTTTTGCTACCCAGAAACTTTTTTACTTAAAACAAAAAGTTAAGGAGATGGAAGGAAAAATGGAAAAGTAAATTTTAATTAGAATACATTGAGCTGTGGGTACCAAGAGATGTCGAGGAGTGTGGAGTGTGTATGGAATTGATCTGTATAGTAGTTACAGTTGTTAGCTATGAACACCATTTGGATCTTTAGCTTTAGGGAAAAGGGGTGGAGAGGGTATTCTATTTTCATCTCTGCTCCTGTAACAAATATTCTAAAAACAAGGAACTTAGGGAAGAAAGGCCTTACTTGGCTCGCAATTCCAAGTTTCAGTCCATTATTCCTGGGAATTCAGAGCAGGAACTTAAAACATCACATTCAATATCCACAGCAGAGAGAACAAACACATGGATCCTTGCTCTTTACTAACTCCTTCTCTTATATTGTTCTGGATCCCCCATCTAGAGAGGGGTATCACCCACAATGGACTCAGTCTTCCTCTGTTGATTACCAGTCTAGACAACCTCCCACAGGCATGTTCACAGGCCAACCTAATCAAGAGAATTACTCATTAAGGCTCCTCTCCTAGTGATTCAAGGTTGCATCAAGTTTTGTAAAACTAACAAAGAGGGGCAATGGAAAAATGGCTCAATTCCTTGATATTCCAATATTAGAGTGTGGGAAAGCACTTTGGACTTCTTAATTTATTTTCACTATTACAGAAATACAGATCTGGGGAACTAGAGAGATGGCTGGTGAGTTGGGGGTGGGGTAGAAAAACCAAGAGAAGCAAGTCTCTTCCAAACAAATAAACAAACAAAATTAGTCATGGAAAAGGGCGCCAACAACTGTGGCACTGACAGTTTGCACGGTCCTGTGACGTAGGATCATGATGGAGAATGGCTCATTGGATCAAGCTACATGAGATCAAGTTGCAATTTCAGTGAAGTTGGGATGTGCAAGTCTGGCTAGGGTTGCTTTAAGAGTGAAAAGAGTAGAATAAAAGACAGTAAAAGCAAATACCTTCTTTGAGATTTTCCTACAAGGGGAACAAAGACATCATAGCAGCAATAGGAAAATGTCTATTTTGCTGGGTTTGGGTTTCTATAACAAAACTATCACAGACTAGGTGGTTTTAAAACAAATCATTACTTCTCTTGATTCTGAACCATTCTATAGCCAAGATCAAGGCACTGACGTGTAAGGACCATCTTCTTGTAACTTCACATGGAGGAAGGTATGAATGGTCTCCTGGGCTTAGTTCATTTATGAGAGCTCTACCATCTTCCAAAAGCTTCATCTTTGTAATATCATCACTCTGGGAGCTGAACTTTTGACACACAAATTTAGGAGGGATAAAAACATTTGCTCTATTTCAAGAGATAAGGGCGAATTTTAAAATTGAGTGGTTTTTGTATTCATAGCAAAACTGCGGTGATTCAATGGAGAATGAAAACAGACCTTGTTTACCCAGAGGGTTGGCCATGGACAAGAGTCTGAGGTGCCCAAACTTTATGGCTGGCATCTTAAAACCTCTTTCAGTTCACTTCTTCACAATAATCCTGGAAGGTAGAAACTGTCTCTGTGGATGAGGAAACTCTGATGCATTAAAGCTTTATAACCTGTTGGGACACACACTATCTTTATGTCCATCAACACTGCCACCAACGCCCACTCCCAGTTGAACACCCACAGCCCAGTGCTACATCATTTGGAGGGCTCATGTAAATGTGCTGCGCCTACCTCTGGAATTCTCTTTTCATCTGGCATTGAACTTTTATAGCCAATTATCCCTGTATTCTCAGCCAGGTAAATGGTTTCTGCCAAAGGTGTGGAATGCCTTGTGCCTGGAGGGGAATTCATATTTCGAAGTCATTCCTAGAGAGATAAGAGAAAGTTTCCTTCACACTTTCTTTCAAATACCAAGTGCATGCCTTCATAGGTACCTGTGTCAGACCCGCTTCAAACCACATTTTCAGTGGGACATCAGAAAGAATTTCTAGGCTGCAGAGCCAAATGGAAACACAAGCATTCCACAGTTTCTTTTTAAAAATGTGATCTATTTATTTACGTTGTATGGTGAGATATGATCACAAGTGCTAGGGTCCCATGTGTAGAGGGGAAGGGACAACCTGAAGGATTAGATTCTGTCCTTTATACCATGTGGCTCCTAAGGATCAAACTCAGGTCATGGGCTTAACCACAAATGCCTTAACACACTGAGCTGTCTCACTGGCTCCATAAACACTTCTGGTTTTGCATCATTAGAAGTCATTAAATTAAAATGATATCTTTTATATAGATAGAATGTAGATATATATATACTACATATATATCTTTCTGACACTGGTTTTATTTAGTATGTTTATCTCTGGTTGTGTCCATTTCTCTGCAAATGGCATAACTTCACTCTTTATGGCAAAAAAGGTTTCATTGTGTCACATTTTCTTACCTGTTCTCTGCTGATGGATAACTTAGATCATGTGGTTAATATGTAATAATTATCAGCTGCTAAACATCTCTGTGATATGCGGCATTCTGTCCTGAGCAGTGGGGTTCCTATTCATAAAGTCTTTCCCTGAACTTATATTCACTACTTTTTCTTTCGAATAATTTCAGAGCATCTTGGTCAATATCAGGTGGCTGTCGCTGCACGGGGCCCTCTGTTCTATTCTAGTGTCTGTGTTTCTGATTTCCTTCAGTGGCCTGCTGATTTTATGATTATGGCTCTGTATCATGTGAAATCAGGTACAGTAAACTCCAGCCTTATTTTCTTTTTTCTTTTTTTTTCTTTTCTTTTCCTTTTTTCTTTCTTTTTTTTTTTTTTTTTTTTGGCTCAGGATTGCTTTAGTTTTTGTGCTTCTATATGAATTTTGAGATAGCTTTTCTGTCTCTGTGAAGGATGACATTGGCACATTGATGGCCATGGTATTGGCCACAGGTGTATCTATTTTTACAATGTTAGTCTTCCAATTCAGGAGCAAGGGAGTTTCCGGGCTCAGTTTGTAGGTAAGAAAGGAAAGTAGCTTTGAAGATGCCATCTCCACAAACCAACCTGTACGATCAGGCAAGTGCAGTGTGATTTGGGATCCTTGGCTAAATGTTCCTGCAGCCAGGATTTTTTTTTTTTTTTTTTTGTTAACAACACCTATGTTTGTTAGATAAAGTTATTACTGTACACATTTTAGATTTGGATGTTCTTATGGTTGTCTCTAAGACATTGTTATTTTACAACTTTTGTTATAATATTCAAGGGGCCTGGCTTGAGTTATTTTTAACTTCCATGATAAACACTTTATATGAGCTAAACGTTTAGATTTCTTCATCAAGAGTCTTACTGCCAACATTTAAGATCAGGGTTGCCTTTGTAAATAGGATTTTCTATATCTGTAAAATTCAGCACATTCATCTGAGGTAAATTAAAAAGAAAAACAGACCCTGCCTTTTCCAGGAAGTTAAATTTTTATTTCACTGTAATCTGGTGGGAAGGGTGAGCTGTCTGTCTAACAAACACGAGACCTGGCTATGATCACCATACTTCAAAGAAGGAAAGCAGAAGGCAGAAAAAGTTTGGGCATGTTTGCATACCGTAAGTGTACTGTAGGTTGTAGAGTTCAAGAAGTGGAGGGATATTAAATCGAAAAATAGAAAAAGCAAAGTAGTTGGGTGGTGGTGGTGGCAGCACACACCTTTAATCCAAGCATTTGGGAGGCAGAGACAGTCATATTTTCATGAGATTGAGACCAGCCTGGTCTACAGAGTGAGTTCTAGGATAGCCAGGGCTATACAGAGCAACCCTGGCTTGAGAAAAAAAAACCTAAAAATCAAAGTACCACAAAGAGTGTAGCACATCCACACCTTGGCAAAGAGGAGGTAAGACTATATACATATACACATACACATACATGTATACATACACACATACAAACACACACGCATATATATGTATATATATACATACATATGTATATATATATATATATGTATATATATATATATATTATCATCATATGTTGTTGGTGATGGTAGTTTTTTTGAGACAGGGTCTCCATCCCAAGCTGGCCTTAGACTCACTATTTACCCAAAGATGACCTTGAACTCCTGATATTCCTCTCTCCACCTCCTGAGTATTGGCTGGCATTATAGGTTTGTGACTCCATGCCCACCCTGTGTGGTGCTGGAGATCAAACCCAGGCCTTCATGAATGCTAGGCAAGATGTCTACCTACTGAGCTTCCTCTCTAGTTTCCACATTCAGATAAATATGTGTTAACTGTCTTATCTGTTTTTAATTGATCTTTCTCAAATGTTTTATGATGTAAACACTGGTTCTTCCCCAATAATTCTAGCCAACATGTTATCTTAACAAAATACCATTACATATTTTGTTAGGTTGCTTTCAGTATGAGGAACTCAATTGATACCACAGTATGAGGCAATAAGCCCCAAACAAACTCATAGTATTCTTTGGTAATCTATGGTAATGAGAGGTACATTTATTTCAATAGAATGGGTCAGCTGCTTCTTAACAGGAAAAATATCCTATATATATATTATATCATCAGATGTAGGATGGAGGTATGTAATTTAGACAAACACATGTGTTGAGGAAAACATGTAGACATAGCCAATAAATAACCTATTTCTGTATATAGAGCCTTCTTGACATGTAGATTTATTTGAAAGTTCCTTAACACCATTTCAACCCATTGTATGTGCATGTATGTCTATCTGTCGTTAGGGAAAATATTTAAAATGTTCCACATTGGGCACTAAAATAAATTGAGTTCTACCAACAATAAGATAAAAGCCTAAAAATGTTTCAAATACTAAATAACGAAAAATTCAGATTTCTAGTTGTCATTATTCAAAGCTTCTCTACGTCCATGTTCTGAAGAAACAAATAGTATTTCATACCATAGACACTGAAACTGTTGTCCCAGGGCTAAAACAAGCCCTGCATCCATTTTATTGTGATTCCATGAACCCCAAATGGACTTTACATTGTCTGATTTCCTTTATTTATTCATTTTGTGATTGTTCGCTTGTTTTTCAGTCCTAGGCATGGAAGCAGGGCCCCTATGTATTCTTGGTAGGAGCCTTCCTAGGGAGCTAGACCTTGACATTTTATTTTGAGTCTGGATCTTATCAACTTTACCAGGCTGGTTTTGAACTCACTCTAGAACAAACAGACCTTCAAAGTGTGATTTTCCTAACTCAGCTGCCTAAGAAAGATTTTACCAGCTCTTTATCTTTTTTATTACATTGGCATTTGCATACATAATTGTTTGGGTGTATTCTCTCTTGCCCATTTCTCTCCCTTATCTTCCTATTCCCCTCTCCCTCTGCTGTATACATTTGCCTCCAGTATTTCCCCCTCCACTGGAATAGCTCCTCTTCTATTGCCTTTGCCACAGGGTCCCTGAACTTTGTTCCATGTTATGGACCCCTTTTTATTTCCCTTATTTTTGCTCAAGATTGACTGAATCTTTTTAACTATTTTATGCTTATAGCTCCTTTAAGAGCCTCAAGTTCATAGGCAATGCAAAGTTAAGCTACAGTCAAACCTAAATTTTATAGTTGCTCATAATATGGAGATCAATACAAAAACACACAGAGAGAATACTACACACAGGAACAGGTAAGGTTGCATAGCCATGATTGCAAAAAGGGCATTTCCGTATTGGTGGTGAGTATGAGGGGTGACTATTTAAATTCCCAAATCAAAATAGACCCAACACCAAACAGAGAAGTAGACATCATTCTTTTCAGTGAGCAACACTTGGCCCCAAGCTCTAGGTAGTAAAACATGTACTTTATGAGAGATTATCTGTAACTTATTAAGAATGCTAAGATGTCTACATTGATTCTTCCACTGAAATGACAGGAGAAAGTGTATACAACAATGACTAAATAAATGTTCTTAATCCTCAGACCTGTCACTCTGAAAGAGTGACCTATTTAAAGAAAAATTCCCCCAACAAACTGTCCAAGGAAAGGAAAGGGCATGCCAGTGCACCAACAGCTCACAACAACACAATGAGGAACTAACACAGGAGAGAGGTTGATGAATACACTGGATACAAAAGTCTCATGGAGAATGCCAGTATCATCAATGAGCAGAATCGGGGACAGGAAAAATCTTACAGGAAATGATCCTCCTGGTAGGATTTTGCAGTTTAGGGGTGATCCTAGAATGTATCACCTAAAGCGGCTCTAGAGCTATGGTTGAGGGTCCTTGGGTAAACAAGTGCAGGCTGAAATAGCAGTGCACTGGAAGAAGATAATGTCCTTTTAGTGTAAGATGTTGGGAATGATGTGGGCCTAAGAGACTTGAAATATATGTGGTTTGGAAGAGGATGACAAGATCAATTGTGCATTTTACTTGAACAATAAGGCAGCTGAATTCAAAGTGGTTTCTTTTATGTATAATGAAATGCAAATCTGTCAGTCATGACCTGGTCACAATGAGATAGGTGGAAACAAGTTTCAGAGTGTATGTTCAGTGTTTGTAGTGATGTATAGTCGACCCTCCCATACATACAGGTTCTATATTTGTGATTCAACTAACTTTGGATGCAAATCCCTGGGGAAATGCATCATTTCGCCATAGTCTAACACATATAGACTTCTTCTATTGCCATCCTTCCCTGGATAATCTAATACAACAGTTTCCTCCAAGTCAGTCACATCACACTAAGTATTGTAAGTCATCAATAGATGATTTAAAATAGACAGGAAGATGGGTCTGTATGCTGTGCACATGCTATGCTATTTGGTATATGTGACTGGAACATCTGAGTTCTGAGGGACAGTTGTGTATCCTGTGTTCACAGTATAGGCTCATAAGAGTATGTGCCCGGAATTAAGGGTTACCTCTTATTTACAGGAGTCTGGGACAATATTTTATCCTGAAAAAGGACATTATTTATTTGCATCATAATGGCATTCCAAATTGTACTGCTCTAACATGTAACAAAATAAGTATGGATGCCTAGCTGTCAGCAATATGGCAGACGAGAAGGGGTCCATGCCCTCTGCTGGGGCCTCAGCATGCAGGCAGGTAGAATCCCACAAAAGAGACAATATCTGGCCTCAGAGGGGCATTTGAAATCGAGAATGGGAAAAGGGAAATGGACTGAGAATCTGTGTTGTTGTTGTTGTTGTTTTTGTTTTACTAAAAATCTAGTCTCTGTTGGTTAACCACCAGGCAGCTGCTCCTTTCTACTTAAAACCATGAGACAGGACAGACCCTCCCAGCCTGCTGACGGCTGTCAAGAGAGCCACAGGAAGATTGCAACAGATCTGATAGCCAGTACATAGCCTTTATGGCTGTAAGGCATGGCTGCTCGGTATGCATCTGAGAGATATAAGCTGACTTCTCAGTAGGACCAGGAGCAAAGAAACAACTCTGAATAATCACAATGAATCCAGAGAGAATCGGGAATGTGACAAGTGAAGTCTTCAGCTCTATGGCCTCAGGGTAAATCCCTTGGGGTTTATCCCTAGTGCCCAAATTCATCCCTAGGGCTTTGGGAGCACTCAAATCCATCCCTAGAGCACCAGGTGCCCTCAAATTCATCCCTAGAGCCCTAGGAGCACTCAAATTCATCCCCAGAGCCCTGGGAGCCCCTGAATCCAGTACTAGAGTCCTGGGAGCACTCAAATTCAGCCATAGGGCCTTAAAATGACAAGAAACACTTCACTTCCCAGATATCAACTTCTTCATAGAAAATGTGCTGTGGAATGAAAGTCAAGGAAACTGACTAGCTTAACCCAAGCTATACAATTTAACCTGGGGAATCTTAAAAGGTAAGGCTTTTTACACAAGGACCATGCTGAATTGGAACCATTTAAAAGAGATTACAAGCATACTCATCATTTATAAGTCAGGGTTCAAGGTCATTTTATACCCAAGAACTCTGTTTGACTTCTCCCAGATTTCAAGGGTAAAATTCTGATGTAAGCAGCCCCTTACCTTTTAAGTACTCCATTGAGAAGACAGGGTACAATTTTTTCATCTCTAACCTGCAATTCTCTTAAATTCCTCATTACCTCTAGTCATGCAACTGAATTAAGGAGGAGAAAGAGTCTCCAAGCGCGGACAGCTACTAATGGGAATTATAATAGAACATGAGACCAGAAAGACAGCTTTGGTTATTATAGGAGTTCTAACATTTTCCAAATCTGTCAGCCTGACAATGCGGTGTTTCAATAAGGGTTGAGTCATGAATCTATTTCAATTAGTGCACAAAAGAACAAAAATTGTACGTGACAGTAGACCACGGACTCTCTACTATGGCTAAATCTGCACAAAGAAAGGGCAGGGGATGAGTGCTGTCTTAGAAATGTAGGAAAGAACAGTGAAAGTAAGGTGTGGTGGTGACAGTGATGGTGATGGTGATGGTGTGTGTGTGTGTGTGTGTGTGTGAGAGAGAGAGAGAGAGAGAGAGAGAGAGAGAGAGAGAGAGAGAGAGGGAGAGCAGCAAAAAAAATGTTGAAGGAAAGACAATCCTCGACGCGTTCTATAGTATATTGTATTAATCTGTATTCCATCCTCTTTAGATTATTAACATAGCATCATGGTGATGATAATTCTACCAATAAGTGTATTTCTTTACATCTATAGCTCCTAGCTTAATTGTCTCTTTCAATGCATTGAAAATGCAATTATAAAAACATGAGGAACAGAAAATTACTTTGATCATTCACCTAGATCTGACATTGTGTCCTTTGCATACTAAGTCTGAATTATGCAGTACAGAGTCATGAAGGTTTCGGTGGCTTGACACTCCAGCACAGATTTGAGCACATATCAGGGTATGATTTGCATAATGACAGAAGAGGGGATCACAAATGCACAAGGTCTTAGAAATAATAACAGCTTAACACACAGAAGGAAAGAACAAATGCTATTGCAAAGAAGTACAAAGATTGGGACTTAATGACATAAAAATTTGAATCTTCAAGATAATAGAGAGATTAATAAACAAAAAGTACATTTTAAAGAGTGTAGGCACATGATAGTGAGCTAATATTAGTGTCCATAATACATAACATATGCTCTAAATCAGTTTTTCATAAGTAACTATAAAATCACCAGGAATGGAGAGACAGAGGGGCGGGGAGAGAGAGAGAGAGAGAGAGAGAGAGAGAGAGAGAGAGAGAGAGAGAGAGAGAGAGCTGAAGCATTCAACTATCGTTGTTTCAACAATAAATTCCATATAAATACATATATATTGTTTATATGTAAAATGTATTTGCAGGTTTTCAGAATACACATAGAGAGAAGGATCTAAGATTATCTTCAAATTATTAAAACAAAATACCATGAACCAGGTAACTTTCAAACTGATTGAAGTCCTGGAAGGCGAGATGTGCGAAATCAAGGTGCCAGCAGATTAGGTGCCTGGAGATAGCACCTTCCTCATAAAGAGGATATTCTTGCTATGCTGTCAGTTGGTGAAAGAGGTTAAGTGAGCTCTCTGTGGTGTCTTATAAAAAGGTGCTAATGCATTTGATGAGGACACCATCACATCACCTAATTAACAACAGAGCCCACACCTCCTGGGGTCAATGCTGCACTCACTGTACAGTGACAGAGATCCATTGTGTGAACTCATATCACAATTGCTGTACTGTGAGATCATTATGGTCCATGTACCAACCAAATTCTCTGTTGTGACATCGTAGTACCAATGTGCTATCATAATGTCATTTTATGGCATCCAAACCTCCAGTGTGCCATCACATTGCTAACATCTCAATTGTCCTTTTTTGTGACATCATACATTTCCTATGTCTTCATACTATTTTTATTATGATGTCATATTGCTACATTGTGACATCACAAATCTCCATTGTATCATTACAGTGCTCTATTTTTAACCATACAAATATCCATTGTGCCTTCTGAATGTTACCTTATGAAATCACAATGATCCATTGACACATCACAGGGCTTCACTATGCTGCCACAATACTACTTTGTGGTAACACAATGTTCTTCTCTGTCATCACAGTGCTCCATTGTGTCATTATAATGTTCCACTGTGTCTGCACAATCCTTCGATATGTGTTCAAATGCTCTATCTAGTGTGACTTCACTATGCTTCAGTGTGTCCTCACCATACCTCAGTGTGATGTCACAATACTTCAGTGTGTCATCACCATCCTTTGCTGTGACTTCCCTGTGCTTCAGTGTGTCATCACAACACTCCACTCTGTCATCAGAATGTTCCACTATGACTTTGCAATGCTCTACTGTGATCTCAAAATGTCCTACTCTGACTGCATAGTGCTCCATTGTGATTTCAAAATGTTCCATTGTACTGTCTCAGTGCGGCACAATTACAGCAGTTTGATGAGCTATGGCAACACAATGTTAAATTGTGACATGTCCTCTTCAGTTTTACCATCACAGCAATGCATTGTGACATTCCAATGATACACTTGCCTATTACAATGTACCTTGGAGGCTAGTTTTTTTTTCTTTTTTTCTTTCTTTTTTTTTTAGACAGGGTTTCTCTGTGTAGCCCTGGCTGTCCTGGAACTCACTCTGTAGACCAGGCTGGCCTCAAACTCATAAATCCATCTGCCTCTGCCTCCCAATTGCTGGGATTAAAGGCGTGTGCCACTACTGCCTGGCAAAAGGAGATTTCTTAGTTTTCTTTTTGTTTGTTTTTACCCGTTTGTTTTTTTTTTTACTTAATTTATTTATTAATTTATTATATGTTAGTATACTGTCCCTATCTTCAGATGCACCAGAAGAGGGAATCAGATCTCCTTACAGATGGTTGTGAGCCACCATGTGGTTGCTGGGATTTGAACTCAGGACCTTCAGAAGAGCAGTCAGTGCTCTTAACCGCTGAGGGGGTCTAGTATTTTGATGTATGACTCTGAATAATCATTTAGAGTATGGCTCAGTCCCACTGTTCTACCATCTATCCATCCATCTATGTATCATTTACATATCTATCATTTATCTATCATCTATCTATCTATCCATCCATCTATCCATCCATGCATTTATCATCTATCTATCTATCTATCTATCCATCCATGCATTTATCATCTATCTATCTATCTATCTATCTATCCATCCATCCATCAATCCCCTTGCACAAATCACAGAAACTGAATCAGAAGTAGTCTCCATGAACAATCCTAGTGTATACCCTATCATTTTCACTTTCTCAACCTCCAAAAATGGCTTTAACATTATATTCAAGTTTAAAATCCTTTATCCAGCACTTAAAACATCTCTGTTGTATTTTGAGAAGCCAGGATCCTCTTGGTTTTCCTCTTATCATCCCGGGCTTTCTTTTCTGATTACTCTCAAAATGTTGGAACCCTCTAGAGTCTGGTGATTACAGACCACTTCCTTCAACTTCATGGACTTAAATATCAACGGTCATATGTTGAATTGTCTTCTTCCGAATAATGTGAGAACTATAACCCTTACTTGCTCTGAATGTGAACTTACTTGGAAATTGCATATTGCTGTAATCACCTTAGGATTAAATATTTAGGGTAAGTTCTAATTAGGTATGGTATCTCTGATATGGTCCTGAACAACAAGTAGTCCAGAAGAAGTCAGTTCTTTGCTTACACCCTCCACACAACCTCACTATCCCCCTCTTTATGCTTCTACTTGGCCTGAAGCCTCAGAGCATAAAGACAAAATCTTTAGACAAGCAGGAAAAAAAGCAGAGTCAGAGATTGGCACGGCATGCCTTCTTCTTCCAATGGAAAAAATATCAAGGAATATAAAGCGAAGCATGAAGTGAAGAAGATAACATAGTCTTGATGACAAACCTTGACTTCTAACTTAAGCTTCTGTGTGATAACCTTTGTATGATAGCATGCTCTGTTTGTTTGTTTGCTTGCTTGCTTTACTCCATATAGTTGGGGGGATGTTGATACCGCAGCCTGTGTTAACTAGTACACCAGGCATACATACTATTAATCCCCATAGAAATCTCCAACCCTGACCAAACTTGACCTGCCCACTGCACATCTGACCGCTCATTTAACTTATCTTCAAATGTGCAAAAGATACCTCAAAATAGAAAAAAATATGGTTCTC
Organism: Apodemus agrarius; assembly: GCA_964023405.1. Lineage (NCBI taxonomy): Eukaryota > Metazoa > Chordata > Mammalia > Rodentia > Muridae > Apodemus > Apodemus agrarius. Next base: position 21,218,866 of record OZ030019.1, read on the forward strand.
ACACTATGACCCAATTTTTGTTTTAACTTTATCTTGGTCAACTGCCCACAGTTTGTTCAGGTTGCTGATAATAAAACCTTAGGTGCTGCTCTGGATTCCTTTTCTTTATGTATCCTATGTCAACCATCACATAAGAAAGCCTTGTCAGCTTCATTTCCAAGAAAGATTCCAGACTTGCCCTCCCTTTCCATTGCGACTGACCTCATTCCATTGAAAATCATCAGCATGGGCCTGTCTGGACTCCAGTTTCACCTGACGCTCCAGATGGTGCTGCAATCCACCTTCACCAGCAATGGTCCTGAACAACAAGTAGTCCAGAAGAAGTGAGTTCTTTGCTTACACCCTCCACACAACCTCACTATCCCCCCTCTTTATGCTTCTACTTGGCCTGAAGCCTCAGAGCATCTCTGCCGCCATCTTACACTCTTGTCTCTGGCCTTCCATATCCGGTAACACTTGCTGTCTTTCTATTCTACAGAACTCAAAGCTCACCCTGTCTCAAAGCTCTCCCACTGCCTTGCCCAATTTACCAATATTATTTCATGTCTGACTCTCCCTTCCTTGTGACTCATATTTCACTTAAAAATTTCCCCTGTCTTAGTAACGTGCTTGATTTGTAAACATGAGGACTGGAGTTGGCTCCTGATATCAACATTTAAGAAACAGCCAGGAGCAATGACAGAGTTCTAGAATCCCATTACAGAAGAGGTGGGGGCATGTGAATCCATGAGACCAACTGTTCAACCAAATTAACCTACTTGACAAGTTCCAGGCCAGTGAGAGACCTTATCTCTATTTATAAAAAAAAGTAGTGGTACCACATATATGTACACACACATGTGCAGACATATATACATGTGCACATGCGTATACATATGCATGTACACAACATTCACCTGTTGAATACTCAGAAATCATAGGCCATTGACTCTGCTCTGCGAGTTCTGGCACTTCCCCGGTCTTCTCCCATTGTATTTTAAGTTTCATGAGATTAATGTTTCATTGTCATATTCATTACTGGATTCACAGATCCTACAAGAGTGTCTGGGCTTAAGATTTGATAAGTAGCTTTTGTGTTTGTAGATTATGGAAACTGCTGTTAACTCTTCATTTTCCAGAGAACAGAAGCAGACAATTGAATGAACGCCACAGCCTGTGAGGCAATATGGCTATAGTCTTTTCCTTTGTAATTTAGTGCTTCCTCCAAAGAGACCTTTGCCCCTGTATCTATCTATCAATTCATTTCTTTATTCTGTACCACAGTTTGAAGGGGATAACCAGAAAGTCCTTAACTGTCTGTTCAGCAAGCCTATCAATTATTCATTCCTCATGAACTTCCTACTATATGCTGAGGAATAAGAAGCCAAAGTACAGGTCCCCACTGGCAGAAGTTCATCTCCAAAACATATAATTGTAGCATAAATGTAATGTTTAGAGGGTTAAAATGCAATGCTTCAAGAGCAAAAAAAAAAAAAAAGTGTGTTCAGTGATATAATGGTAGTTAATAAAACCTCTTCACAACATTTCACACAATACTTATTCCAAGGACTGTTACTGCTTGAAAAGTAGGTGGCTTGACCAACCACTTCAGTAACTGAGATATTTTAGATAGGGCTGGGGGCTTACTTTATTCCAGGCACTGTGCTTCTGCTGGCATGCCCTATGATATGGTCACTAAATTAATCTCCAAGGGTTGCTATAATAAATGAGGCTAAACTTGGTAGCTTAAAACAAAAAAGAAACTTGCTGAAGCAGGTTTTTCAGGACACTTTTTTATGGGCTGAAAAATCAAAGAAAGATCCATGTCCTGGTTCAGAACCAGTATCATTTTTTTAATCTGGCAAAGACTTTGTGCACATGATTAAAATAATGTGGCAAAAATCCATTCCCCGAATGCTATGACAAGAAGTGTCTTGCTTCTTAGGTATTTCATGACTGCAGCTGACCTTGTCTTTAGCTCCATCAGTTCAATTTCTGCCACCGTGACTGTGTCTTGTCTTCCCCATCTGTCTATGATCTCCTCCCGACTCTCTTCGGAAAGTGCCTTACTGCATTTAGGATCCATATGAACAATGTTTCTATCTCAAGAACTCAACCTCGCATCTACACTGTCTTCATTATAGGAGAAAACATCCTGGGTTAAGAGATTGCTTTTTTGGGCACATCATTTATTCAGTCTATCACAGATATCAATAATTACATCAGTTTAACCTAATTTTAGGGCACTACTCTGTGTATCCATGGTTATAAACACAACTGTATTAAATTTTGTATTTTCTTTATTACTTGCTTAGTATCCTATCACTGACAAAGTCATTTTCTGAGAACAGTTGTATCCACCAAATAATCCAAACTTCTACTGTCATCTTTTGTGGCATGTAATAGATGTTCAATAAATATTTACTGAATATAATAAAACAGGCCCACAATTGAAGAAGAGGGTAAGGTGATTCGCTCAGGTTCACAACTAGTAAGCCACACAGCAAGACCCTGAACCCAAAATTCACCGGTTCCATTCACCTTCCTTGGTGTGAGTCTGGAAATGTTCATGGCCCATCCTTTCAGTTCTGTGATTCTGATTCTCAAATATCACATCTTTCCCTTATGAGATGTTTCTTCCTGCCTTAAATTTAAGGTAAATGTTCTCACACAACAATGAAGGACAGTATCGCCCAGTGACGAGAAGCTGGGTTCATGGGAGCTTTTGCTGGGACGTTGTTACCTGCACAAAACCCTATAAAAATCCATTTTTACACTTTCTGACTCATCAGTTCCTGAGGCCACAGGAACATGCCTAAAGACAGCTGCAAATCTAAGCTAACCCTTGACTTCTGTTCTTACAGCTGTTCTTTTGATGTTTATTCCCGGAATCTGTAAAAATCAAGGCATTCTCCCAACGGAACTGTAATATATTTTTGAAATCCTCTCTTTCTAAAGTTCCACGGGTCTTAAAAGACAGCTGGAATGAGGAGCCAGCCCAGCTACTGCAGAGTGAGGACCATGTTTGCTGAGAAGAAAACCCCCCCATTTCCTCCTGTCAAGCCTAAGATCAGCAATAGGGGTTTGGCTCTTTTGTGTGCTGCTAGGGCAGCAGTCAGGAGTGTGTAAGGACATTTGTCACGTACATTGTTGCCTGCAAGGGTGAAGTGCCAACAGAAGGATTAGGTCTTTCTAAAGAATAGAATGTACCTCTGAAGGCTTTTTGAAACCCTGACTCCAGGGTGTCCCTCCTCTGACATGCTCATAGGACCTGAACTCCTAAGGAAGTCACCATCTCCTCTCACATTATCTCATAGTTAATTAAAGATAGCTGAAATAAAATGTGTTCACATGTACAGTTGTATAAAATACATTCATATTAAAGCCACTGTGATTAAAAACCAACACCAAGAAACTGTGACTTGAGGTTGATTAGACAAAGAGAAGTCCTGGGGGATTAACTGAACTAAGAAAGATCCAGCAAGGACTTGATGGGGCTTTTACCATAGACAGAAACTGTTACAATTGGAAGAGGGGAAATGAGCTTTAGTTTGAAAGGGCAAAGCCCTAAGTCATTCTTGCTCTTGTAAGACTGAAAGTTTCTCTCTCTCTCTCTCTCTCTCTCTCTCTCTCTCTCTCTCTCTCTCTCTCTCTCAGCAAGAAAGGTAAGCTCTTGATTGACAGCCTCTAGCAACTATATGAACATGGGTCCAGGAGACAGGAAGAAAGTCCAGGACAGCCATTGATAATGAAACAGTTCCATCAGCCTCCTTTGGTCCTACAACTCTGCCCTTCATCGTTGTCAATGGAGATGGAAGAGTAAAGTGGATGGACTCAAATGACATTTAAGGAACCTTTCAATGGAACATAGTAATAAGTCAAACATGGAAATTAAGGCAAATCCACGGTAGCTTCCTGGCTCACATAAAGAGAACATACAGAAATGAAAGTGCCTTATCTTAGGATGGAAATATTGAAGATGGCAGTATGATAGTGTTTATACAGGAATTAAGGACACAAAAATTTCAAGTGTGAAGTGACCGTCATACATCTGATCCACAAACATAGAACTCGGGTGACATGTCTGACCTAGAATTAGAAGTTAAAGCTTACCAACACTCAAGAAGTATTTCAGTGTGAGGAAAAAAGATGAGGTAGCCAGGGAAAGAACTAGTTCATAGCCCCCAAGAAACTTGACCTGGAGGAGAGAAAGTCTACCAACAAGCTAGATCAATTTTCAGAGAAGAGTATCAGAAAAATAAGGAGTATTTCTAGATATTCTCTCTTGAGGTTGAGTCCTAGCGGTACCACTGACACCCCTGAGCACTTCAGGAAATTGTTAACATGGCTAAATTCAAGGCCACTTTTGAATTTTGAAAAAAAAAATTAAAAATTGTATATACACACACACACACATACACACAATTTTTATTGTATATATACAATCCAAGTCTCAAAATGAGCCCCTAATAGTTTCCTCAGGTACTGCCTAATAAAGAAAAATTTTCTTTTGATTTGATAATGATATTTCTAGTAGAAAATTACATTGGTTAAGTTTTCCAGTATTTTTCCAGCCACAAAGAATACAATTAAGTTGTCTACATTTTTGTTTGTTTGTTTGTTTGTTTTTTCAAGACAGGGTTTCTCTGTGTAGCCCTGGCTGTCCTGGAACTCACTCTGTAGACCAGGCTGGCCTAGAACTCAGAAATCCACCTGCCTCTGCCTCCCAAGTGCAGGGACTACAGGTGTGCGCCACCACGCCCGGCGAGTTGTCTACTTTTTAATACATTGAAATTTTATGAAAATGATCAGTGTATATATAATGCACTGTACATTTTGATTGAACACAATTAAGTTTATAAATTAAAAATCGAGCACAAAATTAGCATTTCTTAGAGGCTAAAACATCAAGCTGACAAATGATAAATATTAGCCTTTGTATCCACTTGTTTTGTGTAATACTCCCAGGAAGTTTTCCCCCCATTTATTATTATTTTCCTAGGGTTCTTCTGGAAAGAGCTGTGCAATAAGCAGACAAATCAATCCAAAGGACAATCTGTTCACAACTAAAAATTACCTTCCTTTTCCAATACATGAGGAAAGTAACTCACATAGTCATGAATCCCAAGTTGGTTTGGGAAAAGCCTATCAGTTTCCACACAAGGGGGAAAATGTGATGAATTTCCCTGTTATAGGAAATAAATTCATCTAATTATATTGTCTTATATTATTTAGAATAAAGGGTACTAATGGAGATGTCTTGGTTTCCAGATATACTCCCCAGAACTATAAAATATATATTCTATTTCAAAAGTTAATTCTGGATCCGGAAATAAATGTTAAGAGTCTATTGCTTAGTTTTGAGCAATTCCTAGCTTCAACCATGTTTTAGAATCTGTTATTAAATGTTAATAAGCTCATAAAGAATTCTTTTTAAAAAATCCCTGCTGCTGTTATTTCTATACATGCCACTTTGATTCATTATTAGTGTCTATTGCTTTCAACAGTAATATGGATGGCCAGTGATGGGTAATACATACTGAATTCTATACATGAATCTTGGCAGTTACAATCATTCTCACTATGTACCAGGATGATTTACAAATCCCACTAGAGAAAAACACTTTATCCTCAGAGAGATAACAACATTTATTTTTAATATTAATGAAATTCATATCTGTATTTTGAGTCCATATGAATTGCTCCCACATGCCTTCATTGGGCCATAACACAGATTTAGTGATCCACGGAGACGTCTTAGACGTTATAGCTGATTATTTATCTATTTCTTTTAAAGAGTTATAAAAAATAACTTTCATCTTGTCTCTGAAAAGAGAATAGCATGCATTCTTAGGGTTTGGGCTTATTTTTCTGTGGAGACAGTTATTTCCCACTGAGAAAACTGTCCATTCGACAGGGAGCAGTTAAAATGATGCATCATCCCTAAGGTCTGTGAAATGAACACCTAGTCGTCTCCAGTTATTTGCTTGGGTAAAAATAGCTGATTGTGCATTAGAAAGAATTATATCTATAGGAACAATAGATAGGGTAAAATAAACAATTGCAAAGTAGGCATGAAAGAGCAACTTCCTTCAGAAAGATTAAGTTATCAGCCAGTGATCTACAGTAGAACTTGAGAATCTCATCCTTGACTGAATGCTTGGCACTCACAGATGATTCCACTCTCTAAGAGTATAAAGCCAGAGTGAAGAGATTATGAGGAGGTTAGATAGGGTAGCCGGGTGGTTACGCAGCTTCTGCAGACTGAGAATTTAAAGGCCAAATCCTACCCTGTTATTGGATTGTATTGAATACATTAAGCTCATTTTTATAAAGGCACAAAGCTAGTGTACCTTGCAGCTCCTCCTAGATACTAATTCTGACTCCTTTATCAAATTGCAGTTTCCACATGCAAGGCAGTTTTGATACATGCCTTTCCATCTCCTCAATGTATACGTACGGCCTGGCAGGTGACCAAGAACTGCATTGCTTGACATACTTCAGACCTCCCATCTGTTCTTTCTGAATGGTACCCAGAGTCCTAAGAATGAGGTGCGTCTATCGTGAGGGGTTCCAAGCTGAGAGGCCCATCTTATGGTAAAAACACTATGTGACAAATGCATTGCATGTATTGCATGCACCTTAGCAAGCACCAGAGCATAGCAATGCAGTGCTCCATGGAGTGCCCTTTCCCTCCTGTGTTGGTCATTGGTATGACTGGGAGTCACCAGGACTGCAGCGTGGGTCATAGAAGATAATTATATAGCATGGCATTACCCTGGGGCAAAACCAAGTGTGGTTTCTATTGAATTACATGGCTTTTTCAACTATCATAAACAAATATTCATTAAGTCAAAACATGGAAGCCCATACTCATTGTCTTTGGAAAACCAGGCGCTGCTACTCCAAGTCCATCAATGAGCTGATTAAACCTGAACTAGGCACAAATAGTATGGCCCTATGCTTCTTTGAATAGGGCCTAAAACTTGTTTGAAAGTCACTGAGCATCAATAAGCCTGGCCTTGTTGAGTACCTTGATGGAATTCTAAAGCCACATCATGTCAGAGTCTTGTAAAAATTCATCCCACACTAAGCTTGTCAGCTCTACCATAACAAAATAAATAAGTTCTTTCCCAAGGCACCCTTTCCTGGCAATTAGGAAAGACTCTTATGTCTCTTAATCTAGATTGACATCCACAGGTGAAAGTCAATTGCCTTTGAATACTATTTATGTTGGTTAGCTCTGGTTTAAAAAAAAATGTGACTCTGAAAAAAAGTTCATGGTTTTGGAGCCAGATATGATGGCGCATGCCTGTAATCTCAGCACTAGAGAAGCAGAAGTAGGACGATTATGAACTCTAGTCTGGGATAAATAATAAAATCAAATTAAAAGGTAGTTATTAAATAAGGCCATGATATTATTATTTATTTGCAGATGATAGAAATTAAATAAGCAACTTTCTTTTTTATTTTATTTTCTTTCAAGGCAGTTCTCATTCTGTAGCTCAGGCTGGCCTACAACTTACTTCAAGCCTCCTGCTTCAGCCTTATAAATACTGAGATGGCAGGAATGAACCATCACTTGTGTGTGTGTTTGTGTGTGTGTGTGTGTGTGTGTGTGTGTGTGTGTGAGAGAGAGAGAGAGAGAGAGAGAGAGAGAGAGAGAGAGAGGAGAACATATTTCTAATTAGCTAGTGATTCAAGCTGACAACAACCCCACTAAAATCCATCTCTCTATACAACAATCTTAAGTATTGGTCTCAAAATTCAGCCCAGAAAATCCATCTTGGAAAATCATTTTGCAGAGATATTATCTGTGCATACTTTGGGAGAGACCATGTATTTTTCTAAGTCTGTAAGGCAATTACAATGAAAAGCATCACATCCTTGAAATATGAAGACCACCTAAGAACCAGATGCCAAGCTGTCCGTTGTAATATTGGCCCTTTCTGAGCGAACGTGCAGTCTGTCAGCACTGCCACCCCAAGTATGTTGTCTGGAGACTCAAACACGCTGTCCGGAACAAACAGGAAACTCGTAAGAGCATCCTCTATAGGATGTCTCGATAACATCAGTAATCAGTGTGTTGGGTACATGCCTCTTGGTCACATACACTCCCACACAAGAAGGCAATGAGGGCAGGAATCTGTGTTTACTCTTCACTAACAAAGCGGAACACACAAAGGATGAACAATGAAGATAATCTTCTTGGCTGCTGACTATGTGCTTAAGGGGAGAAAATAGCCCATTATTAGCTCATTCACGAGGTTCCACGTCTCAAGAGGCCTGGACAATTTGCCAGGGGTGGTATGTCCACTGCACCACCTTTTCCCTGCCGCTTGATCAGTTGATCACAGTCTAATGCAGAAGGATCTGAGACAACAGACTCCTTCAAAGATAATTCTTTTTTTGTTTTGTTTTGTTTTTTCGAGACAGGGTTTCTCTGTGTAGTCCTGGCTGTCCTGGAACTCACTCTGTAGACCAGGTTGGCCTCGAACTCAGAAATTCGTCTGCCTCTGCCTCCTAAGTGCTAGGATTAAAGGCGTGTGCCACCACCGCCCGGCTACCAGAGATAATTCCTATTCTTGTTTTTTTTTTTTTCTCAATGTGCCTTATAACAGAAAGGAGTAATTAATTGCCGATTCTCTCACACACTCTTCCTTGTATAACAAGGAAGGTCCAAGCAAGAAGGAAACAATATCACTATAACTAACCCATGAATTACTAGCATGATTTCAGATTAGCCTGTGTTGTATGTTGCTGTAGGTGAAAGGTGTCTGCTCTTCTGCCTGAATTGAAGCAGGAATAGAGAAACAGCAACAGCTCAGACATGAAGTCTGAGGCTGGTGCTTCAGAGCCAGTCATTAACCACAGCTAAGGTGTGAACAATCTTATCCTTCATGGTGAATGATGCATACACTTAACCCTAGCTCCTTTTTTTTTTTAGCACATTTTTTTGCTGTTTGACAATTTCATCCATTATGATAATAAATTTAGTCATTTTCCAATAGGCCGTTCCAATTCCTCTCTCTAATTCCTTTCCTTCCTACTGGAACACCTCTTCTCAAGTTCTCCTAATACCTTTATGGTTTTTATTGTCATAACTTAACTCTTAAATAAAGATAAGTACTTAAGATTTGGGGCTGCAAATTACCATCAAAATAAGTATATTCTAGCACTTGGGAGGCTAGGGCAGTAAAATCATAAGTTCAGTGTCAGCCTGGACTACAACTAATTTGCATAAAACCAAACTAAACAAAACCACACAAACGCACAGAGGAAAAAATACCCAAAGCCCTGATCCCTTTTCCCCCAATATAGAACTATAGAATTTAATTTCTAAGACTACCATAACAAAGTCTTATTTAGTGGTTGTTCCAAGGCAAAATAAGTCTATCTCATACACAGTCCTAAGGTCGCTCTATAGCAGCTATGGGATGGCAACCTTCCTGGTCTCTACTCTCTAGTGGTTGTCAGTCATCCTTGACTCTCTATGGCGTTTAGATGCACTGCTCCAACCTCGGCTTCCATCCCTCATGTCCTTTCTCCTCTGTGTATCCATGAGTAAATTCCTCTCTTCATATAACAATGTTGGGTAAAAGCCTGACTTAATCCAATGTAACCTCTTTAATCGCATCTTCAAACATTGTTTCCTAACAAAGCCACAGTTATAGATCCTAAGGTTTAGGACCTCAATATATCTTTTAGGAAGAAACGATCCATTATAAAAATCACATAAAACATTGACTCACAGAAACCAGAAGTAGCAGTGTTGGTAGAATCCTTGGCTGATAGTTGACTATAAAAGTGGGAAGAAGAGCACAAGACGCTTGGCCACAGCTTACCATGTCACAGGGTATTTGTACATCAGGACCATGGACAGTAGCTCTTGATCCATCCATGCCTCCCTTGCCCCACCCCTGCACCAGCTGTATGTATGTCTAGGAAGGAAAATACTTTGCAGGGAGCAAGCTCCTCAAACAACTGCCACACTCTTCCTCTATGGTTATGGAGCTTAGACCATATAAATCAATTATCTTAGCAAAACTTAGCTTGGTCTGACGTGTATGAAGATATTATCTATGAAGATTGTAGAAATGGAAAGTCTGCTGTATTAAAAAGATGGTTGTTAGCTTCCTTAAGAAAGAAAATTATCCTCATTGAAAAGTCCCAGGTTCAAGATACCAGGTCTAATGATTCAACATGCAGGGGAAGACCTGAACTTCATTAGCATTTGTTCCAAAAAGTTATTGAAATTCCATTTTAAGGTAGTGGAGGACATTAACTGCCCAACACTGGATCCTCTTTCTGAAAGGAGGCACAAATTAAAGTAACATGTAAACAATCACGCGTAGGTTAGTTATGGTACATTTGAACGCCAGAAGAGAACAATGGACGTGGACAATGAAAAATGGACAGCAGAAAGGCAGTGTCTTAGGGTCTCTATTCCTGCACAAACATCATGACCAAGAAGCCGGTTGGGGGAGGAAAGGGTTTATTCAACTTACCCTTCCACGTTGCTGTTCATCATCAAAGGAAGTCAGGACTGGAACTCAAGCAGGTCATGAAGCAGGAACTGATGCAGGAGCCATGGAGGGATGTTACTTACTGGCTTGCTTCCTCTACCTTGCTCAGCTTGCTTTCTTCTAGAACCTAAGATTACCAGTCCAGGGATGGTACCACCCACAAGGGCCCCTCCCCCACCTTGATCACTAATTGAGAAAATTCCCCACAGCTGGATCTCATGGAGGCATTTTTCTCCACTGAAGCTCCTTTCTCTGTGATAACTCCAGCCTGTATCAAGTTGACACACAAAACCAGCCAGCACAGGCAGTGAGCAGGGTGTCTGCATTTAAGAGGTCAGGTAATGGATGCCATATGCACTCTTCATAGAGTGTAATGTCTTAACATCTAGACATGTAGAGTTTTAGGAAAAAGGAATGATATACTTAAATTTAAATTCTACTCAGATAACCTGCTGATTGAGGAAAAAAGATGATTGGAGATGTGAAGATGAGAAATAGAATTCTAACAGGAGTTGTGATAGAAAATGGAAAGCAGGTATTGATTTAAAAAAAAAATAGAGCACATCAGCAAGTGCAAGTTACTGTCTGTGCAGAAGAATCTGCATTACAGGCTGGGTGAAAGGGGCCAAAGGGTTGATCGGAGGAGATGGCAAATGACTGTTTTGGTCTCTGTTGTTTTAAATTTGACCTTTGGAATTCAAAAATCTGTACTTTTTAAGCTCTCATATAAAAGTGGCCCAATCTCCTGAACATGCTGATGTCACGACTTCACAAGCTTCTCTTACTCTTGAGTCTAAATATCCATCAATGTTGAGATTTCATATTCAGTCCGACAGGGCTTAGGGCTTGAGGGATAAGAGCTCTAATAAATCTGGTGTCACCCCAAATCCTCAGCTACTTTAGCTACAGGGATTGAACCATTTCTTTAATGCCTGATTGTAGCTTCTTAATGATTTCTAATAAGGGGAAACTCTGGTGCATCTACATCAAGGACTTCCTTCTTGGGGCTTTAAGCAAGGAGAAAGACTGAAGGGACTGGGTCTCCTCGGTTGTCCAGCATGTAAAGGATCACCCGTTTCTGGATGTGCTGTTTGTGCATGTTGCAACTTGTGAATTTGTTTTTGGTTGCTTCTGAATGTCAGAGATTAGTGTGCCTGGAAGATTAAGACGAGGGCTGATTCCTGGCTGAGAAGTAGTTAACGGTCTAAAAAAACAAACTACCCATTATGGGATTTAGGTGTGACAGTCCCATGCTGTCCCTGAAGTCAGGACCCAGGAAGCAGATACCTAAAACCTGCCTGCCTCTGCCTCCTGAGTGCTGGGATTAAAGGCGTGTACCACCACTGCCTGGCAGAATTTTTCAGTTAAAAGAACAGTTCTGGGTTCTGTTGTGGCTTAGATGACAACTTTTTTTTCCTATTTACTTTTATTTTATTTATTTATTTATTTATTTATTTATTTATTTATTTATTTATTTATTTTTTCGAGACAGGGTTTCTCTGTGTAGCCCTGGCTGTCCTGGAACTCACTCTGTAGACCAGGAATGCCTTGAACTCAGAAATTGGCCTGCCTCTGCCTCCCAGAGTGCTGGGATTACAGGCGTATACCACCACCACCCGGTTTATGCAGAACCATTTTTTTGTTTTGTTTTGTTTTTGGATTTTGTTTTTTTCAAGACAGGGTTTCTCTGTATAGCCCTGGATGTCCTGGAACTCACTCTGTAGACCAGGCTGGCCTCGAACTCAGAAATCTGCCTGCCTCTGCCTCCCACAGTGCTGGGATTACAGGCGTATACCACCACCACCCGGTTTATGCAGAACCATTTTTTTGTTTTGTTTTGTTTTTGGATTTTGTTTTTTTCAAGACAGGGTTTCTCTGTATAGCCCTGGCTGTCCTGGAACTCACTCTGTAGACCAGGCTGGCCTCGAACTCAGAAATCTGCCTGCCTCTGCCTCCCAAGTGCTGGGATTACAGGCATGCGCCACCTCCGCCCAGCTATGCAGAACCATTTTTATCTCTAGTATTTGTACCAGTATTTTTCTTCTCAATATACACATGACAAACAAATTCTCAAGGAGTTTAATTGGCTTGTCCATGTGACAGTATAACACTCAAGCTCTCACCTGTTTTACTCTGAGAATTTACTTCATTGCTCTGTGAAATACTTCAATTTTTTCTTTTTTTTTAAGTTTCTTTTTTTTCCCTTTTTAAAAATAATTTTCTATATTCTTTGATTACATTCCAAAGGCTTTCCTTTTTCAGTCCCCCCCCATATGTCCCATAAGTCCTCTTCCCGTCCCCCATTCCCCAATCACCCCCCTCCCCACACACACACACCATTTCTCTGTTCTGGTACTCTCCTACAAAACCGGATTTAGTCTTTTCCAGACCAGGGTCCTCTCCATCCCTTTTCTTGGGAATCTTTTGCTTAGCTAATTGTGTCTTGAGTATTCAGAGCTTTTTCTTGATGTATTAGGTACAATTTTGTAGCTATTAAAAGATAGTTTTGGGCCGGGGAGATGTCTCAGCAGTTAAGAGCACTGACTGCTCTTCCAGAGGTCTTGAGTTCAATTCCCAGCAACAACATGGTGGCTCACAACCATCTGGAATGGCATCGGATGCCCTCTTCTGGTGTGCCTGAAGACAGCTACAGCAAACTCACCAAATAAATAAAATATTTTTTAAAAGATAGTTTTAGGATTGACAAAGAGATACAAAGATGATTGTATTAATATCTATGCTTTTTAATGTACTTATGTGAGCCTTTAAAATAAATTTGCTATTTATTTTCTTTGCTCTGAATTCTTGCTAATTGCTAGCACCATGTATTAATCAGGGTTGTCTAGAGTCCCAGAATGTATGGGCAGTCTCTATATAGTAAGGGAATTTGTTGATGACTTACAGTCTGTAGTCGAACTCCCCAACAATGGTGAGGAGCAGCTGTGGATGGAAGTCCAAGGATCTAGCATTTGCTCAGGCAAGCACTGAAGCAAAAGACAAGCAGGCTAAGAAAAGAGTCTTCCTTCTTCCAATGTCCTTATGCAGGTCTCCAGCAAAGAGTGTAGCCCAGATTAAAGGTAGCCTTTGATCCCAGATTACCTTGAACTCAGATCTCCCTGTCTTTTTGTTTGTTTGTTTGGTTGGTTTGGTTTGGTTTTTGTTTGGTTTTGTTTTTTCGAGACAGGGTTTCTCTGTATAGCCCTGGCTGTCCTGAAATATATACACAAACTCTGTAGACCAGACTGGCCTGGAACTCAGAAATCCGCCTGCCTCCCAAGTGCTGGGATTAAAGGTGTGGGCCGCCGCCCCGCCGCTGCCACCGCCGCCGCCTGACAGATCTCCCTGTCTTAAGCTTCTGGAATTCATAGCCACTATGCTTCAAGATTTCCATGCCAAGATCCAGGTCAGAAACGTCTATCTCGCCGGGCAGTGATGGCGCATGCCTGTAATCCCAGCACTTGGGAGGCAGAGGCAGGTGGATTTCTGAGTTCAAGGCCAGCCTGGTCTGCAGAGTGAGTTCCAGGAGAGCCAGGGCTACACAGAGAAACTGTCTTGAAAAACCAAAAGAAAAAAAGAAAGAAAGAAAGAAAAAAGAAACGTCTATCTCTCAGCCTCCACATTAGGATCACAGGTGATCCAATTCTGGATTGTAGTTCATTCCAGATATAGTCAAGTTGACAACCAGGAATAGTCACTACGCACCAATATACCTACCAGCTCAGTTGAAGTTTGTATTCTCTTTTAAGTCTGCCACCAGCAATGCTATGGGATACCTTGTGGCATGGCCCTCAGATGTTTGCAAGCCTTAATCCCACGATTAAAACCTCACGATTCCTTGAGGTTTTACCAGTGAGCTCAAATCCCAGTGACAAATAGGTTGAAGTTTGTACACAAACATGCACTTGCATAAAACAAAGACTGCTTGAAGACAATGGGAAGAATAAGCCAAGGGAAGCAGCTTCAGAATGAAACCAGCCCTGCCTGCTCACTGAACTTCAAGGCTCCAGAATTACATGGAAATAAATGTCACTGACTAATGCATGTAGTCTACAGCATCACTAGCTGATTCATGCAAATAAAGGGAGAGAATTAGACTTTAGAATTATGCACATGCTACGAATAAACAAATACCAAAGAAGGATTTGCTCCCGACACTGTAAGATAGCCCTGAGGTCATACCCACGGCTTTTGTTCGTTTTGTGACTTGGGGGTTACATTACACATAGAGATCATTCCAGAGTAAGCTTTCGAAAGCTTATCATAAGCTGGGCGTTGGTGGTACACGCCTGTAATCCCAGCACTTGAGAGGCAGAGGCAGGTGGATTTCTGAGTTTGAGGCCAGCCTGGTTTACGGGGTGAGTTCCAGGACAGCCAGGGCTACACAGAGAAACCCTGTCTCAAAAAAACAAAACAAAACAAAAACAAAAACCAGCCGGGTGCTGGTGGTACACGCCTTTAATCCCAGCACTCAGGAGGCAGAGACAGGTGGATTTCCGAGTTCAAGGCCAGCCTGGTCTACAGAGTGGGTTCCAGGACAGCCAGGGCTACACAGAGAAACCCTGTCTTGAAAAAAACAAACAAATAAACAAATAAAAAAAAAGAAAAACCAAACCAAAACAAACCAAAACAAAACAAAACCCCATAAACGGAGTTGTTTGCACATGTTAGATCTTTGGGATTTGGGAAAGGAAAGATGGTGGTTCTCCTATTTAGTAAGAAAACAAGAATACATGAATTTATTGAAAACTGAGATATGAAGTGGAAATTTATAGTTCCTTTGAAAGTCAGTTGTGTCAGGTGACATTTCGCTGGGGCAAACGTGTGAAGGAGTGATTTCCTGAAGCAGATACAGGTAAAAGGATGTTTTGCTAAAGCAGACAAGTGATGGAATATATCGGGCTGATTGGCAGAGTGATGCCAGCTGAGAGAGATTCCAGTGGAGTTTTGCTAAGACAGACTCACATGCTGAGGCAAGACACATGGTGAGGGGAGGCATATGGAGGACACATTGATGTTTAGAGGGAATATAAATAGGACTCAACAGACCGTGAGAGGAGCTTGCTTGCAGAGCTAGCTATGCAACGCACTTTGGTCTTCTGTCTTCACTGATCTTTGATTCCCTAAGAGATGCAGGGCAGAGAACTTTTCCTAGTGGTCTTGGTCAGTCATGTTGACTTGTGCCAATTAGGCTGCGGCCTTGCTGTTTCTGCTGAGTCATGCCACCACTGCTGATTCATGTTTGCTGTCCGGACACTGCTAAACTGGACTGCTGGTATATTCCTGTAGTATTTGAGAATGGACCCAGTTGCCACCTCTGACCTCTGTGAACTGGATGGTTCATTTCCTAACAATGTAGATGGGATTTGCCCCAAAGAACAATTTCTAAACAGGCCCTCTTTGCCCCACCCTAATAACCTTTCTTTTCTACTATCTGTGGTGGGTGGTGGGCTAGAAGGGTGGTCAAATCATTTAAAAACCACTATTAAAATTAAGGTTAAAAAGCTCTAAAACCACAGAGATAGGGTAACTACTATGAGCCACCCCACTGTTATGAGGCAGGAGAGAGAGAAATAATAATGAGGAATGAATAAAGTAGAAAAATTGTAAGTGTTTTGTCATTTAACCTTAGTTACATTATAGTTGATTTTCAAGTGTTTGAAAAGTGGTGAAAATCAATTTACATGCATGTACTCACAATGCAAATATATTCACAAAGGTTATAAATTTGATAGCACATCAAAATTATTTTGCTACTCAAATAAAACTGTACTCCACTTTCACTTAACAATATGAAATCAGGAAAAATAATGATCTAGAAATACATAGAAAGATACTACATTTTGAATAAAATGTTATCATATATATGTATATATGTACACATACATAAATGATTTGGTATTGAAATACTTATCTGTGTAATTCACCATCACATTGAGTTTTTTCCTGCTGTACTTAGTTAATATTTTATTTGTTTTTTATTAATAATACTAAGCTTTCATTATTTGACCAATTTCTTAGAATGCAAGGAACAAAACCCAAGGAAGTTTTTTTGTTGTTGTTGTTGTTGTTGTTTTTTTTTTCCGGTTTTTCAAGACAGGGTTTCTCTGTGTAGTCCCGGCTGTCCTGGAACTCACTCTGTAGACCAGGCTGGCCTCGAACTCAGAAATCCGCCTGCCTCTGCCTCCCAAGTGCTGGGATTACAGGCATGCGCCACCACGCCCGGCTCGGAAGTTTTTTTTTAAATGACTATTGGATAGCCCATAAGACTGCACAGAAGTACACGTGTGTGTGTGTGTGTGTGTGTGTGTGTGTGTGTGTGTGTAAATGAACATTTCCATATATATATGGAAATGTTCATTCACATAAAATACAAATAAAGAAGCCTTTTTTAAAGTAATGATTTTCTCTTAGTGTTATATAATATGGGAGGAACATAAAGAACATTGATGTTATGGATTGGACTTAAAATATACCCTGATAATATATTTATTTTAAATGAAAGTTTGGTTTCCAACTTGAGGTACTGTTAGGAGATACCTGGATACTAAGGGTGCTATTATTAATGATAGAGTAGTTTCTCTTTTTTTTATTTATTTTTTAAGACAGTGGAGAACTATCATTTAACAAAATAAAAAACAATAAGATAAAACAAAAATTATCAGGTGTTTCAAAGGATGCTGTTCTCCTGGTGTCCTCCCTCTCCTCTGGCTCCCACGACCCTTCTGTTCCCTCTTCCCCAGGGTTCCCTGAGGTCTAAGGGAAGATATTTGATAGAAACACCTCATGTAGAGCTATGTGTTCCGAGTTCTCTGTCTCTGCAGAATGTCTCCTGGTGGGTTTCCGTATTTGTTCCCACCTCCTCCAGGAGGACGCTTCTCTGATGTCGCCAAGAAAAGAGGTTGCTCTCCCCAAATTGATAGAAGGGTCCCTTTCTGAAAACAATGTCTGTAGCGGCTGGTGCTCTCTTGCTAATTGGGTTACCCCCAAAAAAACCTGTTTGCAGTGTCTTGCATGCAGGCTACAGGAAGCCTGTCCCCAGCTGGATTTGATTTGCAATAAAGAATTGCCATACAGGCCTGGTGGTGATGGTGGCCCGCGCCTTTAATCCCAGTACTTGGGAGGCAGAGGCAGGCAGATTTCTGAGTTCGAGGCCAGCCTGGTCTACAACGTGAGTTCCAGGACAGCCAGGGCTACACAGAGAAACCCTGTCTCGAAGAAAAAAAAAAAAGAATTAAAAAAAAAAAAGAATAGCCATACAGACAACAGCTGGGCAAAGAGAGATGGGCGGGGCCCTTCGAGTTCCCTAGGCAAAGAAGCAGGAGTAGGAAAGGGAGAATCGCCTTGATGGGCGGTGGGGGGTGGGGGGTGGGGAGACAGACAGAACCAAATGTAGGCGTAAAGGAAAAGTGGCCCCCAGAAGAACTGCCCAGAAGTGTCTTGGGTAGCAAAAACACTTTTGCTATACAGAGAAACCCTGTCTCTCAACGAGCAAATGAAAGACACACAAAAATTAGCTTACTTTTGACATGCCTTACTAGCTCAGTGGTTGGGCACTTCTAAGCTACTGGTGGCTAGCATGCCCTTATCTCTGGTATTCCTGGATCGACACCTTTTTTTTTTTTTTTTTTTTTTTTGAGCTGGTGCCTGTCTAGAACATTTACCCCATGTTCTATTATCTTTAATATGAAAAGGTTCTCAGCAGGATATCAAAAGAGAAATTTATACACCGACTCAGCCACAAAAATCTTTGATCTACAGTATTATCTTGCCTGAAAAATATGCTACCTTGGCTACATCGCAATGGACTACACTACAATCCAGAAATGGCGGGCTCACCTCTGATCCAGATCTGGTGGCTGGAAGAAACAGGTTTCTGGCCCGGACCTTGGAGGCACAGTGGCCATGAAAAGCTTAGGCCCAGGCAAGGTAGTGCACGCCTTTAATCCCAGGAGACTGAGGCAAGCCGATCTCTGAGCTCAAGGTCAGCCGGAGACAAAAAGCAAGACTTAGATCCAGGCAAGGTGGTACACACCTTTAATCTGGGCCACACCTTCTGCTGGAAGCCTATATAAGTACACAGGAGGAAGGAAGGTTCATTCTTACTTGTCTGCTCGTCTGCTGGAACCTCCTTCCACAGAAGACCAGCTTATTCTCTCCACCCCGGATCACAGCTGTCGGTGTCGCGTTTGGGCCTGTCCGTCCGCATCAGTCCGTCTGTTGTCTGTCGGGTGGTAAGTCATTCCCCTCTGCTCGGCTCGCCCCTGCAGGCCTCTGCACCGCGTGGCGGCCCGGCGGCCAGGCGGCCCAGTTGGCCGCAACACGGGTGTCCGCGCTGCCCTTTGCATAGCAACCCCAAAGATTTGGTTCCCCCTTTCCCTGGCCACTGCCACTGGAAACCACCACCGGGAGCCCAGGGGCCTATATTTGTTGCGAAACGCATGATCCCAAGGCCACGAGAGCAGCATCTGACTGCCTCTTGAAAAACGTTTTGCCCCTTTTTGCAATGGGATTCCCTACTTGAATTATGTTTTTTTGTTGTTGTTGTTTTTTTTTTTTTTTTGGTTTTTCGAGACAGGGTTTCTCTGTGTAGTCCTGACTGTCCTGGAACTCACTCTGTAGACCAGGCTGGCCTCGAACTCAGAAATCCGCTTCCTAAGTGCTAGGATTACAGGCGTGCGCCACCACGCCCGGCTGAATAGTGTCAAGCCAGGACAGCTAGAGAGTAACAAACTCCAGGAAGAGGGTCATATTTGGTTTTTGAGAGCCTTTTGTCTTGGGGCTTTTGCAGGGTCCGGCGCAAGTCATCCAACACTCTGGTCCCGCCTTGAAGTCTCCCTGCTCCAGCCTCTCCTCCGTGTCTTAGCTGGTGCCACCCGCCTCAGAGCCCCTTTTGTCCTGCAGCAGCCCTAGTAAGAAGTGGTCTTAGAGGGGCTCAGGATTTTAGGGTTTGGGAAGATGAACGCCGAAGCCAGCGGGTACTCCATGGCCTCCTTATACGTGGGCGATCTGCACTCGGACGTCACGGAAGAAATGCTCTTTGAAAAGTTCAGCTCTGTCGGGCTCGTTCTGTCCATCCGGGTCTGCCGCGACTTGATCACCCAACGCTCTCTGGGTTATGGCTACATCAACTTCCAGCAGCGGGCTGACGCCGAGAGGGCCTTGGACACCATGAACTTTGAGGTAATTAAGGGAAAGCCTATACGTATCATGTGGTCTCAGAGGGATCCTTCTGTGAGGAAGTCTGGTGTGGGAAATGTCTTCATCAAGAACCTAGACAAGTCTATAGACAACAAAGAACTGTACGACACTTTCTCTGCCTTTGGAAACATCCTGTCTTGTAAGGTAGTGTGTGATGAGAACGGCTCCAAGGGCTATGCCTTTGTCCACTTCGAGACCCAAGAGGCCGCCGACAGGGCCATCGAGAAACTGAATGGCATGCTCCTCAACGACCAGAAAGTGTTCGTGGGCAGATTCAAGTCTTACCAAGAGCGGGAGGCTGAGCTTGGCGCCAAGGCCAAGGAGTTCACCAACGTTTACATCAAAAACTTTGGAGAAGAGGTGGATGACAGGAATCTGAAAGAGCTGTTCAGCCAGTTTGGTAAGACCCTAAGTGTCAAGGTGATGAGAGACTCCAGTGGCAAATCCAAAGGCTTTGGCTTTGTAAATTACGAGAAACACCAGGACGCCAAAAAGGCCGTGGAAGCGATGAATGGAAAAGAAATGGGCGGGAAAGCCCTATTCGTAGGGCGGGCACAGAAAAAAGTCGAACGTCAGGCCAAATTAAAACGGACATTTGAGCAGCGGAAGCGGGAGAGGATTAGTCGGTACCGGGGAGTGAATCTCTACGTTAAGAACTTGGATGACACCATTGATGATGAGAAATTGAGGAAAGAGTTTTCTCCTTTCGGATCCATCACCAGTGCGAAGGTGATGCTGGAAGATGGACGAAGCAAAGGGTTTGGCTTCGTCTGTTTCTCCTCTCCCGAAGAGGCAACCAAAGCTGTCATGGAAATGAACGGACGCATTGTGGGCTCCAAGCCACTGTATGTCGCCCTGGCCCAGGGTAAGGAAGAGCGAAAAGCTCACCTGACTAACCAGTATATGCAGCGGGTGGCAGGGATGAGGGCACTCCCTGCCAATACCATCTTAAATCCGTTCCAGACTGGTGGCTACTTTGAGTGTGCAGTTCTGCAGGCGCTGGGAAGACCTCCACACTATAGGTCTAACCAGTTAGCGCAGATGAGGAGGCCTAATCCGCGCTGGCAGCAAGGCTGGCGACCTCAAGGCTTCCAAGGAATGCCATTTGCTCCGCAGCAGGCTGGGCCTCGTCCAATTCGACATCTGGCTCCAACTGGTAATGCTCCTGCCTCCTACTACCTTCCTACTACCACTCAGAGAGTCGGGTCTGAGTGCCCAGACTGCTTGGCTACGGACATTGGTGGGGTTGGTGCCGCCCAGCCAGGGTGCCAGTCTGGAGGCGTCCCTACAGCTGTGCCAACCCTCGCACCTCCTGCTACAGTTGCTGCCGCTGTTCCCAGGGCTGTGGCTACACACCAGGACGCCCCCAGTGTCCACAGCCCTCATCCTGCCATTCAGCCGCTACAGGCCCCCCAGCCTGCAGCCCATGACCAGGGTCAGGAGCCCCTGACTGCCTCCATGCTGGCTGCAGTGACCCCCGAGGAACAGAAACAGATGCTGGGCAACCGTTTCTTCCCACTGATCCAAAAGATGCATTCAGACCTGGCTGGAAAAATTACCGGGATGCTGCTGGAACTGGACAACTCGGAGCTGCTGCGCATGCTTGAGTCCCCCGAGTTCCTCCGTTCCAAGGTGGATGAAGCTGTGGCGGTCCTGAAGGCTTATGCCAAGAAAAAAGCTGCCCAGGTGGGCGCTGTTGCTGCTGCTACCTCTTAGACAAGCAAAAAAGAGCCAAAAGCCAAATAACCGGCCCCCTGATTTATTTATTTATTTATTTATTTATTTATTTATTTATTTATTTGGTTTTTCCAAACAGGGTTTCTCTGTAGCCCTGGTTGTCCTGGAACTTTTTTTTCTTTCTTTTCTTTTCTTTTTTTTTTTGTTTTTTGTTTTTTGTTTTTTGTTTTTTGTTTTGAGACAGGGTTTCTCTGTATAGCCCTGGCTGGCCTGGAACTCACTGTAGACCAAGCAGGCCTGGAACTCAGAAATCTGCCTGCCTCTGCCTCCCAAGTGTGGGATTAAAGGCGTAAGACAACCACTGCCCGGCAGAAACTTTCAATTAAAAGAACAGTTCTGGCCAGGCATGGTGGCGCAGAGAAACAAAACAAAACAAAAACAAACAAAACAACAACAAAAAAAACAAACCAGTTCTGGCTTCTGTTGTGGCTCAGATGACAACTTTTTTTTTCTATTTTTTTTAATTTTAATTTTTTATTTTCTGTTTTTGTTTTTCTTTTTTTTTGTTTGGTTGGTTTTTTGGTTTTTTGGATTTGGCTTTTTCAAGACAGGGTTTCTGTGTAGCCCTGGCTGTCCTGGAACTCTGTAAACCAGGCTGGCCTGGAACTCAGAAATCCCCCTGCCTCTGCCTCCCAAGTGCTGGGATTAAAGGCGTACACAACCACTGCCTGGCAGAAATTTTCAATTAAAAGAACAGTTCGGGCCGGGCGTGGTGGCGCAGAGAAACCCTGTCTCGAAAAAACAAAAACAAACAAAACAAAACAAAAAATTTAAAAAAAAAAAACAGTTCTGGCTTCTCTTGCGGCTCAGATGACAACTTTTTTTTCTATTTTTTTTTAATTTTTATTTTTTATTTATTTTCTGTTTTTGTTTTTCTTTTTTTTTTCTTTTTTCTTTTCTTTTTTTTTTTTTTTGTTGTTTTTTGGATTTGGCTTTTTCAAGACAGGGTTTCTCTGTATAGCCCTGGCTGTCCTGGAACTCTCTGTAGACCAGGCTGGCCTGGAACTCAGAAATCCCCCTGCCTCTGCCTCCCAAGTGCTGGGATTAAAGGCGTGTGCCACCACTGCCTGGCAGAGTTTTTCAGTTAAAAGAACAGTTCTGGGTTCTGTTGTGGTTCAGATGACAACTTTTTTTTCTTTTTTTTTTTCTTTTGTTTTTGGTTTTTCGAGACAGGGTTTCTGTGTAGCCCTGGCTGTCCTGGAACTCAGAAATCCCGCTGCCTCTGCCTCTCAAGTGCTGGGATTAAAGGCGTGTGCCACCACCGCCTGCAACTTTTTTTTTCTATTGTGGGTTCTGTTTCCCCCACCCCCAACCCATCCCAGAAATTGGCTTTGTATACCCAAGTGTAGTGGCTATTCCTGCTTGTCAACTTGGAATGAACTATAATCCAGAATTGGAAGGTTCACCTATGATCCTAATCTGGAGGCTCAGAGATAACAAGTTTCTAACCTGGATCTTGGCATGGAGATCTTGAAGTATAGTGGCTATGAATTCCAGAAGATTAAGACAGGGAGATCTCTGAGATCAAGGTCATCTGCGATTAAAGGTGCGGTGGCACCCCTTTAATCTGGGCCACACCCTCTGCTGGAGACCTATGTAAGGACATTGGAAGAAGGAAGACTCACTCTTCCTTCCCTGCTTGCCTTGGGACTGAGCAACTGCTAGATCCTTGGACTTACATCCGCAGCTGCTGCAGACCATTGCTGGGGAGCGGGAATACAGACTGTAAATCATTGCTATAATTCATCTGTATGTATGTTTTCAGCACTAGACAACCAATTGGTACAACCAGTTTCTCCAATAAACATGCTGTATGTAAAATTCTTGAATGAATTTGTATGCAGATTTTTAACAATAGATTAATAAGACAATATACCAGGATAAAGTCTTATTATAGAAATATGAGACTGGATTAGCATAAGTTAGTAAGTAGATAGATAGGTAGGTAGATGATAGAAAAATCAGGAAAATCATAGAATATATAAATAAATAAATTTTAAAAAATCCAACTATACCATTCCTGGGTATATGGTTAAAGATTTTGAGTCAATATGTCACAGAAATACTTGGGTCCCATGGTTTTCGCACCATCATTCATATTAGCTAAAATGTGAAGCCCCCTTAAATGTCAGTTGGTAGATGAACATACACATACATTTTAATCAGTCATAAAAAGAATAAAATTATGTTGTCTTCAACAAAAAGGATGGACCTGGAAACCATCATTTAAGGACAATAATTCTGACACAGTAGGATAAATATGCCATCTCTTAGATATATACATCTATCTATAAGAGTGGTTTTTACATATTAAGGTTTTTACATATTAGCAAGTTTTATCTCAGATGTTAAAAGCAATAGTCCTACATGTTAAAGAAAATATTTGCAAGAAATCTTTTATTTATATTCCAGTTGTTGTCCTCCTCAGCCCTACCCCCTCACTTCATCATCCCATCCCTCCTCCCCCGTCTCCATGAGGGTGACACCCCCCTCCACCAGACTTCCCCTTTCCATGGTCCCTCAAGGATTAATATCTTCTCCCAGTGAAGCCTGACCAGGCAAACCTCTGCTATATGTGCCAGGGGCCTTGAACCGGCCTGTGTACGCTCCTGGTTGTTGGCTCAGTTTCTGTGAACTCTCAGGAGTCTGGGTTAGTTGAGACTGCTAGTCTTCTATGGGGTCACGCTTCCCTTCTTCAATCCTATTTCAACCACAGGGGTCCCTGACTTGTCCAATGGTTGAATGCAACTATCTGCTTCTGTCTCAGTCAGCTGCTGGTAGGGGACAGCCTCTCAGAGAATAGCCATGCCAGGCTGCCATCAGTAATAACATCAGGGATTGGTACCAGAGCATGGAATAGATCCCAAGTTGGGCTTTATTGGACTGCCTTTCCTTCAGTCTCTTCATTTTGTCCCTGCAGTTCTTTGAGACAGGAACAATTTTTGTCCCTGGATTAGTAATCCTGTCCCTCCAGTTGATTTTGTTTGGAATTCTATAGGCTTCTTGAATGTTCACGGGCATAGCTTTCTTTAGGTTAGGGAAGTTTTCTTCTATAATTCTTCGAAGATTTTTTTTACAGACCCCTTATGTTGGGAATCTTCACTCTCTTCTATACCTATTATCCTTAGGTTTGGTCTTCTCATTGTGTCCTGGATTTCCTGGATGTTTTGGGTTGGGAACTTTTTTCTTTTTGTATTTTCTTTGACTGTTGTGTCAATGTTTTCTATGGTATCTTCTGCACCTGAGATTCTCTCTTCTATCTCTTGTATTCTGTTGGTAATGCTTGCATCAATGGCTCCTGATCTCTTTCTAGGTTTTCTAACTCCAGGGTTGTCTCTCTTTGAGATTTCTTTATTGTTTCTATTCCCAGTTTTAGATCTTGGATGGTTTTATTTATTTCCTTTGCTTGTTTGTGTTTTCCTGTAATTCCTTAAAGGACTTTTGTTTCCTCCTTAAGGACTTCTGCCTGTTTACCTGTATTTCTTTAAGGGAGTTATTTATGTCCTTAAAGTCCTCTATCATCACCATGAATTATTTTAGATCTAAATCTTGCTTTTCCAGTGTGATGGTGTACCCAGGACTTGTATTGTGGGAGAACTGGGTTCTGATGATGCCAAGTAACCTTGGTTTCTGTTGCTTCTGTTCTTACATTTGCCTCCAGCCATCTGATTATCTCTAGTGCTATCTGCCCTTGCTATTTGACTGGAGTCTGTCCTTCCTGTGATCCTGGTTGTGTCAGAACTCCTCAGAGTCCAATTGTCTCTGTAATCCTGTGGTCCTGAGATACTGGGTGTGTCAGAACTCCTGGAAGTCAAGCTACCTCTGGGACCCTGAGATCCTGGTGTGACCAAGCTTCCGGGATCCTGGGTTCCTGTGTGTATTATAATGCCTGGGAGTGGAGCTTCTTCTGGGTGTTGTGGGACTGGCTAAGGAGTTAGCACCCAAGGTCTGCTCAGGGAACCAGCCCAGACGAAGGAACCCATGCCACTGGTAGGGCAGGGTTCCTGGGTGCCTGGATTCTGCTGGTCCCAGTTCCTCCCAGTGGTGTTAGGACAGATGTTGTGCCCTCCTCTCCTCTCTCACTTGAACTTTTAAAAGGGAAAATTTACCTCAACCAAAACGTTCTTCTGGTATGTCCCCCTATTGCCTATAAGCTTCAATTTAACTTCCCTATCCTTCATCTAACCCCAATCTTTTTAGCCATCTGTAATGTCTCAGCATACAAGAGCGTTTCCTCCCTTCTCCCTGGCCTGCACAGGTAGTTACAGGTGCTTTACACCCAACACCCATTGACTCTAAACAAATGCTAATATGGATGCAAGAGTTTTATTGACATCCACCTGCATAAAAGCTAACTCTCTTCCCCCCTTTCTGAGGCCTCTCAGAGATCATAGCCCTCGAAGCAGCAAGGGAAGGATAAACACAATAAATACATGCTGTAGTAGTTCTATAGACCATCAATGAGCCGCTAGTGGACATGAAAGCCTGTGTGGATTTCAAAACCAGTATGCCTCTGCTTGAGAGGTGCTGAAAATGAACTCTTGAGTATTGGAACAGAGCCTTGAAAGCAAAATCAGACTCGGGTCCTGGAACAGGCTTAGAGGAGCTTACAAAAGAATCTGCAAAAAAACATGTACCTGTTTGCATTCCAAGAATAATAGCCAAGCACACGATGCCAAGTTTCAACTTTAAATCAAGCAGTGCACACAGATTCTAGAGCTGATATTTAGCCCTTTCCCAGTTGAGGGCTGGTAAAACATACCTGGGTTCAAAGGTCAGTACTTACAAAGATCTCTAAAAGTCCCGGGCATGAAAACATCTACTCAAAATGTGATTTCAAGCGTAAAGCAACAAAGACTCTTTATATGGTTTGTGCATATGAATTTGCATAAATATATGTATTTATGAACTTTAAAAGCCACAGGAAAATTTCAAAGAAAAGTCAAAGTGTTGACTTGGCTTGGCTAATTTGAATCACTACTGATAGAAGCAGGGAACAGAAAACCATGTGATGCTTTATCAGAAACAATGCTTTCATATTCATATTCCTGGCAATGAAAAAAAAAGGAAAGGATTATATTTTGTGCCTGTTTTGAAAAGGACACATGGTTAGAGGCAGTGTTCCGGATACGATTACGATCCAAGTCATTTGAAAACCCAAATTTCCTTCAGCCTTACCATCTCTCACCGTCACCGAGCAAGATCAGGAAGCAGCAGATCTGTGTTATGAGCCGTAGATGTGGCTGGTGATGAAATATCAGAATTTGCATGTTAAGCCTAATGCTTCATAAATTTTGGATGTGGCAAACATTCAGGTAAAACATTATCTAGCCATCACCATTATCCAACAGAAAAAAAATGAACTGTTGTATTTCAACTGGAATAGCATGGGACTAAAGAGGCTACAGAATGCCTTTGAAGACAAGATTGCTCTCTTTCTCCGTGTCTCTGTCTCTCTGTCTCTCTTAGACACAGTATTTTAACTACATAGTAAGAGGAAGTGCAAAACTGTTATAGCAAGAGGTAGCTGAATTGTTAAACACTTGTTCAGCATTCTTAACATCTTGGGTTTGATGTCTGGCAGAAAGACAGATGTCCAGAGAAACAGCCTAACACAATTCTAGTCAAACTTTCTTTTTAAACTTCACAATCTAGCATTAAAATACCCACTGGATTGGGAAAGGAATTTTAAAAAACTAAGTGATGCAGAAGTATTTTGTGTTATGGGTTAAATATCTGAACTCTATTATCACTCACTGAACAGTCCATACATAGCTAGATCAATCCCTAAAAATCTCAAGTGGTCCTGTTATTAGAAAAATGACTGTATGTTCTGTTCACAGTACCTGGCACATTTGCTAATATAGAACAGGCCCATGGTATGCATCACATAATGACCCAAAACAACAAGCACTTACAATATGGAGAAATCTGCATGGGGTTTAAACTGGATTACCTCATGTGATCTTGTCTTCACTGGGAGACAGTTTTATATGATTGGCTTGTGTTCTGTCTTAAGAGCAAAGGCAATGTCTTTGTTC
The DNA here is from genome assembly GCA_964023405.1 of Apodemus agrarius. Taxonomy (NCBI): domain Eukaryota; kingdom Metazoa; phylum Chordata; class Mammalia; order Rodentia; family Muridae; genus Apodemus; species Apodemus agrarius. Next base: position 21,246,347 of record OZ030019.1, read on the forward strand.
AAGATTACCTACATCAAAGTCAAAGGAAACATTGTCTTCCTCTACTCCAGAAGAAAGATGTATTAGCCTATTATGAAATACCTTGTTTTCCTAAGCATGAGATCACCTTTTAATAAAACTCACTATATGTATATCTATTATTTGGCCCTTTTTTGTCATGTAGAAACTGTCATTTGGAATACAAGCACAAAAATAAACTACTGAAGCTCTCTGAATGTTCCCACTGCTGTGAGTTCCAGTCTCATCCTGTGTGTCCCAGGGGTCTTGTGTCTTTGGCCAACATCTTTGAAATGATTGCAGGCCACCTTGTTAACTTAAAAGTAGGCAAAACTTCAGCCCCTTTACAACTTTGAAAGTTTCACATATGACACTAATTTAAAATGTCTTACTCATATAGTAAGAATTTCTCTTTTTCCTTAAAAGAAGTGTTGCCTCTACTTCAGACATGAAAAACTAAATAAAATACATATTCTATTTCTCCTGGGCCCTTCACGAACTGATCAGCACGCTAAGAGAGGGAGGGGGACAGTTAACATGCTCAGAAGAAAAACTCCAACACACTAGAGTGTGCACACTCCTCCAGCAGACTAGGATGTGCACATGTGCTGAGACCATTAGGTGGGGGAAACCCCTACAAATAAGACAAGAAATGCATCCAATAATCCCAAAAGTAAATATGAAATATTGACAAATATACACGCACGCTTCTGAAGACTCTAAATAAAGAACAGACAGAGGTAAAGGTGTTCAGAGGGAGAAAATTCCTCCAGACTGAATCAGACCTCAGAGTCACCAAGGTTTCTTATCAGAAACATCCAAGTCGTGAATCTGCTGTGAGGTCTGTAAATGTTAGAAAGGCAAAACAAAGCAACTAATCTAGACTTCTTCACTCAGTAAAAACTTATTTAAAAATAGGGTACACTGTTCAATCAAATAAAAGCTGAATATTTTCAACAAATCTAAACAAGATGTTAAATAAACTTATTCAGAAAGAATAACTAATATAGCAGATAATTGGATATAAACAAAGAAACAGTGGAATGGTTAAATGAAAAAAAATTACTATTAAAGATATTCTCTGAACATTCTAAAGATATAATGCTCTAAAACCAAAGCAAAACAGCTGGGCAGGGGTGGCCCATGCTTTTTTTTTTTTTTTTTTTTTTTTTTGGTTTTTTTGAGACAGGGTTTCTCTGTATAGCCCTGGCTGTCCTGGAACTCACTCTGTAGACCAGGCTGGCCTCGAACTCAGAAATCTACCTGTCTGCCTCCCAGAGTGCTGGGATTACAGGTGTGTGCCACCACCGCCCGGCGAGGGAATCGGATCCCCATTACAGATGGTTATGAACCACCATGTGGTTGCTGGGATTTGAACTCAGGACCTCTGGAAGAGCAGACAGTGCTCTTAACCACTGAGCCATCTTTCCAGCCCAGGCCCATGCTTTTAATCCAAGCATTCTGAAGGCATATAGGCAGGCCAGATCTCTGTGAATCTGGGGCCAGCCTGGTATACAGAGTGAGTTCCAGGACAGCCATGGCTAGATGCAGAGAAACTCTCTCTTAAAATAATTTAAGCAAATACAAAACAAACAAAAGACAGTAACAATTGAGTCATCAGGGAACGGTGATGGCTGCCACACCTGACAACCTGGAATTCAGTCTAGGGGACCCATGTAGAAGGGGAGAATGAACTTCCACAAGTTGTACTCAGATCTCCATGTGCAAGAGTGCTCTCACATAAAATAAATAAATAAATAAATAAATAAATAAATAAATACATACATAAATAAATACATAAATACATAAATAAATAAATACATAAATAAAACAAGATGCTTCTTCTTTTCTTATATGAATATTTGATTGTACAACAGATTGGAAATCAATCTCAGGTCTTCAGGCCTGCAAGCTGGTGCCTCAAAGGGCAGAGCTAACTGAATTGGTGCAAGCAAAAAACTCAACCAAGAATCAACAATCCTGCCAATAAAATGAAACTATGGTCATTCAAGGCATCTAAACTTTTAATTTTAAAAAACTGCATTGCTATATAACTTAGAAATAGGGTGTAATGGTAAATTAGTGATCCAGTTTGATTTCTGTTGTTGTGATTAAACACTAGCCACAGCAACTTGAGAAGGAAAGGGTTCACTGGGCTTAAGTTGAAAGAAATCAAGGTAGAAGTTTGAAGCAAAAATCCCAGAGGAGCCCTCTTACTGGCTTGTGTCCCTGGCTTGCTCATCTCTCTTTCTTATATACCAAGGCCCACCATGCACACTGCCTCTGCTCTCCTATATCAATGAACAACCAAAAAAAATGCCACACAGACATACCCAAAGGCTAAGCTGATGAGGGAAATTCCTCAATTGGAATTTCCTGTTCCCAGGTGTACTGAGGTTTGTGTCAAGTTAACAGAAACTAGCCAGTACAATTGGTATACACCATAGTAATTCTTTTTACAAGTCTGCACTCATTTGATATTGTCATGAATGAAAGATTAAATATATCTGGCTTCACAAGCAAAGATAACCCTGTCACACAGAGAAAAGTAATCAGGATGATTTTGGGACACTTTTAAATCAGTTTTAAAAGACTTATGTGCCTACTTCAACATATGGCTAAGTAACCCACCATTATTAAGGTTAACTAAAATACTTTTCCTCAAAATAGGCATAGTAACTCTGCTTACAAATATGTGCATTCATTTGTCTTTAATACATCACTGATTCTACCATCAAAACACTGATCATATAAGACACACCATTGTAAGGGAATACTATCCCACGAGTCATATTCAATGTGATCTTTCCCAGTGTATTTGGTCCAGAAATGGGTCTTAACCAAATGCTCTGCCAAAAGGTTATTACTTGACTAGTATGTTATCAGTGTGCTCAAGGATCAGCAGGAATGGCAATTTTGTGGAAGAATTGAACACTAGTGTTAGCCTCACCCCATCCCAATTAGCAAATCAAGTGCTTAGGCGCGGACCTGATCAGGTGTAAGCCTGTGATGGAGTCAAATTACCAGTATGAGGAACTTGTCCCTTGGTCAACCCAATTAGGAATGTCTAAAATGTGAGGGTTGGATCCTTTTCTGCTCAAATTCTTCAATCTATGAATCAATCCCTCCCATAATCCTGGAATCTTTGGCCCCTGAAGCTCACTACAGAATAAATCTTCAAGGCCTGTCAAGAACAACCTCTTCCTCAACAAGGACTATGCAGAGAATGAGAGCAGGGTACCATTATATTTCAGCATCTGTTGAGGAGAGGACAGTTCCTGTCATATGTTTGGACAGAATGCCCAAGGTATCTGAGGCCACCTAAACATTATAATAGGATTACTGTATTATGTCACAGTCTCTGTGGGCTGGACTTTGAAATAAATAATGAGGCAAGGTTGGGGTTCCATGAATGCATCTCATTTTAGACTAATAAAATCCACATAGACCCAAGTCTCAGTTGGCAATGGCGGGAAGAGCAAGCAGCTCCTGGGGATTATCTTTAAATACTTTATGTTCAGGCCCAGGTTCCTGCCTTGAGTTCCTGCCCCAACTTCCCTTAGTGATAGACTGTTTACCTGAAAATGTAAGATAAAATAAGCACTCTTCTCCCAACGATGCTTTTGGTCATGGTGTTTGATGACATTGATAGAAAGCAAATTGAGCTTAGATAGGCTTAGATGAGCATGAAGAAGTAACCCACAGTTTTAGTTGAAGACTTTAAGGAAAACTAACTTGATTTACGACCACGTGGCCCATTGATCAGTGTGCACACCTTCTGGGCACTTCACATGCATTCCTAGTATTCAAGCACATTCCGGGTGCTCTTGTCTATGTCACATTTGCTCATGCATGCTTCAGGCTCACATTTTTACAGGATGTTCCTTACATTCCATTAGCCCAGGTGTGTTTACTGGCACAGACTCACACTAATATGGCCAACAAACAGCTAATGCACACCACTGTATTTTGTACCCATGACCACACTGCACAGGATTATTACTCTTGAGTTGTTACTGATGATGAAACTAAAGCTGGAGAGACTGACACTGTCTTCTAGATGCACAGCTGGGGATGGAACTCACATCCATCTGGAGATAGATTATATCTATAACCATTAAGACATGTTCCTTAACCCCTTTCCCTCTTTCCCTTTTATTCCTGTGACTCCAAGCCATGCTTAGAAACATGCTTTCAAGACTAAAGTATGGAAGGCATTATAAACAAATAAAATCCAAGGGTGGGCACCCAGATTGATTCCCAGCTATGAGAAGGGTTTGAAGGTAAAAGAGCGGTGGGTTGACAGCATTTCAGGAAAATAGTTGCGATGTCATCGTATGCTGTAAAGAAGAATTGAGAGACACATTGGAAAGCTATATGAAGAAGAATATAAGCACTGCTGGTAACAGTGCATACAACAAGGCAGGACCCTTACTAGTGCATTCTACATAGCAGTACATTTAGTTGCCCCAACAACTGTGAAATAGGAATCATTCTTATCTTCATCCAGCAGATGAGACTCAGATATATCACATGACTTGTTCAGGATCATAGTGTAAAAAGTAGAGCTTGGATTCGAATGCCTGTGGTCTGTCTTCATCTCCTGGGTTAACTTTGCTGTTGTACTCCTGAAGCATGGGTATCAGAGCTGTGGCCAATGAGATAGTGGAGGTAAAGGGGATAAGAATAGAAATGTAAGAAGGTTCTAAAAACACTGGCTCTATGAAATTAACTGACAGTTGCATACACAGCTGAGAGAAGAGTAAAATAAAAGGTAACTCTTGTTTACACATAATGATTTCCCCTAGATGAGGATAGATAGGTCAAAAAATTAAAAAAAAAAGAGCCAGTATTTTGAGCAAAGACAATGGATTCCATTTCAGAATATGCTGAAGTTATGGTAATGAGTATGACCCTCTTACTGTCAATATTTAGAACGCGGGGAAAAAAAGTTTCCTTTCATAAAGGAAAGTGGGGTAGTAGGGCAAGGACAAGGACAATTAAATGGAACTGAATCTGTGGAGACTGTGAAGTTGTAGCACGTTTGACACAAGGCCTGAGAGGAAGCATTGAGGAAGCAGACATGTCCCAAATGGACATGGATGATCTAGTAGTAATTAGGACTAAGATTAAGAAGTTAAGCTGTACAAAGGGTAAAAAGGGTGAGTGGGTAAAGGAAGGGAGGAAAAACACACCCAGGACCCAAGCAAAAGGAAAAGAAAGGACACGTGGCTAGTGATAAAAGATACAGCCAGAACAAAGACAGTGTAAGGGCTCCGAGGCAGGGGCATGAGGGATGAGTTCAAGAATCAACCAGAAATTGCTATGCTTTGGTTATACAGTGCCTTTTCTAAGAGGTCCATGTGTTGAAGGCTTAGCCTCTAGCTAATGATGCTGTTTGGGGAGGTTCTAGAAAATCTAGGAGGTTGAGAAGAATTGTAAAATTAGGTCACTGTGAAGCTACCTTCAGGGACTCTATCTTGTCCTGGGACTTTATTCTCTTTCCCTCCTGGCCACCAGGAGATGAGCACCTTGCCCTTTTAGCTCCTCCCCTCTGGGACCCCCTGCCTCAGCATAGCTCCAAAGCAGCAGAGGTGACCATGCAGCAAAACCCCTAAAACAATGGGTCAGAATACAGTTTTTTCCTCATTTTAAAGGCGAGGCATTTGCACACAATGAGAAAATGTCCAGTTATGGCAGAAATCCAGTGTGGCTGGAGGAGGAGAGGAAGACACGATGGAAGGACATTGGGGACCACACAGTTATGGCTGTAGGCAAGGAATTTGAGTTTTATTCTAAGCCTAATGACAAACCATTGGGATATTTTGGAGAAATTAATTCCATGACCTAAGTTAGAGTTTACCCTTCACTTTCTGGGTCCTAGATAAAAAATAGCAAGCAAGCAAAGGCCATTGAGGGAATGTTTTCAGAGGCATCTCAACAGTTAGCACGGGAGATGGTGCTCTGTGCAGTGGTAGGAGATGTTAAGATGCTCAGGTTCTGGTACATTCTGTGCTAAATAGGATATCTGGATGGATTGAATGCATAGACTGAGCTAAGAGGTATCTCACGTAATTCCCGGGTTCACAAATGCACCATCGGGAACAAGGCATGTGCTAAGTGAGATGAGAATTCAGTGTGGTGATGAGATGAAGCCCAGAAATCCACAAGGGCCGGGTACCTGGGATGGTCATGAGGGCCTGGCTAGTGTGGTTTCGGGGAAATGTGGGAGGAACAGCTGTTGGAATGGAATAAGGGACACGCTTAGACGTCACGACTTCACACACGCCTACTGCTCCCGCTCCTACCTCCAACACACAGGTGTGCATACTCATCCAGGCAGACACACACAAGGACATAGGTACACTTCCTACCTGCACACAGATATAATGACCATGGCGTTATGTACCCATAGGCTTAGTACATGCGCACATGCATGCTAATATTCGACTCACTGTGAATTAGGTGACCTTTCATTGTGCTGCCAGAGTCCCTAGATAAGTGGCTGCCTTCCATCACCACCTTCTGTAGGGAGATGGGAACCCAAATTCAGAAAGCTCTAATCACAGAAACCAAAGTGCACCTGGTGGCCTTGGAGTCAAGCTCAACACAACTGTCCCTTCCCTCTTCAAGTCACTATCTGTTGCCGTGGGCAGATATGGTATAGCTTTTGCTTTCCTCAGGTCATCCTCTTGGCCAATGTGGAAATTAGAATGGCTGTAAGAAAGAATTCTTAGACAAATTCCCACCATCCATATTCCTCTCAATATCTACTTCAGCATCCCTTAAATGTGGGTCCCCAAGTGCAAACAATAAAATGAGAAATTCTGATTAAAAAAAGTTGCTGACACCATTTTTACATACTAATATGTTATAGACATTGTATTGCATACTTCCTCCTGATTTAAATGACTGACTCTCCGATCTAGAATGGTAGGAGAGCACCAGCAGTCTGGAATGACTTTGAATCCAAATTTAACCAAACAGGATGAATAATATAAGCCTAGTCACTGGAAGACAAGTGTTAGCAGACTCACTTACACCTCTAAGCATGGCTTAGAGTCACAAGAATAAAAAGGGAAAGGAAAAGGGGACAAGGAACATGTCTTAATGGGTAATGAGAGTTCTATCCCCAGCTGTGCATCTGGAAACCTGTGACAGTCTCTAGCTTCATCACACACACACACACACACACACACACACACACACACACACATGTACATGATATTAATACATCATATACATAAACATCATACACACACAAACACATATAAACAATACATATACATCTACATCACACACACATGTATATGATACACATACAGCATATACATAAACATCATACACATACAAACACATGTATACAATATATATACATCATATACATCTACATCATACACACACACACACACACACACACACACACACAAGTTTCTTGGGAATCAGAAGCAAGGCCTAGGAGAGAGGACCAAGATGGCCAAGAAATATTCTCCACCAGTAAACAGCACATTACACATTGCAGGCAGGAAAAAAGTAGGCTTCTGCCATTATCCCAGAATCTCAGACGCCACCTCTGTAAAAGGTTTTGCTGGCTTGGACTGGCTCTAATCACATTTTGTTCCTAATACTATAAGCATTTTTTTTTAACGAGTGAAGTTGGCAATACAGACAGCCTCTCTAGTGAACTTTCCAGCACTCCATGAGCTCAGCCAAGCCAATGTCTCTTCTGTGGCTGTGGCCTTCTATCCTACTGGATTAAAATGGGATTTTATGTGAGATGAGTAGAGATGGATTGAGACAGAAACTCAAGACAAAAAAAAGAAAGAGCTTAAGAGCATCAAAAGAAAAGAATAGTAAGTGAAGACTGGCAATCCATCACGGCAACATCGTTGAGCCAAGTGGCAGCCGTGGTTGGGGAAGAAGTGGAGGGAAATTGTGTAACTCGAGAATATTAATGTTAACCTCTCTAGGTTACTCTGAGAATCGAACTTGATGAAAATTTTGAAACTGTAACACTTGAAAGGATTAGACAGATGTTCCTTAGTTATTTTCAGAACTTTGGCGTCTTCTAGATTCCTCAAGGGGAACAAGCCCTAAAGCATGATCATGAGACTTCAAGTTGGAAGGCCAGGAAAAATTTGCTCTGTCATCTAACCCTTTTGAGCCCAAGGTTCTTCATATGCAATCAGACTATGAAATCAGTTATGTTAAATATATATTTGTTGTTATTTTGGGCAAAGTCCTTACAATGAATTCAAGAAGAAACGACCTCCACATACCAGACTGAACAAGAGAAAGAATTCCCAAGAGACAAGAGATCAAAAAGTAGATGTTGTTTGTGGCATACTAAGATGCCCAATTTCTTCCTAGTAGATGTTCAAATACCAAAGGATAGGGAGGGTGCTTCTGTCATACTAAAAGCTAAGGCTTGGTCTTTGCCACTCAACTCAGCTGATCAGTAATGCCCTCCATGCTTTGGCCCCTCTTCTTAGCACATTAGACTTTATACTCTCCCACATCACAACACCATTGTTGTGAGGTAGATTTAGCTGTTACACTCAAAGAAGGCAGAAGGAGAAAATGGGGCTCAGAGGTAAACCAGTTGGTTCTCCTTTTATCAAAACGTAGATGTTTCCCAGAATTCTCCACCCTCTTCAGTGGACAGACATCTGCTTCTATCCTGTTCCATGCCTCCAGCTTTCATTTATATCTGCTTGCTGCCTGTCTTGGCCACATCTAGCTGCAAGTCTGGATCAAGAAAGCACTCTTTAAACAAAAATTTCAGGATGGTACCCAGGGCCCATCTGAAATCTGTGGCCTCTTAAGGGGCTTGGACGACAGGTTTGTACCACTGTCCCTGGCACTCAGCTTTTATAACAGATTTGAGCAAGGGCAGTAGTAAAAGTGGACGATACACCACTGCTGTCTAGACAGCAATGTGGTCATTGTACCTTAAGTGAAGGCCCACTGGCATCGAGCTACTCATCTATATCCTAGAGGAACACTAGAAGCAGAGTCTTGTTCTTTAGACCATAACTTGGTGTCATATGGCCTGGATCAAATAAAGCTTCACTGTTAAACTTTAAACCACAGCAGTATGTTTTGACATACCTCTGGTGACATAACAGAATTGATTTTTACTACCTAGAAGGAAATAAAGTAATAGATTCTAGAGCTAGTTGCCAACTGATTTGACATGGTTTGGAATTTTGAAAACTAATACATTTTATTTATTTTTGTCCTTTCTTTTTTGTTTGTTTCTTGCTTTTTTTCTTTATTCTTCTCTTATACAATACATCCCTACCACGGCTTCCCCTGCTTGCCCTCCTTCCCCTCCTCTCAATTCACACACACTTGATTAAAGAGACATTAAATACACAATTTAGCTGAATTGGGCCCCACAAACTGCCCACCAAATTTACCCAGTCTCCATAGTCCAGTGCTTCCTGTCTAGTAAGAGCAGAATACATATTTGCTGAATAAATTAATACAAAGTCACTGCCAAACTCTACACGACTTTCTTTATATTGATGACATCCTTCACCACCATACCCCTACTTTCATGAATTACATTCTAAAATTTTTCTGTATCTAAGGTGGTGGGTTTAAGAGTATTATATGTGGCCCTAACAGTGGACAGTGATTACCGGTGACCGGCTATAATGACCAAATATAGGATGTGGTTGATGTCCTTCCTGAATGTTCTGGGGAGCTGGACAAAGGCCTGGGGAAGTCAAGTTGTCATGTACAGTACTGCTCATGTTTAAGTCATGTGGCCTTGCCATGCAACATGGAATTCTGGCAGCAGGTACTGTCTACAGCAACAATGATTGAAACTGCTGTGAAGTCCACACTTCCTCTTCAATCTTCCCCCTGCCCCTAAGTAGCATTGAGGGCAATGGTCTGTATATCATTTCCTGAAAACTTCGGTTAGAGCAATAAATGATGCAGTAGATACTGAACCTGGTTACTGAGAATACACCCATCTGACCACCAGTAGCTTTTAGGAATCTTTCTCTGCGGCAATTCTATCTGGTCTTCTCTTGAAATAGCAAGCTCAGGATGACATGCATAAAACTGATAGATTTTGACTCAAAAATAATATATGCAAAAAAAATTCTGCTGCTGTATATTGGGTGTCCTGGTGGTGAGAACATGGTTACTGCCAGCTTTTGTCACTCTGTGCTCATGATTGTCCTCTCACCTCCCAAAGTATTGAGTTACTTGAATATCTGTCCTTGTGTGGATAAACCCCGTGTTGTTATGAGTCCCTTGCTGTTCAGTTTTGTCTTTGGTAGGATGTTATAAACTCTCCTTACTATAAGTTTTTCAAGGGCAAGTCCCATGATGTCATTTCCTGTATAAATGTCTCCACAACACCAGTTAACAGTTGACAACAGTCGTAAGCTGAGCTTCCTCCCTAGCTCTGATGCCCTTGACATGGTATCTAGAATTTAACATTTTAGTAAAGAAAAAACAAAGATACTCCAAGCACAAACCAGGCCTTTTTGGCACTGACCCAATCAAGATGGCTAATGTTATTGTACTTTGTTGGGTGATTTTACATGTTCTCATCACAACCCTAATCCTGCCTGCTGGCGTAACCAATCCAATTCTTGCTTTCTATATTGATCCCTTATTGAGAAATGAAGATCTCTAACTGAGATTCTTAAACAATGTATGAGAACATAGTTATTGAGCACATCAAAGCCCCTAAGCCCTTTGGTTCAGAGATTCTATTTTTATATTCTCATCTTATTAATTATCCAAATTGTATTCTACATTTACCTTGGGGTGTTTGAAGAATAATATCAGTGCTTGTGTTTAGAAGACCACTTTGAGGCCTTGGATTATAAACTAGCACTTAATCCATTTCCCTTTTAGTGTTAGGCAATGCAAGTATAAATTGTTCTAAAGAGTTAGAAAGACTGCACTGTAGAAGCATTAAGCAGCTTGGTGGAGAAAGTGAGAATCTATGGGTGGACAAATCTATAACAGATTTCATTCAAACTTTTAAATTCAATTTTTTGAAAAGGACTCAAGGCTTAAAAGAAAACAGACAATCACTTCCTTGGCAAATGAGAAGAAATTAATTACCGTGGAGTGGTCAAAATTCTTGATTCTGAAGAATTCTGTGGGCTCTCAACTAAGTGAACATACTATTTGAATTCATTCTAATGAAGAAAAAAATGTCTTAAAAGGCCAAAAGCAACGGCATCTTAGATGTTAAATAGATGCTTGTTTTTTCAAAATGGAGATGCTGGTGACTCATGTTTAAAGGAATCAGAATGGATTAATCTTTATTTAAACATAGGTTTTACTGTGGAGGGAAAGGCTATGGGAAAAGCCCTTTGGGAGCTTCCCTCAACCCCAAATATTTGCAAACAGGGTTTAGAGGGTTCCAACACAGCACACATTTTCTGGGTCTAGTTGGATGGTTTTGTTTACTAGATGTTGTCATTCACCTATTATTTTCATGTTCTGAAGACAACTGCCATTTGTTCTCCATTACCTATGTTCCTCCCACCCTGATGGTTGTTCTCTATAGGGGTCTACTGCTCCCTTACAAAAGGTGACACTGGTGTGGATGAATGGATCCATGTTCTTGAATGAAAGCATGATCTCTACCTAGGACTGTGACCAGGTTACAACCTTCATGTCGTGTACAGGCCCCATACCATGCTTGTAATACCGTCCAGCCACTTTGCCTAAATTGCTTTCATGTGCCATTCACTCTAGTTGCATGGAAAGCTGGTTTTTCTCTGGCAATGGGTGACATTTTCCTGGCCCAGCGATCACATGCCTAGAAGGTTTCTTCTTTTGCATGAAGACAAATTCTGGACAAAGGAGCCTGGCCGACATGCTGAAGCTTCAAATTCACCAGACACATAGCATAGACAGACAACAACCGGCGCCATGCTGCGCATTCCTACCCATCTTCAGCATTCCCGGCGCATTAGGGTGAGTCAAAGGTCTTCTCTTTGTTTTCAACAAGTGACTTCTAGTCTCCAGGATCTAAATGCTGAACTGGCATTGAGTAAAAGAGGGGATTTTAATGCAATCATCTAAATTAAACCATTGGAACCGTGGCTTTCAAACACGACTGTGCATTAGGACTGCCTCGGAAGCTTAAGAGAAGACTATGGATGTCTGGGCTACTTGCTTCAGAGATCCTGATATAATCGGTTTGGGATGCAGCCTGGACATGTGGATTTTTAAAAGCTCTGTGGATGAATGTATTGTGTCATGAAGGTTGGTAACGTCTCAACTAGAGTTCCTGACCCAACTGTCATCATGAACTTAAGATATGGAATAGAATTGTGGTCCTTTAAAATCACCTGCATACGGCAAACACCTGGGTACCCCCTAAACTACTGACTTTAATCTACAAAACCATCCATAGAAAGTCTAACTTAATTATGTCGCTAAGCTTTCATATGGATGAGATGTACCTAACATGCATACATTATCTATGAGACAAATATACATATAGAGATATGTGTGGCTGCACATTGCTTAGTGACAGCTAGTTTCTCAGAAATTAATCTTTATGAATCACTGTGTAGAAATAATAGTATGAAGACTATCATGGCATAACATAGAAATAGCATTGTATGTGTGGTCTGTGGACTAAATCCTTGTGATAAGGCACACAAATGCTTATGTATGCTATGGTTTGAATGTAAGATGTTGTCTGTGGACTTTTACGTTAAATGCTTGATGCCCATCTACTGGAGATGTTTTTGTAAGTTTCTAGAAACTCCCATCAGGAGCTGGGGTTTAACAGGAGGAAATAGTTCACTGGGACTGGATCCTGGGGGATGTCTTATCCTTAGTCTCTTTATATCTTGCCCCTTGGTTTCCTCTCTGCAATAATGTGAAGAGGCTCCTTTCTAGAATATTCTCACTGCCATGACTCTCTGCACAAGTAGATGGTGCCAAGTACACATGGGCCAACCTTTTGAAACTGTGAGCCAAAATGAGTAGTTACCCATTTTAATTGTTTATGTCAAACAATCTGTCACGATGAGGAGGAGGTAATAATTATACTCATAGGAATGTGTGTGTGTGTGTGTGTGTGTGTGTGTGTGTGTGTGTGTTACATGAAGACACAGTGCAATATCTGTCTTTACGGGTGTATAGAATAGTAGATAGCTACTCTATGTGTGGCAGCCAATGCTGAAATGATCCAATGATTCTTGCTTTCTGGAATGTAGTCTCCTACTCTGAGTGAACACTGATGTGTGTGAAAATGTGCTACTGCAGAAAGGACAGTGTATCACATCAAGTTAAAACACAAAATACATTGTAACTTCAGCCTTGGTCTTTTGGATCACATGCCCTGACTGATGGCTTCTCGATGGATCCCTAGAGCAGCCCTACAGAGGCCTCTGAAGTTTCCTACCACTAAAGGGCACCATTCTGTCAGTTGTGGGAGTGATCCTCAAAACTGGATTTGCCAACTCTAAGCAAGCCATCAGGATGGCCACAGCTAGAATTTAGAGAAACTGTGAGCTAGAAGTGTCGGTGGAAATGAAAGGTCTTGAGCCAATAGGATTACACGTGGGTTCTTCTGCGGCATAAATGCAGTCGCGTTGCTCCTGACTATAACTGAAGAAAGGGAGCTTCAGAGACGGTAAGCAGTTATCGTGAATACACAGAGCTTGTGTCTAGGAATTACTGTTCGGCTATTGTCCTCCAACCCTAGACTTTAGGACACTATACAGCTCTTATATATATTGCTAAGGATCATGTGATAGGGAAGAAATGACAATGAAGGCTGTGGCTTATAATAACAAGCAAAGAAAACAGATTCTTCCAGACATCTCTGGTGCTGCCTTAACATTGCCAACTGTCCTGGAGCAATTAGACCATCAAAGTGCTGTTCTTTCCCCCAGTCACACCATGGCTTTTGTCGCTTCCTTCAGTCCCCAGAGATACAGGAATTCTAGGAGCACCATCCATTTTACTCCTCTGGCCTTTTAACTGATGTCTCAAAATTCAAATTATAGCATATATGTTACAAGTGGCTCAATGGATTGCCCATACCAGAAACCTCTTGTGTTTCAAGTTAAGCTGTTTAGGTTTTTTGCAACTCTAGCCCAAGCAGCTAGAGAACATATTGTCAAAAACAAAACAAAACAAAATTTCTACATCCAGTAAAGAAAGGTCCCTAATGTTTGACAGGCTGAAAGGCTCTGTGCTGGCTCTGCAGTCAGTAGCGGAGTGACTCAAGAGAAAGCACAGGGATGCCAAGATACCGTTCCAATCAGCTCTGATTAAACTCTTGTGGGATGGGACCCAGGAGTGGGTCATTTTAAAGCTCCCTGTGTGATTCAGTATACAACCAGGGTTGTAGAGGACTGATGTAATCTTTTACAATCTGTTTCCTCATTTGCTAAGTGTAGGTAATAATGCTGATGCCCTTGGTGGTTTCTTGAGAGGATTAAGGGCAATTACAGTAAAGCTCCAAGTCTGGTACCTGGCACATCATTGGTACACGGTGAATGCCATCCATCAGTATTTGCGGTTTATCTTAACATTTTTAGTGCATTATACAAAGTATACAGTTACTTATATCCATGTATTGGCTTCTATTCCTCAGAGCGTTCTTTTACACTTAGAACTTCCTTCCAATCCAGACAGCAAGTAAATACACATCTCATTTTCTTCAAGTTATTTTTTTTTCAATTTTAATTTAGCACTTAACACATCTATCTGGAATTTACCATCTTGCTAAGCAATATAAGGTGTGGCCGGTTTAGATTTTTCAACAAGGAGCTCACTTTCCCATTCCTGTATATTAAAACCTTCCTTCCTGAAATGACCAGTGAAGTCAGGTTTGAAGGATTGACTTTTGGACATTGTAACTATCCGGAAGTTGATTGCTCCTATGTTCTTATCCAAACTTAAAAATAGTTTTAGGATATGTATGTGTGTGCGCGTGCACGTGACATATGTACAGCTAAAGGAAGGGCCAGAAGAGGGCATTAGACCCTCCAGAACTGGAGTTCAGATGTTTGGCGCTGCCTATTCAATGTTCTAGAAGTCAAACCTACGTCCTCTCAAAGAGCAGGAAGCACTCTTAACTGCTTAATTGTGCTCCGTTGGTAAACCATCCCTCCTGGCCCTCTTATCCTAACTTTTCTCATAAGCAGTTAATCAATGGGGTTTTGCAATGGCTTTAACGCCTGTTGAGTAAGTTTGAATATTCATCATTCCCATTTACTAAAAGTTTCTACAATATTTTTGGGTGGCATACCATTCAAGCATCCAATTTCCATTTTGTTTTTAATCTAAATATTTGAAATCTTTGTATGCTGAGTGTGGGTATGTGTATGTGGGCAGACAGGCATTCGTGGGAATGTATGTATGCACAGGCCATAGCATGCACATGGAGGTCAGAGGACAGCCTCTGGCGTCGTTTCTCACCTTCCGTGTTGTTTGAGGCAGAGTTGCTCCTTTTTCTCACTTATGGCTGTGCATTCCAAAAGCCCGGGATTTTCCAGGGATGCTCCTGCCCCTTATATGGTCTCACTGCAGGTGTGCATTGCTGCTTACCTCCATGTCAAAGAGCACTTCAGCACTGATGTGTTTGTCTTTCTGCATTCAAGAACACGTGTTCCTAGGTCTCTGTTACTTGGGAGTAGCCCAGCTTGTCAGGAAGACCTTTAAGTGCTGTGTTATGACATGTTGAGTTCTTTTGAGGCTGGGTCATCTCTATCTTAAAGACCCATTTGACCATAGTCACGTATTCCTCCAAACCAACACTACAGCCTTGGTGCATCCCATTAATCACAGCGCTAGGGTGAGGACAGTGAGCTACTGCCAGCACTGCTGAGTTCTTTCTGTAAGGTTCCTCCAGTGAGTTTGTAGCGTGCATTATGTCACACACTTAACTTGATAGTAAGTCCACAGAGTCCTTGCCACTCCTTTCTTCAAAGAGTGAAACTAATTCTCAGTCACAATTAATGACTCCCTTCTAAGAATGAGAAAATGGAAGAAATTGTGGCCTGAGACTGCTCTTTTCTTGTTTGCTTTCCTGGGTCACCGAGAGACCAGCTGCCATGTTGGTAATACACTCGAATAATAGCCTTTGAAAGAAACCCATGTGGCAAGGAGCTTAGATCTCCTGACAGGAGTTAGTGGTAACTTACCAGTCACTTGAATGGTCATTGAAAATGGACCCTCCAACCCTAGAGAGACATGGGATGGCCACAGCCCCTGATAGCTATTGACCTATTTGACCACAACTTCCTGAGAGATGTAGAATTTCAACACCCCAGATAATACCTTCTCCTGAATTATGTCACCTATTCAATGTCAACTGGTTTTGAAGCAGCTAAAGCTGATGTAGTATGCGGCAGAAGATATCTACTGCTTAATCTTCACAATAATTTTGGAGACACCATCGAGTCCTCCACTTTACAGGAGAAAGCCAGGTGATGAGATACCAAGACCCGGGGTCAAGATTTGATCCTAGATAGTCTTGGTGCAAAACTCCTTCTCATCCACTGTATTTTCTCATGCTAAGACTCCAAGTCACCTTGATCTTTCTTGATTCAATTTTGAAAAAAAAAACTGAGAAAAAAGATAAAGGGCAAGACGACTGTGCCAATAAGAACAAATGCATGTCCTTGTACCATTAGGAGCAACCAAGGGTATATGTAAGTACTTTGTCTTCAATCTCACAAGAAATTGAAGAAAAGGGACAGGGATTCCACCCCTAAGTACCTACCTACTTGGTACCTGTTGTGGAATGAATATAGCATAAGTACCTCCCCTAGTAGGACCCCAGGAGACTTAGTTTTAGGTTCATATTATAAATGAGGACAATAAAACTGTGAATATACTTTACAAAAAAAGGAAATCATGCATTCATGCAATAATGAAAACTAAAACCCAAGTGGATCAAGGACCTCCACATAAAACCAGATACACTGAAACTAATAGAAAAGAAACTAGGGAAGAGCCTTGAGCACATGGGCACAGGGGAAAATTTACTGACTAGAACACCAATAGCTTATGGTCTAAGATCAAGAATTGACAAATGGGACCTCATAAAATTACACAGTTTCTGTAAGGCAAAGGACATTGTCAAAAAGACAAAATGGCAACCAACAAATTGGGAAACAATCTTTGCCAACCCTACATCTGACAGAGGGCTAATATCCAAGATATACAAAGAACTCAAGAAGGTAAACTCCAGAGAGCCAAATAACCCTATTAAAAATGGGGAACAGAACTAAACAAAGAATTTTCACCTGAGGAATATCGAATGGCTGAGAAGCATCTAAAGAAATGTTCAACATCCTTAGTCATCAGGGAAATGTAAATCAAAACAACCCTGAGATTTCACCTCACACCAGTCAGAATGGCTAAGATAAAAAACTCAGGAGAAAACAGGTGCTGGTGAGGATGTGGAGAAAGAGGAACACTCTACCACTACTGGTGGGGCTGCAAGCTGGTACAACCACTCTGGAAATCAGTCTGGCTGTTCCTCAGAAAACTGGGCATGATAATACTGGAGGACCACGTTATACCACTCCTGGGCATATACCCAGAGGATTCCCCAGCATTTAATAAGGACACATGCTCCATTAAGTTCATAGCAGCCCTATTTATAATAGCCAGAAGCTGGAAAGAACCCAGATGTCCCTCAACAGAGGAATGGATACAAAAAAAAAAAGTTGTATATTTGCACTATGGAATACTACTCAGTTATTAAAAACAATGAATTCATGAAAATCTTAGGCAAGTGGGTGGAATTGGAGAATGTCATCTTGAGTGAGGTGACCTAGTCACAAAACACCATACATGGTATGCACTCACTGATAAGTGGATATTAGCCCAGACACTTAGAATACCCAAAAAACAATTCATATATCAAATGATGCCCAAGAAGAAGGAATAAGAGGCCCCTGGTCCTGGAAAGGCTCAATGCAGCAGTGTAGGGGAATACCAGGACAGGAAAATGGGAAGGGGTTGATTGGGGAACAGGGAGAGGGAAGAGAGCTTATGGGACTTTTGGGGAGGGGGGGATCCAGGAAAAGAGAAATCATTTGAAATGTAAATAAAGAATATATTGAATTAAAACAAGAAAACTAAAACCAAGAAAGTAATAAATAAAATTAATGATAAACAGAAGATATTTATTATAACCTTGTGAGAGGGGCAAGTTCCACTCCACTACTCAAAGTAACGTGAATCATATTGATTAAATCCTATTAAGTAAATCCTATATAAATAAACAAGTCAAGTCAGCAGATAATACCGCCAGCTTTGCTAAAGGGTAATTGACAAATACAGGTTGTGGCTATTTGAGGAATAAAACATGATATTTTGTTACATTTGTAGATAATGACATGACTAGTACAATCACACTGTCATTCAAATCACCCCATATATAGAGAGGGAACGTGTTGCATACTCTGGAAAGGGCTTTATCCTCTGTGCTAGATACAAGTAATAAGTTGGCATGTGTAAAGGAAATAACTTGCTAACATATACTAGAAATGTTTAGGAGGTAGCGCTTAGTGGTTCATAGTAATCATTTACTTGATAGGATCTAGAATCACCATGATAATTGGCTTCAGGTCATGCCTGTAAGGTAATCTCTAGATTGGGTGGGAAGACCCACTATAAATGTAGGCGTCATCATTCCCTAGGCTGAAGACAAAGTGAGCTTCGAGTTACGAGCTGCAATCATCACTCTCTTCTGTGGACAGAGTGTGAACATGCACACACACTTGTAAAGAAAATCTTAAACCAGGCGGTGGTGGCGCACGCCTGTAATCCCAGCACTCTGGCAGGCAGAGGCAGTCGGATTTCTGAGTTGGAGGCTAGCCTGGTCTACAGTGTGAGTTTCAGGACAGCCAGGGCTATACAGAGAAATCCTGTCTTAAAAAAAAAACCCAAATCCAAAAAAAAAATCTTAAAAATTAAAATAAAACATGAGTTTAGCACCCAAGGCTAGTCCCTCTGTTCTGAAATTGTTTCATCCTCAATGGGCCTGGCTATAACAGAGTACTTGCTGATCAATATATCTGATCTGGTCCTTGGGGTTGATGTGACAGCCCTATCAAAGTCAGTGTTATTTTTGGTTACTATGGATGTGCATGTTTAATCTACTGCATACATCTTGCTTTTGAGAACATGAAGAATGATTGTCTAATCTGGATGTGAATAAGAACAACATTTTATGAGACACTGATACCCAATAAACGTGAGAAAACGTTTTTCTTTAGACAGCACGGTTTACAGAGAGGCTTTCAGATAAATGGTCTTACTAAATCTTTTCTTACTAGACGCCAAAGTAATCAAGCAATAATCGTAGAGTTCCTTTGCCAAATATGGTGCTCATGTATTCAATGTATTAATGATATACACAACAAAGAAGGGATTTCTTCCAGCACTTAATATACCCTTTCAGTTAGAATTTAGAAGAGTTATTAATATTTGCCTTCAATTGTGCATTTGAGATTGCTTAACCTCCACGATCCCATTTTAGGTAGCAGGGACCCATCTCCCAGATTCTCCCAGGCAAGTCCTTACGTAGGAACTTCGGGGCACCCTAGGTCCTTATGTTCCACCTCACTCCCACACTTCCTTCCCTGCCACTCGCACTTTGCTTGGATGCTGTTGTCTTCAGAACATATCGTCGCTTTTGAAACCAGCCCTCCCATAGGCCTCTGTCTTTCTGACCAGCCCCTCTTGTTCTGCAGATGTTTCCTATTGAATCAGAGCAGTTGTGATTAACCAAACAAGACGCTCCTGAGATTTTTCACTGCGAATATTTCCAAATGGAGGGAGGAGATCCTTGAGAGACTTGCACTATTAATGTTTTCACATGGAGGGAGGGGAAGGCGTGAAGAGCAGCATCATAAGTTGACCATTCCTCTGCAAGTAACTTTAAACCATGCTCTGCTAAACCAAGCTCCTCTGATCCATGCTCCTAAGAGAATTTCCTTACACATGCTTCTGTAGGAAATTACTTATCAGTGCATAGAGATAGAGATAGAGATAGAGATAGAGAGATAGATAGAGAGAGATAGAGATAGAGAAGGAGATAGAGAAGGAGATAGAGAAGGAGATAGAGATAGAGATATCCTTATACATATTCTTAAAGGTATCCCCTCACCCATACTTCTGTAAATAACCTCTTGCCCGTGCTGATGCAGACAACTTTAATACATTTATTGGCTGGCCGAGCTGATCTTGGGTGGATCTTTGGCCTATTGGTATCCTATCTGTGTGTTTCTTTGTGTCTCCCCAGGGAATATAATCCCACACCTCTGCCTAGAATGATTTCTTTTATTGTTTATAATGACACTAACCATTTAATCTTCCACTTATTCAGAAACCATTGCTTCCACCTTGCCAACCCTTATTCTTTATGCTGAAGAGACATTGAAGTTTTCTACCTTGTATGCAGCATTTTCTCTTAATAGAAACCCACACAAAGGAATTCTGGTTCCAACAATGATATGTTGTGTAATTCAGACTCACAGCGTAACCTTGGGGCTGTTTACCTCCAGATAGCAGCTTCTGATTCAAATAAAGATTGCTGACATTATAACTTAGATCTTCAAATCTTATAATACTATAAGGTAAGGATTAGAAGTTCATGTTTTTGTTTGTTTATTTCAGAATGAGCTACAAAAAAACACTGAGAACTTCATAGTGCTGGAAAGTGCTTCATAGGCTGCTGGAGAAGATCATCAATGATCTCACCTTCTGTGGACTCTACATGCCATAATATCAGGCAGCTGGGCAGGATTCGACCATCAGTGCGAAGGTGCACAACAATTCTGACAGCAACCAATTGATTTCTCACTGTACGTGTTGTCTACCCACTCCACTGGAAGAAAATTATGCCTGGGATTTTAAACCTCATTCAAAGCCAATGACTAGGATGGCCGTAGTGGTAAAAATATTATTGATGCTTTACCGAATGGACATGGTGTCAAACTTCCTTCTAAATACTTTTGTTAATATCTATACGAGTCAGAGTTCTCTAGAGAATAAATTTATAGAATGAATATATCTCTTCTAAATCTATATTTAGATAGATGAGAGAGAGAAAGAGAGAAAGAGAGAGAGAGAGAGAGAGAGAGAGAGAGAGAGAGAGAGAGATTGATTATTAGAAAGGTTTACAGACTGTGGTCCAGCTACTCCTGCAGAATGGAAGGTCCAAGAGTCCAGTAGCTGTCTTTTCTATGAGGCTGGATGTTTCAGATAATCTTCAGCATACCCAGAACCCTGACAAAGTAGGCTCGAAAGCCAGTGAAGGGATGGACTGGCCAGCAAAAGCAAGAGCAAGCAGGCAAAGAACCAGTTTCCTTTTTCCCTGTCCTTTACATAGGCTATCAGGAGGTGTGGCCCACATTAAAGGTGCATCTTTCCACCTCAAGGATCGGGATTAGAAGTGAGTCTTCCCATTTCTAATGATTTAATTAAGAAAAACAAATCACACGTGTGTCCAGCCATTTGGGTTTAGCGACTTCCAGATGTAGTCAAGTTGAAAACCAGAAATAACCATCACAGTATGTGCAGGTTCATGGTCTTTTTCAGCCTTGGTCAGGGAAGCTTCTTATAGGGAATAGAAGTGAAGGCAGCAACTCATAATGGTTCAGAGTGATAAGAAAAAGTGCCCATTGGGTCCTCAACCCAAACAGATACCTATATCACGTTCTCCAAGGCTCAGAGAACACTTTATGTAAGAGGGGGGCCAAAAGAACTTAAAAAGATTGGCCAACTGCCCATGAAATGCTATTTTCTGGACATGAGGAGGGCTTGCCTGTTGTATACACATTAACAGCAGCTGTGGTCACCTCCTCAAGACTTGGCCCATAAACATTTTGTTATGGATGAGGGAGGGACGTATGAGGCCCTATCCATCACCGAGGAGTTTTATCCTGGAGGAAGAAGAGTCATGGAACTTTGGGGTGTCACCACTGATAACCTAGTTGTCTTTACTCGGGCAAACAGATTAAACTAATCAAGCACTGTTTGTCACACACATATAAAAGAGACATGGAACTAGGAGGGAAACTTACTCGGAATAAGAAGGGAGTTAGGTGGGAGTGTAAGAGAGAACAGTGTACATTATGTATGTGTGTGTGGACTTATGAGAGAATTCATGGAAATGATCTTTAATCTTACCATACTCATTACATTTTTTTGGTGATTTTCACTCATCTGATTAAAGTTTTGGATGAAGATTTTGCATTGATAAAGATGAATCTTCTCTTCCATTGTCTGGGGGTGCTTTGAATCCCCTAGGAATGAATGGTCACTCTTGCTGCCCTGCTCTACCATGGCCAGCTAAGTAGACTCGTCTAATAAGACTTCTTGTTTTGATCACTATTTCATTTCGTATTTTCACCCTACCAGATGGCATGCTCCCTGAAGGCAGAAGCGGGGCTGGATTCCATGCTCGTAGCTCAAAGCAAGCAGAGTAGGTGAGTCATACTGAAGACAATAAATTAAAGACAAGTGAAGAAGGAAGGAACTGTTCTCCATGTGCATTTTAGATGTGTTAGCATGCATGCTCCTAGATACTAATATATTAAATTCCTTTTACATTAATTTACCTTCTGATATTCCTCTGACTAATGGAACGTGAAGTGTAATTTGATGTAAGGGATAAGTCTTCAGAGTCTGTGTCACCTTCATCAAAGATGCTGCTGAGAAAGCCAGAGCCTCCATGAAGGAAAAGGTTTTTAAGTTCTGGTGTTCCTTTTGCAACAAGAAAACTGGGTGATTGGCAGCTAGATGAGATTGGCATCTGAAAGGACTGGCAGAGCCAACTTTGTTTTAAATACCTTTAACTGCATGGTCAGCGGGGACGGTCCATGAGTCTAAGGTATCTTGGTGGCCAGACAGATTGGATTCCCTCAGGAGCTGGAGTGATGAGTGACTCGCAATTCGGGAGCTTGGAACCATACTCAGGTCCTCTGCAAGAGCAGTATATGTTCCTAACTGCTGAGCCATAACCCGAGAGCAGCATTTTCAAATAATTTATGGTTGTAACGATATCATTGTATTTTTAGTTCCATAGAGATCTTGACATATATGAGCCCCTCCCCTGTCCAGGCTAGAATTCTGACTGCTCTGATATCATGCTTACCACATACCTGTTGCCACATTGCTGTGACTGCCTGTGTGCAAAGTCCCCACAAGAACCAGAAGACAGTGTTTCACACAGCAGTCCTCACAGCACACCATCCCCTAGCTGAGGAGCTGAGGGTACCTGATAGCTGCCCGGAGAGGGACAGCCAGCTTACTAAGGGTGCTGCTCCTGATGGGGTAGCCACGTTTGCAAAGAATGGCCCTAGACCCACACACACACTGGAAGCTCGGTGAACTCAGTGGATTTTAAAAAAGAACACATGATCAAAATAAAATATATCTG
Organism: Apodemus agrarius; assembly: GCA_964023405.1. NCBI lineage: Eukaryota > Metazoa > Chordata > Mammalia > Rodentia > Muridae > Apodemus > Apodemus agrarius. Next base: position 21,269,760 of record OZ030019.1, read on the forward strand.
GCATGACATTCTCAAACAATAATTTTAGGAAAGCTGGAAGTTCATTAAGGGAAAAGAAACCCAATGGCTGTGCACTTGGAAAACAGAACTTTGAACCGTCTTCAGGCCTGCTGCGCTGCGGTCCTGCTCAGGTGAGTTGCGCATACTCTGTTTCTCAGCTTTCCAGACAGGCGTGTCTTTCCTAGTCTTGGCCCCCACCAGTGCGCTCAGCTCACCGGAATGATGTTCTTATTTAACATGATGTCTTCATGGAGAGGATGAGGGAGTGGCGAATGGACTGAGAGCACAAGACGTAGCTTGAGATCAGTAGTTCTCTGGATCTTGGCAACATCATAATGTCCTGTAGGACTTCTTGAAAATACTGATTATTATTTGCCTTAGTCAGGGTTTCTATTCCTGCACAAACATCATGACCAAAAAGCAAGCTGGGAAGGAAAGGGTTTATTCAGCTTACACTTCCACATTACTGTTCACCACCAAAGGAATCAGGACTGGAACTCATACAGGGCAGGAAGCAGGAGCTGATACAGAGGCCATGGAGGGATATTACTTACTGACTTGTTTCCCCTGGCTTGCTCTGTTTGCTTTCTTATAGAACCCAAGACTATCAGCCCAGGGATGGCACCACCCACGATGGGCCCTCCCCACTTGATCACTAATTGAGAAAATGCCTTACAGCTGGATCTCATGGAGGCATTTCCTCATCTGAAGCTCCTTTCTTTGTGATAACTCCAGCCTGTGTCAAGTTGACACACAAAGCCAGCCAGTACATTGTTATAAAAGACTGTCTTAACTGTGAATGATTTCACTCTAAACTATTTTACCAATGTTACTCAAAGCATCATTTTGTCCAGAAAAACAACAAAACAACCATGACAATATACTGTTTTCAGCAAAAAATCCTATGGTGAAATGTGTCCCACGGTCCAGTTAAGAAAGCTGTTGATCATGCCCAGTGCCTTAGTTAGGGTTTTACTCCTGTGAAAAAACACCACGACCAGTCTGTTATCATCAAGGCATGAGCGTGGCAGCATCCAGGCAGTCATGGTGCAGGCTGAGCTGAGAGTTCTGAAGGCTGCTAGCAGAATACTGACCTCCAGGCAGTTAGGATGAGAGTCTTAAAGCCCAGGCCCACAGTGACACACCCATTCCAACAAGGCTACACCTTCTAATAGTGCCACTCCCTGGGCCAAGCATATTCAAATAATGATACCCATTGAGTTTCTTGTAGGCAAAAGGAGCTCTACATTGTCAAGAGAACCATAAAACCAAAGTGATCACTGCTGAGAAAAAACTTAGAGCACAGCTGACTATGCAAAGCAGAAAACAGAGTGTTAGAAAAACAAAGAGTGATTACCACTGATTTGTTTCAAATGGACAGAAGAAATCAGCCTTGAGAGTATATGAGGAAAGAGAAAAACGTTAGTGCTCAGTAAATCATTCACCCTACTGTGGAAATATGTGCTTATTCTTTATTACAGACTTGACTTTTTTGGGACAGGGTTTCTCTGTGTAGCCCTGGCTGTCCTGGAAGTCACTCTGTAGATCAGGCTGGCCTCGAACTCAGAAATCTGCCTGCCTCTGCCTCCCAAGTGCTGGGATTAAAGGCATGCACCACTATCGCCTGGCCTCAGACTTGACTTATGATATCACTAAATATAAGCAGAGTAAACCTTGAGGAGGGGTTTATTTCAACTCATTCTTTGAGGGGCTGGAATCCATCATGGCAGGAAAATCATGGCATCAGCGGAAGTGGCTGTTCACTTTACATCCAAGCTGGGAAGCAAAGAGAGAGAAAGGCTCCTGTTCAGCTCCCTTCCTCCTTTCCCCCCCTTTGATTCAGTATGGTGCCTGTACTGACTGGTTTTGTGTGTCACCTTGACCCAAGCTGAAGTGATCACAGAGAAAGGAGCCTCCCTTGAGGAAATACCTCCATCTGATCCAGCTGTAAGGCATTTTCTCAATTAGTTATCAAGTGGGAAGAGGGCCCATTGTGGGTAGTGCCATCCCTGGGCTGGTGGTCTTGGGTTCTATAAGAAAGCAGACTGAGTAAGCTGGGGGAAGCAAGCCACTAAGCAGCACCCCTCCATGGCCGCTGCACCAGCTCCTGCCTCCAAGTTCCTGTCCTATATGGGTTCCTGTCCTGACTTCCTTTGGTGATGAGCATCAACATGGAAGTGTAAACTGAATAAACCCTTTCCTTCCCAGCTTGCTTCTTGGTCATGATGTTTTGTACAGAAATACAAATCCTGACTAAGACAGCACCCTAGTCCGGTGGTGCTGCCCACATTCAGGGTGGGTGTCTAGGTGCTTGCAAATTCACTCAGGTTGACAGTGAAGACCAATTGTCACTCATCCCCCAATAGCATTCATTCCCCCAAACCATGACCATACTAGCCTTTAATAAATATTGCATACCCCCAATTGTAGCTACTGTATGTATACATGTAAATTGGACATCTTACACATAGACTTGTAGTTCTATGTGTAAAATAATCATCACCATCATCTCATTTTCTTATGAGCAGACTGTGAAACATGCACACATAGTTTTCCCAGGTAATGTGCTTGCAATAGATATGTTACAGGCAGGGCACAGTTTCCATTTGGCTTCATTCTCTGTATCGTTTTAGTCATGATCCTGAACGGCTGCCACGCCTGACCTGACTAATAGGTCTATGATCTACGTAACACCAAGTGGGGTCCCAACCACAAGGCTGCCTTGAAAACAAAGAGAAAGGGGGGAAAAGGAAGTTGTCAGATGTCAAGCGATTGGTTGGATCTTTCAGAATTACGCTAGAAAACAATCTGCCAAAATTGCCGAAGCATACAAGACTTGAAGACTTAAAAACAAAACAAAGTCCAAGGCCCCTTAGACAGGGATAATGTTATATTCTAGTTGAGCAAAACACATGGTTTGACATAGTGCTGTAAACCCAGGACTTCCCAGAAAGATGGTATGGATTTTCTGAGGACATCCACCTGTTCGTCTGGCCTAAGCCTCAGAGCCTACCCTTACCTGCTCACCCTTGCTAGGAAGCCCACAGGTCCCCAAAACCACCTCTGCTCCATTCACTGAGGGCTTTCTTCACCAGTCAGTGCTCTTGGCTCCTTTGTCTGGTTACAGGGTTGCTATTTACTGGCTTGTGGACAGATGGCTGAGTTCCAGTGTCTGCCACCTTCAATTCATCTCAGCTCTGACTCTCTCCTGAGCCCCTCCAAGCCCATTCTAGTTCTATTATGTCTCTTCTATCTATATCTTGTGATGTTAAGAAGTGAGGTGTTTAGAGACGCCTTCCCTCCCTAGCAACATGGCAAGTGGTTTCTTTGAGTATCTGAACCAAGATTCCCTTTGTCAATACAAAGAGTACATAAAGTGTGCGCTCTTCAGATATCTGTAAAGTCTGACTTTCCCCAAATCAATGGAATCGTGTGTGCTTCTTAAGCGTTTATTTCTTTGGCTTCCTTCTGCCTCATCAAAAATTATAAAAAGAATCAGAACATGAAACTCATCAAAACTTAGGAGCTGAGCTAGCTCGGCTTATAAAATGCTTGTCTTGCAAGTATGGGAACCTGAGCTCAATCTCCGGTATCTGTGTACATCCAGGTGTGATTGGCCATCCCTGTAAGCCTGATAAGAAACAGACAGGTATCTCCCTGGGCATGGCTTGCCGGCCCACCTGGCCTAATTGATGAGTTGCAACCGATAAGTCTTAGAAAACATGTGAAAAGTATTTGAGGAAGACACTCAAGGTTGTCCTCTGTCAAAGTATACTCATAAGAGTGTACATCCATGCTCACGTGTACCCCCCACATAAGCACATGCACTCATGTTGCACATGAACTTCCTCACAGACAAACATGGATATAAACAGACACATGCACACACACATGAAAATAACCAATTACTCTGGAAAAAATGAATAAATGGAAAATTATCAATCAATTCTGCTCAAATGTTGAAAATAACCAACGGGTTAAATAAAAACTGTAGTCCAACATTTAAAAGAAGTTTATAATAAAAATCTGCTTCTTCACATTGTGCTGTGTTTTCAAGGCAGAGACAGCTTCCATCTTGACCAAGAGAAACTCGACTGAACGAATGGACTTGTACTCATTCGTTTGATTTTAACAGAATGGTGATGTCACCGGGTCTGGATTATTTAAGGGCCACTGGAATTTTATGCTAATAGAGAGCATGACACATATGGCAGGCAGAAGGTGGGTAGTCCTATGTCACTGCATGTTATTCGGCTCAGTCACATCCCTGAGAGTTTTGTTTAATACTCTATTGTGTTGGAAGGCTCACATTAGTTCTCCCCAATACTTGTCCCATGTTGCAATCATGGTCCCTTTGATATTCTGACCTGGAGTTTCTGAGACATTGATTTGCCCCCTGCTGTTCCTTCTTATTTTGGTAACTGTCATGTTGAAAACCCTCACTCTTAAACTGAATAAATGAAATCAAGAAAGAACGGTGATCAAGGTTCTGATAGAAGAGGGTTGCCCATGATTAAGGCTCTCGGCCCTTTGTGTGACTCTAACTGTTCTGAACATTGACATCTGGATTGTGTCATTTCTGTTTCATGAGGGGATTGTCTGGGGTTGGGGCCAGGAGGCAGGTAGGAAAAGTAACTACTCTTGTAGATTGTCTTCAGGTCAGCTAGGAATACAGAATAAACAGAAGTAACAGCAATGCACAGGATAGAATTCTTGAAAGAATCTTGACTCTCACTTCCTTTTTCTACTCTTGGATACCAGTGCACATATGCCCACACGGAGACCAGAGTGTCCTGGTTCAAATGCTTGTTTAAAATTTTTTTAAAATATAAATTCTCTCCTTGAACCTTGAGCTCAACAATTTGGCTATGCCAGCTGGACAGTCAGCCTCAGGATGTTCCCCCATCCCCTCACCTCTTAGCTCCCAACTGCCAACCCCTCTATTTGAACCCCCAGCACTGGGCTTATAAGCACACGCCACCACATCTGGCTTGTATCTGGGTGCAAAAGGACCTGAACGCACTCTCATGATTAGTATCAACTGAGTCATCTCCTAGTCCTAAAATTTCTCTCTTTTATGAAGCCTTTCTGAACTCATCATCCAGAAACTTCTCTCCTACTTCTGAACTCTCAAATCAACTTTAATCTTCAGCATTTAGAAATTAACTTTTCTGTCTACCTATGACTTGGCTCTTCAACAACTTGTCTAGGTAGGAGAATGGTCTTAGCTTTTTGATGTTGAAAATGCTTTTGACACAGTGCACATGTAGATGGTTCTGCTTCAGTATACAGACATCCCTATGCACTGGTGTGCAAATTGAAAAAATCTTCAGCTACATTGTCTGCTAAGAATGAAGGCATGCTCTAATTTAAAGGCCCTGTAGAGTCGTTGACTCCTATGCTTTCAAAGTCATCCATGGTAGTTGGTTTTCAACTCACACAAACATATGCTTCTAAGATGGTTTTGAAAATAGATGTTAGCTTTTTGTTGAAACCCTCTAGTGGATAAAATACGGCTGTCACATCAGAGTACTGATTTTTCTTATCATCTTTAGGACTTTTCCATAAAACCAAACATCATATCTAATCTTTCTATTATAAAAGAAACCCTGGTTTCTGAAGAGATGGTTTAAGGGTTAAGTGCACATTTTTTTGTTTGTTTGTTTGTTTTTGTTTTTGTTTATTTTTTTCCTTGTAGAAGGCCCAGGTTCGATGTCCAGCACTCACAGAGTAGCTTACAAGTATCCCTAACTCCAGCCTTAGGGGAATCCGATGGCACTTTCTGACCACCATGCACCAGGCATGCATGTAGTACACACATGCATGTAGTACACACACACATACAAACAGGAAGTGCATTTGCACACATAAAAGAGAAGGCAAATCTGTATTTTTTGCATAGTTATCTAAATCTACCCCTTTTGTGAACATAAACTACATTGTACCTGTTCACTAGCTCCTCAGTCAGAAAGTTCAACAGCTCTCTGAACATTCCGAGATGGACCATTGCTAGGCAGTAGTGTGAGAATCAGCTAGCTCTAGGCCAGCCCCCATAACAATCCCCACAGGGCTTTCAGCCTCTCCAGAGAGGAAACAATATCCTCTCTTGGCAAGGAGTCTCAGTTAGCTCTGTGGAGCCACAGGTAGAATGCAGATCTGGAAAATGGTGCTGCCAATGTGCTTTGGGAGATGCTTATCAAGGTCCTTTTATTGTCTCCCTAACAATGGCCCGCAGTCCTACCAGCGTTTGTTTTCACAGGCCATTCTCTGCAGAACAGAGGCTGCCTGCCAAGCATCGATCAGAAGAAGAATTCAGGAATGTGTAGCTGGAGAATACCCAGTGGGGCAGGGCTGAGGAGGGGACCCAGCTCCTGCTCCTCTTTCTTCCTCCAGTCATGGTAAAGCATCTAAAATAAGATCTGCTCTGAGCCTGGGCTAATGAGGACAATGGTCCACACTGAGAGGTTCTGATGCTGTCACCATCATGGCTGCCAGGTCATTTACAGGAATACTTGTTCCAACCAATAGCCCTTCATAACAACTCATCAGAAAAACTGAATAAGGAAGAATGGAAACTCAAACCAGAAATTCACAGAAATTTATATATATATAAAATAGCTTCCAGTTTGATATGCTTAGCATATTTTATCTTCCTGGGTATGTGAACAAGAGGGTCTCTGTGTCTATATCTGTTTCCTGTACTGTTTCTTGGTCTCTTTTCCTTCTGTTTGTTTGTTCTGTCCTATTCTAATGTGTTGGCTTTTGTTCCATCTTTTCTAATTTTATTATTATATCCTTTAACTTATCCTTTAGAAACCTACTTATTTTCTAATGACTGGAACGGGGGTGGGGGACTGGATCCAGATGGGAGAGGAGGTGGGGAGGAACTGGGAGGAATAGGAGGAGGGAAAGTGTAATCAGTACATATTATATACGAAAAAAATCTATTTTCAATAAATAGAAAAAGTTCTTTTAAAAAAAGGCTAGGATATAAAAAAAAAAATTTTTTTTTGAGGCCGGCTCCTATGAGCGGCTGAGACTGGCTGTAAAGTCCTAATCCTCCTGTTCTGCATCCAAAACACTGGGATTATTGGGCGTACAATGTTACCACACTTGACTTTGAAGATTGGTTTTTATCTCTCTATGACTGTCCCATTTTGTTCAGGAGTGAGGGACTTGGATTGGTTTTTATCTCTCTATGACTGTCCCATTTTGTTCAGGAGTGAGGGACTAGGCTCCCACAAAGCTCTTCTTCAGTTAGAAACTGGCAGTGCTTGCTGGGGTTGTGAGGAGGTACCACTCTGTTCACTAGCTTCAAGCATTCTCCTCATCTATTAAGCCACGAAATCATATATGACTTACGGACTTTGTTTCCGCCAGTGTTCTGCCACTGTGACACACTAGCTGGAGTCAGACGAGTTAAAAAGAAGAAAGGTTTATTTTGACTCTCGATTTCAGAGGTTTCTGCCCGTAGTTTCATGATCCTGTAACTTTGAGCTGATAGCCACACAGTGCCGCAGGGCAGGTAGCAGATGGAGCTTGTCTATCTACTTCACGATTGCTAAGTAGTGAGAAGTCAGAAGCATGAAGCCTAGGCCCCAATATCTCCTTTAAGTGTATCCCCCAATCACCTAACTTCCTCTCGAGTCCCAACCTCCTCAAGGTTCTGTAAGTCCCGAATATTAACCTGGTCCAGGGCTAATATTCGGTGGCCAAGACTCAAACACATAGACGTTTAGGGGACATTTCAGATCCAAACTATAACAGTTACTATAGGTATTAGACTGCCTTCAGTTCTTCATATATTAAACACTTACAAGGAAGGGCATCAGATTAGAAAGAAAAAACATTATAGGTAGCTTTCAATTTTGAGTACTTTTAATCAATCAGACAAATAGAAAAGGTTTTGTTTTCTCCTTCTGTATTTTATTGGAGGAAATTGTATAGCTCTACTCAAACAATACTTCTTCAACTTACCAGGGACTGGGCTTTCAAGAAACAAAGATGAGCAAACTGGTCCCTTCCTTATGATAGATGATGTACTTCTATGAATAAGATACAGCTTCAGTAGTGTGTGGCCAGGGCTGTGACAACAGATTTCCCCAGGACTTGGAGGAGGAAAGAGAGTAGGCAGTACATGGGAATGATCCTGTGCTGAAGGTTTTCCTCTCCATCACAAGGGGCAGGACTTAAAGACCAAAAGAACAGAGATGGTAAAACGAAGTATCCACGATGCTTTCTTTTATAAAAGCACCCCCTTAGTCCTTACCCACAGACCCAATCATTCATGATTTCTTCCTCTGTAATATCTCTGCTTCTGGGATCTTGCCTCATTGAAGAAATGACAGAGACACAGAGGAAAGCACTGAGAGTGACTGGGCTATGTTCTGTCTGGTACAAGGCACCTTCTACTCTGCCTGGAGACTCAGAGAATTTATTAGTTACAGTACAAGGAAGAGAGTTAGGTGGTCCTCAAGTGGGGGGGAATCTCTCTAGGGAAGCAGTCTCTGGCTATAAACATGCAACAGGAGGAAGCTGCGGTTGATAAATAACACTGGTACATCATGATAAATGTATACATTTGGACCAGAGAAGGCTTTGTTATCTCTCTGAGCCTTACCCAGGGAGACTTTGCTATTTTCTGGCCTATCGAATGCCACATGAACCTGGGTGGTAGCAGCATGTGTACTTCCAAAACAGACTCTCACCAAAGCCCTCCCTGACCATCTTAGTTCCCAAAGATCACATAACTGCAGTAGAGCTCTTTCAGATCCTGAGGGCTAGCTTAATTCTCCCAAACTGACCTAAGCTTAAATTACTTTTATTTTTCTAGGTTTTATTTTTATTTTCCTTACTTCCATACTACACCCCCGTACACACATACATACACACATACACACACACTGAAATTTGGATCTTGATTTTTGGACTGTGGTCCAAATCTGGTCAAATCAAAATTAACACTTATGTATACCTTCTGAAATAAGTCAAAAAATAAAACATTATTATGTCCTCATATGTTCCACAGGACAAGGAGAAATCACTTCAAGACCAAAGGAGCACCTAGAAATAATTTCCTACCATGTGAAACTTCCCAAATGTTCAAATTGAGAAAATGTGGCTCATTATTTAATTTTGATCCTTTTCAGTTAAAAACAAAGAGAAACAGCAAAGCAAATAGGAAAAAAATAATTCCTCACCACTCATTGTTCTTCCAAAGTTAGATACTAAGTCTTTATTCCACGAAGCTTCAAACATCATCAGTAACTAAATGCCACCATAATTTCTGTATTCCAGGCATTCTTGAAAATACCATCTAAGAGATCATTCTATTTAATTTCTCCTGTGAGACTTCACTACAGTTGTATATTGCTTCATGATGGTGATATTATCAGCATTTTAGCACAAAACTATCAATGACCTAATTAGCAAACATCCCAGAGTGCATTTGCACAAAACTAGATGGTGCAGGTCCATTACCCATGACCTCTTGACACCACCAAAAGGTGTGATCAATTGAGATACATGAAGCTGCTATTGGGAAAATATGACACAAACATATTTATGTCATAAAATTATAAACATTCCAAAGTAACTTTTATAATTCATTATAGAGCCTAGAGAGGTGGCTGGGTAGCTAAAAGCATGTATTGCTCTTGTAAATTCCTGAGTTCAATTCCTAGAACTCACACCTACTTATAACTCCATCTCCTAGGGTTCTGACACCTTTGTGTATCCTTCACAGGCACTACATTTATTTATATATACCCCCTCAGACAGACAGACAGACACACACACACACACACAATTTTATAAAGTATGGCATAGTAAATACACAAAAAAGCACAACTTTTTACTATCAAGTAGTCTATTCTATATATAGTTGTACACTCAATGCAGTTGGTTGTTTACACTAGTATTACCCCAAGCACCCCTGCACTATACCATATGCAGACTACAACATCAACAGTGGGAACCTTTTAGCTTTATTATAATCACCAGGGACGAGTGCCTGTCTATGACGTGTCACTGAGTGAAACTTCATTCTGCAACATGTGACTGATCTCCTGTTACTTCCCATCTTAGAGATGGCAAAAACTGAGCAGCAGCAGCTGATGTAGCTGTCCTGCTCTAGTCTTTCCTTACAGCCCAGGGAGTCAAATAAAATATGACATGAACACCGCTGGACAGGCCTGCTAGGGCAGCTAATCTCTATTGTTAACAGGACTTCACCTAGGAGGCAGAAGCATACCTCTGGATATGTCTGAGCCAGCATTTCCAGGGAGAACTGACTGAAGGGAGAGCTCCACCCTGAATGTGGGAGGCACCATTCCACAGAGGAGGACCTGTGAGCCCCTTCTTCCAGCAGCCATGATATGAACTGCTTGGTCCCATCATGCTTCTCTCACCAGGAAAGACTGAGCCCCCAGAGACCGTGAGCTGAGATCAATCTTTCCTTCCTGAAGCCGTGTTTCTAGCAGGCATTTGGTCCTAGAAATAAAGGCTAAAGGATATACCCAGATATTTTCTTGGAAAAAAGTTTAAGAGATCCTCATTGGAACTTATCAACAGAGCAGCGTTGGCTGCCAGCAGTTTCTGGTTTGAATCCATGCTTTTGCACAGCTTTCTCACTACATTAACTTTTTGTATGAAAAGGGATATGGCATGATTTCAAAGAATTTATTGCATCTCTTGGAATGTAAACAAAGAATATAGAAAAAATATATTATTTATAAATTAAAAACGGAATCTCTCACTGCATGACACTCACACCAAACTTTTCAAGGTACGTGACCTCCAACCTTTCAAAAAAAAAAAAAACATGAGAATGTTGATCCCACAGAGTAAAAGCTATGATCACCAAATGCCAGGGAGTTCCCCAGAGCAAGTATAGGTAGGAGGAGTCAGACAATCAAGAGAAGTTTGGAAGGGGTCATACTGATCAGAGAGTACAGAAACAGGGAGGGGTCAGAAGGCGAAGCCTAGCAAGGTGCTTGGCCTGGCTCACCCTAACTGGGAAGCCTGGGCCGGGGGGGGGGGGGAAGGACGTAGCAAAGGGCAGAGGCAATCAGGTTCACCCCAAATCTACTAACCTTAATTACCCCTAGAGCCTTGCTGGTCCTTGAACCTCATAGTGTCATTCCTTCAATGCAATGGAAGCCTCAGGCATCTGGACTGCCACTGGAGAAGTGTAGATCATTAGAGCCAAATCATTGTTGACATAGAGTTACACAAGACCCTTCCAGATGGATTTCACATCCACGCCATTGAAGCCCATTAAACCAATCCAAGCTAATACTTACAATCCCCAGAAACGTGGGGATCCAGGTCCCCGTCTACTAGTTAGGACTATTATTAGAGTTTTCCTCCCCTGAGCCTACTTAGAAATTTTCTCATACACTCGCTAATTCCCCTAAGAGGGAGATTATTAAAGCACTTCAAGCCATCTTTCTTTGTTTGTAAAATCTTAATGTCCCCCTTTATTTATGTAGTCTGTGGACGTGCAGGATGGAAAAAAAAGTAACTCCTCAGATGTGAGAAGCCACTGGGGAGAAGAATCAAAAAAAAAAAAAAAAAGAAAGAAAAAAGAAAGAAAGAAAAGAAAAGAAAACCCACAAGCAGCAAAACCAAAGCACCGGCATGGGCTGGCTTCCAAGACCTGTCTTCCATTCCTGCTGCTCCCAAGGCTCGGAGCAGACATGCAAGCTGGGACACAGGGAAGAGCCCAGAGGAACTGGAGAAAAGCTGCCTGGCATGCTAGCCTGTGGTTCCATGTCTAAAATCATATGCTTCTCACATGAAGGAATACATGTTTTTCTTTCATGTCCAATCCATTGCAAATGCTTGGTCTTGTTTCTGTCTAAGTTCATGCAGCCAAGGTAGCGGTTTCTTCAGTGGAAAATTTGGAATAGATGGATAGGTCAAAGGTGTTTTGTTGATTTGGAATTATTCTAAACATGTTTAAGAACCTTAACCTTAAAATGTAGAAGATAAAACAAATTTTATATATGTGTATATGTATATTATATGTAATACATATGCAATAAATATGTATACATATATGTGATGGGATTTTATCCAGTTATAAAGAAATATGAAAATTTACAACAACAAAAAAATGATGGATCTAGAAAGCATTACATGGTGAGCCAGACTCAGAGCAACAAAACTTAGATGTTTTCTCTCACATGGAAATTCCAACCTCTAACATTGATCCATGGATATATGTGACTGAAACTAGAAAGGGTAAAGAGGTAAAGGAGTCAGGGGGTCTACTGGGGGAGTACTGGGACATATATGACATCAAAGTTCAAAGGAGGCTACAGGGGGAGGAAGAGATTGGGGCGAGTAGAGAGACACTGGCAGTGGAAAGAAGAATCAACCAAAATCCAATTTTGTTTGAAAACGTCTTGAGGAAACCTAATACTTGGTGTGCTATTTTTAAAATAATTAACTAAAAGTGAAGAAATCATTTTTTTTAAAAAAAGTTGGGCTTAATTACACCCATAATTAAGCTCGACAGCATGATGGAACTTCAGGTATGTCTTCAACCTGCTCCTGCCTTTCTCATCACCACCAGATGTCTGGAGAAAACTTCCCTACACCCTCAGACACTGGGACAAGTACCAAGTCACACTGAAGGGAAAAGCAGACTTAGAATGGTGTTTTTAGTGACCTTAAGAAATAATGTCCTGGGGATGGAAAGTGGCTTGGAGTTTAAGAACAGAAGCTGCTGCTGCAGAGGAGCAAGGCTTCTTGTTTTCAGTACTCACTTTAGATGGTCCATAACTGAGTGTAACCACTGCACTAGAGTGTTCCCACTACAGGGGACTTGACACCTTCTTCTGGCCTCTACTGGTACCCATACACATGGGAGTATACACACACACACACACACACACACACACACACACACAAATTAATTAAAAATAGCTACAGCATGCTAGCCCATACCTTTAATCCCAGTACTCAAGAGGCAGAGACAAGCAGATCTCTCTGAGTTTGGGGAATGGCCTGGTCCACATAGCAAGTTTCAGGATGGCCATGGCTGCAGAGTGAGACCATATCTCCAAATAAGCAAATAAGTAATATCTGTCTATACTCAAAATCTAACAAAAACCCCAAGTGGGGGGGGGGGGCAAATGGCAAGTCAGTTTATAACTCAGCTCACAGCACTTTGGACAGTGGCTCAATAGGCAAGGACTCTGCCTTTGGATCCCTAGGACCTTGGTTCTAATCCTGGCCTCTTCTTTATGGCTCACAGCCATCTGTCGGCACTTTAACATTATAACTCAACTCAGGATATAAGAGTTTTTGTATTTTTTTAATACATGTAGGTATAAGTATAGATCCTTATACAAAATTAGCCTCCTTGTGTGAGGTGCTTTTCCTTATCACTCTATCGAGAACACTTCCCCAGGTTATAGGACATTATTATCTTACAACATCATTTTTATGGCTGCAAAATAAAATAAACCACGGTATAAATATATCAGAACTTATTTAAACAATTCTCTTGGGCACAGGACCCTGTTGTTATAAAAACAATTTCATGTCATCCTGGCAAATAAATCTTTCCCTTTGTTGAGATTTTTGTTGTATTACTAAGTTCTTGGAGAGGACTCATGGAGTTGAAGATCATGAGCATTTGTAGTGCGTTAGACACATATAGCCCAATGTTCTTCAGAAAGCTACCCTTTCTGTGCCTCAAAAGGGAGAATATAGGATGTCAAGGGAAAGCCAGCAGTTTCCCCTCTCTGCTGGAAAGTATGCCATATGGACAAGCTCAGGGAGTACTTGTCTGTTTTGTAAAGGGGACTGTCAACAGTCCTGCCAAGGCTTTGAACTGTTAAGGACTGCCCTTACCTCATATTCATTGATGGGACTTTTTAAAAATTCAGTTGGACATGTCCTGACTAGGATACTGAATATCTTAGTTCAAGTCCTAAGTCATACCATGTGACAAAAGGAGGCAGATGATTTAATACCCTGGGCTGTTTACCTATGGGAAAATGAAGGACTTGTCTTATATCTACATGATCTTCCTCTCCTCTGTGTTTCTGTCTCTGTCTCTCTGACTCTCTGTCTCTGTCTCTGTCTCTCTCTCTCTCTAGTGTATACACTTGTTAGTGTGGGTATGTGCATGTGCACATGTGTGCAGATGCTAGTGTATGAGGAGGCTGGTAGTTGATACCCAGTAGCCTTTCTCATTTACCCTCCACCTTATGATTGGGAACCTGAAGCTCAATTAAATTTGCTGGCCAATGCAGTTCAGGGATCTCCCTGTCTCTACACCACTGTGTCCAACTTTTTAGCATCTTAACATCAGTTCTGAAAATCAGAGCTGTGTTTCTTATGCTTCTCAGTCTCTCAGCTAAGCCATCTCCACAGATCCAGTATCTGACTTTCATTAAAAGATTGCATGTCACACCATCTGTTTTAGACAATCTAACAACATAGCCAGTAGCACATTATATTCATGTACATGGGCCTCAATCCTTGCAAAGTGCCAACTCTAAGTTCCCTGAAATTTGTTGACCATAAGAAATGGCTCAGGTTGACCTTCAAGAAGGACATTCCATATTCATGAAGGTCACATGAATTTTATTACTGCCAGTTGGTGCTATTCACAAGTAACAACTGTGCATCTTACCAGCAATGGCACAACCTTCATTTTATTCCCCTGACATGAGATGGAAAGCTACTGCAGGAAAAGAGGACACTTCATACCAGTCTTCAGGACTGTGACCCAAAACAACATGAGAAACAGAACTAGGTCTGGGGCAGGGACTGTGTCCAAGTCAGCAGCTCACTTACTCATCCTGAGTAGAAACACCATGTTCCTCAGTTTTCCTTCTGGAGAACAGCCCAGAAATGATCCAGTCTCCTTGCCAGATTGAAGAGGCAGTTTTTGGAGGTGAACAACTTTTCTTGTTTGCTCTCTGTGGTAATTTATTATTCTCCTCACAAAATAGCTGTCTCTCCTGAGTAGCTGAGGATAAAGCTGCAACTTATTCAGAGAAAATGTCTGCTGTGTATTACCAGTTGACATGTGGCTGGTTCTGCATGCAGGGTTTTCAGGTTAGTGAGAACAGAAAACTGTTTAATTCTTTTTCCCACAATGATAACTACCATCTATTTATTGAGAGAGTCTTGTGTTATAGAGACTGAGCTAAACACTTTATATTACTGGCTGGCTTAGCTGTTAAGATGACTGTTTTGAAGGCACATTATCTTATTTTTAAAGATAGAGTAACAGGCCAGAAAGAATAGGGAATGATGCGGTTGGAAACCGACTACTGGTCTACCTGACTTCAAAGCCAATGTTCAATTTATTACATTTCTCCATTTGGGTTTGAATAGTTGGCCTTTGGCTGGTGGTGGTATTTTTCGAACTTGTGGAACCTTTGAAAAGTGGGATCTAGATGGAGGAAGTGGGTCCCTATGTGAGGCTTATAGTCTAGCACTGCCTCCTGGCCCTGTTCTACTTTATAATGCTTCTTACAATTTATCTCAGGGTTTCATTGCTGTGAGGAGACCCGTGATGACAGCAGTTCTTATACACGAACAATTGGGGCTTACTTATGATTTCAGAGGTTTAGTCCATTATCATCATGGCAGGAAGCATGGCAGCGTGCAGGCAGACATGGTGCTGGAGGAGCTGAGAGTTCTACATCTCGATCCACAGGCCAGCAGGAGGAGACTGGGTGTTACACTGGGTGTAACTTAAGCATATATGACCTTAAAGCCTGCCTGCACAATGACACACTCCCTCCAGCAAGGCCACACTTCCTAATAGTGCCACTCCCTGTGGCAAAACAAACACATGAATCTACAGGGGGCAGGGGCATTCCTACCAAACTACCACATAATTCAATAAGATGATCCTATGAGCTCTAATGGGATTTCTAGTTCTGTGTCCTCCGCTATGGCTGATGGGTTTAATTGACAGATGGATTTGATTGACAGAGGACCATTGCTTGGGTCTGATGAGCATTTCCTTCATCCTCTCCTTCCACTCCCGTAGAGCTCACCCATCACCAACAGAATCCACTGGTTCATATCAAATATTTCAGTTTCTCAAACATTTCCTTTATCCTTCCTTCAAGGGAAGTCTGCCCTCTAATGATGCAAATGCACTATTGATTTCAAACACTTATTTCTCAGAAATGAAGCAAAGGGCACATCTCAAGGGTAAAGGAGTTGACTGATATAGAGTTCTATGGTAGTCACTCTATCTGAGTTTATTGTTTAAAAGGTAAGGAATCTGAGGCTCAGGAAAGCACTTGTTCCCACAATCCTATGAGAAGGATCCACACACACACAAAAAAAGGCAACATTCAGTGTCCCAGTGTGGATGCTCCCTAGGGTGCCAAGAACGCCCTGAACTAGCAACAGAGAGCAGCAAGAGGGAATCAAGGGGTGGCCTGCACTGGGCAAGAAAAAAGAAAACCTCAGCCATGTTCTACAAAGACTCATTAATTTGCATTTGGTCGGTCGAGCAAAGCTGGAGAATGAATATACTGTTTAGTCTGTTTATCTAGACTGACAGCAGACAAGTCTCCAGAGGGACTCTACGAAATATTCACCAGTTACTGTGAAACAGCGTTTACCTGTCAGGCTTTCGGTGAGGTTGAGCTCAACACAGGACAAAAGAAACCTTAATTTTCCATGTTGGTCTACAATATGCTATTGGAGTACTTCACTCTTTTTTTTATAGCCCTCTATAGTATTGATCAATTATCTGTTTTACCTCTTACTAGTCCTCAAATGACTACATGCTATTGCATGATGAAAATACTCACATGCATCCCATTGAGCATTATCCGGTATATTTACTATGTACAGTAAATGAATGAATAAATGTTTATCTTTATTGTGCTGGGTATACTTTAAAAAAAGAAAACCATAATTTCAGGGCTGGGGGTTGGCTCAGTTGGTAAAGCTTTGCCTGGGTAGTTAACCTAACATCCTTAGCAAAGATCTAGGCCAATGGGAGAGACCCTGTCTCAATCAAACAAATGAAAAAGGAAGATGCATGAAGAATAACATCTTGTGCTGTTCTCTGACCCACAAATGAATGCATGCGTGTACACATATGAACTGCACACATGCATGTGAGAATGCACACAGAATGTTCACTTATCTTTTTTTTTCTATGCATTGTCTAAGGTCTTGAATAGAAACAGATCTAAATCTTCCCACAAAAGCATCAGAAATTTCCAGGCTGGCTTCCCTTTCTATTTATATAAGCCCTTCTCATGGCTTCTAAATCATTGGGGTATTTATGTTTCAAGAGAAAAGTGTATGTGAATGCTAAATCTAGGTGGGGTGATTATAGGGGCTTACTCCAGAAGCTGAAGGACTATACCACTCAGGACTCTAGCCTGGTCTCTCTTTATTCCATTTTTCATTAGATGGTATTATGTATTATGTTGCTAAGTAACAGAAGGTGGTTACCAGAACAGCTGGTGTGTGTGTGTGTGTGTGTGTGTGTGTGTGTGTGTGTGTGTGCAAGTATATGCATATGTATGTAATGGGAAGTACCATTTAGGCACCGTCCCCTTAAAAACACTGGAAAATTATGAAATCTCTCCTGGACTGCTGCACCCTCCTCTTACTTCTGATTGGAACATGGATATTCAAAGCAGACTTCAATCAACCGCAATTCTAATCACCAGCTTGGAGACATGAAGACATGTCTTAATTTTTCAGGCAGAAGGAATTGGATAAAGTTCCTGTGAAACTGATTAAACCTAAAAATATTCCACTGTGCAGCATCTACTAACTATTCCTTCCTGTAGCCTTCTTACTGAAGGACCAGTCTGTCCCTCCTCCAAGATGAAAGCCTTCTAGAAGCCCTTTAGAAAGCCGAGTGGAATTCGGTATTATCAATGTGCTGGTTTATCAGATATGAATTCATTTGTTTTTCTCAAAGCTACTTATCAGCAAGAACAGAGCTGGTTTGTCCACATCTGAATTGTGCTCCAAACACCCTTTCTGAGTTCCCTAGGGTTCAAACTTTTTTTTTAATCTTCCAGGTTTTTTTTTTCTCTCTCTCACATTTGTTTGTGTTTTCTTAACCTCGTACCTATTGAGGTGAATTTCTGGGTCAGGATCCCTGTAAAGACCCAAGGAGTGGAGGAAATGCCCAGTTTAGGCTGTCTAAGGACCAATTGTCTGGGTAGAGTTTCAACCCTGAAAGACCAATGGACAGTTGGCAGTGAGATGAATTGGCTAGGGATGGCCCCAGAGTTGAGCCTTTCTTTATGCTACCAGTCTTTAATCTCTGACAGAGAACTCTAAGCCACTATAACAAGAGAAATAGAAGGGCTTCCTTCAGTCCAGAATCATCACCTTCTTCCTCACCTTGGAGACTCCCCATGATCCTACAATGAACTGATGTAGGGCAACCCCACAAGCAATTTATATTCCTGTTCTCCCAGTATGCTCTGCTGACCACAAAGTTCATTCGTAGAAGGCTCACCATCTATCTCTGTCACAAACAGGAACATGGAAGGCTTAATGCAGAAAGGCTTCGTGTCTTTCTATTCACAAACAAGAACTAAGCCACACACTGTAAAGGAAAATACCTGTAATTGCACAGGATTCTCTCTTATGGTAAAATAATTGATAAAGTGTGGCAATTTGGGTTTCTTATGAGTTATATTTAATGGTTAGAATAGACAGAAATTGTTCACTTTGTTATTTTTGTTTTGAGTTCTATAACATAATTCAATGTTTGCTTCATAATATTTGATAGACATGCATCTACACACGATTTACATAAAAGGGCTAATATCTCCATGGACTAGCAACTGGAAAGCGTCCACAGGGACAATTATTAGCATTTTCTGTGGGCTCTATCATGAGGCCAGCATTTTCTAGGTATTTTTTTTTCTTTAGCAAAACCAAACTAAACCAGAGTAAGTTATCACATTCCTTAACCTTGATATCATCTTTCCTCTCGTTAAAGCATACACCAAAACTAAGGCCTCTAGCTTTTTAGTGAGTGCTAAAAATGAACAAAGACCACACAGAAATTTATCACCACGTTATTCCCTTCCACGAGAGGGGCAAGAATGAACAGATAACCACTTAATTTCTTGGCAATGTGGAGAATTATGGCTTATAAAGTCTTAAGTAAGGATTATAAAGATACATGCTATTTCAATAGTGTGTGACCAGACTCTTCCAATGTCTGAGCCACAACAGGGACATTAGCTCTCAGGAGGAACTCGCCTTGGCTTTAAAGGAGACTTGAAGACTTCGAATCTGAGAGGCTGGGTCTAGAGCTTTGCTTTGCTGAAGGGCATCATCTGCCCCTCCCCCATGCCCCGCTGATCTCTTCAGCCACACTTACCTCGGACAGCCAGTGCATGCCCTGTACTTAGAGAACAGCCACCATAGATGACTCGGAATACTCCAGGACTAATAGATTGGAGGTGTGATCAAAAGGAGCTTGCCTGCAGGTGAGGCTCATAAAAAGGTATATTTTCCACACTTACTCTGAAGTTCTCTAAATCAGTATGTGTGTTAAGTAAAATTCTTTTATCTACATTTGCTGCTTCAGGCTGGCCATTGTGGAATGTATGTGTCCTTCTTCGAGCTAAAGTTCCCATCAAAGATCACATAGGACACCTATTTGTAGATAACTTTATTTGGCAATTTTTCTCTCTCAGTGGTTGTTTGTTTGTTTGTTTGCCTAGCCCACAGATACTTACAGTCTCAATACCTAACCTCTGTGGGTCTCTGCTTCAATCCTTGCTCTCCCCAGCAGTGAATGTATATGTTGTGGGTGTTTTGCTTTGACTACCTGGACTCCTGATAGCTGACTCATGCTGCCTCAGGCCGGCAGCATATTCCCAGACGGCTGTCAAGATTTGCAGTCTTGACCCAGACTATGACCGCAGAGCTTCTGTCCTCAAACCCTCTGAAGCTGGGAGACCTTGGTAAAGACGGTAGTGAGGTAACTTCCTTGGGAAGTTTTCATAAGAAAGCTGGGACAGACTTGCTTAGATAGTCTGAGTCTGGACTGGCCCAGAGAGGCCGCCTTGCAATTGTGTGGTCCTTTCCAAAGTTACCACAAATAAAGCAGTGCCGCTGTAGAAGAAAAGAATATCTAGCTGTTCCCATTTGTGTTCAACTTTGAGATTTTCTTATAAAGACACTCGAAATGAAGGAAATGTCCAATTCAGGCTGTCTGAGAGCCAATGGTCCCATAGAGTCTCAGCATAGAAAATTCAGTAGACAGTTGGAAACACACCTGACAGGTGGATGGGGAGACCTTGAAATGTCAAAAACAATTTAGTCTTTTTTTTCTCCTGCAGGCAATGTTGAACTGTCAAATCAGGGGGTTCCATTCAGTCATCAAATACTTATAAATTCCAGGCAAGATGCTAGACACAAGTTATATACATCTACATAAGCACATAAGGGATGGTTGATGTCCCAATGTGTATGTGCACATGAATGAAGTTTTGGCAGCTTACTCTGTCTCTATTGACTTGTTGGACCCAGACCCTGTCCTTCACGGTGACCATCCCTGCCTTTGCCCAGGTACAGGACTCAATGCATCAAAGTAGAGTCCCCGCCTCTGTGGCTGGTTTGAGGCAATCCACTATTAATCCTCAGCTCTACCCTTTACTTTCTTTACAAAGGTGGAATGATCTCTTCCCTTTCCAAAGAGCTCATCCAACACAGGTTCACTCATAGGTCTCTACTCCTGTCAATGCCCCACTGTGCACCGCTCCTTCGTTTGTCTAGTTTTGAGCACCTACCCATTTTCAATACGTGGGTCAAACAGAACCTCTGTCGCCACGGTTCCTCAGTGCTGAGCTTCATGTCACTCACCTGAATTGGCTTTTCTACATCTTCCTCTCTGTGTCCATATTGTTGTTTCATAGTGCAGCAGTCCTGTCCCTGAAGAATGGGGGTGGTCTCTTTGATATCTATTTTTAATTCAATTCTCCTCTTACTAGTTGATTCTATAGATCATTTGACTGACCATCGTTTGGTATGCTTCCTGTGCAAACACAATGGAGGAAGAGGAACTTGACCCAGACTCTCCATACCAGGGTTTTAAGATGAGTAAGAAAACTGGATACTGTTTCTGAAAATACTGGATCTGAAAATAGAACCACTGATTATTATCACCAGCAAAATAAGTTACATTTGTCTGCTAGTGTAGGATGTAGAGATATCATACATCAGAGTCAGGGAGGACAAGATACACATTTTAAAACACAAGGCACACCTGATGTGACTCCAGGTTCTCAGTAGGCATTGATAACTTTATGAGCCACTGAAAAATCTGACTCTGTAGGACTCTGCCTAGAGCCACAGAAACTATTTGGTTCAGTGTGTGTGTGTGTGTGTGTGTGTGTGTGTGTGTGTGTGTGTCTGTCTGTCTGTCTGTCTCTGTGTGTGTGTCTGTGTGTGTGTCTGTGTATATTTGTGTACGTGTGTGTGTGTATGTGTGTGTATGTGTCTGTGTGTCTGTGTGTGTCTGTGTCTGTGTGTCTGTGTATATGTGTGTATGTGTGTGTCTGTGTGTGAGTTTGTGTGTATTTGTCTGTGTGTCTGTGTGTGTGTCTGTGTATATGTGTGTGTGTGTGTGTGTGTGTGTGTGTGTGTGCATTAGTTCAAATAGCCCTGGAATGTGTCACTCCAAGAATGACCTCTACATAGTGCGTGTGTGTGCACCGCTGATAATTAGTGCCTTGCCTCTCCTGAAAAGTGTACCCGCAACCAGAGCAAAAGAAATAACTTAGCCCCACTTCATCCTGAGAGGTTCTTCTGTTCTCCATGACCTTCACCAGGTTCTCTGCTGAGCACGCCCAGAGACCATACATGATACAACACAGGACATACAGAGTTACACTGAACTGTAAGAGAATGAAAGATGAGATTTTATGTGTGACATCTGATGATAATTCACATTTTAGCAAAAGTACTTCATTTGCTTCTGATAAAAATCTCACCCTCAACTCCTTCCTCAGTTCATTTCCTTCATCCCCGAATGGGCAGATTATTCTGTAAGAAAGATGTCTCCTAAGGCTCACAGCGCTTAGTAGCTGATGTCACCTACACTGGTGTGACTTCTCACTCTCCACCAAAAGCATACACATTTTTCTCCTCAAAGGAGTCACTCAGATATGTTGCTCTCTAAGTTATCCCATGAAGCCGCTGAAGTCTCTGGATTATCCCATGATGCCTCTGGAGTACTAGACTTATTTTTCTACTCAATATATACAGTTCCTAATAAATAAAGTATTCCTCTATATTAATGATTCATATAAAGTTTCCTCAAAAAGAAAAGTGTAAAATAATAAAATAAAGGTAAAACCTATTAAAGTGTTTTATCTTTTACTGCACTTTTTATTTATTAATTTTTTTCCTTTAATAAGTGATATTAAAATGAATTTTAGTTCCCACTTGACATGTGACTAACTACATCTGGATCCCCGGGTGTCACGTGCCTTGCTTATTGTGGTGCTGGATGGCTCAAGGTGCAAATCCATGGCCTTCAGTAACACCATCTCTTTCATTCATTACTTTTAGTTATCTGTATTGGTGTATGTCTGTGCATGGATATGTGTGCCTGTGTTCAGGTCCCCGCTGAAGCCAAAAGAGGGTACCAGACCCCCTGGTATACTCTTAATCAGTGAGGCATTTCTCAGCCCTATATCCGCTCTTAACAGCATAACTTTAAAACACACGTCAAGTGCTTTCTTGGTGATGGTTTTTACTTCTCTTACTTTGTAGTAAATAGCTACAGTTCTGCCTCCACCTTTGATTGGTACACATCCGCCTTTGATTGGTCCGCATCTCTAAGGTGCGCATCTCGAAGGTGCGCATCTCGAAGGTGCGCATCTCAAAGGTGCGCATCTCGAAGGTGCGCATCTCGAAGGTGCGCATCTCGAAGGAGTCAGCTCTATCACTCGCTTTCCCTTCCCTCAGTATCATCAGCATTTCCTTAACCGGCGAACCCCGCAGCCCCTTCTGCATGCCACTTTGAATGCTCTGTGAGACTCGGTGTAGTAATTCCAGACAATACAACTTGCAGCTCATTCCATCAGGACACACGAACAGCAGTCTCTGCGGAAGTGCTGGTAAGCAGCCTCTGCCACTCCCTTCCTGTGGGAGCTCTTGCAGACTATAGGTAGCGCAGCACTGTTATTCATGTCAGGCGCAGTCCTGTTAAGACACAGAATGACGTCCTATACTTCCCCGTTGATAAGGAAACGGGGATAAATAGAAGCTCAATATTGTCTTGCTCCGCTGACAAAGGCTGGTGCTGCCCTCCAGATGAGTGGGGCGCATCTCCATTTGGAGAACCCTTGATGGGATCAAAGAGCACTGAGAGGCAGAGAGCTGATGCATTCGTGAAAGGGATATAGATGACTTCATCTGGCACGATCGTAGAGGACAGTGTGAGAGGAAGCCATGATTGTATCATTAAATAAGAATGGGGATACTGGTCTCTTGCTGCAGCAGCATGAGTGGGAACACCTGGAGCGCGAGCTCAGAACCAGAATCCATGAGTTGTGAGAAAATGTCAGACGAACCAGACATGGGGGGAAAATCGCCAGCTTTGATAAAGCCAAGCTGAGAAAAACCAAGATGCAGGAGAACACCCTGCCGACCAAAGAGACCATCTCCTAAAAGTCTAGGAAGATTTCCCCACCTCACCCCACCCCGTCATCTCCAAGACCCCCCTCATGATGTGGAGGAAGAGCCACCTGCAAGATGAACACAAGCCACAAGCTGCACTGTGAACCTGGGCATTCCCAGCTGATTGCCACCGGCCTGCGGGTCTCTGAAGGGGACCCCTCCACTCATCAGACTACCAAATTTCACCGGTTTGCCCTGGGATATTATAGAAAATTATCTGTATGATTGATGAAAATAAAACACTTTGTGGCAGAGAGAGACAGAGAGAGAGAGAGAGAGAGAGAGAGAGAGAGAGAGAGAGAGAGAGAGAGAATGGAGATACCATGTTGCTAGGGGAATTGGAGAAGCGAAAGATAGGCCTTTAGAGTTTTAAGATGTGGCAGAGGATAAAAATACATGAAAATAGGAGGTAAATATCACACAACCTGAATCACAGGACCACAAGCATTCCAGCATGTTGTGCCTATCTGAAGGACCAAATGGCATCAGGGATAATGCAGTCACATGAGATGCCGAGGGTATACAAGAAACACAGCAAGGTTTCTGGACCAGCAGCCTGAGAACCATCAATAGACCTCGATTCCTGTGGGTAGAGAAAGACAAGCAACTGAGCCTGGGCTTGGTTTGCAGTTACAAGCACAAGTGTGGGGAGTGGCATTGCGATCCCCTTCTCGGTGCCCTCGGGACCGCAAAATTGGGGAGCATAAAGACATGGGAATTAAGGCGATCAGAAAAGCAGGACCTCAAAGCTGGTTGGTGGCAGAGAAATGAAAGGGAAGAGGAGAGGAGCGAGGGCTACAAAGCATCAGCAGTGTGGAAGGTCAGAGAGGATGACATCAGTCAGGAGCACAGAGAGAGCTGGAAAAGACAGATGTGAACAGGAAGGGGAAGGACAATGAGGAGTAGGCCATAAATCTTTTACCAAGAAAGCTTTCTAAGGAGTTGAGGGTTCCTAATGGTATCCCAACAGGAGCCATAGACTCCCGGGTTTTATTTTGATTGTGGTTTTTTAACATGACCCAATGCACCTCCCTCTGTTGTGGCTTAGGAAACTTACAGAATATGGCTATTCTGCAGAGGAGTTCTTACACTTATCTTAGAGGAAAAAGGCATCTATAAATTTAACAAATAAGTAAAGTCTCTTTTTCAAAAAAATTTTTTTATTTTATGTATATGAGTGTTTGTCTGCTGATATATATGTTCACCACATGTATGCAGTGACCAGAGGCCTAAAGAAGGTGATATGTTCTCTGGAACTAGAGTTCCAGACCAATTGCGAGCTACTACGTAGTATCTGGGAACCAAGCCTGGGTCCTCAGCAAGAGCAGAGAGTCCTCTTCAGTACTGATCCATCCCTCTAGCCCCTCTTCCTCTTCTTATCTTTTTGAAGCAGAGACTCATACAAGCCAAGCTGGCCTCAAACTTCCTATGTAGCTGAAGGTGACCTTGAACCTCTGAACTCACGATCCACTAGCATCCATCTTGCCAATGCTTGGCTTGCAGGCATGAACCATCACGCTCCTACCCTCCCCTTTTCATTTGAGTGTGATAGGACAGACAACACCGCTAGCCAGACTGCACTGTGCAATCCTAGCAACAGTTGAACCGATGTTACATTCATGTGTCTTAGGCCCATCAAACTTAAGGTCAGATCTAGTTATTGTTCTTAAGACTCAGCTGACTTGACACTACTAATCCTGTTTCTACAACAGTAGAACTGGACTTGTGAGAATTGCTATCCCAGAGTAACCCAGAGCCATGCTTCTAGCCTATTTTCTGCTCCATCAATTCTCTGCAGCATCTGAAACACCACTAATTTGAGGCCATCTGATTAGGTTTCTGAATAAGGGCCTAGTCAGGGAGACACTGAAACAGATTGAGTGCGTTAGGGGGGTGCCCAGTCTAACCCTGTGTGTGGAGGTACAGCACCCGCTCCGTACCAACCACAATCAGGAGAAACCCCCAAATACCACCTTGCTTTCTACTGAGCCCCTGACACATAAACTCTCACACATCACATAGGGCTGAAGGACTATCAGGGGAGTGACTGAGTTACCCTACTCCCACCAGCACTGATCTGTGTGGATGTATGTATATTTTGTGTTCCGCAGTACATAAACATACATCTTGAGGGAATTGAGTTTCGGGGAGCAGGCTTTCTTGTGTGCTTTAGTACACCAGGTAATCACAATCTCTGCAGGAAGGTAAATGAACAAGCACCAGAACCAGGTTTTATAATCTTCCCGGGGACAATCTTACATGCTCTCAAATAATCAGCCAGTAATAGTCAGCGCAGAGCAATAGCTGTGTCTTGGGATGAAGGTATGTTAGACAAGTAAGCAGACATGCCCTCTTTGGCATAGGACTTGCAGACTGAAATCTGAAACATTTCTCACTAGCCTTCAGTGTCCTGGTTCTGCAGTCTTCAGTCTTCAGTCTGAGGAGTTAGAGCGCTTACTTCATGTCCCTGTGGTAGTGGTGGCTGATTTGCATATGTTTCTGTTCTGAATTCTCTCGTTTATTTTGTAACTCCTAATTAGGGCGGAAGTGGTTGGGTTGCTCTCTCAAGAGTCAGATCTCTTGCGAAAAGCAGGAAAGAAGGAAGTGCTGGATATTATTCCTCACACCCCAGTCACTGAGCAGGCCTCTGCTTTCCACGTGGGCTGGGATCAAAATATAACTTTCTTATGCTTTTTGGCGAAATAAGTTTAAAAGAAGTTCATCAAGGAGGTACCTAGTTACAATGAATTCATACACACACACACACACACACACACACACACACACACACATGCCAAGTTCTTTTTTTTTTTTTTTTTAATTTTTGTTTGTTTGTTTGTTTGTTTACAGACAGGATTTCTCTGTGTAGCCCCGGCTGTCCTAGAACTCACTCTGTAGAGCAGGCTGGCCTCGAACTCAGAAATCCACCTGTCTGTGCCTCCCAAGTTCTGGGATTAAAGGCATGCGCCACCACTGCCCAGCACCAGTTCCTATCATACACAGAGCCATGTTTCTTCCTACCTCCTTTGCTAGGAATTTGGAGACTCAATAAAAATCAGAAGTTAGTGTCTCTTAGTGTTTCCTAGGACAGAGTAGAGAAGTCCCAAAAGGAACCAGGGAGGGCTTATAGAAAAGCCACATTAAATTTAAAATATGCTATTTGAAAAGTAAGAAATGTAGTTTTGTCTGATTTTAGAGGAAAATACTCACTAGACAGGCGGTTGGTACCTGCCCCGTCTGCTATAGGCCACAGACCCTTGATCTTCCTAAAACTATAAGAAGTGCACTATGTGGTCGAAATTTACCACAGAGCCTTCTTCAACATTCCCAAAAGACGGGTTTTATTAAGTAATGAGAGATGTAGGCAACTTCATAAAACACATAAGAAAAATTAAGATAACTTGAAATTGAATATATTTTTAGCATAAATATTTTTATTAATTCTTTGTGAATACCACACAATATATTTTGATTATGTTCACACCAGCCTCTCCACTTACCTCTTCTTTCCAGATCTACCTTCACATCCCTACCACCCCAACTTTGTGTCCTTTTTATTCTTTCTTTAAATAATACGTCAAATCCAATTTACTCTCCATGTACTCCTAGGTGGGCACATCCACTGGAGCATGGTCAACCTACAGAGAGCCACACCCTTAAAGAAAACTATTTTTCCCTCCCAGACAACATCAACTGAACTCATCTCAGTAAGTAAGCATAGGATTTTTATATTCTGGAAATGAAAGAAAGAAAGAAAGAAAGAAAGAAAGAAAGAAAGAAAGAAAGAAAGAAAGAAAGTTATACCTGGCATGTTTCAAGGAACATAATGACCTTCAGTTCCATCTTTTTTTTTTTTTTTTTTTTTTTTTTTTTTGCATGAAATGGTGGCCTTCTGCTCCACTTATGCCCCTTGGGGTGGCACTTTCTTTATGTCTCATCCTTTGTTAGGGCTTGGTGGTTTCCATAGCTTCCCTGTTGGGAGTAGGGCTGCAGTAAGCATGGGCATGCAAGGATCCTTTGATGTGCTGATTTTGTTTCCTTTGGCTACAGACCTCCAAGTGGGCAGCTGGATCATAGAAAGCCATACTCTCGACACACAATGATCGCATGTATATGGAGCAATCTCCACCAAAACCAAATGTTTACCTATGAAGGCACAGACTCCTTATAAAAGCTTAAGTAAGCAGGAGGTCTTAGTGTAATGGCTAAGTTATTCTGTGGGAACTGAAGACAATAAGACTATCGAGCCAACCTTTTTATTTTTTCTTTAGGCCATTAATCTTCTGAGATTAACAACTGTTTAAAGTTACCCTGCAAAGAGCAAACAGACACGGAAAATCAGAATACGCTCAGCTCAACCTCATTCCACTGGGAATATCATCCCACCACCACAAGGCATATAGTCCCCTGCAAAGACAATGGGTTGTGCAAGGATCAGATTGCAACTGTAGCGGTACAGCCTATGTCTGCTAACATCCCTGGAAGAAATACTCCAGTCCATGCACTAGTGTATCTACCACAGTCACCTTAAAGTGGACACCATGACAGTTCTAGCCTTGGAACTCAAGCTTCCTGGAGAAGGTTCACTGGAAATGCAAGGACTGTTGTGAAAGTTGCTGGTATCAAAACAGTCACTTATGCCAAACCCTAACAAAATGGAACCAGCTGACCATGATGGAAGGACCCTGCCTAGAACTACTCCTAAGTACCTCTGTATTACAGGTAAAGGCTGTCTAATAATAAAGAGAGCCGCTCTAATTCCTGCAACGAGTCCTTGTAACCAATGGTGTTTGTTTCAAGACAACTTCTATGGATTCTCCTTGTTTCGTTTTAAATGCTTTCCCCAACTTCTTTGGATGCACTTTTGGCCTGCTATAGTATGCTGAGTCCATATTCCTATCTCCTGGTATTTACCAGTAAATCCATGCTAAAATCAGTGATATTTGCAGTGATATTGTAGTAGTACAGCCTATGTCTGCTAACATCCCTGGAAGAAATACTCCAGGCCATCCCTAACAAAACCACTAGTGGTAGCAAAAAAGTGGGGTTCTTCCATAGAGTTCTTTTCTCTCTTTCAGATAATGTTGGCTATTTTCGCTGAACCCCTGAGAAGTGACAGACCTGAGTAAACAGGTGAGAGGAGGAGACGGGAGGGTGACACTGTCGTCCAGGATGATGACCTCATTGAGACTTGCCATTTGGCTGCCAAGTTGGACACACCCATAAGGAAGCTGGAGACAAAAAAGGAGATGGCCATTGGGTGGATGTTGCATTGCAATTAAAACTGTCATCTCCCGGGAAGGGCCAGGTGGCACTGCAGCTGAAAGTCCGGTTTTCAGAAAGGAACCTTGAATTTCCTGGACACATCTCCCCTAGTGGAATGGACTGACGCCACGCTGCACTGAGGGAGTCCAACAGGCAGCTCAACGCTTCACCCAAGGAACAGCTCTTTGCCAGATGTGCTTTGAGAATGAGGCACATAGGTCTTCCTGCAGACACTTTGTGTAGGCATACTGTGGACACAGTCCAGATGTGTGGAAGGCTGGGTTTGCTTCACACAGGGACCTCTTTGTGTGTTCTCACTGGAGGGAGTGGAAACACTCAGGAAAGACCCCCTCAGAGAGAAGGAAGGGGGCCTGGACATTTCAACACTGGATTCCCCTTGTCCTAGGTGGATACTGTTGCTGTCTGCATTTGAGACCAATCCAAATGGCCTCTTTGAAGTTTCTTTTCAAGCCCATTCAAACGCAATTGAAAATAGTCAGAACATTAAGTCTAAAAAAGAAAAGTATCCAAGGGAATATGGAGGCAAGATACTAAACCCATCATTTTACAGAGTTCTATTCAAACCATACAGGGGAAATACTGATGAAAAAATTACGAAGAAGCTCCAGGGACATCAAGACAAAGAACAAGACTGGTTGGTGTGGAAAGAAAACAATGACATCAGCTTTACAATTTGGAAAGGCAACCCAGCAAGCAGAGGTGTGTGTGTGTGTGTGTGTGTGTGTGTGTGTGTGTGTGTGTGCCCTAGTCGAGGGCCTGCTTGGGAACACTAGTTATGGGCTAAAAATATGACCTCATCCATTTGGTCAGCCTGGGGCTGTAGGATAATAGCATGGTACATGCTTTTTACCAGCCTTGCAAATCAATGGTATCTGTAGCTGCTGAGCTCCTCTCAGCAGCAATGCATTTCTTCTTGTGTTATCTGACTGCCTATTTGCATTTATTTTATTTTGGATTGACAAGCTATAGTTACATACACTAACAGGATACCATGTCATAATTCTCTCCGTGTGATCAGTCTGACATGATCAAAGCAAATAAATTATTATAGCTGCCACTTGACTTACCTAGAATTTTATGGTAAAGTATTGGAAATGTGTTCTTTTGGTTGTTTTGAGATTTCTCATATATTGCTTCTGACTATGGTCACCCTACTGTGTGACAGACATGGCAGACCTGAATACCTATTCCTTCTACCTATCTGAAAGGACCCACAAGTTCCTACATCCATCCTCTCTATCTCTGGTGTTAATTTTGTGAGATTCCATCTATAAGTAGGGTCATGTGGTGTTTTCTTTCTGTATTTACCTTACTTCATTTAGCCCAATATTCTCCAAATCCATCCATGTTGTCCCTTTCAAAACTGAATACTATTTCATGAGATGATCTAAATTCTTAACACATTTTAGACAACACAATATTGGTAAATATAGACTCATTGTTATGATGAGGTTCTCTAGAATTTAAGAATCTTGTATCATGAAGGATTTATTCTGTGGATAGTTCCTCCTACTTTCTCTCTCTAGTTCTTAGGACGACTGTTCTATTCCCTGATTTTATGAATGATTATTTTAGATATTTCATAACTGTAATCAGACAATGCTTGTCTTTCTGTGATTAGTTCATCCATAACTTTGCATCTGGCAAGATCACTTTCAAGTCTAAATACTATTCTATTCTCTCTGAGTATGTCTTTCTGTCTCCGTCTGTCTGTCTCGTGTCCCTGCCCGCCCCTCAGAGTGTGTTATAGATTCACCCATTTGCTCATGGGCATTTAGGTTGTTTTCTTATCTTGGGTGCTGCATCTAATGTTACCATGAACCTGGGAGTTTGGACATCTCTTTGAGATCATGATTTTAATTCTTTTGGACAATTACTAGGAGGTAGAATTGCTAGACAATTATAACTCTAGTCTTAGTTTCTTGAGGACCCACCACTGGTTTCCATAGCTGTAGCTTCATTTCAGTGTTACCTTTCATGCACAGTATGAGGGTTCCCATCTCTCCACATCCTCACCAGTGCTTGTTATCTTTTAGTGTTATTGATGCTGATGCTGGTGGTGGTCAGGATGGTGATGGCGGTGACAGCCATCTTAACATACACAAGGAATTAATTCTAAATTGTACCATTTATATTTCTTTAAAAGTTGTGATGGTTCAGAGTTGGACCATATTTTAATAGTTTTCAGAGAAAAGAAACGCTGTTCCAAAGTCAATATTCTACAATGAAAGTGAAAATGTGGAGACCACCATGTAAATTACATATTATGGAAACAAAAGATTAAAAATTTGAGTCACAAGGCTCAAGTTCAATCCCTGTCATTTAATTATGGTGTCTCATGTGGCAAGTTATGTGTATGTGTGGATGTGAATGTATGTTGTGTGTTGCAGGTACTTGAGAGTGGGTGTGGTGGGGGTGGGCACATGCATCACATGTGTAAAGGCCAGAGCAGGACAGAATCTTCTATTATCTACTGCATTGAAAAAGGGTCTCACTTGCCAGGAAGCCCACTGTTTTGGCTTAGCTGGCTGGCTAGCAAGCTCTCAGGACCTGCCTGTCTTGGCTCCCCACTGCTAGGGTAACAGCCACACAAAGCCATGCAATTTTTGCATGGATTGGACCTTAGTCTACACTGTTAAAGAACAAGTGATCTTAACCACTGTCTTAGGGTTTCTATTCCTACACAAACATCATATCCAAGTAACAAGTTCGGGAGGAAGGGGTTTATTCAGCTTACACTTTCCTCCTTGCTATTGATCACCAAAGGAAGTCAGGACAGGAACTCAAGCAGGTCAGGAAGCAGGAGCTGATGCAGAGGCCATGGAGGGATGTTACTTACTGGTTTGCTTCCCCTGGCTTGCTCAGCCTGCTCTCTTATAGAACCCAAGACTACCAGTCCAGGGATGGCACCACCCACAAGGGGCCTTCCCTGCCTTTATCACTAGTTGACCCATAGCTGGATCTCATTGAGGCACTTCTCCAACTGAAGCTCCTTTCTCTGTGATAACTCCAGCCTGTGCCAAGTTGATACACAAAACCAGCCAGTGCAACCACTAAGCTTTCTTCCCAGCCCCAAAGAGTCACAATTTCACTGTTCCTCTGTCATAGACAGATTGCAAGAATTAGATAACATATATAAAATGTTTTTGGAAACTATAAGATGTTATAAATGTAGAAGAAAATATGGACATGATAGCTAATATTTGACATGCTAAAGTGAATCACATTTGGCTTTGTAATAAAATACAAAATTTGTTCAGTTTTCTAGAGACTATAAGTGAACTAAGTTCAGGGAAACCCATCTCAAAATTATAATTATGTCAGTCTAAAACATTTGTCCTAATACAAATGAAAACCAAGATGAATAGAGTATGGGATAAGTGGCTCCCTGTAACGATTATATATTGAGAACCTTCTAGGTGTATTATGTGGCTCAAGGGGATGAGAATTAGAAGGGGAAAGATGTGCAAAGAAGAAGATGGTAAATGGAAATCATACACACATTATTAGGTCAGTGTGGTAGTTTGAACAAGCCTGGCCTATATACGCTTATATATATATATATATATATATATATATATATATATATATATATATATAATGCTTGCACTCCCCAATCAGTAGAACTGTTTGGGAAGGACTAGGAGGTGTGGTCTTAGGAAGTGTATATCACTGCCACTGTGGGGTGGGAGTACACCTTATTGGAGAAGGTGTATTACTGGGGGGGGGGGTTGGCCGTGAGGTTACAAAAGCCTGTGCCATTCCCAGTTAGCTTTCTTTCTCAGCCTCATGGTTGTTGTCTCAAGCTATAAGCCCACCACTACTGCTCCAGCACCATGCCTGTGTGCCTGCTGCCATGCTCTCTGCCACAATGGTCATAGACTCTACTACCCTCTGGAACTGTGAACTTCCAATATAAATGCTTTCTTTTATAGCATGCCTTGGTCATGGTGTCGCTTCACAGCAAGAGAAACGACAGAAAAGTAACTGATACAGCCAATAAACATGTAATGTGCCTTGTTCTCGACGGTATGAACACCAAACTTGACAGGAAGGACAGTGGTTGCTAGCCCTGAGAGTTTACCTAGAGTTCCAAATATGCAAAAATAAATAAATAAATAAATAAATAAATAAATAAATAAACCTGGCAGAGATCTTAGATGCCGTGTGACAGCCAATCACAGATCTCCACAACCTTCGATCTTTAGTCCAGATCTCTAGCATCATCTCTGGGTGCACATGCCTAATGTCTACATGAGATCCCCACCATGTGGCTCAAATATGCCCCAAACCTGAGGTCCTTATACTCCATCAAAAATTGCTTCTTGAGCTGCATCCCGTATGGTAGGGAGGAACAACCCTCACTTCCCTCCCTGCCCCTTTTGCCCTTCCCTCTCTCCAGTCATCTCTCACACCTTATCTCTACTCTCATAATAAATCCTAGATGCCAACACTTCTCATCATGCCCTCTCTGACCAAGCTGTCACCATCCTTTCCCAAATCCACACTCTAGTCCCCTACTTGTTCATGCACTGTTACTGCCCTTGTTGGAGAAAATGTTCTAAATACAGAGACGCAGTGATCATTTCAAAAACATGCATCGTCTCATGTTGTCCTCTGCTCAGACCTTCCAAAAGGCACACTATCCTTCCCTGAGTAGAATTCAAGTATTTTGCAAGTTTCTGATCTCATTGATGGGTTCTCCACATTGATTGCATTTTCCATCACACTGGTCTTGCTATTGCTTTAAAGCATCAAGCCCATGCTTGTCACTGGATGTTTGAAACTGTAGGGTTCTCCACTTAGCATGCTGTTTTGCCCATTTAGGTCCCTGTTCAATGGTTACCTTATTAACCTGACTTTCCCTGGCACTGTATCTCACATATAGCTTTACCATACCATGTTCAGTACTGAACCGAAGACCTCCACTCTCCTGGAGGTTCCAGTCTCATACAGAAAGAAGAGAATGAATGAAAACAGTTCAACAAATGGTATGTCAGAAACACTTATGGCAGGATGAGTACAAGAATTAACATGATTTCTATAAGTCAAAAAAGAATACACAGAGATGTTGATAGCTAAGCTCTGTCTTGGAAAATGGTGAGATTAAATGCCACACAACATATAAGAGCCATCAATGATCCACCCCAATGAATACCTGGAACCACAAATAGTCTAACTCTGTTTATATTCTTTTCCCTATACAGAAATACTAATGGTGAAATTTATCTTATTATCTATGTACAGAAGAGGCAGACAGTGGTAATCAACAATAAAGTAGAATAACTATTACAATATAGTTTAATAGAAATTTGTGCTCTGGAACCTTTGTCAAGTGAAATCCGATGAGGGAGGTATACCAAAGGCTTCTAATTAATTGATGTGCTCTGTCTTACTGGCACCCATAAAGGGAGTTACATCAGGAACCATTGCGAAGAGCAGCGGAGAAAGTTGTGCCTACAGGCACGGCCAATAGAATGTTAAAGGGAAAGAATTCCATTGGCACGGAAGATGAGCCCTAAGAGAAAGAAATCCACCAGGGTGTCACCTGGGCACCTGCTTTGTGGACTTGTGATAGTGACGCTTGCCAAGTTTAGGAGTGCAGTAACAAGGGCTCTGAGTGGAGATATGAATTGGGAGGGTGTGAGCGAGAGTCCTTGCAAAATAAACCTGGCACACGCAAATGAGGACTTAAGGAGAGATTAGTGGGAGGGGAGACTAGAAATCTCTGTGATGAGTGTAGGGAAACCACCTAGGGATGTTCATTACCTGAGCCAAGAGCAAGGGACCGTGGATGCTAATGGGTCTAAAGGGGATGCCGAAGGGGCAGTGGGGAGAAGCCACAGCTCAGCAACCAAGAAGCACTGCATTCCTTAACCTGACTCATGTCACCATTCCTGGGGCACTGTCGAAGGGAATGAAGGCATTCTTGACCCTTGTTGGAGTCTCCTGTTAGCAGAAGTCAGCAAGAGAGCAGGAAAGCTTCCATATTATCACGGCCTGTGACAAGGAGCCCTTCTGGACACAGAGTGGGGTGGGATGACAGACTGAATGGGCAACAAAATAGTCAGTTCTCCACTTTTGTCCTCTGGCATCTGGAGGAGGGGGGAGGAGATGAAAAAGGAGGGGGCGGACAGGGCAGAAGGAGGAGGAAGAGGAGAAGTAGGAGAAGGTGAAGGAGGAAGAGGAGAAGGAGGAGAGGAGAAGAGAAAGACAGACGACAAAGAAGACAACTATGACCTCAACACAGGGAACACAGGAGCCTCTCAGGGCTCTGTTCTCTGGGGATAAACTCCGCCTCACTCCTACCTGAAACACAGAGTATGAATTGTTTATGATCGTCATACTAGGTATA
This sequence comes from Apodemus agrarius, assembly GCA_964023405.1. Classification (NCBI taxonomy): domain Eukaryota; kingdom Metazoa; phylum Chordata; class Mammalia; order Rodentia; family Muridae; genus Apodemus; species Apodemus agrarius. Next base: position 21,305,077 of record OZ030019.1, read on the forward strand.
AGATGATACATCCCCACGCATGTCTTGCTAGCAGTCCACTTTCCCCTGCAGTAATATGTGATAAACTGAACTTAGTGCAGTCCATCACTACTCTTTTGCGTTACTGCATCTCCCTTGTTCATATTTCATAAAGGATTATTGTGCACCCACTCATGAGAGAGATTGATTGTATGTCCTGGCCACCATATCTTATGACTGGTCTAACATATTCATTTTTATCATTATCATTCACTACTTAGGTATTTAGTTCATTTGTATTTTACAAAATTGTGAGTAGGTTTGAATTCACATGTAATTGTCTTTTTACTGGTGTCCCAGTTGATACATTCCCTCTCTACCCACTTCCTGCTGAAGTGTTCCTTACTAGTTAACATTGTCCTCTGTTTGCTTGCTGATTTCTAAGTTACCTTACTTTTCCCTTTGGGGTTACAATAGGCTCCTTTCCATCTTAGACTGCAGCTGTTCTCAACCTGTGGGTTGTGACTCCTTTTGGGGGTGTGTGTCACATATCGGCTATCCTACAGATCAGATATTTACATTTCAATTCAAAACAGTAACAAATTTATAGTTACAGAGTAGCAACAACAATAATTTATGGTTGGAGGCCACCACAACATGAGGTGGTGTATTAAAGGGTATTAAAGGGTCACAGCATTAGGAAGGTTGAGAACCGCTGGTCTTTGAGCATTGATATAATTGCCCCCCTTCCTTTTTTCTGATGTTGTTTGTAATGCTCCGATCCTGTTTTTTAAGCCACTTACATGGCCACAGTCATGCATTCCTATCCCTGTGTCTAATTTAAACTCCAACAGACACTTACATTACTGTTCTGTGCAGTCAGCATTTATTTACATCGCCATATATTTTCCCATTATATTATTTCTCATTTCCTCCAGTGTTTCCATGTTTGCATCTGGAACCACTTTCTTCAGGGCCCGAGGAGCTGGCTCACAGCTCCTTAGTGTGGCCTGTTTTTGACTAATTCTTTTGCTGTTTTTGACTCAAAACATATAGTTTACTTTAATTCTTTTTTTATATTTATTTGTTTAGCATGTATATGTGTGACTAAATATGTATATGTGCATGTCAATGTATATGTGTATATGTGCATATGTGTATATGCATGTGGATATGTATATCTGTATGTACCTGTATCTATAGATGTGTGTGTGTATATATATATATGTGTGTGTGTGTGTGTGTGTGTGTGTGTGTGTGCGCGTGCGCGCGCGTATGTATATGGGTATATGTATATATGTACATAGATGTGAGTATATGCATATGTGCTTATGTGTACATGTATATGTGTATGTGTGTGTGTGTGCATGTGCCACAGCACAGGTGTAAAAGTCAAGAGACAACATACTGGAGTTCTCACTTCCTCCATGTGGGTTCAGAGACTCAAATCCAGGTCTTGCAGCTCAAGGCCAAGCACCTTCTCAGTCTGAGCCACGCCCCGAGTCCATACCTTCACTATTGAAGGATGTGTTGTTGGGTGTAACATCCTAGGATTAACATTATTTTCCTTCAGACTTGAAAGAGTAGTGTTCATTCAGTTTCTAGCTTTCAAACTTCTGATGGGATGAAGTTTCCAGTGTTGTTTCTTGTTTCCTTAAAGGCAACAAGCCTGGTAAGAGCAGAGCCCTGTGTTCAATTCTCAGTCTTACACATAAATACATTTCTTAAAATGCAATAATCATGAAAAAGTCAAATAAATTGGCTTCCCCTCTCACCAAATACTTAAAAATGTTTGCTAAGCTTCAGTCTAATTTTCTTTTTTTGTGTTTATCTTGTTCGAGATTTGATAAATCTTGCACTTATAAAATATTCACCTAGCACTTTTTCATAGACTTGTCTAACCCATTAAAATCCTACACATGAAACCTCCATTTTGTCCTTACCTCTCAATCTTCTCAAACAGAATAACCATAATCTTGCTATTGGCTCTTGCCTGAGACTACCTGTGTAATGATCATCTGAGGGTCTACACCTGCTGCCTGGTTTCTCTGTTGTTCTCAGCCATCATTGTTTGTTTGCATGATGAGTTATTTCTATGTAACCCCCCATATGGTGCACCAAGGCTCCATAGTCACTCTAGTTGATGCTTCCTTCCCCCTGACAATCTACCTCTTTCCCCCATGAGACCTTTGGGGCTGTTTGGCTTTGTCGTGAGGTTGATAGTGACTTTCCCTCTGGCATGAGACTATTTGAAAGTTGATGCTTTCTAGCATCTTCCATCATTGTTCATCAGTATCCCATATGGCACCAGCAGTCAGAACACATCTGTCTTAGGAAGCCAAGGGTTCACTGATGGCCCTAGGAACTTCCATTTTGGCATACAAATTCTGCCTAATTGTCAGAACTGTGCTTCTTTTTCCTTAATAGATGGTTTCTCCTTGGGCAAGTCTAATCCTTTGGCTTTGCCCAGAATCGACAAATGCCCTGAGAGAGAAAAACAAAACTGTCTAAACAACATCAGCTACTATCAGAAACATATTCATCTTCCCAGTATATTGAGTCTTGTTTCTGCGATTCCTGTGATCATTACTCTTGATTGATATCATATAGGATCAAATAGGTGATACTCCTCTGGGCATGCCTTAAATGGTGCTTCTGAAGAGGTTTAAATGGGGAAGGAAGACCCACCCTGATTGTGAGTGGCACCATCCCATGGGCTGAGGCCCCAAAGTGAACAAGAACAAAAGATTAACTCAAGCATGGCTATCCATCTCCTTCTTCTTTCTTATTGTATGTGGAGTGGGGCCACTGCTTCTGCTCCAGCCACCACAGCTTGAGCCACGTTCACTGCTGTGCTTCTCCAGCTATGATGAACTGTACCCTCAAACCACGGGCCAAAGGAGACCCTTCCCTCATTAACCCGCTTCAGCCAAATAGTTTAACACTGCAAGGAGAAAGATAATTAATACATACCATTAGAAATAGGAAGCATTGATGATTTATCCAAATTTGCATTTCAGTGAAGGCATTAGCCTACAGAAACCCACTCTATTCAGCTGGGAAGCAGAGACGCTGCTAATTTAATTTTATAGACATTTCATGGTTTACTTTGGACTCACTGGTGTGTAACTTTCTCGCTGCTACAAGTTCTGATTCATCATTTGTCATATGTTTTAAACAGACATTAAACCAGAACATCTGAATGCTGAAATCAAGATTCATCATGACAAGCATTAAATCACTGAGGACTGCTACACCAATAGACAAATGAGCAGACCATAATAGAATGTCCAGAAATAAACCCACAGAGATAGCCACATTTAATGGATGATCAAGTGAGCATTTCAAAATGAACTATTAATAAATAGTGCTAGGATAACTTTAAAAGAACTGAAGAAAAAATAAACCATTTTCTATGCCTTTCATATTTTATATTAAAATAAATTATAGATTCATACATATGCATATAGAAATAATACAATAAAATATTAGAACAAATAAGGATATATGTATGTGTATGCACATATAGGATGAGAAATTACTGTATAAAAATCTGGATTGAATAAGAAAACAAAAAAAAAAAAGCATTTGTACACTTGAAATAAATCACCTAAGGATCATGACAACGAGAGTCAGAACAACATAAAAACTGACCTATAACTCATACTAACCCAAGAGTTGATTTTCTTTGTATAAGAAGGAATTCTACAAATTAACATGACCAACGCCAGCAGCTTGTCTTAGTTCATGTATGGCTGCCGTGATAAAGTTCTCAACCTGTGTCTTTCTCCCTGTCTCTGTTGACAGGAACCAGTACAGTGGGACCAGAAAGAGGCTGGAGAAGGTTTAAAAGTGACAATCAGTAGAATTTTGTCTTTAGATCATTAACTGGAGAGAGAGAGTGTAGGTTATTTTCTTCAATTATTTCCCATTTGTTTGCAAATGGGGGAGAATATTACAGAATATTCGGAAGAATCCTCTTCCCTGCCCCCCCTCACTCGTGTGTGTGTGTGTGTGTGTGTGTGTGTGTGTGTGTGTGTGTGTGTGTTCCAAATCAGGTTGATCTCAGACTCACAATCCTCCAATCTCAGCCTTCCAAGCACTAGATGGCTATTTTGTACCACCACACCTGGCATAAACATTTTTCTAGTATGACCATTTAAGAGATTCGCCACTGAGTCATTTAAAACAAAAGGCAGTATGTTAGGGTACTTCTACGTCTCCTTCCAAGTGTTTGATAACAGCTCATGAGAAATTATTAAAGCGCTGTCATTCTCCCCAAACAGCCTGCTGCTCTTCTGCCGAGAGACAGACGAAGCTTCTGTTCAGACCATCGGTTTATTGAGGCCGCACATACAAAGGGATCTTTGTACCATCCAGACATGCCCATAGTAAAAGAAAGGCCAACGCTGTTATCACAAAGCACAGTTCAACATTTTTACCACTATGTCGGCCAAGCCACTTTTCAATTATTTATGGAAATTACTCAAGGAAATTGGAAATGAGAGGGGGGTGGCAGTGAGGGGGAAGAAATAATAGGTGTCATTTCATAGGCACCATTCACAGTCCAGTTCATAAGGGAAGGCATACCATAAAAAGAATCAGCCGGAGCATCTGAAGGGCTGTGATTTAGAGCTTGTCTCTCTCTCTCTCAGAAAGAACACGGAAGAACATAATTGGAAAAGAGGGTCGGGAAGATGTGGGGGGATGGGGTTAGAAAGCATGATAATCCTGAATTTTCTATCACAAACTTGCCAAAATTCACCATTCTTAGTCCCTGGTGCAGGAACAGCTGCAGGCAGGTGAGGGTCTGGCCCCTGAGCTCTTGAGCTTCGCATCACTATTAGGTAATACCCATGCTGCTGCTAAGAGTATAAGCCACTTCATATACTGTGCCTCGGCATAGCCATGTATACGATAAACGAATAATAAATAAACGTTAACAAGACTGAAGAATAATTGCATTTGCAATCGCACTAAAAAGAATTAATAATTCAAGAATGTACTTCACAAAAGAGGCAAAATACCAGTTCACTGAAATAAAGACCAATTTATTATAAAAATATTAAAGCTCCGAGGACAGTGAGATGGGTCAGCGGGAAAGGGAGCTTGCTGCTAATTCTGAAGGCGTGAGTTCAATCCCAGAGTCCTAATGGTGAAAGCTCAGAACTGACTACACTTTGGGTCCATCACATGTATGTGTACATAGGTGCACATAATAAATAAAGAAATAAACGTATAAATAAATGCAACACTGTTTAACTAAAGATACAACTGGAAGTAGAGATATGTCTCGTTGGTTAAGAGTCCTTAAAGCTCTTAACTTAAAGACCCATGTTCGGTTCCTGGTATCCATGTCAGGTGGCTCAAATGAGCCTGTAACTTCAGCTGCAGGGCATCTGACATCTTCTTCTGATCTCCGTGTGTACCCACCCACACATCTCACCACAGTACACATAGGTAAACATGAACGCACCTATTTTCTTAACTTAAAAAAAAAAAACATACAAAAAGTGGGAAAACATCCTATGTCCTAGAATTTGAAAGCTTTATACTGTTGAGGAGTCCATGCCTGTAGATAGTTGAAAGCCATCTACAAATTCAGTACAATTACTATAGAAAATTTCAGTATAATTTCTGCAGAAATAGAAAAAGGCAACCCACTCTGAAATCTTAAGGGACTCCGAATAACCAAAGTAGTATTTCAAACGAATCAGGCTGAATATTACACATTCCTTGATGTCAAAACTGACTCTGAAACTTCAACACTAGAGCTCTTTGATAGTGGCTCAAAGGCACACAGACACACATGCCGGCAGGATTAACAGTCAGCTTCTTCATGCAGAGTCCAACAGTTTTTGACAAGGATCACTCAGGAGAGAAAAACAGCCTCCTCAAGAACTGTGTCTGAAAAAACGAATACCAATATGCAAAAGAATGGAGTTAAGCCTCACCTCATCCCTCCTGTGAAAGCCATCTTAGACACACTACACCTAAGTGCTAACGCTCTAAAAACCTTAGGAAGAAAGCAAGCTTGCTCCTAAGCCCAGGCCTGGAAGAAGATAAACGGCCAGAAGCCCCTATGGACAAACACAGATGGATCCACAGAGCAACAAGTGGGCTATATACTGTGATCAGAAACACTCGGAAGGAAAAGTTCCTTATTCAAAGCAAAAAGAATCGTTGGCACGGGGCAGCCACAAAGTCTACAGACAAAAGGACTGCTAAAATCCCAAAATTGTAAGAATTACTCAAAAGGTGGGTGTAGGGCTCAGTCCTAGAGCAACTGACTTAACTCGCACAAAGTCGGTGGTTAGATCTCAGCACATAAGCTAGATTGGGCGTTGAGAGGGGGACATGCCTGTAATCGTCAGCAGTCAAAAGGTGGAGACAGGAAGCAAGAAGAGCAAGAATTGAAGGCTATCCTTGACTGTAGCGCAAGTGCAAAGCTACCCTGGGCGACAGGAAACCCTGCCTCAAAAGGTGGGGGGGGGGGCGCAGGAAGAAGAGAAAAAAGGGGGATGTGCAAATCTTGAAGTCTGTGGCCCGAAGTGGTGGGAAGGCCCACAGCGGTAACTGAAACGGAGTTCTAGTGGAGAGAAAGATGCTAAACCACACGACCGGAACCTTGACTTCCTTTTAACTCTAAGTGCTTGTCAATTCCTTAAAGACCATCTGCTTTGTCAGAGCGTCTACCATTGCCTCTATTTCCACTAAACAGAGCGGAGGCCAGAGGATCATAAGCTCCTGTCTCAGCCTTTGAAACAGCAGGGACTGGAGCTCTGTACCAGCCAGGGCTGGTCAGGTTGAAAAATGTATCAAATTTCAAAGAGACCCAGAATGGAAGAAAGGTAATAAATAGTATTAGATCCACTTTATTGATTGATTGATTGGCTGATTGATTGATTGATTGATTGATTGATTGGCATAAGCACCGGCAGGGTAGGAAGCAGCAGTGGAAGAGCGGGCCCAGAGCACCTTCATCACCTGTGACCTTCAGTCCGCAAAGTCACACAGCGTCCCTCGGCCTTGGCTCATTCACTACAAATCCTTTATTATATTATGATACTTTATGTTTTTCTAAATGGGGTATACCGAATTCTAAGCCAGCTTCAGACACATACATACTACAAGCGACTAATGTTTGCGGTCCCCCCCTCCCCGCCCCAGGATTTGTTTCGTTTGCAATTTGAAGAACGGACTGTTTCTGTTAGCCTTCTCTGTGCCACTGCGCATGCCCTCAGGCAGTGTACCCAGGGGTAAACACTTCGACAACTCCTTTTTCCTTCTATAGAATAAACGAGGAAATGACCAGAAGGCCTTGGAGTAGTGTCTGGGAACAGGACACATGTCATCTCTGAATTTGGTGACACTGTGAACAAAGTCACAGCTTCATTTTATCTGATCCACATGTGGAAAAGGAAGTCGGGGGGAGGAGGTGGCATATCTCCTGCTCACGTTCCTAAGATGTGGAGCTGAGATAGTCCACAGAGTAAAGACTTTAGGAATCTCCAAGGAAAAACACCGAGCAAACGGGCGGCAGGGGAAGTCCCTCAGTTTGTCCTTTGTCCAGTCTGTTCTAATCCCAGGAGAGGAACAAGATGGGTTCTGTGGTGGAAACACAAACAATCCTTGAGTGTCAGGAGTTTGAACGGGGCGCGGGCGCTCAAGACGTCAGCAAAACCAGAGAAGCTGGTTCGAGAAGCTGTGGAAATCACAGCATCTCAGCCCGTTACCACCTCAGGCACCTTCTTAGGCCTCATCACCACACACTCTCTTTAGGGTGGATAGCTCAGATCTTTGTGTTTTCGGGAGAGGGTGCTATGTGTGGACTTGTGCTCTCATTCATATAGAGACCAGAGATCAATATTAGGTGCCTTTTGACCTTTTGAATCAGAATCTCTCCTTGAACCTGGAGCTTGACTATACCAGGGTAGCCAAACCAGCCCTTAGGATCATCTTGCCTCTGGTTCCTCAGAATTGGGATCACAGATATCTCCTGCCATGCCTGGCTTTCTCCATTCTGCTAGGGATCCAAACTCAAGGCCTAATGGTTATGTGCTAAGTGCCTTACTGCCTGAGCCCCCTAAATAAAGCCAACAAAAGACTCATCTACAACAGTCACCTATGTACCTGAATATAGCAATAAGAACGTTTGGACTAGCATTCTGGCCTATGCTTGGAATCTAAACCATTGTTTCTAACACTTACAGTTTTAGACCTCATGCTAGCTTCTCTTTCTTCATCTGAGTATCAGCTAGCATCCGCTCACGCAGAGCCCCGTCTTTCAAGAAAGAGGGAGGACATGAGCGAGTGATCGCCTCCTTTGTCGCTTCTACCCAGCAGAGGCATTGCATTTACACATTGGTTGCTTTACTGACGGTGTTGCCGCTGTATCTGGAGATGCTCAGAGGGAAAGCGTTCTTCTCCCTTATTGATAGGAAACAGAGATAAAGTTCTGATCTGCCTTTACCAAATTTCATCTGCTAGCTGGAACTGGAAAGACCCTTACCTTCTGCAACAGGTGTCTTCAAGCGTAGACAGCTCTCCCCTGTGTGTGTGTGTATGGTGTGTGGTGTTGGGGTACACACCTAGGAATCACACTGAGGATACACATCTTAGGAAGATGCTCTACCACTCAGTTGGACCCCTAGCCCCTTTTTATTTTTGTACTTTTGAGACGGGATCTTATCAAAGTGTCCAGACTAGACTTGAGCTCTGCAGACCTTGAGCTTTGCCATTTTCCTACCTAGAAAGAAACCCAATACGAAATATGAGTCTGTGGGATCAAGTCCCAATACCACATGCACAGATTCACTTCCCCCCCCCCAAATACCCACACAGAAACACACACACAAAAGTGGCTACTAAGCCACTGTCCTTAAACTTCTGACCACCTTTTAACAGGATCACACAAAGGCTGGCAGTATCTCTATCCTCTGTCCATCCATAGGTAGTCAACTCAGTCTTTAACAGAAAACATTATCACGATTTAAACTTAAAATGAGGAGTTTGCCAAGGTGCTCTGTAGGCTTGCCATCAGAACCCTGGGTTTGATGACGGGTAAGAGGCTACCTCCGTGAGTTAAGGCCTATGATGGTATTGGGTTGGTGAGGAAGCAGCGAGAATGTCAGCCATGTGTATGCCCTTTATGGAAGTTCGCTGTGGATTTTGTTGTGGTTGTGGTGGTGGTTGTTGTGGTGGTGGTTGTTTGTTGTTTATACCTAGTTTGTTATCACAGTGAGCCTCACAGTCCTGGAGACATAACATTAGGACACTGATGACCTATCTCCATCAGAGCAGTTGACCTTTCAAGGGAATTCCACAGACTGTCCTATTGCTCTCTAAGCCCCGCTTTTAGAAGGGAGTTTGAGTTTCTGCAGCTATGCCATACTCTCTCAGTCAGAGATGATTTTAGGGACAGAGACAAATGAAATATAATTAGAACTAGAGTGTGGGGGCGGTGGCGTCTGTGTATGTGGTGTATGCCCACCTGTGTATGTGGTATATACATACATGGGAACGTGTCCATGGGGGCTTGAGGAAGGCTTCGGGCATCCTGCTGGATCCTCCTTTGCTCTCTTCCCTGGAGACAAGGTCTTTCACTGAGCCTGGAGCTAGTCTGGTGGACAGAAAGCCCCTGTGGTAATTTTGTCTGTACCCCACGCAGCACTGGCGTTGCAGGCTTGCGAAGTGCCACATTTGGCTTTATTGACAGTCCTGAGATCATGACTAAGGCTTTCCTGCTTGTGCAGCCAAGACTCTTCCCCATGGTACCATCTCCCCAGCCCCATAGCTATCCCTTTATCACTTCTGTTTCTTCTCTCACCTTAAAACAAAGACAAATGAAAAAACTGGACCCAGGTTCTCCTATTGTCATTCATTTGTCAAGAGCCTATGAGATCCCTATTCTATACTACATGCTGCGGTGAGGACAGCTTACGTGGGAGAGCATAATGGAGACTGACGGCTAATGCTGTCCCTGCTGCAGCTGCTGTGTGTGTGTGTGTGTGTGTGAGAGAGAGAGAGAGAGAGAGAGAGAGAGAGAGAGAGAGAGAGAGAAAATGTGTGTGTGTTAAGTGTGGGAGAGAGAGTCAGAGACAAAGAATATGTGTGTGTGAGAGAGACAGAGAATGTGTGTGTGTGTGTGTGTGTGTGTGTGTGTGTGTGTGTGTGAAAGGCAGACAGACAGACAGAGACAGAGAGTGTGTCTAAGTGTCCAAGAGTGAGCTTCTGATCCTCCCACCTCCATCTCCCAGGTCCTGGAGTTACAGAGACGTGCCACCATGTATCTTAATAACTGTTCTATTGCTGTGCAGAGACATCATAACCAGGGCAATTTAGAGAAGAAAGCATTTAGTGGGAGATTGCGTACAGTTTCTGTGATTAAGCATTCAAATATATGAGACTGGGGGGGGGGACATTCTCATTCAAACCGAGACATCATGTTTGGATTATGCAGTGCTGGGGCTCGAACCTAAAGCTTTCTACAAGTTATTCTACCATCTGAGCTAAATCACCAGCTCTCGACCCTTGCGGTGATAGAGAAAGGGGGTAGAGATGATGTGGTATATTGGAAACAACCTAAAGAATAGGAAAGCAGGGGAGGGAGGATGGGATGGGCGGGTTGTAGAGGGGGGACTGGGATGGGGGACAACATTTGAAATATAAATAAATAAAATAACCAAAAAAAAAAGAAAGAAAGAAAGAAAGAAAGGCATATATAATGCGGACTTCCAAGAAGGAAAAGAAGCTGGTGAAGGCCCTGGGGAAGGACTACAATGGGATGACCAGAAGGACTGCAGCTCTAAGGCCAACCTGCAGAACAGCAACGTCACCATTCCCTGGACCATTTGGGAAAAGAAGAGATCTGGCCACCCTCATAGCCACAGGGTCAAAAATCTGCATTTTAAAATGATCCCCTTGGGCTGGGGGTGATGGCTCAGTGGTTGAGAGCATTGACTGTTCTTCAGGAGGTCCTGAGTTCAATTCCCAGCACTCACATGATAGCTCACAACCCTATGCAATGGGGTCTGATGCCCTCTTCTGGTGTGTCTGAAGAGAGCAATGGTGAATACATCTTTAAAAAAAAAAAAAAAGATTCCCAGGTGCAACTCACCTCATGTTCATAGACAGTGTCGAAAGCAGAGCACACACTGCAGTATCCTGGGGAGATTTGGAAAGCTCTGATGCCAAGGTGCCATTCTCCAAAGCGGGTGTGGCATGGACCGCAGCTTGAGCTTGGGGTTTTCTATCACCAGAAAGTTCTAGAACACAGCAACCTGTGAGGCCTATGGAGTAAGCCCCTGGCCTAGCACAGGCACTCAGGATCTGTTAGCTTTCCCGGAGCTTTCAGCAGCTGGCATAGCTGTCTTCCCTCCTACTTAGTGAACTAGAAGGGTTACACCTGTCTCCAGCAGGCCGAGGCCAAATTGGGAACCATCTGAAGAAATGAATTCAAGGAAAACTACTCTAGAGACCCAAGTCCCCTGTCATCCAGACTGCTAATAACTGGGCACCTTTGTGAGTTCGCTGGAGTCCTCTGGGTTCAACTACACCATGCTCAGCCTCCAAGTGTGTATGTGTGTGGGGGGATGGGGGGGACCAACCCTACAGTTCCAAGTGGGTTCCCTAAAAAGACAGGCCAATTTTCAGATTTTCTTGCAGGCTTGGGAAGACACTATGCCAGGGAAATCCCTCTTCAGAGGCAGTCTGGCCACATTCTTGGCTAATGAGCTTGGAACACAGTGTCCCTGCTTGGCATTAACAGGGAAGACATGAGGGAGAGGAAGTGTGAAAAAGTACAGGGTGTGATGGAGTGGAAGCCACACTCAGTGCAGACCCGTGGGGAAACCCCCAGGGGTTTTCCTTCACCTGTGCCTGGTGAGAAATACGTAGCCATTGACGCGAACATAGCACAACCCGTAAGCCAAGGCCAAGGACCATTAGCGATCGGGGAGTGCAGTCAGCTTCCCATTGCCCAACAGAGGCCTGGGAGGACGGAGAAACACCAAACCACCCCCTGCATCCACCACAGGAGGTTGCAAAAGGGTTTCAAGAGAATATGGCTAGTATATTTCCTCTCTGCTCAGCCCCCCCCCCATCTCAAATACTAGTGTTCATGTTCCGGGGTTGGGTAAGAATGTGAGTTGACTTGTAGAGGAAAGGAGAAGAATTTGTCCCAAATAAAACTTTTCGAGACTTCCTGAGTCTTGTGAGGAAAACAAAAGGTTTGTGTTATTAATAATAAAATGAGCTTTATCCTGGCACGGAGGATATGCCCTAAGTCCTAGAAATAGCTGCAGTAACCACTGAGGGGGAGAGATCCCATTACAATGCCCCGCTCATCAGAAAAAAAAAAAAAAATAGCATTTTTAATAGGGGGTTGTGCGTTCTCAAGGGAAATCTCTCCAGCGTGGCTTAGGGGGTCATGAAACTCCTTGTTCCCTCATCTGTACAGAGGCAAAAAGAATCACACCGCCCACAAATGATGGGGCGGCTGGAATAAAGGGGTTCCTCTGCCTGGATTCCCTAAACAGACGGAAAGAAAAAAAAAATCCCAAAATAATAATGCTGCCTGGTCCCATGTTAAACTCGTGACTATATGCCTGAAATAGAACTTCCAGAAGTGAGGATTCTGAAAGGCCCCATTCCAGAGTCCCTTGCTAAGGGACAAAGTACCCTTTGTGTTATCAACCATAAGCCCACAGAGTGATACATAGGTCCATGGATCTACTCTCTTCGCCCTTGGCTGTGGGGGAGCCGACTGTGGTGACGGATAACCAGTACTAGCTATAGTATATAGGCAGTAGGTCCATCTCCTCCCCAGGAGTGAGTCCTCTCTCCTGAATCACAGTGTCCTTGTGCCCTTCCGCATGATATCCCCACCGTATACAAGTGCGCTATAATATCCCCTGTGTGCTCCGCCCCTCACCTTGGCTTTCCTCCTTTGCTTTTTTACTATTATTTTTAAATTTTAGAGAAAACACTTCTCAAAAGACTTTCAAAATTTGTATCTATTCCTATTGCATGTGCTTCTTCTTATACTCTTTTTTTTTTCTTTTGACCGTCTGATCTGATTATTTTCTCCCCTCCACATTAACAATTCTTATAAAACCCACCAGAGGTTTCTTTATGAAGAAATCTAATAGCCAGTTTCCAATTACATCATGTTCAAACAGTCCGAAAGCATTGAAACAGCTTCTTCATTTGGCTTCCAGAACCTGCATTTCTCCTCCACCCTAGTAGAGGATTTCCCCACCACCTGTTGTTACTTCCTCTTCCTCAACCCCATCTTCCAAATGCCCTTTCTCTGCCTTCCCTTACTAACTAATGAGCCAATCCAGTTACATGCCTATAACCTTCTCTGAACGCCAGCCTGCTACTCCTGCCTCGTTCCTGTCAGCCTTGACTTCCAGCTGAGTGAAATGAACTTGGTGCGTCCAAATCTGGGCGCTTAGGTTACCTCTCACATTGAAGCTTTCCCCCAACCATTAAACAGCAACTTTATTTTTATAATGGTGCAGTCCAACAACATTAGAGCCTTCCTTCTTGTCTGGTCTCCCACCTTACCACAACCAATTGTTCAGTGAATTTCCTGGACACTACCTCTACTATAAGTGTCCCTACCACTCAGGCCTCTATCCTTTCCTCGCTGTCATCAAGTCTCCCCTTGACCTTCCATCACAAGCAACTCCGCCCCCAGGCTTCAGTATCTACACCCTGATGTCTCCATGAAATGCATAAAATATTCATCCATTCCCCAAAGTAACAAAACCCCCAACATCATTGCCTGGTAACCTAATCCCAGGCCACTGAGGCCCTGTCTCTCTCTTGTTCACCATGGGCTTCTAGAAAGTCCCTACATATTGGACAAGATGGGGCCCAGGACATTTGCACTTGCCTACCTACCTACATTATTCACAGTCTCTCCTAGCTCCACGCTCATACTAGCTTGTTACACTGTTCCTCATGTCTTTACCTAGTTAGGTCTCTCAACTAGTCCCTAATCAGTAAAACTTTCCCCAAACTCCCTCCATTAAATATCAATTTTAATTCACCATCATACCCCCTTTCATACTGTAATTCTCCAGGTAGCACATATCCTCCCGGGGGCATACCCCAGAACTTTCTTGCTGCCTAACTCCATTATAATAGACGCTCTATGTCCTTGTTGAGCAAAAGCACACATAAGTCAAATGAAAGCTGTTTGTTTGTTTGTTAGTTTTTTAAAACAATAACCTAAAGAACATTAAGACAGACAGTGTGTCAATGATTTGACAAAAGCAGGCAATGACTTTAAAGAAAAGATCATAGCAATTCTCAGCCTAATAACCTAAGTATTTGTACAGGTCCTGCTGGGCACTCATCCTTAACATTTATTAAGTTCCTATTGTCTACCAGAGACAACACCAGTACTTTACAAGAGTTAATCGGTTTAAAACTCGCTGAGATTAATACCTTGCTTTTGTTGGTTTTATTTTCATTAATTTTGTCTTGCTTTCTGAGACAGTCTTCTGGCCCAGAACTCACTGTAGAACAGACAATGGCCTTGATCGCCTGACCTTCTATGGTCTACCACCCAGGTTCTGGAAACATGCATGTGACACCATACTAGGCTACTGCTTTAAATTCCTTTTTTTCTAGAAGACAAAATTGAGTCACAGAAAGCCAAGTAACTGACTCCAGAAGACACAGTATGCATAGATATAATGAGGCAAATGATAACCCTGACAACGCAGTATACACCAGAAGAAGGCCATGTTTCCCTTTCCTAGTCTGGCAAACAGGTCCTGCCTGAAAACAATGCTAAGTGGGACACCCATCTTCTACTTTCTTTGTTTGTGGTTGTCGCCTGCCAGAAAAGTCGCTAATGCAGCATTAGGCCTTTAGAGTCACCGAGTTACAAACATTAATAGGAATAGGGTTTAGGGAAATCCTACTGGGGATTTAGCACAGTTGATAGAGTGCGTCCTGTACCATGCAGGAAGATTGTCTTGGATCACTAATACTACAGAAAAGTGGTTTAGGAAGTATCAGTCAGGTGATCAAAAATGCAAGGACATAGTGAATTTGCAGCCACCCTGGGATACATGAGACCCTGCCTCAAAACAGTGTAAATACAAAGCAAAATTAGCAGCAGATTATGATTCTGTAAGTCAGAGTAGTGTTTGCAGCACACTCCTGGGTGGTACAGCTGGTGTCCCCTTCTCTAAGTAGCAGGGACCAAGATAAACTAATACCTCCATAAGACTCTTTAGACATTGGCCAACCTATGTCTGACACGTGGAGAGGTCAATTCATGAAGTGAAAACAAACTCCTTTCTCTGTCCATTTTGATGATAGATCAAGGGGAGAGTCAATATTGCCTGGAATACGTCTTTTCAAGTACACCACAGTTGCCTGTTGTTGTGTCATTTACGGTTCCCTAACAAAATTAGGCAGGGATGGATTTGGCTTAATCCCCAGGCCTTTAACTTATCTATTGTTCTCAGTGGACAAACTAGCTCTTAAAATGCCTTTCCAGTTTATCTTTAACCAGAAGCACCGGCTTTTCCTGGTCTTTGGCTGGTTTCCTACTTCCTCAGCCTAAACAGAAGTAGTCCACAGTGTGAGAGATCCCTGCTGTGGTCACCTTTCCTGCTTTCTGATAAAGGAATGTCCAGGAAACAAAAGTATGAAGCCCACTGGCCCTCCATAGCCCCAACCACTACATCTTTCTGCCTGGACTATCAGGCTACAGGGTTGTAATCTCCTTGGCAAGAAAATGCTTCCAGTGAAGTTACAGTTACTGTGTATGCTTGCTGAAGAGAGGATGGTGCGGGGATGTGATACAGATGTGGACACGACTATTTTACACAATAAGAGCCTCCGTATTTCTACAGGCAGGAGGAAATGTCAAGTGTAAACCAGACAGTATCCCAGAATCAGATGAGCTCCATTGCATGGAGCGCCCTGTGAGCATACATATGGATGCATGAAATATAGACTTCACTTCTTATTTACTACATGGTTGGTTGCCTTTCTCTTGCTATGACAATTGTATTTGATTTTTTAAAAAAATCAATCAACATAAGGAAGAAAGAGTTTATTTGGGGGGGATCATTATTTAGGGAGGGAAAGGGGCACAGTCCATCATCATGAGACGATTCGGTATAGGACCGTGAGGCAGCTGGTCACACCATGACTACTGTTAGGAACCAGAAGATGAAGAATGCTGGTACTTAGCTCACTGGCTCCTTTTTTATACTGCTCAGAACCAGGGCGCATGGGGATGATACCACCCACATTAGAGGGGGGTCTTTCTTGGTCAGTTAAATGTCTCTAGAAACTCTAACGCAAGTATGTGTGCATGCACACACACATATCAGAGAGAGACAGACAGAGAGAGAGAGAGACAGAGGGAGACAGAGAGAGACAGAGAGAGTCTTAGGGTTTCTATTCCTGTACAAACATCATGACCAATGAGCAAGTTGGGGAGGAAAGGGTTTATTCAGCTTACACTTCCACATTGCTGTTCATCACCAAAGGAAGTCAGGACTGGAACTCAAGCAGGTCAGGAATCAGAAGCTGATGCAGAAGCCATAGGGGGATTTTATTTACTGGCTTGCTTCCCCTGGCTTGCTCAGCCTGCTCTCTTATAGAACCCAAGACTACCAGCCCAGAGATGGTACCACCTACAAGGGGCCCTCCCCCCTTGATCACTAATTGAAGAAATGCCCCACAGCTGCTCGTGGAGGCACTTCCCCAACTCTTGCTCGGTGATAACTCCAGCCTGTGTCAAGTTGACACACAAAACCAGCCAGTACAGAGAGAGAGAGAGAGAGAGAGAGAGAGAGAGAGAGACAGAGACAGAGACAGAGACAGAGAGAAGAGAGAGATACAGAGAGAGAGAGAAGAGAGACAGAGAGACAGAAAGAGACAGTCTCTATTACAAGTTAACAGTAACAATTAGCCATCAAATATAGTATATTTTATTATTTTTATAGATACTATATAGATTATTTATGGCTACGTGTGCATGTTCTCTCCTCTCAGGTTGAATTGTGTCCTTCTAAATGCTATATATTGAAGTCTTAACCCCCAGTGTCCCTAGAATGTGACTACATTTCAAGACAGAACCTTAAAGAAATAAACTGTCATACAGTGAGGTCATCTGGGTAAGCCATATTCCCTAGTAACTGGCATCTAATACAGAGAGACTGGGATACAGTCAAGACAGAAGGCTGCCCACATGAGACCATAGCAAGAAGAGGATTGCTCCCAACACAGAGAGAAACTGTAAAAGCAATGACCCCACTAAGAACTTGCTCTTGGATTTTTTATTTTTGTTTATTTTTTTGTAGACTCTTGGTATTTTGTGTTAAAATGCAGATGGATAGTGTTTCAATCACCCTATGTTATTTTGTTATGGAAACCCAAAGTAAACTAATACATACACACACGCACGCGCACGCACACACACACACAGCAGCCCAGTCTAAAAACACAGGCAAACACAGCTCCAAAGATTTAGTATTATCACATTAGAAATGATAAACAGTATTATCTCAGAGTCCAGCCTTCTGGTCCACCTCTGTAAGTACACACATGTGCAAATGCATTGGCATCAACCATACACCGAGAGAAAAGGGAGAGTAAAGCAAATATCAGACAGCTGATAAGGCTAGGAAAGAGCCTAAGAATGCTTCCAGAGACTTCTGCCAGATTTCTTCTAGAGGGGCATCTTCCAAGTCCTTGGGGGTTTCCCTGCCTCTCACAGACACTGGGTTCCGTAAAGTGGCCACACACTTTTCCTATTGGGCTGTTGTAGACACCAAAGGGCGCTTTGGCTTTGGATCTGTCTGTCCCAGGTGATGGCTCCTCCCAGAACTTCTCCAGAGAGACCTTTGCTAAGAGGCAGAAGGTTATGCCTGCCTTGAAGAGGTTAATGATTACCAAGAACTTGGAAGGCTTTCCTCCATTGTTATTCACAGAAACTTAAAGGCAAAGTTGAAAGCAAAATCCTTTGAGGTAGGAGGTAAGTGGGGCAGTAGAACAGAACAGAACTGAACTGAACTCTTACTTCTGGCTTAACCAGTTCAGCTCTGCAGAAGCTGCAGTTGTGCGGACAGAGAGAAGTTCTGGTCTTCTGCCACAGCAAAGAGTTTAAAAATAGTAACATCACCAGTTTTTAAATGAGGAAGTCCAAAAATACGATTTTCAGGCTGAGTTAATAGCGGATGTCTCAGCTCACAGAAAGGGAAGGAAAGAAAACTTCTAGATTTAAATGACATTTTAAAAACTGTCACCTGTTTCTTTTTTATTTTATTTATTTATACATATGTGATAAGTTTCACATGCAGGTCCAAGGACAGCTTTGGGGAGTCACGTCTCTCCTTCCGCCATGTCAGAACCTACCCAGCATCAAACTCGGGCTCTCATATTTAGCATCAAATGCCTTTACCTCCTAAGCCAGCTCATTGGCCCCCATTCTTGACATTTTTGATATAAGGTTTCACCTATGCATTCTTCTATTATAAGATTTAAAGCATACTACATTTACATAAAGAAGAGAAAACTCAAAAATTAGGAGAGAAGCATTTCAATGAAATAAAGAGGCACATTATACATTAAATGAAATTTCTTTACTTACAGAGTTAGTTTATTTTACTCTCCTCATCTTTACTGTTTCTTAAAAGATTAATATAATGCATTTTAATATATTCACCCCCTCCCCTGACTTCTTCCCCACCCATCCCCTACTTCTCTACCTTTTTTTTTTTAATTTCTCAAGGACTTTTTGCACTGCACATAATTCTTTTGGAGGTGTAGCCTTCACTGGAGTCTGGCTGTCTTACTTTTTTATTACTGTGAAGAGATGCCATGACCAAGGAAATTCATAGAAGAAATAGTTTATTGGGGCTTACGGGTTCAGAGGATAAGTCTGTGACCATCATGTCAGAAGACACAGCAACATAGACAGGCATGGTGCTGGAACAGTTGCTTAGAGTTTATCTCTTGAAACAAAACCATAAAGAGAAAGAGCTAGTTGGGGACATCATAGGCTTTTGAAACATCAAAGCCTAACTCCAGTGGCATACTTCCCCCAACAAGGCTACACCTCCTAATCCTTCCCAAACAATTCCACCAACTGGGAACCAGGCATTCAAATATATGAGCTTGTGGGGACCTACTCATCCAGAACAATGGTCTAACCACCATTGACAGAAAACTGATTCTTTCTTTCAGCAGATATCAGCTATCAATAGTTTCTTAAGTAGGAGTAAAAGTTCCTGTCCACATACCCTCTCATGCTGGAATTTTGTCTGGCCTGAGCCTATGAGCTGCCTAGCCATAATTTCTTGGCTCTAATACTAGTGCCAGATATGGTTTCAAACTTGTGGAGTGGGTCTTCAATCTAATCAGAAAGTGGTTTGGCTACTCCTGTAACATCTGCATCACAATTACACCAATGGACATATCTTGCAAGTAAGGTATGCAGAATCCATAGCTGCATAAGAATGGGGATTTTTTTTTCCTCCAGTAGCATAGTAGTACCTTCAAGGGGGACAGTGGAAGCATTTCAATAAGGATGAAGCTTCCACGTAAATAACAGCATGTTCTATGACATATGGTATCTTCACCAATAGGGTTTTACTGCCAAATTCTGTAGGACAATCAAGAACACAATCCAGATATCTCCTTTGGGTATATACCCCATGGACTCCATATTATAGATATACTTATTCATTTTAATTGCTGCTCTATTCACACTAATGGAGAAATAGAAACAGTCTGGACATATCAACTGGCCAATGGATAATGAAATGTAATACATTTACACAAAGAAATATTACCCCGCTACCACAAAAAGGCATTTATGAAGCACAAAGGTAAGTGGATGGAACTAGAAACAACCAATCTGAGTAAGGTAATTCCAACCTAAGGAGTCAAATGTGTGTTTTCTCGTATTTCTAGATATTAGCCTTAAATCTTTAGGAATGTGTGCTCTTTTTAGAAATATCTATAGTGGTCAGGAAATTAGCTAGGACTGTGGGAGTGGGATATCAAGGGAGGAAGCATATGATACAACTATATAAATGGTTTAAGGGGGCTAATGATTGGGGTTTTCCAGGAAAGGTTTCATGGAGAGAGTAATGGAAAGAAGGGTAGATGAGTATATGTGGGAAGAGACCAATAACAAACACTAAAGACATCTTGAGTAAAATCACATAAAAACATACAAGTGTAGAAGAGTCCTAAAAATATACACATAACACATATATTAAAAGCTTAAATGGAAATATCCTATAACAGAGCAACAAAACCCTAGATAGACACCACAAAGTAACACATTTAAGATCCCAGTGCCAATTTGGAGTTGTTGGCAAATGATGTCCCATGGACCCCATCTCTCAAACATTAAAAGTTATTGCCAATTCTCTTATTCACAATCAAATGGTCCTTTTTATATCATGAGTTTTTAAACTCATAAAAGACATTATGAAAATCTTTCCCCTTCAGTTGGATGGGCCAAATACTAGTCATGTCTAGAAATACCCTCACAGACACAGCCCAAAATGTGTGTTAGAATTTCCTATGAGCTTGTTAATCCAACTGAAATGACAACCAAGACTTAACCATCACATTGTGAATTAAATGGCAAGTCAGGTGTGCTGAATTCCTAGGCTCACCCTCCTGGTCTGGCCTTCCCCATGTTCTGTATTTAATTAGGACTCACACTATCTGTTCAGACTTCTGAATGGCATCTTTAGCCTGGAAGTTGGGTGGTTAATCTTGACTGTGGACTTTGTTAGGTTAAGAAACACTTAGGAGAGTAGTAACACCTATCTCTGTGTCTTCCAGAATTTTCCCAGAAAGAATTACAGCATAGTGAGCTGACCTAATGAATGAATATTCCCTAAGGCATTCAAAGTATTACTGCATTACTGGGTGGTAGTGAAATGTTGGAGGTAGAGCCTAATTGGAGGAAATAGCTAACTGAGAATATGCTCTGAGGTGTATCCATATGAACCCAAATGTGAAACTCAGAACCCTTTTTCATAGTTTAATTCTGGTATTTTTGTCTTTGCAGCAAGTTCACTAAAATACAAGAGTCTTTGTGGATCTCCACACATTGCCCCTGTTATTTCACTGCTGTCTCAATACAACACCCACAATGAGTATGTTAAATGTCTCCCTCTGCTTACAACCATCAAGTAGATTCTCATATCCCTCACAGCTTATGACCACAGTTACTTAAGAGCACATAGGCTCCAGAGAACCTGACCTATCACCTCTTTGGCATCTTCTCTAACTTTCCCTCATTTTCTCACTCTGTTCCAACCACACAAATCTCTGTTCACTTTTGCATTTGAGAGGACTTGCCCTTCAACAATGTTTATTCCATTTATTTCTGTAGTTGACTTTCTGTATTCAATAGATTCAGAAAGTCAACTGGATAGGTAGCTCAATGATGGGCAGGACAGACAACCAGACTCCTAGTCCAGGAAGCTTGAAGCCTCACCAGTCCTAGTCAGGTGTGAAGAGAGCCTGGAGGATTCCAGGAGAACCACTGCTATCAAGTCTAAGTTGAAATGTCAAAAAAGCTGGAATCTGGTGTCAGCAGCAGTGATGGATAGCTGCACTGACGCCAAAGAGAATGGGATTTGCTGCCACACGGGCTGCCTCCACTTGTAGGCAATATGTTTTTTAAGCTATCTTATTAGGTTCTTATATCATTCATATATATATATATATATATATATATATATATATATATATATATATTTGGTTTTTCGAGACAGGGTTTCTCTGTGTAGCCCTGGCTGTCCTGGAACTCACTCTGCAGTACAGGCTATCCTCTAACTCAGAAATCCGCCTGCCTCTGCCTCCCAAGTGCTGGGATTAAAGGTGTGCGCCACCACGCCCGGCTATATCTTATTTTTTCATTGGGTTCTTATATCTCTACCTCCCTTTTACCCCAATCCCTTCCAAGCCCCACAAATACTAGGTAGGAGAAAAAGAAGATTAGAGAGGAAAGGGAGTGTATATTTCCTTAGACTAGTTCCTGCTGATTAAGGGTATTGGGTTTCTTGGAGCAAACCCAATCTTCATAGTCAGGACATCTCCAACTCCTCCTCCTCCTCCTCCTCCTCCTCCTCCTCCTCCTCCTCCTCCTCTTCCTCCTCCTCCTCTTCCTTCTCCTCCTTTGTCTTCTTCTCCATCTCATCTCCTTTCTCCCTCTTCTTTTCTCCCTCTCCTTTTCTCCTTCTTTTTCTTCTTCTTGCTAAACCATAACAACAGCAAAACGAACAGCAGCCACCACAGGCCCTCTCAGGGCTCTCTCATTTATACCCTCTCCAGAGTTCCCAGAATTAAACTATCTGCAGCTGGCAAAAAAAATCATGCCCCTGCTAGTGCATGAGACAAATCACAATCACCTGCTGTGAAGCAGCCTCTTATCCTGTACCTGGGATTAAAATAAAAACACATTCACAGAACAACTGGGTTTTTAAAGAAACCAAAATTCTCACTGCAGTCCCAGGACTTCCCTTTTTCATCCATGTCCACTGAAGGTACCACCCATACTCAGGGTGTTTCTCCCTCCACCCTTGATCACCCAGAAACACCCACACATCCTACAAGTGTGTTTCACCAGGCATGGTCATCTCTTAATTTAGCCAAGTTGTAATCTGACACCAACCACCAAC
Organism: Apodemus agrarius; assembly: GCA_964023405.1. Taxonomy (NCBI): domain Eukaryota; kingdom Metazoa; phylum Chordata; class Mammalia; order Rodentia; family Muridae; genus Apodemus; species Apodemus agrarius. The sequence goes on from OZ030019.1 coordinate 21,327,729, forward strand.
CCATCCTCTCATCATCCTGTAGTATTCAAATATCACCTTCTTAGTGATATTTGACTTCCTGACATGCCCCACTTAAAATGCAGATTCCCCAGATCCCCCTACAGCTGCCTTCTAGAGCAGCCCACTCTTTTCTTTATTTTATCTACTGCAGCAGATAAAATTTGATTTGTCTGTGTGTTGTCTCTATTTGTTTTGCTGAATGTCTTTGCTAGAATGTCAGCTCCATTTGGACCAAGATTTTATTTTATTAATTATAGCTGGAGCAATGGCTGACATTAAGCAGCCTTTCAATAAATATTTATTATTCATTTATTTGGTACCAGCGTTTGTGGGGATCTAGGAATTCATTTAAAATGCCATGAATAAATAAAGCAACAGATAGAAATCATGTTGATACATTGGTCTGCACTCTTATTTCTAGAAGTCTTATGGTGTAAGGAAAGGTCATAAAATTTAATTAAAATTGGATAAGCATGCTGTGGCCTATTACAGACTCTAGTCTCCTTAATGCTTTTGTGAACAAAGTGTAATTGGGATTCAGTTCCATGATGTCTATGGGGGCTCCTCTAGTGCAAATACTGAAAGATTTATGGTCTGCTCCATAGTACTGTCCACATTTGATTTTAGCAAATGCCACTTGAGTTTTCTTGTTTTCAATCAGACACTCTGAGGTAGCATTGTGCTGGTTGTTTGTCCATCTGCAAGGAACACACCGATGGCTGGCAGAGGCTGCTGGTCTGTGGCACAACTTCATTTTTAGACATCACAGTTTCTCCAAACTGTCCCACCCCTGGCTGATCTCATATGATATTTTTATGATACCCAGAGTTTTTCTGCTTTTGCCAGGCCCTCAACTAACCAGAGAATTTTTTGACTGACATATACAGCTGTGAGAAGCTATATGTACATTAATCCCAATGAAAAACTCATGCTTCTTCACTCTAAATCTGTGACCTATTATATTGACTTACTCAGTAACGAAGCTCCACATTGCATTGCATTCATATGTGTATTTCAGTAGTTCATGGACCTTGGGGGGAAAATCAGTACCTTTACAGCATAGCAGCATCATTTAATGATGGAGAGGCATCCAGAGAAGTCTGGTAGGTAATTTCCCTATCATGCAAATCTCAGATCCCACTGATACAAACTGCATAGTACAGCCTACTACACACTAGTGCTATGTGGTATACTCATATATAGATTACATATACATGTACATATGGTGTAGCCTATTGCTTCAGAATGAACAAAGAAACACAAAATAAAAGGCCAGCAGAAGTTGAAAAATGATTCAGTCAAGAGACTCAGAAAACACCCGACATATGAGGCTGCTGTCAGGATTACAGCTGTAAGAATGCAATTATAGAGTCCAGCTGCTGCACAGTTCACAGTCCTTTGCAACTCCTTCCCATTTCAGATGCTAATCTAGTCCCTACTTAGACCTTGTCTGAGTCACTAGTTAATAGACCTCTCAGTACCAACATCTTTCACCTGAGAAAGTCCATTTAAATCAGAGGGTATAAGATGCCACTCATTCTATTCCCCACCCCTTTGGTCTGCTTCCTTCCTGGGAATCAGAAAGCCTGGCTCCCAAATCCTCAGAAAGGTATTAGCAGATGCCCCACTACTGCCATATGGGCTCTGATCTCCCTTTAGAGCTCTCACGCTGATGTCTGTCTCTGGTGCTGGGACCCTGAACTCTGCTCAGCCTCTCCTCCATAATGCTGCCTGTCTGTCCACAGCGTTAACAACTTTACCAATAAATTTCTTACTCCCCAGTAATCCAGCTTGGTGTCCCACTTTAACCCTCCCATTGAGACCTTTCAATATTGTGTCAGAGTTTGAATGATTTTTTTTTATTCAAATCATTATTTGAATGGATGCTCTAAAGCAACGACACAAATTCAGCACAGTAGATGCATAAAACTGTAAAGAGTCATTTATCATCATTATAAAGTACTGTATCCTGAACATCATAACATACTGGTGTGTTAACACTCACATCACACAGAAGTGTATTGAACTACACATTCCAATGGCCAAGGCATCATTAGTCATTTTCATCTCCATTACAGCTTTATGGGGTGACCCTCATATATTTGAGTGATTGTCATGGAGTTAAATATCATTCTATAGTGTACAGTTGTATTCCTTGAATGAAGGAATCGATGTTTTTCAATATCTAATATGAAAGCATCTGGTCTAAGGCTTTGTAACTATCTGTGGTGGTTAATATGTTATACATGGAGGTACCTGTATCTACATGCTCATATTTTGTGAATGTACAGATGTGCATACATATGGGTATTGTTTTAGTCAGGGTTTCTATTCCTGCACAAACATCATGACCAAGAAGCAAGTTGTGAAGGAAAGGGTTGATTCAGCTTACAGTTCTAAATTGCTGTTTATCACCAAAGATGATCAGGACTGGAACTCAAGCAGGTCAGGAAGCAGGAGCTGATGCAGAGGCCATGGAGGGATCTTTCTTACTGGCTTGCTTCCTCTGGCTTGCTCAGCCTGCTCTCTTATAGAACCCAAGAATACCAGCCCAAAGATGGTTCCACACACAAGAGGCCCTCTTCCCTGGATCACTAATTGAGAAAACACCCCACTATTGGATCTCATGGAGGCACTTCCCCAACTGAAGCTCCTTTCTCTGTGATAACTCCAGCCTGTGTCAAGTTGAGACACAAAACCAGCCAGTACGATTGACCCCTTGTCAACTTGACACACAAACACATCATTTTTAAGCCTCCACCCTTACTTCATCCCCAAGATCTAAATAACTTTAACAGTCTTACATATTAAAAATTCAGTCCCTTTAAAAAGTCCAATATCTTGTAAAATCCAAAGTCTTTTAAAAATTCAAAGTCTCTTAACTGTGGACTCCACTAAAATTCTTCCTTTAAGGGGGAAAATATCAATCACAGTCACAATCAAAAGTAAAACTCAAACTCCAATAGTTCAATGTCTGGGATCCAACTCACAATCTTCCGGGCTCTTCCAAGGGCTTGGGTCACTTCTCCCGCTCTGCCCTTTGTAGCACACACCTTGTCTTCTAGGGTCCAGCTGCCTGTACTCAACTGCTGCTTCTGTTTTTCGTGGTCCTCTCATGGCACTAGCATCTCCAAAACACTGCTGTCTTCTGCTGTAACTAGGCTTCACCAATAGCCTCTCATAGGCTCTCTTCATGGTGCCAAGCCTCAACTCCTATACATGACCCCTTCAGTCCTGGGCTATCAATTGCAACTGAGTTTGCACCTTCAGTAATGACCTTCCACAGCCTCTCACAGTGCTGAGCCTCAACTGCTCTTCATGACCCCTTCATGCCTTCAAAACCAGTACCACCTGGGTGACTCTTATACAGTACCAAGTCCTGCTGCAGCACAAAGTACAGCCATGGCTATCTCTGGAACACAGCCTCTGTGCTCTCAGAAAACACTTCCCAGATTTCACCTCAGTGATTCTGATATCTTCTTAATCACTGCTAATTTCTTAGCTCCAGCTAATCAGCATTAATAGTACCAGTAACACAAAGGTTCACTTTGCTGGTTCTGGTATTTTAATAATCACAGCTGATTCTTCAGCCCCAGCTAACCAAAACCACAGAATCTTTACAATCAAAACATGGTCCTGGTAAGTCTTCAATCTTCCCTCTGAAATTTCACAAACCAGACCTCCATCTTCTATGCTGTTCTCAACATTATCTTCCAAGCTCCAACACAACATTCCACAGAGCTCGTAACACCGAATGGATCATCTAGCCCAAAGTTCCAAAGTCCTTCCACAGTCCTCCCCAAAATATGGTCAGGTTGTCACAGGAATACCCCAATATGCTGGTACCAATTTGTTTTAGTCAGGGTTTCTATTCCTGCACAAACATCACGACCAAGAAGCAAGTTGGGGAGGACAGGGTTGATTCAGCTTACAGTTTTAAATTGCTGTTTATCATCAAAGAAAATCAGGACTGGAACTCAAGCAGGTCAGGAAGCAGGAGCTGAAGCAGAGGCCATAGAGGGATCTTTCTTACTGGCTTGCTTCCTCTGGCTTGCTCAGCCTGCTCTCTTATAGAACCTAAGAATACCAGCCCAGGGATGGCACCACCCACAAGGAGCCCTCTCCCCTTGATCACTAATTGAGAAAACACCCCACAGTTGGATCTCATGGAGGCACTTCCCCAAATGAAGCTCCTTTCTCTGTGATAACTCCAGCCTGTGTCAAGTTGACACACAAAACCAGCCAGTTCAGGTATGGAGGGCAGAGGTCAATGTCTGATGTCTTCTTTAATTCTCTACACCTTATGTTTGAAGTCAATCACTCATGAAACCGGAAGCTCACCTGTTTGGCTAAATTAGTTACAGAAAGCCCCAGGAATGCTCTTGCCTCTGCTTCCCCAAAGTCCTGCTTAGTAGGGTCAGTACCTGTGAAATGGGAAGAACTTTTGCAAAGGATTGTAGACTGAGCAAGAACTGCCACTGTTTCCCCAAAGTCCTGGGAGGGGCTTCCAGCATGAGCCGCTGTGCTATAGCACATCCAACTTTGTATATGAAGTCTGGGGATGCAAATTCAGGTTGTCATGTTTACAAGGCAAACACTCTACTGAATGAGCCATCTCCCTAGCCTATGTGATGGTTAATCTTGTGAACTTGATAGGATTTAAAATTATCTAAGGGACAAATGTCAAGTCATGTCTGAAAGAGGATGGAAGATCCACCCTGATGAGTCCCAAATTGAGCAAATGGAAAAAAAGAATTTTTTTAAAAAATAAATGTTTATTTATGTTATAAATGTGAGTACACTGTTGCTGTCTTCAGACACACCAAAAGAGGACATTGGATCCCATTACAGATGGTTGTGAGTCGTCATGTGGTTGTGGGAATTGAACTCGTGTCCTCTGGAAGAGCAGTCAGTACTCTGAACTGCTAAGCCATCTCTTCAGCCCCGCCCCCAAGAAGAATTTATGGGCAACAATATTTATGTCTCTGTCTCCTAATTGTGAATGCAATGTGACCAGGGCCTCAAACTCCTGCCTTCACACCTTCCTCCACTATAATGCTACATACCTACCAGATCCTATGAGCAAGATAAACCATTCCATACTTAAATTTCTTTTTGTCAGGCACTTTGTCACAAAAGTAAGAAAAGTGACTAACACATCATTCCACTGATTATATGCTACATAAAATACACAATGTGGCAATATACAATGACAACCTAGGGGTGTTGTCTAAATACGTTTATACATAAGCATTTAGAGACAATGAGACCAACACATCATAGGTTACTAGAATTGTCCTAGCATCATGCAGTTGGGGTGTACATCTAATCATGGGGTCAAAGTTGAAAGAAAGGAGAACGAGAACAAAATGTATGCCACTGATTGGTCTCAGGCCATCAGACACATACAAGGACACAGGTTTCAGCCTGGAAGATAAACAGCACCTTTTACCAAGCAAGGTATGATCTCTATTAGAAAGTTGATGGTATTTCAAGTGAAATGTTTTAACAGATTTAAAGCAAGGAAATTAGCTCCGAGAAAAAAGGGGACTGGTAGCTGATGTTTCTCACCGCAGCTTTATGATAGACTGAGGTAGGAGAATGTTTAAGGCTACATAGAACAGTGTACAAACAGGGTGGGGGTAGGGGAGGAAGAAGAGGACTGGGGAATGTGACTCAGTGATAGAATGCTGACCTAGCATGTATGTCTTAGTTGGAGTGTCTAACAGCAGGATCAAAAGCAACTTAGGGAAGAAAGGGCTCATTTTGGCTTACAGCTTATAGTCCCTCCTGGAGGGATGTCAGGGAAGAAACTGAAGAAAGGTGGGAACCTTGTCAGGAACTGAGACAGAGGTCACACATGAATGCTGTCTTTCTGTTCATGGTTTGCTCAGCCTGCTTTCTTAGAGCACTCAATAGCATCAGTGCAGGAGTGACACCAGCCACCATGGGCTGGGCCCACCCACATCAACCACTAACCAAGAAAATGCATCATGATCTTGCCCACATGCCCATCTAGTGGGAGCATTTCCTCAGTTGAGAGTCCAGCTCTCCAAATAACTCTAGCTTGTGTCAGGTTGGTGTAAAATAGCCAGGGTCATGTGGCAGGTGATGGATTCAATTCTTGGTGACGTACATAGACACATGCACACACGAAAGAAAAGCAAGGGCCTTTGTGACCAGGCCACCAATAAGGGAGGCTGAAATCATGAAAATAAATGAGCTCTGAGACAGAGGCTAACAAACCCAATGTGACTAGAAAGAGTTAGGAAAAAAGAAAATACAAAATTAGTAAAGGAAGGAAGGCCATTAAAACACATGTTGTTGAGCTAATGAGATTAAAGGCCATTAAAACACATGTTGTAGAGCTCAAGAGTGCTTACTGCTCTTGCAGAAGACCTGGGTTCAATATCCAGGGACAGCATGATGGCTCACAATATCTTGTAATTCCAACTCTGGAGCACCTGATATCCTCTTCTGACCTCCATGCTAGTGGTGAACATAAATTCATGCAGATAAACACACATACACACGAAACAGATAAATCTAAAGCAAAAGGCAAACACACAAGCACACACACCAATCCCCCCCCACACACACATACACAAAAAAACAGAGATTGTAGTCAATGTCTTCAGTTTTTCCACATAGATTTTTTTATTTTTTTATTTACTGAAAAGGGAAGTAAAGGGAAATAAAAACACTTTATGATAAAATTAAAGATTTACATGGAAAATATTTCAGATAAGCACATTAAAATTGACAAATTTCATGGAAAAATTAAAGAGTAAAGTAGTAGACATGTAAACATTGCTAAATTAATTGAAATATGGGATAGAAACATTTTATGATAGAATTGAAGACTTACGTAGAAAATATTTCTGATAAAATTGTAGAAAAATGTAGAAAAACATGTTAGAATTGAAGATTATCGTGGAAAATTTATATAGATATAATAAAGGTAGGTATAAAAGTAGTCCTAAGTTGATTAAAAGTAGAATTATAAACATTTTCAGATAACATTAAAGATTTACATGGAAAATATTTCTGGTAAAAATCAAGAAATAAATAGACAAACATGTTAAAATAGACTATTTCATGGAAAATTTTACATATAAAATGGTAGATATAAAAATTCTTTCTAAACCGGGCATGGTGGCGCATGCCTGTAATCCCAGCACTTGGGAGGCAGAGGCAGGTGAATTTCTGAGTTCGAGGCCAGCCTGGTCTACAGAGTGAGTCCAGGACAGCCAGGGCTACACAGAGAAACCCTGTCTCGAAAAACCAAAAAAAAAAAAAAAAAATAGTTTCAGTGTGTCTGGTTTTATGTGGAGGTCCTTGATCCACTTGGAGTTGATCTTAGTGCAAAGAGATAAGAGTGGGTCAATTCGCATTCTTCTGCATGTTGACCTCCAGTTGAACCAGCACCATTTGTTGAAAAGGCTATCTTTATTCCACCGGATGGTTGTGGCTCCTTTATCAAAGATCAAGTGACCATAAGTCTGTGGGTTAATTTCTGGGTCTTCAATCCTATTCTATTGATCTACTTGCCTGTTGCTATACCAATACCATGCAGTTTTTTAACACAATTGCTCTGTAGTACTGCTTAAGGTCAGGGATATAGATTCCCCCAGAAGTCCTTTTATTGTTGAGAATAGTTCTAGCTATCCTGGGGTTTTTGTTGCTCCAGATGAATTTGAGAATCGCTCTTTCTAGGTCTATGAAGAATTGAGTTGGGATTTTGATGGGGATCGCATTGAATCTGTATATTGCTTTTGGCAAGATGGCCATTTTTACTATATTGATCCTGCCAATCCAGGAGCAAGAAATATTTTTCCATCTTCTGAGGTCTTCTTCGATTTCTTTCTTCAAGGACTTGAAGTTCCTGTCATACAGATCTTTCGCTTGTTTGGTTAGAGTTACGCCAAGATACTTTATGTTGTTTGTGGCTATTGTGAAGGGTGTTATTTCCCTAATTTCTTTCTCAGCCTGCTTGTCCTTTGAGTACAAGAAGGCCACTGACTTGCTTGAGTTAATTTTATAACCTGCCACTTTGCTGAAGTGGTTTATCAGCTGTAGAAGTTCTCTGGTGGAGTTTTTTGGGTCGCTTAAGTAAACTATCATATCGTCTGCAAATAATGATAGATTGACTTCTTCCTTTCCAATTTGTATCCCTTTGACTTCCTTATGTTGTCTAATTGCTCTCGCTAGAACTTCAAGTACTATATTGAAAAGATATGGAGAGAGAGGGCAGCCTTGTCTACTCCCTGATTTTAGTGGGAATGCTTCAAGTTTCTCTCCATTTATTTTGATGTTGGCTACTGGTTTGCTGTAGATTGCTTTTACTACGTTTAGGTATGGGCCTTGAATTCCTGCTCTTTCCAAGACTTTTAGCATGAAAGGATGCTGAATTTTGTCGAATGATTTTTCAGCGTCTAATGAGATGACCATGTGGTTTTTTTCTTTCAGTTTGTTTATGTAGTGGATTACATTGATGGATTTCCGTATATTGAACCATCCCTGCATCCCTGGGATGAAGCCTACTTGATCATGGTGAATGATCGTTTTCATGTGCTCTTGGATTCGGTTAGCAAAAATTTTATTTAGTATTTTTGCATCTATATTCATAAGAGAAATTGGCCTGTAGTTCTCTTTCTTTGTTGGATCTTTTTGTGGTTTAGGTATTAGCGTAATTGTGGCTTCGAAGAATGAGTTGGGCAGTGTCCCTTCTGTCTCTATTTTGTGGAATAGTTTGAAAAGTAATGGTGTTAAGTCTTCTTTGAAGGTCTGGTAAAATTCTGCACTAAAACCATCTGGTCCCGTACTTTTTTTTGGTTGGGAGGCTTTCTATAACCCCTTCTATTTCTTTAGGGGTTATGGGACTATTTAGCTGATCTACTTGATGCTGATTTAATTTTGGTATTTGATATCTGTCTAGGAAATTGTCCATTTCCTCCAGATTCTCCAGTTGTTTTGAGTATACCAGACACACTGAAACTATTAGAAAAGAAACTTGGGAAGACCCTGGAGGACTTGGGCACAAGGGAAAAGTTCCTGAACAGAACACCAATAGCTTATGCACTAAGATCAAGAATCGACAAATGGGACCTCATAAAATTACAAAGTTTCTGCAAAGCAAAGGACACTGTCAGAAGGACAAAACGGCAACCAACAAAGTGGGAAAAGATCTTCACCAACCCCACATCCGACAGAGGGCTAATATCCAATATATACAAAGAACTCAAGAAGTTAGACCGCAAAGAACCAAATAACCCTATCAAAAAATGGGACACAGAGCTAAACAAAGAATTTTCACCAGAAGAAATTCGGATGGCCGAGAAACACCTTAAAAGATGTTCAACATCATTAGTCATCAGGGAAATGCAAATCAAAACAACCCTGAGATTCCACCTCACACCAGTCAGAATGGCTAAGATTAAAAACTCAAGAGACAACAAGTGCTGGCGAGGATGTGGAGAAAGAGGAACACTCCTCTACTGTTGGTGGGATTGCAAAATGGTAAAACCACTCTGGAAATCAGTTTGGTGGTTCCTCAGAAAATTGGGCATGTCCCTTCCAGAGGACCTTGGCATACCACTCCTGGGCATATACCCAGAGGATTCCCCTGCATACAATAAAGACACATGCTCCACTATGTTTATAGCAGCCCTGTTTATAATAGCCAGAAATTGGAAGGAGCCCATATATCCCTCAAAGGAGGAATGGATACAGAAAATGTGGTATATTTATACAATGGAATACTACTCAGCAATTAAAAATAATGAATTCATGCAATTTGTAGGTAAATGGTTAGACCTGGAAAATATCATCCTGAGTGAGTTAACCCAATCACAAAAGAATACACATGAAATACAATCACTGATAAGTGGATATTAATGAGCCCAGAAGCCCTAAATACTCAAGACACAATTAGCAAGTCAAATGATTCCCAAGAAGCAGAAAGGAGAGGACCCTGGGCCTGTAAAGATTGGATCCAGTTTTGTAAAGAAACCAAGGGGGGAGGGGGAATGATTGGGGAATAGTTGGGGGGGAGAGGAACTATGGGAAGTATGGTGGGTGGGAACTGGGAAAGGGGAAAGCCTTTGGAATGTAAACATAGAATATAGAATATAGAAAATAAAAATTAAAAAAAATTCTTTCTAAATTAATTGAAGGGAGAATTAGAAACATTTGTCATAAAATCAAAGATTAACATTGAAAACAATTAAAATTGAAGATTGTCATGAAAAATAATGCAGATAAAATGGTAGACATAAAAAACATTACTAAATTAATTAAAAGGGGAAATATAAACATTTTCTGATAAAATTGAAGATTTACATAAGAAATATTTTATTAGTCTGTCTTTTTATTGAGAAATTGTGTCCATTGTTGTTAAGAGATATTAGGGAATAGTGATTGTTGCTTCCTGTTATTTTTTATGTTATTTTTGTATTTGTGTGGGTATCTTCTTTTGAGTTTGTTGGAAGAAGATTACTTTCTTGCTTTTTCTAGGGTGTAGTTTCCCTCCTTGTGTTGGCATTTTCCATCAACTATGCTTGGTAGGGCTGGATTTGTGGACAGATGTTGTGTAAATTTAGTTTTATCATGGAATATCTTGGTTTCTCCATCTATGATGATTGAGAGTTTTGCTGGGTATAGTAGCCTGGGCTGTCATTTGTGTTCTCTTAGGGTCTGTATGAGGCCCAGGATCTTCTAGCTTTCATGGTCTCTGGTGAGAAGTCTGGTGTAATTCTGATAGGTCTGCCTTTATAAGTTATTTGCCCTTTTTCCCTTACTGCTTTTAATATTCTTTCTTTTTTAGTGAATTTGGTGTTTTGATTAATATGGGTCAGGAGGACTTTCTGTTCTGGTCCAGTCTGTTTGGAGTTCTGAAGGCTTCTTGTATGTTCATGGGCATCTCTTTCTCTAGGCTAGGGAAGTTTTCATCTACAATCTTGTTGAAGATATTTACTGGGCCTTTAAGATGTAAATCCTCGCTCTCATCTATACCTATAATCCTTAGGTTTGGTCTTCTTATTGTGTCCTGGAGTTTCTGGATGTTTTGGGTTACCAACTTTATGCATTTTGCATTTTCTTTGACTGTTGAGTCAATGTTTTCTATAGTATCTTCAGCACTAAAGGTTCTTTCTTCTATCTCTTGTATTCTGTTGTTGATGCTTGCATCTATGACTCCTGAATTCTTTCCAAGGTTTTCTATCTCCAGAGATGTCTCACTTTGTGATTTCTTTATTGCTTCTACTTCCACTTTTAGATCCTGGATGGTTTTGTTCAGTTCCTTTACTTGATTGTGTTTTCCTGTAATTCTTTAAGGGATTTTTGTGTTTCTTCTTTAAGGGCGTCTGCCTGTTGACCCATAATCTCCTGTATTTCTTTAAGGGATTTTTGTGTTTTCTTTTTAAGGCTTTTACCTCTTGACTAATGTTCTCCTGTATTTCTTTAAGGGAGTTATTTAAATCTTTCTTAAAGCCCCCTCTCAGCATCATGAGATATGATTTTATTTTTTCTTTTTTTTATTTTCTATATTCTTTGTTTACATTCCAAAGGCTTTCCCCTTTCCCAGTTCCCCCTCGCCATATGTTCCATAAGTCCTCTTCCCTCCACCCATTCCCCAATCACCCCACCACCACCATTTCTCTGTTCTGATACTCTCCTACAAAACTGGATCCAGTCTTTTCAGGACCAGGGTTCTCTCCTTCCTTCTTCTTGGGAATCTTTTGATTTGCTAATTGTGCCTTGAGTATTCAGAGCTTTTGGGCTCATTAATATCCACTTATCAGTGATTGCATTTCATGTGTATTCTTTTGTGATTGGGTTAACTCACTTAGGATGATATTTTCCAGATCCAACCATTTACCTACAATTGCATGAATTCAGTATTTTTAATTGCTGAGTAGTATTCCATTGTATAAATATACCACATTTTCTGTATCCATTCCTCCTTTGAGGGACATCTGGTGGCTATTATAAATGAGGCTGCTATGAACATTTTGGAGCATGTGTCTTTGTTGTATGCAGGGGAATCCTCTGGGTATATGCCCAGGAGTAGTATGACAGGGTCCTCTGGAAGTGTCATGCCCAATTTTCTAAGGAACCACCAGACTGATTTCCAGAGTGGTTGTACCATCTTGCAATCCCACCAACAATGTAGGAGTGATTTTAAATGCAACTCTTGTTTTTCTGGTGTGTTGGGGTTATCCAGGACTTGCTGTGGTGGGAGAACTGGGTTCTGATGTTACCAAGTGGCCTTGGTTTGTTGGTAGGGTTCTTGTGCTTGCGTTTCACCACCTGTTTATCTCTGGTGCTAGTTGGTATTGTCTCTGGCTGGAGTTTGTTCCTCCTGTGGGCCTGTAAGCCTATGTCCTTACTCCTCTGAGTTAAAAAAATGAAAGCACTGCTGGGAGATCTCTCTCTCTCCTGGAAGGCTATGCACAGAAGGCTGTGGAGTCTCCTGGCTCCTTGGTGCAAATGGCAGCAGGAAGACTTCTGTCCTAGCTGCTCCACTGATCTTAGGCCCTGTGTGCTCCTAGCTGGTCCCCTCTAGAGAGAAGGTGGAGATCTTACCTCTGCCTCAGAAGTGAAAGTGCTGCTGGGAGATCACTCTCTCCTGGTGGGCTGTGCACAGAAGGCTGTGGAGTCACCCAGCTTCCTGGTGCAAATGGCAGCAGGAAGCTCCACATAGATTTTTAAATTAGTGTCATAGAGAGCATGGAAGTCATTACCTGAGCAGCTCATATGCTGTTGGAGATCAAAAGCTCCATGCCAAGACCTCATTAACGAGATTGCTCTAAAGGATTGGAATTTAGACCAAAAGTATTGCTGTGGTCTACTCAAAAGTTATTGTTAATAATGACATCTTGATTTGAAAGAAATAGAGTGGAACTAACTCCATCTCTTTCAGAATCAAAGCACTTGAGTTTGATTCCTGACCACTTGCTAACTTCCAGACTATAGCTCCTCCCAGCCCCCTGGGTAGACTGGATGTCTGATAGATGCTCGAGAAGTGTACTCAAGAACACTACCATAAGGGAGTCATCCCAGCTCTGTTAAACTGCATTCCTCTAACTTTAAATATGGGGGTTTGGGGTGCAAGGCACTTGTGATCCTGGCTTTCAATGTGCATTAAAAATAGTCTGAACACTAAAACAATTGTATTGACACAGGGCTCCAACACAGACACATTGAATCAGGATCTCCAAGGGCAGTTACTCATACAGTGCTGCATTTGTGTGGGTGTGGATGTGGGCATGTGTTTGTGTAAATGGTCTTGCTGGCTCTAGGGTGCAGTCAGCGTTTATTGATCTTCAGGCTCTGGACCAACCCTTCAGCATTCTAAGAACTGCTTATTCACCCCGAGGTTCATGCACATGCTCCTGAGGAGACAGGAATCTCTTCACATGCCTTCATGCTCACAGCACAGCTGCAATGTAATAAATTAAACGAATAAATGGCTTTCCAGCTTGGATCTGTGCTGGATTTTCATATGGGTACTGGAGATCCAAACACAAGCCCTCATTTTAGTATGGCAAGCACTCTACTCAATGAGCCATCTACTCAGCCTACATTTTTTTTTATTTTAGAATCATATTTCTTTGGCCTGGAGAGATAGACCAATGGTTTAGAGCAGAGTGCCCTTCTTCTACTCCCAGCACCTATATGGAGGCTCACACTATCTGTAATTCTATTTCTGAGAGGTTGAACTCTCTTTTCTGATATTCTCGGTCACCAAGAATCTATGCAATACATGGACAGACGTGAGAGCAAAACACTAATAAACATAAAATGAATAGATTCTAAACAAAAAAATTAAAAGGAGCATTATTTGTGCAGGTATAGAGTGGTGTACCTTGATGAGTGTTTGCATATGTACACAGGTACAACCTACCTACAACCTTGACCTGAATATACAGTATCTCCAGTCCCCAGAAGGACAGAGTGCAGCAGAGGTCAACAGAAGCTCACCAGGGACTTGTCCCAAATGTCCACCTTGCTATTTGCAGCTGCCCTGTGGCCTGGCATGCTTGTTCAAAGTGAATGTCTGCATGTGATTCTCCTGTGTTTACTGTTACTAGGTCATGAAGCATTTCCTTTGGCCCCCAGCTGTGAGCCTGCCACAAGTGCTTTTCTTACTCATTTGGGGAGCACATACTTAAGTTACCACAAGATTAGTAAGTATCAAGGATACTTACTACGGGTCTCCCCAGTGCTGGCTCCAGGGATAAAGGCCAGGTCTGTCTTCTTGTGCATAGGCCTACGATGCTTCTGTGCTTCTGAATATGTGTCGAATGCATGCCGAAGAGAAAAATATTTGGGGATATAAAAACAACAAAGCATCTATTCTTTGACTTTCAGAAGTATTTTTATCACATTTATGGTATAGAGAATTTTTCTTGTGGTACATTCCAAATGCCCAAATTCTTTATTTTTGAGAATTTCATACATGTAAATCATGGAATAGATTATGTCTACATTGGTTGCCCATCTCCAACTTGCTTCATGTGCCCTGTAACCTGTACCCTCCCAAGATCACATCTTTTTAAATTATCTTTTGTACTATCCAGATCTAGTCATTGGCCATATGTGCATGGGTTTAGAGCCATCCACTCGAGCATGGGAAACCCACCAGTGGTCACACCTCCAGAAAGAATGATTATCCATTATCAAGTGCCAATAGCTCCTAGGGAAGGGATGAACCTGGAAATTATCTAACCATCCATGTTGGGTATTTGCTGGCTTATCTTATGCAAATGACTGCATCTGTATGATGCACACAGTTGTGTCCGATCCAGAAAACAAAACACCCCATAACCCTCCTTCTCTTCCCCCATCTATTTCATTCCTTCCACCTCCTCTTCCACAATGCTCTCTGAGCCTTTGTGATAGTGGAATTGATAAAGAAGATGTCCCACTTTTTGAACAACCATGAGACAAAACACCGAGTGTGAGAGTATTTAATGGTATTCTAAATTTCACCAGATTAAAACCTTAACAGGGACAAAGAGAAACAAAGTCGGAGATAATAGGAATAAAAGTCTGGCTCGAGGATCATTTCTTGAATGATCAATTCAAATCTTTGGGAGATGCAGGAAGAGTTAAGAAAGGAACTTTAATGGAAGGATTGAAGTCAACACTTAGGGCAGAACCTAGCGGCATCTGTGAGGCATAAGAACGGTCCAGCTAGGAGGCCACATTGGGAAGAGCTAAGAGAGGACAGGGAGAATGGTAGACAATGGCAATCAGTGGTCATCTTATGGGATAGATTGACATTTTGTCACACTTCCAAAAGCACTCATAAAGGCTTGGTCTGGTAGCTGTGAGGAGGGCAGAGGAAAAGGCTGGGTGCAAGTGGATTGACTATAGCCCTCAATGCAGATGTGAACCTGATCTGGTAGCAATGACCATGAGCAAAAGAACATAAGGGGTGTCCAGGACTCAATCATGCCAAGGATGCTGATGTTAGTCTCAGAAATAGGAAACTGGAGGCAGGTGACTTCTTTATGTATTTATGTGTATAGGAGTGTGTGTGTGTGTGTGTGTGTGTGTGTGTGTGTGAGAGAGAGAGAGAGAGAGAGAGAGAGAGAGAGAGAGATGGGGAGTGGACCCATATGGTCAGAGGGTACTTTGCTCAATTTAAGTCTCTCCTACTATGCGGAGCCTAGGAGTCGAAGTCCTCTGGTAGCTTTGGCTGCAAGCATGCTTACCCACAGAGCCATCGTGCTTGCCTGAGATTGAGGGCACTACCTTGCTTTTCTCTTCTCTATGCCTGGGTTAATGCATGATATCAATGTCTGGTCCTTCTGCATGTGGAGTGGCCGGAGCATGGAGGAGGAAAGGGTAGATAATGTCATGTATTTCTTTCCTGGGACAGTTTGAATTAGTAAGGCTGAGTTTGACTCGACTACCCTCATTGTTTAACTTCTAGACGTCTTTAATGTATCTGTGCGTATGCCCTCTAGGAGATACACAAAGAAGACAGTTAAGATGCATCTGGAAAAACCTGTGGGGCCACTGCTTTCTGGCCAGGTAAAAGGAGCCTTTTTAGTTTTAAAGTTTGACTGAGACCTTGTCTGCACGCATTTGTCCATGCCTGGTAGGGAGCCAAAAATAATAATAATAAAAAGTCCTAGAAACTCCCACAACAGCACAGCAGACTATAATAACACCAGGAGTTAGACAGTGGCTGGTAGCTAGAAGGTGCCAGGCGATTAATAACTCTGTTTATATCTCGCTCGCAGATACGTCAATAAACTGAGTACAACCAAGACACATTCTGCAGGGTGGGGTGCCCAGGTCTGCCGCTGGTGGTCTTGTTTCCCTGAATTATCAAATATTGAGCGTTACTTGGGGAAGAGCAGGTCAGAAGGGGCCATCACAAGGTCTGATGCACCCTTAGGTGGAGAATGTGGGAGGGTACTCCCTTCTCAGATAGCTAAGCAGTGGAGCGTGTGAAAATACTACGGCTTAATGAGGTCTCGCCAGGCTCCTGAGGGAACATAGTGTTCTCCCAGCAGCAGAGAAGGGAGCACAGAACCAGTGGGGCTCTCTACACCAAGAATGTCTCCAGGGAATTGTTCAGGTAATTTATGCCACTATACAATCTGTCATCTTCCAGAATGTGGGGCAGGGGTGGGGGGGGGGAGGGCAAAACATGCACTGGAAATGGAACAGGAAGTGAAGCTCTCTGCAGCATGAGAGGTCAGATGCAGCATTGCCCCAACCCATGTTTAAATAAAATTCAACGTAATCATCTCTCTGTGTCAGAGCATTCCATTCCATCTGCGAACTCATCCAAGGACAAAAAAAAAAAAAAAAAAAAATGGTGTTTCAATATGAAATGTCCACCATAGGCTGGTGGGTTTTTGTTTTGTCTTGTTTTGTTTTGAAGATTTATTTATTTTACGTATATGAGTACACCATTGCTCTCTTCAAACACACCATAAGAGGGCATCAGATTCCATTACGGATGGTTGTGAGCCACCGTGTGGTTGCTGGGAATTGAACTCAGGACCTCTGGAAGAGCAGTTGATGCTCTTAACTGCTGAGCTCCAAGGCTAGTGTTTTGACACCTGGTCCCTAGGTGGTAGCACTGTTTGGGGGAGATTATAGAATCTTCAGGAGTAGAGCCTAGCTAGAGGGACAGGACCACCGCAGGGAAGCCTTGAGGTTTTTAACCTGAACCTACTTTCTGTTTACTGTTTGTTTCTTAGTGTGGTAGATGGGAGTCTTGTGGACCAGTCTTCCTCATCATAGTAGACTGTGCCCTCAACCATGAGCTAGAATAAACCTTTGCTCCCTCCTGTTGTTCTTTCTCAAATGTTTGGTCACAGCAACAAGAAGTCAATAACTAATACATATCTACAATGAACGGTTGTATCTGTGCCAAACATATAGACCCTTTCTCTTTTTATTACTCCATGACTAACCTTGGAAAACAGCAGTTCACTGTGTTAGCCATTATTAGTAACCTAGAGATGAGTTAAATATATAGTACAGTGAGTGTAGGCTATAGGCAAACATATGCCAGTTTATAAAATGGCCTTTGGCATCCACAGATTTTTGTATCTGTGAAAGATTTTAGAACCAAAGGGCAATTGGGCTCCCAGTGGCTCCATTTGTGACCAATCTGCAGATGTTAAGATAGGATACTTGCTTGTTGTCTCTAACATCTGAATGCCATGATTTAATTTGAGCATAGTATTTTGTTTAATTTTTGGTGCCCATTATAAATGGAGTGTATGGTTGTGATGTAGCAGAGTTATGAATTATAACTTTATAGTGATTACACCAAAGCAAGTCACATGATTCTATGGGGAAAATTAAACAACTGCACTAATTACAATGTAGGTCAATTCAAGTTTACTGTCAGAATTGTACATTTCTGTTCAAAACATGAAACACTGAAACTTGAGAAAGTATCCATTCCAGGCATAGTTTGTTGTATGCAAGTCAATCTAAGATGCTATTTAGTTAAGCAAATCTGTTTACAGTATTATGGAAATTGCCCAGAAATAGAGCCCACAGCACAAGAAATCCAATAAGGGCTCTTAAATGACAGGTCATGGTATTGAAGGAGAAACTGGTTTTGTGAAAGAAATGAAATGGGTCTTGGTCTATGTTTATATGCATCCTGTTAGTGTGGCCATATACAGGATGTAATAGCCATAATAGGAAAGGCGGTTATTTGGGTTTATTGTTTTAAGGTTTCTGGGTACAATCAGTTGGCCTTGATGACTCTACATCCTGGGCAAGACAGCACTTCTAAAAAATCTCTATTGATCTTGAGATTTGTTCCATTTTGACCATGTACATGCTGCCCAATCCAGATGACAGAGGCATGAAATTAGAGCATCCTTGTAGGGGATTGGGACATTAGATCCTCCTAGATCAGTGCTTCTCCATCTTCCTAATGCTGAGACCCTTTAATACAGTTCCTCAGGCCGTGGTAACCCCAAAACATAAAATTGTTCTTGTTACTACTTTACAGTGGTAATTTGGCTGCTGTTATAAATTGGAATGTAAATATCTCTGTGTTTTCCAATGGTCTTAGGTAACCCTTGTAAAGGGTCATTCGATCCCATAGGGGATGTGACCCCACAGGTTGAGAATTGCTGCTGTAAATGATCTGTGTACAAGGTTAAGACATCTGTGTTGATGATCAGGACATGAAGTTATTTCTCTGCCAGTGAAATGAGTCAATACAAGCCAGATTAGAATACATTAAAGGCAGGTTTATTGAGAAGCTGCTTTTGGGTGAGTTCACCGGTCCCAAGGATTGAGGCACAGAGAGGGAGAGGAAGGGGGGGAGGGGGAGGGGGAGGGGGAGGGAGAGGGAGAGGGAGAGGGAGAGGGAGAGGGAGAGGGAGAGGGAGAGGGAGAGGGAGAGGGAGAGAGCATTCTCTCGAATGCTCAAAATGTCTGAATTATATAGCAAGGATCCTCTAGGGGAAGGGCAACCCAGGCCTTAGGAAGAAAGTTCAGGGTTGCTGTGGGCCGAGTATGATAGGTAGGGACTGAGGAATGCTGGGAGAACCTGGAGGTCAAGTCTGCTTTGATGTCTAAAATACTCACTTTAGTCCCTTGTCCCTGGTCAAAACCAACCAGGTATACCCATCAATACCAGAGGGACCAGCTAATGGCCTTCTACTTGGTGCTGTTGGGAGCAGTTATGCAAAGTTTGAAGTTGGAGCCTAGCTGAAGCAAGTATGTTAGTGGGAGAGATTTATAGCTGGGCCTGATTCCATCCTCTCTCTGCTTCCTGGTGCACCCAGGCATCAGCAAGCAACTTTGAATGTTACTCTTGCCACAGTCAAGAGCTACATCTATCACCATGTGAATAGTACCATTATTGGCCATGCTGGAGAGTACACCCTCAAACTGTGAGCCCAAATGTAAGTGTCCTTCCATCAACTGCTTCTTGTGAGGAATTTGATAAATTCAACAACAAAGGAACTAATATAGACCTACAACAGCTGCTTCTGATTTCAATATTTAGACAGTTTTCTTCCCATTACTCCCTAATCAACAAAGCGTAGCAAGAAATAGATAACCCATACAGGCATTGTGCTTGTGATCTCTGGTAACCCAAGCAAAGTTTCCATGGTGCGGAAAGAATGGGTTGGAAATCAATCTTAGGCTCATTTTCAATGTAGATGATCTCAATATTCTTGATAAGAAATATTGGAGACAATAGAACTGGCTCATGGGAACTTTTCACCATTACTGTAGGAAAGGAGCGATATGGAAAAATAGAGGGATAAAATAGGAAGCCATGGCCACTGTGTGAGCCTGGGGGATGGAAGATGCTTAGATCCTGCAGAGTCTCTGACAACAAAGGATCATTAAGAAACAACTAAAAGCTTGCATGTGTCCCTTCTCGCCAGAGCAAACACAGACACTGTTAACCCTTTGTTCCCAAGCACCCATCTTTGATGCCTCCTCTGCAGACAGATTATTTAAACTAAGACAGGCAGGAATGCATCCCCTAAGCTCGAAACTCCAACAGGAGAGCATTCTTGCTTTCGTATTCCTGGCATTGCATGCAGTTTCATGGGATTTGTCTGCCAGAAACCCACTGCACTCAGCTGTAGAGTCCTCCCATGCTCAGGGCAAGCTCCTTGTTCTTTGGGGCTCTGTGTACAGCAGGGGAGAGCTACTTCTACAGCTGAAAATGAAACAGCCATAAAAATGTAAAAGAAAGAAGCAAAACCACTTTACCATCAGTGTTGCACAAGCAACAGTGTTGTACATAGGAGAGAATGATCGTGGGGATGTTTGTCCATAAGACATGTTGAGGAAGAATGTTCTGGGTTATACTTATGATAAGGGCTAATTAGGATTTTACTCTTCAGTTGGTCATAACTCAAAGCCTATGTGAGAACTCAGAGAAGCTCCCAGGCCTTGATATGTGCCCAAGTCTATGCAGTCCGATCCCACTTCTTACAGAATGCGTGACATCCCAGCCCCAGCCCTGTGCTACACCCCATGCTGGCCTCCTACAGAGCCACGCATTCTTGCACTGACTCATGTAGCAAATATTTATGATGCCTCCGGTATGAGCTAGACACTCTGTTATGCTTGGAGGGTGTAAAGATGAAAAGACACAGAACGGAGAGTGGGAGGGGCATGTAAATCAACAATTAGTGTAGTGTGATGGCACACTGTGATGGAGGGGTGCCCAAGGAGACCACACAGGTGAGGACAGATAACTCAGCCCCCGGGGGGGGGTGGTGGCAAGAGTGCTGGGAAATAGCATTCTGAGAGGAGGGTGCTTGAGGTGCAAAGAGCAGTTCTTGCAGACAGAGAATCTCAGCAGCACCAGTTACCTACAGAGAATCTGGAAAAACAAGGGCATCTACTTTGAAGCATCTTAAAGACCACATTGCCTGGGTGTTTGAAATAGTCCCATCTCTAATGACTGAGTTAAGGGGCAATCTCTGCTTTCACTATAGTGTTTCTTCTTTTTGTTTTCTTGAGACAGAATCTCATATAGTTCAGGTTGGCCTCAATCTCATTATGTAACCAAGGATGACCCAACATCCAATATAGATTGATTGTCCAAATTCTTGTGACCAGAAGTATTTATTTCAGAATTTGGAATATTTGCGCATGTCTGATGAGTCATCTTGGGGATCCTATGAAAGTCTAAGCAAGAACTCCTCTTTCTGTATATGATTTCCACACATACTCTTCAGTCCATATCTAGCAATCGACTTTAATAATTTTGTGAATGAAATTGAGATTTCACCCTATGAAATTTTCTTTTTGTAGCATCATGATGCCGTGTGGAAACTTTTGGAGTTGACAGTGTAAGACCCGAAAGAAAAACGGGGGCACCCCAGCACCCCATGCCTTGGAAGGCGTCACCCCAATCACTCACAAGAAACAGTCTTGATGCAATAGCAGGAGGATTTTAATTCCAGAGTCTCTGCAGTTCACAGTCTTACCACGGAGGGGTAGAGGGCTGTGGACCCTGAGTGCAGAATTGGAACAGCTTTTATAGGTTCATAACAAAGCACATTGCAAGCCAATCGATTTGTACCACTCCATAGCTTCTAAGCCAATCAGTTTAAATTATCCAAGCCTGCACTCCTAGGACCAATCAGCTTTCTATAGAAGCCAGATAGCAACTAGTTAGCTCAATTTTTCTTATGAGCCTGGAATCACATACTCAAGGCCTTTTTATCTAGTTTCTAACAAAGAGCAGGGTCTGGAATTTGAGTTGTTGAGGGCTTCTTAGGAGACTGGAGTTAGAGCTGTATTTTTTTTTTTTATCCTTTCAACAGCAGTTGTGATTTTGAAATTTCAGGGCTAGGTCTACAACGTATACTAACTGTAGAGCTCTGCTCAGAGCTGGGGCAAAGGACTCAATTGTTCATCTCCTCTGCTTCCTGATAGCAGCCCCCAAATACTGCCATTATATTCCTGGGTCCTTAGCAACTAGGAGCCTTACAATGGAGTCCAGAAGCTACACAGGCTGCAGCATCACAAATAGAGGATTCACTCTGGTTTCCTCTTTGGTAAAATGAAAGAAGTCTTGTTCCTGTAGAGTTGCTTCAAAGACTGTCAGGGATCAATTGCACAACATAGATCATAGGCACTCAATAAATGCTTGTTCTACCCACCTCAACACTTGTACTTCCACTGTCTTTCCTTTAATAAGGATAACAGCTGTGTCTGCATTCACTGGAAGAGACCACATAGTGACCTTCTTAACATACTATCAATTACTTTAGGTGCTCTGTCTACAAATGGGCTTTGGTTTGAATTGGACTGGTGGGTCACAGGAAGGCAAACAGGTGGATAAAATATGGGACCTAGGACTCCAGATAAAATATAGGACCTATGCCATCAAAAGGTGGGTCAAGTTCACAGTATAACTTCTATGCCTGAAGGCTTCTGTTTCCATGAACAAAGAACGCTTAGAGACTTTAAACAGAAATTTGCTAGATGGTAACATTTGTTTAAAACCCAAGTGGCATGTACACCAGAGAACTTTCTAGCAAAGACTCCAGCCGTGTTTGTTCATGAAATCTGGTGGCAAAGTCAGAAATGAAACAATCCATTGAATCATGTGAAATGCACTGCATCCTGTGTAGGAGGGAGATTCTTTCATTTTCATTATAACCTCCCTCCCCTATGACTTCTTTGTTGTGTGTAATTTTAAAAACACACTAGCTTTTTCTCAAGAGCTCTGCCCAAACTCCCTCAACCTCTCACAGCTAGCTTCTCCAAGCCTCCAACAACTGCCTCAGTTGTGCCCTTTTTCCTACCCACCTTTGTTACCATAAATGGAAAACAGCAGATAGCCTAAATATTTTTAAACTAGCCAGATAACTCAGTGGCACGGTGAAAAATATCCTGTCCCATCCGCCTTGGCCTCACCCCATGGCAGAGGCTACAAACTACAGGCGCCCAGAGACCAACATGTCTGCCGCTTTCTCCGCTCCACCCCCTGCTCTCTCTTCTCTTTCTCATCCACTTCTCTTCCTCCTGGGACCCGGAAGTCCCACCTTTTTACCTTTTCTGAGTGATTAGCTTTCTTCTCCTTTATTGACACAATCAAGAACCAATCAGGGAATCAATACCTCCCCCTACACTTCCTTTTAGAGGCTAAGAGCAAAAACTGTGTGTTCAGGACATGTCAGGACCTCTGCACTCATGAACTCGCAGCAGCTATGGCCTCCTGCAGAAGACCTGCACAAGATCAAGCCAGCCAAGATCCCAGCACAGGAGAGGGAGGGCTTATGAGCTCCTGCCCCCTAGCTGATGACCTCCTTACACGCAATAGATGGATTCAGGGAGAAGACTCAGTTTTCTTTAATGTAGTTACTAGCAGGTTAACTAAGCTCTAGGAATGGCCCCACACCCATGATTATGTGGGACCTACAAACTGGACTCAGTGGGGTATTATTTAAAAAAAAAAAAAAAGCAAGAGAGAACATAAGGCAGTAAGGTTGACGATGGACTGGGAGGAGTTTATGGGAGGAGTGGGACGTGAATAGGGCCAAAATACATTGTATGCACGTTATGAGATTCTCAAAGAAGTAATAAAAATAGTGTATTTTATGAGAATTCATTTTACTTGTGTGTATGCCTGTCTGTCTATCTGTCAGTCTCTCTGTGTCTGTGAATGCATAGCATCAGTGTGAATGCATGTATGTGTAATGCATGTATGTGTAATGCATGTGTGTGTGCCAGTTTGAATGCCTGTCTATGCACATGCACCGAGACCAAGAGAAAGCATGTGATGACCTCCTCCATTACGCTATGTCTGTTGAGGTAGCATCACCCCCAGAATCAGGCAGGGACTCATGTCTCCACTCAGTCTGAAGGCAGCAAACTTTACCAGGCCTCCTCTCTCACCAGAGCTAGGTTATAGGAACTTGTAGGGATGCCCAGCGTGTTCCTTGGGTACTGAGGTCCACTTGCCTGGTAGGCGAGCACTCTCAACCACTGAACCATCTCTCCAGAATCTCTCTCTACCTTTTTATCTTATGGCCTCTTGCCCCGCCCAGAGTGTGCCTAGACGCTCAATACAGTCTCAGCTTAGGAATGTTGGACACATTTCTAGAATGTTCTTCTAAATTCCTCACAAGAAGCAGGTTGCACAACATGTTGCAACAAGGTGCCCTCCAGCGGGGCGGCCCAGTGGAGAGCTCCAAAAGATCTTGAACAGGCTGCTTACTTTAACTAAACGGGACAGCTTTGTATGAAAATATGAACCTCGTGGCCTAAAGAGTTTGGCAGCTTGGTGTTCTTGGTGTTAGATCAGGAAGCCAGACAGGCCTGGGTGCCCTCATTGCCCTCCACTGGGCGAAGTTTAGTTTCCTCCTCAGGAAATCAGTCAGTCTCAGTGGGGGGCCACCTTAAAATCATGAGTTGCTGGGAAACCTGGAAGGATAGTATCCGAAAGGCCTATCAAACGGAGGCATCTCAAGGCCCCCTGCAGTGCTATTGCCATGAAGCAATCACCCACCCTTTGAAGTTAATATTTAGTTAATATAATCAAAGGGTAGATGCCTAGCTCCAGTAGGCAACACTGGGAGACTAGGGAAACAAACGCCAGCCAGCGAAGAGGATAGCAAGGTAACTTAAAGGCAAGGAGGAAAGAAACTATCCACCAATTCCACAGAATCCAGCGCTGTACATGCCTGGACGGACGGACTGGGGCCATATGGTGATCCGGACTGTCTCCCCAGCTCCCCTTCACACACCAGCAATCCAGATTTGCAAAGCCGAGGCCAACCGTGCATTTCCATGAAGACCAGTGAATCAGCCATCCAATGATACCAATGTATAGACAGTCATTTGGAACCGTCTCTTAATTTACAAATCCCTGCTGAGTCACTCAGGCAGAGTCATTCCCGGTATGGTCCTGAGAGACAAGGACTTAGTTCTAAATCTTCTAAATGTCCAGAGACAGCCTTCACTCTTGAACTCACCCCTGGTATAAAATAGATCAGAGAAGCCCCCTTTTCCCCTGAACACTATATTGGACAGACCTAGGTTGACATTTGAGGAGTAGAAAGGTCCAGAATCACATTGGTGTGATTAGCCACAATGCCATTTCAGAAACATTCACGAAACTCAGTGGAATTTGAAAGCGCAAAAATTCTTTGTTCCTTGCTAGCCATAAAAGAAATTTCCAGAAAACTGCAATGTACATTCTGAAGCACTGTTGGTATATTATGATCATTTAGATTGATTGATTTTTTTTCCAGAGCTAAATTTAGACACAGTGAGACACGCCTATATAAACCCAGCAGCTGGCAAGTAAAAACAAAAAGGATCAGGAATTCAAGGTCAGCCTCATCTACATATCAAGTTCAAGGCCAGTTTGGCTCCCAGAAACTCTCAGAAGAAAAAAAGACAAAGAAAAGAAATTTCAACTAAATTGCCTATATTATATTCTTTTCCGGTGGTTAATTAGCAGAGTCACCTAGGTCCTTGAGATGGTGAAGAATCTTTTTCCTCTCTTTGGGACCATATTTAGCTATACCTTTGAGCTTTCTATACTATGGGGTGGGTGAGTCTTTTAGTTTTCAATTTCTAATCTGCCTCAGTGTCTGTGGTTTTGTGTCAGCTTGACGCAAGCTAGAGGCAGTTTGGAAGAAAGACTTTTAACTGAGAAAGTGTCCTCACTAGATTGGACTTGAGACAAGCCTGTGCATTTTTCTTTATTAATGATTGATGTGGGAGGGCCCAGCTCACTGTGGGTGAGGCCCCTAGGCAGATAGTCCTGCATGGTATAAGAAAGCAGGCTGGGCAAGCCATAAGGAGTAGGCCAGTAAGTAGTACTCCTTCACGCCTCTGCTTCAGTTCCTGCCTCCAGGTTCCTGCCCTGTTTGAGTTGAAATAAAGCCTAAATCATTTATAGCCATGGTAATTTATCCATGCAACAGAAATCCCAAGATGAAATAAAATAATATATATTATAATATATATTATAATATATATATATGTATATATATATATATATATATATATATATATATATATATATATATATCTCCCAGGAGTGTTCAAAATGGTGTTGACCTTAAAAGAATCAGCCAAAGAGTAAGATGTCTAAGTAACCTAGTGATTCACATTAACTTCTATTAGGGGTGGCTGTGCTCGGGCACACCTCACGTGAAATTCAGAGGTCAGCTTTGGGTGTCTCTCATTGGGAGCCATATTCTTTGTTGAGACAGGGTGGGTCACTGGGATCTGGGGCTCAACAATTAGGCTGGGCTGAAAGAGTTATAGGGACCCACTTGTCTGTCTCTCCTCCCCAGTGTTGGGATTATAATTGGACCACCCACCTATGATGGTTGGTATTGGCTTAGCCCAGGGAGTGGTACTATTAGAAGGTGTGACCGTGTTGGAGTAGGTGTGTCACTGTGGGCCTGGGCTTTAAGACCCTCCCCCTGGCTGCCTGGAAGTCAGCTTTCCATTAGCAGCCTTCAGATGAAGATGTAGATCTCTCAGCTCCTCCTGTACCATGCCTGCCTGGATGCTGCCGTGTTCCTGCCTTGATGAAAATGGACTGAACCTCTGAAGCTGTAAGCCAGCCCTGATTAAATGTTGTCCTTTATAAGAGCTGCCTTGGTCATGGTGTCTGTTTACAGCAGTAAAACCCTCACTAAGATGCTAACATTCCAGGCTTTTTACTTGGGATCAGGACACTCAACTCAGGTCCTCAGACTTGCGAAGCAATCCCTTAACCATGAGCCATCCCCCCATTATTCTACTATGTGGTTTTATATATATGTGGATTTGGGCACTTGGGGATATTTTTAACCTTGCTGCCAGCTGTAGCTGTGTTGGGCAAGGCAAGTGGAGTGTGTTCAGAAGCTGCTGTGTACTCCAGCTACCTCTGGAGGTAGAACCCAAGACCCAAAATAGAAGCCAGCAGAAAAGCAATCATGAGGGTTCAGAAGCTTAAAACCCTGTTCCGGTTCCATCCCGTTGCTGACATAAAACCACACTGAAGGAAAGGGTTTACTTGGACAACACTTTCAGGTCCCACCCCATCACTGAGGGAAATCAGGCTAGAGACTCAAGGCGGGCCCCTGGAGATGAGAACCGCGGAAGAATGTCCCTTACTGCCTCGTTCTCAGGCTGGCTCACAGGCTCATGCTTAGCTGGCTTTCTCCTTACATCCAAGGGCCACCTGCCTAGAGATGCCCACAGTGTGCCGCACCCTCCCGCATCAAGACATGGCCTCAGGCCATCTCTAACCACGGAAACTCTCCGAAATGGATCTAGGCTATTTCAAGCGGACAGACAAGGCTACTAGGACAGCGCCCCGGGTCTAAGGGTGGAAAATAAAGATTCATCTGATCGCAGGACATTTGAAGAGCTGGAGGTGCTCTCAGAGACTCCCCCCGCCCCGCGCCTCCCCCGCTCCTCCCCTTCCTCATTGCCTGGGGGAAAGTGGTGGAGAAGGAGACATCCGGGGCATCAAACCCATGTTAGGAGCCATCCACTCCCCAAAGTGGGCAGGCATGGTGGGGTGGCCTAAATGACTGGGCACTTCCTCAAGTTAAATAAATAAAGCCAGGCAGTGGCGAGGTACACCTTTAATCCCAGCACTTGGGAGGCAGAGGCAAGTGGATTTCTGAGTTTGAGGCCAGCCTGGTGTACAGAGTGAGTTCCAGGACAGCCAGGGCTACACAGAGAAACCCTGTCTCAAATAAATAAATAAATAAATAAATAAATAAATACACACACTACAAAGCTTGTCACTTCTGAATTTAAAATTTAATAAAGTCATAAAAAGCCAGAATAGTTTATTTTAGGAACAAACCCAGATGTCTCAGCATGGGGTAGAACTCTGGCCTGCTCCTTCCCTAAGCCTCTCTTGTTCCTACTTCTCCAGCTACAAATGCCACCCTCTTCCTCCAGTGTGGACAGGCACTCGAGTGCCTGTGCCCAGCTCAGGGTATCCTGTGCCCAGCTACAGATACCTAATGTGAAATGAAGAAATGAATGCACACTTACTCAAGCAGCCTTGGTGAGACCCCTGCAGTGAAGGAAGAGATGTCTTTGTAGAGCAAGTTCGTGGGGGAGAAGGGAAGAGCGGGGTGAGGAAGTCCTGTGGTTCTTACCAATGATATAATGCCTCAGCCCTCGGGCCAGCATCGAGGTGTGGATGGACGGACAGTTGCTCTGAGACCACGTGCCTGAGCCATTGCAGCTGGTTTCTCTTCCTATCCTCTGTGCATTTGCTGAACGTATGAGCGGATTTACTTCCTTCTAGAGGTAGAGTTCTGGAATAAATTCTGTAGCTAGGTAAGGTTCCCATAGTTGGCAATACGTTAAAGGCTTCGAACTAGCAATGATAGAGAATTTGGTAAATATTTGAGTCAACAGATGTGCCATTTTCCCCGGTCTGATCAGTAAAGGCCATGTGCAAGTGTGGAGTACCGCGCTGTGTCCCATAAATATGTACAATTCTATTTAAAAAAAAAAAAATTAAAAGGAGAAAAAAGTCTTTGAAAGTAGAAGTTGTTAGCATTAGAGGATTTGTGTGTGTGTGTGTGTACATATGTGTGCATGTGGGTACATGTGTGTGGAGGCTAAGCATGTGTTCCTTGATAGCTCATCTCCTTAGCTTTGAGAGGGGGTTCTCTCTGCTCACTGTCTAGACTCACTGCGGAGTGAGCTCCAGGAATCCTCCCATCATCACCTTGCTGTGCTGTAGTTACAGATGTGTATAGCTGCATCTGCATGTCTTACAAATACACCAGGAACCCGAATGAAGATCCTCATGCTGTATGGTAATTGACTGAGTCGCTACCCAGGCCCCAGTGGGGGATGTTCTGAGGCTTCTGGTAGCATTCCTCTGAATTCATTTCTTTTTGTTGTTGTTGTTGTTGTTGTTGTTGTTGCTGTGATAAAACACCATAACCAAAAGCAACTTACAGAGGCAAGAGTTTGTTTGGGCTCCTGGCTCCAGAGGGAGAGCCCATACTATACTGATGGAGCAGGAGGGCAGATCAGCACCCTGAGAGGTCACATCCTTAACCTCAGACACAGTGCAGAGAGAGGGAACCGGAAAGAGGGAGGGGCTGTGAACTCTCAAAGCCCACCCCAATGACACACTTCATTCCATCAAGGCCACACCACCTCTCCAAACCGGGCCACCAAAAGGAGGCCAAGCATTCAAGCTGAGCATGTGGGAGACAGTGTCATTCAAACCCAATAGCCTCCAAAGGAGTTCTTCTAGTTCCTGATTAGTGCCTTTGTGTTCCCTGTGAGGGAATTCAGAGTTAACGGTCTTCCTCTTTTCCTTTTCAGCTTTCATTCATTTGATTTAAGTATGTTTGGATCACATACAACATACAGATTGTGGTTTTAGAATTCAGTAAGTCTTGAAAAAAAACTGCATAATCCTGTACTCCTAATATTTATGTCACCCAAGAAGGATCCCAAATGACTTCTCTCAGTCTAGCTCCACTGTAGTAATTTTGAAAAAAATAAAACATGAAAATACAATGCTGGCTGGCTTTTCTAGAGTTGGCACGTTCATCAAGAAATTCACACAACAAATAAATGTCATGACCAGCTACTGATTAAAAGGAGTGGTGTAGGTCACCACCACAGCCTTGACTGAGAGAAGAGAATTGTACTTAAATGTCGTGGTAGTTCACAAAAACTTCAGATACCTGGACTGACTCCAGAACATTAAAACCAGAATTTGGGAGTGTGGGTTACAGGATACTGAAGGAAGTGTCTCTGTGGATTCTGACATGGAGGCTGCACAAACCTAACCATAGAATTCATAATGATGTGTCATGGCTGCCCCAACATGGTTAATTATTGGTAGATAGGGAAACGAAGTCCAGGGGAGTTTAGTGTTTTACTTAACTTGCGGTGTGGCTTGCATTTACATGGGAGGGGTGGAAAGGTCATTCAGGTTGGTCCTGGAGGTCCTGCTGCCCCAGCAGCCTGCACAAGTCAATAGTCATTTTCACCTCAGCCTCACTTTCCTTATCTATAAAATACAGGGCTAACCTCATTGCCTTTGGACTCACTCACTCACTCCTGAATCCTGTCTTTCTTTGCTTTTTTCTTTTTCTTTCTTTCTTTTTTTTTTTTTAATTTGGTTCCCAGCCTACCCCTCCCAAACCAGGAACCTTGAAAATTTTTTCCTCTGTTTTGTTTCCTACTGGGTACAAGTCCATCTGGTACACAGCCAGTGTGGTCAAAGGTCTAGCAATCATTTCAGGTAGAAGACAGACACCTGTTTCTTAGTATCCTTTGTTTTGTTTTGTTTTTTTCCACCACCCAACTATAAGATTTTTAATAGTACAGTTCTTTCATTGTTTATCTTTATATATTCTTGGACAAAATAGATGTTCAATAAATGCTTGCAAAGGGGAAGTGCAGGTTGTAAAAACTAGAGCTCTGTGTGACCTGTCCCTGACATGTTCCAGCATTCACCGGAACTCCCCCATCAACGTTTTTCATTGCAATCATCGTTTTGTTTTTGCATTTCAAAGATAAGGTCTCTGACCTAAGATTCTCAGAAACACTAAAAATTGCCATTCTTGCCTCCCCTGTTGTCATTATTATGCTGCTGTTCAGGACCCCAACATAGTGACAATTTTGGAACTTTAATGTCTTTGAAAAACACAGAAACATTATAAGAACATGTTTTTGTTTTAACCCCAGGTGTGGGACATGGGCCTGCTTCAGACTCTCTGAAGCAGCTGACAATGATCTGCCTCATGCTCTAGCAGAGGTGTAACTTCGCCAGCTGCAGATAGTTTCTGCGGAATTCTGTGGACTTTTCAGAGGGTAAGTAAATGTTAGGGCCTCAAGAGCAGGGTGGGTTGGTGGTTGGTTGTTGTTTGACTGTTGTTGGTCACAGTCAAGTAGTTGTGCACAAAAAAAAAAAGAAAAGAAAAAGAAAAAGAAAAAAAGAAAAAGAAAAAGAAAAAGAAACAACAGCAAGAAGAAATTAGATATACTGGCAGGAAACATCATTCTTGCCCCAGGGAACTTGATGCCTCTAATCAGCAGGAAAATAGTTTAACAATACTTCTACTTCTCCACCTGCTGGAGAGAGAAGCTGGATCATCACCCCCTTTCTGACCCATGACTTTATTTAGGGAGCTCTTTCCTTTCCTCTCTATCCTTTTTTCTCTCTTATCTAGTGTTTGTGGGTTGAAAGGGTGGAAGAAAAGTGGTGGAGAGGGTGGAAGAAAGACAACTCCACATGTAGCAAAAAACAGCCACACCATAACCCATCCTCATCTCATTATTCACTGATTCCCATCTCAACAGCCAGGTGAAGAGCAAGGCAGGCGGAAGTAGAAGCCAAGAGGGACATACTTTAGTAGACTTTGGCTGAGAGCAGAGTTAGAGGAAAGAAACCCCATGCTTAAATTTAACTCTGGGGTTAACCTAACTTTGGAAAGTGCATGCAAGAATAAACGGATGTCGGGGTTCTGGCTACATCATCAGCTTTGCAAATCAGCCCCCACCAAGAGCAGTTTTAGAAGTTCTATGATGATTGTGAAAGAAATCAAACCCAGACTCTTGGTATTAACCTTAGATGTATCTAGTATGTTTGTGCCTTCTCTGCTTAGATAGCAGAACTCTATCTGCTTCACTGAGTCGTTTGATTACAGCTATGTTGCGGGTGACTGTCTGTGTGACCTTAGGCAGTCCTCTAGCTTCTGGGATTGCTTCTGCTAAATTGAGAGAGTTGTGGAGTATTAAACAAGGATTCTTCTAGAACAAGCTGGAAGAAATGAGTGTGCAAATAGCTTTTAACCCCATAGCTTCAGTCTACTTCTCCACCTGTTGGAGAGATGAGCTGGATCAGCAGTTAAGGGTACTGGCTGCTCTTCCAATGGACCCAGGTTCAACTCCCAGCACCCACATGACAGTTCATAGCCATCTGTAATTGAACAGTTTTAGGAGGTACCATTCTGGTCTCTGTGGGCATTGCACACAGGTGTTACACAGGCATATATTCAGGCAAAATATCCTTACATGCAAAATAATAAAAGAAATAAATAAAACATCTGTTAGGATGTTGTGGGAAAAAAATCTGGTCAAAGTCTTGGCCTGTTGTAAGCCTTCAAAAAATGTTCCTTACTACAATTATGTGATTCTCCGATGCTCCTTGGATTTGTGTAAACCACTCATCCATCTGAATGGGTAGACAGTGTTGATGATTGACAGTATTATCTGTCTGTAGTGGCTTCCTTGAAGCCTCACTAAAGGTTGGCTTGATGGGATAATTAAATTCTAACTGGGAAGGAAGAAAATCTCTGAAATGGACCTGCAGAGGAGAAAGTAAGCATGGCTATTCCAATGGCCCTGGGGGACTTCTGACTCTACCTATCAGGAGCCAAACCTTCCCGCTGGAGGTGATGGGGAAGCAGCCTAATCAGCACAGAGATGACCGAGCAAGGTCTGGATCAAGCTTGTCTTCCTCTCTGCTGTTTCAGTTCTTTATCCTTGTCACCCTGGCCTTGCCACTGAGCAGGTGGAATTCAGTTACCTGTTACATATTCCAGGATTGTTTCCAGATGCCTCCAGGATTAGGAGGCAGGGCTATGGGACAACAGAAATGTTCTTCAGAGGTTTGGCAGCTCCCTGCTGCTTCTCAGTGTGTTCTTTTGTTATGGCTACTGGTCCAAGCTCCTCCTTTGTTTATTCATTTGTCAGGAGGCATGTGAGATTATGTCAGCCTTTAGGCAAGCTCTGCCCCTGATGGCTGCCAGGTAATAGGTCACTTCACCCGCCAGGAACTATCCAGGCGTAAATTTAGACTGCGGCCTCTCATTTCAGTTTAATAGGTACATGGGGAAGGAATACACAAAGAGCTAACTTTGAGAGTAGTAGACACTGCAAGTATTTGGCTTTGCACATCCAAAGCAACACACACACACACACACACACACACACACACACACACACACACTGTGCTATCTGCAGCATAGGCCAGCTGTGCATCCCCTACCCAGGGTAGCTGACCTGTGGGACCTTTTCTCACTGTGCTCACCCTCTCAAACTTTGACAAGCAAGCCAACAGGAATCTGTGCCTGGATGACCCTTAAGAAGCTCAGAACATCCCTTATAAACCCTGAAGGGTCAGAGGGATTTACATTTTCACTGTGAGTCCAGTGTTTTGAAGAGTCTTGAAGGGCTCTGATAATAGCCTACTGCTGCTCTTGTTGGTTCATTGAATTTCATTCTCCTAGAGGATAAGAGACCTTCAGGTAGTGGAAACTACACAGATATGGCTATACCTGTGAGCCATGAAAATGCACTTAAGGCCCTCAGGCTTCCTCTCATTACATGAGAACAGTAATGGTAAAGTTAACATAGTAAAAGGCACCTGACAGGGCTGTGATTGTGCTAGGATGGGAAGGATGGCCGTGTTAGGCACTGGGCAACCCCATTGTAGATTACCCAGGGACCACCAGCCGACCAAGGACCATTCATACAGACCTTTCCCCTCTGTCACTAAGTAAGTGGCTCACTGCAAACCTAACACAAAGGGAGCTCTGGTCACAGTTCAGAGGCACAAATAAATTATAATTGCCATGAAAACATGTCAGTTCATGTGATTAAGTGAAGCCATTGAGGTTCACTTCCAAGTAGTTCTGGGAATGTGAATCAAGAAATATATATATATATATTTCCTCAACCTTCCTTCTTGATGCATTTTGGTAAATCCCATGCTTCTCAGTTAATTCCTGTTATGTTCCAAAGCCTGAAAGGTTAAAGACATAAAGCCAATGTGACCTGAAGAAGAGATTATTTCTGAGACCAAATTGCTAAGAGACTGTTTCATACTGTCTTTCTAGAGAAGCTTAATCAGCTTCTTGTTTTCCTTTGCATGGTGTCTCCCGTTCATTTATTCATTCACAAACAAGTGCATCTGCCTTCTCTTCCACGTGTTTCATAAATGTTGGTGGTAGGAAGACAAATTGTCATGGATTTCAAGTGGTCCCTGTCTATATGGAGGTCTCCGCTTGAATCAGGACCCATGTTGAGCTAACAGGTACAAGATGAGACTGTTAAACTCTGGGTCTCTAGGGAGGGGAGCACTTCTCCAATGTTGGGAAAGGTTTCTGTATCACTTCTGAGCTGACTCTTTAAGGATGACTGAGGTTTGCTAGTAAGGAAAGAAAAGAAGATGAAAATCTAGGTAAAGAGGGCAAAACGGAAGTATTCAAACGCACTCGATCGATCGTCTGTGCGTATCAGCCACCATTGGACCTTGGGATAATTGAGAATGGGGTTCACTTAGGAATATAGATTATTCCTTGCTTGGAATCAAATACAAATTGCAGGTGTTCTTGCCTGACCTTGCTTTGTCCTGCATGTCCATCTTTATAAAGTCAGGGAGGACATGTAACAGCAAGGGCATTAGAGCCCCCTCCGCCAAGGGTGTACCGAGACCTCAGTAAGTTTTTGATCTGATGATATGAGATGTAATGAAATGAACTCATCCAGTTTCCCCTACTTTGGTTTAACTGTTAAAAGCCTGTTTTAGTTCATTTCTGATTTCAAAAGGCATACATGCTATTATGCAAAATAGAGCAGCAGAGGCTCCAGAAGGAAATAAAAAAGGTCTGTGTGTCTTCTAAATAGAAAAAAAAAAACATCAAAGTGTTCTTTTTCTAATTGGTTTTTTGCTTTTGTGCTTACAAATGATTTCCCATCCAAGAGATCAGATTTTTTAAAAAGATTATTATTTTTTTTTTACTTCCTGGTCATTCATTTGTGTGTTTAGCTTTTATCCTTAACATATGAATGCAGACTAAATTTGTTTAAACAAGAGTCTATGTGAAGTAGTCTCAGGATACATACATTTACAAGTCTTGGGCTATGTGTGTGTGTGTGTGTGTGTGTGTGTGTGTGTGTGTACGTGCATGAATTAGGGAGATTGAACCTTAGACCTCACACATACTAAACATTCCTGGAACCACTGAGTTATACCCACAACCCCAAACTCTTCCTTTCATCTTTCCCTTCTTTTTTTTTTTTTTAAGTTCATTTCCTGTTTCTATAGCATCATTACTTGGTCATAGGTCTCCTGGATGATTTTCCTGCAGTCAAAATAAACTGTTATTGCTTAAGACATCCTTTTGATGCCTTGATATTCTGCATTCAGATTAATCAGGCATTGTCTTGGCCCTTTTAGCCACTTCTTGTCAACCATTCAGAAACACAACAGGCACAGTAGAAAGTGTTTCCATTCTTATACCTTCAAAAACAACTGCTAACATACCCCTGAGTTGGTCTTCTGAGTATCTGCCAAGCTAAAAATGGCACGAGACTCTCCCGTCCCCAGCCTTTGAATGATGACAGACCTTCATTCATTCCTTAAGCAAACATGGTACTCCAGGATACAGAGTTGAATGAGATGTAGTCTCTATCCTGGGGGCGGGGGGCGGGTGTTCTCTCTTGCCCTTCTAGAATGTTCCTGAGGAGCTGCCTAGGCATAGAATTACATGGGATGATCTCATGGGAACCTAGATAATCTCATTCAATTTACTCTACAAATAGTTGTTGAGATCCTCATGTCTGCCAAGAACAGTGCTGGGTGCTGGGATACAGGGCCCCAAGGAACTCACTGCTGAGTGGAAGACAAATAAATAGGCGTTTCTATTAGGAGAGATAAGGCTAAAGGACGTGAAAACACTGGGCTCGGATGCCATGACTTTCTGTGTCATTCCTACCAGCCTGCCAAGCCCCTATCAGCTACATCAGCGCAAAGCACTTCTTTTACATTCGAGGTAAAGTAAGAGCAAAGGCAGTTGTCAGCTTGTTCACCTAAGATGTGAAGCCCGCTCTAAAACACCCTTGTGACTCAACTTCTAGAGTTACAGAGGAAATCAGCAGAGGTAGATGAATGAATGGGAGAAGTGAAGCAAGGAATCCAAACAAGGGATGAGCTGCTGGATGATGAATGGCGGGGACTCCCACTGGCCTCCAGGGCTCCTGGCAGTCAACGCCAAGAGCACAGCCTGGGAAGAGATAACACTAACCAGTCATGGAAGACTGTTCCTTTCCTTTTATCCCAGTGACCCACATCCATGGGCCCCACTGGTGTTTTGTTTTGACTTCTTTACTCTGCAAACCAGGGCAGCTCATGCACTGTGGGGTGTTTGGCTGACAAGTCTTTTAAGGATGAGTTAGTGTGCCCCTGTTACTGGGGCACATAGAACCACCCACAGAATACTGACAAACAGACTCCCCTTCACCTCAGATGGGAACCAAACCTATTATACAACCAGAGGATCACTGAGGTCCCTCCTAACATCACCTGTCCCTCATTACTTGCATTCATATTTAGTAGAGAGAAGAAACTGGAGTACACGTTAGAAATACAGCCATTTTCTAAGAGCCTCTGAAGCAAATCCGATGGAGGAAAGGAAACCGTTTTGAGCGCTCTTCCGCACCTCATGTCCTCTTCTTCTTCTGCTTTCTCTTGATTTACTCAAGCTGGTTTTCTAAGAGATGTTTGCTTCTCCCCAGTCCCCTTGTTACTTCCTCCATCCCTTTTCTAGGCCATCAACCCACAACAAAAATGGAGACAGTTCCTTGCATTGGTTGAACCCTTGATCTCTAGTCCCCAAAGAAACAATCTCTTAAATCTAACAATTCCCTTTCAAATGCATGCCACCGGCGTTCTACCATGAGACTCAAGATACATTTGTGAGCACCTCCTATTGCTATCTCGAATGCCTCTCTCCATCCTCACACTTTTTTATTCCAGCATCATGCGGTGTGCTGTTACACTGTCAAAGATAATGAGAATCTGGTCTGGTTGCTTTTCTACTCTTCTTCAGTTCATCACTATCCTGGAGAAATGGCGACTCTACTCATGGCTCCACATGGGGTTCTATGAAAGACAAACTGACAAAGACTAATATGTATAAGCTGCAGAAAGTTCTAGATTCACTTAGTGTGTAAGCCCTGCCGAGTTTCTTGAGCTGAGGCTCTCAGCTGCTAGCGACCATTTTATGTAGTCGATATGTAGTCGTTCTCATGCATATCTTTGTGAGTTGTTGGGTTTTTTTTTTCCTGTGTTTTAAGTTGTAAAGCAAACAAAAGTTCTAAGCAAGTGCTTTGGTTTCTCTTCATAGTTGGGAACACATGAAAGGGGGATAAAAGCTAATTCACAAAACACACAAGCAAAAATAGGTCTGTTGCTATTCAACCTGGCAACTCCACTTGCATGCTCGTTCACTCACATATATGCAAAAAGCACACGCGTGTGTGTGCACATGGGTATATACTTATGTATGTATATAAATT
Organism: Apodemus agrarius; assembly: GCA_964023405.1. Lineage (NCBI taxonomy): Eukaryota > Metazoa > Chordata > Mammalia > Rodentia > Muridae > Apodemus > Apodemus agrarius. The sequence goes on from OZ030019.1 coordinate 21,365,028, forward strand.
TATGTGTGCTGTATGGAATCCAGGATCCATCCTTAGGTATGCATCCTTTCCTGTTTTCCTCTTATCATTCTTCATTCTCTGCTCCATCCCAAATCTTGTAACTGTATTTTGTTCTATGATGTTCCAGCCTAAAGAGATCCTAAGTATCTGAATGCGTGCCTGAGCATTGTGTTATGGAAGCACAGGTAAGCCTTTCACAGACAGAACCACAGACACTGACAGACAGGCAGTCAAAACAGACAGACAGACAGACAGACAGACACACACACACACACACACACACACACACACACACATATTGCTTTCCCCAGGTCCCAGTGACTTGAAATCCCAACTGTTCAAAATCTAATTATGTGCTCCAGAGGAGGAGCCAGACCCATGCTATCCTCTGTCTCCAAAGGTTCATTTACTAAAACATGCCACTGAGCCACTGATGAGGTATTTATACGTCTTATGCCAAAGATAAAAAGAAAATGAGCGATATTGTTTGCAAACAACTCCCTATCACTATTGATAGGAATCTGCAAAAGGAAGCTTGGTGGCTGGCTAGGCTTTTCTCTGTATTGTAAATTGGTTTCCTTAGTCTGTGATCTCTCCATATATATAATCTTATGTATCCATTTCCTACCTATGTCAGAGAATCTTCTAGGCTCTAGTATTATAATACACTACACTGATAATACCCAGTGCCTCTGGAATTTACATTCTAGTAGAGGCAAGCAGAAAATGAGTGTATATACAAATTAGGCGAATGGATGGAAGCCAGATGTGGGTGGAGAATGCGGAGAGAAGACAGCTTCTTCAGAAAGGGGAGCAAGCATGCTACCATCTCTAAACCACACCATTTGACACAGACTTGCAAGAAAGGAAAGGTGAATTAGTTGGGCATCCAAAGGCCAATGATCATAGATAGCCAAACAGGTAACAAGCCCAGATGTCTGGCATGACCAAGAGTTCCTGCTGTTCAGACAACCAGGAGGAAAACTGTGTACAGTTCATGAGGATGGAAAACAGGAGAACTCAGAGAAGCTGGGCCCCATCGCCGAGGGACTCATCCATGGTTAGAAAGGGGGATGTAGTTTTAATCAAGTTGAGTGCTATGGGAAAGTTTTAAGTAGATTTAAATCAACCCCTACCAACCTAAGACTTAATGCATGTTCCACAAATGGTCGATCTGTGAGCTACATCTCCATCCCTATTCTCATAGTGAAATAGAGTCTCCTATTTAGATAAGTAGCCTAGGCTGGCCTTGAACTTGTCATCCTCCTACGTCTTCAGAAGAAGAGTGGGCATGTTTTCATCACCGCGGGGCCCAGCTTAATTTAGGAGGTTTAAAAAGTATCAGTTAAACTACTTAATGAAGGCCTCATTGGAGAGACAGGGTGAAAGGGCAGAGAACGGTCAGACACCCACTTTCAAAGCCCAGTAGAGGGTGATATCATTGGGAATGCATCATCCCATGCAGTCTGCTTGGTTCACTCCCCAGCTCAACCCACACAGAACCTCACATTACCCCAAAGCACACACAAAAGCTACATTAATCACGGAGTGCCTCACTCCAGACTTCTGTGTAAGGACCAAAGATGAGTTACTGTCACAAGCACTACAGCAAACACACTGACAACTTTGCTTGGCTTTTTGCTCTCTCCTTGGCACCTATTTGATATATATAACCCTCCTTCACCACCACCACCTCCTCCTCCTCCTCCTCCTCCTCCTCCTTCTCCTCCTCCCCTTCTTCCCCCTCCTCTTCCTTCTCCTTCTTCCTCCTCTTCCTCCTTCCTCCTCTTCTTCTTACAGTCCCACTGCCCCACATTTCAGACTGCTCTTTTATCTACTGAAAGAAGATATGCATCTTTGCCATAGCTCTTACAACCCCACACACAATCAGAAGGCTCATAGTACTTGGAAAATAAGACAGTCTTCTACTGGCAAAATCTATCCCCGCCTCTGGGGCAATGTAGAAACCACCCTTTGTTCCTTAAGAGTCTGTTTGTCCTTTTTCCTCTCACTTCTGACAGTTCATCCAAACAAAAGATTTTACCACAAATAATTCTATTGTTGGAAATAAATAAATAATAACAAATAAGAATAAACGAGCATAATGTGAAATTAGAAGACGAATTCCTAGGAACTGGGAAGGGTACAGAGGAAAGATCAGGATGAGGAGCAGTAGCGAGGAGGTGGACAAATACGAATGGACATATTCTATGTGTATGTGGGCTATCACAAAAACCCCACTGTTGTGTAGAGTTAACATGCATTGAAAATTCTCACCATATATAAAAATCCTTGCCTATTACATGCGAAATGCCCACCAATTGCTATTAAGTGATAAATAAGAACAGCATCAACAACAACAAAAAAAGCCAACCCCGCACTCTGTTGCAAACCATTGCTTATTTTATGAAGAAGAACTGGGAGAAGAATTTGAAGGATCTCAAATACAAAGAAATAAATGAGAAGGAGCTGGAGCTGGAAGGTGGATGACTCTGTGCCCTCTCCTTTCTCGCTCTTTGGCCCCTTCCTCCTATATGTAAAGATCAACCAACTTCCTGTACTTGCTACCATGCTATGCCTTCCCAGTCATTATGGAATCTGTCTTCGAAACTATAAGTCAGAATAAACTCTTCTATACGATGCTTTTGGCCATGGTGTTTGATCACGGCAACAGACAAGTAAACCGTGCACCCTTCAACTGTGGTAAACTGTTGCAGGCATTGAAATGTCACAAGCTAGGCATGGTGGGACATATCTGTGATCTCAGCACTGTAGAGGTAGAGGCAAGAGATTTAAGTGTTCAAGGCCAGATTGGGCCACAGGAGATGCTATCTGAAGCTACTGAAGGGCTAGCACAGTATAATCTGTAAGCACGTACAATTATTATATGATAATTCAAAAGGCAAATGTAGTGATAATAAAAAAAACAAGTATGTAGGCAAAAAATTCGGGGTGTTGAGAGGCATAGGTGATACACATGAGGATCTGAGTTCAGATCCCCAATACCTGTGTGAAAATTCAGGCATATATCTGTAATCTCACAACTTGGGAGGCAGAGATAGGAGGGTCCTGGGGCTTTGCTGACCAGCTAATCTAGCTCTACCCATAAACACCAGGATCAGGAGAAGACTTTGTCTCAGAAACACTAAAGTGGAAAACAGTAAAAGAAGAGAGCTAGCATTAATCTCTAACCTCTCTCTCCCCCTCTCCCCCTCTCCCTCTCCCTCTCCCCCTCTCTCTCTCTCTCTCTCTCTCTCTCTCTCTCTCTCTCTCTCACACACACACACACACACACACACACACAACTTTCTCTCTCACACACACAAACACACACACACACTTCCACTCACTGAAATTTTCTACACCAATATCTTATTTCCCCTTTCAGTAGTTCCCTCTCGTGTAGCTGGTGCCTTTTGGGGTTTTCTCAAAAGGCAATCTTACCAACATCACACCTTCATACTTAAACTAGACTCTGCTACCTAACAAATATTGATGGAATCAGCAAAATGGATAGAAACCTTTATCAATGTATCTTGTAACAAAGTACATCACATAGATTTGAGACTGATGAGTTTTAGTTTAGTTACTTGGTAGATTTTTTTTTTTTTAATTTCATATTCACTCGGCACCACAGGTGAACTAGGGGCTCTGATTCCAGAGCACAATACCCAAGTTTAGGTCTCAATAGATCTTCGCTGAGACAATAATAAACCACATGCTTTCAATGGGCAGCACACAGCTTGTCAAGTGTCTGTGCAGTATTCTCAGTGCAGAAGTATCAGAGTTTCACACCCCGTGGAAACCTCTGTGGGATGTGGATCAGTTTCTCTGAATTCTTCTCATCGCCTGGGACATACTGCTCCTGGTACCGCTCCAGAAGAGGCACTTTCCCTAGGGATCGTCTGATCACACTAAGAAGAAAATGAATGAATAACTTTAGTCATCCCACCAGCCTAGGGCATCTGGCTATAGGGCATCATAGGGAAGTAACTGTTTTGGATTGCTTTCACATAGTGTACTCTCACTGTCTCCCCAGCTATGTGTCTTTGTGATTGATGTAGGGTTGGAGAGGAGGAAATCACCAAAGTGACAGGCATATAGAAAGGTCCCTGGAAACACCTATCAGTTCTCTAGCATCTAACCTGATCTATATGTAATACCAAGCACTAGAATTTAATTTGTTTATATATATATATATATATATATATATATATATATATATATATAAAGATTAAATAAAAAGACTCTTAGGAGGTCATCCCTAATTGCTAGTTAGGTAGAATATGAGCTGCATGAAGGTGAAGACAGGGTCAAATATGTCTTTCCATTCTCCAGAACAATCTCGCAAACAACCTATCTTATGCTAAGGAACATCGTTAACTTTTAGAGACTTAACAAATCAGCCTTGGAGTATTTCTTCCAGGCTGACTTCATCTTGCTTCTTAATGTTCTTCAGGATAGTCAGGGAATGAAATCCCATCCTGTACTTTTGTCTTAACATCCTGGTGCTTAGTAACATTTCCTGTGGGAAGTTTTTAATATTCTCGCCTAGGTCTCAGTGGCTACTATACATTTTAAGTTGCCACCTTGTCACCTGGTTCCTGTTTTGTTTTGTTGTTTTCTTTTAAGCTACTTAAAAGAAAAATACCTGTAATTCCAACAGAAAAAAACCCTAATGAGATGCTTGGATTCTGAAACAAAGACTTAATGAGTAAGTGCTTACTTGAGCACCCTCAGGATGTTGACAAGGTCCCACCACGCCTGTGAGTCTCCCACTGTGAGCTGGCAGGGCTCCTACCACCCAGAAAGTGATAGACAAACTCACTGGAGATGTCTTGCCCCCAGGGGGAATACAAACAGAAGAGGCAGAAGTCATAGCCACCTCCAGAGTGGTGATGTGACTAGGTTACTTTCTAGCTTGTGGGGGAGGGCTCCCACTCCCTCTTTGTCCTCTCTGTGTCCTTGACACTGACAAGCCAAAGAGAGAGGTGAAATCCCAATTAACCGTCCAAAGCATTCACTCGTATCTGCTAACATTAGGCTCTTGGCAATTGCATAGTAATAGCTCAAAAGAGAAACACTCCATAGTTTGTTGAGCTAAAGAACAGAGAATTATCACTTTGGGGGAAATAGTAGGAGACAGGTCAGTCTGAGTTTTGTTTTCTGTTAAAGAGGCCAACATTCCTAAATCTAGATGTTATGAATAAACAAAAGTAAAAGGGAAACTAGTCACCCATGGTCCATGACAATAAAGGTAGACCATGATGTACAAAGATCTGTCCTTTTTACACAGGAATTTCACTTTCTATATTTAGAATCATGTACCCCACCCCCACCACTTGGGGGAAAGGGGATTTCTGCTGAAGAAGGGTCCTGTAGTGTAGAGATACAGCCCAGAGCTTCCTTCTTAGTTTCAGCCATACCATGCTCATGAGTCATACTGGGCCATGCCTTGTCCTTCAGCTCCTCTGAGAAGAGTCACTGTATTCCTTCCTTCTGACACAGTCCGACTTCACTAGAGATTGAGTTTCCTCTTTGGACTTACATGGTCACAGAGGGAACCCTACTCACAGCAGATAAAGTGGGGTGGATTTTAAGACCCAGCATGCATTGGATGGAAATACCTCTCCTAGTGCTGAACTATCCTTGAAAACTTTTCGAACTATGGTAATGCTGAATGATAATATTAAACTTACCTAGATTGGGGGTGGGTTGGCAACATATGAAGAAATTAAAAAAGGGAGGGGAAAGTCAGCTAGAAGAACACAGAGAATGTCTATGAAGTGTTCAGCCACAAAAAACAAGACACCTATATCATACATATCAGCCAGTCCCTCTCCAGCCCAGCATCAGGGAGCGTCTCAAAAGAGGCCATGGCAAAATCTCTGCCAGCCAGGGATCAAGAAGGGCCAGACTGAAACAGTGTCACTGGCTAGGACAGGACCACTGCACTCGTGAACTCAAGGCAGCTGTGGTTACCTGCATCAGACCTGCACATGATCAAGGCAGGCAGCATTCCAGAACAGACAGGGGAGGAGGGGGTTGTGAGCTTTCTCCCAGCTGAGGAGCTACTATCATCTGAATGCTTTTAGGAGAGACTCAGATTCCTTTAAGGCTGTGATCCTTGGAAGATTTGCCATGCTTTAGTGGACACCTTACAACCATGAGAATTTGGACAGTATCAACTGGAATCAGTGGGTTATTTAAAAAACAAAAGAAGATCTGAAGTTGGGCTGGGAGGGGTAAGGTTGGGGATGGATCTGTGAGCTAGGAATAGGAGTGAAAGATGAATATGATCAAATTTCATTGTATGGATTATGAAATTCTCAAAGAATTATAAAAATATGATACTCTTTGAATTAAAAATATCCTAAAGATATTAACTTTAGTTATATTAACTTTATTTAGTAACTTAGTTATTAAAAAATAATCTGGGAAGACTTAGGTTAAGAAAACATTTTTGATTCATTTCTACAGCTTTTATTGCATGCTAGCCTGAAGGACTTTGTGAGACAAAAATGAAAATTGGTAGAATGACCTGTGTCTATGCATCTAGCACAGAAGTTATTTATTTAAATCATTTAATTTGAATAGATGGGGAGGGTATTTTCTCATTGAAGGGTTCATGAAAATGTCCTCTGAATGCAAGCACGTCAATAAACTGTTCACTCGAACACTTGTGTTAGATACCTCGAGTGACAATAAAAGTCACAAGTCCTCATCAGCTAACTGCTCCAGCATCTGCTGCATAAAGTGGTACAAGCCTTGCCTCCTATACCAGAACTGCTTCTGGAAACTGCCACACCCAAGAGTTGTTAAAGTGAAAATTCTGAATGTCCATGAATGAATGATATTTATTACTCAAGAATAGGGAAGACTTGGTTCTCCTCTAAAATTCCTTTCCATCTTAAAAACAGTATTTGTATTTGGAGCTATTCTTTCAGAAGATCCATGTTAATGAATGTCAATCTACATTTATGGACTGGAGATAATTTTTGTTTTCTATGACCATGTATATTTCTTCTTGAAAGATCAAGTATATTTCTTGAGTCCCAAGTGGTGCCTTCTGATAAGAACATTTGAAACTAATGTAGAAATGAATGGATAGTTACTCATGAGAATTGAGGAAATGTGTGAACTTCAGAAAGCAGACAACTCCTGGGACACAAATTTCCCACGCACCTTTAACAAGTCTAAGAAAGCCCAGGGAAAGACTTAGAAGAGACCTATCAGATAGCAAGTGGCAGTATGGACTTCTTCAGTTCATCATGGAGGAAATCCACTGGGGGCACTTCAGGTAGAATAGAAAGGCATTGCTAAGTCTAGTCTCATATACACACAAGCTGAACTTTCCAATTGAGCTTCAGAATTCACATCCCAAATACAAGCTCTCCTTGAACTGACCAAAAGATGTTTCCTTGAAACTTTGTGTGTTGATCTTTGTATGACATCAGTTCCTCAAAATTAGAAACTAGGACCACAAATAATCTCTTCTCATAAGACAGTATTATGTTCCTAATATTCATCAGCATCAACCAGGACATTGTGAATTAAATTAACTACCTTATTTTTATTTTCATTTATTATTTTTTAAATTTTATGAATACATTATTTGTATGTGGTTTTTTGTGTGTGTTTTGAGTTGAATGTATGTATGCATATCATCTGTGTGCAAGTTCCCAGAGCATCAGTTCTCCTGGAACTGGATTTAGGAGGCTCTGAGCTACCAAGCATGGGTACTAGGAGCTGAAACTGGTCCTCTGGAAGAGGAGCAAGCTCCCTTAACTAATGAGCCATCTCTCTGGCTCTCCAACCATGACATTTGACTAATTAGTGGTACCACTGGCAGCATCTCTTGTGATGGGAAGCCACCAGGAAGGTTGTCATAAAACATCAGAGTGCATTTTCAAGATTGAATCTATGCTTTTCCAGACTGCAATCCTGATTAGACAAAAACAAGTGCAATTATCTTGGTTCTTGACTAGGTTTTATTCACAGTCAGGAGCCTGCTTATTCATTCATGTTCTATTTCAGTAAACATGTATTCTTGACCTTACTGTAGCAAATCATTGACAGTAACATAGGACAGCATGAGATCAGCTCACTGCCTTCCCCAGATCCAAAAAAATAATATGCATGATCTTCTCATCCTTTCACAGTTGTTTAGTGGCATCAGAACTTTTGGGTTCAGAGGTAATAACTAAGTTTTCAATGTAGACATTTGTTTCTGTTCCTTTAGAACAGTCATAGACCCTCCATATTTTCCCATCAGACAATTCCTGTTGAAGGTTGCCTTACTTTACAGTAGGGTCTTTATCATTATCTCTAATCCCTATGCTGTAGATATCAATCACACCGACCATCTCTGAAAATCAAAAGCACCTCCATATGTTTTTAACTATTCCCTAGAAGAAAATAATCATCCCCAACAAGGAACTGTTGTCTTCGGGCCTTCCTGTGGGTAAAGGAATAGCCCTGTTAACACTCCTTTGCTAAGCAGTAGGATCTGTTTAGCTAGGAGCCAGGCACACAGGGCCTTTACCATGAGCAAGCTGAAACTGCTCATCTTTATGCACAGGGCAAAGGTGGAGAGAAAGACTCATAAGGTACAGAAAGCTGAAGCAGTGACGCACGCGCGCGCGCGAAAGAGAGAGAGAGAGAGAGAGAGAGAGAGAGAGAGAGAGAGAGAGAGATCTACTACAAAGAGGTAGCTGCAAATACTAATGTCCTGAGGTTTAGAAAGCCAATCTTGAAAGCACAATAAGATCTTGAGTCTGGCTGATTGAAAACCGATGGAGAAGATAATCCAAGGATGCACGTTACCTAACCAGAAGGAAAGCAGAGACATTGAGGAGAGTCTCTCACCATCCAGGCCTTGCACCAAATAGCAGAAATAACCTCCACATGGAAAAGTAATACACAGTGACCTCTCATGAGAGGGCTAAGAAGGAAGACCAAACAGGAACTGGAAGAAACCCATCCCTACAGCAGAATGTATACTAAGGCTTAGGCCAAGCCCAGAGCAAATTCTCTCTAAATGGTCAGAACACATAGAGATATCCATGCAGGCACATGGGACCCCTCAGGAGCATGAGGAAAAGAAAATCAAAGGAAACTGTCCTATGCCAGGAATTGGGTGTGAACTATGAGGCACGGCTATCTACCTCTGAGGGAGCCACATAAACATGGTTCTAAATGATAGATCTCCTGAGTCTGAGAACTTAGCAGGGGAGCTGAAATATGCCCTTGTGTATCTTAAGGAAAGCAGAGGCATTGAAGAGAGTCTCCCACCATCCAGGCCTTACACCAAATAGCAGAAATTACCTCCACAGAAACCCATCCCTACAGCAGAATGTATACTAAGGAAAAGGTTAAGACAACAGATGAGAAATCTTGGTGAAATTCAACTATCAGCAAATTAAAAACAGGAGGAGAAAAAACTTTCTCAAAGTAATAACATTGAGTCCTTTCCACCATTGCTAGGGGTTAAAAAAAAAAAAAAAGAATATCATCCACTTTTTACATTTTTGTTGCTACTTCCTAAGTGTTATTGTGCTACCATTATGAATCTTAAGATAAACATTTGTGCTTTCTGATGGTCTTTGGGTGGGTTACAACCCACAGGTTGAGAATCCCCTCAAACACATATGCTAATTGATCTTCAACCAACGCATCAAAGGCATCTGTATAAACAATTCCAGAAAATCTGGATATCTAAGAAAAAGATGATATGGATTTCTTACTTCATACTACTGACAAGAATTAATCTGACATCAAGTATAGACCTGAACATAAAGACTGAAAACCTACAGTTTATAGAGAAAACTTAGCAGTAAATTACAACCTCTGGGAAGGCAATAAATGTTTAAATAATATTCCTGTTTACTTTTTGGGAATCACACTTGAATCCAATGTGTCTTGATTATATCCATCCTCTTATCTTTGTTTATTCCCCATGACTGGAATCCTGCCTAATACATCTTCCTTTCAATTTCAGATCCTGCTTTATAAAATATTATTTAGTATCTACTTAGTTAAAGTAAATAGCACAATCCTGTTATTACAGTCCATAAGCAACTGAGTATGGCAAGGTAATAATTTGTTACATGGGATATGAATAAAAAATTTGACAAGTTAGGCTCAATAAAAATTAATCATTTGATCTATCAAAATTCACTATTAAAAATAAATTGTCGCACCTGAAATAGAGAACCTATATTCAATACTTACATCTTATGAAAGACCATACATCTCAAGTATCAAAAGGTCTACAAAGCCAACAACAACAACAACAACAACAACCCTCCAATTTATAAAACAAATAAACTAAAGATTTGAACACATTCACACCAAGAATGAAGAAATGGCCTCAAAGTACCTGAAAGGTCCTCAGTGTCATGGATCATCAGCGACATGTCAAGGAGTCTCATAGTAACACGTCATTGCACATAAATCACGATAGCTAAATTAAATAAAAAGTGGTAATGGCAGATGTATCGAATGTCAGTGGAAGTGAAATAAATGTTAGAAAATTGTACCTGAAGCAATTGGAAGACCCACATATTTCTGGTAGAATTTAAAATGGTGTGATCAGTGTAGAAAAAAAATTAGAGACTTCATATAAAATTAATCACGAATCTACTTAAAACAGCCCTTTTTCTCTTCCTATATATTTACTCAGAGAAAGGGAGAGATAGAGGCCAGCCTGGTCTACAGAGTGAGTTCCAGGACAGCCAGGGCTACACAGAGAAACCCTGACTCGAAAAAACCAAAAAAAAAAAAAAAAAAAAAAAAAAAAAAAACCAGCCCTTTTTCTCTTCCTATATATTTACTCAGAGAAAGGGAGAGATAGAGGCAGAGAGACAGAAACAGAGATGTGTTCACAGAAGTTCATTCAGTTCTTGTATGCAATTGATTGTATGTGTCTGTATGTGTGTATGTGTGTGTGTGTACATGTACACACGCCACACCATATGTGGAGATTAGAAGACAACTTTTAAGGAGTCAATTCTCTTTACCATGTGAGTTTGAAGGGTTGAACTCAGGTCATAAACCCTAAGGGCAAGTCCCTTTACTTGCTGAACCATCTTGGTGGCCCCCTAGAAATTTTGATCACAACTCCAGACTGAAAAAATTTTTTAAAAAGTAAAAAGAAAAAAAGGAGAATATATCTATAAAAGAGAATAAAGACATATGTGTTTACATTCCCCTGCTGTGACAAAGCATTTGCAGATAACTTATAGGAGGAAAAATTTATTTAGGCTCATGTTTCAGAGATGTCAGTCCATGATTGGCTCTCAGCAAAGCTTCCAGACCTGTACTCAATCAAACATGTACAAGATTCTCTTAGATGATGCAGAAGTTTTGCATATTGATTTAAATGTCATACATACATATACACATGTATTTTACACACACATTTATATATATTATATGTAATTGTCATATATGTGTATATAATTGTCAAATTTCATAAACTAAATTATTTTACTACATTAAATGTTATTTTATTAAACTAATTTTAAAAGATCTGTAATTCATGAAAACATTAAAAAAGCACTGGAAGAATGGAAGTTGGTACCATCCTGACAAAAGTCGGGCAGTAGTGGCACATGCCTTTAATCCCAGTACTTGGGAGGCAGAAGCAGGCGAATTTCTAAGTTCGAGGCAAGCCTGGTCTACAGAGTGAGTTCCAGGATAGCCAGGGCTACACAGAGAAACCTTGTCTCAGGAAAAACAAAACAACAAACAAAACAAAAAGTCAGTTGGAGTCCTTGCTATCTGACCCAAGGATGGCTCTCATCTACTTACTGTGCACTGCAGCACAAGCCTTCAGTGTCGTTAGGAAAGATGCCATATATACCCATCAGGTTCTGGGTGAGAGTCATAGAACTGCTGGATCTGAAGGACCAGTGGAATTCACCAACTCAAACGCACGTTCTGCTTCTTTGTAAAATCACACACAGGTCAACAAACATGAACCAGCAACTGCTGTGTACTTGGGTCCTAGTTCCTGTCAGGCTTCAGGTGGAGGAAACTTTCTCTTGGAGATTCCCCTGTCCACAGTTTCAAGGGTGATGTTCCACCATCTGCTTGAGACCATGAGCAACCACAAAGAATTGTTTACACACAGGTTTCTGATACTTTCTTTTCCTAGATACTTTTTTTTTCGAGGGCATGAGCAAGCCGCGAGCACTTGGAGTGAAACCCAAGCATTCGTAAGTGATGAGTTGACACACCAGTGTTGGGGTGGGTGGGGGTGACGAGTGGGGACAGCAATTCCCTCCTCTCATCAAGCATAGTCACAATGCTCCATCTTCTTTGATGTCTCCTTTCCCATAGAGGAAGTCCTCGGTACAAGTGAGAGAGGTAAGTTAGCTCGTGGGAAAAGATGGCTCTTGGGTTGTGAGCAGTAAGTTGGCTCTTGCCCAAGAAATGTCCTCAAGGTGTGTGCCCTGAGAGATGAAGTCACTTGGCTCATTTTACCAGCTTCAGGATGGCGTCAAGACCTGACAAAGCCAGGGAACGCGTATGAGGAAACAAATCTAAGGCGAGACCGACCGTGTGGTGCTAGAGAGAGCTTCCGGCTTGCAGCTCAGTAGGAGCCTTGCCCAAGAAAAAGGCTGCCAAGGCCTTTACCTGAGGAGAAAAGCAAGGCCATGGGCAGTGAAGTGAACTCAGACTGAACATGAATTTCCAAAGCCCCAGCCTGACCAAGACACACAGCTCCCCGAGGCAAGCTAAAGTGCTGGCAGCCCATCAAATAATTATTCTTCAGTATTTATTTAGTTAAAAAAAATAACAGCTGTGTGTGTGTGTGTGTGTGTGTGTGTGTGTGTGTCTAGAGATGACCTTTCTTGAAGCCTAACACATGATGTACAAAAACGAACATATAACATATAGCTGAAAAGACCCCATAAAATTATATCTGTGTTCCCTGCACCTATACCATACAGGAGAAGATCAGAATTGCATTGGCTGTCTTCCACTCAATTAATTTCTACTGCTGAATCTGTTTGGTTTTTGTTTTGTTTTGTTTTGTTTTTATGTTTTGTTTTGTTTTCTGAGACAATTTTTCCGTCTAGACTTGCTGTCCTGTAACCTACTCTGTAGACCAGGCTGGCCTCGAACTCACAGATGTGCCTGCCTCTGCATCCTCAGTGCTGGGACCAAAGGTGTGAGCCACCACTGCCTAGCTCATCTGTTTGTTTTGGATTCAATGAGTTCTAAAGCTCTTCATGTTCACAGGTTCCTAAATGATCTTTTAACACACCGAGGGCTGCCTCACACATGGCTGGTTTTGGTTCTCTTTAACTAGAGAGGACTCCTTACTCAAAACTTTAATTTGACAACAGTAGCAAGTATGGACTGTAAACCATTATCCCCTAGGTACAGCAGTGTGCCACCATTTATCTGATTTCAGAATGCTCGCTCCTGCTCTGAGTGACTGTCATCATCCCTAATAACACACCTTAGTGTCCTCTTCTTGTGTATGGGAGAGGATATTCGCAGACATCTAGGGGAAGCCTAAGGTTGTGGGTATTGCAGAAACCTATAATTTAGTGTCTTCTCCATCTTGTCTAGGCTTGGGCTTGTACACCGTGTCCATAACATTTGCATTCTGACATTCAGGAACAAAGCTGGCATGCATGTTTTCTTTTTTCCATTTGTTACAACTTAATCTCCACATATGACCTTGCTCCTTTTCAGCCTCTCTGTGACATATACAGATTTCTGACATCATCATTCCACTTCAGGGCCATTTTGAAGTAACATGAACATTGGTATACCAGCATAACCAAGATAACTACTAAGTAGCACAAGGGGAGTGTATTCAGTGAGATTACTTTGGATAAAGGTGAATAGAGATTTTATTATGTTCAGAATGGCAAGCAATGTAAAACTTATGAATGATCTGTACCTGATTTTCTGCTTAGCACTTTCAGATTGTGGTTGCCCATGGATAAATGAATATTTGGAAAGAGAGAAACAGAGATGGTTGGTGGTTACTGTATCTGTGTCAAGAGTAAATAACAGAGGTTGCTAGGAAGGGGTGCTTTCAATTCTATTCAAGAGCACTGTGTACTTTAATAGACATAGAGCAAACCTCCTCTTTGCTAGTTATAACAGGAACTATGGTGGCTATCTATATTAACAGGCCCTTCTACTGGTTCCTTTTTTGTTGTTTGTTTGTTTCAGTTTTTTTGGTTTCTTGAGGTTTTTGTTTTGTTTTGTTTTGTTTTGTTTTGTTTTGTTTTTCGAGACAGGGTTTCTCTATGCAGCCCTGGCTGTCCTGGAACCAGGCTGGCCTTGAACTCAGAAATCCACCCACCTCTGCCTCCCAAGTGCTGGGATTAAAGGCATGTGCCACCACTGCCCAGCCACTTCTGGTTCCTAATAAGGAGCATGTTAATATCATTTATTTCTGACTGGTCACCCAGAAAGATGCCCAGTCTGTTATTCAATATGTGTGTCACAAAAGTCCTTCTCATCCTAGAGCTTGACAAACCTTGTTCTCTTCCATCTGAAGCCTCTCAAGACTCTCTGGTTCCTATTTGCAGACGAAGCTAATGCCAAGGACAGGAGAGATTCCAAGCATTCCCCTTTCAAAATGGCATAGGGAGCCGGGCAGTGGTGGCGCATGCCTTTAATCCCAGCACTTGGGAGGCAGAGGCAGGCAGATTTCTGAGTTCGAGGCCAGCCTGGTCTACAAAGTGAGTTCCAGGACAGCCAGGGCTACACAGAAAAACCCTGTCTCGAAAAAGAAAAAAAAAAAAAAGTGGCATAGGGATTGTCAGTTCAGTCAACAGACATATTTAAAACATGCATTCCAGGTGCTGAGGACACAGAGAAATATGCTCCAGTCCATTTGTAAAAGAGTGCACTGTCAAGCAAGATATCAGACAAGGAAGCAAATGCTGGGGTGGAGACACAAAGCCCTTGGCCTTGAGGAGCTCGAGGAGGCCTCCCTTGCACAAAAAAAAAGAAAGAAAAGAAAAACAAACAAAAAAAAAACTTTTGAAAAGAATCTTGCTCCAGAAATAAGATTCCACCAGCAGAATCGTGAAAAACAAAACAGTAAGAACAAAAACCCCACAAAAGTAGCATTAAAGAAAAAAAAAACCAGAATAAATTTACAGCAAAGTTGCGAAATGGCTGACATTAGTGTATTTTCAATTATAATAGACATTCAAGTCTGTGCCATGTGAATGTTTGCTGAAAAAAGAGTAGGCCTGGGATCCATCACTGTTGGGTCTTAATTTCTGGGCCTGGGGACTGGAACTCGTTAGGTTGGCGATCTT
The DNA here is from genome assembly GCA_964023405.1 of Apodemus agrarius. Taxonomy (NCBI): domain Eukaryota; kingdom Metazoa; phylum Chordata; class Mammalia; order Rodentia; family Muridae; genus Apodemus; species Apodemus agrarius. Next base: position 21,380,333 of record OZ030019.1, read on the forward strand.
TCTAGGTGATCCTGTTATACTTGAAATTTTAGGAATGGTGTTCAACAGTAATAATACAGATAGGAGGTAAAGAGAGATAAAGTAGAACTGGGATCAAGGTTGGGGCACTCAGGGAAGAGGGTACAAGAGGAGCCTGTCTATATTTGGAGTTTATGTGGAATATTAATCTTCACTATCTGTCATACTGTGTGGTAGGCATTACGGTCTACGTATTATAGATGAACAGACAAAGACCCAGGAAGCAAATTGGCTTACAAATGTCACAGTGATGACAGATCTATGATTGAAGCCAGGTGTGTCTGAACACAACACGGTGGCCATGATTTTAACCACCTAACCACCCTTGTCCACCATTCCCGTATTCGCTGTGTTGTGCTGTTCTGGTTTTGTGTGTGTGTGTGTGTGTGTGTGTGTGTGTGTGTGTGTGTGTGTGTGTTTCTTATTATCAACAAGAGCTCTGTCCACTGAGTGTTCCTGCTTGGTTTGTTTGGCTTTCATTCTCCACAGGGGTACAGAGTCCTCTGTGTTCCTTACTAGAGGCATGGGAATCATCAATACCAAGTGACCTCCAGTCCCCAAGACTTCAGTCCAGCAGTCCCATGACAGAGACTTGACTCTGGCTCCCTGTGAGCACCTAGTTTCTGGTCATGCCTTCCTTTGATTTCATGGTCTTGCTATTTGACAGGCTTTGTAAACAGCTAATGGTCTCAGTTGGGTAAATTTTCAGAGGATTTGGTCTCTGGCCCTTCTTTTTAATCTATTTTGAGGTCAAATCAGTTAAGAATTAGTCTTATTGCATTCAGACATGTGTGGATTGGGAGAAACCATTGTGAACTTCAGAAGCCGTCTCTCTGGCTGAGTCTTGGTCTTTATCTATACTCTAGAGATACGAAGTATTGTTGGTGTAATTATACATGGACATTTTTTGTGTGTGGAAGGGAGAATTTTGTTTTTCTGGGTTTTACAGCAGACAAATGACCAAAATTTTAGATTTGAAACTATGAGTTTTCTTTGTAAATGCTTTCATGTGTTTTGATGGAGAGATAATTTAGAAAGCCAGTTGTCTCTTATTGTGTGTTATTTTTCTAATCGCTTCATGGTATTAGTGAACCAAATTACAATTAATTGCATGAAAAATAGGGATTTACATAAATTGACTATTCTATAATTTATCAGAAATTGAGAATTCTTGATCTTTAATACTGTGGGAGGTCAGGGAGGGGATATTTTTGTTTGTATTTTTTGAGACAAGATAGTTCAGGCTGACTAGAACAATCTTGCCATCCTCCTGCCTCAAGCTAGGATTATAGTCGTATACCCTGTGTCCCACTATCAGACATAGAAAATAATTCAGAAACAATGTGTCAGAATTCAAATTCACATACTTCAGGTGCAGCTTTGTCAATTAGACTATTTTAATAATTTTAGTTTAACAATAGTTCTCAAATCTTCTCTGACTCATCAGCACTAAATATAATAGAAGTATAGACTTTGATTATACATAGGGATAGGCTTCCTAACTATATACAGGCTCACATAATGAATGAGCTGGCATCATATTTGTTAAGTGTTCAAAATGATAAAAAACTATAAATTGTGCTTAACTAATTGAGTCCTACTGACAGTGTACCTTCAGTGGTAATTATGTTTTGCTGTGTATAAGCTTGAAGACAATTTACAAGATTCTTTAAGAAAATTCAGCCTTGGGCTGGTAGTTGAGTCAATGCAAGATTGCTCTCCAGATATGCAGAAATAATTATTAATATGTGTTTGCAATGTTAAGGAAACATACCATAGAGGAATTACATGGCCCTAGAATATTGTAGAAACTTCTCAGTGGGAACTTTTGTTGTTGTTAGTCTGGCTGGTTTTTACACATTTACTTGTGAGATTTTTCAAAAAACTAGGTTTGGATTTTTCTCTGTGTTAAATAAGTAGTATCCCCCCATCCATAGACGATTGGTTTTTCTCCCAATGAAAGTTTGTGACAGGTGACTTCTTTGTCTTTTGTGCAGTCTTCCTGGATGAGAAATGCTCTGTGCCTTTCTGGAATAACATGCTGCAGTTTGTATGAAGCACATTGTACCTTCATCCACGGGTGCTGATGCAAGTCGTATAAGCTGCGTGGATTGCAAATAACAGATGTGTTCTTCTCACAGTCCTGGAGGCTGGAAGTCCACGAGCAAGGTGAAGATGGGCCACTGTCTGGCAAATGGCTGGCTTGCTGATTCCTAGACTTTACCTCCTCACTGAATGCTCACTGGTCCTGGCAGAAGACAGTTCTCTGGGCCCTCCTCAGAGGAACCCTCCATCATGATGACTTCATCAACCCCCTCAAAGGCCCCTTCGCCTGATACCCACATGTTGATCATTGAGTTCTAGCATAGGGATCTGTTTTGAGAACACAGGCATGCAGATCACAGGGGCATCCTCAGATACTTAAGAAAAACATCTTCCTTAGGAAGGGACCAAACTCCTTAATCACATTAGCTACCATTTTTCCATTTTAACTCATTTGTTGTTATGAACAAATAGACAGTCAAACGCTATTTCTTAGCTGACATATCACCTTGGCTTAACTGTCAAATCTCATGACAATTTTTTATTTTTTCCTTCTTGAGATATATTATTACAATTACTATCGTTATTAGGTGTATGTGTGTGCACATGTGCATGTGGATGCGTGCAATTTGTATGAGAGGGGCATACACATGGAGGAGTCTGCTCTCTCCTTCCACCATGGGTTCAGAGGATTGGACTCAGGTCTTGAGACTTGTGTCCTAAGCGCTTTTGCTTGCTGAGCCATCCCACCAGACTTAAGATGGTATCTGATGACATCTTTTAGAGCGAAAGCTGTCTCTGAACTTTTCTAGGGTCCTTGGAGAGTTAAGAGACTTACTTGGCTTTTCTTAGGGAAAAATGGGGATAGACAAAAATGTCATAATTCTTTCCAAAAAATATAGGCTATCTACAGGCAACATTCCTAGAGACGTTTCAATACCACCACTGCCCAGGGTGTCTAAGTATTCATCATAGGGCTAGTTCTGCCTCTCCTCTGCAAACAACACTATACAACAGATCTCCCTTTAGCTGTGAAGAACATTGCCAGATTCCTGGATGATGCCTGTAGTCAAGTATTACCAAGACCCCCAATTTAATGCCTTTTCGATCTCAGTTGGTGTTTATCAAGTTCGGGGTCATAAATTTTACAACTCTGAAATACAATAGCCAATCTAGCACGGGTTTCTTTTTCTTTACCCTGTAGTTTCATCAACATAGGTTCATTATGTACACCACAAGGTATCAGAGACCAGAAGACAGTGTCAAATTGCCTGGAACTGGAGTTACAGGCATGAGCTACCATGTGGGTGCTAGGAACCAAATCCAGATCCTCTGCAAGAGCAGTCAACCCTCTTTATATACCGAGCCATCTCTCCAAGCCTCCGAGAATAATGCTTGATTATTTTACTAAATTGAAAATACCAGTTCTTCCTTGAAAATAGAAATCACTATGCTTAGGACTGTTTTGTAAATTTTTTTGGATTAGTTTTATTGCCTTGTTTTGTATGCCACGAGAACAACCGGCTTTTCCTGTTGGCTGCATTATTCTCATATTGAGCCATCAACTACTCTCACTAGTAATAAATTAACCATGGCTGGGCCACACCTTTCCCTATCCAGATTGTTTTCATTTTTCCCTGATGCATCCGAGGGAGGTGTTGGGAATCGGCTGCTGGGCAAGACCTCTTGATCTTCAAGATAGAAGAGTTCCTTCATAGCCCTGGCCAAAAGGACTGTGCCAGACACTCTGGGTCCGGGCTTCTTTTGAAGGTGTCAGTCAGAAGCTGAGAACATAGAAATAGGCCGAGTCAATGCGTTCAGACCTCTGGCTGAGGAGCAGATGGCGATGGCACACAGCGCTGCTAACTCCAGACTGAGTGGAACAAGAACTCACGACTGGGGACGGAATAGCTGACAGGCTGTTGTGGGGTTTGTTTGGAACGTGGTCATTCTAATATCCTGTGTTCTGGATCTTAAGCTACTCTAAGTCCTAGCAATTTAATAACTGAGCTGAGCTATTCATAAATGATATATTCCTTTCTCTGCCTGGGACTCCTCTGGATGTGAGGAAGTCTTGAGTATTTTTTTAAAATTTTCATAGCAATATAAGTCTTTGCATAAGTTCCGTAAGGATCTGTCTTGCTTGTTGCTGTGACCTAATTGGACATTGTAGTTCTATAACTAATGACTAAGGACATTGTCTGTGATATCATGCTTGAGAGTGTTTAGTTGCTCAGATAGAACCAGAAACTTTTAAAGAAGTCAGATTTGCTTTAGAGCGATGACACAACAAGGCCCTCACTGGCAAACAGACCTGATTTCTAGATTAGACCCTCAGCCTCACACCCGAATATGGGGGTCACCTGTTGACCGAGTCAGCATCATATGATATTAGGGAAATCCAGAGTGGATTGGTTTTTTTTTTTTTTCCTAAACTTTTAGATACTACAGGTACAATCTAGCAGTGAGCTTTTGGCTTATCTTTCAACCATATACATTCCAATCTGAAATTCCTTATGAGAATCTCTAAACAGCTAGTTTGAAAAGTCTGCCTGTTAAATTATCACTCTTGCCAGGCCTAATTAAATGCCTCTGTAAAAGCCAGCACCACTCTCGTTATCTAATGAGGCCGATAATAATGGCAAAAATACTATTTTTGATTGAAAGCATATGGCCGCCAAAATCCTGTATCTTCTCAGGAGCTAATCATTGGGTGTATACTCTTCCAGGCTGTCCAGTTGCCATTCTACTCAATGCTCTGCAGAATTCTAGATCTTTTTATTTTTATTTTTTTTTTACTTTTTAAAAATTAGATATTTGCTTTATTTACATTTCAAATGTTATCCCCTTTCCTCATTTCCCCTCCCAAAACTTCCTATCCCCTCCCCCATCCCCTGCTCACCAGCACCCCCCTCCCACTTTCCTGACCTGGCATTCCCCTACACGGGTGCATCAAACCTTCACAGGACCAAAGGCCTCTCCTCTCATAGATTTCTGAAAAGGCCATCCTCTGCCACATTTCTAGCTGGAGCCATGGGTCCCTCCATGGGTATTCTTTGGTTGGTGGTTTAGTCCCTGGGAGCTCTACGGGTACTGGTTGGTACATATTATTGATCCTCCTATGGGGCTGAAACCCTCTTCAGCTCCTTGGGTCCTTCTAGATCTCTTTATAAATGACACACAACCAATGAACACGCAAACACTGTTTTGTCTAGTGAAATTTTAATTGACTTTCTCCTCAGCTGTGGGGAAACCAGTTTGGGGACCTATCTGTCAACTGGATTGGATCTTGTCGTGATCCCCAAGTTGCCAGCCCTTATCTGACTTTCAATCCTTCAAGGTTTAACCTTAATCCTTCAAACTGGCATTTCTAATGTTTCTCTCTGCCACTTGACCTAGTTCCTAGATTCCTATGGGAACTCCAGGTCATAGCTAACCTCAGATCCATTTTTTTTTTCTGAAGAGGCACTACCAGGTTTAGCCCTATGGATGGCCTTACATCTAGCCCTTCAAAGACTTGCTGTTGTTGTGGAGTTTGAATCTTCTTGCACAGGGTCAGCAAGAAAGAAGCCTTGTATACAGAGTCTCCAAAGACCCTGATGATCCCCATGAGCCGGGCCAGGAGCTCCAGGAAACTCACCTGGAAGTTCTACAACTCTAACACAAAAGGGAGTTCCTTGGCATAGAACCATTCTGGCAAGAAAGAAGGTATTCTAAAGACAGACACTATGCCAGTTGTGTTGGCTGTCAGACAGTAGGAAAAAAAATCGTCCCTAAGAAAGTAAAATCTCCCCCTACCCCCCGGAAATACCACACAGATGGGGATGGGATGGCTGAAGCCCTGGGCCCAACCAAAAGGGGAGAGTTCCCTCTCAGGCAAGGGACTTGACATAGTTCTGACGAGTCATTCAAGTAACCATCCAGAACAGTCTGAGTGGAGATGCTGGTTATCAATAATGTGGCAGTACTATGCTTCAATCATGGCTACTTAATTACACAAATTTCTTGCATTCTATCAGACCTAAACTCAGTCTAAGTACCCTGGACTTTGGGGCTCACCCAATGGTTTTATTTGTTCCTCTTCCCAGTGTGGCTACACTGAAGAAATTATCTTCCTCTTCTCTTTACTCTTCTAGGTCTCTTTAACTAGCATGTTGGGAGGGGTTCAAAATCAGGCTTGTGGTTTCCAGGACCCATGTTCTCACCCCTAATAAGCCAGTAACATGGAAATCTCTAAGAATCCACTGGACTGCTTGCCCTCAGTATTTGACTCCCAACTCTGTTTTTGATATACCTTTACATGATATATATATATATATTATATATATATATTATATATATAATTCTTTCTTTCCTTCTTTCTTTCTTTCTTTCTTTCTTTCTTTCTTTCTCTCTCTCTCTCTCTCTCCCTCTCTCTCTTTCTCTCTCTTTCTTTCTTCTCTTCCCCCTCATCTTCCTCCTCCTCCTCCTCCTCCTCCTCCTCCTCCTCCTCCTCCTCCTCCTTCCTTTCCCTCTTCCTTCTCCTCCTTCATGGCTTTCTGTGTAGTCCTGGCTGTCCTAGAATTCACTCCGTAATACAGGCTGGTCTCGAACTCAGAGTTCTGCCTGCCTCTGCCTCTTGAGTGCTAAGGTTAAAGGCATACAGCACCATTACTTATGCCTGGCTGCATCCTTCTTGTAAGGTGTCTAGGCCACTAAACCCTGAAACACTGACTATTGCCGTCATTATTGGATGTAGATGGGATAACTGGTTTAGCAGGAACAACATCACTTCTCTGAGAAACAATCAGAGACCTTCCTTGTTTCACACTGCTCAGGAGGTTGATGAGGATCCGGGAATGTTTTAGGGCTGAGTGATATTCATCTTGAGCATAAAAAGAAGGTTGAGTTTTATCTAAGCACCAAGTTCCTCAAAAAAGCACCTACTTTTTTGTGTTATAAAAAATGGCGAACCAAAGAGGGCCAGCCATCTCCCACCATTTCCCTCTATGTTTTCAGCAATGAAAGGAAAGGGCCATACTTCTCATTCTTCTGGATTCCTAAAGACTCATGGATGGCTCCTCTGTGAACCCATCTTTGTAAAAGTCCAGGTCTCCTTTCTTTTCATGAGACACTCTTCATTAATGATCGAAATTCTTGCTGTAACTGTATAAATAAAATTACCTTCTTAATTGTCCAGTACACTTTGTCTTTCGCCCAACAGGGCACTGGGTGGCCATTAGCTAGAGCAAAATGAACCAGTCTTTAGGGACCAAACCAGAAACCAATGTCCATAGCCATACCTCTTGCTAATCATGCTTCAGCAAACTGTCTAGCCCCAAAGGGCAACCAAGTTGATGTGTAAAGTAAGCACTTCATCCCCCTAACTCGCATGGAAATTCTTAATCTGTAGAGGAGGTATTTGTGACCATGGTAGAGGTTTTGAGTATTAAATAATTTTACTTTTGATTAAGAACAGACTTTTGCATATTTTATAGTACTGGATAGAAATCAAGTTAAAAATCTCCAAATTTAGTTAAACTCCATTGGAAATGCTTTCTTTTTATTTAAAAAAAAGAATTACAAAAATTTCAATCAATACCATTTTGGATTTCTCTACAGATGTTTTGATGATTTAAGATTTTCACTACCATTAAATTAATTATTCTCTCTGGTCTTTACCAAGATAACTTGAAGAAGAAGAAGAAGAAGAAGAAGAAGAAGAAGAAGAAGAAGAAGAAGAAGAAGAAGAAGGAAGAGGAGGAGGAGGAGGAGGAGGAGGAGGAGGAGGAGAAGAAGAAGAAGAAGAAGAAGAAGAAGAAGAAGAAGAAGAAGAAGAAGAAGAAGAAGAAGAAGAAAAGCACTGCTTGAAGAACTTATAGCTGCTTGTTTCCGTTGCTTGTTTTGGTTGTGTCTCTTTAAGATCCCCAGTGCTGCTGTATTCATTATCCTGGTTGAATTATAATAGGATAAGTCACCTCTTAATGATCCAGATTCCTGCTTCCCTTCCCTATGAGTCAGTTGTGTGAATGTATTAGGCTGTCCTTTCTTATTGAGTCATCTGTAGACAAAACAGTTTGTTGAGCCTCCATACCTTTGATTGAGTCTTGACTCTTGCAGGGGATCTTGCTTAGATAGTGGATCAATCTCTCTTCTCATTAAATTGTCCTTCCCTCCCCCACCTACCACTTTTACTTTTATAACAGAGGGGTTTATTACCCCAGAGTAGCTTTTATAATATCATGGTTTTTTTCCCCCAAATTAAAAAAAAAAAGCTTACAGAGTAAATTATTTGAGTATGTTACTCTTACTAACTGCCTAGCATAGATAAATTGGCACTTAATTTCAAGAAGTATAAACTCAAGGAGTTTCCTCATCAGCGAATAAATAAAACTACCAGCTTCCACAGGATGTTTCCAAATGTGAACTGGTACTTGCAAAGCTCTCCAAAGAACATCTGATAGTGGATAGTGTTAGCCACATTATTATGAATTCCATTGGCTTGGAAACATTTTCTGTTCTTTCTAAGCTGTAGACACATGCATCTGATGGACTGTTTCAACATTTTAGAGGGTCGAAGAGAACAAATGATAGCCATTAGATCTACATTCTAAGCTTTACAGATGTTATGATAGCGATAACTGGGATTAGCTTCAAAGTAACCTAAGATGGCAGGCAGGATATATGATGTCGATAGATGAAATGATGTCAATCGTAGCTTGACACATATTAAATCTGTAAGGTGGTACATGGAGTCTATTATATTCATCTTTCTAATGTAGGATATGGTTGAAGATGCCATGAGTACAAATTTAAAACTCACAATGTCCATGCTGATAAGTACAAGTTTTAAACTGAGCATGCCCAATGTTGAAGTTCAGTAACATCCAACCTTTCCTTTTACTCTGACCCTCCTTTCATGGTCCTGCTCTCAACTGATGGTACCTCTCCCTACCCCACCCCCATATGCAGAAGATAATGATGAAAGATATCCAAAAATGAAGGATAATGAAGAAACATTTTAAAATTTAGTTTACCTTTGTGTTAACTGACTAAAGCTTTGGGTAAATGTTATTATTGTGAGAATGATGTATAGGACAGGTTGGAACCAACAGATGTAGAAAGAATTCCCTACTGAGATCCTAGTGTACCGATGTGGATAAACGTCAATAAGAAAATTGGGCCATGCAAACTTTCCAAAAAAGAAAGCATACAAAATTTTCATACAAAGTGCTTCTAGATCTGCTGAAGTCTAACCGCATCTGTTGGAAGAATGTCACCTCCCTCCATCACTTTATAAAAACTTTATAAATTCATTGGGTAGGCACCTGTTGGCTGGCATGTTATAAGCTGGAGGCACTGGGGAAGGTCCACACATCAGCCTGATCTCCAGATAAAGGTGCTAGGGTCAATCCAAGGTCCAGAACACTTCCGTATGAGACCAAGATGATTCTGAAACTCTGACTTGCTTCCGTTGTTATCCTGATCTACAGTGATCACATGCCTCTGGTTGCCCACCACAGCCCATGGGTTCAGAGAATGAAGAGCATTGCCAGATATTCATCCAATGCACCCTATTTAAATACTAAACCACCTCCCCACTCTTTCATGGCCTGAGCTGACCTAAGAAGGAAAGACTTGCCCTTTCAAGAGGCACCTTCCCCCCGTGTTCTTCCCGAAGAAGAACCAGGCTTGATCAAGCCTCTGTCTATATTCTGCCTTGGGTTTGCTCAACTGCAAAATAAGTCTGCTAAGAGTTTCCAAGGAGAAAAAGGAGACCTCAAAACATTTCTACATCTCCCAAAGGATCCAGAACATAAACAAGGGGAGATGCACAGTGAGAGAGACAGCTATGAAGGCTGATGGGCCTCTGAGTCCTGTGATCTCTGAGAAGCTGGAATGCCACTCAAGGATGCTGGAAAAGACAATGGCATACATACATACATATATACATACATACATACATACATACATACACACATAAACAAGGACATGGCAGGTAGATGACTATGGCTTGTGAAATGTTGAAATTATTTCATCCTGCTTGATCAATAGCCATAGGGTATAAGAATTCTAGAAATTTCACATGGAGACCAACCCCTTTCCTCGATCACATGATGTCCTCCTCCCAATCCAGCACCTGTAGACTTCCTTCCTAGTCCAGTTGGAGTTCACTTTGGGTCTGCTCTACAGTTTGTCCTCATCCAAAGCCAGGGGTAGCTTAATACTGTGAATAACATCCCTGAATACTTTCACAGCACTTTGGGGCAGAAGAGACATGGGCTTCATCAGAATATGAAAAAGAATAATAATATAGAAACAGGACCTTCTAAGCTGGCAAAACTACTTTCAGATAGGCCTGTGTCCTGAGATATTGGTAGAATGACAAAGATGCTCTCTCTGTCTCATCGTTGCCCAGCATTTGAAGTGACATGGTGATCCTGACCCTGCTAGTCATCCCTGTAGATTCTTCTCTGCGCTGGCTTCAGGGACAGCAGTGGTTGATAAAGTCCTCAGTGACACCGGGGTTAGAGATGGGTGTTACCCATCTTAGCAAGTGTTCTGCCTACTGTGCTTTGAAATGATGAAGTGAGGTAGCTGACAAAGCACCATCCGTTGGAAGTGTTCACAATGAAAGCTCAGGGTGTGGATGGAACATTGATTTTTCCCAAGGAGAACAATACAAAGCCAGTTCCCCTCACAGCCCACTCACAAACAGACACAACCTTCCTTTCTCCCCATTTTAGGAGAAACCTCTTCTGATATGGAAAAGTTTACAGAAAAACAAACAAACAAACAAACCTAGGGATCCTGAGTTTCGCTACTGCAGTTGTCTAAGGTCTCTGGAGAAACCAGAAGTTTGGTGTATCTGTCTCCTTGGCGGTCAAAGGACTTTGCATAGTGGCCCCAGCCTCCTGACAGGGTTCTGGTGGGAAGGGGACTCACAGGTGGAAGGAAGTGAGAATGCTGTGGGAAGCCAAGTTCTCCACAAAGACTTGACTGACTGAAATCTGGAAGGCCACAGGGAGTCGCTAGCAAAGCACCATCCTGAGCGTCAGACTAGGAGCTCGGGCCCTGCTTTCACAGAGAGGTAAGGGAATGAATGAATTCTATTGAGAACAGGTTTGTAACATGTCGAGATCTGGGGCTTAAAACCAACATTTTTTTTCAGACTTTAGGAAGAAGATAAACACTGCCTTGCATTATAGAGAGAATGTCACTCCACTAAAAGAATTCTCTTTAACTCATGGCTGTTTCACTTGGTAAATAAATCTAAAAGTGATAATCAAATGTTTTTCTAGCTACTCAATGATGCAATAAGACATAAATACCTCTTCAAGGTCATCCCACCCCACCCAGGCTGCCTTTTTTTTTTTTCCCTGCAGTGCCAGGAATCCAGTCCAGGACTGGTGAGAGAACTAGGCAAATGCTTTACCAGAGAGCTCCAGCTCTGACTGGGTCAGCTAACTTTATTGGAGAAGCTGGGAGGCAAAGCTTTGCTGGAGACTGTTTTACCCACCCACCCCCACCAGCCCCCCAGAACCCCCTTTTTGGGTTTGCTTGAGTGCCTCTTCCAGACGAACTCCAGAAATCTGTAGGTGAACCAGTGGGCTCTGTGGGGCTCAGGCCTGTCAGCTTTGCAGAAGCCCCTGCTTGCTGTGTGACTTCAGTTCACAGCCAGCCTCTGTGGGTCTCTGTTTTCTTTTCTTTCCAGAAAAAAAAAAAAAAAACCCAAAACCAAAACAACAAGAAAACCAGCAAAGTTCCGATTTGATGGTAGCATGCATGTTTCTTTCCAAGGAACTCTAGCTGAATATAATTCCCCTCACTGCTGTGCTCTGGAGAAGCACAGGTGGACTGAAAACCAATAGTTTTCAGTGGCAAAGCTAATCCCCAGGGAAAAGGAAGCACTCATTAGTGGGATCCCCTCTTCTCATCCCTGCCAAATGTTACCACTTCGGGCCCAGGCTCTACTCTCCTGGGATTAAAGCCCCGCTGGGCCCTTAAGAGTAAAGAGAAAAATCTGTCCAAGCGCACTGCCAGGAAGCAGGTTTTTTTTTTTTTTTTTTTTTTTTTTTTTTTTTTTTGGAAACCCAGGAGGAAGCCTGACTGACCATCCTAGGAGCTCAGCTCCTTCCTCTGGGTGCCTGAAAAGAATGCGTTGCCTGCAAACCCCCCCCCCCCTAGACTCTTTAACTGTCGAGCTGAATCCCAGAGGAGGGATCGCAGAGAAGAACGGCTTCACTCCTTTCTGTTTTCTTGCCAGTTACTGAAGCAGCGATCATGGAGTCAAAGGACTTAAGAGTTTAACCTATTAAAAGTGACAGCTCCTTCACCCCAGTTGTAGCATTCTCTGAACTGCTTTATTCAATAGCTTCTCCCAGCCCAGCTACCTCTTACATGCATTGCGCTGGTGTTCTCTAAGCTCTGGCCCTCGTTTTCTTGGTACCACCTCAACACCTTCACCACTGGACTTGTTCTTAAAACTTAAAACAGAAGAAAGAAAATCCCCTGCCTCCACCTCCATCCTCCCTCTCTCTCACACTGAATAGATGAGGGAGATCCTGAGGCAGAAGGTTGAAAAGTTTGCTCAATAGGAAGAGGTAGCCAAGTTCGGGCCAAGTACCCTGTGGATGTGACCAGGGCTTTAGGACACCCTCACCCAATCCCACCCCACTGCCACCCTGAAGCCACTGCCAGTCACACAGTGGCAAGCAATTCATTGGGTGACGTAAAATAGCCATACACACACTTTTCCCATATACCTTACCTAGACGGTGCTTTAAAATGTTAATGACTTAACAGGGGGGTGAAAAGACCAGGATGTTGGTCATGCAGGCCAGAAGACTGTAATTTGACATACCATGTCTCAGGATAGCAGTGATCATCAAGAGTTAATATTTGCTAAATGCTGGGCATCTCTTCAGCCTCTCCCAGAGAAAGGCAGTGAAGATTCTAGAAGCCCATCAAGTTGCTGATAGGACCATTTGTAATACCATTTTGGCCAGCCAGAGAAGGTAGGTGTGTGTGTGTGTGTGTGTGTGTGTGTGTGTGTGTATGTGCACGCGCGCGTGCGTGTGAATATGTATGTGTTGGGGAGATAGTGTCTTAAAATCAGCTCCTGGTGACTCTGCTCCTGGGGCACCCAGCCAGTCCTGAGCTTGGAAGAAGAAACAGTTCTCTGTGTTCCTTAATAAACAAAATACTTACTCTGAGCAAATAAAAGGTGCTGGCAACCTCCGTGGAGTAAGCAGGCCTCGCTCACGGAGCAGCTGCTGGAGAGGCGCCATGAATAGGTGCAGTGTGGGACGATTGTCTTTCCATCACTCCCTCCAGCCCAAGTGCTATGGAGAAAGCACCTCTCACCACACCATCAGCTTAAACTGTTGGAAGCTTCCTAATGGCCGGAGGAGCAAGGCTAATGACCGGTCTCCCTGGGGATATCTTCAGGTAACAAGAAGCAGAGGCCGTACTAAAGCTTTTATTTTGTGTTTTCTTAACACAATCCAAAAGCAGTGTTTTATGTACAAATGCATATTTCATTAAGTATCGTGTATCTTCTTTCTAATTCTCTATTTCCTTCATATCTTATGACCTTCAAGGTCAGCTAGCCATAAAAAGTGTTTTTTAAAGAAACGTATCAAGTTTCCTGTTTAAATCAAGCCGACACCCTGCTTTCTTTCTAAGTTTGACCTTCCTAGAGAACCATTTTTCACCATTTCCCTTCAAGATTATCACTTCTTGGGGTTTTCAGAAAGAATTCACAAGTCAGTACAGTAGGGAAAAATATTTATTTGCTAAAATCATTACCTTGACAGGCAAAACAAATCATGTTCTCAATTTCATTCAGAAATATATTTAAAAAAAAATACATAGACCAATATGGCCTGCCCAGATATATATTTAACATGGTAAATATAAGGAATAAATTGTTTGAATATAAATATCTATAAAAAAATAAGTACATCAAGATTCAATCTAACCTCTTCCATTAGCCAGTTACAATACATACGGGAACATGTTTTTACTGCTAAATAGCACAACCAGATTTTCAGCACGTTCACAAACAACTCTATATACCATTGTGTTTCCCAAGGTCAAGGGCAGGGGTGGGATTCTGTCATCCTTTTACTCATAGATCAGAGCTAGCAGATTAGCATGGAGATGTTTCAGCTACTTCTGACTTGATGTCTGTGAGGCAAGGATTCAGTACAGATGACTGGGAACCCGGACAGTGGAGAGGAGAGAGTATAGGGAGGCAATAATTAAAGGTGAGAATGTGTACAACAGTGCAGAAAGGTGAGGTAGACTCATATTCATGAAACACATCCTAATATACAGTAGTAACAGATGCTCTGAGTTTTGCATTTTACAACTTAAAAAAAAGAAGTCCTTGTCCTTTTTTTTTTTTTTCTTTTTAACTCAAATGTTTGTCCTTTGAGTGTGTTTTCAATTTGTGCATTCCTCAGAAAATTTTTGCATGGACTTTGGAGTTTCTCCCTGAAATGTGCCAGGCGCCTGAGTCAGACATGAACACTCCCTAAGGACTTTCTACAGAAACTCCGCCCTGCTATGGAATCTCCTGGCTCGCTGGATAATGCCACTCTAGAATGGCATCCTGTCTCTGCTCTCTGAGAGGTCCATGGTCATTCCCAAACAGCAAGAAGAGGCAGGAAAGTACTCGCTACCAGCGGACGCAGACAAAGACAGGTTCGGGAACACCTCAACCTTTCTTGGAATGTTTGGAACAAGGACGCTGCTGGTCCTCTGCCAGTCTGAAACAAGAAACTGTAGAAGCCGGACAGATGTTCTTGCTAAGATCCCAGCCAGCATGGAGAGTGCAGAGTTGGCCACGGGGCTCGCTCTATATAAGGGATGGCTTCCAAAACACCAAGGGACCTCTGTAGTCAATGCGCTCGGTTGTGCGTCAACTTCTGGTCTCTATAGAGCTCGGCTTTCAACTTCGCAACATGAAAAGATGTCTTGATGCTGTTGCTGATGGCCTCCAACCTAGTAAAACAAGACGAGGGGGGAAAAAAGGTTATTTAAATACACACTCACAGAGAGGGAAGCAAATCAATCACTCCTTGGCTAAAGAAATGTCTAAAATTAGAATTTGGCACCAACACACCAAGTCTTAGTTCCTGGCCTTTTACACCAGTTGTGGCAATGCGGTGCTCTTCGGTAAATCCCCAAGCAGTGTCTATGACTAGTGTGTGAACAAACTCTGCTGTTCATGCTTAGTGCTGCAAAGAGGAAGCCTATGAGCATGTCTACGGGGAGTTAAGCACCAACTCGACGCTTAAGTAGCCTCTGCCTCTGTATCCTACCCCCTGGCACACTGGCACCTTCTAAATCACATAAGGAACGGAAGCTAACAGGTGGATGGAGAGAAGACTGGGGCGCCTGCAGGGAGACCTGAGCAAGGGCTTAGTGACGGTTTAAAGAGTTGTGCAGTTTCAGTGTGTGTGTGTGTGTGTGTGTGTGTGTGTGTGTGTGTGTGTGTGTGAAGGAGCACGTAAAGAACTAGAGCATCAATTATCAATTTAGTGTTTTAATGGAAGACAAAGTAGAAAAAAAGGTATTGATCCTCAGGTCAGCTCAGTAACTGTGACCCAAGGCAGCAGGTGTGAAGCAAGCTAAGTGTGGCCGGCCCCACCCCGGAAGAGCAGTAACGTTAGCTTAGCAGTCCTTCCGCACGGCCACAGTGGGCTCAGAACACTTTGGTCACAGAACGCCTGTGCCCTGGATTTCTTGGAGGTATTTCTAGAGACACGAGTGAAAACCTATGGCAGGTCTGAACAAGGGTCCCTTTACCACCCCCACCGTCTCAGTTTCAAAAAGTTTAGACTTTGGAAGGATCACCAAAAAGCTGCTTGAAGACACCCCGTGGGGTTGCCTGATCCCGCCCTCTCCTGTGCCACAGGAGACAAGCAAAGTGACACCTGGCTCTTGTTTTTGTTGTTGTTGTTGTTGTTGTTGTTTTGTTTTGTTTTGTTTTGTTTTGTTTTGACTTTCCAACAATAGTCACGGAATAAACCTGAAAAACACCATGTTCTAAACCTCACCAACCTTACCTAATGGCTTTGTTTCCCTTTGGCCATTTGAATAACTACTACTTTTTGGGTAACACATATAAATGTTTTAAATGCCTTTTCCTTGACGTGATTTTGAGTTTCTTGAGGCAAGCAGAAAATAAAAGATCCAGAGGAGAAAAGGCTGGATATTCTCAAAACGCTAAAGCTGCCTCTTGGAGTAGAAGTCCACCTATATAGACTGTGCTAAGACACAGTGGGCAGCGTCTGCACTCAGGCCCCAGGATCTGAGGAGCCCTTCGCTCTTTTAAATTCACAGACCATGACGACTCTGCTACTGTAGTCAAGACTTTCTCCCACTAGGAAGGACTAGGGAGCCATTAGCACTGGTGTCCGGGGTTAGCAGGTCCTCATGAGCCTCTTACCTTCTTAGTTTCCTTCCTTCCACCAGCTGCTGATAGAGACACTTCTTTCCCAGCTTGGAACAGGGTTTTCCCTTCTTGAAGTCTTTTAAGCCTTTCT
Organism: Apodemus agrarius; assembly: GCA_964023405.1. Classification (NCBI taxonomy): domain Eukaryota; kingdom Metazoa; phylum Chordata; class Mammalia; order Rodentia; family Muridae; genus Apodemus; species Apodemus agrarius. The sequence continues at coordinate 21,396,931 of OZ030019.1, forward strand.
GCATGGTACTTTGGGCTCTGTGAAGACAGACGGGGGGAAAACCATTTTAATGATGGTATATTGAGATCCAACCAGCCTCTCTATGTCTCTGCTCCTTTCTCTAAACTGAAAGACAGTCTCAGAGGGAGAAGGCCAGCAGGTTGGACAAGTCAAAGGGGCTTCCACTCACCTGAGTTTGTTTCCTGCTCGGCAGAAATTCCAGCACTTCTTGTCTTTTTGGTGAGCACACTGACATCTATTCCCGTGGTCTGTGGCCTTGGTGGGAAGTAAGTCTTTCAAGGAACGCTTGGACCTAGAAGGGCTTCCCAGTCCATATGGGACGACACGCCTATTATGGAAAGAGAGAGAAGGAAAAAGACATTAGCTTCATTAATAATCTTTCAATCGACACATTCTTTGGGCATAGGATTCAGAGAGCATTTGGACAGCTGTGCTTTCCATAGCAAAGTTATGGAAGTCACTTGGCCTGTCTGCCCATTAATGGTTCTCAGCGTATATCCCCCAAATGGGAAAATAGCAGCTTTTTTTTTTTTTCTGATTCAATGACATTCCATTTCAACACTTGACAATGATATTCCATTTCTTCTAGAGCCAGTTTTGTTCCAAATTACAACCTCTGTTTGGGTTCCTGCTTTGGATTTTCTCTCTTTTCTGGTGTCATATGGATTATGGGGCCAGAAAACAGAAGGACTCCACTAGCCCCAAAGGACAAGATTTTTCTACTTCAGTCATGTGTGACAGAGCTACCTGGCGGAGCATGGCATATCGGCGCATTGCTCCTAGAGTTTGGCCAAGAGTTAGGCTAAGTCCTGTGAAGGACTTAGCGTCAGCATGCTCTCCGGTAAATTGCAACGAATCCATTTCAATTCTCCTAACAAGGAATGCAGCCCTCCCCTTGGCAGAAGCACTACTAAGGATTAGGTCCGCAGTGGTTTGGGTCTGGTTTGGTTTGGAACGAGGCCAGGCCATTGTAGACAGAGTAAACGTGTTTGTTCTCTCTGATGATTGCTTCTAATGAGTGGACTAGTGTTGGGGGCTGAGGGTAAAACGGGCCTCCGTTCCCTCAGAAGATACAAGAGAAACCTCTGGCCACTGTTCTGCCATGAAATACAGTTTTCTAAAGATGAAGGAGAGGAGCAAGAAGTTCAGTACCCACCACCCCCCACCCCACCCCAGCTCTGCTACCAGCTCATTCCTACACAAGGGACTTCAACATTTTATTCCTTAGTTTTTCTATAAGCAAAACAAAGGAAATTGTATCGTTACTCCCTATTATATCTATTCCTCTGGAATACATGGTAATGTGCCTCTCTTGAGAAGTACAGGTAGATTACCCTACATAGGACCTTGGGCTATTTGGTCCCACATCCAGAGCGTACTACTAAGTTATTCTACCCCTTTCTTGTCTTCAAATACACAGCCCCTTCCTGCTTGTCCTCGGCCCCTTCGATCTGTCCCACAGTAAGCAACGTGACACCCAACGTGACACACACAACCCCCCAGCCTCTCAGAAGACCCTCTCCTAGACGGCTACCATCAAGCTGACCTGTCTCAGTCAGCACAGTTCCCTTGGGAGGCACGGTTTTTTTTTTGGGGGGGGGTGGGGGTGTCTTCAGAAACGCTAAAGCCAGAAGCGTCCCAGAACAGAAACTCCAGCCTGGGCTCCCGGCTCCAGAAAGCCCCAGTAGCTAGCGAGGGATGGCTAGGGTTACAATGCCCTCTAGAGACTCACTCGGGAGTGTTGACCCAGATGATGTCCAGGTGGCAGAAGTAGACACACTCCTTGTCCATTAAGGAAGAACAGGAACAGCGCTTGGACCTGCGGGGTCTCCAGGGTGTGCTGGGAGGGGGCTTCTGCACTGCGTTCTCAGCTCCGGGGCCGCTGAGCTCTGCTCCCACAACAGCTGTGAAGAGAAGAGAGGGGCAGGTTGGTGTGAATCTCTCTTCAGGCAGCCAGAGCGAGCACCTGCACCCTCGTATTCAGGCCAGATCTAGCAGCGCAAATAGAAGCAGACAAGGCATAAAAAACTGCCTTTAGCCAGAAACACAAACAGAAAGAAAGAGCGTCCTTTGTTCTCTATGCTTAACAGGACTTCACCCTTACCCTGGCTGGCTTATCCACCTGCAGAGAGATTACACACACACACACACACACACACACACAGAGAGAGAGAGAGAGAGAGAGAGAGAGAGAGAGAGAGAGAGCTAGGAAAGGACTCCCCAGCCTTCTGAAGACGCTTTGAAGTGGACACTGGTGGAATTTTGAGGGAATCCATACCTGAGACTTGAACAGCACAACTCCCAGAGATTTAACTGGCTTGTGGCCACCAGTAAATAGAATAGACAGCCTATTCCTTGCGTTGGGGCCATGTTCCCTACTCAGGATAACTTCTCTAGGGGTACCCACCCGATTCCAGCGTGTGTAGGAGCACAGAGTGGATGCCTTTTTATAATAGGCAGAAAGCAAAACCTTTCAGAATATGCCTGGACACCGAAGAGAAACTAAACTTTTCCAATAGTCACTTCAGGCGGGGAAACAAGTTGCCACTGACGGAAGAGAAGGCACAGCTCAGGAGAGCCAGGGAGATGCACCAGTGTGTTCAGAACTCAAAATCTTTGGGCTGCACAGCTTGCATGGGACATGACACCTCCCTCTGGCCCAACACAGCATCGCCTCTTTCTATTGCCGATTTCGCCGTGCAGTTTATCTGCCCAATTTTGTTCATTTCAGACGATCAGAACACATTCCAGGGTTTTCGTCCCTTTGACATTCTTTCTCTTTGCTTAGGGTCAGGAAAAGACAAAAAGGGGTCACTGACCCTCAAAAAACGGGATGGGAGGAGAACGAACCAGATGCGGCCCATACTGTCTAATTCCTTAATCAGGCAGGAATGAATCCGGCTCCCCTCCCAGGACAGGTGAATACAATTGAAATAGAGCTCACACTGTTTGAAGATGCCAAAAAGCTGCCAAATGAAACCTTAAGTCAATAGTGACAAACTTTAAAGAAAGCATGTGCTTCGCCCTGAAACCGCCCGCGGGGTTACTCAGCGCTCGGATGATCGGCAGGTGATTCCACTGCTCACACTGCGCCTGCATGAGCTGAATAAAATTCCTTGGCTTTAAGCTGGAGTGTTTCAATAGTTTTACACATTAGCACACTATCAAGACAGCGTTTGAATAAGCTCCTAAATGCACCGTGTAACCCTAAACACACGTATTTCCAACAGATCTTTGCCTCCGCTGTAGCTACTCGGCAGTACTACTTCCAACGTTATTTTGAAGCTATGTGATAACTCGGTTGTCAGTTGTATTCAAACAGGGGTTTTATTTCTTTTCGCTTCACACAGAAGTAATTGCAAAGCACTTGCTGCTGGAGCTGCAGTAATTTTATAGAAAAGCAAAGAAGAGAAGAGAAAAAAAAGAAAAAGAAAAAGAAAAAAAATGTGGAAAATAGACGCGAGCACAGCGCTGCGCTGAAGTAGAAAGATTCGCAAGTGGCGCCTACCTGTTTCTGGAGCTCCTTGGAAAGCCACAAACAGCAGAGAGAAGATCACGGGAAAATAATCCATTCTGCAAAAGGCTCAGAAGAAGGGGGGAAAAAGAAAAAAGAAAGCTCGATTGCAAATGGAACTCAATGCAAAACGAAGAGGACGGTGTCTGGTCGCTCTGATCGCCTCAGGTTTTTTGAGATCTCGGCGCGATCCTCAGCAAGGGGCCCTTTCACCGGAGCGAAAGCGTCGCGGGCAGCCGGGGAGGCAGCGCGCAAGGACAGCGGAGCAGACCCGGGTCAGGCTCGCAGCTCCGGTGCAGGAACGCGTCTGACTCGGACAGCTCTCCGCCGCCTTTTTATATTGAACCCCTATAGAGCGGGGGGGTAAACAGCTCCGACTTTATTCCAGCCCTAAACAATGTTATTGTGTGATTAGTCACCCACAGGCAACGTGCAGCCGGAGATAAGACCCGGCTCTAGAGGAAATCACGGCTAACTTCAGAGGCAGACGCCCGCCGTCTGACAATCCAGGGGCAGGGCTAAGAAAAAGAAAACACCCACTAGACAGAGACCTCTGCAAAACCTGCACCGAGCGGCCGCCCGCTTCCCCCTTTTGCTAGCTGCCAGCCCCAGAGTTCAAGAATCAAGAGGTTCTCCAGAAGAATAGTCACCCCATTGGAATGAAAAGTATGAAGTACAATTAAATAGATTGTATTGTGCGCGCGGGGGAGGGGCTGGGGGTGGGGGTGATCATTGTTCACTTGATTTTCCTTTTATGTCTTTCTGATTTCTTAGTCGGGATCAAACCAGGGGACGATCCCCCCTTTTCACTCTTGACTCCCTGCTACTGGGGCGAGAGGGGAACCAGATTATTTTGGAAGATCGGCCTACTTCTCCAAACCCTCTTCCTCAAGTCTTTTAAACTATAAAAAGTTCCTCGCATCTGAGGTGAGAAAGATTCCGTCAGGAGTTAGCAAGGAAGGAAAACTAAATAGCAGTGATAACGACAACAACAATATGGTTTTGTCAAGCACGTCCTTATCTCCCTAGTATCGCTGATCAGAAGTATCCCCACTCCAATATTTCTTTTTTTTTTTTTTTTTTTTTTATAATTTTTTTTAATTTTCTATATTCTTTGTTTACATTCCAAAGGCTTTCCCCTTTCCCAGGTACCCCCCACCATATGTCCCATAATTCCTCTCCCCCCCCCATGCTATTCCCCACTCTTCCCCCCCCCCCACGATTTCTCTGTTCTGGGTCTACAATACTGGATCCAATCTTTACAGGCCCAGGGTTCTCTCCTTTTTTTCTTCTTGAGAGTCATTTGACTTGCTAATTGTGCCTTGAGTATTTAGGGCTTCTGGGCTCATTAATATCCACTTATCAGTGATTGCATTTCGTGTGTATTCTTTTGTGATTGGGTTAGCTCACTTAGGATGATAGTTTCCAGATCTAACCATTTACCTACAAATTGCATGAATTCATTATTTTTAATTGCTGAGTAGTACTCCATTATATAAATATACCACATTTTCTGTATCCATTCCTCCTTTGAGGGATATCTGGGCTCCTTCCAATTTCTGGCTATTATAAACAAGGCTGCTATAAACATAGTGGAGCATGTGTCTTTGTTGTAAGCAGGGGAATCCTCTGGGTATATGCCCAGGAGTGGTATGCCAGGGTCCTCTGGGAGTGGCATGCCCAATTTTCTGAGGAACCGCCACACTGATTTCCAGAGTGGTTTTACCATTTTGCAATCCCACCAACAGTGGAGGAGTGTTCCTCTTTCTCCACATCCTCGCCAGCACTTGTTGTCTCTCGAGTTTTTAATCTTAGCCATTCTGACTGGAGTGAGGTGGAATCTCAGGGTTGTTTTGATTTGCATTTCCCTGATGACTAATGATGTTGAACATCTCTTAAGGTGTTTCTCGGCCATCCGAATTTCTTCTGGTGAGAATTCTTTGTTTAGCTCTGTGCCCCATTTTTTGATAGGGTTATTTGTTTCTTTGCGGTCTAACTTCTTGAGTTCTTTGTATATATTGGATATTAGCCCTCTGTCGGATGTGGGGTTGGTGAAGATCATTTCCCACGTTGTTGGTTGCCGTTTTGTCTTTCTGACAGTGTCCTTTGCCTTACAGAAACTTTGTAATTTTATGAGGTCCCCAGAGAACTTCTACAGCTGATAAACAACTTCAGCAACGTGGCTGGTTATAAAATTAACTCAAGCAAATCAGTAGCCTTCTTGTACTCAAAGGACAAGCAGGCTGAGAAAGAAGTTAGGGAAATAACACCCTTCACAATAGCCACAAACAACATAAAGTACCTTGGCGTAACTCTAACCAAACAAGTGAAAGATCTGTATGACAGGAACTTCAAGTCCCTGAAGAAAGAAATCGAAGAAGACCTCAGGAGATGGAAAAATATTTCTTGCTCCTGGATTGGCAGGATCAATATAGTAAAAATGGCCATCTTGCCAAAAGCAATCTACAGATTCAATGCAATCCCCATCAAAATCCCAAATCAATTCTTCATAGATCTAGAAAGAGCAATTCTCAAATTCATCTGGAGCAACAAAAAACCTAGGATAGCTAAAACTATTCTCAACAATAAAAGGACTTCTGGGGGAATCAATATCCCTGACCTCAAGCAGTACTACAGAGCAATTGTGTTAAAAACTGCATGGTATTGGTACAGCAACAGGCAGGTAGATCAATGGAATAGGATTGAAGACCCAGAAATTAACCCACAGACTTATGGTCACTTGATCTTTGATAAAGGAGCCACAACCATCCGGTGGAAAAAAGATAGCCTTTTCAACAAATGGTGCTGGTTCAACTGGAGGTCAACATGCAGAAGAATGCGAATTGACCCACTCTTATCTCCTTGTACTAAGATCAACTCCAAATGGATCAAGGACCTCCACATAAAACCAGACACACTGAAACTATTAGAAAAGAAACTTGGGAAGACCCTGGAGGACATGGGCACAGGGGTAAAGTTCCTGAACAGAACACCAATAGCTTATGCTCTAAGATCAAGAATCCACTCCAATATTTCTTGAGCCCAGCCTCTCCCTGGGAATTGCCCCCCGCTATCGCAAAGGATCTTGAGAAATGGCAGGAACGAACACCAGGGGGAGACGAAGAGCTGCAGGGTCTTATGTTTTAATAAGTTAAAACGATTAAAGCCTTGGCTTCTAAATGATCAGAAACAAGCCCGTGGCGGGGCAGAGAAGGGCGCCTCACATCCGAAGGAGAGGTGACGAGAGGACAGTCCATGATTCCCTTCCCGACTTTCCAGAGTCTCCTCCGCCCCACTGTGCGTCTTTACTTGGGCAAAGCAGTGTTCCCTGTGCATGATTAGGAAGCTACAGGGGGAGGGGAGGGGAGGGGGAAGGACTGCCTATGCCGAATAAGTGGATCAGATCACCCCTCGCCGTTTAATAACGTGTTTACATTTTCCAGACAGTTTCCTGTCTATTTTGCCATGAAATACTCCCTCCCCCCCAGGTGCCCATGGGTTATTAAGGCACAAGTGACAACACGTCTCCACGAATAAAGCAAAACATACATAAAGCGCGCTGACTTTCTCAATCAGCTTCGCTTTTCAGGCGAGGAGAGGGAGGGCCCCCGGAGTGCCCAGAAGCTGGAGACAGCACGCCGGATCCACGCAGAGTGGTTGCCCTAGGATGCTCCCACAAAGGTCCCTCCTCCACCCCATCTCGTTTGACTCCAGTTTTCCCTGGGAGTAGATGCCAAGATAGACTCGCTTCTAACACAGGACCAACAGCGGGACCCACCCTTTGCAACCATTTATTTCTTTACTTCTACAGTCAAAAGGCAGATTTGACAACAATCCCCAAGCTGTGGACAGGGACATGCTTAGACTTAGTGACCTCTCTGGAAATCTCAGTAGGGGAAACCCAGCAGCAGCAACAGCAGCAACAGCAACAGCAGCAGCAGCAGCAGCAGTTTTAGGTCACTAAGAACTCTGTCCCTTAGGAGACACTAAGAGCTGGAGACATTGGAGAAGCAGGAACCAGCCACCCTCCCACACCCACACCTGAGGCCCAGGGCCACTCGGAAGCCTCTGCTCTGCTTACCTCAGCCCAGCCCCCTGAGGGTGGGGGCCGGGAGGTGACAGCTGCCCCTAGAACTGGGCCCCAACAGGAAGCCAGCTCATTCCACCCCAGCTCCTCAGAGGACCTGGAGGAGAGGAGAGCTGATGTCACCTTTCCAAAGTCCAAGTTTCCCACCAGCAGGAGAAAGGTGACTGGGAAAATGTATACTCCCCACCCCCACCCCCACCCCTTCCAACACACACACACCCCTTTCTGACCTCCTGGCCAATTTGGCCAAACACTGGTAACTGTCAGGACCGACCTGTCTTCAGCTCCACCCCGGAAATGCCCAACCTAGTTCTGGAAGGCATCCTCCAGGGTCTAGTCTGGGCCATCATCCTTCAGCTGGGGGAGACCCCCTGCAGGTATGGGTGGCCAGGAGAGAAGGAAAGCAAAGGAGAACTGTCCAGATGTTTTTTCTACTACCAGATGTTTTTCTACTACCCACTCTCGTCTTGCCTGCCCACACCACCCTGAACATATATACTCAAAAAGTAAAATGTAAACCTCAGCAGCCATCCACTCTGACTTCTTCTTCTTCTTCTTCTAAAGTTCCGTGATCATGAACCGCAAATTAAAACAAGATCTTAGCCCCGGGAGGGTCCCATCTTTCCCAGGTATAATCCTACGTTTTGTGTCTTGTCCTGAATTCCTTAGGCCTCTGTGTGTACATGCACTGTGTACATGCATGTGCACCTGTGTCTCTTTTTTATGTGCTTGGGACCAAGGATGGGCTCTGACTCCCTGCCCATCTCTTCCTCTCTGTCCCTTACAGCGCCCCCTCACCCCCACTCCCTTGTCTTCCCATGGAAGGAAGGAGGAATCCTCCTTCAAGCTCAGAGAGGGGTGCTAGCTCCAGGCTACTTTAGGTAGTACCTTCACCAGATAAAATTTAGCCAGAGTAGCAGGGGGGAGGAGAGAGGAGGGGAGCAAACCAGTTTGACAAGCTAAATGGCCCCGCCCACCTCCACTTAAGGTATTACTATTAGAGAGGCTAAAGACCGGAGGAGGGAAGGACTAAACTGGTAAGGAAGTTTTATAACTGCTCGGGTGCCTTCCCTCGGTCGATCCCACCTCTCAAAACAGTTCCCAGGGAAGCGCCCTTTGCAGCCCACCACCCTTAAGGGAGAAGAGTGGTTAGGACGATGGCTTTTCCCTGCCACACAACAGTTCCCTGTTGGCCTAACTTGTTCCTGCTTAAGACGTACCCTTGAAATGCGGGGAAACGGCCTGATAAAGCTGTTTTTATGTTTTTCTTTTCTGTATCTTTGGCTGCATATTAATAGATAGCTATAAATAAAACACCCTGAGCCTCAAATACAGAGACTACACAGTAGCAGAGTGTACTGTTTTTAGCACTCCTCGACTTTGGTCTTTCCTCGGCTTTTGCGTAACAAGACTTGCAACTTTGCCAAGCCAAGGAATTTGGAGCGAGATGTTGCATTTTGCTCAGGGAAGAGAAGAGCCTCGCAGCCGCTCCGCTCGACAACGAGTGGAAATTAGCTTCTTTGTGGGCAAGGCGAAGCTATGCAGACACTGAACCTGCTTTAATCCTAGGTTGGTGACTGTGCTATATACAACGTAATGCGCACAGTATAGTCACTGTGCCTGGGCCACACTGCATGCACACGGGAGCTGTGAGTGGACAAAGTTTCTTTCTCCCTTTAATCCAAAGAAAACAATGGTTACTATTCCACCGGAAATGAGATAGCCCGAATCAAGTCATCCAACGCGTTAAAAAAAAAAAAAAAGCATTAAGTATGTCTTACATTTAGTTTAAAAGGTCATGTCAAACTTTCTGACCTGGCATTCCCAAGCTCAGTCACCAGGAAATCTCTTTCACACTTTTGTTTGTTTGTTTGTTTTTGCTTTGCCATATTTGTGGAACACGGGTAGTCTTCCAGAAATATTTTGTTGTTAGCAAAATTGTTTCTTTGACGTGAATAATTTCAGAAAGTGTGTGTTGATGTGCGCTGTTTGTGTGTGTGCACAGGTAGAGGTTAGAGGTGCCGTCTGATGTCTTCCCCTGTCACTCTCCACATTGTTCATTATTGACCCAAGGTCTTTCACTGAACCCGGATCTCGCCCCTTGGCTAGGCTGCCTGAGCAACAAGGCCCCGAGACCTACCCGTCTCTGGTCCTCAGAACTAAGGATACAAGCACAAACCTCCAAGCCGTGTCACCACAGAAAAGCTGAAAAAAACAAAACAAAACAAAACAAAACAAAACCCAAACTCAGGTCTCCATGCTTCAAACTACAAGCCCTTTCCTGACTGACTCATCTCCCAGGCCAGAAAATTTCATAGCACTTATGCTATGCTATACTTAGTGCACAGGACGCTACGATTTTGCGCATATGGAATATTTGATCACCCCTATCTGCTCGTTATGGTTTTAGAAAGAAAAGAATGCTCATCCACAAACCTTGTCCCACTCTGCCCACGGTGGGCCTGCTCAATACACTTGCTGAATTCCTGACCCATACATCCAGACATCCTAGGTGTCCTCTCCAATTCTAGTTTCAGCACAAACGCCAGATATCTCCCTTCAAAAACTCTCACAGCAGTTGGGTGGTGCACCTCAAAGGGGGGTGGGGGGGTGGGACCCAAACAGTTGCCCTGAGCAGAAATGAGTAAAACAAAAGACTCACATCTAAAATACTCCCAGCTAACAGGTCCCCTGGTTTGGTGATTTATCCCGCCAGTGTTTTTTAGTTGCTCCTGAGTTCCCTTGCTGTCCTCATTCTAAACGTATGCATCCAGTGCAAGCACTGGCTCTCACAGGCACGTAGGCACACACACACACACACACACACACACACACACACACACACACACCTGTAGATCTGAATGGAAGCATGCTACCGGCGCACACGCCACCGGAGAGAATGGCAGACAGCGTCCCCAGGCTGTCCCTTTGCCTTCATGTTACTCATGCCATTCAGAACTGAGGGGACTTTGATACAGAGGACAACGAGAAAACTTCCTGCGTGGAGACGGAGAGGAGCCCCTTCATTAAACGGGATGTGCGGGGTTATTCTCGGCCGGCTTTCCTCCGTGTATCTAAAGAGGGGGTTGTGATGCAGATAGGATAAGATTTGTTCTTTCTGAAAACATCAGGCTATTTAGTTCTACGTGTGGGTGGAGGAGATGGGTTTTGTAGGCAATTAGTCTACTAAGAGAAATCAGATCTTTGCCCAGGGAAAGAGACAGGGATGTTGTACAGCAAGGCTTACTCCAACGAGTAACCCCTTCCTCAGTGACCCAACATTCTTCCTTCCAGTGTGAGATGAAGCAGCCCTGGGCCTTCCTAAGAAGCCGGGCAAGATGTTGTTGGTGTCGTGATCTTGGCCTTGAGAACCTTCAAGACTATCATATTATTAAAACTGTGTCTTATGAAGCAGCTCGTGCTTATTTTAGCAACACACAGGATGCCCAACAAAACTGTTTCATTTTGAGACAGGAGCTCATGTCTGCTTGGGCTGATCTCACACGGGGCTATATATAGTGTAGGATGACCTTGAACTCCTGACACCTCCCCTACCTCTGCCTCCCAGGTGCTTGAATCGCTTTTGCGAACCCACACACCCAATAAAGAACTGAATTTAGCCAGCCGTGGTGGGTACATGCCTTCAATCTCAACAATCCAAAGGCAGAAGCAGGTGAATCCCTGCAAATTCAAGGCCAGCCTGGTCGACCTAGGAAGTTCCAGGCCAGCCAGAGTTGCAGAATGAGACCCAGGCTAAAAAAACAAACAAAAAACCTGTTTCTGAACTGTTGTCATAGAAATGAGACAAGGACTGTCAATGTACGTTAAACAAACTACACTTGGGTTACACTCGACGGAGTCTCTCTGAGTTTTTATAGTAAAAAGCCCTTGGCACCGCACTAAAATGTATATCACCAGCCCAGGATAAGTTGCAAGAAATGGATTCCTTTGAAATTTGTTTTTCCTGTTATATGCTGAAAATCAGAAAGCTTCTCTTATTCAATATCTCTGATTTCATGGGCATAGATGTTTATTGATCCACAAGTTGGTGACCTGGGTTCTTTGTATGTTCCAATGAAAGTGAAAGAAAGACACATTTGTATTCACATGTCGATAAGCTGATGTGGGTTATTAAAATTTGCCAAGTATAAGCAACATATTGCTGAGGAGAGGAGACCTTCAGGGTAAAAGGGTTGAAGGGTTACGGCATGGAACAGTCAATAAATAAATCAAGGATAGAGCAGAAGGCAGGCATGTAAGACAGCCCTTGAGAGGCAGAGGCAGGAGGATCAGAAGTCCAAAGCCATCTTCAACTGCAAAATAAGTTAGTGAGAGCCTAACTTATTAAAGGAAGGAAGAAAGGAGGGAAGGAAGGAAGAAAGCAAGGAAGGAAGGAAGGAAGGAAGGAAGGAAGGAAGGGAGGAAGGAAGGAAGGAAGGAAGGAAGGAAGGAAGGAAGGAGTAAAGAAAAAGAATAAATAAAGACAGACAAATCAAACCACAAAAACAGGAGAAGGGAGGAGGAGGGAGGAGGAGGAAAGAGAAGGGAAAAGGGAGGAGGAGGGAGGAGGAGGGTGTGGGGAGAAAGAGGGGAGTTTTAACAATGCTTAGTTGCTGGGTTTCCAGTTTAACTTAGAGCATATCGCTGCCAGGTGATCAGGAATGGGGTTCACTGGTGACTCTGTCTGAAAGGCCCCAGCAGACACAGAATGTCTCTACTGAGTGCTTCTTACACTCTAGTTCCCAAGGCCGAGGATGACCGCGGGGCCAAAGAAGGAAGAGAAGATGGTGGGAGGAAACGAGGCACACTTCCACGAGGAGGACCTCCTGCCCAGAGCGTCAAGCTCAGAGAACTTGACCATTCTCTGTTCAGACCATGCTGCCCTTCAGAAGTCTGGGTTTTATTAGTGTTTTAAAATAATGATTTGAAATGGCTCCCATGTCTTGCAAATCCCATTCCTGGAGTCAACCTTTTGCAGGACGAATAAAACATCGTACTAGAGTTTTAGGAAAGTTCTCTAGCATCCAACAGCTCTCTTCTCTTCCCTTCACAAGAAGAGAGTTTAAAAAAAACAAAAGATCCATTTCAGAATTCCTGCATGGTCCTTACCAACAGGCAATTCAAACTTTACTCTCAGCCTAGACTATAAATCCGTAAAAAGTAAATTCCTCTTCAAAGTATTGCTTTTTACTCAGATATAAATATGAAGAATATTTTGTACTGCTTGTCATCATTGAAGAAAAAAAAATTGGCTCAAGAGTGAATGACTTCTTTAAAGGGACATTTGGATTCACTTTAAAATGCAGATTTAAGTCTACAGACTCCAAAATTCATTTAACACTAAGGGGTGTGTTTGCTTTGGTGTTCTCTCTCTCTCTCTCTCTCTCTCTCTCTCTCTCTCTCTCTCCCTCTCTCTTTCCATTTGTTCTTTTTATAAAAGAAAACAAAAAAAAAAAAACTTTGGGAGTGGTGGCAAGAACATTCCTGGAAATTGATGTCTTTATGATTTATTTATTATTATTTTTTTGTAGCTTGAAGCACCTTCCCTCTTGTGTTAATATTACTTAACATTCATTAATTAAAAGTGTTTCCCAACATGCAGGTTTTTTTTTTTTTATCAAGGTCAGTCAAAAAGACATCAAATCTATGTCTTCCCCACACAGGACTTGGAAGAGCCAGAGAGAAGAGTGACCTCATTGTGTCTGCACCATCTTAGTTCATTGTGTCTGCGCCATCTTAGTTCATTGTGTCTGCGCCATCTTAGTATGTCAAGTCACTTCTCAGCGACATGGGAAAGAACAAAGGAAATAAAATGCAGAACATAGGGGGGAATTTATTTGTGGCTGAATGTGAGGTCTTGTGGGGCTTCAGGGAAATCTCATTGTAGGGTCACTTTAAGAAAAAGAGAATGACATAGAAGAGAGAAGGGTGGATGGATCATGCAGACCCCCTCTCCAGCTCTCTCCCTTGATGAGATGTGTGAGACAGGGTACCTTAAAGCACGTTGAAAGTGAGGCTGTTTGGGAGACACAGCATCTTGGGACAAAGTGGAAACTCTCCCACGACAGCAGCGGCTTACTTTGACATTTTTTCCCCCTAAACTTGTTTCAAGATTAGTCAGGGAGGGATAACATTTTCCTAGATAAAATGCTTTTACAGCTTTGTATCTGCCCCGCCCCCTGCCTGTTCTCTCTCCCCCAACATCCATTCTATTTTTATAAGCTATCTAGAAGAAACTATCTTTTTGGACTAATGAACAGGTTGCTACGCCCACAGCTCCGTTTACCCCCCACCACCTTTCGGAGAGCAATTTACCACTTCGTGATGACTTACACCCAACAAAATGTGACAAAGAGCAGAAGTCCCCAAGCACACAGATTTCCGATCAACCCCCAGTTCCCCTCCCGTGGGGTGTGTGTGTGTATGTCTGTGTGTAATGAAGAAAGCACGTGAGGGAAGGAGCAATCACTGATGGGAAGGCCACAGAAGGACATCAGGTGGCCTCTTCTGCTGCTTACTGCTTGATTGCCCTGGAAACAGGGTCTCTCGTTGAACCACAAGCTGATCTTTTGGGCTAGGCTGACTAGATGCTGGGATATAGGTCCAGCCTTTATGTGAATGATAGGGATTCGAACTCATATCCACCTACACCAATTCCCTACCCCTCCCCCAGCCTCCATCTCTGATTAGCAAGTTCTGTGTAGACACAGAATAGATGCAGATTTTTTTTTTCTTATTCTCAAAGGTTGACCAGAATATAAATATCCAGCACATCCTAACTGGAATTATCCTTTTTAGCTTCTCTCATTAAGATCCATACTAAATTCTATGTCTTTAAAGATCATATGCCATTGGCTTAAAACCCTAGATACAAAATACCAAGAAAGAAAGATCAACAAGTAATAAATCTTCAGAGTGTTTAAAGGGGTTTCCTCACTTTCAGAGGACGGTCTGTGAAGGAAGGGCAGCTGTCTCTGTACAACAAGGGATGCCACCCAGTTACTTAGAATCTGGGGGTGGAAGAAATAGAAAGTTCTGTCAAAACAAAAAATAGAACTTAGCAAGAGTGAGTGAACCATATATAATTTAGACAGAATGTCAAATTATGATAACACTCGATTCTGAGGAAAGTGAAACTCTTAATACGGACATTGTCCAAATATAGATTATCCAACACAACAGGAACTAATGTCCGTTACTTAACAGCCTCCCTCCTCCCTTTCTTTCCTTGTTCCCATTACAAAATGAAGGAAAATGGTGTGCTGCATATTATTTAAAAATAGTGTGTGTGTGTGTGTGTGTGTGTGTGTGTGTTGTGTGTGTGTGTGTTTCAGGGAACAACCTCTGGTGTCCTTTCACCTTGAGACACTGTCTTCTTTATTACGGCCTATAGCAGCTCAACGATGGACAAGCTTCAGAGAATCAATTCTCCTGCCTCCACCTCCCATGCTATAGTAGGAGCTCAGGGCCCTCATGTTTCCAGATCGAATGCTTCCCCCAGCGGCACGGTAGTTATCTCAAACTGCCAAAATGAAACCATTTTCATTGGGGCTGTTTAAGAGAGGCCAGTGTTTGCAGTACCAACTTGAACAATTTAAGCTGGGGATACATAAAGGCCTTTTAAAGTCAAGGATACAGAAAACAGGGAAAGATCAAATGTATTACGTAGAGGAGCTAAAAGATCTGGGGGAGAATAGCTTTGTCTGGACTTTATTCCTGAAGCAGAACAAAGGAAAAGCACTTAGTCCCAAACCTGACCAGCAGAGACCCTCTATTTGAAGTCACAGACCAAAACATCGGTGCCTGGAAAAGGAAACGTTAGGCTACGGGGAAGAAGCAGTGCCAAGGCTTCCCAAATCAGGCTAAGTGTATGGGACTTAATCTATGAAAGAAGAAGGGCAGAACTTGTGGAGAAAGCACAATTCTGAGACATGCGTTCTTTGTGACTTTTGTCATGACTCAGATGTCACAGAGTGTACGCCGACAACCTTTGATGGCACGGCCCACTGTACTACCTAGCAGCATGCTGTACAAACATAATCTCATCATGAGGTATGACGTGGAGTCTCTGCTATTATATTTGCCTAGCACGTGTGAGGCCCTGAATTTCATAATACCCAGCCCTGAAAAGAAAGTGATTAATTTACTTAAATCAAACTTTCTCTATCATACGTCCGGAGTTAATAAATTCTAAAACCAAGGCAGCTGTCTGAGGGAAACAAACGCCTCTCCATTCTGTTGCCTGTAATTGTTTCCTCATTAGAAACAATTAGAAAGGTTTTCATTTTTTCATTAGAACTGTTTGCTTATACTTACTATTTTTTTTTTTTTTTGGTAAGATAAAACAAAATCCCATGTATATCAGACTGGCCTCAGACTCAGGATATAACTGAGGAGGACTATGAACTTCTGATCTTCTGGTTTCAACCACCCAAGTTCTAGGATTGCAGGTATGCACCACCTACATTAGTGTCTAGATTTTTCCTATTGGAAAAATAACCTATAGAGATATCAAACCAATAATATACACATTGGAAAATTAAAGTGCCTTAGCGAGGGGGCTGGAGGGCTGGCTCAGCAGTTAACAGTACTTTCTGTTCTTCAGCTGACCTGAGTTGAGTTCTCAGCACTTAGACGAGGTTACCACCTGTAACTCCAGTCCAAGGCTGATCTCTGACCTCTACCAGCATCATCCGTAAATGCACGCACACACCTCACACACCAACACATAGATACACACTTAATCTTAAAACCTTAAATTCTTTTGTGAAAAAAAAATGTGTTTTGTTGTCCCACTTCTGTTTTCTTGAAAGCTTTCTGTAGCAACTAGCTTTCCTTTCTCTTATTTTGTTGCAGAAAGACTTGTTTACAAATGGATTAAAGCCATCCTTACCTCTGCACTTGATTATATCACACTCCTTGCAGTATTCATATACTAACACCGCCCCTATTGACATTCTTTAAACAAATGGAACTGGGAAAAGTTCTCCCTGCAACTACACAGGCTTATATATTGTAAGTGGCTTTTCAGTTTTCATTAGAATTGTCTGATTGTAATTATTTATTTTTTAAAAAAAAGCGGTCTCCTGTATATCAGACTGGCCTCAGACTGACGATGACCATGAACTTTTGATCCTCCTGTCTCAACCACCCAAGTTCTGGGACTGTAGGTGTGCACCGCCACACCTACTGGGTGCAGTTCTGGGACGGAAGCCAGGGCTTTGTGTTTCCCTAGACCTAGTCAGCCTTTATTTTGCCATGTCTTCAGTTTGTAGTTCTTTTTGAACAGCTTCCTTCAAACGTCTCTTTCTGGAGAACTCTGCCTTATTTGATGGTCTGCTTTCTAAGAACCCATGGTGTCCAGTGCCTTCACTGTGGAGTTTCTTCCTGTGACTGTGGAGAGTAAGGCATTTCATTGAAGGTTTTGATGGTTCTAATTTCTCCAGAGAGTTTTTTTTCCTAATGTGTTTCTACATTCCTAATCACATTTTCCTATAGATATGGGTTTTCAAGAAGGCATGAAAAATACAAAGAAAGATGGAGAAATGATTGGGAAAAAAACAAAACAAAACAAAACAAAACAGTGCCCTGAGTTAGCAAAGTCTGTCTTACTGGACTCTGACCCTGACCTTTGACCCCTCTTCATCTTCTTAGTCTGAGCTCATCACCTCCTGACAGTCCCAGGTTCCTTTCTTCATGATATTCCCACATGTGATTCCCAGAGTGGCCGCTTCCCGGGCTAGTCTCAGAAATAGGCCCATGTTTTCACCTCCTCTTCTTCTTTCCCAAACCCCGCATGTAATAACGGAACTTCTTTCTCTGTTTCTGGTCCTGGTATGTTGGGAGTGGAAAAAACCAAACCAACAAAACAAAACAATGAACTTGAAATACAAGCAGGGATTGCAGTGGTCAATTTTAAAGCAAGCGTGATTCTTAATCTCCTTAGATCTTCAGTTAGGGGGCAGAGACAGACAAATGCAGAAACATTCCAATAAAAACAGACCAGAATGGCTAAGGACTATATAAGTCAGTTTTATAACCACGGTGGCCTCATGATGACTATACAGGGAGTTAAGTAGCAAGTAGGGCCAGGGAAAGCAAGAAAATAAAAACATAAAACCTCAGGTGGGATGGTAGTAGCTTCTGAAAATACAATCTGAGCAATACATTTCATAAAGGACTCTGACTGGCTTTGGTAGGAGCATTTTGAATACATATTTTATGACAAGTTATTCTTTTGTGAAGGACAAGGAAATGTATAGTGCATGTGGTATCTATGAATGGTATTTATGAATGGGGCCTAGTTTAAAAGGGGATTCTGGTCAGGCGTCAGTGGTTACAGAGCCCCAAGAAGTCCCCTTGTACTGTTCCTATGCTGTTGTAAGGACAAGTTCCATACCTCATCTCCTCCTTTTAGGAGAACTGAAAGGAAGCAGCCAGTTGTGGACTAGCCAGAGAGAAGCAAAGATGTGTGAGAGTGGGTGTGATCTGCTGAGCCCAATCCTCGGAGTAGGCTCGCTAAGGCTCTTCTAGCTATCGCTATAAAGAATAAGGTTTGCTCCCAAGTCCCGTGAACCATAAATTCTCAGATTCGCCAGAACATAGACTATTTCAGAACTAATTCAGAGCTTCTGCGGTTTCTCCTAGCTCCTGTTGTAGGGAGTTCTTAGTAGAAAGAGGATCTCCCATTTAAACCATACAGTCTTCTAAGTCTGTAAATAGTCTACTAAAAGAATTCATGGAGGCAGGCGACTGGACTCATGATCGATAGTGAAATTTGAACTCCGCAGACCCTTATTCCTCCGTGTTTGGATTATCAAGAAACAAAAGGTTAAAAGGAAGACTCATGGGGTTTGCCTTCTCAGAGCTGCCACAGCGGGGCTGTGGGAAGACTACAGCCTCAGGGGTGCTGAAGCATCTGGGTACTGTTTCCTCATATGCAAAGGGCAGGCGCAGTCCTACCCTGAGGCCTTGGCACCTTTCATTCTTCTCTTCAGAGGGTACCACCCTTCCAGCAGCGCCAGCTCACTCTCTCTCCCAGACAGGCCCATTCCAAGTTCTGGGATTTCCCCAGTCTGCCCATGGCACCATCCTTTGTTCCCAAGGAGATGTGCCTTAGGAATGTCTATCTGCTTCCCTTTCTATAGGCTTTAAGACCCTTATAAACTGATGGCACAGTGTGCGGGTCTGCTTCTGACTCCATCTTAATACACTGGGAGAACTGTTTATCCTTTATTTCTGTTTCCCAACTGCAGAAATGGAAAGGGAGCTTCTTACACTATTATATGGCTGTAAGGACTGAATGCGCTCACATCCCTAAAGCCTGTGGCATAAGATTGGCACATGGTTCCTGTCCATTCAAGTTCTGGTTTCCTGCCTTCAGTGTGCCTTTCTCCACAGTCTATTGATTGACAGTTATGCCCGCCAAGTCTGTAATTAATTAGACATGTCAACGGGGGAATACTGTAGTTCTTGAGACAATAATCAATCAGAATAATTAAGAGATTATGCCAATGTCCAATCATTTGAATCCCCATATTAATCACTTATCATGTTAATAGGAACCGCCCCCCCAAAGCAAGCAAAAGTATTCTGATGCTTACATTCAAAGTGCTGACACACCTAGAATTATAAAATACAAGATGAATTCTATTTCTTCCTGCTTTTAAATTCTTCACCCAGTTTTTTTTGTTTTTGTTTTTTGTTTTGTTTTGTTTTGTTTTGTTTTGTTTGCGGTCATCCAAATCAGTGCTGTGCATCAGCTGTGCCACTCTAAGTATGTAAATAGAGTCTGTGAATTTGTCCAGCTCGCCCTTGCCTGGGGGAGCGCCCACATGTTTTTGTCTCTATCTAAAGTGGCGTCGATCCTACCCTTTTCCATCGATGTCTGAAGATGAAGATGGGTTTGACCTCTTTGAGGAAGTCTCCCTAAATCCCTCCATCTATGTGAACAGGCCTGGTCCAGCTGCCTCTACTAACCCTTGTCATCTTTGACTAAGACAATGTGTAGGCGCCCCTCCTACATCCTCCTGAATAACAACTCTGCACAGACTTCTTCTTGCACAATGCTCATTAGACCTGATTATGGTCACCCGTTGTTCACCGCCTCACCTCCTAGACTGTAAATTCCTCTGTGCAAAGGAATGTACATTATTCATCTCTGTTCTCCCCACTTCTGCAGAGCGACTTGCTTTTGGGGAGGTCTGCAGGGAAGCCTCTCAAAATTCAAACGGAATACCCAGATGCATAAGGCTTTCAGGACAATACCTACACTAACAGCCACGTAGGCCCCTTCTCTTTCCCCTGTTAAAACATGCCAGCTGAACAAGGTTTTTCCTTCCTCGAAAAGATCAAGAAGTGGACAGCATCTTCATGTGAATGACATAACTCCTTGTATGTTGAAGCTCTGCATTTATTTCCACTTGGGGCATTGGCACACACAGGCACAAACTCTTATACGCATACACTCTAGCCAGCCTCTTTCTGGAAAATCCTTACTGCTGCAGTCTAGCTATCTAATGAAGAAGTCTGACTCAGAGTCAAGACCTTTGTCCAACCATTAAATAGTCACAATAACTCTTCCAAAAATAACATTCCTTTAGCCTACCCAGAGAGTGTTTTCCTTTGAGTAAAGTGAGGCATTAAGCATTTACAAAATATGGTATGTATATAAATGCATAAAAAATAGTCAAGCCCAGAGTGGTGCTAAATAGTCAGGTCCAAAGTTTAGGGGAAACACAATTTTGATTACAGTAGGAAAAAAGCAAAATAATTCTGTAGATCTACATCAAGCAAAACATGTCTGCTTTAATCTTGAATTTGTAACAACAAAAATACACATAACCAGGCCAAGCCTCTCCCTTCAAGAACTTGTGCCAAGACTGTATCTCATCCCTGTCCTGCCTTCCGGGTGAGAAGAGGCTTCACAGCCAAAAGTGACTCACCAGCACAATGCTTTCTGTCCACCCGTGTGACAGGAGGAAGCACACATAGAAGAGAGGCAGTCGGACTGCAGGTGACAAACCACCCTATGAGCTGGCCATCTTGAGCAAGAGTTTCTTTGGGAAACCCCATGGGTATCACGGGAGGTGATATGGGGCAGAAGACCTGGAGGAGCATGCTGTCTTAGTAAATTCCCAAATGGTGAGATCCCGGAAGTTTATGCTGTGGGTCTTTGGATTTGGTCCGCACAGAAAGAAGAATTTAGCAAGTTTGCCAAAAGCCAGAGCCCAGCCCTCCCACAGAAGACCAGAACCCAAGGCAGATTAGTCTTGGAAATGTATCAACCTCTGAGTTTCAATATCCATGGGAGCAGATAGGATGAAACCAAATGAGAAAGATGTTGAAGCAACCGCCCCAGGGCAGGAGAGTACATGATTTCAGTCCATTCTGGAAATGGACAGCCTTTAAGGGGAATGCACTGTTCTAAACACAGCAGAGTTGCAAACAGGAAAACACAGGCTCGCGTTCTTGTTGGAGGAGGAACTCAGGCCACCGACAAGCAAGTATTTGCAGAGTAAATGGTGACTTTTCCATCAAGGAATGGAGCTTTCTACTCTTATTGAATATTTCCTGATATATATTGACTATGTTTGTCATTTCAACCTGACAAGAATCATCTGCGATGAGGGAACCTCAACTGTGAAAATACCCTCATAAGACTAGGCTGTAGGCAAACCTATAGAGCATTTTCTTAATTAATTGATTAATTAATTAATTAATTAATTAATTAGCGATTGAGGGGCAGGGCCCAGCCCACTGTGGGTGGGTTCATCCCTAGGCTGGTGGTCCTGGTTCTATAAGAAAGCAGGCTGAGTTAGCCCTGAGAAGCAAGTCAGTAGGCAGCAGCCCTCCATGGCCTATGTACCCGCTCCTGTCTCCAGGTTCTTGTACTGTTTGCGTTCCCGCCTCACTGCTTTTGATTGATGATAAACTGATAGATGGGGCTGTGAGCAAAATCAATCCTTTCCTCCCCAAGCTGCTTTTCGTCCTGATGCTTCATCATAGCAATAGTAACTCTAAAACAAAGTCTGGAGTATTTTGACGCACACGTGGGACTCTTCATTAACCTAATCATACAGGCTGCCTTCTCCCGCGCAGTTTTTACTGATCATCCAGTACACAACTTAAGGTTTGAAGTTACTCATCACCCTCACAGGCCTTCAAATGTTATTAATTGTCTATATTTGAATCTGAGTGAAGTCCTTTAAAGATTGTATCTCAAAGTTCAACTTTAGTTGGCCCAGTAAGACTTAGGGCATACAGTGTGCATACTTCAAATATACCAGAAAAAAAAGACATATCCTGTTAGTCATAATGAAAATGCACCAAATAACTGTTCCAAAGAGACATGCTCTCTCTCTCTCTCTCTCTCTCTCTCTCTCTCTCTCTCTCTCTCTCACACACACACACACACACACACACACACATACAAACACACACACAGAGAGAGAGAGAGAGAGGGAGAGAGAGAGAGAGAGAGAGAGAGAGAGAGAGAGGCAGGAAGTGGGAGCTGGAGAGATGGCTCCACAGTAAAGAACACTGGCTCTTCTTGCAGAAGACTTAAGTTCAGTTCCCAGTACCCCATATAGTGGCTCACAACGTTCTATAACTTCAGCTCTAGGGACCCTTCTGGTATCTGTGGGGACCAGCCACATTCGTGGTAGATAGATGGGTAGAAGACAGAGGCAGCTCATTGGTTGTATGGTCCCTTCATACTTCTCCTTAAACTCGGTGATTATTTTTGTTTCGTTTTTCATCCTCAAAGACTTTCTCATAGTCTCAGTTTTCCCGGTAGATCTGATAGGAAGAGCACTGTGTGCTACAAATCATGCTAACACAGGAGTATCCTGTGGGGTACTTCCTGTGGGAAGCCACTAAAGTACAGCCCAGGTTGGATAAAGTGAATATTAGCTCAGGCCTTAAAATTGCGCACAGCCCAGAACTACTGTTAACATAAGGGAGCATTGGTAAACAACAGCTTAAAAATAAAAAGCTCTTGCCTGCGACCATAACTGCATCTCCTGTGAGATCCTTTAAACACATCCTTTAAAGAAAAGATTACACTTCTTATTTGGTGCCTTAAATTAACTGTATTGCTATAGTTCTTGAATATATGCAAATCACCTCAATGTTTCCTAACATGTATGTACCTGTCAATTTATACTTCTTAAAACAGACTTCTTATGTATTTAAGTGCTTGTTGTTAGCTTGCATGTGCAAGGCCAGAGTGCCTAGTTCCCACAGAGAGCAGAAGAAGGTGCTGGATTTCCTGGAACTGGAGTTGTAGAACATTGGAAGACACTATGTGAATCCAGGGGGCTGAATCTAAGTTCTCTACGAGAGCAGCCAGTGCCCTTAACTGCTAAGCCATCGCCCTAGCCCTCTGTCATATTTTTATTGTTGTTTTAAATTTTGAGAAAGAGAGAGACTCTGTGTCTCCCTCACCATTACTGAGACAATACTGTTCCAGAAACATCATTCTGTGCCCTACCTAAGGACATACCTGTAGTTTAAGAATGAACCATGCTGTCCCATATCACATATTCCCAATATGTGAGACATAATTTCGCCCATTATGTCATCAGCCTAGCTCTGCTTTCTACCTCCCTTGAGTATAAAACTCCATACCCCAGTCCCATGAGTACAACGTGCCATATCTTGCTGCTTAGAACACTGATAGTCTTCACATTCCTTGTCAGCACCCACTGTTGGACGGGCAGAGCCTTAGCAGGTTGAGCTGCATCTTCCCCAGATATCCATTTGCCCATGAGGACAATTTGAAGGCATTTGCTACAGCTAGACTAAGCCCCCTCGCACCCCACCATTGCATTCCTCCTCTGCTGCCCTCTACACTCGCCCTTCTCCCTCCCCTCAATGCCCTCTGGCTACCCCTGGTATTCAATTTAGATGTTTGGAGAGATCCACTCTACTTATTTTCAAAGATCTCTTTGACGAGGAGTGTGAGTCAACCCTTCCCAATCTTCTTCTTTCTTCACGTTTGTTCTCAGCTCATTTCTGCACCTTGAGGATGCAAGAGGCAGCAAACGATTGCCTCTTTCCTAAGCTCTTCCCATGGGCCTCCCATTTCCATAACCAACGCCCGGATTCCAACTTCCCCGGCTTCTCTTCCTCATCCCGGGTGCCTCGCCCCTTAGCCTATAGCTGGAACAATGAATGACCAAGGTTTCGCCTCCTCTTCCAACACTAGTGGATTCTCTGGGGAACAGTTCTGTTAAAGCAGTGACCAGTCTGTGACTCAATGGAAAAAAAAAGGGGTGGACTCCCTTAATCTTGTTTCATGATAACTTTGCACCACCCCAGCTGGGGTTTGCAAGGACTCTTTGGTTTCTGTTCCCTTCCGCTTACATCCGCCATTTGTCTATGTCCTCTTCTCCTCCTAGCTTAGTCAGTTAGGGCTTAAAAAAAAAAAAATCCGAGTTATTACCATGGGACTAGACAACATAACAACTAAACGCTGTTGTCACCGGAAGGGATAATGAAGTCAATGAAAACGCTAACATGTTTGTTTGTTGGGGTTGGCATAAGAAAATATCTCAGATTGAGTGACCTGCACAAGTGTCCTTAGGAAATGCACATTTACGATGCCAGCAGGGTTCTTTGTTTACTGAACGTCTCTTTCCTTGGTTTATAGATGGCTACCACTTCTTCTGACCTCTGCCGGGCATCTTTCTGTGCCTGTTCATCTCATGTATCGCTAATCTGTGTCTCCTCTGCTTTTTCTATATATATGTGTGTGTGGTGTGTGCAGCTGTTCATGTGTGTACATGTGTACATAAGGCTACACGCGCATATGGAGGGTGGGGCTGTCTTCTGGTGTCTCCCTTGATCATTCTTCACCTCATTTTTTGAGACAGGCTCTCTCAATAGTTCTGGAACTCATCCATTCGACTAGACCGGCTGCTCAATGATCACCACGACAATCTGCCTGCAGCTCCCTGCCCAAGGGCTGTGGTCACAGACACATGCTTCCATGCCTCTTTTTTATCTGGTGATCTGAACTCATGTCCTCGTTCTCACATCCCCGACTAAGGTATCTCCTCAGGCCCTATCTCTTCGTTTTACAAGGTCCCTAGTCACTAGGTTAGGACCCATCCTGGTGACCCTGTTTTCACTTAGTCACCTCCTTAAAATTTTACCTCAAATGTACCCCAGTAGGGAGTAGAGAAGGCTAACACTTTAACTTAGGAAAAGGAGGGAGACACAGCTCTACACATAGCAATAGGTTCATAGTTTCCTTTTTCAAAATTTTCTAAGTATATTCATGATATACATGTATGTGCATTTGCATATATATGGGCATGCATGCATTTGTGAGTATGTGGAGGCTTGAGGTTGATACTGGCTGTGTTTCTTGATCATAGACAGGCCACCATTCCTACTAACATGTGTGTTCTCAATATTCAAACCTCACTCCTCACACTTGTATAGCAAGCTTTTTATCCACAATCTCCCTAGACTTTATATTGTCATTCACTCAGTAGTAAAAATTATGACTTGTCAAGACTGCCTTGCCATTATCCAGAACTAGCCAAAACCTGCCTACCAGTTGGCCAGACCTAACATCTGACCCCTGATGCTGCTGGCATCTATGGCGCCCTCTGTAAAAAGCCCCATGGGACACTCACCTCTGCTGTGTGGATTGTTTACGCTTGTAATCAGGATGGATGCTGCCCCCTCTATTTCTTTCTTGACACTGGAAACATCTGTTTAAATAACTAGAAAGTCAGCATCCGCAAAGCTGAAAATATGGTCCATCAAGGAAATGCCCAGTTAAGAAATCACCCAGGATACTGCATTTAGTACAAAGATGCCAATGCTGCTAACAGTTCTGGACACACAGAGAAGACCTTTGTCATCTTCTTTTATTTCCTTCTACCCTGTAGCTCATCATCTCGGTTTTCATCCAATCACAAGACTCAAGAGGCTAGCTACGCTATTTTCAGAGCTTGAAATGCATTTAGAGTTCAGATAAACGATTACTCATCATTCTGAAGTCATTAAAACGCCTTTAATATAACAGGTAAAATCATTAACCAAGTTCTGCGGGCAGAATAACATTTGGCTTCTTCGTGGAAACAATTTTTATGCAATTTTAATGAAGCTTAGAAGGAAAGAAATCCAGGCACTAATGTCTAAAGCAAAGGCAAGTTAAACCTGACTCTGCTCTCTTCTTTCTCCTCTGCAGGGAAATCAAGGTGATGAAGCTATCATGTCGACTGCAAAGGTCATCCCATGAAGATGACCTTTGAGAACTGTATCCATCCTTTTATTAACTGAAAGCCTGAAAGAATAAGGAAAACAATGATAGGAAAATGAAGAAGCCAATCTGAAAAGAAAAACACACCACAAGGAAATAAGAGGCGTCTGAAAATATAAGGATCATGAAAGATGTCCAGGATAATCTACTTAACCCTAACTTCCAAGGTCCTGCAATGTTTGTCTAACTTCAGGCCGGGTATCAATAACAATCAAGGTGATTTATGGTGGGGACAGAATTTTCTGTGAGAACGGGTGATGGAAGTCAAGCATCAGGAAGATCGACACCTCCCCAAAGACAGAGCATAGTGGGCTGGACAACATCAAGGGGTGGAAAATGAGGCCGTTTTGTGAAGGTTCAGCCTCTGTGGATGAAGGCAGCAGCGACCACCAGGTCTTAGGTGTGATTTTGTTCTCCATTAATAACTTCCATCCCTGCATCTTTTAGGCTAGATTATTTTGAATGCTAATTCATCAAGATGTCACTGCCTCAGGTTTCGTTGAATATATGTCAGAACATGTTTGGGATAATTATTTTTTTTAAAGACTGGCTAAATCACATTCCCTAGACTTAACCCAAAACAGTGAGATTAGCAGGTGAAATTACCATGTAGAAATAAATGGGTTAGAAATCTGGAATGAGGTCATGAGTCATTTCAAGAGTGACTCTCCGAACCATCTACATTATAGTACACTGGGCATTCTCTGGTATCTACAGAGAACAAATCTAAGCCAAAACAATATTTTTAAAATGCAAATCAATGTAAGGTGTAGGTTCATCTGGCAATATTTCTTTTTTGTACGACTATGTAATTCAGTTCTCATAATTACCCACAGCCTCCCACATCCATGGTGAGGTATGCCCTGGGTTAGAAATGAATATGCGAATGCCAAAGAGAACAAGGCGAGAGAAGAGAAGACCCTTGGGTAGTGCACTGAACCTTCTGTGCATCTGCTTCTGAAGCGAGCATCCTCTCCATTTCCTCTGTAGGTCTTCGCTGAGTCTATTCTTTCTTTTCATCAAAATGCACACCTATTTCTGTAGATCTCTGTCTCAATCCAAGACTTAGAACCAAGTCCACACTCAACCAGGGTTCCACCCAGTCCCCATGTGCTCCAACAGAAACTTCCTTGCTTTCTGGACACACAGCCTGCTCCAGATGTCTCTACCTAAGATCAAATGTTTGGTCCTTCAATGGCACACTCTTACTTTGCTTCATTTCTGTTTTGTTTTGTTTTGTTTTTTTAACCATAATCAATAAGTGACCCTAGATCCACCTGTCTGTCCTCACTACATTCCCTTGCAAACTATTCATTTAGCCATAGCGGTTTTCCCCAACATTACGTGTGCATGAGATCAGCCACAAAAATCTTGATAGGCCTAGGGCAAGTAGGTGGACCCAAGAGTGTTCAAACAATAGGTTGAGGCAGCATTGTCCCAAGTTCATTCCGAAGTTACAATGGAAATGTGGGAGGGTTGCGGTCACCGCATTGGCTCTGCTCTTTTCTTTCCTCTCTATTCCTATATCCCAGAATTTCTCATTTCTGACTTCCAAGGGTTTTATGCTGGTTGAGATCACTATGTGTTTCAGTATGAGCAAGCAGACCATTTGGTGGCACATCCTCCTACCTTGGCCCTCCCTTGACCCTAGCAATCCCCCACAGCCTCCGGAGCCCTGGTCTGCTGCAAGAAGCATCAGCCAGTAGGAATCTTGTCGTCTTCGCAATACACCCCTCCTCTGCCTCATCCCAGATAAAACCTGGATTTCCCCTGATGACATAACATCTTTGCAATTCTCAAGGTGGGTCTATTTGTTCTCTACACGCCTCTTTGCTTTTTGCCCTAACAACCAGGGCCAAGCATCCTGTGGCCCCCGTGTGAACTTTTAGCTTCTCTCCCTGGACTTCTTATTGTCACAAGCCTTGTCTAGCTTCGGATACCCATTTTCCACTGGTGTCCCCTTGGGTCCATCTGGGGCCTGAGTGTGATCTACAATGGCCAGAATAGGCAGTGTAGATACGTAAAATGTTTAACCTTCATCCTTTCCGTTTGCACATCACTTTGAAAGCAGAATGTTTGCAGTATCCATGTAGTCTCCAGGAGGTGAGTAACATGTTTCTGATGCCTAAAACCCTTGAACTTCTTTCATTATACCTCAGTCTTCACTGGTTAAAAGATTGCTGTTTCTACTTCTGTGTTGTTTCCCAGAGGCAGGCTTCAAAAGGCACTGGGCCAATGACTGCTCCACAAATCCAGAGTTAATCATCCACCACGTCCAATGGAGATGCACTCTGAAATTCACCATAAATTGAAGGTATTATGTCAAAGCGTATTTACTCTAACTAACCTGTAGCCTGATTAGCTGACTTTCAGTGTGCTCAGAACATTTATATTAGCCGATGACAAAACCATTAAACATGAAGCCCGTTTTGGTGTTAACCGTCTCACATAATTGACTGAATGTAGTCTATTGGACAATAGACTACAGTGAGGGCTAATATGCCCTGTGTTCCCCTGGGGGCTGTGGTTTGCTGATGACACTGTTCAGTATCTTGGAAGAGGCTCGCATTCCCCATCTTTGGCCCAGGAGAAGATTCAATAAAATTCCAAGTGTTTTTGTTTTTTGTTTTTTTTTTTTTCCCTACTGAATGCATATGGCTTTTATATTGCGCTGAAGGTAGAAGTCACCAAATAGAGCTACTGTAGGTCAAGAACATCCAGTCTCTAGGGACAATTAACAGCTCACAACTACGCATACAGTCTACTGATTTTTTTTTTCGTCTTTCACACCATAACAACAGTGATTGTGCTCACACTTCAATCTAAAAAAAAATATGTCCCTGATTATTCTTAGAAGACATTCTACAGGAAAAACATGGGGCTGAAGTCCTTGAAAGTGCACAGGTTTGGCAATTTGATGACAACCTGCTCTGTGGGGCGGCTGGGACAATTCACATTCCACCTGCGGGTTTTGAATGGTGAATGACTCGCCACACCCACAGAATCATTTCAACAAATATGAACAGTGTGACTAGCAGAAAGATCTAGGATTATGGGACAGTGATCCAAGTCCAAGAAAGAGTTTCTACTATGCCCACCACAATAAAGGGTCCTTTTAAAATATCATAAAAGCAGGGACTGCTATAAAAATATAAAAAGCAATTAGAGTGCAGAGAGACAGAGGACAAGATGCCATAAAAGACACACAGTCATAAAACATTACTGGGCCATGTAGGGGAAAATATTTACACGGTCATAATAATGTAATGATTTAAAACATACAGTTGCCTAAGTAGGAAGGGAAGGAGGGGGTGGGGTGAACAGACACCTCCTCTGTCAGTGTAGACAGTTGTGCCGAATGTATAAACTCATTAAATAGCAAAAGCAATGGAAGCGGATTACTCAGAGATCTGAAGATTAATGTGGGAAACAGCAGAGCGATGTGTCAAGCCTGTTGATTGCGTCATGAACTCTCAATCGTGAACACTTTACCTCTGAATCTAAAAATTAGCATTGTCTTAAAATACAAAAGCTTTTATTAGCCTTTCAGCATTTGCTTTATCTTGAATAGCTATTGCTTTCATAAATCTATCAGAATATTCCCATAGCATGTTTCTTTTCTTACTATCCTGCTTCTGCACTTCATTTATCACCAGGTATTGCTGGTTTCTTATTAATTTATATGATATATATAATTTCACCCAGGTGTCTGTTTGCTTGGCATTTTGTTTCTAATGCCAAACAAAATGTAGCCGAATATATCAAACATTTTAAACAAAAATCTCCATATGAGTTATGCATTCATTAATGTTTTCTTTATTTCTAAAGGATATTTTATTTCAAAAATTAAAGTATCTCTTAGTGCCATATGTTTTATAAGCTTTTCTTAGATATTAATTCAATGACTTCTGTTTGTTACTGGTCACCCTTAAAAACTAATCTTCCTTATGTATAACAAATTTCATGTCTTCTTTATGAGATTAGGATCTAATTTTGACTTTCAATCTTGTTTCGGATCTATTATAAATCACTTTTGTATTGAATGTGATTATAATATATATATATATGTATATGTATATGTATATGTATATATATATATATATATATATATATATATATATAATGCCTGAAAAAGATAATTCTCTTGTCCTCACACTAAACAAACAAACAAACAAACACCAACAGTTTTTGGATACATTTGTGTTTACTCTTCTGGCTTATCCTTGGAAAACTCTCAGTGAACTTCAAAATAAATTAC
This sequence comes from Apodemus agrarius, assembly GCA_964023405.1. NCBI lineage: Eukaryota > Metazoa > Chordata > Mammalia > Rodentia > Muridae > Apodemus > Apodemus agrarius. Next base: position 21,427,070 of record OZ030019.1, read on the forward strand.
ATTGGAATTGTAACTAGGAGTTTAGTAAGCTACAAATATTGTGAAATATTTATGTTTGTAGTGCTAATTTGTCTCACTAATGATTTATTTGTTGTCTGTTTGTTAACAACATAATAAATTTCATTAAGGTTACTTACAAAAGCTAAGTCTCTCTCCCAAACAACTATTGGGTTTTATTTTATTTTGTTTGTTTGAGGTGTGTGTGTGTGTGTGTGTGTGTGTGTGTGTGTGTGTGTGTCATTCAGGGAAGGGTGAAATCTTGTGAGCCCCTCCTCCTCTCTATGAGATGTTAGCTAACCCTATCTTCTGCAGGTTTGCACACATGTTTTCTGGTCAGAATTGGCGGCACCTAGCAACATGCTCTCAAATAAGACCCCAAACTTGGTTCTGTTTATGGCTAATGAGGCCTGAGGATCTGTTGTAATGATAAGTACCATCCAGGGGGAAGACTAATTTCAGATGCCAAGCTATATTGTATTTTACTGCAAACATTTTAAGAGAATTGCAATGATGGTATCTAAACAGCTGAATTAGAAACCTGGGAGGTGAGAGACTCTCAGGACTCAAAGGGAGGGACCTTAGATGAAATGCCTGACAATAGAGAAAGGAAACTTACAGAGCCCACCTCCAGCAGTTAGACAGGGCATCAAATGAGAGAGGGGGTTGCCATCCCACAGTCAAAACTCTGACCCATAATTGATCCTGTCTGAAAGAACTGCAGGAATGGAAATGGAGAGGAGCGCGTGGAAAAGAAGGTTCAGCGACAGGCCCAAAGTGGGATCCAGTTCAAGGGGAGGTCCCACGGCCTGACACTATTACTGAGGCTATGGAGCACTCACAGAAAGGGACCTAGCATAACTACACTTCGGAAGACCCAACAAGCAGCTGAAAGAGTCAGATGTAGATATTTGCACCCAACCAATGGACAGAAGCTGCTGACCCCTGTGGTTGAATTAGGGAAAAGATGGAAGAAGCTGAGGAGGAAGGCGACCCTGTAGGAGGACAAGCAGTCTCAATTAACCTGGACCCCTGAGATCTCTCAAACACTAGACTACCAACCGGGCAGCATACACCAGCTGCTATGAGGCCCCCAACACATATACAGCAGGGGACTGCCAGGTCTGTGTTCAATCAGAGGTGATGCACCTAACCCTCAAGAGACTGGAGGCTCCAGGGAGTTTAGAGGTCAGGTGGGGTGGGGGCTAGGGGGTAGAGACATCCTCCTGGAGCAGTCAGAGGGTACAGGGGGGGGGGAGACAGGAATAAAATCTGGAGTGTGTGTAAATAAATAAATAAATAAATAAATAAAATAAAATAAAATAAAATAAAATAAAATAAAATAAAAAGCTCTTGGGCCAGGAAGCAGGAAAAAAATGAAAGAAAAGAAAAAGCAAATGTGAGGGCAGATCTATCTTTACTGTATACCTGCCATAATTTCATTTTCTATGACACATTCCTAAGGAGTGCTACAGATATATTGTCTTCAAAGAAGTTTGTATCAATATTTAATAGCCTATACTCTCAATAGATGTGTGAGATTAAGCCATAAGTAATTCCTAGTATTAGGTAATTTCAACCTACCAAAAAATTTCATTTGACTAGGGAGATAGCCAAGTCAGTGAAGAGCTGGTTATGCAAGCACTAGAACCCAAGTTGGATCTCCAGAACCTACATCAAAAATCTGGGCATGGTGGTGCACGCTTGTTATATCAGCACTGGGGAAACAAAGACAGATGGATCCTCGGGGATGCCTGGCTAGTCAGCCTGGCCAAATTGATGAGCCCCAGGTTATACCAAGGAATACACCCAAGATTGACCTTAAACCTACATAAACTATGTAAACACACACACACATACACACACACACACACACACACACACACACACTTGCACACTTATCTGTAAACACATGAACCCACACACATGAAATCACACAGACACAGACACACAGAATGAAAACGTCCTAGGCCTTATATATCAACAACTGTAAATTATCTTTGATTAACTATGATGGGGTTATCAGTATGATCACATGATCTTTCCCCGGGCACAATCCTGAGGCGGCCAAAACGTTTGACAAAAAGGCATTTGTTTATCCAGTCCTTCCACGATCACCATCAGAGCAAACCGTACTAGGGAATTTTGGTCCCTTCTAAGCAAACACTGATGTTAAAGACATTCTTACACATAGAGTGGTAACATTTAGTCTTAATCTATTTTCTGGCTGTCGTCAAAGGGATTCTCTGCTTCTTCAGGCAGAAGGTGCTCATTAGCGGCCTGGGCTAATGTCCTCTGCAGCTTAGTTTTCTAAGAGTTATTACCCATAATGGCTGCGAGCTGGTTTTATGAGCTGTCTGATTTTTTTCCCTCGTTATATCATTGATTTAGTATGCTAACTTACTTCTCTTATTAAGTCGCTCTTGAATCCAGAACAGCTCCAGCTCCTGTCAGATTTTTTTTTGGATGATTTATATTTATATTTTTATTGTACTTAAAAAAAAAACCCAGACTTCTGCAAGTTACATTCAAGGAAAATTCAATTTAATTCCCGCCCCCAAATTGTATATTACTTATTCGACTGTTTGAAACAGAACCATTTTGTTTTAGGAAAATGAATTTACCTTTCGTTGTCTCATTCCGGTTCCTGGAAAAATGTATCAAGAAGAAGTTATCTGCTCCTCAGAGCTCTGAGAGCTATAAAGCTGTCTTACTTATTGTGACCCTCCCCCTTTGTCCTAATAACTTGAGAACAACTTTAAATTCTTCCAGTTACTGGAATTTTCAGCCTTCTTAATTAAAAAAAACACACAATTTTGATCATTTACGTTTATCCAGGAAATTGGTTATTTTTCAAAGTTGCTGTAAATCCAAAGTGTACTTTTAAATATTCCTGATAGCTGCTGTGTTGCCTCATGCCAAGTTTCCCAGTGTGAGTTTTCCTCTTGATTAGTCATAGATTCACACACAGTTGTACACATATTTACTTTCAACAAAATACATTTTTCCCTTTTTAAAAAAAGAATACACCAGAACAGGAAGATCATATTGGGGAAGGAAAAGAGGGATGAGGGAAGGGATATGGAGAGAGACAGTTAATATTGAGGGCCCTCTGTGAGGTAGTATAAAAACCTGATATAGTAGATGCTTTCTAATATACATATATATATGTGTGTATACATTATATATAGTATATGTATATATATATATAAATGCAATCTAACTGAAATTGTTAAAGAATGGGGAAGATAGAGCCCCATTTGGATATTCTTGTCACCAAATGACGCTTCCAGTACCAAGACTGGGTTACATCTAATTGAATTGTTGGCTGAAGAGGTCCCAGAGGAGCCCCCAACAGGTCAATCTGTTACCAAGATTATAAATTGCTTTCCATGAATGGACAGCAAGGCCTCCATTGCCGAAGACAACACCTACACAGCTCGTGGAACATGAAGAAGTCGAGCTGGTGCCTACATAGAGCCTTCACTCCTGTGTTTTAGTGTCTCAATCCTAAACAAGAGTCTGCATTAAAAGTCTACCATCAGCTCTCAGGGATCCCTGAGGAAGAAGAGGCAGAGAGAATGTAAGAACCAGGTAGGATGAAGGATATCAAGGAAACAAGGTCTTCTAAGACAGACAACATGATCAATACACACATGAATTCACAGATGAAGGCAGGGAGCACAGGGGCTGTACAAGTCTGTACCAGTTGGGGGTCCAAGAGTTGAAAAGAAAGGTGGACACATTACCCCATCCCTAACCCCAAAGCCGTCTCCAATTGATAACCATTTGTAAATGAATTTTTTTCATAATTTACTCTGAGGAAGTCTCAGAAAAAAAACTATTCTTAAGGCCAGACTACATGTCCAGCAGTAGATGGCCGACAGAGAATGAAGTCACAGTGTCTTTGGACGGTGGGAGGTTCCTTGTCTCATAATGCCATGTCAGGGGCCTTCCTTATTACTTTTTATTTTCACTTCACACACACACACACACACACACACACACACACACTTATCCTTCTCTCTCTTTTACCTTACTTGTAGATGTCTGTTTCTTCTGCCTTCTCTTGGGCTTGTTTTGTCCAATTCCAATGTGTTAGTTGTTGCTTTATCTTATTTTATTTTAGTATTATCCCTTAGAATCCCCTGGCTTTCTGGTGAGAGACAGAAGGAGGGTAGATCTGGATGGGAGATGGGGAGGAGCCCAAGAAGTGTAGGGAGTGGAAACTATAGTCAGGATATAGGATATGAGGGGAAAATATATTTTCAGTTAGAGGAAAAGAAGAATAAAAAAATGCAGTGTTTTGCTTGTGTCCTTTTGTTGATTTCCACTGGCTTTAAAAAAATTAATCTGTTCTTTAACTTATGCTTTTTTTAAAAATCTTTAAAGTATTATACGGCCAGGCAGTGATGCCACAGGCCTTTAGTCCCAGCACTTAGGAGTCAGAGGCTTGGTCTACAGAATTCCTAGACAGCCAAGGTTACCCAGAAAAACCCTGCCTAGAAAACTTTCTTTAAATAAAAATGTATTATATTTAGGTAATGAAACTCTCTCGAGCAAATGAAGGTGTGGTATTGTAGTGAAGTAGAAACAAGGCTGTGATAGAAGACCCTCAAGGGCGTGGGATGTTTAGAGTTAACAGCTCAGCCAGAATCAGAAGGGCTTTCCAGCAAAAGAGGTGACTAAGCCCAGAGCTGGAATGGGCTGGGCAAAGGGAGGTAGATGGAGAAAAGAGACATATATAACGACAATAGTGTTAAAGTGATTTGTAGTTCCATGTTAATGGAGGGTGTTTGACATAATAACAGTCACACATACCCACACACACACAATATGTATTATTACTGGTGTGTGTGTGTGTGTGTGTGTGTGTGTGTGTGTGTATAAACAATATAGGGACTGGAGAGATGGCTCAGCAGTTAAAAGCACTGACTCTTTTGAAGGTCCTGAGTTCAAATCCCAGCAACCACATGGTGGTTCACAATCAACTGTAATGGGATCTGATGCCTTCTTCTGGTGTGTCTGAAGATAGCTACAGTGTACTCATATATAAAATAAATAAATAAATAAATAAATAAATATTTTAATATATATATATTAGTTTTTATTTTTATTTAGGTTTATCTTTTTATTGTCTATTATTTTATTTTTTTATTTTAGATGTATAGAAAAAATGAGCAAGAAGCACACAGTTTCCTGTGCTCAGTTCACGACTGATTTATTTTTATTAGTGACCTCTATGTTTTAAACCAATGAAACAAGTATCTTTTCCATAACTTGCTACATTTAAAAAATTAAGGCCAGTAGGATGGCTCATTGGCTCAAAGCACTTGATGCTACACATGCACCCATGTTCATATGGGCACACACACACACACACACACACACACACACACACGATAAAAACAGCAAAGATTAAAATGCAAAAGTGAAATATTAGTTGATTGAACTATGAGTTTGCTATATTCATATGCATTCTGAATTTTAAAAGGTTAATTGTTCATTGAAGATAATTTTTACTCTGAAAGCTTGAACTGCTTGTTACTATGCCCTAGATCGACTCATGAGTCACCTAGGTCCCTCAATTTAAAACCCATATTTAACTGCATTGTGTCGTATTTTAAAAATTAAAGTTAAGCAGAGTTTCAGCTCATATTCCTGTGAAAGATCAGTCGCCATGGCTGAGTAAAAGATTCTTTCCAATTTTTAAAAATATTCAAAGGGATCTTGAAACTGAGACTTTCAGAAGGCAACCGAGTTTAGCTTTTATTTTGTTCCCTTTGTTGACCAGTCAGAAATCTGGTGACAAAGAAAACCTCATTTTCATTTTTCTTTTATGTTTTTATTTTGCTTGAAGGGACATTTGCTTTTGTAACTTTGAAACGGATCCAAGTCATTAGAAACTAACTGTACAAACTGGTAGCTAAATACTTTGCTACTATTAAAGAAAAATATAATTTTTGTTTTAAAAAAGACAGAGAGGAGAGAGCTTTGAACAGAGGAAGACAGCCTGAGCTAGGCCTGGGGGTTGAGAAAGAGCCCGATCCTTATTTGGGAAATGAAATGTTCCCAAGGTTGGACAGGAAGAGAGACAAGCTCCAGAGGCCAGGCTGGAGAGATCACCGACAGCCAACCCCGTAAAAGGTGGCTGAGGAGCCCGGGCGATAGGATGCCAGAGACCTGAGAATGTCTGCAGAAATGCAAATAGTGACGCCGACAGATTGGAATCTCAGAAGATTACTTTGATCCTCGGGTGGAAAATGAATGGTGTGGGAAATCAGACAGAAGCCCGGGAGGCAAGTGTGGTCGGATGCCGTGGGGACTGTGGTGTCCTACCCCAGTCACCCGAGTGGGCCTGGAAGAAGAGCTGTAGAGCAGGCTGCTGGCGTTGACTCTGACTTTGTGTGAAGAGTCATTTTTCCAGCCTGTGCTTCGTGTGTATTCACACTTGTAAATGCCTACAGTTATCCGCCATTTTTTCCTCTAGTCGGTAAGATATAGGAACTTCGCACCCTTCCGCTCCGTTGTGTCTCTTTGGAGCCACATTCCAACTTTTGTCATTAGACTCCGTGGTGTCATGTCCAAACCATTGCTAGGTGTGATTTAGAGGATGACTTTCAATTGTTTCCTCTCACTTCACTTCTGAGTCCCCTGAACATGTACTCCATGAAGAAGTTCTCCTTCTGATCTGTTTAGTTACCTTTCCGGAACAGCAGCTAGCAAATACTTGTTTTTCAACACAAGCTAATCGCCCAGCTGAACCCAATCCTCACCACGCACTGTGTGTGCGCTGGCATTTTCCCCCTGGAAGCATCTATGAAAGCGTGTTTTCTTATTTTAATTGCAGAGACTATACACAGAGTAGTGGTTTAGCAGCAAACTTACCCACTTCCGTCCTGTGACCAGCCCTGTTGTCTTAGGTATTTAGTCTTTGGAAAGAACATTCTGAGAGTCAAATTTCATTTAGTTCTTTTACAGGTGACCTTTTCTTCTTTGATGAAAGTTGGGGGTTTTCTTTTTTTCTTTCTTTATCTTTGAAATTTAAAGTTGTTTGCTTCTCAAGCCCTCCCCCCCCCTTATTTGATTTGCATGTGGAGCATCTTGTAGAACACATGGCAGATGGAGATACACATGGATAAAGACATTACGGGAGGCCAGGCTAAATTAAAACTGACCACTCGTCTAGTTCACTATTAGTCGCAGGTGTAGCTTGACGTCACCACCACTGAAGGAAGTCAGACTGGCCACCGTACAGTCCTGAAGATTTGCTAAGACTAGAAAGTTCTGGAAAGCCAGCCGCCCTGACCTAAGGAAAGCTTTCTGCCGTTAGAATCCAACCCATTTATTCTTCCGGCACCTGAATGAGCTAGCAAACCTCAGACAGAGCCTGTTTCACAATTCTTTTTCTGCCTTATACTGGACATTTTGCACATGGTAAGGAATAAAAAAAAAAAAAGAAGTTTAATTCTTCATAGCTTTGAGGATTTTTGTGTTGTTGACAACACAAAACAGAAACGTCAATGACACCAACCTGCAAAACAAAATGTGTGTGAAGTTAAAGCCAATCTTTATGTCGTTTTGTTTGTTTGTTTGTTTATTTGTTTGTTTTTTTAATACTTCCCCCTTCGGGGCAGTGTCAACGGCCACTGGTTGTTAGTATACTACAAACATCGTGAAGTTTTGCATATTAGCCAGACGTTAATAGCAAATCAAAAAAGAGAACAAAGGCCAACCAAACAATACCTAGGAAGCGTATGCATCTGGCGTAGCAGAAACCCTGAGAGGGCGGTGCTAAGTAGATGCAGGGAATGAACTCAACGCATCCCTCTGCAGGGGCCACCCTGGGCGTGCCCATTCTGAACGGAGTACTGCCTTGTCTCTTTGGCACTCTTAATGGCCATTTATTTCTATTTTGTTTCTAACATCTTAAAATTCGGGGATTATGATCTTCCCTTTACCGCCGGTTTCCACGGTGTTAGCTCCACCAGCGCCAGCACCTCGCTAGTCTACACCTTCCATCAGCTCAGTATCCTCTTATACTTGTGGTGATTTTAGAGGCATCGTCGCTAGCTAGATTGCTATGGTTCTAATATACCTCCGAAAGGCAAGTGTTGGAAATGTAATTGTCAGTGTCATAGCACTAAGGGGTGTGACCTGTAGGGGCTTTTTGTCCTTAAGGCAGGGGACTATTCTTACAGAAGACAAAGTTCAGTTTCTTTCTCCTCCCCCCCACCCCCACTCCCCACCTTCCTTCCTACTAATGATGTCGCAAGAAAGGCCTCACCAAAAGTCAGCGCCTTGACCTTGGACTTCTGCCTTCAGAACTGCCAGGGAGATAAGATTTGATTTTATATAAATCACCCCACTTGAGGCATTGCGCTCTTGCAACACAAAATAGACGGAGACAGTGATCTATGCAAGCCTTTCCATCTCTGTAGGCGTGGGTTAATCCGTGCTCCATCAGTTAGACAGAAGAGACCTGTTGGATTTTATTATTCATTTGAATAACACGATAGGCGATGAATATATGGCCACGCTCCAACTGGAATACACAAGCTTGGCAAGAAGCACCTTGTGCCTAGGCAGCCTGTGACTTCCCTAACATACAGGGTCATTGCTACCAAGCTCTCATTTTTTTTCCCCCCTCAAAAGTGTCTTTCAAAAGCAGCTCTTTAAAGGGATGCTTCCTTTAATCTAAAGCGGTGCTTCTCAACCTTCCTAATGCTGCAACCCTTGAATACAGTTCCTCATGCTTTGGTGACTCCCCCAACCGTAAAATTATTTTCATGACGACTTCAAAACTGTAACTTTGGTACTGTTGTGAACCGTAATGTAAATCTCTGTTTTCAATGGTTTTAGGTGACCTCTGTGAAAAGGTCATTCAAAGGGGTCCTGACTCAAAGGTTGAGAACCACTGTTCCAAAGGGACCCCTTTGATGTAGTTAAGTGTAGCTTTTTTTACACTTTCACTGTTCATTGTCCTGTAATTATCTACCATAAAGAGGGAAAAGCTATGACAGAGTTGGAGCTAGGAAAACATGATCTGTTATGTCCTCTTTGTGACTCATGTGTCCTTTTCCTGTTCAGATGTACAGAGTTAGAGACTAAGCAGGGATTTTTTTTTTTTTCTTTTTGAGTAGCTATCTCAATCTGGCTGTGTGACATTTTTATTTGGCAGCTAGTTACAATATAAATGACCTTATTTTAAAAATTTTTTTGAGGAAAATAATAAATTAATAATTTATATAAAGTCCCTATAATGCTGAGACATGGCGGGTCCTCCTTAAGTGTTAATAGCTATGGAAATAAACTGAGTTGCTTTTCTGACTAGCTAGGGTTATAAATATACACCTTTATCATCAAAAACATACCTCAGTCAGTTTTCTTTCTACAGTATATGGACAGATTTGTGTAGACCAAAACAAGCAAATTAGAGTACTTTCCGTGGTTTTGTCTTGAAAACCATATTGTATTGATTTCTATGCAGAAAATCTAATGCTAATTCATAAGGAACACAAGGACCAATCTTAATTCAACCACAAATGCTGCATCAAAAGGAACATATAACAGTTTTTTTTTTTTAAGTTAGATAAGGGGCATTAGGTCACCAGGCATGTTCCCCATTGCCAAATTTGGAACTTGGGGAGCATTTTCCCTTTATTAAGCACGAAAAAATTTGTATAAACAGGAATTTTCATAGATTGCACAACATAAAACATGTTAGAATTCAGCCTCACCCAGCATGTCTCTTATCGAATGAATGCAACAGTATTTGATTCCGTTCGAAAATCATTCTCCTTTTTAATAATGATAAGAAAGCCAGACATTCTGAATTATTTTGGTAAGGAGTTTAACTCTATTCATCTGAAGCAAATAGGTTCGCTCCAAGTCGATCGGTCTGAAAACCATTTGACTCCTTATCTTAGTGGAAATGAGAGGAGCCTGGAGAGATGGCCGGGTGGTTCACAGCATGTGCTGCACCTGCAGAACACCGGAGCTCCACTGTTGCTTGGATCTGATACATGTGTGCATGTGCATTCTCTTCCCACCAACACACACACACACACACACACACACACACACACATGCACATACACATGCACACACACACTTAAAATAAGTCATAGCTAGGCTAGGGACACATCTCTTTAATCCCAACACTTAGGGGAAACAAAAACAGGGAGATTTCTGTGACTTCAGGTCTACATAGTGAGTTCCAGGTCAACCAGGATTACTTAGTGAGGTCTCGACAGGAGGAAGACGGGAAGGAAGGAAGGAAGGAAGGAAGGAAGGAAGGAAGGAAGGAAGGAAGGAAGGGAGAGAGAGGGAGAGAAAAGAGGAATAAAGAGAAAAAATGGCTGAAACAGAGGAACGAAGATTGTGTTGATAATGTCAATCTCAAGGTGAAGTCTAATTGAAAAAGGAAAAGAGGTTTGATTATGAATGTGAACATCTGTAACTTCGAGACCCGGATGGCTAGGACAAGAGACTCTCATGTTCAACAATGGCCGAGTTACAAAACAAGAAAATTAGAGTAAAATGTGCTACAGTTTACACACTCAGGCTATTGACATCCACAGGTGGCCGTTTTATCTTCAAGTATCAGTGAACTGGGAATCTGATTCCTCTTTTGTATACTTTGGAGAGAAGCAGCTCAGTCTGCACTGGTGGGTATCGTTCCTTTCCAGAAGGTCCAAATTGTCATGAATTTCCCTAAGGATCTCTTGCCAGAAACATCACACACATCCATGTGGAAGGTATATTTCCACGTACTCTATAAAGTACAGATTACCTCACGTGGGAGTTTCAGCTTTCTCTCGACCCTGGCAGTTTCCTTGTTTCACCCAGAGATGAGACTAGGTCCGGCAGTCCCTGCAGTCTGGGAGCGATGACCGGTAGGTTCTAAACAAGCCTAAAATCAACCTCAGGTGGGCCAGGAACGGCTAATCAGCCATAGGAATTTGCTCGTCATAAATCTCAGTGAAGTAATGGCGGCACACCCATGACTTCATCGAGCCTTGCAAATAAGTGTCCCGGCTTTCCCAGCACTTGCCAAACCTTTCAGTGTCGCTCCTACAGTCTGGGAGGCACACGGTCGTAAAATGATGAAAGAAATATTTATATATCCTCTAACCGTTGTTCATACCATGTGATTGGATATTGATCAAGAAGCTGTGTTCTAGACTCAGATGAACCTTATTCTGTCTTCCCACTATGAACTGACACGCTTCTGATACACAAAATTCTCAGTCTCTCAAGGCAGGGGTGGGGGTGGGGGGAAGTGGGGGGGGCACTATTGTTTTCCATCACTGGAAAGATTCGCCCTGTATCTCTGAAGATGTACTTTCTAGAAACCAACCAGTCGATATCTGTTAGGCACTTATTTATGGTCAACAATTTGCTCATGGGGCCATTTCACAATCCTCACAGTGAACATCTTCAAAGAACAACATTTTGAATCATGTTTTTTAAAGAACTGTAAAATTAAGTGACTCAATCTTGCCAGAATACTTCATTTTTTTTTTTTTTATAGTAGACCTTCGTAAGTAAGTCGAAAAGTGGCCGAAGGACCGGGAGTACCAGTAAAAGCTGTCCAAAATTTCAGGATCCAGGACTCTCCCCAAACCGGCTGGGTCAGAATTTGTATCTTAGTAAGTGTTTCAGGTGATTTTTAGAAAAGTTTTTAAGACACGCTCTCATTAATTTTTGTGCATTTATGTATTTCATCTGTGTTCAAGCAATGAGAAGATCATAGCACCAGTCATTTGAAAAATTTAGAGCCAAGAATTAATCCCCCAGGTTTCAGGTATAATCTTCCTGCTTGATTTCAACCATATTGTAGATACATTTCTGCTTTCCCAAACAGTCCCTCTCCTTTGCATGTGGCTGCAGTTCGATTCTTGCTCAAGAAGCAAGAACATTTAATATGAGTAAAATCTGCTCAAGGAAATGAACTTCCTATCACTTAAATAAAACCTGATAACAAAAGAGTCATCGAGCTGAATCATAGAATCATAGAAAACGATTCCCTACAGTATAAGATGGACAGCTGAGACAGAGAGAGTTAAGACTTGGAATAAGCTAGTATATGGCAGTGTAGGCTCGTGTCTAGGACTCAAGGAACAGGGACTGGTGTTCTTGTTTTGGTTTGGTTTGGTTTTGGTTTTCATTTTTTCCAAGACAGGGTTTCTCTGTGTAGCCCTGGCTGTCCTAGAACTCACTCTGTAGACCAGGCTTGCCTCAAACTCAGAAATCTGCCTGCCTCTGCTTCCCAAGTGCTGGGATTAAAGGCGTGTACCAACACTGCCTGGCTGGGCCTGGTATTCTTTCCTGCTCTAGACTGTATAATATTTCTTAGTTCAAAATGGTCACACTTCTAAACTAGTAGTGTTAAAAGTAGAAAGGACAAGATCAAGACAGACAAAGAAGCCAAAAGAAGAGATAGTTGATTCCAACTTAAATCCTTGACATCTCTACCAGCCCAGAGCAATAGGGTCATAAGTGTAACCTGCTTGTATGGGCATGATCACAGCTTCACCATGGCCTTTGGGAGTGGGACTTTTGGATGAATTGATATTCTTGGCACAGGATGATGTTGTTGTTGCAATCTTTAGGCTAACTGTTGTCTGAGAAAATGGTTTTCCACCCAGGCAAGATTTTTTCCAAATGTTAAGGAGTGATTGTATCTGAGTTCGGTGTATTCTGGATATCTCTCTGAGGCGTAAGAGGTAGCATACAGAAACAGGCTGGGGACACGGCTCTCTGCCTACCAGATGGTTTATATCTCAGGGTCCTGTCCAGAAATGTTCCTTCCACTCCCAATCGTGAGTCAAGATTCAAAGGACAGAAGGAATGGTGGGAATAACAGGAAGAGTAAATAAATAAGTAAACACATCTTTTTATATGTTTATTATGGGTATGGAGGACACGGCATGTGTGCCACAGTATGGGCATGCGAGAGGGCAACTTACTGGACCCAGTTCTCCACTTCATGCTTCTACAGTGATGCTCTCGCGGATGAAACTCGGGCTGTTCGGCTTGGTGCCTGTGTGTCTTTACCTGCTGAGCCACTGGGCTGGCCCAAAAGAACACTAATTACAGGAGCAAAGGCACTGGGTAGGAGGAAGGGAGGAGAGTCTGCTCTTTCCTGCACATAATGGACAGATTATGTCTCTCTAAAGATCTTCCTCCATCTTTGGGAGGTCAAACATACTTCACATAAATACCTCATCATGGGGCGGTCCCTCGCCCATGATGGTGACGACGGGGAGAGTCTGTTAGGACTAAAACACTAGCAAAGAGTACACAGTACGCTGAAGGACTTCTACTTCATCAGTCAGGGCGTGGCATTGATCCTCATCCACGCCCTCCTCCCTTCAACTCCTTCTGCCCAGTTTCCCTCTAGCATCCAACAGGTCAGTGGCCACAGAGTCCTTGGCCTGGTTTCCCCTCCCCCACCAAACCCCTACCCAGTCTTAAAGGGGAAGAGAAAATGTTGTGCACTTTCACAACGAAAGCTTCCTGAACTAGGGCCGGAAAGCTCTGTCATCCCAGGGTGTTTCTGTAATCTGGAATTCTATATTTAGCAAGTGATGCGGCTGGGGCTGAGAGAATGTCTTTGCAGCAACTTGGCGCCTATCAGTAGACATGGAAGCTGGAAAAGTTCACGGTGCTCACCCTGCCCCTGAGGATGGCCTGTCACTCGGAAAACTCCACATTAGGAATTTCCGAAGTTAACAGGGTTTCTCTCGGAATCTGGTCATTTCATTAAAATGGGACATTGTGCTGAGGCTGATGATGGGCCTAGCCAAAAAAAAAAAAAAAAAAAAAAAAAAAAAAGAGGTTTTAAAGAGAAGTATCCAGGTCTTCCACCAACTCCCAGACAACTGTGGGTATGCTGGGCCCAGTCACTTTCCTCTCCATTTTCTCCACTTGCGATGCACAGTCAAGGTCTACAAACAAAGATAATTTAATGTTAAACTAATATGTGATGTCAGTTTAGGGAGGTGAAACTACCTAAACCTCCTGCTAAAACTAGCTTCACCTAGTTTCAAGGTATTGAGACTAGTTTAGTTTCATTTTATTTTATTGAAAACTAGTTTCAATCTATCTTGAGATTTTATTAATTACAATTATTGGCTGAGCTATTTTTAGTGTGTTGGTCTTGAGCTTGGCCGTCAGCAATAACTTCTGTAATATTTCTTCTTGGCTTCTTAATTCCCCATGGGGCAGATGATATAATGCCTAAGCAAAGGGACCTGTGGGTGTAACTGTCATCCCTGTGGTGGGCATGAATGTTGTAACTAATAAGAGCATCTCTACAAGATCCAGTCTCAGAGTGTGACCTGTTGCTTTCTCCAACATTCATTCAAGTCCATGACATGAAAACTTTAAAAAAAAATATTACATTTACTTATGTATTCACTCATTGTGTGTGTGTGTGTGTGTGTGTATGTGTGTGTGTGTGTGTGTGTGTGTGTGTGTGTGTGTAAGTTCCACAGTGCACACATGGAAATCAGAGAATAACTTATGGGAGTCATTTCTCTCCTTCTACCATATGGGTTCCAGGAATTTAACTTGGGTCCTCAGTTTGGTGACAAACGCCTTTATCTCACTGGCCCCTAAAATAAATTGTGGAGCTGGAGTGATGGCGCCCCTCGTACTCCTCTTCCAGAAGATCCAAGTTCTATTCCCAGCATCCATGTCAAGGAGCTGACAACCGCCTGTGAGCGTCTCCATGGGTACCTCCACACACTTGTAGACACACAAATAAGAAGAACTCTTTGACAAGCAGATTTTACTTGCTTCCCCCCCCCCCGTGCTAGTTAATGCAATAATTGTAATAGTAGACCCAACACAGCTATAGGCTTAGGATTAATAGTCAAAGGCTGTCTCAAGGTGGCACCAGGAGTCACTGCCTTCTTCTTTGCTACACACTGGCAGAAAGAGAGCATTTTATAATCTCAGTGAGATAGAGAAAGTGATTAAGTTCAGTCCGCCGCTGCCGCCTTTGATCACATCATAATACATCTGAAGAAATGGAGACATGCAAAAATCACTGGGACATCCTAGCATGTCTACAGCTGTTGTGATCACAGGTTAGCACCACATAGCTTTTCTTCAGAACACTATTTTTAAGATATCTGTTAGCAAATGATTGTTATAAAGCCTTGCCTGCTGCATGAATCCTTAAAACTGAACAGTAAGCTTTTTCACTTTAAAGAAAATGAAGGCATTGTAACTAAAAGTTTGAAATTTTGACTAGAACTCAGAAGTTTGAAAATTTGTATATGCCAATGTAAGTCTGGCAGTGTGCCTACCCTATGCTTCAGACATTGTTTTTCTGTTAAGATCAATGACACTAACAAATAAGAGTAAGCACCATTTTGTCATCAATATTTAGAAGGTTCAGGATTCACTTAATGAATTGATAGTTTCTAGATAATCAATCACTGCATAACATGCATTGGCAAGAGATCCATCAGAAAAATGTAATTTCTCAAAAGTTACTTTATTTAGGTTATATTGAGTTTATTGACATCAGTTAAAAATTATTTTTTATTATTTTAGCTTTACTTTCTAATGTGGTAACTGCCTTTCAAGTCTTAACTTATGTTTCATGAAATCATATTATTCCTAACAGGAAATAATAGTACTTCAATCTCCAGTGAATTTTGATGACTTAAATTTATTCATATGTATGTTGTTAGTTAACTTGTGATAGTTATTTTCTATCAACTGTCACTTCCTGTTGACTACCATCTAATCTTTGTAAAGAACTTTCACACATTAGGGATTCGCAAAAGCTTTTATAAAGACATTATGATGTCTATATTCTAACTTAAATGTTACATTTCAATGAACTGAATATAAATAATTATAATAAAATACACTTCCATGTAACAAGTCCCTCAGTGCTACAGATAGCCAAGTACTGTGTTAAATCTTTGAAATGCAAAGATAAATGGACCAAGCTTACAACCATCAGATGAGCAAATTCTTGTCACCTTTACTTTCTTTCTTCATGCATGTAACAGATAGATACTTGCTGAGAGTCTTCTCAGAACCAGGCACTAGCACCTTCACAGAGATGACAGGCACAAGCCTGTTAACCCTGCTAAGAATTCACAATCTTGCTTAGTTACTTTTCTATTGCTGTGATAAAACACCGTGATCAACTTATAAAGGAAGTATTTAATTTGGAGCTTATGGTTTCAGAGGTTTAGAGTCCATGATGGCGGATCTAAGGTAACGTGGCAAGAGCAGCAGAGCCTTTATATTTTGATCCACAAGTCAGAGGCAGAAATAGACATTGGCAATGGTGTCAATCTTTTGAAATCATAAAGCCTACTCCCAGTGACACACCTTCTCCCACAAGGCCACACATTCTAATCCTTCCCAAACAGTTCCATCAGTTGAGGATTGACTGTTCAAACATTTGAGCCTCTAAAGAAGACAGGAGGCAATCTCATTCAAACCACCAAGCAGTCCCTCAACAAAGGCAGGAATATTTATAAATGAATGAATTACCGTGACTGTAAGTGCTTAATAAAGCAAGTATGTACCAAGTATGTTCAAGAATGTACCAGAAATTGGTCTGAGAAGAGAGATCCCTCACTGGAAAAGAATGGGCAAGTGTGGCCATGTCATTGAGAGAAAATATTATATGCAGATCACAAGGAAGGCTGGGGAAGCAGAAGTACTCAAGGCATGTATGGACAGGGAAAGACAGAGCCAGGGCAAGTAGAAAAGTGAGTATAGATTCAAGGCATGCAACCAGGGATCAGCCTTATATCAGAGTATTTCTTTAGCACCTGCTTAACTCCCCTTAAAAGACCCATTAGAAACAGGCATGGTGGTATATACTTTTAATTCCAGCACCCAGGAAACAGTGGCAGGCAGATTTCTCTGAGTTCGAGGTCAGTTTGCTCTACACCAAGAGTTCCAGGCCAGCTAAATAGTAAGACCTTGCCTCAAAAAATGAAAAATAAATGTATATATATCTTAAAAGATGTGAGTTAGGGCTCATGTAATAAATGTACTTGTTTCAAAAGCCCTGTCCTGAGTTTGCTACCAGGAACCCATGCCAAGGTAGAAGGAGAGAATGAGTCCCACAAAGTTGTCCTCTGATCTTCACATGAATACCTACCTACCTGTGCTTATTCACACATCTCTCTCTCTCACACACACACACACACACACACACACACACACAAGCACAGAAAGGACTGAAGAAGCTGAAGGGGCTCACAACCCCATAGGAAGAACAATAATATCAACCAACCAGACCCCCCAGACTTCCCAGGGACTAAACCTCCAACCAACAAGTACACAGGGAGGGACCCATAGCTCTAAATGCATATGTAGCAGAGGATGGCCTTGTCTGCCATCAATGAGAGGAGAGGCCCTTGGTCCTGTGAGGGCCATTGTAGGGGAATGCCAGGGCAGTGAGGTGGGAGTGCACAGGTGGGTGGGGGAGCACCCTCATAGAAGCAGGGGGAGGGGGTATGGGATAGGGGATTTCTGATGGGGAAACTGGAAAAGGGGATAACATTTGAAATGTAAATAAATAAAATATCTAATTAAAGAAAGAGAGAGATCCCCATCTGACAGATTTAAAGATTGAGGCACTGAGAGGGAAACCACCTACCTAGTGCTGTACAGAAAGGTGAGTTGGAATCAACACAATTTGACCCCAAAGCTCACGGTCTCCCGTATTTTCCACACCACCTCCTATTTTAGGCCATTAAACAGCTGCAGGCCCTGAGCTCTCAGAAAGGCTTAGGTTACACCATATCTTTCTATGCTTTTGTGAATGACCAATGCCTTTCTCTGAGTTAGCCATTCACCCGGCCAGCCTGGTCATAGAATTGCACCTTGTACTAAACAATCCCTTCACCATCTCGAGATATCCCACACCTACTGAAAGCCTTTGGTATCTAGGTGGACCAACTCTGGTCGGGCTACAGCCTGGCTCCTACTTGTTGCTTTGCAACAAAGACAAATATGCTATTGAGGAAATTCAACGCTGTGTCCGTCTCTTCCTCATTCCAGATCAGTTGCATTAATGCACTGTCATTTACCTGATTCGGTTGTGGTTTAACTTCCTTCTCACAAGGCTTTTATGGAAAAGCAGTAAAAAGGGGTGCAGCTCTCCTCAAACAGCTCCGAGTGGCTGCTCCAGGGGAAATTGCCACTACTCCACCTTTGTTTTCTTCAGCACACTGGGTTTAATATGCACTAGCCATGTATGCCGGAGCAGTCTGCTAGAGAGAGCGCTTCATAGAGAGAGTGGAAGATGGAGCCAAGATGGAGTCTTCAAAAAGGTGTCACTTGGGTAATTGTCTCCTATGCAAAGAAGAAACTGGTTTCGAATCTAAACGAGGTTTCATTTAGAAGGTAGCAAATGAGCAATTGACTGTTCCTTAGTTTCACTGGTCATGGGGCAATAATGAGCGTCAAGTGAAAATGGGGCTGTGCCTTTGCAGATACTGTTAATCAATTTTGCAATTTTATTAACTGTATATTTCTCCCCCCATGATCCCTAAAAGTACCTGTTTAAGGGTGGGCTTCCACAGTAAAAATATCTTCCTAATTAAGAGTGGGCTCAACTAGCGATTGAAACTTCAGAATAAAAGTGGCTTTGAATTTCCTGGATGTTTGCACAACTACTCACATGAATGTGAATGATCCAGGGTGGCCCAATGGCTCCACCACAGCCTGAGTATCTAGTGCTTTCTACACAGTATTGCAGCATCTGCAGCACAGAACAGGACCCTAAGCCAACCATCACATCTGCATTCCAGACACCAGAATTTGTTTTAACAAAACAAGATAAAGTTCCATTATTTCCTATTAATAACTACCCTGACTGTACACATCAGTGCTGCTGGGCCTTCAGCCCTTCCACTGAGAAAGAAAGAAAGAGAGGGGGGGAAGGAAGGAAGGAAGGAAGGAAGGAAGGAAGGAAGGAAGGAAGGAAGGGAGAGAAAGAAAGAAAGAAAAGGAAAGAAAGAAAGAAAGAAAGAAAGAAAGAAAGAAAGAAAAAGAGAGAAAGAGAGGGGAGGGATGGAGGGAAGGAGGAAGGGAGGAAGGATGAAAGAAAGAGGGAGAGAGGGAGAGAGGGAGGAAGGAAGGAAGGGAAAGGGAAGGGAAGGGAAAAGGAAAAGGGAAAAGGAAAAGGAAAAGGAAAAGGAAAGGAAAGGAAAGGAAAGGAAAGGAAAGGAAAGGAAAGGAAAGGAAAGGAAAGGAAAGGAAAGGAAAGGAAAGGAAAGGAAAGGAAAGGAAAGGAAGAAGAAGGGAGGGAGACAGATAGAGAGACAGACAGACCAAGGGTAATTGTATCATTCCTTTTAAGTGTGTGTATGTGTGTGTGTGTGTGTGTGTGTGTGTGTGTGTGTGTATACGTTATTTCAATGTATATAACAATTCAACCTTTGTTACACAAAAGAAAACAAAAACAGTTTCAGCTTCATAGATCTAATAAGTTCAAGTTTGGAAGTGATATTCTTTGGTCTGTTTATGAACATCTTGGGTATCCTGAGACTCATACAGGCTTTCTGAAACAACACCATAGTTATCAAGATGTTGATACCTATGATATTGGTATCAAGATGTTGACACTTTGTGGTATCAAGGTACCAAGAATACCATAGGTACAGGATGAACTGCAGACAACCATTTATCCCACTGAGGAAGAAAAGTGAGAATCAGCTCATAAGTATTTGTCTTTGAGAATGGTAAGGTCCAATGGTTAGAAAGTGGTCAGATAGGCCTTCGCCCACACCCTGAGAAGGATGCCTTTGTACAATGTCACCTGGGGGCTCTGGCTCTCCCACTTGCTGTGATACTCGGAAGCATGTGCCCTCCCTGAAGCCATCTCATCTCTTGTCACCTTCTGCTGAGCTTGGCTCTAGGAGAGCAGTTGGTCACCTTTATACAACACAGGTTTGCTGAATTGCCAATATAAAACATATGGCTTTGAATTTTAATTTTGCTTCTAAGCAACGGTATCAATGTTGTCTACACATGACATTTATGCCTAAAGTCTGTTATATTTCACTTTGTAACTTCAATTATCCACCATCTTCATCCTCTCTCTCCCCCCTCCCTCTCCCGTGTTCCCCCTCCCTCTCCTTTCTCAACCTTAATTCCTTCTTTTTTATCATCTTGTGCAACTAGTTCAACAGTTTCTCCTCATGGTCCAAGATGGTTCTTCTAACATAAGCCATCCTACTAGGGTTCTTACAGCAGGAAATAGGAAAAAGAAGGGCTAGCTTTCCCCTCAATGACACACCCTGGGATCCCGACATACTCCTCTTTGTTCATAGCCACCCACCAAAGCTTAGTCACTCTACTGATTCTAGCTACCAACAGGACCTAGGACACACAGCTCTTCTGGCCATGGCTGAGACAGATTTCCGTGATACCACAATGGAGGACCTGGAACATTTGGAAACAGCTGGCACTCTGCCAGAGTCGCATACGTCAAGGGGGTGAATAACTGCCGAGGGGAGTGTCACGTGTGTGCCAGTCAGAATGGAGCCAACCATAGTTCTTAGGCCACATCCTGAGAAGGGCACTGGACCCCTTGCCTCGTTTGTCTACTCTGTGCCCGCAGTTGTAACAGAACCCAGAGTCACGCATGACCTGAATCAATGAATGAAGCATTTGCCCACGTTATACATGATGAAGAAACTTGTTAAACTTGGAATTTGAGAGGGTACAGGGTTTCTTTATGTCTTTCTGGCTGTCTTGGAACTAACTCTGCAAACCAGGCTGGCCTTGAACTCACAGAGATCTGCCTCCTGAGTGCTGGGATTAAAGGCATGTACCACCACAGTCTGACTAAAATTTGAAATTTTATACCAATTTTCCAAGAGATTAACTGAGTATATTATCAATATATAGTGTTTCAATATATAGTATTGCCCCAACTTTAAACACATTCATAATTAATTTAAAAATAGCATATGATATGGGTCTCATGCAATTCTAATTGATTTTAATCTCCTAGGGAATTGGGACATTTTCAGTGAGATGGAATTAAAGGGAATGCCCCATGACAAATTCTTAAATTCTTCTTCCTGGGAGATTCTCTCTCTCTCTCTCTCTCTCTCTCTCTCTCTCTCTCTCTCTCTCTCTCTCTCTCTCTCCCCTCTCCCTCTCCCTCTCCCTTCCGTCCCCTCCCCCTCCCCTTCCCCTTCCCCTCCCCTCCCCTTCCCCTCCCTCTCCACTCTCCTTCCCCCTCCCCTCTCCCCTCTCCCCTCTCCTTCCCCCTCCCCTTCCCCTCTCTCTCCCCTCCCCTTCCCTTCCCTCTCCCCTCTCCTTCCCCCTCCCCTCTCCCCTCACCCCTCACCCCTCCCCTCCCCCTTCCCCTCCCCTTCCTCTCCCCTCTCCTTCCCCTCCCTCTCCTGTCTTCCCTCTCCTTCCCCCTCCCCTCCCCTTCCCCTCCTCCTTCCCTCCCTCTCCCCTCTCCCCTCTTCCTCCCCTTCCCATCCCCTCTCCCTCCCCTTCCCATCCCCTCTCCCTCCCCTTTCCCTTCTCCTCCCCTTCCCCTCCCCTTCCCCTACCCTCTCCCTCCCTTTCCCCCTCCTCCTCCCCTTCCCCTCCCTTTCCCCTCCCCTTCCCCTCCCCTCCCCCCTCTCTATCTTTCTCTCCTTCTCCCTCTCTTCCTCTCTTGTATAATGGTTTGGATATTGTTAGATAACAAGTATTCATGAGTTGGAAGTTTCCTTATACATGCAGTTGTATTGAGAAATGGTGGAGGGGAACACTCATTCATTGCTTAAGGGAGGGAGTGTAAACTTGTATAGCTACTATGGAAATCGATGTGGTGGTTCCTCTGGATGATGGGAATCTTTCTCCATCAAGATCCAGCTATACCGATCTTGGGTCTATACCCAAAGGAGGGATGCTTTATCCTATCACAGAAATACTCGTTCAACCATGTTCATTGCTGCTCTATTCATAATAGCCAGAAATTGAACAAAACTAGTTGTCCTCAATGGAAGAATGGATAAAGAAAATGTGGTACATTTATACAATGGTATATTACTCAGTCATTTAAAGACATCATGAAATTTACAGGAAAATGGAAGGAACTAGAAAAAAAAATCATCCCGAGTGAGGTGTCCCTGATAGTTTTTATTCACGTATATGTGGATATTAGCTATTAACTTGATGATAACCAAACTGCAATGTGTAGAGCCACAGAGTTAAATATAAAGTACGGGACTCATGGGGCAGATAGATCTTGTTAGGAAAGGGAAATAGAGTAGACAGTTATGGAGGGATGGGGAGAGGAGACTGTAACAGGAGAATCAAATGGGAGGCAGAGGAGAGGGGGATGAGGTAGAGAATACAGGAGAGACAGCTAAACTAAAGACATTTGAGGAGTACTGTGGGAACCTAATACAGCAGAAAGTTCCTAAAATATATACATATATGAGAGCAATGTAACAGAAATCACCACGGGGAGACAGAATCCCAACAGGACATCTCTCGTCACCAAATGAAGCTTCCAATACTGAGATTGGGTTGCATCTCATTGAATTGTTGGCTGAATGGTCCGAGGAGAATCCCCCAAACAACAAGGGCTGTTTCCAAGACTATGGTTGTTCTCCACAAGCTGGCAGCAAGGCTCCATTGCTGAAGACAACACCCACACAACTCACTGAACAGAAGTTGAGGCAGTGCCTACATAGAGCCTTCGCCCCTGTGTTTTGGCATCTTTGGTACAGGAAGGTTCTCTGCATATTATTAAAAAGAGCAATGTAAATGCAAACCCAGATACAAATCATTGGATCAACATGGTGTCCTGCCTGTAAGATATGATAGTGCAATGGTGGTGTAAATCTTGTGGGAGTAACCAACCAATATATGCTTTAATTTGACTTAAGGTTCATTTTTCAAGATGGAACCAATATCCAACAGTGCTTGAGTGACTAAGAACCAGAGACTAGATAGCCTAGATATCTAGACTAATACCCAACGCAACTGTTCTTTTAAAAAGAGTAGCAACAAAGTGACTTCTAATACCATGCTGCTACAGGTTACAGATCAGCGCCTTGCTCAACCACCCTGCATCAGATGGGAACAAATACAGAGACCCACATCCAGACAATACGCAGAGAATGAAAGAAAGCCCTTGGAATTCTTAGCTCTAAATATGATGCCTCCATCAAATCCCTCCCCCTTAGAACTCAGGGAGCTCTGAAGAAAAGGAGGTGGAAAAAGTGTAAGAACCAGTGGAATGGAGGACACCAAGAAAACAAGGCCTTCTATGTCAGCATGAGCAAAACACACATAAACTCACAGAAATCGAGGCAGCATGCACAGGGCCCGCATGGGTCTATACTAGCACCTTTGTGCATATATTAGGACTTCCAGATTAGTGTTTTTATGGGATTCCTGAGTGTTTGAATGAGAGGGTCTCTGTTTCTTTGGCCTTCTCCTGGGCCTTTTTCCTTGTTTGTTTATTTTGCTCAATTCTAATTTCTCAGTGTTTGTTTTATTTTATTGTATTATTATCTCTTAAAAGCCTGTTTTTCAATGAGGGACAGAAAGGAAGTAAGCCTGGATATAAGTGGAAGAAGAGAGGAATTGGGAGGACCATATGCAGTAGAACCATAATCAAGATACATTACATGAGAGGGAGTGTGCGTGAGTGTGTGTGTGTAGCCTTTAGAAGGTGAGAAAATAATATGAAGTGGATAGATTATTGGTGGCCCTGGTCTCAGAAGTGATTGTTGTGTTTCTATGGCACTTCTCTTCCAGAAGACATTGCGTCTATGATACTTACTTTGCCATGGGTCTGATGATTACCTCTACTTTAGGCACTTGAGTGGGAGCTGAGGGGGAAGCTTTCATTTCCTCTGTAAAACAGAGGGCTTTGACATGGACTGATCTCGGTATGGAACAGATGTGCTGTCCCAGTAGATCACAACATCCCTTCCAGCTGAAATTTCCTTCCTTGAAAGTGCAATAAAGAAGGAACAGTAGAACATATGACTTGGTTTCTGTTCTAGTTTCATTTCTGTTGCTGTGATAAACAAGAAAAGAAAGGGGAAAAAACTAACAAAAGCGACCTAAGGGCAAGGGGGTTTATTTCTAGGTTACCGTCTATTGTGTGGGGAAATCAGGGAAGAACTTCCAACAGCTCATCATATCATGCCCACACTCAAGAGCCAACGGAATGAATGAATACACGCTTGCTTGTTTCGATGTGCTCAGCCCAGTTCCTCTATTCTTGAGTAGTTCAGGATCCCCTGTCTAGAGAATGGTGTCACCCATGATGGGCTGGTTCTTATTATACCAACTAAGTTCATTAAGAGCATCCCACACAGACATGTCCATAGGCCCACACAATGTAAAAATACCTTCACCAAGACACTCTTTTTTTTAGGTGAGTACATTTGCCAACTCAATAATTAAAGCTGAGTGTCACAGTTTCCCACACCATTTTGATGTTCTTCAGGGTCCAAGAAATTATTTTCATTATATTAATCTTTGAGAAGATGAGAAATATTCCATTGTAAGTCACTTTGTGAAGTAGACATTTTATGTAAAACCAAAAGGAAGACATAGAAGTGGAGATTGTATAAAAAGCTGAAGAATTCTTCAGAGTTCTGATCCCACAGTATAATGCTATCTATACACAAAGAAAGAGTCTCACACAGCCAGCAAACTATCACTTGTCCCTACTCTGAAAGGCTCAGTCATTTATTAGATGTTATGAGAAAATACTTGTCAGGTCCATTCTTTTATTCCATAGAAAGTCACATTCACATAAAAAATGTCTCTTTGCTGCACATCACCCATAAATTCATTTAACTCATAGCTATGGGTTTTTGTGCAAGACTCTAGTTATAAAATGTGTTTATAATTTTGTAAGACTTTTTTTTAGAGTCAATTGTCAGTTTGACATAACCTAGAATTAACTTGGGAAGCGTGTCTTGATGAAGATTGTTTATACTGGGTTGGCCTATGGACATGCCTGTGGGGAAATGCTCTTTTTTTTTTTTTTTTTTTTTTTTTGGTTTTTCGAGACAGGGTTTCTCTGTGTAGTCCTGGCTGTCCTGGAACTCACTCTGTAGACCAGGCTGGCCTCGAACTCAGAAATCCGCCTGCCTCTGCCTCCCAAGTGCTGGGATTAAAGGCATGCGCCACCACGCCCGGCACGGGGAATGCTCTTAAATAGGAAGAGCCAGCCCACTGTGGGTGACACCATTCCCTAGACAGGGGATCCTAAACTACATAAGAGTAGAGAAATTGATCTGGACAACCAAATAAGCAACATATATGCCTTCGTTTAGTATGCTTTTGGGTGTGGATGTGATGTGACTGGCTGTTTAAAGTTTCTACCTCAATTCCCCGCAATGGCGGATTGTTCACATTATTATCACTCTTTCAGAACTGTCACAACAGGAGTTACGTGATTTAGAACTTGCTCCTCCCCCAAGTCCAACCTCCTTATCTAACATTTTGGAGAAAGCAAATTTACATAAAAAGCCATAATTTGAGAAAGGCAAATCTCATTTATTAAATTAGTTGCTGGCATGCAAATACTCACTAACTGGAATCATAAAGTGTGCATTAACATTGATTATGCTATTTATCACAAAAATCCCCAGTATGAAAAGCTTCCTTCTTTCTATTTGAAGCCCAGAAATAAGTTTTATGGCCCTGGAATAAAACAGGGGTACTTCTCTACCATTCAATGGGAAATTAGTCAAGAAAACTTTCAGTCACCCCCCCCAAAGATAGAATACATTCACAAAGACTTACACAATGTTATTCTTATGAAATCCTGCTTTCAAAAATGACAAAGACTGTCCTTAAAAGCCTGCTTGAGAATATGGAGATGGCTCAGTGGGACTGTCGCACCGAGCTAGAAGGCCTGAGCTCAGATCGCCAGAACCTGAGCACAGCTGTGTGTATTTGTAAGCCTGGGCCTGGCTGAGCAGGATTAGCAAAGCCAGGCAGACCCAAGCAAGGGGCCTTTTTCCCACCCAGCCTAGCGCTATCCACAAGCTCCTATCTCAAAAACTAACCAACAAAAGGTGGAGACTGGGTGCAGGAGACACCTGATCTTGACCCCTGGCCTCTACGCACATGCACAGACACGTAACCTGCATACACACAAACCTATACACGTGCATGCATATCCAACCCCACACAAATAACAAAAAAAGAGAATAGAAACGAAACTCAAAACCAAAGTAAGAAACTGGAAAGAAAAACACTGGAACGAAAGAAGGCAAGAGCAGTTCTGAAAAAAGTATTTGGCAAAAGTTCAGTCTTAGATCCTAGCCCTCCAAGGGAAGGCAGTCCACGGGATGTGTGACGCTTCCTCTTCTCATGAACTTTAGAATAGCTTTTCACTTTCTTTTCTGGTCTCTGGTAGGGGACTTCCTACCATACAGCCTCATCCCAAGTTGAACTATGTAAATTAGCCTCCTTTGGAAAAAAGTAGGTTCCAAGTCCTGCAAATCGTGGTTCCTAGAAATGCTATCGAATGAGACTGACTGTGGGCAAGTGTTCGCCTTACTAAAATTAGCACTAGGCTCAGTTGCGAACAGAAAGGAAGTTTGCACAGAATGGGCTTTCTCTAGGACAGAGACAGCTGAGACTCACTCTTTCCATCCCTTTCGCTGAGCCCTGTTTCAGTGTCACTATCCTTGTAATGGATTTCCTGGCCCTCAAGTGACACAATGGTGTCCCATGGGCAAAGTGACATAGCCAAAGATATGAGCAATGCCACAGGATGTATAACATACAAGCTGTCCCTTGAATTTACTCATATTGCTATGACTTACCTTACAGGTTGGCTAGGCAGATATCCAACCCTCCCCCTAAAGCAACCTACATTATAAAATAACTACCTGTTAAAGAGTCTATCGTGCTTAGAGTAAACACTCTAATTGTCCCACTGAATATTTGTCCAATAATACTTTTCAGTTTTGTTTGCTTATGAGATGATCTTTGACAATGGCCCCAGGTCCTCTGGCACACATCCACAAACAAGAATTTTCTCCTCTTTTCAGACTGTCTCAAAAAGTGGTGGGGTACCAGTGAAGTGCCCCTCTGTAAGTCTGGAAACTTCCTGGCCAGTGCGATGTTGAAGAGCAGGCAACTTCAAGTCCTATCAGAAAGTGCCAAACAGGGTTCTAGCAGCGCTAGTTTGGGGGAAGCCAGGCATGGTCTCTGGTCTTAGTCATCTTGGTCTTGACCTTGGGGTCAACAGAGCCGTTGTTAAGAATAGTGACATTGTTTGGAAACACCTGACTTCTAGTCCTTCGCCCTGCTTACATATGATGGGATCATTTGGTGGCCTAAGCCACAGTTTCTTCACTTATAAACTGATGTTATTGGGCCCATTTCCGTGTGGTTGTAAAAGGATTAAATGATTGTCATGTATGATGAGCTGAGCAAATTAATGTCCCAAACCTGGGATGCACTCCTTGAAAAGGCATGCCACCATCAGCTGATCTCAGGATCTTCAGAAGCAATAGACAGGCCTGCTGGGAGCGTCTGCCTCGTCCGGCTTCCTGAGATTCTAGTTTTGGGTTCTGGCTTCTTTACCACCAGCTGAGGGAGCATTTCCAGCTTCAGGTCTTCAATTCTTCCACTTTAATAAATGCATCAGACCACAAGGTGGTGCTTTATTCTAAAATTTCATACCAGCAGGCTTTTCCAACTGCAACCAGGGCACAGCACATAGCGAATGCATTCTGGGTCATTAAACCCAACTTCCAGACATCTGTGTGGAATCCTTAGCCTTGTGACTAATCACCAAGAAGCACAAGCCACAAAAAAAAGATCTTCCAGGATAGGAAGATGGTCAGAGGCACGGCAAGACTGATGATGCCTTTACAGAGTTCCCTTTTCAATGGTATTATATAAATACTGTACCAAACCTACAGTGGTGCAGTGTCCCTTCAGTCCCCCAGTGAGCAACAGTTCAAAGAATGCAAACATGATGAGCAAAATGACAGTAGCCTTGTGATGTTGATCCTGAAGTAGGAAACAGCCCATTTCCCCGTTGATACCTCCAGCCACAAGCATGAGCCAGGGTCATGGGTCTCTGCATGCAAAGCATGTTTCCACCCTCATTCCCTGTTTGCCACACACTCACACGCATGCCACTGGGTCTCACTGAACTGACATCATACCACGGCGGCCAGCTGCCCATGGGTGTGAAGTAGGTCGTCAGCTTCCTGTGTACGTGGTTTCCACATCTCCAGATGCAACCACATATACATCAAATAACTATTGTTTTAGAAAAAATGCTTCTGGGGTTCTGAGGATGTGGCTCAGCTTTAAGAACACTTGTAACATATGCAAGACACCCCACAAGTTAGGATCCCTAGCTCCCACATCCCTGGAGCTTGCTGGTCAGCCAACCTACAGAAAGCAGCAAGCTCCAGACCAAATCTCAAGAAAGCAGAACATCCATCCTACTATTCTGGATGTTGTATATGTGTGGAAGTGCAGCCACGCGCGCGCACACACACACACACACACACACACACACACACACAGCATCCTACACACACCCCACACAGCACACACACACACACACACACACACACACACACACTCATACACAAACACACGAGTGGACACACATATATTTTCTTTGTAAATAAATTTGAACAGATATTTTCTTGTCATCATTATCTAAACAGCTAAGTATGGCAACTATTTACAGTACTGACTTTGCATGCGGTATTATAAATAATCTAAGCCTTTAAAGCACATAGGAGGGGCAGGAGAAATGGCTCAGCAGTTATGAGTGCACATTTCTCTTCTAGAAGACTGGAGTTCCATTTTAAGCACACACATAGGGTGGCTCACAACCACCTGTGACTTCAGATGCAGACCTGACACTTCTTCTAGCCTCCTTAGGCACACAGACAGACAGACAGACAGACAGACAGACAGATAGTCTCTCTCTCTCTCTCTCTCTCTCTCTCTCTCTCTCTCTGACACACACACACACACACACACACATACACACACATACACACACACACTAAAGTGTATGAGAGGATGTGTGAAGGCCATGTGCAAACATTACCCCATTTTATGGTGGAAACTTAAATATCAAAGGGCCTAAAATCTGCAGGGGTCTTGGAAACAATTATCAGATTCCAAAGGAATCTGAGGAATAACAGTACCTTTGCCTTAGTTTATTGGAGATTAGATTGTCAGAACTTTACAGTCATTATTAAGAGAAAATGCAGAATTAGTCCTGAGCAATCATGGCTCTGTCACCAACTTTGGGAGTTTCTGTTCTTAATAAAGGATGGAGGGAAAAACAAAAACAAAAAACCTGGTAGACCAGATGACTGCAAAGATCCTCTTTAGAATAAATACTCTGATGTCAGGAGTGGTGGCTTGCTACTGTAATTCCAGCACTTGAGAGGCCAAGGCAGGATTGCTACAAGTTTGAGACCAGTCTGGAGAATGTAGAGAGTGCCAGGTCAGTACCAGCCTCTATAGCAAAACCCTGCCCCCTTCCCCTACAAATGAACAAAACCTGTAAGTCAGCCTTACCCAGCCTTATCCACCACCACCTCTTTAAAGAGGTTTGAATTAGTGGAAGTTTGGATAATTGTAGATGAGGGTAGGAAGAAAGGAAACCAAGCAAAAGTAGTTCTGGTCAGAAAAGGCAAGATAGGGACAGTTCGGGGTGGGGGTGGGAGATGCTGCAAGATTTGTGAATGCAATGCCCAGGAGGGAGTGTACTTCGGAGAAGACAGGAGCAGCAGGTCTTGCAACTTGGGATAAACACGAAGGCAAACTGAGATCTGTTCATAATGGGAAATTGTCCCTCTAAAGACCAAAAAGAAAAGAAGAAACAGCTTTCCTAAGTCTGTCAGGTTTTACCCAAAGGATTAGCTCCCAGATTGTACTATAGCCCATGTTCTTTCTAAAGGCCTCAGGGACTTCCCTTCACTAAACTCGCTGACCCTTTAATCCTTCTGAAAGTGACCTGTCCTGTCCGTTCCTTCCATTAATGAGACCAGAGAAAAGCAGGCAAGTTTTCAAGCAGCCTTTCCAAGAACATTCTGCTGATCCTCTTGCTACTCTTAAGGCTATAAGCAATGCTCTTTTATTTAAAAAAAAAAAAAAAGTCTTCACATGGCTCACATTAGCTGCAGCTCATGATGACACTGGGAATTCTTATGCACAATGTCCCCTGTGTGTGTTCATCAATTAGGATAAACTTCACTTTAATAGATAAAATTTTACTTTAGTTAAGAAAGTTGGCACCTCTCCCCCCCTCCCACTAATAAAAGCATTAGCACTTGGAGGAAGGCAGAGGGGATGAAAGATTCAGGCCACCAGGCATCAGCAGGAGAAGCTGCCACATTCCAAGAGTTACTGAATTTGGAGAGTGCTGGCTCTGCCCTTTGAAAAGGCCCTGACTCGGCACTTTTGAATTTTATGAGCACCCTGATGTGTTATTTGGAAACTGTGGGACCCTTATTTATTTGACACTGAATGTTTTATTGTCTAGTGAAAATAATAAATCCCATAACTAAAAGTAGAAACAGACCAGCCATCTGGAGATCTAAAGAGACAGAGGTATCCTTGGAATCTGTGACCTCATTATCAGAAGAGACAGTTACATATGCACATGTAATCGTGTATTTGCATACGTAATTCTAATGCATGCATTATAGGTTACATACAAAGAGATGACACTACGAAGTGGCACACTGCTAGTTTTTGGGAAAATGTCAACATGTTACCCTTTTTTTTCATCTATTCAAATACTAAAGAGTTCTTCAAGCTTTTTTTTTTTTAAGTTTATGTTTTTACAGTTTTTAGACTTTTGACTAGGTAATGACTGGGAACTTTGATCGATCATTTTTACCTCCCTTAAAAAAAATCACAAGCAAGTGATCTGGTGAGTATTCATCACTAAACACTTGATATTACAAGACTGAGACTTAGAAAGAAATTAGCACATGTCTCTAGTGGTATCTGTAAGAATAACCCAATGGGATAAAGCAGATAGGAACTCTGTTCCCAGGAAGTGACATCAGCATTTGGTGTCTAAATTTCACCCACTTCTCTCCTGTTAGGACCTAACAATACAAGTCTGTGGATAATGAGGGCTGTCCTCTCTGGGTACTTGTCTATCTATGAAACCATTAAATGATTGTCTCTTTGCTTCTATTCAGAGTGTGGCCCTGGAAGAATCTTTCAAATCACAGTCAATTGCTCAAAGGAAAAATATAACTTTTAATAAACAAGAAAGAGGGCTGGAAGATGCCTCAGTGGGTAAAGGTACCTTCCCTGGGTGTGATCCCCAGAAATGACGGAAAGGTGGAAGGAGAGAACCTACACACGTGGGCCATGGCACCTGCAGTAATTGTGTGTGTGCATGCACACACACAAACTCAATAATTCTATTTAAATTTTTTTCCGTAAATAAATGAGAATGGGCTGCAAATGCACAAGGAACAGCAAGAAATTGATTCCTGAATTTTATTTCGTCTGACTTTCATTTTCCGTCGGATTCGGGGTTTCCTCATTCCATTTAGTGTTTTTAATCTTATGTTGTACTTGGAATTGACTTCTGATTAATTAAATAGGAGTTCTGAACACTTGTTGCTATTAACATTCCAAACAATGTATGTGGCTTCTGGCAGCTGATGTGTCAGCCATGTGTAGTTGCCGACACAGGGCGAGAAGAAGTCTGTGCTAGTGTGGAGGCAGGAGGTCCAGGGTTGGATGGCTGAGAATGCGAAGCCAGGTATGGGCTGGATAATCTCAAGGCTCATTGTAAATCCATTTTAATAAAATATAATTATCCTTACATGGGAACAGAGCTCACATTTATGGCAAGGCATTTTTTTTCATTTGTACAGAGCCACAAACAGATTACTAGAGATGCAAGGGATTCTCTATCTCTGCATTGGAGCAGCTGACTACTGTTTTGGTTCCGCGCCTTTGGTAAATCATTTGCAGAAACGTCTTAGTTAGCCAACAATCTCTCCGCCTTTCTTTCTGCTACCCAGAGCAGACTTCAGTACTCAGTAGAGGGGAACAAATATGATGGGAGTTTCTTTCCCTTGATTTCCACTATCCACCAATTTGCTTACTTGGTAAAATCTGTTCATAGTCCCCAAATCCATTCTCCTGCCTTTTCGAGTGATTCATGCTCATGTAGAGGTTAAACTGCTTAATCTCTTAACATGTGTGTCACACTGAGCTCAAACGAGATGACATCCTGCTCTCACACGGTGTGACTTTTTTGTCATCTGTTGTGTGGCGTGTGTGATTTTGACTGTTTAAAATAGTCCACTGGGGTAGAGCTGAAAGACTCTCTAGAGCCTGAAAGCGCAAGAAAATGGTGGCACACAAACAAATATACATTTCAGATAAACTTTCATAGGGCATGGAATGGTGGTTTGAATATGCTTGGCCCAGGGTGTGGCACTATTAGGAGGTGTGGTCTTGTTGGAGTAGGCGTTGTCTTGTTGGAGTAGGTGTGGCCTTGATGGAGGAAGTATGTCACTGTGGGCGTGGGCTTTGAGATCCTCTTTCTAGCTGCCTGAGGATGCTGAGTCTTCTCCTGGTGGCCTTCAGATCAAGATGTAGAACTCTCAGCTCCTCCTGTGCCATACCTGTCTGGATGCTGCCATGCTTCCTGCCTTGATGATAATGAACTAAGCCTCTGAGCCTATTAGCTATGCCCAATTAAATGCTGTCCTCTATAAGAGTTGTCTCAGTCATGGTGCCTCTTCACAGCAATGGAAACGCTAACAAAGTAAGACAATGGGTTAAGGGACTGTTGGTGAGGAGTTCCATTTTAAATGGATCAGCAGTGCTCAGTACAGTACAGTACATAATGTGTCTTCACACAAAAACTCACATTGCAGGGTTGTGCGCTGGTTGACTGATTGATAAGGCATAATGCAGGAAGTGAGCCTCAAATTCTCCTAGGAACAATAGTGAGTGCACACTAACTTGTGGTCACAGAGACCTCACAGATGACAACTGCAACAAGACTAAGGAGCCGAGAACCCTGGGATGGGTACACATTTTCACACCCTGGGATGGGTACACATCTTCACCCTCATTGGTAATGCTTTTCCTTCCTATACTGCAGGTGCCTGCCTAAAAACAGAAATGAAAGCCGCTCGTTGAAAGAAGACAAATGAATGTGGGTTTTTGTTTTGTTTTGTTTTGGTTTTGGTTTTGGTTTCCCAAACAGAAGGAGGGGAAGGAATAAGAAATCGTGAGACTTGGTGAATTTAAGAAGAGACTTGTCTTCCTAGTCTTCAACAAAGCAGAGGTGCAGGCAAGCAGAGAAA
Organism: Apodemus agrarius; assembly: GCA_964023405.1. Taxonomy (NCBI): domain Eukaryota; kingdom Metazoa; phylum Chordata; class Mammalia; order Rodentia; family Muridae; genus Apodemus; species Apodemus agrarius. The sequence continues at coordinate 21,460,408 of OZ030019.1, forward strand.
GCCACCCTCCAACTTGGGAGTCATTTAACTGACTGAGGTAATAGAACTCTGGACCCTGAGTTTCCACCCTTCAAGAGCTTCAGTCAGAGAAGAAACAACGGATATTATTTTGCAAGTTTCCCTAACCTGAGCTTGCAATCTCTAAACAGGCCCTCTCTAATGGCCTTTTCCCCAGCTAAGGGATTCCAGGACAGTGGCCCTGTGCAAAGGACCCCGATTGGCTGAGAGGTAAGGTCTGAGATTACAAAATGTTGTTTCCCAGGATGGAATTAACTACTCTAAAACCCCCACATGAAGATTAAAGCCAAGTCACCAATTGTGTGATGACTGATATTTTCCAGGCCATGTTTCCTGGAAAGTAAGGCTTGCAGGTCTTTGTTTCATTCATAGTGGATGCATGGGAAGAAAGAAGGTAAATTGTGTGTGTGTGTGTGTGTGTGTGTGTGTGTGTGTGTGTGGTGATTTTCTGTGTATAATCATTTCTATTTTATATAGCAACCTATTTCTCGGCTTTGAGGAACTTCACAGAAGTGAATCTGAAGCTTCTCCTCACAACGTTCTAACTCCTCCTGTGGAAAATGGGTAACCACTGTCTTCTTTGAGAGGTTGTTTAAAGCATTCCCTTGCTAACTCCAGCCTCTCTGTGGCCTTTCTGACTCCCACACACCCTCCTGCCCAGCTCATTCTCAGACCAGAGAGCTATAAAGGGATCATGAAGTATTTCCAGTGTGTGTCCTCAGAACTCATTTCACAATGTCTGCTTATGAAGCAAGATCTAAAAACTCTACCTGTTGAATAAATCCCTGTTTGAGTCAAGTCCAGGCGAGAATACTTCAGAAGTGTGTCATGATTCAGAGAGTAAAGTCCAGACTTCTCAGGGTGCCATGAAAACTGTCCATGGATCAGCCCATGCTTGGTAATTAATTGTACCAGTTATTTTTAGTATCATCCGGGAAGGGGAACCTTAATTGAACATTGGTCTGGCCTGTGAACATGTCTCTATCAGGCATTTGTTTAAATCAATGATCAATATGGAAGAGCTCAGACTGCTGTGAACCATGCCACCCCCACACCCCAGACAAGTGGTCCTGAGTGGTATAAGAAAGCAAGTTGAGAAAGGCCTCGGGACCAGGCCAGTGAGCAACCAGCTCGCCCCACCATGCCACCGCTTCCATTTCTGCCCCCAAGTTCCTGCCTTGAGTTCCCACGCTGACTTCACCATCCTGGATTGTAAACTGTACAAAACCCTTGGCTCCCCAAATTGTTTTGTGGTAAGTGTTTTATCACAACAGTAGAAAACCATGTAAGGACTGCAACACAGCTTGACTCTGGGCACCCTCTGCTCCTGAGTCCAATGCTAACCCTGGCCGTGACCGTACATGAGATAGTTGGGCTCAGGCGGAGGCACAGCAGAGAGACTCTGTCCTCCTGGGGGAAATGTCTGCTCCACTTGGTTGTCCTAGATAGGAACACTGTTTTCACTTTATTGACCTTGGGCTGATAGTCAATCTTAGTTTACACAAGGGCCCATGGATAAAGTAGTATCTCTTAGGTTCTATTAGGCAGATCCATTTCACATCCCCTAGGAGGCACCATGCCCTCTTACTTCAGACTTCATTGTTTTTTTTAATTTTTTTAAAAAACCTGGCTAAACATTGCTGCTCCTGCGTATCAGGTTAAGCATCATTCTTCCTTCCAAAGCCTGACTCCCATGAGGGTAAAATGCTCCTCAACTTACCAAGCTTGCTTCTCTCCTGGAATTCATCTAATTGACCACTTACATGTTAGGAATTACAAATACTCTTTAACTTATAGGCTATGCCCCAATATGTCCACCATAAATCAAGTATACATTTAATTCACTGAGCCTATAGACCCACCACCTTAGCTTTGCAGAACAGAAGAGAGTGTTTGTTTCTGAGTTCACTGCCTCAGCCTGGCATCACAAGAGACCACTGGGCCCCCATGTCCTCAGCTTGGGTTCAAAATAGCAGGTCAGTTTCTATTGAATGGCATGTATCACTTTCATACCATTATAAAGCCAAAAAAAAAAAAAACCATATTAAAAACTGAACCATTCTAAATTGGAAAGCCATGGGTATTCATGAAGTAGTCACCAGCATGAGGTACCAGAGTGTAGTGGTTCACAAGGTGTCCCTTAAGTTCATCTCTCGGAGCTAATGATATGTCAGAGAGGCGGACATGAAACAAGTCATTGCACACATAAAAAATGTTTGATTTTAATTACAAAAGAAATCATAGGTACTCTGAGAAGCTATTTCAAACAGGAATAAGAAAACCACTCTCCTCCTGGCGACTCATAATTTCCTAGTTACTTATATTTCTCTCCTTGGGCTAATAGACTTCTTCAACTCTGGATGCTATTCTTTTCTCTAAGTCATAGTCCAGGGCTTAGCATAGTCATGGACCTAAGAAATTATAACCATTAGCATCTTGGAGACGGTTTCTGGAAAGCTATGGAGTTGCTTCTCTGTGACACAGCAGGTCTTGGAATTTCTCAGTCCACATTTATTGTTTGTTTCTGGTTAGATACTAGGCTCAGGAGTCAGTATGTAGAAAATCTTGTGTATCTGGGGGCACCCCCTTTCTCCCTCTCACCCTAGAGGTGGATCACACCCCTTCCCAGGCTTCCAGTGCATTTCCCTACAGACTGAGCTCCCACCACCTCCTCTGCCTGAGGCACACTCAAACCTGTGTATCAGCTCTCCAGGAAGCAGCATTTCTAGCCTTCACTCAAACGCCTAGCACAAAAGACATGCGTTCTACAGAAAGATTGCCAAACAATTCAGAAGACTTAAGATGAGCCCTTAAGATGGTGCAGGACCCAGCATTGCTGTGGGAACTCGGTTACCCTGCAAATATTTATACTGCCACTGTGCAACAAGACCTATCTACATAGGTCACAGAAATTCATTCACATAACTCAAATACTACCAAGGGTTGCTTTCATTTTTATTTGGTGTTTTCAGTTTCAATTGACAAACTATAACTGCATTGGGCACAGAGTATGTAATGATGTTTTGATAAATGTACACATTGATACATTGTAAAGAGACTGTGTAAAATATTGAAGGAGCTAGTGGACAAAATTTTTGTTTCACTTATCTATCTACTTATTTATTGGTAAGTTTGACAGAAAAAAAAATTTAGAGGGCTTCTGGCCAGCCTGATGACCACAGTTATTAATAAGTTATTGCATATTTTAGAATGGTTAAAAGTAGATTTTTTTAAAAAATAAAATCACCAAATAAATAAATAAATAAGCCAAAAGAAAACAATCCTAAAGGTAAATTTGGTTTGGCCTTGTTTAGGGGAGGGGATATGACGTCAAGAGTCCTGAGCTGCAGTCATTGCATAACGAAGCTGTTAATTTTTTTGTTAACTTCCCCACTCCCCCAGCTCTTTCCCCTTCTGGAGTTTTCAAACTTTTGGTCTCTGTATTGTCTGTCTGTGTCCCCGATGCACTTATTTCTGGGTCCAAATTTCACCGTGTGCATATGTGTGTGTGTGCGTGTGTGTGTGTGTGTGTGTGTGTGTGTGTGTGTTGGGGAGTCATGTGACAGAAGAAAATGGGTGCAATGAAAACTCCTCAGATTGGTAGTCAATGACAATTTTGAACATTGGAAGGAATAAGTATAAGGAGATACGGAATTGTGTTTTCTCTCTGTATCATTATTATAAGGTATTGAATTGCTACTGCGGTCGATTAAAACTATCTCCCTGGCTATCATGAAGCATTCACTCTTCCAACACCAGAGTTTGAGGAGGACATTTGGGGGTCATGGAGAAAGGCCATCTGTCATTCTGTCTTGAGGTCATCCTTCTAGAGAGTTTGGGAAGTAGATCACGCCTTCCCCTTTCCCTTCCTCATTCCCACTCTTTCCTCTCGCTCACTTTGGTGAGACTCTAACATCCAGAGACCATGGAAAAGAACAAGTAGTTTCGGAGAGCATGGCCTGTGGAGGCACAAGCACAGAGAGCAAACACTAGGAGACTCATAGAGGGAGCCTGCGGGCGAGAGGAGGTAAGGGCTATGACGGCAAAAGGGGGCGGGGATGCTTACCCTTGCTTGTTCTGGGAAAAAAAAAAACCATCCAGAAAAAGGGAGACCCTCCAATAATTGTGGCAACTTCAGAAAATATATTTACGCATGTACACTATGCAGGTCATGTATTTACAGAAATGTGTATGTATAAACAAGTCATAAGAAAAGATTTGTTATTCATTCATTCATTATTTACTTATTGGTTTGTTTGCTTGCTTGCTTGTTTGTTTGAGACAGGGGTTTCTCTGTGTAACCCTAGCTGTTCCCAGAACTCACTCTGTAGATCTGTTCCTAGAATGGAGATCAGGCTGGTCTAGAACTCACAGAGATCCACCTACCTCTGCCTCCTGAGTGCTGGGATTAAAGGCATGTACCACCACCACCAGGCAGCCTGTCCATTTATACGACTATAACACTCGATAACTTTGCTTCCTCATGCCATGCCTCCAACTCTATTCTTACACACTACTCAGCACAATCTTTTACTCAGCAGTATTGCTAGGCTAGGCGTTGTGTGTTGTATATCGCTGTTGACTGACTAACAGAGCAGGACAAGGAGTCATAGTTCTGGAATCTAACAGTACAGTAGGTATAACAGAATCTATCAAGGACTCACCTGGGCTGCCTCCTTGATTGAGATTATGTCAGCACCTCCGAGTACTAGGTGCCAGAGTTCAAAGTTCAGGAGAGACTCAGGGAAAATCCTCCCTAAGTGGTGTTTCCTGAGAAGCAATGTCTCAGCTCTGAGTTATGCATTCTCTGCACAGTCCTTGCCGCTAGCCCTCTCAATCACAAAGCTGTCACTACGGTGGTACCTGCAGGGGCTACTATCACATTCCTCCTCCACAAATGGAAGGAACCAGAAGAAACCTCTCCTTGGAAGTCAGGAAAAGAGTAAGGTTTTCTTAGAAATCTTCTTCAGATCCCTTTGTCTAGAATAGGATTCCACTCCCATGCCAAAGTGCAGAACACACTAGGAAGGTTTCAAATCCTAGAGCAGGAGGCTGCCAGAAACAGGGAGGAGGGTGTGGCTTCCCACGGGCGACCCAGTGAATGCCAAGGCTGAGATTTATTGCAACAATCAATTGAGCTCACAAGTCACCCACACAACGGTTCCATGTGAGGAAAAACAAGACCACTGTGAGCCTAGACATGCCTGTCCAGAAACCCCTGGAAGCTGCGTCAGGTCAGGAGAGGGCAGCTGAAATGAATGCACACTGGTGGTAACTGATCCTCGCTTCTGTGCCATTGTGCGCCTCAGAAACTGTTTGTTAATTCATCCATAAGTATATTATGGGGGGATTAAAACCTCCTGAGGGGCGTTTACAGTACCTAACTCCTCAACAGTAGATCTCCCCCTCCCCCTCTCTTCCCCCTCTCCTCTCCCTCCCCCTCTCCTTCTCCTCCTCCTTTCCTCCCCCTCCTCCTCCCCTTCCTCCTTCCTACCCTTAGGTAGACTGTCCTCCTCCATTCTGGATAGACTTAGCCATCTGCAGTTATATATGTGTATGCATGTCCCTTCCCCTTTCCCTGTAGCAAAGTGCCAGTATAAGAGGATTTGACTTGGGGGCTGGAGAGATGGCTCACCGGTTAAGAGTACTGATTGCTCTCCCAGAGGTCCTGAATTCAATTCCTAGCAACCACATGGTGGCTCACAGCCATCTGTAATGGGATGCCCTCTTCCTGTGTGTCTGAAGACAGCTACAGTGTACTCCCATACATAAAATAAATAATCTTTAAAAAAAAAAAAAAGAGGATTCGACTGGACAGTCATTTGCAGTTGATGTTATCACAGGTTGAATCATTTCTTTCTTCAAGCTACAAACTGCACTGGCGTCAACTTCTTCAGTTCTCTTCTGTTGCCTCATTTTAGAATGACTGCCTAGTATCTTCTAGTTACTGATGTTTGCATAGGACACAGGCAGACCAGCAAACATATCCATACATACATACATACATACATACATACATACATACATAATTTATATAGAGAAGTTTATATAATATATACATATATGGAGGTATATATAATATATAGAAATCTAGGTATATATAATATTAGAGGAAATGCATATATGTATGTGTATATTTATATATGTTTCAAGTCCGAGTGGCTGCCCACTCTGAAGGATTCAGTTGCCTCTTGTTCTCATCACACGTTCCCTAAGCTGTCTTTCCATAGGATCAAGAGCTGCTCTCCTGTCCTGGCAAAGGAAAGGACAGAGTGTAATGGCTAAAGGAGCAGGCAGGTCCATGTATCACCCAGGGGTAGGGGGGAACCTCAGATCACTTTATATTGTAAAAGTTGATGAGATGATTTGGAGGAGAAAGGTTTGAAACGTTGTCAGGAAGAGAAACTGAGTTAGGGAGAAAGAGGCAGGACTGCCTGGGAGAGCTGAGGGTGCTCATGAGGGCATGCTGGTGAGGAGAACCATCCAGCAGAGCTGTGCTACATGCACGTTGCTCTGCGGAATATTCACATGACATGTCAGAACTGGAACATGAGTGGACATTGTAGACTGTACATAAGACTATGTAACTTGCTACATACCCTGCCTATCTTGGTGTGCATGTGTGCATGCCTGGGCATGATGTATGTGCATATGTGTGTGTATTTATGTATGTATTTGTGTGTATGTGTGTATGTGTAAGTGTGTGTATGTGTGTTAAGAATGTGTATTGTACATGTATATATGTGTGTGCATGTTTGTATGTGTGTATGTGTATGTATATGTATGTGCATGTGTATATGCATGTGTATATGTGTGTATACACATGTGTCTGTGGTGTTTGTGTGTGTGTGTGTATCTGTGTGTGTGTTAGCCAGTTGTGATTAGAGCAGAGAAAAGGGAAATGATGATGTGGAATCACACACAAAAGTCTTGCTGGCACCCACCTATAACTTCAGCCCTCTCAAGGCTTGAGGCAGGAGAATCATGAGTTGAAGGCCAGCCCACCTGGGCTATAGTGTGGGACCACGTGTCAAAATAATGTCAACAATGGCAAATTAATAAGAGAAAAGTGATTAGATCAAGACATAGAAGATTCATAAGACCCCTGCCCCTTCCATCTGTCAGATGGTTTAACAGGACCATTTCAAATGGTGACAGAGGTCTAAGGTAATGAAAAAAGTATGCAGGGGGGCAGAGGGCTCAGCTGTTAGGAGCACTGGCTGCTCTACCAGAGGCCCACACAGCAGCTCACGAGACTCTGTAACTGCAAGTCCAGGGGATCTAGTGCTCTTTTCTAGATTCTTCTGACACTTCATAAATGTGGTACCATACCCAATGTATATACAAACCAAACATTCAAACACATAAAGTAAAATTATATATATACATAAATATATTAAAATACAGGATAGTAAATAGCTAAGTCAATAAAATAGATGTTGTTATCATTATCACATATTTTATACCATACTCTATGTAGAGGACTATTTAGAGTACTAAAGTGTCACTCTGCTGGGCACACAATAGATTTATTTATGCCCGAGTCACCAGAAACTCATGAAAAATGCATTATGCTGTTTGACATTATGACAGCTATGACGTCACAGGCAATGGGGAATTTTTCGCTCTGTTGTACACTTAAGGACTATGGTCATATGTGTAGTCTGTCACTGGCCCAGATATCATTTTGTAGTATGTGGATGTAATATGACTCTTATTAAACAAAGCATAGGTTTTATTTTAGGAGGGGTCTGTAAAGGCAGGAGGCCACAGTGAACAGAAAGGAATCATCTTAGTGAAGCTTCAGGGCTATCTAAATTTGGTTTAAAAAAATAGCCAAGACAAGTTCTGCTTAGTGAAGAAGAGGTGTCATTTCTCTTCTTCATGAAGAGAAGGCAAGAGTGCCAAGTAGGAACTTGACACACTAGTAAGGATGAAAACCAACAGGTATGCCCAAATTTCTCAGAGGCAAAACTCAGATGCCTGGACATAGAGAGATGATAAAAAAAAAAAAACTGTCCAGTGTAGCATTGTCCAAAATGGAAGACAAACACCTGGAAGAAATAAATGTCCATCAACCAAAACACAATGATGACATAGTTGCATCTAAGGATAGCAATGGGTTACAGAGAACTGTTTCTACACGAGGTAAAAAAAAAAAAAGAAAGGGTATGATCCAAGATGGCAGGCTGTTTGGTAACAGACTCAGAAGCTTAAATGGAAATCTAAGCACCATTGTGCAGTGAAGCAGAGGAAGAAAGAACAGCTGGGAGTGATGGGACAAAACTGGGATGGTGATCCCCTGAGGATGCAGGGATGGTGTTCCCCTGAGGATGCAGAGATGGTGCTCCCCTAAGGATTCAGGAGTGGTGTTCCCCCAAGAGTGCAGGGATGGTGTTCCCCTAAAGATGCAGGGATGGTGCTCCCCTGAGGATGCAGGGATGGTATTCCCCTGAGGATGCAGGGATGGTGCTCCCCTGAGGATGCAGGGATGGTGCTCCCCTGAGGATGCAGGGATGGTGCTCCCCTGAGGATGCAGGGATGGTGCTCCCCTGAGGATGCAGAGATGGTGCTCCCCTGAAGATGCAGGGATGGTGTTCCCCTGAGGATGCAGAGATGGTGCTCCCCTAAGGATTCAGGAGTGGTGTTTCCCTAAGAGTGCAGGGATGGTGTTCTCCTAAGGATGCAGGGATGGTATTCCCCTGAGGATGCAGGGATGGTGCTCCCCTGAGGATGCAGGGATGGTGCTCCCCTGAGGATGTGCAGATGGAAAGGCTATGGAATCAAGTTCAGTACCACGGATGGTAGTTTACATCTTGAGGTCAGCGAAAGGTATTTCAGTATTATGTTTATTCTTTATGCTTTTATCAGATATAAGAAATGCTTCCTGGGGTTTTTAAAATTGTTTTATTTTAAATAAGGACAGCAGTTTGGTTTTACTTCAAGATTTAAAAAGAAACCGTTGGAGTGGGCTTGTTACAGACAGAAGTTAACATGTGTGGTAGTGATCAGAAAAGGAGAGAGATGCTGAACACTGGGACTGTTTACATTTTCTATTACAGTTTTACTTATTTCTTTCTTTCTGTGTCTCTGTCTGTCTGTCTCTCTCTCTCTCTCTCTCTCTGTGTGTGTGTGTGTGTGTGTGTGTGTGTGTGTGTGTGTGTGTGTGTTTGAGACAAGGTTTCATTATGTAGCCCTTGTTGGGCCTGGAACTCTCTGTGGAGACTAAATTGGCCTTGGATTCACAGATATGCATGTCTCTGCCTCCCAAATGCTGGGGTTACAGACGTGCTCTTCTATACCCAGCCAAGCCAGGATTTTTGATGGAGGACTAACGTGTGTGGCTGTTGACATAGAACTAGAAGTATAGCACCCACTATTCCTTGCACAAACAAACTAAGCCTTCAAAATAAGTATTCACTGAAATAAAGGGAACTTCCTTGAACAGATACTTGAAATCAGGACCACTCTCTTCCCACCCCTGCAAGATGATAAAGCCATTATGGACTAAAGATTCTTAAGTATAGTGATCACTATGTTTTAAACTATTTCATCTTTTGTGTGAATGGGGTTGTAAAGTTACGGGTTTGAAACTCACTTTAAAGCGTGAGAAGGCTCTTCACTCATCACCAGCTTCTTCTGCAACTATGGCTAGGAGCAGCCTATCAAGTTATTAGGTCTAATTATACAGCACGCCACTTTAGGAGGTGAGGTCAGATGAGAGCCTGAGTGGTAGCCCCTGAAAGCGATACAAGCTTTAAGTGGATCAAGCTTTAAGTGGATCTTGGAACATCATCTGTATCATCGATAAGATGAAAAAAGTCAAGTCATTTATAAAAAATTTCCTTTAGTCACTAACTCATCCTGGTAACACCATTATCGCAAATAATATAGGAAACTAGAGTAGGGTGTATTTGGTTATAGATATATACTGATAGCCTCACGGGCTAGTGTGCTTCAAGAACTATCAGTATAACTGTGAGCCACGCCACCTGATGCCATAAACTTTGTTGTATACAACGGTTTCTTGGCAACCAGTCTCACAGATGACTAAGGAAAGGTTCCAGGTAGAAATGATAAAATGACATGGGGTTATAGAAACCACTTGCTGAGATAGATTTAGATAAAGCCCACATTTTTAAAAGGTGAACATTTTCCCAACTGAAACCAGATAAGGCAAGACGTTATGTCATAAACATTTTTTTTAATATCCAGAGAAAGAAAAGGAATATTCTGGAGTGCCAGGTCTTCCTGTACTCTTTTCTCTAGAAAGATACTAGGGGAGTAGGAAGTAGGGTCATTGAGCAGCGAGATAGTCTCATAATACTCAGCAAAGCAGACTAGAGGTGATAAGAATGTCTTGGTACAATCCCAGAAAATGGCCAGGCAGTGGTGGTACATGCCTGTAATCCCAGCACTCTGGGAGGCAGAGGCAGGTGGATTTCTGAGTTCGAGGCCAGCCTGGTCTACAGAGTGAGTTCCAGGACAGCCAGGGCTATACAGAGAAACCCAGTTGTCTCGAAAAAAAAATCCAAAATCAAAAATCAAAAAAAAAAAAAATCCCAGAAAATGAACTTTCAGGATCAATAGTCTTCCAGAAAACCAAGAATCAACCTGTATGTCTGAAAGTAAAGTATGAACAGTCAGCATGTCTCCATGACTCCCCTACCACCATGTGTAGATCCCACAGAGCTCAGATCAAAAGTATTTAAAAACAAATTGTGCCCATCTGCCCTGGGCACGGGCACACTTGTTTGTGGCCATTATTCCCTAAACAGTACAAGAAAGCAGCTGTGTCCTTGGTCAGTGTACTGCAGCGTGTGTTTTAAGTAACCTAGGAAGGACTTGGCGTGTCATAGCTACCACTTCGTGTGCAGGATGGGACAAGCTCTGGCCACTGGATCACATCAGGCAATTGCACCAACATCTGAACTGCTGTTACGCTACATCATCTGAGTTAATCAACCTCCAAGACTTCTTGTTTTAATCAAAAGATACGGCGCTGCAAGGTGGCTGAGGCTGTCATGTAACGTAGCAGGCTATTCCGAACTCTTTCTTATATTTGTATAAATAGATGTGCACACAAAAATAATGATAAATCGGTTCTTCCTTTCCAATTTGTATCCCTTTGACTTCCTTATGTTGTCTAATTGCTCTTGCTAGAACTTCAAGTACTATATTGAAAAGATATGGAGAGAGAGGGCAGCCTTGTCTAGTCCCTGATTTTAGTGGGAAAGTTTCAAGTTTCTCTCCATTTATTTTGATGTTGGCTACTGGTTTGCTGTAGATTGCTTTTACTATGTTTAGGTATGGGCCTTGAATTCCTGCTCTTTCCAAGACTTTTAGCATGAAAGGATGCTGAATTTTGTCGAATGCTTTTTCAGCATCTAATTAGATGACCATGTAGTTTTTTTTCTTTCAGTTTGTTTATGTAGTGGATTACATTGATGGATTTCCGTATATTGAACCATCCCTGCATCCCTGGGATGAAGCCTACTTGATCATGGTGGATGATCGTTTTGATGTGCTCTTGGATTCGGTTAGCAAGAATTTTATTTAGTATTTTTGCATCTATATTCATAAGAGAAATTGGCCTGTAGTTCTCTTTCTTTGTTGGATCTTTTTGTGGTTTAGGTATTAGTGTAATTGTGGCTTCAAAGAATGAGTTGGGAAGTGTCCCTTCTGTCTCTATTTTGTGGAATAGTTTGAAAAGTATTGGTGTTAAGTCTTCTTTGAAGGTCTGGTAGAATTCTGCACTAAAACCATCTGGTCCCGTACTTTTTTTGGTTGGGAGGCTTTCTATAACCCCTTCTATTTCTTTAGGGGTTATGGGACTATTTAGCTGGTCTACTTGATGCTGATTTAATTTTGGTATTTGATATCTGTCTAGGAAATTGTCCATTTCCTCCAGATTCTCCAGTTGTTTTGAGTATAGACCTTTGTAGTAGGATCTGATGATCTTTTGAATTTCCTCAGTTTCTGTTGTTATGTCTCCCTTTTCATTTCTAATTTTGTTAATTTGTATACTGTCTCTGTGTCCTTTGGTTAGTCTGGCTAAGGGGAAGAAGTGAAACTATCATTATTTGCAGACGATATGATAGTTTACCTAAGCGACCCAAAAAACTCCACCAGAGAACTTCTACAGCTGATAAACAACTTCAGCAAAGTGGCAGGTTATAAAATTAACTCAAGCAAGTCAGTGGCCTTCTTGTACTCAAAGGACAAGCAGGCTGAGAAAGAAATTAGGGAAATAACACCCTTCACAATAGCCACAAACAACATAAAGTATCTTGGCGTAACTCTAACCAAATAAGCGAAAGATCTGTATGACAGGAACTTCAAGTCCTTGAAGAAAGAAATCGAAGAAGACCTCAGAAGATGGAAAAATATTTCTTGCTCCTGGATTGGCAGGATCAATATAGTAAAAATGGCCATCTTGCCAAAAGCAATATACAGATTCAATGCGATCCCCATCAAAATCCCAACTCAATTCTTCATAGATCTAGAAAGAGCAATTCTCAAATCCATCTGGAGCAACAAAAAACCCAGGATAGCTAAAACTATTCTCAACAATAAAAGGACTTCTGGGGGAATCAATATCCCTGACCTCAAGCAGTACTACAGAGCAATTGTGTTAAAAACTGCATGGTATTGGTATAGCAACAGGCAAGCAGATCAATGGAACAGGATTGAAGACCCAGAAATTAACCCACAGACTTATGGTCACTTGATCTTTGATAAAGGAGCCACAACCATCCGGTGGAATAAAGATAGCCTTTTCAACAAATGGTGCTGGTTCAACTGGAGGTCAACATGCAGAAGAATGTGAATTGACCCACTCTTATCTCTTTGCACTAAGATCAACTCCAAGTGGATCAAGGACCTCCACATAAAACCAGACACACTGAAACTATTAGAAAAGAAACTTGGGAAGACCCTGGAGGACTTGGGCACAGGGGAAAAGTTCCTGAACAGAACACCAATAGCTTACGCACTAAGATCAAGAATCGACAAATGGGACCTCATAAAATTACAAAGTTTCTGCAAAGCAAAGGACACTGTCAGAAGGACAAAACGGCAACCAACAAAGTGGGAAAAGATCTTCACCAACCCCACATCTGACAGAGGGCTAATATCCAATATATACAAAGAACTCAAGAAGTTAGACCGCAAAGAACCAAATAACCCTATCAAAAAATGGGGCACAGAGCTAAACAAAGAATTTTCACCAGAAGAAATTCGGATGGCCGAGAAACACCTTAAAAGATGTTCAACATCATTAGTCATCAGGGAAATGCAAATCAAAACAACCCTGAGATTCCACCTCACACCAGTCAGAATGGCTAAGATTAAAAACTCAAGAGACAACAAGTGCTGGCGAGGATGTGGAGAAAGAGGAACACTCCTCCACTGTTGGTGGGATTGCAAAATGGTAAAACCACTCTGGAAATCAGTTTGGCGGTTCCTCAGAAAATTGGGCATGTCACTTCCAGAGGACCCTGGCATACCACTCCTGGGCATATACCCAGAGGATCCCCCTGCATGCAATAAAGACACATGCTCCACTATGTTTATAGCAGCCTTGTTTATAATAGCCAGAAATTGGAAGGAGCCCAAATATCCCTCAAAGGAGGAATGGATACAGAAAATGTGGTATATTTATACAATGGAATACTACTCAGCAATTAAAAATAATGAATTCATGCAATTTGTAGGTAAATGGTTAGATCTGGAAAATATCATCCTGAGTGAATTAACCCAATCACAAAAGAATGCACATGAAATGCAATCACTGATAAGTGGATATTAATGAGCCCAGAAGCCCTAAATACTCAAGACACAAATAGCAAGTCAAATGATTCCCAAGAAGAAGAAAGGAGAGGACCCTGGGCCTGTAAAGATTGCATCCAGTTTAGTAAAGAAACCGAGGGGGGAGGGGAATGATTGGGGAATAGTTGGGGGGGAGAGGAACTATGGGAACTATGGTGGGTGGGAACTGGGAAAGGGAAAGCCTTTGGAATGTAAACATAGAATATAGAAAATAAAAATTAAAAAAAAAGAAAAAATAATGATAAATCGGATAGTTAAGTGTAAGCAGTCTCACTGTCATTTGTTATCATGACCAAGAATTATGTGTTGAACAGAACTGAGTGTGCACAGACTACATTCACGGGCAGTTCAATGGGGGGTATTCACCCCGGCATTACCACAAACACGGGTGGTACACTGGGCTGTGACATCACTATAGCTGAGACATACATTACCAGGCAATAGGGTTTTTCCAGTTCCATTATTATCCTGTGGGGTCAATGTCATAAATATAGTCTATGGGGGTGAGATACCAGTATGCAGCATGTGATTGTATGAGAGGAAGTGCAGTAGGTTCTATGTAAATGCTGATTCTTTCTTTGAAAGGGGAAGCCATATCAAATTACAGAGCAGTTTTTGTTTTGTTTTGTTTTATTTTCCAAAGAAAAACAGTAAAACTGCTTCATGGGCTTATGCAAGGAGGCCTTCATTACATTGTATTTAATTCATCTTCTATAGTTTGAAAAGTTGTATCATTTCCCCTTTCAAAATCATTCAATCTCAGCTCGCAGGAACAGCCTTGGTTGTATGTATCTGCAAGGACCCTGGAATGAGCCCTCCACCCCAACCCCGCGGACTCCAGAGGATAACATAGTTAATAATATAGCAATTATCATTGTAATTGTAAGTATAAATTGTTGATCTCATAATGACTTTATCAACTTGTTCTTGTGCTTCGAGAAATTTTTGAAGATGACTAAATAAGGTTCAGCAATGATCCCCGCGTCAGGTCTGCCTGCTTAATTTGAGGAGACTTAAATTCCATTGATATTTTTAAATAGTTGCCACTATAGACTTTTCTTATTATTGGCCAATCATTAGTCATGCTGGCCACTTTCCTATGTATTCACCCATGTACCCAATTCTTCTCTGCAAAAACTGCAGTGGATGGGCTACGTTCCATCCGTCATTTATTCCACACCGTGTTTTTAAACAATTTTGAGAAAATATTAATGACCCCAGAAGCCCTAAATACTCAAGGCACAATTAGCAAGTCAAATGATTCCCAAGAAGAAAGGAGAGGACCCTGGGCCTGGAAAGATTGGATCCAGTTTTGTAGAGAAACTGTGGGGGGAGGGGGAATGATTGGGGAATAGTTGGGGGGGAGAGGAACTATGGGAAAATGGTTTTCATAATGGGTAGTTTGACATTTCCGTGAGAACTTATCATTTCTGATGGGTCAGGAGGTTTGACCACACTGCGACCATATTTGTGGCTGGAGCTGCCTCCTCCACTGAGCCGTTCTTGCCCTTCTTGGATTCAGCATTCGGTCTGTATCTCGCCACCTGTGCCTGGCATTTGAGGCTGTTTACTATTGTGGTTACTATTGGGCTTTACCGTTACTGCTCTTAGAGAAGTATTTCTTCACATAGGTGAGAAGCATGGATGAATTGTCTTATTCATCTACCCATTTACCCATCTAAACCACCCCAGTTCCCCTCTGCACTACTGAAGGCACTTTACTTTGCAATGTAGTCTTACAGAAGTATAGATAATGTTTGCCACGGTCAATAGTATTTATTTCCTTTGGTGGACATGATTGTGTGTGACTTTCTCCTCCTCCTCCTCCTCCTCCTCCTCCTCCTCCTCCTCCTCCTTTTCCCTTCTTCCTCCTCTTCCTCTTCCTCCTCCTCCTTTTGTGTATTTTTCTGAGACATTCTCTTTATGATGTAAATTTATGTTTTTTATTTAAAACTGTATACAACATACATATACAGATGCATATATATACATATATGTATGTAAAGCATACACATGCATCATAGATATGTGCATTTGTACAGGCACTGACTTCATGTAATAAGTCCATAGATATGAAGCACTTACCTGAGGAACAGAACAAAGTTTTCCTGGGAGAGAGGAAAGCACAGAGCCCTTGAGACAGTCTACGAACCTTCCTCTGAGTTAATAAGAGGGATCATCAGTGTAATCTTCACTCATTCCTCCAGAGAGGCGGGGAGGAGGGGAGGGAAGACAGGGTAGGGATCGGGAGAGGAGAGAGAGGCCCGAGTTATCAATGAAGGTCTCATTTGTTATGTTTTGAGAGCTTACAGTATTTTTTAAATAGCAAGAAGAATAAAAACGACTTCTTCCTGTGACATGGGAAACATTTTTTTTGAAAGGGGAAGTCATGTCAAATTATAGAGCAGTTTTTGTTTTGTTTTGTTTAAAGAAAAACAGCCAACAAGGCTTTCGTTCCACTGTATTTAATCTCCTATAGTTTGCAAAGCTCTATCGTTTCCCCTTTCAAAATCATTCAGTTCAGCCCCAGGCGTTCTTTCCCAATACACTGTAAGCCAGAAATGGCTGAAGGCAGAAGGCAGCAGTCTCACACCCATTACAATTTTTTTTTTAACTATAGATTCAGTAAAATATTTTCTTATTTATTCTAGAGACTGCCAGCGGGTGTTGATGTTTTCTGTAACTTGCTTGAACTCAGCATCTGTAAACTACTCTATGCTGAAACATGCAATAACTAAAATTCACAGTGCTCAAAGCCCTGGGGTTTCAACTGTAGTGCTTGAAAGAAATGGCCAGCTTTACAATTATACCAGCTCGTCACACACTAGTTTTTATCTTGGTGTCAGTGAGGAAGGTGGGAATGTCATGGCCGAGCTTCGGTGTCCCTGGACATCCAGTCTGTCCCTACTGCCCCCTGCCTTCCCTGGTCATCTGAAGCAAAGACTCCATGTGGACCGGAGCTCGGCCGCTGGTAAATCCCAGCTCCCGTTCATCATGATTGCTTTTCTGAAAAGATAAATCGCTCTTTGTTCTGAGCCAAGGCTTCCTCACAGACTTTATCAGCAACTGTTCAGCTTCAGGAAAAAAAAAATTCCTTTGACATTTCTCATGCTTTTACAATATGTAATAAAAAAGAAGAGAAAACGTCAGTGTTTTTGGACAACACTGGAATGTTTTGATCGTATGAATGAAGCCATTATATCAAATAGAATGTATTGTCATAGCTATACCTGTTTGATGAATTAATAAATCTTAAATGCATACTATGGGGCACACCTTGCTCAATTCACATAATCATTGTCGTTAATTCATTCCTCAAATGATTCCTTCTTGAGGACCTACTATGTGCATCACTGTCCCAGGACTGGCATCCCTCATCGGGTGAAATAGACAAGTTGATTCTTTCTGGAGCTTGTATTATCGTGCAGAAGTCAGATGATTAGTTGGCGACATAGACGCCTGGTGGTAGAAAAGGCACTAGAAAGAAAGGTTAGGTAAGAAAGGTATTTCAGGAGGTCTGGGATAGGTAGAGGTTGGGTTGTAGGGCAGAAAGGGTGACCAGAGAGAGCATGGCTGAGGGTTTGATTCTAGGAGAAAGCCTTGAAGGAAGTGAGATCCAGGATAGGTATGGACCAGGCAGAAGAGACAGCTTACGGGAGGGACAGTGCGGAGACCTTGGCAGCCGAAGTTCAAGGAGCCTAAGGGCAAGCTGAGTTCTGTGAATGCAGGGAGGGAGAACAGACAACAAGCACTCCATAGTTTAGTTCGCTAAAGTCACCACAGTGCAGCAGGCTTGGAACCTCACACGACAGGAAATTATTTCTTTGTAACTGTGGAGGCTGGAACCACAGCCCACGTGGGCAGGCTCATCTCTCCTGAGACCTCTCAGTGGCTTACATGCTGTTCTCTCTCTCTCTCTCTCTCTCTCTCTCTCTCTCTCTCTCTCTCTCTCTCTCTCCCCTCCCTCCCTCCCTCCCTCCCTCCCCCACCCCCCTCTCTCCTCACATGGTCTCTAAATCTGTGTATCTGTCCAAATCCACCTTCTTCTAAGGGCATCAGCCACACTGGGTCAGGGCCTGCCCTGACTCTACTTCATATTAATTAACATCGAAGAATCTTATCTCAAAATATAGCCACAACTCAGAGGCATTAAGAGTTAGGCCATTAGTGTGAATTCCAGCTTAGCCTATAACACACACGGACTTCCTTTTGGTCACACACACACACTGTGTCAAAAGTCCCTTCCAAGAGGCTTCCTTCCTAGTGCAAGAGCCTGGTAATGAGAGTCCAGCTTCAGATGAGCCTGGTGACTCATTCCCATTTATCAGGGCTGCCTGATGTTGAGAACTTTATCAATGTCCCTGGACCACATTACAGCAGAATTCTGGGGCTATGTGTGAATTACATGGAATTAAGTCACCTTATCACCTAGAAGAATGAGACAGCATGGGGGTTTCTGAACCAAAAGAGAAAGAATATAGTTACAAGGAAACACAGTGACTAAAATAACGTCCTAAGTTCTCTATGTCTAAGGCTAAATTGAAAAAAAGCCTCTGAATAAACAATCTAGGTCAGTTGTCTTTCATGGCTTCCATGGTTTCTCTCTCAATGCTCCATCAGGAGCATCTCCTTTGTCTGAGGACTTATTCTTACCAGTGCATAACCGGCATTGTGACAGCCTTACCCGCCAACTGTCTTCTCCATCACAATGAACTATGCCCTCAAACGGAGGTAAAATGAACCCTACTTCTCTCAGTCGTCTATGTGAAGGGCGATGTTTGACCCACGCAAATTGCCTGACTTCCTCTGTGCTTCATTTAGCTCCTTTGAAAATGAGGATAGATAAGGCTGTTTCTTTAGAATCTGATTTCTGCCTCTGTGTGTGTGTGTGTGTGTGTGTGTGTGTGTGTGTGTGTTTAACCACATATCTTTTCTAAAACTATCCTTTCGAAAGCCGGCCTCATCAATCTTAATGATCCATGCCAGGTCCTTTGGTTACATACTTTGAATGTGAAATGTCCCTGGAAGCTCATTTGTTTGAATACTTGGTCCCCAGCTGATTGTGAAACTCCTAGGAGCTTAGGCCTTGCTGGAAGAAGTGGGTAGCTGGAGGTGGGCCTTGAGGTTTATAACTCAGACCCACCCAGAGGTGAAAAAGCACACTGTGTCCCTGCCACGTCAGCTGTGAGCCATTCCCACCACTGTACTCCCCCACCTTAATGGACTGTATCCTGACATTGTGATCCAGATTAGACCCTTACTCTCTCAAGTTGCCTCTGGCAGGCATTCTGTCGCAGTGACGAGAAATATAACTTATCTGGATTCTGGGATTTACTACTTGCCAGCTTTGTGTGACCATGACCTAAACTCCACCAGGCCTCAATTAACTTTCTGGGGAAATGGGGTTGTTATGTATGATTTAGGAACTTTTAAAATGTATGACTTGACCTGGGGAGATGGTTCAGTTTCTAACATGCTTGCTGTTCAAGCATGAGGACCTGTGTTTGATCTCATAAACCTAATCTCATAAACCTATTCCGAGCCCAGGGGCAATGGCAAACGCTTGTAACCCCAACACTGAGGAGACAGAGACAGGAGGATCTGTGTGGCTCACTGGACAGGCAATCTACATTATTTAGTGAGGCCAATAAGAGACCCCATCTCAAGAACAAGATGGATGGAAACTAAAGAACTCCAGTGCTGGAGGTTGACAATTGACTTACTCTTGCACAGGTGCACACATGTGCCATGAACAGACTCACACTTACCAACACACACACACACACACACACACACACACACACACACAGTTTTAATAGCCACTGGTTCCCAGCAAGTACCAAATAAAAGTCTTGTTGTCATGACCATATGCTTTTCTAGGAAATTGCTCAAAGGGAGTAAAACAGCCAGGGCTGCAGAACACCCATCTAGTTTAATGGGACATGCAGATTGAGAGATATTTAAAAAAACCCAACCAACATCATCATGATACTCCTGTTGAGAAATCACCATTAAGGTGACGTTTCTTCTTTTCTCTTGGGTAACCAACAACTTCTTCCTAAAGGAACAATCATCTTGATTTTAAAGCATTCCTTTGAGAAAACTCTTCTAAAAATGTCATAGTGGATGACAAAGTGGAATTCAATTAAGGTCACTAACCCATCATACTGTTACAGCGTGGGTCTTAGATATCTTCCAGGTTCACGAGCTAAAAGGCTTACTCACCCAACTTCTGGTATTCTAATTAGAGATGGGAGAATGACCAGACAATTAGTGTAGTGGAAGGAGGTTAGGTCACTTGGGGTGTGCCCTGGGAAAGATATCCAAACCCTACTCCCTTCCTTTTTTGTCTTTGCTTTCCTGACACCATGAGGTCTTTCTGCCACAGTGCTCTTTCCTGCTATAACCTGAGTACAATGGAGTTATAAACCAAACTTCTGGAACTCTGAGCCAAGAGAAACCTTTCATCATTATAAGTTGATGGTGTCGGGATATTTTGTCACAGGAGTGACATGATTAAATCCATGATTCTTGTTTCCAAAGCAGTTAGGAGATTATCAGAGCGCCCATCAGACTTTGAGCCTGTGACTCCACCTGTTCCTGAGAGTGACACAGCAGTTTTGGTGGTGGTGGTGGTGGGGAGGTATTCTCCAAGGAGAAACTATAGTTTTGTATGAATCATCAGTTCTCTGATCTCATAAGGAATTTATGAAGACTGAGGGACTAATTAGTGACACAAAGTAGTCTTCTACAACTACCACAAGGAAGGACTACTAGCCATGAGGCTTAGATGCCAGACACTTACTCTCCAGTAAGTATTATCAGGAAAGCTCTATTCCCTGCTCTGCACAGATGTTCAAGATACAAGGAGTGGTTTCCCATTAGGTCTGTGAGGAACAATAGCTAAATGTGGCAAAATTCAGCTTCAGCAAACACATCACCTTCCCCTGTGGATGCTGCAAGGAGAAGACATGGCAGGAACTAAGGTGCTAGTCTCCAATGAAGCCACACAACAGGCAATCAGGACGAGGTGCGTTTCCAGGCTCTCCAGGTGCTGGCAATCTCGGCTCATCAGGGATAACTTGTCATCCTTAAAAAGTCAGCAAAATCTGAACAGATTTTTTGAAAATGCGCCCGATGCTTTGATGTGACATTTTTTTCCCCTACAAGATCCAATTTCCTCACAGTTTTACTTGATCAGTGTTGGCAACCTCCTAAGTTTATTAACAGGTGGTGTTGGCAGGTTAATTACAGGAGGAAATTAGCCGCGCATCAGAGACCTTGGTGATCACGCCCACTTGAGATTGCCTCTAATTGTAAATGACTTGTTACAGCTTCCTGTTCACCCCATGGGCAAAGGGTCCAGGCCACACAGAGGCTGCAAAGTCCATATCCCTGCAGTAGGCGGTTCCCAGCACCGAGTTATCACCAGAGACGCGGCACGAACTGATCTGATTGGATGGAATCTTTTAAACAACTGAAGCACAAATTAGTCTTCTACAGCTGCCACAAGGAAGGACTCCTGACCATGAGGCTTAGATGCCAGAGGCGAACTCTCCAGAAGTTCTGGATGTGGCTAGCCAAAAGTCAAGGGGTTGGCAGTGCCACCAGTCGGTAATAAGCGCAAGAAAAGAGTCCACTCTCCATCTCTCTTCCAGCCTTGGATGATTGGTTAGTTTAGGCAGCATTTTCTGTGTCTGAGCATCTTCATTCAAGCTTACCCTTGTAAACAGGATGACAGCCGTATTGGGTGGGAGCCCACGCTCATCAGTTCATGGCAACTTACTCTTCCTGTGGAAGGTCATCCCCAAGTCAAGTCACGTTATGATCTCTCGGGATTAGGATGGCAACATGTATATCATTAGACAGGAGGCATAATTAATTCATACCTAAGTGTCACATTCTGATGAGCAACGATTTCATCATTAATTGGATTAATACATCCAAAGATGCAGAGGGGTAGAGGAGTGTACCATGTTGAGGGACACTAAAATGAGTACCCGTGTCATACTGATCTGGGTATCAGTCATGGTGGGGGATCAGGTATACAGTGTGTGGGCTTTGAAGTTCACACTGGAAGACTGGCCTTAATCGCCTCAGAAAATTCTCAGAGATACTTTAAAATATTTTTATTTCGTATGTTTAGCAAACATTCACTTTATAAGTATTAACTCATCTAATCCCTATTCCAAGCCTAGGGGACAGGTGCTAGAGTCACACACAAGATCTGCCATTTGCTAGTCACGCGGCCATCAAAAAGCAAGGTTTCCCATTTAGCAGAGTGACTTGCAGACACAGCCATGGTGGCATGCAGTGGATCCTGCCCTGTGGGTTGTCACCTTAGTTCGTGGGGACTCACGGGCTTAGGAGCCTATGAAGCTGTCACTTGTCAGCTCTGTAGCACCATCTCCCACGCATCTCCACTGTCACGGCTGCTTCAGCCGAGCTGCTGAGTTTGTCTTTGAACAGGCAGGCTGTCTGTGGCTCGGGACCTCTGCACCTACAGTCCTTTCTATCTTCAATGCTTTCCTTTACCGACTGTCACAGGGCTTACGCCAACTATTTCCTGAGAAAACACCTTCCATCTGGCCAGCCTCTGCGTGTACTATCTCAGTTTTTCCTTGTGTCGATCACTATCAGATGATGTATTATTGTTCATTTGCACACCGCTCCTCTTTCCCAATCCCTCACCATAAATTACCTATGGTCTGTAGGAATCCTGACAGGAGCTTTGCTTGTGAAGCTTCCCATGGTCGTTCACTGCTGTAACACCAGCACTTGGCAAACCACAAGGACTCCATAAGCATTTTCAGCTGAACAGATGAATTAAAGAATGAGCTGACTACTACGATGTCTGCTCTATAAGTTGGGTTCCATTAGTGGCAGTGAATGAAGTTTCCCAACCAAGAACCCAGAAGCGATTATGGGTTAAGAATAAAACAATCTCTGTTAGGGCAACCTCCTCCCACCCCCTTAGCCCTCAATATTTAAAAAGGGCTTGTGTTGCTGAAATTTACCATGCAGGGCATGGGGCTTCTTGAATTGCACAGAAGGGCTCAGTGGAGGAGGCTTTCAGGAAATCATGAAGAGAGGAAGAGAGAAAGAAGACAGACAGAAAGGGTTGATGTTGTCATTTTGATGACCCTACCTAATACACCCAGGACTCCCTTACCAGAAACATTACAAGAAACTGAGACATACATTTGAAACTATAAAATAGACCAAAGCTCTCAAAATGTCTACCTTGGGGGGGGGGTTCCTACCATTGCTTGTGTACTTGATTTTCAGTGCATAGGTATTGAGGAGGGGGAAACTTTTAAGAGGGGAGACTTAGTGATTCAAGAAGGAACTATCGTCCATCTCAGGGGAGTGGGTTGGGTCTCCTATGTCGGGCTTCCTGACTAAGGGAATGGACAGTTACAAAGCGAGTCCACCCAGCATGCTGTGCATGGTCTCTTCCTCACATGGTCGTTTCCTTTCCTCCTCTCTACCATGCTAAAAAGCAGTCGGAAGCCTCTCTAGAGGCTTGCCAGATTTATCCAGGCCATCTTTAGCCTGCAGAACTGAGTTTTACTTTTTAGGAAGTCACCAGCCTGGCTTACTCTAACACAGCATGGACTAAGACATAAGATGAAGGATAGAAAGGAGCAAAGAAAAGGAAGAAGGGGAGGATAAAAACCTTCTATGTGCTGGGCAGTGCAAGAATGTGCTAGAAAAGAAGCATGAACATGCAAGTGGGCCCTTTGGAACTTTAGTGACTGGTGGGAATGTGTCTCACTCAGGGAGGCGACATAACAAAGCGCTCTCTGCATGCGGTGAGTCCTCATTATTCACTTAAGAGGGGGAAGAATCTTCTCAGAACCCTCGAACTCTGTGTTTTAAGCCTCAGTGGCACCGCACCCAGCCTGGAACATCTTAGACCACAGTGACACCTTCAGAGACAGTTTCTCTCCTCAGTGACAACGGCAAAGCCTCGGCCTGGCACCTTCTGCTTTCCCGTTGTATGGCGGAAGTACAGGTCAAGCGTGTTCTGATGAGCTTTTCTGCCTCTTTCACCAA
This sequence comes from Apodemus agrarius, assembly GCA_964023405.1. Lineage (NCBI taxonomy): Eukaryota > Metazoa > Chordata > Mammalia > Rodentia > Muridae > Apodemus > Apodemus agrarius. The sequence goes on from OZ030019.1 coordinate 21,484,315, forward strand.
AGATAAGATAGTTTGATAGCGACTCTGGCTGCCGATGTCACCTCTATCTCAAGAAACAATCTCACTGAAAGGCCGCCGGAAAAAGTTACACCATGGACTGTGCATATTAGTTAGACAAATCCAAATGTTTCAAAGAAATCCCAGGTGGTAATGTGTAGCATCAGTGTCAGCAACATACCAGCATGAATGACAGTGTCACACTAGCATGAATGACAGTGTCACACTAGCATGAGTGACAGTGTCACACTAGCATCAGTGACAGTGTCACACTAGCATGAGTGACAGTGTCACACTAGCATCAGTGACAGTGTCACACTAGCATGAATGACAGTGTCACCCTAGCATCAGTGACAGTGTCACACTAGCATCAATGACTGTCACACTAGCATCTGTGACAGTGTCACACTAGCATGAGTGACAGTGTCACACTAGCATGAGTGACATTGTCACACTAGCATCTGTGAGTGTCACACTAGCATCAGTGACAGTGTCACACTAGCATGAGTGACAGTGTCACACTAGCATCAGTGACAGTGTCACACTAGCATGAGTGACAGTGTCACACTAGCATGAGTGACAGTGTCACACTAGCATCTGTGAGTGTCACACTAGCATCAGTGACAGTGTCACACTAGCATGAGTGACAGTGTCACACTAGCATGAGTGTGACAGTGTCACACTAGCATGAGTGACAGTGTCACCCTAGCATCAGTGACAGTGTCACACTAGCATCAGTGACAGTGTCACACTAGCATGAGTGACAGTGTCACACTAGCATCTGTGACAGTCACACTAGCATGAGTGACAGTGTCACACTAGCATGAGTGACAGTGTCACACTAGCATGAGTGACAGTGTCCCACTAGCATCAGTGACAGTGTCCCACTAGCATCAGTGACAGTGTCACACCAGCATCAATGACAGTGTCACACCAGCGTCAGTGACAGTGTCACACTAGCATCAGTGACAGTGTCACACTAGCATCAGTGACAGTGTCACGCTAGCATTTGTGACAGTGTCACCCTAGCATGAATGACAGTGTCACCCTAGCATGAGTGACAGTGTCACACTAGCATCAGTGACAGTGTCACACTAGCATCAGTGACAGTGTCACACTAGCATCTGTGACAGTGTCACCCTAGCATCAGTGACAGTGTCACACTAGCATCTGTGAGTGTCACACTAGCATCAGTGACAGTGTCACACTAGCATCAATGACAGTGTCACACTAGCATGAGTGACAGTGTCACACTAGCATCTGTGAGTGTCACACTAGCATGAGTGACAGTGTCACACTAGCATGAGTGTGACAGTGTCACACTAACATCTGTGACAGTGTCACACTAGCATCTGTGACAGTGTCACACTAGCATCAGTGACAGTGTCACGCTAGCATCTGTGACAGTGTCACCCTAGCATGAATGACAGTGTCACCCTAGCATGAGTGACAGTGTCACACTAGCATCAATGACAGTGTCACACTAGCATGAGTGACAGTGTCACACTAGCATCAGTGACAGTGTCACACTAGCATCAGTGACAGTGTCACACTAGCATGAGTGACAGTGTCACACTAACATCTGTGACAGTGTCATGCTAGCATCTGTGACAGTGTCACGCTAGCATCTGTGACAGTGTCACCCTAGCATCAGTGACAGTGTCACACTAGCATCAGTGACAGTGTCACACTAGCATCAGTGACAGTGTCACACTAGCATGAGTGACAGTGTCACACTAGCATCAGTGACAGTGTCACACTAGCATCAGTGACAGTGTCACACTAGAATGAGTGACAGTGTCACACTAGCATCAGTGACAGTGTCACACTAGCATCAGTGACTGTCAAACTAGCATCAGTGACAGTGTCACACTAGCATCAGTGACAGTGTCACACTAGCATCAGTGACTGTCAAACTAGCATCAGTGACAGTGTCACACTAGCATCAGTGACAGTGTCACACTAGCATCAGTGACAGTGTCATGCTAGCATCAGTGACAGTGTCACCCTAGCATGAATGACAGTGTCACCCTAGCATGAGTGACAGTGTCACACTAGCATCAATGACAGTGTCACACTAGCATGAGTGACAGTGTCACACTAGCATCTGTGACAATGTCACACCAGCATCAATGACAGTGTCCCACTAGCATCAATGACAGTGTCACACTAATATCAATGACAGTGATATTCTACTCTTCCCAGACGTGAATGCAGAGCCAGTGCTCAGGGATCACTGCTATCCCTCTTCCACAGCCCACCACACTCTGCTTCGGAATGTCCTTATCAGAGTCTGAAGTCACCACGTTTCTCACAGACATTTTTGGCTTGGGGAACATGAACCAATGCTGCTATATAAGGTTATTGCCAGCTGCCCCCATGCAGCTATCAGGGACAATGTCTCATGGGCTAGAACATTCTCCTACTGACTTCAGGAGGGTAAGATTTCTTGAATGACTGCATTGAAGAGTCAGATTACAAATGGATTAGTGTCACAGCAATCCTGTCACTGGTCTGCCACCCATGTCTGAGAAGTCACCCCATGTTTGGAATGCACAGAAAGCCATCTCCTCGGGTTCAAAATGCATGCTCTGTATTGGAGTCTATTATACACATTTGCAATGGTGTATACTTTGATTATAACTGTCAACACATTTTAAGAAGGATTTATTATTTCTAGGGAGCCTATCTTAGGGTATTATAGCCATGAAGAGACATCATGACCAGTACAACTCTTATAAAGGAAAACATCTAATTGGGACTGGCTTATGGTTTCTGAGGTTTATTTGGACCGTTAACATCAGGGTCGGAAGCATGGCACTATCCTAGCAGACACGGAGCTGAAGAAAAAGCTGAGCTTTCTATATCTTGATCCCCAGGCGCAGAAGGACACCGTGTGCCACACTGGATGTATCTTGAGCATGAGAGACCTCAACGCCCCACCTCCACAGTGGCACACTCCCTCCTAGCAGTGCTACTCCCTATGGGCCAAGCATTCAAATACACGAGTCTCGGGTGGGGGTGGTACATACCTATTCAAACCACTGCAAAGCCCTCCAGTGACCTTTGACTAAAGCTGATGCCACAGGTCATGGTTCACAGAAAGACAAAAGGGAGCCAGTATCCATACAGCTAGTTGAGTAAAGTGCATTTCCCATCCTTGAGATGTGCTTCTAATTTTAATATTTAAAAAAACCAGAGGAGCTGTTACATAGCTGTAATGGCACTCAAGAGGCTGAAGTAGGAGACTCTTAATCTGAAGCTAGCAGGAGTGACCCGAGTGAGACTTTCCTCAAATGGGTGGCCTCATATTCTCTCCAAACTTTCTGAATGCAACAGGGCAGCTGTGCACATGAGTTCATAGCAGGCAAAAGACCTTCCCGAACTCAAGCCAGACAACCCCCCTCCCCAGCACAGAAGAAGGGGAGCGCACGAAGTCCCATTCCTGAAGCTGATGAGATATTGACACCAGTTGGCTGGCAGAGATGGAGGGCCAGATTTATTCAAAGATGCTGTTTTGGGAGGTTACCTATGTTCCAAGAGATGGTCCCACACGCACGTACATACTGTAGGAATAAGTAGTCTCAGTGGGCTTAAAAACAAAAAAGAACACAGGAAACTGGGACAGGGGGGGGAGGGGATAACTATGGCGAGGAGAGGGGAGAAATGGAAGGGGAGGGAATTTGGGTGAACTGGATCAAAGCACGATTTATACATGGATGAAATTCTAGAAGAAGAAGGAGGAGGAGGAGGACGAGGAGGAGGAGGAGGAGGAGGAGGAGGAGGAGGAGGAGGAGGAGGAGAAGGAGAAGGAGAAGGAGAAGGAGAAGGAGAAGGAGAAGAAGAAGAAGAAGAAGAAGAAGAAGAAGAAGAAGAAGAAGAAGAAGAAGAAGAAGAAGAAGAAGAAGAAGAAAAATGCATTAAAAATTAAAATAAATTTGCACTTCGGAGCACCTTCTCGTTAGCCTCAGCTGTCAACTCAACATGGCCCCAGGCTAAGGGAATTGTAGCCAATTTGGAAATTGCTTTGATCAGATTGGCCTACAGGCATGTCCATGGGGCATCTTCTTGATTGCTAATTTCATACAGGAGGACCCAGCCCATTGTGGGCAATGCCACTCCTGCTAAGGTGGCCCCGGATTTTATAAGAAAGTTGCCTGAAGGAGCTAGAGAGAGACGTGTCAGTGGTTAAGGGCACTTCTTGTTCTTGCAGAGGTCTTGGGTTTGATCCTGTCATCCACATGGCAGCTCACAACTGTCCATAAGTCCTGTTCCAGGGAATCCAATGCCCTCTTCTGATCTCTAGGGGCACCAGGCATGTACCTGCTGCACAGACATACATTCGAATAGCATGCCTACACACTTGCATACTTACACATAGAATTTAAAAGGAGAGGAAGGAGGAGAAAGTTGAGTGAGTGAGCCAGGAACAGCAAGCCAGTACACAGCATTTCTTTATGGTGTCTGATGAGCTCCCACCCAGACTTACCTCTGTGATGAAGTGCTGGATGGTGACGTAGATGTATAAGATAAAATCATCCTGATCTCCGCCATGTTGCTTTTGGCCCTGGTGTTTACTCATAGCAACAAATATGCAAACCAGTCCAGGGCTTCTGCCTCCATTTTGGATGAAGCAGTCAAAGTCTGGAAGGGAAAGAGAAGGGGCAGAAAAAGAGACATCAAAATAGAAATTTACTATAACAAATATTAGGAGAGAATTAAGAACCAGGGCTACAATTGGGTGTGGCTTCACATTCCTATGATCCTAGCTCTCAGGAGGGGGAGGCAGGAGGATCAGAAGTTCAAGGTCACTCTCAGCTACAAATAGAGTTCAAGGGCTAAATTTGGTTACTTGAGACCTTGGCTCAAAGAAAAAAGGAAAGAAACAAAACAAACCGGTGCTCCCTAAAATAGTCAAAATAACAAGAGAAGAGGGATCCACTCCAAGTTAGGAAATGGAATAAATCTCTCAAAATAACAGAGATCTCTATGATGGAAAGCCATAGAATTTAGAACCTGTCAGCTATAATAACTAAAATTGATATAAAATTTTTGTTGTTGTTGTTCTTGGAAAACTAGAAAATAGAGAAATTGATCAAGGTGTTTCTCTCAACACCAAGTTATTAAAAAAAAGTAACTCCTTAAGTGCAGAAGGTTTTGTTCTGGTCATGGAACGAGGCATCTAGATGACACCCCACTTCCTTTATTCTCACAGTCTGTAAACTTTTAGTTTAGCGGCAGTCTCAAGGGCCAGCCATCAAAACAACTGGCCTATAAAGGCTTTACCTAAACTATACTGGGAAGAAACCTGAAAAAAAATCATTTTAAAAATAACTTGCCAGGCTGAGAGATGGCTCAGACTGTAAAACAACTGCCACAAAATCTTAAGGGCCTTAGGTCATATCTCCAGCCACCATATAAATAGCCACATGTGGTTGGTGCAAGCCTGTAAACCCAGTCACTGGAAGGTAGAGACAGGAGAATTCCTGGGACTTGCCAGCTAGTCTAGTCAGTCTGTAAGCTACAGATTCAGTCAGGGAGAGATATTGTCTCAAATAAATAAATAAATAAATAAATAGGGTGAAGAATGTTTGAGGAAGACACAGGACATAAACCTCTGGCCTTTACATGCACACACACACATGCACACATGCCTAAATACATACACACAAACACACACACACACACACACACACACACACACACGTACAAGTAATTTCCTGTACTGGGTACCTGTAAGAGTTCAGTTTTGGCTTCCCAGTTGAACTTCTGCAAGCACCTTTTCAAAAAGCCAAATTCAAAAAGCCAAATTAAAATGAAAGTCACCCTAACAGCAGTATTAAAATCAGAAAAGAAGAAGCAGATTCTCAGAGACACTTATCAGGGATCTCCCCCTAGTCACCAGGGAAAACTGCTACCATGTGTGTGAAATGCAGATTAATATATTTTAAGACTCTTTATTATAAGAGAACACGGCTTACAATGCTCAACAACACTTCTCTTTTAAATGAATGGCAAAGACAAATAAGCAAACAAACAAACAAAAAAAAAAACCCAAAACCAAAAACAAAAACAAAAGAAATTTAAAGGAAAAAAAATCACATTTTTGAATCTGCATAGATTAATGAAACAGCATGAGAAGACCGCACCAATCAATCCTGATGGATCGATCACATCCTTGGTTCCTACTTCTCGCTCTAGTATGTGAACTCCAAGCTTCAGAAGGTTGTCTCTAGGGCTGGAAAGACGGCTGAGCAGCTAAAGGTTCTTGCCACCAAGTGTGACAACAGATTTGAGTTTCATCTCCAGAATCCATTCATCCAGGGAACCAACTCCACAGCATTTTCCTTTAATTTCTAAATCTCTCTCTCTCTCTCTCTCTCTCTCTCTCTCTCTCTCTCTCTCTCTCTCTCACACACACACACACACACACACACACACACACTTGAATTAAAAAAAAAGTGCCCCCCATGGGCACATAGATTGAATGCTTGGTCACCGGGGAAGGGTGCTGTTAGCAGGTGTGGGCTTGCTGGAGGAACTGTGGCCTTCAAGCCAGGCCCAGCGGCTTGCTCTACCTGCTGCCTCCTGACTCTCAGTCACTCTTCAGCAGTGTGTCTGCCTGTATGCTGCCATGATGTTACTGGACGAAACCTCTGAAACTTTAAGCCAGCCTCAACTAAATGTTTTTCCTTTGTCAGAGTTGCCATGGTCATGGTGTCTCTTCATAGCAATAGAACATTGACTAAGGGAATGTGTGTGTGTGTGTGTGTGTGTGTGTGTGTGCATATATATCTTAATGAGTAGTGTATATTCATGCCACGCCTTCTGGTTAATGTGGTCTGGTTAAAGTCATATGAGAAAGATTATGCGAGACCCAAAGATTTTAGACAGGTGACTACACAGGTGACTTACACCCCTTCTATTACGGATCTATAGTACCTCTCAGACATCTGTCCCTGTAGGCTTCACAAACATTGCACTCTCAACATCTCAGTATTGAAGCCAGTATCATTCCTAATTATGCATCTTTTCAGGTGATAGCCCTTCTCAAGTATTGCCTGCATGTAGTAGCTACCAAGTTGTCCAGGCCCAAGACACCCCCCCCACACACACCCAGTTCCCATGTTTCCTTTTTCTTCCTCATTCTGCATCTAAATTTTCAGGAAACAAATATATTTTCAATGCTGCCTTCTAAATGTCTTTCAAACCCATTTCCTTCCAGAGGCTCTGCTCAGACTCCTGCCACCTTTGATTTCTTTCTACCCTGTCGACGGCCCTTCTGAGGCTCCTCTCCAGGGTTACCAGCAGCAGTCTCTCTGAGATGCACACTAGATCCTCACTTGATGTACAGGACTAACCCAGACTTACTGAAGACTTACTCTTTCACGAGGAGTTAATTGCTCTCTTGGGGTTTTTGAAGTATCACATGCATACATCTTTCTGGCATGAATTAGCTCAAGTCCAGGCAGATTTGCTTTCTCTACCTTTCTAAACTTTGCATGACCAAGGATGAATAGCACGTCTTTACATGGCTTTTAAAATCTCCCATCCTCAGCTCAGGTCCTGGCACAGAGTAATCGATCAAGAAATCCTAACTGCAAAGGCAATGTCCCTGTCAGCTCCTAGCACGGCACAACCCAAAATAATTCCCAATTAAATGAAATAAATGGATATGTTATTCATGGGAGCTTGAGATGAACTACAAGCAAGAGACTCCTTTCATGAGGAAAAGGATTCTAATAGTGTGAGGAGAGATGGCTGTCTCTACCAGGGCCGTGTTCCAGGAAAGCCAAGAGCTTTCAGAGCTCGTCAGAGCTCGTCCTGCCTAGCATGCCTGAGACCCCAAGTTCTGTCCCAGCACTGCAAATGAAGGCAGGAAGGGAGGCGAGGGGACCAAAGAAGCAAGTTCAGCATCCTGATGATGTGAAGGTTTGGGTTGGGTGGTGGGGTGGGAGGGTCATGTTCAAAAACAAACTCCAAATCACATGATGTAAGTTCCAGCTGGAAGGATGAATGAAATAAAAGGGGAAATATCCCAAAGCCTTGGGGCACAGACAACAGGACTGTTGGTTACCAAGGAAAATGTGGTAAGTATAACGAAGGAGCTCCCTGGTCTACAGATACCCAACAGCACTCTGGGAGTTATTGTGGGGACAGGGACATAGAGATGCTGTCGATTCCTATTTTGATATTTAACAAACCAAAGATTCCTGATGCTGTGTGTAGGGGCACATGGACTAATGCCTTCCTATTACACATCCCTCATTAGACTTCTACTCTGATCACTTCCTGTTCTCTTGGGGGGGGGGAGCTTCTCAGCCATGAGGTAGGAGAGAAGGTATGAGTAAAGGACAGTATGTCAGTTACTTGCCCCAGCAGAACAGTTGCTGAAGAACTATGTTATTAGTTTAAATTGGCTATTACTTTCTCCAAGTCATTGTCCATGCTTGTGAATGTCAATCAAGGTGAGAGCTGTAGGTCATAATGCGAAAATTCCTCTTCCTCCTCCTCCTCCTCCTCCTCCTCCTCCTCCTCTGCTTCCTCCTCTTCCTCCTCCTCCTTCCTCTTTCTCTTCCTCCTCCTCTTCTTCCTCCTTCCTCCTTCTCTTCCTCTTCCTCTTCTTCCTCCTCCTCCTTCTATTGATCTGTTGAGTCCCTGTACTTGGGACCCATGGCTCTACATTCTATTCATGAGTCTGATTGACCACAGCCAGACATAGCTGCACGCTGATTACAACCGTGCTTGTCAGTGTCCCGCTTCCAGGGCACACCTATAACCCCCAGCACTGGGAGGCAGAGGCAAGAAGGTTGTGAATTAAATACAACCTCATTTAGATAAAGAGTTCAAGCCCTGCCTGGGCTGCATGGTAAGAGCCTACCAGGACCAAACAAACCACAACAAAACCCAGAGTCAGAGCCAGGCACCATGACACAATCCTATAGAGCCAGAACTTGTGGCATGGGAAGGTGCAACAGAGAAAGTTGCAGGCCAGCTTTGACTACATAGCAAGTTCAAGGTCAGCTTCGATTCTTCGTGAAACGCTGTCTCAAAACCCCAAACAATAACAGTAGAGACAATTACTACTGGGGTGGGAGGGGGAAGAAAGCAAAGACCAAAACAGAACGATGTCTATCTTTTATCCTCTTTTCCGATTTTATGGTGGCAAGTGTTTCTCTACAAGGTGGGTGAGTTCCTATTGAGATGGGAACTTCTTTATGTATTTGTGGTGGTTTGAATGGATATGGCCCCAGAGACTCACAAGGACTGGCATCATGAGAGGTGTTGCCTTGTTGGACAAAGTGTGCCCCTGGGAGTAGGCTTTGGAGTTTCAGAAGCCCAAGCTAGGCCGTGTTAGTCTATCTTCCCATTGCCTGCCAATCCACATAGCTCCCTCTCCATGTCTGCTGCATGCCACCCTGCCGCCCACCATGATGACAGTGGACTCAACCTCTGTACTGTAAGCGAGTCCCAATGAAATGCCTTCCTTTATAAGAGTTGCTGTGGTTATGGTGACTCTTCACAGCAATGAAACCCTAACTAGGGCAGTATTCAGATGAAAATTACTCACAGATGGCATCAGCCCTTTCCTGGTTTGTTTTTTTTTTTAAGGAAACTAGTAGAGTTCAGCATTCTTGGTCGTTTTGTCCACAGGTTGATACACAGTATGGTGATGCCCAGAGGAGAGCAACCGTGGTATCTCTTTGCAGCAATAGAAAAGTAAGTAAGACACCAGGTTAGCTCTTCCTGCTGCTGATTCTTCAGCCTCCACCACCCAAAGCCTGGAATTGAAGGTATGTGCCACGGCTCCCAGACTAAGTTAACTCTCCTCTTGTGTTTGGATTTGTTTTTTTTTCTCTCTCTCTCTCTCTCTCTCTCAAAAGTTGTTCCTCTCTATTCCAGATTGAAGGTCATTTTTCTCTAAATAAGAACAGAAACAAAAATAATACTTGATTAATTTTTACTTCTCTCTCATATATATTAATGTTTTCACAGATTTTTTTAAGCAGTGTCTGTCCTTGGCTGTGTGTGCAGGAGGAATATAATGTTATTGTCAAGCCCCTTTGGCTTCTTCTACTTGGCTTTGGTATTAGAATCCTGGCCACACAGCTCCTGTGTTCTCTTCTGTCTTTTGTAGTGTGTCCTTTAGAACACAAATAAACTCCACTTGCCTTCTAGTTGTCAATGAATGCTCGAGTATCACCTTTTTCTTCTTTGAATTACAGGATATTTCTCTGTGCATGTGTGTCTGTCCATCTGTCTGCATGTCTGTCTGTCTCTTTCTTTCTGTATGTGTGTATATGTGTATGTATGTGTGTGTGTTTGTGAGTGTGTGTGTGTGTGTATGTCTTCACTTAGAAATCTTGCCAACATGCTGATATTTTGTTATGCCTTCCTAAAACATAAGCTTATACTATTTCGATCTCTAGGCCAGCCTTAGCCTAGTAGTAGCCACATACACAATGGTAATTTTGTAGAAGTAGCAGTTTTGTTAGGGAAAAAAATTAGTAAAGCTCATTTCCGTAATATGTTTCTTCTTATCTAACCCAATAAGTAAATACTAACATTTAAACATATAGTCAATACAAATCATTGATGAATTTTGCATTCTATTTCTGTTTTGGTCCTAAGTCCTCAGTAGCAGGCCTATATTTCTGCACTTACAAAGCATCCCAGTTTCTGCCAGCTTCATTTCTAAGGCGCACACCCCTACTGCGCCCAGACTGACAAGCTTATCTTAAGACCCAACGAGTAGCATGCAGATGGCCTCCATGCTGTCTGCTATCTCCGTTTCGTATGAAGTTGGCGATCTCTCATCCAAGTATTTGGCTTATAAAATTTATGACAGCAGACAGAAGTTTGGAGGCTCTGCAAGTGAGCCAGTTTTAAGCAGGGTTTACCAGGGTGTACGTTTATGCTTCAAGCCTTTTGCTTCTTCATTCTCGTAAGTTGCTAACCAAGGTGCCCAGCAACACCACGGAGATGCTCAAAACCTCAGCAGGGACGACCAGACACCTACACTCTCAACGGCTTTTCATTTTTAGTGTCTGAGCTGGTCATTAAAACTCGCAGCAGATTAATCTAGCCTTAAAAGATATCCAGCAAACACATAGCAAGATTGCTTGATCTCATTAGTAAGCAAATAAATGCAAAAATGAAAGAACAATGGGGCTATTTCAGACTGTTAGACTTCAAGCTTCCTGTAAATGACAAAACTCAAAACAAATCAAGTCCCCAGGGCTGTTTTTCACACTCTGTTGGTGATAGCAGTACCATTTGATAGCATTTGAGAAAGATGCTTTGATGATAGGAATCAATGACATCAGTGGTATTTAGTCCCATAGATCTTACAATCACACTGCAGAGAATCCATCCCTCAGAGAGAACAGGAGATTGACCATGACAGCCTTGTGGAATGCTTACTTCAGAACTATGAATAAAGGCGAAAAGTGAAAATTTCCTCCATGTTCAAAACGGGAAATAGGGTAGACAAATTACCCAGCACCATTAGACAACATTTAAAAGATGTTGTTTCTACTGTGATTATGAGAAAATTTAGCAATAAGATTACAGGAATGATGTGCTAGTGTTTAAAACCACAGATAAGTTGAATGTTCAGTGGCCCCCAAAAGTTCCATGTGTTAACACGCTTAGTTTTCAACTTGGACCTATTGGGACCCGGCAGGAATTTAGCTGAATGGGGGGCATCTACACTCTCAGAAAACAGTGAGAGCAGACACTACAACAGCAAGTAGATAAAGCCATAAAATAAGCCATAATGAATAAATGTGATGAATAAGAATAGAGGAGATTAAATATCACTGGTAGGCAAAGCCACTTAGTTTGTGAGTAGACGGCTAAGAAAGGTCTCTGACTAGGGTGCAGCAAGAGGGTAGGACAGAAAGAGTCACAGGAGGGAGAGGGGGCCTGCAATCAGAGAAAAATTGAAGACACTTTGAAGGGGCTGGCTCCGGTTTACTGCGTCTCCCAGAATTCGCATACTAGATAATCGATTTCCAGTACAGTCTTCTGTCTCTAGCTTTTTTTCATTTACCCTTCTGGTCTTCAACCATGGGCCGATACAGCTGGAAGGTTCTCACCAGATATCAACCCCTGCATTGTAGATTCAGGCACCAGAACCATGAGGAATAGATTTCTGTGGTTGATCTGTAGCCAAGTTCGTGGTGGTCTGTAATAGCAGCAGCACACACACTGTGACAAAGCTGACTTCGTCTCAGGAGACCTGGAGCAGCTCGTGAGAGCTGGAAACTGGTAATGTGCAGACACCAATGGGACAGATGTGATGGGAGAAATTGGAAAGAGTCAGTGCAGGGAGGTCGTCTACCTCTGAAAATGGTCACTTTTATTTTGGATGCAGTGGAAAGTTACTAAGATAGTCACTGCCTGGCTCCTGCGTTCATCCTTGAAAGGGTTTGCACCTTTAAAATGATTAATATACATAAACTGTAAATAATTCAGTAAGAACAAAAGGTTAAAGAGTGAAGAGTCAGTCTCTCTCTTTGCTTCTTGGTTTTTTGTTTTTGTTTTTATCACAAATCCTTTCCTCACCAGGTTAAAAATGCATAGGATAGAGAAATAGACACATCCATATTTTTTTTTCTAATGCTAACATGACATGAATAATGCCTTGTCCTATATTTTGTTTTCTTTTTAGTTTCTTATTTTGAGACAGGGTCTCATACAGTTCAGGCTGGCCCTAACTGTATGCAGCTGAGGTTGGCCTTGAATTCCTGATCTTCTTGTTTCTACCTCCCAATGACAGACATGTAGCACCACAAAGCTCAACTCTCCTTATCTTCTGATTCAATAGGCTTTTGCAATTTCCCCACACCAATGCAGATAGCTACCTTATCTTTTTTCTTCAGTGGCCGCCCTGTTTTCAATTGAAGGGACAGCTCACAGTTTGTTATTCCAATTAATTATATTTACATACCTGAAAATTTGATAGAAAAAATTAAGTTACAAGTAAAATTATTTACTTTTAAAAATTTTACAAGTTATCTCTATAAAATAAAAGGAAGCTATCTCCATAATTGTAATTATGTGATGGAGATTGTGTTCAATTATCAGCACAAATGTGATATTTTTTGTGAATTAGGTTTATTCTTTAATAATGTCATGCATGTATGTATGTATATAATGTATTCTGATTCTCTCTCTCTCTCTCTCTCTCTCACACACACACACACACACACACACACACACACACACACACACTGTCTGTCTCTGTCTGTCTCTGTCTCTCTCTCTCTCTGACCAGTGGCCATAGAGAACTAAGTATACTTGGAAGGAGAGCTGGGGATGGGATAGGATGGATGGGCGAAAGAAATAATGAGCCAAGACAAAATTCTCTGATCAGGGCTCAATATTTAATGTTCTGCTCTGAATATATAGGGGGAAAACCAAGGAACCATCCCCCCCCCCCCCCCGTTTCAGCTGGATTCTATTGCAAAACAAGCTCAGCAGGTAGTCTGCTTCTTCCTAGAAGCTGCAGGTGGGCAAGGCAGGAGACTTCCATCTAGGTCAGAAGACTGACTGTGGCAAACAATTAAGGCTGGGGGAAGGCTGGCGCTCTCTCTCTCTCTCTCTCTCTCTCCTCCCTTCTATCCCGCAAGACTCTATTCCTTCAGTCCCTTTTCTAGATCCATGTCTTCTTTTTATTTAAAAACCCAGGACCAGGTAGGTGTTCTTAGCTAGAGATGTTCCAGAGACACCCCCCAACCCCCCAAATAACACAGCCTGCTGTCAGCCATCTTGGCTACCTACCAAGAACTAAACAAATATGCTATTGCTGAAGTCATTATACACTTTGATTGCAAGATATAAAGAAGTCAAGTCATAACTTAGCTTAATACCTGGTTTTTATAGTGCTGGAAGGTACTGTGAAGGGGAAAGGTAGCATTACTGGCATTACCAAGATTTGAACCCTTTGAACTATATTACTAACCTGGTTTTGAAACATGCTTCCCAGGGTGGAATGGTATGATGGTATGGTAAATATGGTCAAACACCCACGGATAGAGTTCACAGAACTTAATAGAATAAAGCAAGCTAAATTAATATAGAATACAACTATCTACTAATGAATATTTATTCATTTATATGCTCACAGGCAAATGCTCCAACCAGCCTGAATCGAAGAAGCCTTTTTTTTTTTCCTCGTAGTTAATGCCAGTATGTATATAGAACCATCCATGCTGTTCAAAGTGCTAATAGTGTGCTGGTTAGTGTTTTATCAAAGTGACACAAGTGAAGTCATTTGAGAAGAGGGAACCTCAATTAAGAATGTGTCCTCATCAGACTGACCATAGGCAAGCCTGTGAGGCATTTCATTGATGACTGATAGAAAAGGAGCCAGCCCACTGTGGCTCTGGCATCCCCAGGCAGGTGTTCCCAGGGTGTTTAAGAAAGCAAAGGGAGCAAGCCAGGAAGAGAAAACTAGTAAGCAGCATTCTTCTATGGCTTCTGCTTTAGTTCCTGTCTCTAAGTTCCTGCCATAACATTCTTCAGTGCTGGACTGTGATGTAAAAGAATAACCCAAATAAACCAAATAAATCCGTTCTCCCCTCTGTCGGTGTTAGGTAGTGTTTTACTATAACAATACAAGGCAAACAAGGACAGGAAGTAATAGTTGACTGCCCAGCACTAAAGGAGACATTTATACGACTCCCTTTAAGGTTCAGGGAACAATGGAGAAAGGAAATGGGTATGTAGGAGCTGGAAAATAGGGGGAAAAGCTGGGGAAAGCCATTAATGGGCGACATACAACAATTGTAATTGTGGTCAGGTAATAGCCACGGTTGCTTACAATGGGTCTGCCCACGAATCGGCCACTCCTCCTGGATGAACTATTGCCTGGGGATCCATTCTACAGCTCAGGGAGTTACTGCCTTCAGGTGTGTACCCACCTGCAAGGCTGCCAAGCTTCAGAGAACTGTCTCAGAGACTGGTCACACAGATGGCTCTTGACGGACTCAACGGGGAAGAGAAATGCAGTTTTAAAGCCACACTCTGCAAACCTGCTCTGTCGTTGGACACTCAGCATGCTTCCTGAGTGGCATGCCAAATGTAATTGTTCATTTTTTGTTGTTGTTGTTTATGAGACCTTAATAAAAATAAATTCCCACAAATAGAGTAATTTGCTAGAAATTCTTGTTTTAAAGTTGGTATTTGATGCCAAATAGCCTGCCAGGTTGGAATGATTATTTTTCTGCAAATAATAGCAATGTGCAGTAAGAGAATCCTGCATCTGTCCCCCCTGAATAAATTGTCAGTGTTTGGACTGTTGTTCTTTTGTGAGGTGGACAGTATACAGTACTCTTAATTTATATTTTACTCATAAATAAAGTCTTTTTTTTCCTTGCTTTTTTTTTCCCATCTTTATTTTTTTTTATTGAATATATTCTTTTTTTAGATTTCAAATGTTATTCCCTTTCCCGGTTTCTCCCCCTTCCAGAAAACCCCTAACCCATTCTCCTTCCCCCTGCTTCTATGAGGATGTTCCTCCACCTCCACCCAACCCACTCCCGCCTACCTTACCCTCGATTTCCTTACTTGGGGGGGGCATCTATTGAGCCTTCATAAGACCTAGGACCTCTCCTCCCACTGATGCCTGACAAGGCATTCCTCTGCTACAAATACAGCTGGAGGCATGTGTACCCCCCTTGGTTGATAGCTTAGTCCCTGAAGTCTTTTCATATACTACAGTTCATCTGAGAGTCTCTTCTCTTTCCAGGAACTATCTGCTCGTAGTTGGTTTGGTTTGGTTTGGTCTATTTTTCCTTTGAGTGACTTGCTTTTCTAGCCTACAGACAAGTATTTTATCTGTTAACTATAACACATTTGCACACTGTATCTTGTACGAACATGAAACCCTTTCTAAACAGTATTCAAAACTCAACGGCAATGGAAGGTAGGTTTTTTTTTTAATTCCCATGTTATTAAAATATGATTATTTTAGCCAGGCATGGGGCTCACTCCTTTAATCCTAGCACTTGGGAAGGCAAGGCAGGGGGAAAGTCACAAGGCTGAGGCCAGCCTGGGCTATATAAGTCCTACACCAGTTTAGACTACAGTGTGAGAACTTCCCTAAAAAAGCATGTGTGTGTGTGTGTGTGTGTGTGTGTGTGTGTGTATACATTTATATATGTATATATATTCAATATTTTTATGGTTGTAAATACTTCAGTCTAATCAATCTGGAATTTATTTTGGTGAAAGAACTAAGGGAAGATTTCAAATTAATTTATTTCAGATGAACCAAAAAATTACCTCATGATTATTTGCTCTGTAAAGCCACAATTTTTCTAGTTATGTGTAATTCAGATATTATATACAAAATACACGCCCTACATGTATCGATTTTATACTTACAGTCATGTCATTTATAGAAGTATCCTTCCAATAATAGACTTTTTATGATAACACACTGGTCCTCGCCTGTGTAAGAAGGGGCTAAGCATGAACCAGTGAGAGTGAGCAAGCTAGTCTATCTTCATAACAGCCTCAGTTACTCCTTATTTTTCTATTCAACTCTAGATTGATGAACATAGTCCTATGAAAAAATTTCTCTAACATACTTATTTGGAATCATATACATGTTTTACATGAACAATTACATTTGGCAATCACATCATTTAATTCTGAAAAATTGTGATTTAATGACTATTTAAGATAAGGGCATACTTTTCTATTTAGATGACTATTATTTTTATATTAATGATCTTTACACAATGTCTTCATGTAGATCTTCGTTCTAGTATCCTAGTTAGCTTTGCCATCTACTTGACACAGTCTAGAGGCACCTGAGAAGGGAGTCCCAGTGAGGAATCTCACAGATCAGGCTGGCCTAGAGGCATAGCTCTGGAGTTTTTGTTCTGTTTTGTCAACTTGACAGAAGCTAGAGTTATCTGAGAAGAAAAACTTCAACTGAGAGAATACCTCCATTAGAATGCTTGTAGGACATTTTCTTGCTTGTGATTAATATGGGAGGACCAGCCCTCTGGGGATGGTGCCATTGCTGGGCAGGTGTTCCTGGGTGGTATAAGGAAGCAGGCAGAGCAAGCCAGCAGATATGCCAGCCTTTCTCTGTAGCCTGTGCTTCAGTTCCTGCCTCCAGGTTCCTGCACTAAGTTCCTTCCGTGATGGAATATGATGTGGAAACAAGTGCCAGATAAAACCTTTCACCTTCAGGTTGCTTTTCTTTACTGTGTTTTATCACCACAGAAACCTGAAATAAGATCATTTTGATTGTTAATTGTTGTAGGAAGGCCCAGCCCCACTGTGAGTGGCATTGGTTCTAAAGCTATTAAGAAAGCTAGGTAAGCATGAGCTAGTAAAGTCCATAAACAACATTCCTCTATGGTTTCTGCTTTAAGTTCCTGCCTTAAATTTCTCACTTGAAGCCAGGTGCAACATAGTGGCACACACCTTTAATCCCAACACTGAGGAGGCAGAGGCAGGTGGATCTCTGTGAATTCAAGGCCAGCCTGGTCTACAATGCCAGTCCAGGACAGCCAAGGCTGGTTAAACTGAGAAACCCTGTCTCAAAAAATAAAAACAAACAAACAAAATCTCTCCTGACTTCTCTCAATGAAGGACTGTGATGTGGAAGTGAATGTATTTGTTCCTTCCCTAAATTGATTTTGTTCAGAATGTTTTATCACAGAAACTGAAAGCAAACTAGAACATTTCTTACATTAGTTTTTTGTCATGACATTACTATTATCAATGGAATAATTTCCTTCACGTTTCCTATTGTTACAGAAACAAATAATTGATTGTTAATATTATGTTTTGAATTTATTATTTTTTCCATTTTTAGAAATACAAAAGTAGAATTTAAAACATCAACATAGTCACTTCTTCCTTTCTAGGTTTTTAATTATCATTTCTTTTTCCTGATGATTCTCTAGAGTAACAGAACTGATATTGGATTTATTATATCAGCTCATAGGCTGTGGTCCAGCTAGGCTAATGGCTTTTTACTATCAACGGGACTCCAGGAATCCAGTAGTTGTTCAGTCCACATGCCTTGATATCTCAGTTGGTCTTCACTATTCACTGGCATCCTGAAGAAGTCAGATCGAATGCCAGTGAAGGAATGGACTTGCCAAGCCAGGGCAAGCAGGCACAGCAAGTACTTTCTTCTTCCATGTCCTTTCTATGGTTGCCGCCAGAAGGTTCCTCAGATTATAGGCAGATCTTCCCATGTCAAATGATTTAAGGGGAAAAAAATCCCTCACAGGTGTGGTGTATGCAGCTGCATTGATCTTAGTTAATTCCAGATATAGTCAAACTGACAACCAGGCTAACCATCACACTGCAGATAGAGTCAAACTGACAACCAGGCTAACCATCACACTGCAGATAGAGTCAAACTGACAACCAGGCTAACCATCACACTGCAGATAGAGTCAAACTGACAACCAGGCTAACCATCACACTGCTTAAACACGCACACCCTTCAGAATTGTGCTCAAAGTGGTGATATGCCTGGATCTGGATACCTTCTGCACACATGGTGACCTCAGCAGCCCCTAGCTGTATCTGTTTCCTCTATCCATCCTGACCATCGCTCTCGAACTGGGCTAACTAGCTCCTAATACAGTGGGAACGTGCCCTAGGCAGGGAACTGACCTGAAGGTAAAATGGTCTCCATGCCTACTATGAGCATGGCATACTGAAGAGTACACAGTCAGATGCCAAAAACTTCTACCTGTAAATATTTTGTCCTGTGTGGTACTGGATCACCTTGAGTAGCTAGATCTAATAACTGTTACCTGGCAATAACTATAGCTAGACATCTCTTATATTTTAAGAATAAAATGTTTATCTCACAAATATTACTTCTAAATATAAATATCTAGGCCAAATGAATATGTGTATGACTAAGTTTTAGCTTGAAACTTTGAAGAATATTTCAAGGTTCTCTTATTGATTTTCATTGTTAAATAGATAATGACTCCCAGGAAGATTTCTGGTGATGGCAATGAAATGCTAATACATATTATTTTCCATTCGAACCAATTGCTTTGTGGGACAATTAAATAATACTATATAAAACTTTTTTATTTTATGGCTGGAATTTTAAGTTTATGGATACAAAGTGATTTTTTTTTCTGTTCTAACTGCTTCATAGAATAGATAGTGAATTCTAAAAACTCCCATCTGTGACAACAGATTGATTCACAAAAGAGCTGCAGTTCGAATTTAAGAGGCTAATAAAAGGGGAAATGGAAGAAGCCATCAACAGCCTCATTATCCTGATCATAATGACATTAAAATGCAAATATCATCTGCCAAAATGCAATTGTTTGTGAATGCTACATTAATAGATGACAATGAATACAGATCAAAATATACTGTTTTTTGCATGCAGTTCTGGAAGAGCAAGAAGTTTACTTGAATCTGTGTTTACTACAATGATTGTATAATTGAAGTAGGTGACAAAGAAAATATTGACATTTGTGTTGAGTGTTCTTAAAGACATTATATGTAAACTTTTAGAAGGTAGCATTCTAGAAAATTCTAGACCAGTCTACAAGGTGAAGACTAGTATATTAGATTCGTTCTTTGTTTCTGTGTCTAGGGTGTGGTGCATGGGTTTGTGTGTGTGTAGAAGCCAAAGGTCAATCCTAGCCATTTGCTTCTATTGCTACGCATGCAACTGTTTGTGATAGGCTGGCCACTGCAGCTGGAGCTCACTGATTGGCTACAATTGCTAGACAAGGGCTCTTCCTGTCTCTGCTTCTCAGTGTTGGGATGACAGGCATATGCTCTCATGCCTGGTTTTCACTTGGATGTTAAAGATCCAAAGTCAGATCTCCATGTGTGCAGAGCACACATTTTACCCAGTGATCACCTCCCCAGGCCTCAACAACATTCTTAATGTGAAGACTCTGAGAGATTCAGAATGATAGTCTTGGCCTAAAACGCTCTTCCTGTGGTTCCCTGAAGCCATATATAAAAAAGGCAACCTTTCACCATGTTTCCAGATAGCCTGACTTGACAGAAGATTGTAATCAGCTTCTTTTTAAATTCTGACAAATAGTTCCCACTTCCTTGTCTGTCTGTCTGTCTGTTGCCTGTTTATCTATCTATGACTGCATTTGCATTTTCTCTGTGATTTTTGTCAGCCAGAAGCAGAACAGGATTAAATTCAGTGATAAAAGCTTAGCTCTTAGTTCACTTTCTCATCTATAAAATATGGGCTTTCCCCTGATGTATCCCTGTAGAACATGCTTTTAAGAACTCCACATGTGGTACAGTAGTGCAGACATTTGTACAGAATATTTAACAAACACAAGGGGGTGCTGAAGGAGTGTGTTCCACGGAAAAGAAAAAAGTGTTGGATCCTTTAAGTTTTTCTACCCTGACACCGCTCCATACCCCTCTCATCTCCTTCCCCTCAGAGTGAGCGATGTCTCCACTTCTGTAAGAGATGTTATGATCAGTAAAAACAACAGCCTTGTTTGACTATATGGCTGTGTTCATTTGTTCTCAAGTTTTCCTGGCTTTCAAAAGCATGCAAATTAGCACTGATTTGCTTCTCTAGTTTCTCCTTTCATTTTGGATTACTTCTTTTCCTGGATTTTTTTTTTTTTTATGAAAATCACTCTTCTAGGCTATTCAAGCAGAGAGTACACTTAGTGGCGTAGGCATTATTCTTTCAAACACTCTGGGTCAGAGGGTCTCCAAGAAACTATGTTATGCTGCTGTTTGGTCTTTGACATTTTTTTTTTTCAGCTAGAAGAGAAAGGAGTATAGGCTTAGATTCTTCTTCTTTTGTACAGAATAGAGTTTATTTAGGGCATGGGGAGGGAGTTGAGGAGGTAGTAGAGACAGAAAGGCAGAGAGAGAGAGAGGGGGGAAGAGAAGAAGAGAGAGGGAGAGAGAGAAGGAGTAGAGGTCAGCCATGAGCATGTGGGGAGAGAGAGGGGAAGGGAATGGGAAGAGGGTAAGGGAGCAAGAGAAGAGGCAGATTTTTCAAAGCCTACTGTAATTATGGTTCTTAACACTTCTACCTCCCTTCAAGCCCATCACCTACCAGAGGTAGGGGAAAAGAAAGGTTAATAGAAAATAGGGGTTGTGGACATGTTTAGAAATTTTTCTTTGGGGTGATCCCAATCTTCATTGTCAGCAGTTCAGTTCATTAGTGAAACACAAAACATAAATCAGTAGCATTGGCTCCATCTAGAAGAAATAGCAAGGATTTGCTGATTGGCATGAGTCTGTGGAAGTGGCAAGAAGCAGTTAGAATACCACCAGAAGTTCTTTGGTGCATTTCTCTCTACAAAGTCATGACAAGTGAGGATCAGAAAACAAAACAGAACGAACCAATGCAAGAATGTCATCAGAGAAGACCAGCATCAGTGAAGACCAACAATGGCCTGCAAAGAGTTGCAAGGCAAACCAATGCCAGAGTGTTATCCACTGTCTGTTGGGTTATACTTAAAATCTTTACAAACATCACATGCCTCTCAAGCGGCCGCTCCAGCAAAACATCACATGGTCTTTCACTAGGCAACTTCCAGAAAAATACATGTTGGCTCTCACCAAAACATCCTTTCATGTGTCTGCTTCAGCAAAACATCTTCTCATAAGACAGTTTCCAGAAAAGCATCATATGACATAACTAAGTCTTCAACAAAACCAGAAACTCCCACTTTAGAGGAGAGGGGCAGGAAAAAGAGGAAGAAGAGGAAAAGGAGGAGGAGGAGGAAGAAGAGGAAGAGGAGGAGGAAATAGCATTTCTTTGGTGCTAAGATGTACATGCTTTCTGAGTCACTGGAGAGGACCACCTCTTCCAGCTGGCTGCACATCCCATAGCAGCACGCACACAGAGTTGCCACTATCAGGAATCACTAAGAAATACTGATTGGTATGCATAAAGGCATGTTCTGTGTTGCACAGTGGTGTTTACGTTACTTGATGAGCCTAATGTGTTTTTTCATTAGCTTTCCCCCACAAGACTCTTATGAGACAGTAAGGCAAATACTATTCTTTAAGAAGGAAGAGATGTAAGATGAGAGAAAGAAAGTCCCAAAGGGCCTCAGCAGTGAACACCTGCATGATCTGCCTTCCAGGCTAGGACTTGGTCACTACTATGTCATGCCATCTCTTTGAAGTCAGCTATTTTCTTTCTCCCTAAGCTAAAAAGAAGACTATTTGAAATCACTCTGGAATTCAATTTCTTGTCAATAGGTCACGTGATAAGAATTTTTTCTACTAGTTAGCAGAGGGTGATGTTCTTTAAAGCTGACAGTCACCCTGCTAGCTTTCTGATTTAGATACTGATGGACATTATCTTTTCATTTCCCATTCCTCCAGGACGGTGTGAAGAAACAATTTCAGAGCGAGGTTCTTCAGGTAATCTTTTAAGTTGCCTGTATGTTTTCTTTCCTTTTTCCACAAAGGAAAATGCCTTAGTACAACTGATAAGGTAATGATGTATAGAAGTTGTTCTTTTCTTTCTTTTTGTTATCATTCCATATGCTAAGTTCCCCAAGTTGACTTCTAGCTATCTCATTAACCAGCACTTTGGATTGTGTTTCTTCCCATCACCACACTGCCCTTTACCATCAACTGCAGGGCGTCCTTGCAATTTGGGTCCAAGGTATAGGCTGCCTAACTTCCTAATTTTAGGAGCTGAGAGCCGACTACAGAAGAATTGCCTCTGGGTATCCAGGGAATCTGGTCTGCAAAGACAAAATAGAAGGGCTTCCATTGTTTGACTTCCTCCGCTCTGGTAATAACCCCCAGTCTACTTCTGCAGGTTAAAACAAAGCTTCCGAGGTGCCTCACTATTGTCACTAACGAGAGAGCCAACATTGTTTATGGTGGCTCACCAGATAGCAACCTTGTGCTTTATAATGTGACAGTCAAGTCTTCATTGTGACAATATGAGCTCTCACCTCTCCTACTCACATTTAGTCTGTCAGCATCCAGTCTATGTAAGAATCACATTTTCATGAATCAAAGGGAAGGAGCCACCAGTTTGGCTTGTGAATGTATTTTTGCTGGCTTAAGAATCCATTGGAAGTCCCCAGGGGTTGGGCTTTTTGTATTGCCCTATCTCTTCTCTGCAGTATCAGATTGGATGAAGTTCCTGAGCCAAGCTAAGCATACTTATCATCAGAATGATAATGCTATCATATCATATCAGAATGATAATGCTATCTGCATATTCAAAGTAGCAGCTGCTGCCTTGGGTTACCTTTGTTGGCGCAGGGGCCTGATCAAGCTGCATCACTGGGCTAGTTCTGTCTGCCGCAATGAAAACACATAATGTTCACTCATCTGCAAATCACAAAAAACGGCTTGCCAGCCTACTCAGCAGGGATTGTTATGCACAGTTATAGACTCTGATACGTGTGGAAGTGAAGACCTAATCATGTATTTGAATGGTTATCTCTCATATGGATTTTTCTAATATTTTAGGTCAAGATCTGAGATAACATAGAAAAAAAAGAATATGGAATGATTTAAAATGATTTCAGTATTTTAGTAAAAAACGTTGACAAAAGGAAATTGTATGGTACTTAAGAAATACAGGAGAGGCTAGAGAGAGATGGCTCAGTGGTGAAGAGCCCTGTCTGCTCTTCCAAAAGAGGTCTTGAGTTCAATTCCCAACAACTACATGGTGGCTCACAACCATCTATCCTGGGATCTGATGCCCTCTTCTGGTATGCAGGTGCACATGGGGATAGAGCACTAATTTACATAAAATAAATAAGCACAGGAAACAAGGGATCCCATTCTCATTTTTCATACTAGCACATCTATTTATAATTGCTTGTTAAGAGTGTTAGAAACAATAGTAATCTTACAGAAGCTTACAATTAGAAGGAATGGGTAGGTGATTGCTAAATGCCTGGTATGAATGGACACATTTTCCCCTTTCAAAATATTGAATGTTTATAATTATAGTTTATAAAAATGAAGGACTCTTAATTTCCAGTAGATGCAGCTTAAAGTTTGTGAATCACTGCAAACATATAGTGCCAAGAAAAACAACTGAATTTCAGTTTCAATCCATACACTCACCTCATCCAGTGATGATCCTTGCAGCTAGGATTGAATGTGGATGAAAACAAATTATAGTATACAGAAACACACTAGAAGAGGGCTCACATTTTTCTAGGACTTTGGTCAAATGTTTATCCATTCTAAACTTCACTGCCACTAACAGAAAAATGTATGTAAGCTCTGTCCTAACACTGTGGCTTGAATAGATTCTTCCTCAAAGCAGGGATTGGGCACAAAAGCAAAAAGATTGGGGGTTCTTCGGTAACAAAGGCTCCACCCTCATAAATGTATTGCAACTGCTTATAAAGGTAGATGCAGTTTTGAATTTTCACTCTTTCTTCTACTCTCTTGACCACCCTGCTGCCTTTGTAAGGTGACACATGGGAGTTGTCCCTCACCAGGCGTGAACTGCTCGGCCATGGAATTTGCTCTCTCCAGAACCATGAAAAGTTACTTCCCTCTTTTCTATAAAAATTTCCAGCGTCATATATCCTGTTACTGTAGCACAAAATGTGCCAAGACCGTTAAGAAGAGGATTAAATGAAGAAACGCCACGGGCGAGAGAATGTTTGGCATACCTGAAGCAAGCGTACATATTTACTAATATACAGCTTCTCATTGTCTCACAAATGCTCTTTCACCTTTTGAGTGAGTACTGATAATGATAGGAAGATTCTTAAAGTCATTCGCATTACATTTTATAGATTTTCAAAGGAAAGTTTCTGTCATGACTATTATCCCGTGTTGTTTTCTCTACTACATTTTTATTATGCAGAGGTAACATGAAGATATAGTCCATTTTGGAAGCAATAATCTGTTACAAATATGAAACCCTAGTTAGGAATCAATGCCTAGCATCATTGTTGATTTACATTTAAATATTGGTCTGATTAAAATTCCTTAAGATAAATTGGTAGGTTTAAACATGACTTGTAAGTAAAACGGAGTAAAGACAGTTGTCATTTTCGTGGATTAATAGTAATATTAACAGCACATGCAGCAATAGCAAGAGCAAGTGTAGACTTGAGTTTGTGTGTTCCACATCATCCATTCTCCCTAGGATGAGAAGGACACATATGTTATTCATTGTCAGTAGAGACCACTGGACCATGATTCATAGTAAGGCAGAGCCAAGCCGTGAAAGAACTTAAGGAATCCGTCTCCTTATTTTGGGTTTTTAATCACTGTGCCTTTGTATGAAAACCAGACTCCTTTATTGCCTAATAGCAGTGGATGGCGCTTGCAAAGAAGGATACAGTGATGGCCAGTGTGGGAGGGAGACTATTGCGAGGACAGCTGAACATGAATGGAAGCGAGTTGCTCCGCGTTAGCCTGTACCGAAGCTGACACTTTCCATTCTGTGCATCGACGCGGTTTATTCTCGACTTGGATAGGAAACAAGCGTGATAGTCACAGGCTTCTTAAGACAACAGCTGGCTCAGTGTCATCCTGGGTGCCCCTTCTGGGCTTTTCAGTTTCTATGGCAAGTATTCCTCTAGGGTTAATATAGGGAAGCAGAGTTCCAGGAACAGTCACTTTGCCATCTTACTTTAATGCAAAATGATCTTTCCAAGTGATTTCATCATCATCTAAGACCTCCCTCTGTCCAGTGTACGCGAAGATGCTGCTCCCTCCACGCATCCCACAACAACGACACCAGATACGTAAAGCTTTGAAATCTCATTTCAATTTCCATTCTCCTCATTTGCATTAAAAACGCATGCTTTTTTCCCACCTATTTGACCATTTGTATTTTTTTCTGCTATGATTTGCATAGTCTCTCTTTTTAAATTTTTTTTTTCTATCGGAGCATTTGACATTTTACTGATATAAAATATGTTTAGGATAAGAATTCTGTCAGATACCTGAGATGCTATCTTTTCATAACCTAAATTATCTTCTAAATGGTATAGTCATTTTGTATAGTACCAAAGTTTTACATGTTGACCAACTCAAAGTCATGAGCCTTCATGATTTCTGTTTTTTTACCTGAAAGCCCTTGGGTTAACTCGGGGTCCTATGGTGTCAAGCTAATTAGCTTCCTATCGCCACGGCAAATACCAGAGATGAGAAACATGTGGGATAGTTTCTATATCACCTTGACACATGCTAGGGTCATGTGGGAAGAGGAAACTTTAACAGACAAATGCCTCCTTGGGACTGGCCATGGGGGCCCGTCTCTAGGGTATTTTTCTGATGGATGGTTGAGAGCCCAGCTTACTGCGCCTGGTGCCACCCGTGGCCAGATGGTCTTAGATGATGTAGGAGAGCCGGCTGGGCAAGCGTTAGGGAACAAGCAAGTCAAGCAGCACTCCTCTGTAGGTTCTGCACCCATCGGCTCCTGTTCCCAGGAAGCCTTGGGTTCTGTAAGGGCTCAGCTAGCTTCACTCAAAAACAAAGCCCACCAGAGAAAAGCACAGATCCTGCCTTCTGACATCACTGGCTGCGCAGGTCCTGCCCACTCTTCTGCCTGATGATGATGCCCTTCTCTCTGAGGATACATCACCACACTCCATTCTTTCAAACTCCTCTGGATGACTATCATATTTTATCATTGACTATCATCTCTGAGGTGGTTTCTTTGAGAAATGTCCACCATAGGCTCCCATACTGGAATACTTACCCCCCAGCCGGTGGCACTGTCATGGTGGGGGGTTGTGGAGCCTTGCTAGGAGAAGGACTTCACTGTCCCTTTCTGTGTCATACCTGCTGCCCCTTCCCCATGCATGTGATTGCTGTTGTGCCTCTGCCACAATGGGCTTTTATCCCTCTGGAATTGTAAGCCCCCACCCACCCTCAAAACTCGCTTCTTTCTGTAAGGCCTTCTGGTCATGATGTTTTATTACAGCAACAGAAAAGTCACTAGTGCTAGCTAATTGTCTGGGTTTTCTGTAAAACACTGAGGGGGCACATTTTGAGTAAGGCACAGCATCTTAAAGTGTGTGTGTGTGTGTGTGTGTGTGTGTGTGTGTGTGTGTAAATGAAGATATGGTTGCCTTTCACTGGTGATAAATTCTTCCTGAGTATTTCTTAGTATCTGTTCTATTGTAAAGCATTAACAGTGCTAACATTTATACGCACATTACTTATGTCCTAAGAATTGTTCAATATATAGTACTAATGCTTTAATTTCCCCCAAAAGCCCTCTCAAGTAAGGACTGTAAGGACTTATTTTTGCAGACCGATAAATGAGAAAACTGAGGCACAGAAACCATACATTTGGGCAATTGGCAGGGTGGAATTACCTGGTTGGCTAGCCACCGGGAGTCTGGATTTAGGCAGTCGGTTCTTCAATACTGGGTTTCTGTCATCCAATACTTAAGTAAATCAGAGCATATGCTTATTTTTGTCTGACGAACAGATAAACCACAGACTATCTATAACTAATTGCTGCAATGATTTTTTTTTTGTAAAAAAATTCACGTGTTCTCATAAAGCATGCATTCGTGAGATGGTGTATAACAAGAATATAGTCTATGGCCACCTAAGCCTTGAGCAGTGATTGAAGCTGATTAGATTCTATACTCTATCGGAATGGAGGAACTGTGCAGAAGTTGTAAGTTGTTTATTTGTGAACCACAAATACATGGGAAACCATTTATAAATGCATCCGGCATATAGCCCTCATGCTGAAGTGATCGCCATCTAAATGGCTGAGATGGCACAGTAGCGTCAGAAGCCTTCAGTGCCTCAGGAGACAATAGCGGGCGCCTGCCAGGGACAGATCAGCCTCAGCTGAGATCCTAAAGAACACACAACTGGACCCAGAGCACAAACTTTACATGTTTTGACGCCTGAATCTGTTGTGTCTTTCAACCCCCTCCCCCGCCCCCACATTTTTTCTTTTTTTGAAGGATTTAGAAAAAAATGAAAACAAAGGGTTCAAGGAATTTGTTTAGTTACAAAACAAAACAAACAGAACATTTTTTTTCTGGGATAGGTCTCTGGGGTCCCTGTGTCGGGTCTGATGGTTATCTCCATTTAAGGGACTTCAGAGCTCTGACCTGAGGCCTCAGGGTTTCTTAGGCATCAAAGGAGGCTGCTGCCCCCTACACTGAGTGTTTTACACTATTTCCTACTCAGGCTGAGGCCAAGAAAAGTATTGCATTAAACATTAAACTCTACAGCCTTTAATACACGGGATACACAGGTGTTTTTTAATGCTTTATGACTGGGCCTTTTTTTTGGTAATTTTTTTTTAAAAAAATGATTTTCTCCTCATACTACAGAATATTTTTGAGTTTTTCGTAATCATCAAAATGAATGGAAAAATGTCTGAGCCTTTGTAGAGTATGAAATGATGTGAGTTATATTAACTATTCATCAAGATAGCTAATATGGTTTTAATGAAGATTGCTTTTTTTTTGAATCAATAATTACAATTGCCTGAGTGGCTATTAATAACTAGATTCTTTGCATGAAATTGTAAAATTCTTCCAGTGAATATGAATGCCAAAGCAACTGAGCATACTTTTTTGTCTAATGGATGGAGATGCTCCAAATAACTAAATCCAAATATGTCAAAGAATACAAATGGCGAATCAAAACCAGTCTTAACATTTGACCCTACTGGGCAAAAATAAGCCTTGCTATTAGCAAAGAAAACGAAGCAAGCTGGGCTAATTGGGTGATCTCAAAGCTGGCTTTTCCTTCCATGACTGACCTCTAGGAATGTAAAACCTCATGTCTTCCTTAGATCTCATTTGGCAACATTCATGGGTAAATAACTAAGCATACTACCTTTCAAGTCACTAAAACAAATGAATAAAAGATGGTTTGTCTCCAGCAAGAATAAAGAGGAGCTAATGTCTATTGGCTTTCATGAAAGATGTATTTGTTTTTAGCCCACAAATACATGGACAACTAAAACAGGGTAATTTATTCACTTCTACATTTAAAAAACCCAAAATAAAAGGGGGAAAAAACAGATTAAATGTTGTGTGGTGACTCTCCTGGCTCAGGCTGAGGGGAATTTGCGATCAGCTACCTCTTTCTCTCACTTGCTGCTTCTTTTGCATAAAGAGAAGTGATGAATATCTTTGATTCCCTCTACATTTTCTGATTACTTTCTTTTCATTGTAGATAAATAAGTGCGTTTAAAGAGGCACAATTTGATGGCTTGTCTTGTAGGTACACGCTATTTGAGTAATCACACTTGTCATAAGCACTGCAAATTTGTTCCATTTCTTTTTGAAAATATTTCTGAAAGGCACAAACTCAGGGATATTAGGATATTATTATACTAGAGCCAGGCTGGTTTTCAACCACACCTAGAACCAAAACAGTGTGAATCCACACTCATCTTTCTTCCTTTTCTTCTAAGTTTTATAATCAGTCAGATAAGTAGCAGAGACATTTTGTTCTATAATGGTTAATAATTGAAACCTAATGTACATACGGACTAACATGTCTTCTGCTTGATTAGAATTGTCACTTTTGATTACCTTTTTATCTCCTGCTACTTGAACTAAATGTTTCATCCCTAAATATTTTTATGACTCCTATTATATGGAGTATGAGAAAGACCATAGAAAAGGTTCTTTAAAAAATCTATTATCTACACAAATATGCATGGCATTGGACATACTCATTTTTGAAGGAAATTTAAATGGAATGTTTTCTGAATAATAACAAGACCTAGAAATGAATGCGCTATGACTCAACCACTGTAAATAAGGACTGGGAAATCAACAGAATTCAATGGGAAATATCAGATAGCCTCGCTATTTGGCTAGCTTTGTAACCCTGGGCAACTTTCTCAACCATAAAATGGGGATGATATCACATTGCATTTATTGCGATCATCCTAGTGTGTGGTGAGTGTCATACTGTATTAGTCTACAAATATAGTCTACATATAATCTCCAAACAAGCCTTGCTAGGGTAAGAATATTACTTGATTTTTGAAATGTAATTCTTTTTGCGTATCTGTGTACACTTATGTGTTTTTTCACGTGTGTGTGTGTGGGGGTGTGTGCATGTTAAGGTACACCTACACATGTGCGTGCTTGTGTGTAGAGGCCAGAGGTTGATGAAAGGGGTCTTGCTCAATCGCTCTCTATTTATTGAAGCAGGGTCTCTGACTCTGGCTCTCACTCATTCTGCCTAGTTCGGCACCGGGGACCAAGCCCTTGTCTCTACCCCTGAAGTTCTGAGATTATAGGTAGCCACCAGTCCAGCCTACCTTTTCTGGGGGTACTGGGGATCCAAACTGTGGTCTTCATGCTCTGTGCCAAGTGCTTTATCTACTGAATCATATCCCCAAGCCCCTCTCAAGAGCATATTCTCACTATCCCCAAGATTATACTTTTCCTGGTGGGCTTGGGAAGCGAGAATGGCAGATACTAAGCTGGTAAATTGGTATAATTTCAACCCGAATGCCAAAGCTGTGGTTTCCTCTAAAATTCTGTCTTATAGTCAGCCCATCTCTTCAGGCGATGGAATCTTTTTGCTCACTGAGGTACACTGATTTGTGTCATTAGCAAACATCTCCCGTTACTTCACCAAGTCTACTACATAAAAAGAAAGGATGTGGGGGCCAGCCTGGCAAGGGGTAGTCTGGCTGCCTCCCACTCTCCTCTATGACTGCCCTCTCCTCCCAACTTCTGCTGTCTTGTTAGCGCCATAAAATATTAGCTCACTGGAGAAGAGAGGAAGAAGGTCGTCAGGCTCCTCAGTCGGTACACCCTTTTTTCTCCACTAAAATGACCTGTTGAGCACCCTGTGTGGAGACTCCCACAGTGCTAATCAAGCTTAGATCTAGCCTTTGTTGTCTAGAGTGTCATCACAGCCTCACCAGATGCCTTGCTGAATCCCAAACAAGTGGTTTACATATAAAGAATGCTGCTGTACCGCTCAGTCCAGCGAGACAGGGTTTCATCATGATTGTGAGACACAGCTTCCTTGCTTACGACATAAGGAGATCCAGCCTGATCAGGAGGAACCACTGAGCTCACGAACGGGATGTGTTTGGTTATGTCTTACGTCTGGTTCCCTTACGTTTCCCTCCTGTTTGTACTATTCTTCCCACCTACTAATAAGTAGGCGCTCTCTGCTTAACGGCGTCCCCATATGGCCAATGTTTAATGTCACCTCCGTGAAGCATTTGCTGGTGCCAGAATGTCCCTCATTTGCATTTCTACTTGGTTACATCATGCACCACTTCAGACCAAGCGAGATACTGTTCATTTTGCTTACTTAATTTTCTATGAAGCCCAAGCTCCTGAAGGGGAGATGTCATTTAATTTGTAATACAATCACATCCTCAAAGACCTTTCTTTTACTTTCTACGATGCTGGTGATGAATATTTACTGAACATCTAAGTGACTCTTCTCTCTTCCATTTTTCTTAGTCTCTGTGACTATTCTTGTTTTATTCTTTGGCATCGTGGGTTATTTTAAAGTCTCAAATCCTACAGATACTTCAAAGTACAATAGTTCTCATCACTCATAAATCACTTATTTTGTAACTATGTTTCAACTTTCATATGGTTATAGTCTATGGTTTCTATGATATATATGGCTTATTATGATTCTCTAGTTTATATGACTCAAGCAGGTACTACTTTGGGTTGGAAGGTTCTTGTGTAAGATGTATAGTATTGGAATTCGTTGGCAATTAGGTCAGCACTCAGTTTTCAGAGCCTGAGAATCTTCAGGTCCAACCCTGATTCAGAAACCAGGTAAACATTTGAGTGGATATGCATGCATATGTCCACAATGCCTTCTCAGAGAATGGGTGAGGCTATAAATCAACCTTTGTATGAAAAGCTAGGGAACCTACTGCTTACAGGAAATAAGTCCTTGTGACTTTCAGATTCTGTAATTTATAGAGGAAAAACATTCTATTATCCTTCTTTAAATGAATTCTATTTTTGCAATAGTAAAAAGTTATTGTTATTAAAATATAAAATACACGTTTAATTATTTATACTTTTGTAATAGTTATCTTTAACTTTTAAATAAGACAAAAATCATAGGAAGCTGCTTTGAAGGAAGATACTTGTTTTAAGATTTGCTACCCCCAAATTTTATATAGTTATTAAATAAAAATCAATATTTTGGTGTTGCTTAATCTTGACATAAAAAAAAAGAAGAGTTACAGGGAGGAGACTGGGAAAATGACCAAATGCACTATATGAAAATTTCAAAGAATTAGTAAATATACCTACCAAAATTAAATACTAGAGGAAAACCTCAAGGCTAAAGGAAAAATGCCAAGAAGATGGTGTAGCTTGACCTGAGCATTTCTCAATAAATAAATACATAAAAGAAGAAAGAAAGAAAGAAAGAAAGAAAGAAAGAAAGAAAGAAAGAAAAGAAAAGAAAAGAAAACGTACCTGACAACCTTTGAACAAAAATACCGAGCAAGCTCTCTAAACCTCGTTAAGTGCCATCATTTAAAATCCAGGTCAGAGATTAATGAGAAAAGTGTTATTTACAGCACTTCTGTGAAAGAAAAAAAAATCAGAGCTGTGTTATAAAAAATAAAAATGAAAGAAACGAGAAGCAAAACTCACTACATTAAATGTCAGTTAATTATCATTCTGAAGGGAATAATTATCACTGCGGCCAAAGTTTTGAGCATGAAAACAAAGTGACATGAACACCCTTGATTTGTGTCACTTATAATAAAATTTCCTAACAGGTAGATTCATTTGTGAAAACCAGAAAAATGATCTTCAGTTCAGTTATACTCCCCCCAACACTGCTGGCAGAGGCTTGGTGGTAGACACATGCAAAAAGAGATTAGCATTCATATTGTTTTTAAATTTCTTTTTTTGCAGTGCTGGGGACTGAGTCTAAGGTTCCTTCCACTCCAACCTTCCTGATATGCAACCATTTAATGCAGTTTCTTAAGTTGCGCTGACCCTAACCGTAAAGTTCTTTTTGTTGCGGTAATTTTGCTACTGTTAGAAATTGTAATTCAAATACTTTTTGGAGTTAGAAGTTTGCCAAAAGAGTCCCGGACCACAGGTTTCGAGTCACTGACCAAAGGCTTCACACATGCTAGGCCCTGAGCTCATCTCAAACCCCACAAACTTCTTTTCATTTGTAGTTTTATCAATAATTTAATAGATTTTATGTCATGGCATCCTAGTCCTCTGGAAACACAAAAGAAGAGAAGTCTAATGCAGTGTCACCAGCTCTGTGACATCATTTGTGAATCAGGCATATTTGGGAAGATCAAGTGGACAGAGCTTCGTTGGGGAAGATAACTGGAGAAACTGCCTAAAATGAACTATTCATTTGTATATCTTGTGCATGTGATTACTTCAAAACACAGTGGCTCCAGTTTTAGTTAATAATTTGTATCTGGCAAAGATGGTGCTCAATTGTGATGGAATTATATCCTGATAATCTGTCAAAAGTTGGAAACATTGTTGAATCAAAAATGTACTTTCTACACTCTCCCCACCTTCTGGGCAGTCTAGGCCAGCAACATAGCATGCTCTACGACCGCTGTCCCCCTCTAGGATGGAGCCCAAGGCTGACTGGAAGCTGGCGTCACTGCTGCTGCCAGTATCCAGCCCATCACTAGCCAGGGACAACCCAAACTCCAAGCAGTTTGAAAATGCATCTGCATCTATTTTTTTTTCTGTCTCTCCTTGCTGCATATTGAAAACCTTAATTTGAATAAGATGATGACTAAGTACATTAGGAAAATACTTGAAAGGCCACATTAGGAAAGTCACTAGTATTACTGGTACTTATATAATGGGATGAATCTTGAAACATCTAGAGAAAGAGATAAGATTAGCTTATCGTAGCTCGTTGTTAAATTTCCAGAAGGACATCAAATATAAAACAGGATCTAAACTATCGTTAAATGTAGGCATCCTCCAAATTAATAATATTCTATTTAAACCATTTGGGAAAGTTCGGTGCTAAAATTGTGAGCCTAACTTTTGAGTTTAGAGAACTCACAGATTCATCTACATCATCCCTATTGGGGATAGTGTTGCTTATACGGTTTAAATGCCAGGCAAACGTAGACTACAAAGTCATGACAAGAAGTTAAGCCAATGACTGGGAGAAAGTGGGAAATAGACCTTGTTTTCAACTATTCTGTTAGAGCAGTAGAATTTCTAAGGTTGAGTTTTCTAGGAATTTTTTTTTGAAGGGAAGTCAGCACCATCTGTGGGAACTTCAGGACCTAAGCTGTGGAGATGCACCTCTGTAAGGAAGAGCCCCTGTCCACGTCCACTGCACTCCGGACGCAGAGCCGCCATCACTGGAGTGCAGCTTGGCAGTTTTAATTAACAGGCAGCTAGGTGGGGCTCCAGGTGCCTTTTCTCAAAGCCAAAGAAATGATCCCCAGGGTGGCTAACAGGGTGTCTTCAAAGCCTTCTCACAGTCCCCTATGGCATGACCTCACTGGCTTCTCCGTGTCCTTGCCGTCTCCATGAAAGGAACATGGAGACCCAGGATGCACTGCCTTAATGTGCTAAGTATTCAAATTCCAACATAAAAATATTTTCTTCACAAGCCCAGCATCTGCAATCACCTTCGCTAACCAGGCAGACGGCTGAGGTGAGAAGTGTGTCGCCCACCGTGTGACAGCTTCCAGACTGACGTGGGAATCGAAGCGGTCATTTCTAGGTCACTTAAACTAGACATGTATGTTTTTCTCACTGTAAGCCTTGTTGGATCCTTCGGGATGTGGCACTGGACGGAACTCTCTACATAAAGCAGATCTGAATAACCAGAGGCCCTTGGCTAAGGGACATGGGTGCAGTCTAGGAGAGGGCACCATGGGGCTCAGGATTACTTTTTTACTTAATTTACATTTTCTAGAACTACATTCTGGGATTTTGTTATTTTCAGGATATCCATTTTATTATATATATATAGAGAAGAGTAGTCAATTCTCTAACGATTAAATAACTATAAAACTACATCTGACACTAAGGAAAATTTTTTCTTTATCTCTTGATTTTTTTGGGGTTCTCTAGCCAATAGTTTCACAGGGAAAGGAGACCACTGAAGCTTTGCCTCTCAAAACTAAGAACCAGCTACGGAAGGCACGGAGGTCAGAGCGATTTCCCAATGAGGTGTAAAAACAGCACGACTTAAGCGCCAGTGAAGTCTGTGAACAGTATTTTACTGAACAGTATTTTACTGAAACAATTCATAACACAGAAAATCTGTCTGAAGTGTACAGTTACTGTCTTATACAATGACAGGTCCATTTGGAAAGACTAATATGAATACAATAAATATGAGGTTTACATACTAATTTATACACCGAAACTGCCCTACAGCTGTAAAAATTTATATTTAACAGTGCAACATATCATTTAATCATCTGATTTATTTGACAAGTTTCTACTAAACACAACTACCTGGTTTTCATATACATATATAACATTGTATGTATATAGATATTCAACCATCTGTACAGATTCCTAAACACAAAACTCCTAAAAGGCACAATTGTCTATACAACATATACAAAAATGGCTGGAGCTAACACAAAACAACAATTATTGGTCAAAAGTTCATGATTGCACAAAGATTAGTCATGAGTTTACATCAGAAAAAATGTGCTTTAAGGAAAGAGGGTTTTTCAAAAAAACCTGTTATTAAAAAATAAAAATAAAAAACAAACCATTAGGTTGCTATGACAAGCCTGTCCTCATCGTCATCACTGCTCACATCGCTGAAGTGCACAACGGGCTGCCTGTGGGGCCCGGGGGGCCTGGAAGCTAGTCTGTCTGTGGGGAGTGATGGAGGGCCTGAAGTTGCAACTCTCTGTAAAGCTTCCGGTGTGGGTGCCGGCTGCGCCTGCGCAGAGGAGCGCCCGGGCACCACGTGACTCGCAGAGGCCACCTTCTTGGTGTCCGTTTTGGTTGAGCCTTCAGGCCTTGCGTGGTCAGCTGAGGGACCGGGCACTGTTAGTGGGGTTTCCTGCGGGCCTTCGGGTGACCCCTGTGGAGGCTCGGCGCTGTGTCCCTGGCCCGCGGGCGGCTGCAGCTCCATTGCTTTGCTGTTGGAAGTGGCAGTCTCTGGAGTCCCCGCGGTGCCCACGGCCACCGGGCCAACGGAGGGGATCAGGGTGGGCAAGGCGATGTTGAGGATTTGGAGACCCGGAATGTGTGCCTGTGGGGCTGGACTGCTCTGTGCAGGCGCGTTGGCCAGAACCTGGAGCCCCACTGCGTTGAGGGCCAGGCCTGGGGGGTGCACCGGCGGGCCCACGGTGGCGTTGGCCAGGCCCACGATATTGACTGTTTCCATCCCCAGGGGCGTGAGCGACTGCAAGGCCGGGGGACTTAGGTTCTGCAGGCCTGGCACGTGGATTTGGCCTATGGGAATACATGGCACGACACTGCTCAGTTCAGCCACGCCTGTGGGGCGGTTAGGAGTGCCAGAAACTTGAGTGATGGTATCCCCAGAGGTGCCCATGGTTCTGTGGATAACACTCACAGCAGGGATGGTCAGTTGCATTGGCCCGGCCTGTATGGGTACGAAGGTGGAGTAGGTGAGGCCGGCGGGCACCACATGGATACCCCCGACGGGAACCATGTTGTATGGGGTCCTTGATTGCTGCTGGGAGTGCAAGGGGAGATGGCTGAACAAATGCGTCTGAGGGGAAGGCAAGCCTGGAGGCGGCTGCAAGGTTATTTGCTGCTTCGGTTCTTGACTGTCAGGGTGAGGTGAGACTGAGGGAGAAATCCTGGCTGCTGGCTGAGGGTTGAGCTGTGCTACGGCAGGAGGCAGTCCTGTAGAGGATGAATCCTAAAAGACAAGAGACAATGAGCCAGATTGCAGGGCCTCCTTCATCACCACTAAGACACTAGTGTTCAATCTGTTTTCAGTGTGTTCCGAGTATATATTTATATTTGACATTTGTCGGCTTGCTAAAAAAATTTTCTTTGATTTTTTTTCAGAAAAATTCAACAGCAAAAATAACTTCATTTTAAATTTATTTCATACTACCAATATAAGAAAAAAATTGTATAGTATTTTGCAATCTGCAAACCAGTTCTTAGGCATCATTTATACAGATAGATGAGCATGCCTCTATTTTTATGTTGATGGTATGTTTCAGGTACCACCTGCACCACTTTAGTTTGGAGACTAGGAGATGTTGGGAAATGCCGTCGACATTTCTTAACACACCTTAATCGGCTGTGTCAACTCAACTGGGAAAAAAATAACCAATATATTATTCATTTATGAAATGAAGAGCTGCTATTAAGACAGAGATCTGTAGTTGTTCATTAATTGCTAACTGATTTGTAAATTGATAAGATGTTTACTGGAGACTGGTTTTTCAGGCATTGGTGGGCATTATGTAACTACCATATCAAAGATGCTGATACAGCAGCTTAGAACACAGCTTTTAAAATTGAACAATATTTTTAAAATGTTGGGGAGGGATGAATCTTGCCTCTCCTTTTCATCCATGAATTTTATTTACATACTAGCTTTTTCTTGCATATACATGCATTTGCACATATGTTAGGGAGCTGCATTAGTTCACATAATTTAATTTCTATATTAAGTTTAGTATGTAAAATTCTGTTTTTTTTTTCCAGTGGGAAATATTGTTTCCCACTAAGAAATAAACCCTACTGCCTTATTCAACACATAGGAGAAGGAAAAGGATTGTCGGTGAGAGACAAAACTGTTGGTTAGGCGGCTGCCAGGGTAAAGCATGCAGTAGGCGCACACTCCGGAGCTGGGCAGCCGGCACTGAGCTCCTCTGGAAGGAAACTTTCCCAAGCGTTCCCAGCAGTGTGCTCATGCAAATGACATGAAATCTTGAATCATTTGTGTGCCCCACTAATTTTGTCATGAAGCCTACTAGCAAAGCACAAAATTTGGAAAATGCTGTAAACCCATCACATCCACATTAGTGGAAAAGCATGAGTCAGTCTCTGGATCCTTATGTTTTGGGATGTGGGTTTAAAACTGGGAAATACATATTTGTTTGTGTGTGTGTGTGTGTGTGTGTGTATGTGTGTGTGTGTGTGTAAACTGCAAATAATAAAGGAGTATATATTTTTTAAAGAGGTATCACAGGTTATAATATACTATTTGGATTTTTGTCAAGATAATTCACAAGTCTTTAACAGACATAAATGAATT
The DNA here is from genome assembly GCA_964023405.1 of Apodemus agrarius. NCBI lineage: Eukaryota > Metazoa > Chordata > Mammalia > Rodentia > Muridae > Apodemus > Apodemus agrarius. Next base: position 21,522,457 of record OZ030019.1, read on the forward strand.
CTGTCATCAACTAACAAGAAGGTACACACTCATATGGTCATAAATGATTTTCTTTAATCTATGAAGTTTTCCTTATGGAATAAGAAGAGAAAACAAAAACCAAAGAAGCCGCCACCCCCATCCCCACCCCCTCATCTACCTGAATTGAAGCAGCAGTGTTTCCAGCCGCAGGGCTTCTCAGAACATCAGATTCAGAGTAATGCACAGACATCTGATGGCCGGGAGACCTGGGGGTAACTTCTGGGGACCTGGGGGTGTCTACAGGAGGGGTCAGTTCATGCTCATCTTTTCCAGTGCTCGGCCCGGCCTTTGCTGGTAAGTCTGTCCTGTTGGGATCAGTCTGCACTGTGCTCAGGACAGTCATCTTGGTGAGCAGTGCTCTCGGTAGAATGTCCATTGGGTCCGTGTGGACCCCTGAGAAGCAACTGGACACCCTAAGATCCTCCTCTACACTCCCCAGGTCCTGAAGGCCACTTCTGGATGGGAGATGCTGTGGGCTTGCTGTGACTGAGGGTGCTGCTGAGAGGCCCGACTCTGCCTGGCTGTCATCGTCGTCCTCTTCGTTGTCGTTGTCATCCTCGTCTGGACCATCAGATTCTTCAAGGTCATACCCAGACCGCTCACAACCAAGTCTTTGCTTCTCATCTAATATGACAACCAAAAGGACTTGTTACCGAATGTTACACAAACACCATGTCTTCATCTTTAGAAGCTTGGCAATACCGTGTAGCATACAGACGAGGGCCACTCAGGGCACACATCAGAAGAGTGACGCGGAAGAGCAGCCAGTCAAGTGGCGAGCATAGCTAAGGGCATGAGGGGAAGGGCGGGCGGCAGGAAGGCCATGGCATGAGCCTTCAAAGAGAGAGGCACGAGCACAATGTGAAATGTAAAGAAAGAAAGAAAGCCTCAAGTATTATATTTGATAAACTCTTAAATATGACAAAAACAACAGTTCCTAAGCGTTTTCTCTATTTTCCCATTGTAGGTCCAAAGGAAACTCCCATCTCTCCAAACTTCAAAAGGCAGAGGGACAAATGGCTCCCTTCAGTGCTGATTAGCATGGATAGCAATGCTGGCCTCTAGGTGTGAGTATCACACTGCCTGTTGTACATTTCCAAGCCCATCCTAGTCCTCCTCCCCTCCTCCCCACCCTAAACTCAGCCCATGGCCCCCCTCCCCAGCCCCCCTCCCCAGTGCTGCTATTTCCAACAGGCTCGTCACTGTCTTCCCCTAGGCCCCCTCTTCACCTCTGCCTGCATTCTTGCTCTCCTCTGTGTTCCCCACACCCCTCTCTCTGCTTTGCTCCTGCTTCTCTCATGGCCAGGCCCAATCTGCTGGCCATGCTCAGTCTACCACTTTCTCTGCTCTGGACTCTTCCAGATGCCTCTGGCTGTTCTTTCATATCTATCATAAACAGAATTCATTTATGGCCATGGAATGGTCATGTTGTTAGTTTATATACCTGTATCTTCCTATTATGAAATTACTAGACCCACGCTTTGTGGTATTTGATTTGTTAGTAAAATAATTTAAATTTCAAGTATATTAGGAACACATTTTAATTGATATGTAATAGTAACAATGTTCACTTGATATTTAAGGCCTTATCCCCTGTGGTGGTTTGTATATTCTCATCCCAGGGAATGGTACTGGAGGTGTGGCCTTGCTGGAAGAAGTGTGTCACTGTGGGGACGGGCTTGGAGATCTTCCTCCTAGATGCCTGAGCATGCCCAGTCTGTTGCTGGCTTCCTTTGGATAAAGATGCAGAACCCTCAGCTCCTCCTGCACCATGCCTGCCTGGATGCTGCCATGCTTCTGCCTTGATGACAATGGACTGAACCTCTGACCTGTAAGCCAGCCCCAATTAAATGTTGCCTTTTATAGAACTTGCCTTGGTCATGGTTTCTGTCATAGCAGTAAAACCCTAAGACATCCCCCATTCCCACCCCCCATTTGTATGTGTCACCCATGCAGATGCGCCTGGAAGCCAAGGGCTGACAGCAAGTGTCTTCTTCAATCATTTCTCCATGTTATATTTTGAGACAGGGTCTCCTACTGAACCTGAGACACGTTTAATCTAGATTTGGCTTGCCAGTGAACCTCTGAAGAATGCGCCTATACCTACCTACTCCCCAGAGCTGTGGCCAGAAGCATATGCCACTCTGCACAGCTTTTACGTGGGTCTGGGGTCTAATTCAATTCTCTATGTGTATGCGGCAAGCACTTTACCGACTGAGCCTCCACCATCATCTCCTCTTTTCAAAAATCACCCATGTTTCTTCTTGTCTCTATAAGACTCCACCCATTGCTTACCAAAAAAAAAAAAAAAAAAAAAAAAAAAAAAAAAAAAAAAAAAAACAAAAAGGGAGTATTATCTAAAAGTCATTAATACATCACTTTTCAAGAACTATTCAAGATGATTCAAGTGATAGTGTCAAAATTCTCATGTATTCATGTGGAACTTGGCTTAAAAAACTTCACTATTTAAAATCATACAAAAATAGCTAATGTTAAACAGGGCAGGAAAATAGCTACAATATTTCTTTGTCACCAACCCACATGGCTATCTGACCATATATGGCTCAGTTGTATGTGTACATTCCAAATTCTTATTAAATAATGATATTGGTTTCAGTGGATTTTGGTCCAAAAAAAATTAAACAGAGGATGCCAGAAATAATAAGCTCTATCCTATGCTCAGCCCTGAGTAGTGGGAGGAGACTGCCCAGCCTGCTGTGTCTCACCTGGAATATGATAAGTGCTTCCCTAACAAGCATGGGACGGCCTGGCCTCAATGCTCAGCGCCATTAAAGAAAATGAAAAGTAAAACTAAAAATAGAATGCTAGCCATGAAAAACGCCACAATAGCCCAGGTAAGTAATTGACATACTCCAATTCTATGCCCACTGAAAATAACTTTCAAAGACAGGAGAAATGCAAAATGTCTAGCAGTGCTGGGGAATAATGGGGGCTGGCAAAGATGTGGCTGTTCCTTCCAAAACCCAAACTGGACTTCCTATGTGACTTCTAGGTCTCAAACTCCAACATGAAAGTGTTTTTAGTGTACTCTCCCCAAATTGGAAGCAACTCAAGTGTCTTTCAATGTGCTGGTGGGCGATGAGGTGCAGCGTGTGGCTCTGAACACTCCTTTCCTCAGCAGCACAGAGAGTGAACCACTGACAGTGGTGGGCCTTCACGTCTCATTAAGTGACAGAGGGGAGACCTGCAAACCCCACGGAATTTAAGATTTATTTTTAATTATTTATATGTACACAGGATAGTGCATACCTGCAGTCCAAAATCTTGGGGTCCCATTGCAGGTGGAAATACAGGGAGTTATGAGCCCTCAAACCCACATGAGTGCTGGAAACTGAACTTGGGTCCTTTGGCAGTGGAACAGGGCTCTTAACCACTGTGCCATCCCTCCAGACCCCAAAAGTACATACTTTATGCTGCTTTCCTCACACCTTCTGGAAAGGAAGCTCGGGCAGAAGTTAGAAGGGGCTGGATGAAGTGGTCTATGGGGTCGACAGGTGAGAGCACTGGGCATAAGACACGCAATTCTACATTTGTTAAAAAACATACTACACAGTGAAAGATGGATTACATATAAATGAAACCAATCAAATAGGATCTGTGGTGGTCTCAGTACAGAATTCAAGGAGACAATTCTGTAACCACATGAAAGGGATGGGAAGAAGGGTCCTGATGAATAAACAAACCCCAGCCGAGCCCTGACTGTACACTGGGAAGCCGGATTGCTGGGAGCAGTGCACACACTGAACTGTGCTTGCAAGTCTGTCTCACTGGGTATGGGGTGAGGACCTCTGACACTAGCCCATTCATGCTAGAGTATCCAACTGTAGATGAGGCCACTTAAAGAAGTAGCCCTGGCTTCTTATGGTGCAGAAAGAAAAGTCAAAGTGAAGGAAACAGAAATAACAAGGGTAAATATAGCGCAGAATAAAACAGGAAGTTTCAGTATATATGAAAATTGTGTGCATGTGTGTGTTTGCAGGTATGTTTACAGGTATGTTTATGTGGTGCCAGCATGCCTAGTTCAACGTAACAATCGATGCACAAAGAGGTGGCCGTCAAAGCAACGAGCACACCAGCCGCTGCCATGTTGTCTTGGTTTCTAAGTTTTATTCTCTCCAGCAAAAAGATCAGGAGGAGCTTTTAGAGAAATGCATAACTCTGGGGCTAGAACCTCTTGGGGGAGGGGGGAGATCCCTAAGAAAGGGCTGCTTAGGAAAGATGATTGGATCAGACCTGAAGGGCCTTTACTGTCTACAGCCAGTGCTGGAAGCTGAGTGAGACACTGATTGACCACTGCACCTGGGGATGCCTTCAGGAGTAAGTGCATTCCGAGTCCACAGATACAAGTTGGAGAATAAAGTAACTCCATAGAAAAGTTCAGTTAATGACACACCATGGTGACACCACTGATAAGATCAGGGATCGAGGCTAGTATGATGTTATGTGTCCCTTGACTGCAAACATCACCTTTACCTCCTTCCAAATAATGCACCACCTCAATCTAATTTGAAAATACACCTTAAGAGCCAAATTGAAAACTATACTTCAAGGTAAACAATACTCATTGTCAAGGTTCAAAAGGAAACCACAATAGACATATTACAGGGCCCAGAAAAGTGATGGCATAATGTGATATGGGACCCTGGGACAGATAAGGGATGTACCAAAGGATCTGTGTAACATGAATTAGGGCTTTATTCAAGTCAATAATGAGCTGAGGTAAACTCTAGCGTCCATGTGTGATCTATGGACATGTGAGGCTACCACACAGGGGAAGCTGGGCAAAGAGTGCTCACGATCTCTCCATGTTACAATTCTTTCCATATGATAGAAAAGATATTAAAAAAAAAAAACCAACCCTGTCAGTGCTCTCGGTCTTGATTTTGTGTCTCATAAACCTGACAACACACTCTTCTGTAAACTCACATCACATCAAGACTTCTCTGGTAAGCATTTCCCACTGCTAATAGGACTCAACTCTTGAAATGAATTCTAACTCTTCTACAAGCACTGGGATCTGCAGGCACTGGAGATTATGTATGTACCCTAACCTAGGTGCATGCTCTACATTTTTTTTTTAACTATCCAACAGTGTTCTTCACACGTCTTGTCTTTCTTACCCAATTGTACAGATGAATGTAAAATGGCTCCACTCTCGCTCCAGCCATCTATACTAGTAGAGAATTAGCTTAGCAGTATATATAAGCCAATACCACCTGGTCATAATTAAAACAAGCACTAATTAAGGGTTACAGCAAGTGAAAATGCAGTTAATGAGTTTTAGTGTTGTACATAGTCAAGATTCAATGCACACTGTCTGTGCTAAACACTTCCATTCAGCCATATTTAAAACTGACTACAGGATGATCTGAAAGGTCAACAATAGATTATAGTCATTAAGCTAGCTTATTAAAGATACACATGAATTCCTTGTTTAAAGGCAGAGACATTAAAAGCTTCATATAATTATTTGATTATGGATAGCAGACTATATGAAATGTAGCCTCCAAGAAGAGTATAAACCAATAATTGAACTTAATTATTAATTTGTTAGGGAGTCTAACACTGAGTTGTCAGGGTTAGTTGTCACACAGCTCTGAACTTTCTTCCTCGACAGAGCTATCGGTCTGGATGTGGAGGAAACCCAAGGAGAGGCTGCCATTCTTTTCTTTCAGCTCCCTTTCCAGGGTCTGGAATGCTGGTTTTTTCTCTGAATTGGTGTCTGCAATTTCCCAAAGAGAAAGGCCATGGTCAACAGTTCTGGAAATCTACAAATTAATAGTGAATCACCATCTATTTGTCAAGTCAGTCCAATATTTTGGAACGAAAGAAAACCAGGTGGGTAATATCTATGAGTAGAAGATACAGTCTGCTGGAGACACATGAAAAAGCTCTGAGAACCTTAAATAGCCAGACCACAGCAATCACTCTGCCTCAGTCCAGCTTGATTGGAAATGGGGTTACAAATATGGGCAGCTACAACACTAAGAAGAATCACCCCAACTCTGAACTGTTAGCCTTTCAGACATCTCTGCTGGGGGAAGCACCTTGTATACATGGGTCTGAACCTAGTCAGTGGGCCTGACCTTGTCTCACACAATTTCCAGGTCTTACCCTCAAAACAGTTATTTTCACAATAGGACTCTAAACATTAAGCTCTTCTTTACTGGGATTTATGCTAGTTAAGAGGCCAGCTTCCAGAGACGCCTGCTAACATTGAATCAGGAGTTGTCCCCAGAGAAGTGCCTGGCTGTTTGTTTGTTTTGTTATTTTTGTTATTTTGTTTTTTAAACTAAAAATGTTTTTAAAGATTTATCTTTATGTGCATGAATGTTCTGTCTGCATTGTGTATGTATAGTGTGTACACAGGTGTTAATGGAGGCTAGAAGAGGCTTCAGGATTTCCCTGAAACCAGATTGATAGAGGGTTGTAGCCACCGTGTGGGTGCTGGCAATCAAATGGGGGTCCTTTTCAGGTCCTCTGGGTGTTCTTAATTTCTGAACCATCTTCCGAGTCCAGTCTGTGGCTTTTATCAGTATGCCAAAGAGTATGAAACAGACTTGACCATTCCTCCAAAACCTTACTGAATGTGAATGTATGAAACTGCTTGTGCTATTTAACATAGCAACTATGACGGCGCCAGCAGTACCTTGGTTACCTGGCCCGGCAACTCTAGTCACTCCCACATTTGCTTCACTGCCTAGTCTTGTAAAGAACATTTTGTGGGGACACAGCCAGGCTTGTTTGTATGCTGCAGTGCAACTGGAGTTTGCTAACAGTGACAGATACCTGGCACTTTCAGAAAACCTGTCATCAGGTTATTTGTATCATATTTCCAAATCAAAACAAAATCCCCATGATGTGACAGTTAATAGATACGCACCTTACACAGGAAGTTAGGGGCTGAGACGGCTAGAAAGCTTCCAAGCCAGCATGGGACTCCTAGACTCCCCCCCCCCATTCCCATCTGATACACTGCCTTCTTATTATTCTATTGCAGCTATTAGTATTTTTGCTGTATACAACATAGGCTAATACCCCAGGAAGATGAGTGCTCTGGCTTCTCTGCGGCAGCCATTAGAGGCTGTAGAGAAGACACAGACATCCACATCCGCTTAACACATCCATAAGTAGACGGCTCTTAAAAGCTCCATGCAATTTGTTCCTCCAGACACAATCCGCATTCACTGTAAATGTTTCTAACACATGACACAATTTTTAGATTATAAAAATTATTCCTTTCTTGTATGTACAATTTAACCAAAGAGGGAAAAGGGAAACTTTTAATGTAGCAGTGTTTTGTTTTGTTTTGTTTTGTTTTTCTTCACAATGAATGCTCACAAAAGCTTACCAAAGACTTTCCTGAAAGTGTATTTGGGAAATGGCCTCCTTCCCAGGGTTGCCTGGAGGGGCCACTGTCTGCCCCATTGCTGCCAGACAGTGACACCTGCTGGATGAGCTGGGGCCACCAAGACAGCGCCAGTCCAGAAGACAAGGTGCCCTCCCCAACTCTGTTACAGCTAGTCTGGGTTTGTTTCCCTCCTGGTTAGGCTACGTCGTCGAAAGCCAAACAGCAACAAGCAGGGGAACATTTTTGCAAAGCTTGTGAATAATGGTTCTACAGGAACGCAGTGGGCCAGAACTGCAGGTCTGTTAGCTTTAGGCAATAAACCAGAGGCCACCCTTGTTCTGTTGTTTGTAAGTAATTGCTGTCAACATGTATTAAGTATACATCTTAAAGACCATTACGGTTTCCTATTCTACAAAGAAACTTAAAAGCAATACATGTTTGTGTGAGAATTCTGGGGCTGGCAGTCTATTGGCCTCATTTAGAAGGAAAATGTTGCTAGTACTTTTGTAAAATTCACTAAAGGTTTCCCAGAGTAAACATGACACAGGCTTGCAAACCTGTGGTCTGAGTTGCTATCTCGTGCATATAGGTCACTACTTAAAATTCCATTGCAGGGCACGCTTCCCCCTGCACCAGCCCTTCGAGGCTGCTGTCCCTGGGCTGGCCGCTGAGGGCACACATTAACATTCCTTGTGTTGAAGTCCAGCACTCTGTTGATGAAAACATTCTTTGGATCAAAGGCTGAAAAGCAAATTGCTGGTGGCACCATTTTTGACACAAAGGTGCAAACGAAGACATATTCCTTAATACCCTCAGACACAGGGCAAAACTCCCAAGGCTGCATAACTTTATATGGCAAGAATATGGGAATGTGCAGTATGAGCTTGAAAAGATCCAACTTTTCGTGAGCATATACTATAATTATACAATATACATTACTAATTTTAAAGCTAAGTGAGAACAACTTCTAAGTTGTTCAAATTATAATGGCTGTGTACAAAAATGTATAATCAGCTCTGCCTGACTCCCCCTTCTTGAGCCAGTTCCCCTGAAAAGGACATCATGAATTCCTGTGCTAGATAGAAGAAGGGAGGAGAAAGCCACAAAGCCCACTTCTGCTGGGGCCCGTAGAGAAGCAGGAGGCTGAGGACCTGGGGCCCGCCTGGCGGAGGTCATCTGACCTTCACTGAGCACATTCTGCCAGTGGAGAATGTGCACAAGGAAAACTATTAGCTGGCATCTTGGGACATCGAACAGCAGCTGTAGAGACTAAAGATGATACCTGGAAACCAGCAAGGCCAGTGGAGTCAGCAGCAATAAAGGGAGAGGAAAACCCTCAGTGAAGACTGCAGCTGGGCTGGCGAGCACGGGCTGCTTCTGCAGAGGGTCAGACGTCACCCGTCGGGCAGCCCTTCTCTAACTCCCAGGGATCCAGTATTTTTTCTGGCCTCTGCAAGCACTGTGTGCACACGCACAGAGCCACACTCAGACAAACATGCACATACGTAATCAAGAACAATAAAAATCTTCTCAACAGAACAAGGACAAGTTATTCCTACAAAAGAATAACTAAACGACAGCATATTTGAAAGCTTTAAGTTTCCCCACAAAGCAGTGCAGCTGAAGAAGAGATTACCAAATGGTGAGGGTGTTTGAACAAGAAGGAGCTGCCGCGGTTTTCTTAGCAGAAACCGTGCAGTTGCATTTGGGTACTTAACATGACCTTGTTTAATGAAGAAAAGCTCAGGCATTTCTTGGTAATGATTACTTATGACCTAGATAGCCAGGACCTTGATGTGCCTTTTAACTGGAAAGCACTGAGGCTTCGGGAAGAGTCAAACTTCCTGCACTATGCCCCGCTGTTGTTTTTAAGGACGCGCCCCACTTCCCATGTCCGTAATAATCGAGGGCTAAGTTTAAGTCTGTGACGTTCATGGATGTGTACCAAATGTAACAGGCCTTCTTCTTAATTCCCTTATTTGTGCGTGTATGTAGTATGCACATGTGTGTGGAGGGGTCAGGGTTGGTTTTCTTCTTGGACTGCTTACACTAAAGATGATGATATTACTGTTCATTGTTGCAGCTACACTGGCTGGCCAGGGAGCCTGTAGGATTACAGGCATGAACTGCCATTTGGGTGGGTTCTGGGGACTTGAACTTGGGTCCTCATATTATATAGCAAGGTCTTTACTTAAGGAGTTAACTCCTCTGCTGCCTACCAGTCTTCCTTGAAGAACTAACTGTAGAACCCCATGGTTGTCATAATTATCAGCCTGTTGGCATCTCTTAATAAAACCTAGAGAAAAACTCTTTTGTTTAGGGATTTTAAAATTTTATTTTATTTTATTGAGATAGACTATCCCTATTGTCCAGGCTGGCCTGAAAATTTCTCAGTTCAAGAGATCTGTCTCCCTGGAGCACACCAAGTAGCTGGGACTAAAGTATGCTATCAACTCAAAATGATGATGTCGCAATTTTCCAGTTGCTACAGACTTGGTGTTTCTTGATACTGGCTCCCTGGCTCACTCTATCTGGCTACTTCTTTAATTACTATATTTACATAGTAGATAGCTGTAATCTGTTACTGGGATTAAATGACAGACTTCACCTGTGTCAGGGCAAAAACCCAAGAGATGAAGGAGCTCACTGGGCTACTTCTGACTTCCAGTTTTCACTGAGTTAATCTGGTCTCACAGTAGGGGTGGGTCTAGCAGGAAGGACAGAGGTCACTGAGAGCTGGGGGCAGACTGACGTCCAGCATTGGCCTAGCCCATATGAAGACCGGAGTCCCATCCCTGACCCCGAAGTGAGGAAAGACTATGAGCACAGGCCTGGGAGGAGCGCGGGGATGCACGGTGGTGACTGTTGGCACCTGTGTGGGCTTCCTGACACAGGTGAGGGTGGGCACTTTTGTCCCGTAGGAGCTCTCGGTCCCATGGCTAAGATGTCAGAGTGAATCCAGATGAGGCTTGATGGCAAGGACGCCTAGGGTAGCCCCGAAGGAAGGCAGGGAGGAACTGTCTTTCTCGGCTTTATTGGAAGATGTCTTAGTATGGGACTGGAGAACTTGTGTCTTCCAGACAAGGGCTCTTTGGGACAAAGGGGCCCAGAGGAGGAGAGAAGAGAGCTTATGAAGGCTAGAGGCTGGCAGCCACCAGGCAGGCTAGGGCACTAGGAAGGGTACAGACAGGCAGAATGCTGCGAAGGGACTTGGGAGGGGGAAGGGGGAAGCAGGCATTTGAGATTTATATTTGATTGACATTCATGTGATCTTTGGCATCCTCTGTGCTGGGCAGTGAGAATCGGCGGCTTCATGCTTTCATACGTGAACACCAATGTCTGGTAAATATCTCTTGCCAGTGCGTTTATTCTAAATGGTTAAAATTATACGTTGTTTCTTTTATAAGGCCTGGTTTGGTTTGCTTTTGTTTATTCTATGTCAACTGAAGTCTTTACAGCCTAGTACCCAGCATATTTGCTTAAATCCTGTACAATTTTATTTTCTCCAAGGCTCTAGAAATGTGAAGGCAAAGGTTATTTGGCTAGTTACCTGGCCCTGGGTTCCTTGCCGAGGGCAGTGCTGATGCCGAAAGCTCATACTGCTGATTTAGTTTAACACTGCCCTGTGCAGTAGTGATTAACTTGGAAGTGCCAACCCCGAATGGGGAGAAGTTGGTATTCACAAGGCATCTTGTTAATACAGGGTATCAAATCCCTTATCCCACGCTGGGTAGACTCTCCCTTTGGGCAGGGAACAGATGTGGTATCCTTTGGTGACTCTAATTTTCTGTGTGGATTCATACAGGCATAAAGACTAATTTGCAATCTTGTGTTTTTATTAAATTAGGGAGCACTGTTTCCCACAGAATGAACTATAGGAAAGGGCCAAGGCCTGACTCGATCAGCTTTAAATGTTCCAATGTTGTCCAAAGGACAAATTTTCTTTGTAGGGGTTACTACAAAAATGGAAATAAGCTTCATCAATCTGGAGAGATTATTACCACAGATGAGGATATGTAATGGCCAGAGACTTAAAACTTCTGATATTTTGATCCAATGGTCAAAACCCAACAAATTAATAAACATGCACACTACCATCACCTTAGTAATGCCTATTATTAATCTGGAGTGGGAACAGAAACGCTACAGTGAATGGTATCAAATAGTCTATGACAATGACCACTGGATCAGTCTTTACAGGCACTAACAGCCAGGGACTTCCTGTGAGATCACATGGCATTTCCTCCTCATCACTGATTCAGTCACCAACTGTCCCCTACCTCCTGCCACTGGGCAGTGAATAAAACAATTTATCTTCTACTTGTTAGGAATGGAACACACACACACCCCAATACACCTACTACACATGTACACATGGCAGCAAACAGGGAGCATAGTCAAACAGAAGGCACAGGGAGATACCAGCAGCAGGAGAGGGTGCTTTCTAACTGTACTTGCCAAGAAGGACCCTCTAAGCTCAGAACCAAACGCACAGGGAGACCAGCCTAAGTCCCCGAGGGCATTTATAGCCTGTGAAGACAGAGGAAGGAGTGCAGAGGCCCTGGGACAGGAACTTGCTGGGTCTGTCCGTGCAGTCAGCGGCCAGGCCTGTATGGCTGAGGCTGAGAGACTGAGGCACGGAGGGCCAGGAGACAAGCCTAGGACATTTGGCAGCAGGAGGACTAAATGGACCGTTTTGTCTTATGGAAAACAGATGGTATAAGGCTGAACCAAACACCACTCAGGAGCTACTGGACGCCAACAGAGCACTGATAGGCAGGATGAAGGTAGCAGATTAATGTACCAGGATTTTGAAGGTGTTTGTATCTCTCCCACCACAGCCACGTTCTGTGTGTACCACCTGTGTGCGGACGGCCATGGGGGTCAGGCCAGGTCGTATCTCTTGAGGCTGGGGTTGATGATAGCTGTGAGCCACCAAATGTGGGTGCTAGGAACTAAATTACGAGCAAGTGCTCATAATTGCTGAGTTCCTCTCCAGGCCCCGCCCCATTTTAATAGAGTCAAAATGGGGGTGGGGGGTGTGTGGAAATCAAGACAACTTTAAGCCCTGTGGTGGAACAGCAGAGGGAAGACAGGGAGGAGCACGCCTCTTAGGGAAAGGGTAGCCTGGAATTATGGGTACCCTCCACCTGTATCCTATCCATCTGACATCCAAGAAGCGATGGTGTGCAGGCAGGTTTGCAGAGAATGAGCAGAAGACTCAGGAGGGTGGCCTGTGGGGCTGAGCAACAACAAGACAGGAAGGCCAGAGGCCTCAGGCCTGGGAAACATGCAGAGGCTAGGGTCATGGAGGCAGTGCCAGGGAAAGAACATCCAGCACAGTCTAGGCTACGGGAGGCTAAAAACTGGCACAGCCTCCAGACAAACAGGCCTGCACTGAAGGGTTCTGAGTCCTGCTTGCCAAACATTTAGAGACCTGATAAGCAAAATCTCAAACTATAGAGCCAGAGAGATTTCTTGGCAGGGCAGAGAGCTTCCGACACAAACACAGACCTATGTTCTGACCCCATATGAAAAAGCCAAGTGTGGGTAGTTTTCTTGCCAACTTGACAAAAGCTAGGGTGGTCTGGGAATAAGGAACCTCGATCCTGAGAAAATACTTCCATCAGATTAGGTTATAGGCAATCCTGGGGGCATTTTCTTGATTAATGATTGACGTGGGAGAGTTCAGCCACAGTGGGTGCTGCCGCCCCTGGGCAAGTGGCTCAATGTTGTGTAAGAAAACAGGCTGAACAGGCCATGGGGAGCAAGCCACCGACACTCCTCTACAGTCTATCCCTGCTTCAGTGCCACCCTCCAGGCTGCTCTCCTGGATTCTTGAGTTTTATGACAGAATGGAAGCTGTAAATCTGAAATAAACTATTTCATCCCCACGTTGCTTTTGGCCAGTGTTTTATCACAGCAACACAAACCCAACTAGGAAAACCAGGAGGCATGCATATACCTCTAGCCCTTATGTCACCAGGAGAGTGGGCTGGAGACAGGAGGATGGCTAGGGCTTGTTAGATGCCAGTGTAGCTCCAGGTTCAGGGCAGGGAGCAACAGAACAGCACACCCTACTTCCGCCTCTCCTCCTCCATAAGCACACACATGTGTCTATACACCACATCTCACCCACACCTACACACACAGATCCCTCCCCTAACTATCATTATCTTACTGGAGTGAAAGTTCTGTACAAAGAATAATGAGACCAAGCACCAGTCATTAAGAAACACACAATTAGCCAAGCAGTGATGGCACTTGAAAGGCAGAGCCAAGTAGAACTCTGAGTTCAAGGCCAGCCTGGTCTACAGAGTGAGTTCCAGGACAGCCAGGCCTCAGAGAGAACCATACCTTTAACAAAAGAGAAAGAAGAAGAAAAGAAGAGGAGGAGATGGCAGAGACGAAAAAAGGAAAGGAAAGAAAAAAGGAAAGGAAAGGAAAAGGAAAGGAAAGAAAAAGGGGAAAGGAAAGAAAAAAGGAAAGGGAAGGGAAGGAAAAGAAAAAGGAAAGGAAAGAAAAGGGGGAAGGGAAGGGAAGGGAAGGGAAAGGAAGGGGAGGGAAGGGAAGGGAAGGGAAGGGAAGGGAAGGGAAGGGAAGGGAAGGGAAGGGAAGGGAAGGGAAGGGAAGTGAAGGGAAGGGAAGGGGAGGACAACACAACACACAACTATCATCAGTGCAACAGGGCCAACATGTAAATCCAGACAATGATGTGCTAAAGAGGGGAGGGAATGGCAGGTCCCTTTGGAACTAACACCGTAAGAACAGATACTATGCTATGAATCTGCATATAAAGTACTATTTCCGCTCCACATTAAAAACAACATGAAGAAAACCATCTCATGAAATAGCCTATATGTTAAATGAATTGAAGGGAAAACCTGCTGTCTGTGAGGGGAGCGGAGAGACTAGAAGGAACCAAGGGAGAATGCAGTGCTTTCCGAACCTCCACCGACTGTATGCAAAGGATGAGGTAGACGTGAGCAGATACAAGCCACCTTAGCCATCGGCACAGAGCACTTAAAATATGTTTAATCACCCTCTCAGGCATGCGCATGTATTATTTAATAATATTTTAAACAACAAAAAAACCAATAATAGGAAAATCAAGATCTATTGTTTATGCCTGCCTTCTGTATTTATTCCTGCACTGTCAGCCTCTAATAAAGCAAAGGGAGGGCTCCATTTTGTTGGCACAGTGATGGAGACGCACGGGCTCACACATGGTGCAGTGCTCTGAATTTGCACTTGCACACTATGCCTTACTATATGAGAAAAGCAGACAAAATTAAGCACGCTTCCCATAAATACAGCAACCTAAGAGCATAAACTGAAAAGGGCCAACAGGTAAAAGAGGCTTGTTTTATCCTAACAGGGAACCAGGCTATAAACTTTTACTTAGGACCTAAGGGCAACTTTGGAATTAGAAGAAAAATACAAAAGTGAACGGGAGATCTGTGAGTGGGCCGGCAAGTCAGTCCACCTGGTAGTGTGCAAGTCACAGAACCCGGCTTCTCCGCAGGTCTAGGATGTGAGTGCCAGCGTCTGTGGGAATTCGTGGTATCTGATCATGTATCCCACTTTCCCAAGGCTCGCCTCCAAGTACGCGTGGCCGTGTGCGTGGGCGGCACGGCTGTCTAGCCTTCACTGGCCCCTGTGCCAGTCAGTGGCGGTACATTCCTTCTCCGACACGTACACAGTGTTCCTGGCTCTTTATACTGAACTAGTTCTTACTACCTGAGACTAGGTCACTGTTCTGACACATTTAGAAGTTAATTCAGGACGATTCACTGGATTACTGATTGAAAAGCTGCATTAACTGAGTTGATAACTTCTTGAGTTAAAAACAGAAAAATCTACAAAAATATACTTCTATACTCTGATTGGTTAGAATAGAGCAAAAGACTGTCTTTCCCTCTAAACAGGTCATAAATGAATATCTACATTTATTAATAGTATTAAGGGAAAAAAGAAAACAAATATTTTTCAAAACAATAAAATTTTTCAACAAGTAAAATATTTTATCCTCAAATGCTTGGGGGGGGGCATAATCACACACCAAGGAAGACAGATCAAAGATTTCTTGAGGAAACCCTTAAGAGTCGGGAGGTCAGAGAAGGGAAATGCTTCTGAGCAGAGCCATGTAAGGGACGGTTAGATAAGGTCATGTGGGGTTTCAGAACAGCAGTGGGCTCGGCGACATCTTACAGCAGCAATATGAACAGTGCGGGGGAGGGAGGGATGAGGGGAGGGGCAGGGTGCTAACCAGGGGGCGGGGTCCTCTCCACAAGACATACAAGTGTGAGCCTGGCTGGCAATGATAAAGGGAAGAGCAAGGAAGAAGACAGTGTTTTGAAGATTCTCAGGTAATTTGCAGTTTATATTGGCAAATGGAAACTGACCCAAAATGTTGGCCAAAGACCAGTGTGACCAGACACACATTCTGAGACAGTGACTCAGCATTTAATTTCTGTCTGATGAACTCTTCCCTAGTAGGGTAAGAGAAGCAGTTAGATAAGACACTGATCAGGAATCTATAGGATAAATATACTTAAAAAACAAAACACTGCAGGAGGAACTGGCAGACTCCAGCGGGCTGGGGAGGAGTGTGTATTCGAAGGAGTATGTGTGATGCAGATAGCCCGGGAGGCACAGGGCGAGGAAGGCTTACCTGATTCTTCTGTGTCCTGTTCATCCAGCAAGCCCACCGAGATGCCTAAATCCACACACTTCTTGCTATGTGCCTTGGACTTCATGTGTTTTGTCAGATTTCCTTGAGGGGAAAGAGTGTCTATTAAACTGATGTTGTGGGGCTCGGCTATTTCATTTGTCAGCTCTGGAAAATTCTACTCTTCAAAGAAACAGCTCCACTATGGTTAGACAATCCCAACAACTAAAACTGTATATAAAAACCACTGGTATTTACAGGAAGTTGCAATGACCTTTGAATTAACTAGTGATGGATTTCTGTTTGCAAACCTGCCTTGTCTATTTTGATGGTAGCTACTTTTGCCCGTTGGGGGCATATTCTCCAGTTCTCATTTCTTAAGCACATGCCCACTCTGTCTTTCAGAGTGAATCTGACCTGCAGTTACTGGCATGGGACCAATCTATTAGTTGTGTTGCTGTCTTGCTCTCACAGTAGATCACTTTCCTGTATGTGATCTCATTTTAATTTTTAGTTCATCTTTAGTAAAACAGTGTTCTAAGGCTTCCAGGTCATAGAAGGATCTTTTATAAGTTTTCTGCCTGCAACCTTAACTAGTTCATTAATTTCAAATGCTGATTTCCTATATGGCCCACAGTCAGTGAAAAGGAGGCCAGGGGTACTCCAGCAGTGCTGACAGGCAGAGCCGTCCCAGACCCACAGGCATGAATGCTGCCTTAGCTCCCCTATGATGTTTTAATGGTCCCCAACCTTGCTAGGTTTTAGTTTCTCCTTCCTTCCGGCACCTGGGTATATGGCTCTAAAGTTTGAACTACTGATGACTATTCTGGGTTGCATTTTAGCATCGTAAGCAGCACTGTGTACGGCCCACGGTCGAGTCACATGCGGAGTAAATGTGTCCAGAGAAGCTCTAGGCTATCTGCTCTGTCAGCGGTCAGGGGCCCCTGTGTGGCTATCACAGGTTCGCAGGGCACCCCTGCCCAGAGTGAGCAAGGATGACATGGAGCTGCTGGGATCCTCCCAAGGACCCCAGGCATCCTGAGTGGATGATGCTATACCCCAAAACATTGTCAACAAGAGCAAACACAGAACAACATTTACATACCGAATTGGGGGGGGGGGCAGGAACAAATCAGAAATGCTGAAAATGTTGGAATCTTTGTTCCAAATGTTGGGCTTGTTCTAGAAACCCATGCAAATCTGTTGAATTTACACAGCTTCAATTTCTTGATAAATGCATAGTTTGAGAAGTTGGTCACAACCGCATATGCCAATTCTGGCAATACCCGGTATGTTCTTGTCAAACAACCCACCCCAACACAAGTGCTTGCACAGCACCCCAAAGCCAAGTGCTTAAGAAGTCCCTGTCTCAGATGCTTCTGAAGCACAGGATTGCTAAGAGGCATTACTGCTGACTGCCATGTGGATCCAACAGATAGCACAGGGCTTAAACGGTCCGCCTGCGGCTGACATTTACATCACACTGAAAACTAAGCCAGAATGCTAAGAGTCATTAAGATACACAGACATTTGTTATATAAATCTCCACTTCCTGTAAGAGCTTCAAAGTTTTCACACTAAAATGTAAATAAATAAATAAACCAATGGTTAAAAGCCACCTTGCTGTGGCTGAGGTCTCCATTTGTAAGTCACAATGCTTTTGTAGACATGCCAGCATGCTCAGTAAATCAAAGGCTCACCAGGAGCTCACTTTCAAAAGCTTTGGCTCCTTAGATGGAGCACGGTCTGTGCTAAGAAACTAATCTATAACTGTGCCTGAGTGAATTTGGAAATTTAAGTTTTTAATATATTACCCCATAATCAATTACTATCAGTCAACTCCTTAAATAATTAAAAGAAAAGCATGCATCGGCATGCACAGGAGGTACACATTCATGTCTCACCCCAGTCTCCTTTCTAACACGGTTATATACACAGCAATGCTTTCTTACTAAATTAGCTTTTTAAACATGTGTTCTCCTGTCCCAAGGTAACAGATCCTTCCCAAATCACAGTGTTACACCAATGAGACGGCAGCCACTCGTTACGAACTGGGCGACCACTCCTCCTTGGCCCACCCTGAGGGGAGGAGGGCCTCCATACCGGAGGGAGGGCTCCTCTCACCCGGGCTTGCTTGACACTCCGTGGGTCTGCTCAAGGCTTTCGGAAGCACACTTTGCTCCTCTGCGATCATGTCTGAGCTCAGGGAAAGGCACTCACTTGTGACAGCTCTAGCTTCCTTTAAAGTCAATAAATCTGAGCCAGAAATGCAGCAAAATTGGCGAAAGAGATGATTTGTCTTTACCAGAGAACCATAAAGATAACCAGAACAACAGCAAAGGGAAATGTGAACTCAAAAGGAACACAGTTTCAATAAAATGACCACCTTTTTATACACTGCCATTTAAGTCAGGTATGCCCATGAACGGACTGATTGCTGAAGAAAGTCCTACTTCAGGACTTGGATAGTATAAAGGACAGTATATGAAACCACCATCTTTAATGACTTGTTACAGAATGGCCTGTGAACAAGAAGCAAATGCTTTGTACTACTATATCCATTACGCATAACAGGAACCGCATGACAGGTAAAACTGCCTCATCATGAGGGCTTATGCTTTAAATAAACATAGAACAGAAGTCATTAAATATAATTTTAATGACTAATTCTGAGAGCCCATTAACAACATTTAGTAGTAGAAATGTTTAAAAACCTTAAATCTGAAATTTAATGTAATTTAATATAATTAGGTTAAACTTTATTATAAAAGATGGCTATCTGTGCCTAAAATATAAAATTTATTCGATTATTATTTAAAATCCGTCTCAAATCTTTTTTAACTCTAATGAATTTACTTGTGATCACAAAAATTTCTTTCTCTTCTTTAGTTCCAAAGTCAGTATTTTGCAAACATGTTAGCTATTGTTATGGAACTATGACTTGGGGAGTAAAATATAAAAAGAAACAGTTAATCCTTTTAAAATGTTATGTTTACTTCTGTATTTTTCTAAAATCCTGTAATTAAAAGCATTCTCCTTAAAGGGTCTAGAAACATAAAGAACACATATTCCAATGCTGGAAGATTTAACAGCCTGTGGCAACTGCTTATCCTCGGACTACAAAGGCTCTCCTCATAAAGGCACATAGGAGGACCCCAGCAATGTGCATACCTTTTGTCTTGAAGGAGAAGTTACAGGAAGTGCAGTGGTAGGGGCGGACATCTGTGTGGGTTCGGATGTGCTTCTTTAACATACTAGGTTTCTTACAACGGATTCCACATTCTTCGCAAATGTACTTTCCTCTTCCCCTGCCGCGAACATATACGTAATCTTCATTCGACTTGTATCTAATTTAAAGAAGAAAAAAAAAAGAACAGAAAAATTGGGCACTACATCTTTGAGAAAATACTGATTAAAATTCAACCTAAAAAAATAAAACACAACCTTTACACACAAATCTCCAATGGTTTTATGCACATTTAAGAGAGAAGATTCCTAGTTTCTGCAACATGCCTATGCAGTGACAGTTAATTCTACCCATAATCATTCAATGTGAAGTTTAATTCTTGAATATTTCCATGATTTTTAAGATAACAGTTTGAAAGGCTTTCCATTGCTAAATTCAATCACATTGACTGCGAAGCCTGAACTACTTCCAGGCCTGGCCTGACACTGGCTCCTGTAACTTGTTTTTCTCATAATCCCAGACACTGGCTCTTACAGCTTATTATTCTTGTACCAAAACAGAGGGACAGCAAAAGGCAGTAGGCACACCCCACTTAGAGACATTTCCAGCCATTCCTAGCTGCACACGCCCATGGAAGCCAGGATTACACTCAAGCTAGTCTCAAAGGCCTGAAGGATCCACAGCTCTTCCTGGTCATCATTTCTTCTATCAAAATAGAATTATTTAACAGAATGCTAATACACATTGTTGGAAAGATTCTGTTAGCAGAAAAACAAAAACAAAAACAAAAACCCTTTAAATAAAAGCATCACTGGCAGGCCTTCATTCACATGACAGCAAATGTACATTTGAAAGGTGAGTTTAAATGTACATTTAAGAATAAAATATGTACTTGCCCTCCATCAAATATTTTAATTCTTCTTGGTTCACTTTTGATTAAGGAATTTTCTTTATCTTGCTCACTGTTAATTTCAGAGTCATCTTTATTGCTGAATTCAACTACTGTGGCCTTTTGATTACCTAATGCTCTCTGAAAGGGAAAAACAAAAAGAGAAACTAATTTCATTAAACTGGAAATACAAACACTATAATGTTTCACTATCAATTAGCATAACAAAGCACAGTCAAGTGCTTACTCAATGCACTGGAATCCATAGAGGTAGCAGAGTCCACCCACCCTCTCATCTCTCTCCAGGTCTCTCTCCTACCTTATGCTCAAGTGAACCACCTTTCCTGGGAGTCCAGGAACTTGACAGAAATCCTTCTTCAACAGACTAAACAGTCTTTATGTTTTACTGGCCAACTGTGCCACAGTCTATCTCTTAAAGAGTTATTCCTTGTAGAAAGAACAATACAGTTTCAGGCCCCTCAGAGCCACCAAGGTGAAGCAGAAGCCCCAGCTTGCCCCTCCCCCATTACTTTGAAACAGAACATAGTTTCTCTCTCTAGAATAAATAGTTTTTACAACTTGAATACTGGCTAGCATAAATTAGGTCAAGTCAAACTAAGAGTTTGGGCTGAACAGGATAACTTCTTTGGAAAAAGGTAACAGTTAGCAGAACAAGAAAGCATACATAGCTGTCTTAGAGGGACTACTGCCTCACAGCTGTATTCAAGACTTTATAGGGCTATCCACTTTGTCAAAGCCAAGTGTTCACAGCAAAAGCTACCCAGCTCCTGCCAGTGCCTCTACATGGGGCACAGGAAGAGCTCCGTTCCCACAGTGGACTCAACCAGACTGCAGCGACTTGCTGAGACCAGAGAGTGAGCACGTGGAAGGGACGGGAGGCCCAGTCCTGGCTACAGTGTTGGGAGCAAAGGCTGCCGGCCAGTTCCATAGAAGGGAGAATGGTGATTTCTGAGCAGCCCACCTGTGCCCTCCCAGTCCCTAGCAGGCACGCTGACCAGATCCCCTCAGAGAACACACACACTCGGCGCAGGCTTCACTACTTAACAACGGCCTTGCTTACTCCTTTCAAAAAAAAAAAAAATCAAATTCATGTTGCCTTTCTTGTGGGGCATGGGCAGCATTTAAGACACGGGATCTAGAACTACAGATGCTCGGCAAGCTCTCATTCCAAGAGCATGCCGCAGCCCTCACTCCCTGGATCTTTCCATCACTTTGCCATCGAATCTGGCTTCTACTTGCTAAAGACACGAGGGAGGGAGTTAAAGGCCTCAAATCAGCATCTCAGCGGCTCCAGTGTGCTTGCCCGCTCCACGGCATCGTCCGTCTATGGCGAGCCTGTGCTTCTGTTTTCACGGTATACTGTCTTCCTGCTTCTTTCGAGTCATGATTTATTCCCATATGGGTTATATATAACAGTCTGCTAGGTGCCCAATCCTGAGCCACTTGTTTGTGGATTCAAATCTCCAGTGACAAAATGTCTAGAGCAGAGACTCTCACCTCGTTTTTATATGACAGCACTAATCTTAACAACTCTTGAACTATGACCTTCTGAGTTGGGCTTGCTCTTTTTTTCTGGGGCTCTCCTTATTCTAGGAAGAATTTCTTTCTGTTTTCCAAGCACACTCCTCCCATCCTCTTTCCATTCTCCTCCCTCTGCATGCTGACAGTCCTCTGGACAGACCTTCCACCTGCAGCCCTCTCCTGATTGGTGAAGCTGAGTACACAGCACCAGTACTGCCAGGGCTTCTTCCAGGGCACCTGGTACTTGCACTCAGTACTTAGGCTTGGGTTCTAGGGATGGAAGGGAATATCCTCCACACGCTCAACACTAAGTTACATTTGCAGCCCGGGAGACCCGTGCTCATAGGGAAGTTAGGGATATAAACTAAGAGCTCTTGTGTTCTCACGAGGAGGCATGGCCCAACCAAGGTTCTAATTTAGGGGTCCTGGGGTCTGAGAAGCTAAAAACACTAACCCCCCATGCCGCTGGACGTCCCTTCCTTCCCTGGTTCTCCATCTCCACGCCCAGACTTTGTCACTCATGTTGCCAACTTCAAACTCCTTACGAAACCCGTCCCTGCAGTCTTCTTAATTAAACCCAAGTTTTCTTATTTTCACATGATTTAAAGCTCTACTAAT
Source organism: Apodemus agrarius (assembly GCA_964023405.1). NCBI lineage: Eukaryota > Metazoa > Chordata > Mammalia > Rodentia > Muridae > Apodemus > Apodemus agrarius. The sequence continues at coordinate 21,544,757 of OZ030019.1, forward strand.
TTAAAGAAAATCCATTTATCTAAAATATCTGTCATTGCTATTATTATCACTGACTCTGCTGACCACCGCCTTGGAGTGCCTTCCTGTACATGCAACTCCACAGCACAGGCATGTTAGAGCCATGCAGACCCCTACTGTAATGCTAGCCCCACAATATTTCATGTGGTTAGATTCATAAGTGCCTCTGGATCAGAACTCTGTGCTTGTGAACCTGCAGACATTACAAAGGTCGTCAAGCCGGGCGGTGGTGGTGGCGCATGCCTGTAATCCCAACACTTGGGAGGCAGAGGCAGGTGGATTTCTGAGTTCAAGGTCAGCCTGGTCTACAGAGTGAGTTCCAGGACAGCCAGGACTACACAGAGAAACCCTGTCTCGAAAAAACCAAAATCTAAAAAAAAAAAAAAAAAAACCACAAAAACCCCACAAAAAACAAACAACAACAACAAAAAAAACCCAAAAAACAAAAAAGGTAGTCAATAATTCTGAATGACCAGAGCCTAAAATAATGCCCTTATTTATTTGATTGTTTAAATGACTTCCCCTAGTTTATTAAGCCAACAAATCTAAAGAGTATTCCACGAGTTACTCCAAATTACAATGTCATGACCTTAAGTTATCCCATAAATCTTGATCAAATCAGCTACTAAGGGAATGAGCTCTCACAGGCATCTTTTTGTCAGTAACCAGTGGCTCTCAGAGGGTCACTCAGAACATTGCAATGGGAATGGCAGGAACAGATCAGTCTGCAGGAGGCACAGGACAAGTGTTACTGATTCTTTGTACAATACACAACAGAGTACAATCACCTCTGGCAATCTACATCTTGGCTTTCCCAAATTAACCTTGAGAGATTATAGCCAGCATCTTCCCTTAGCTAATAACTCCTTAGTGAAGAGAAAAATCAAAGTGCTAACTCCCCCTGAGTAGGGCCAGTTGAAGGGAAAAGCACGAATAAACCAATAATCAGTGGCCCGAAAAAGTTACTGCTTGCAAAATATTTAGAGACAAAATCACTGCCAGAACTGTTGGTGACTCTTCCCTGTGGAACTTCTGGGAAGAGTGTCACTTCCCATCTAATAATCACATAGCATAACCTGTCACTCACAATTAAAATACTTATTGTAAGAGAGACACTTAGAGGTGTTGAGACTTGTTGAAACTAATTTGCACAAACAACACGTGAAGGCAGATTATATCTCAAGTACCTTGCTCACGTCGCTTTCCCACCTGCTTGAATAGACCACTAAGTCTGATTCTGAGTGGGTGGCTATTGCTTGGCAGTACAGTGCCTTTCCAGTCTTCTGTTTGGAATTAAGAAGAGAAAGAGCAACTTTTGTAGGCAAACCAAGTGGATTTGGGTCACTGGAGCTCACTGTCCACCCAGTATAGGCCGAAGTTTTCTGGTCGTTCTGAGCCAGGGGCAACGCCTTCTGTCTTAGCAGGTAACACCATGTAAAGCTAGTTGCAGTCTTGAGGCTGGGGAATGACGCCTGTTTAGTGTCTGAGCTGCTCACTAATGAAAGACCGGGGGCTGGAGGCTGCCTCTGTCCTGGGATGACTTTGTCCTCCTCATGTTTAACCCCTGGTGACCCCTTTTCCTGGTTGTTGTCTATAGATTTCAAAGGCAAAACAGAGGCACTTTCCGATGGGGCGGGTGAATTTCCCACTGTAGGAGTCAGTGATGTGGACAGCTTGGTGTTTTTAAACTCCTGCAATTCATTGACATGGTCCGAGACTGCAAAGGTCGAGGGTCTGGATGACAGGTTATCAGCTGGTAAAACCTGAGTCAAATTAGCATTCTCCCTGCTCCTTCCAGAGGCAGAGCCAGCGTCCTGCTCCAGCGCCGCTCCCTCAAGGGGCTCCGTGGTGCAGAGCTGCCTCACCAGCACGGGCTTCTTTTGTTTATGACTCTCATTAGCTCTTGGGCTTGGCAGCTCCAGTGGTCTTAGGTTTGTGCTACAAACCGCTCCATTCTCATCTTTAGCCCGCTTTTGATGCTTTTCCATGGCAATGTCTAAACTATTTGCTGGGGAAAGCATCCTTTTACTCGAGGCTGAGGATTCTTGTTGCGGGGAGAGTCTACCAACAGACATCTTCTGAACCATCGGTGAGGATTCGGAAACTGGAGCACTTTGGCCCGTCTCTGGGAGAACAGTTTTGCATGCGAGATCCTTCTCTGGTGTTGGCAATGCATGCTGGAGATAGTTCTGTGATTTTGGCATGGTATTTTGCTCTTCGCTGACTGGCACTATATTTTGATTAGTTTGGCAAACTGGTATGTTGGACAGATCCTGGGTCACTAGGATCTGTGGCAGAGATGTGACAGTAGCGAAGCAGTACACTGGGACAGTCCTCTGCTGGGACACAGGCAGCACAAAGGAAGGCAGCGGCGTCTGCGCCTCATCACTCCGCAGCCCGAGCTCCGGCGGTGGCAGAGGGCAGGCTTTAGACAGGGGATCGGCTGCTTTGGTGGACAGCGTGAATGAAGCCAAGCGTGGAGCTGCTCCGGTTTGATCTGGAAGAACGTGATTAGGTAAAGAACGGGAAGGACTAGACGAGCAACCCTGGCCTGAAGGGAACGCTTGGCACTGAAGCTGGTACTTGGGAGCAAAGCTCCCCTCGCCTGTTGAAGACACGCACGCCGCAGTGGGTGGTGCGCCCAGTTTGCCACCCTGTGCAGACACTGGCAGAGGCAGTGGTGTGTTTTGGTGACTAAGGGGTGTGTTGGTTTTGTTTAGTAAATGGGCACCAAACAGCTGTTGAGGAGGAAAGGTGTCAGTAGAGCTGGAACTCGACATTTCTGCCTGAAGATCTTTAGCCAGGGTCTGGGAATGCATAGTATGTGCAGGACAGTCAGTAGAAGCCACGTCAGGAAGCCTCGGGGCCTGAAATGGCAACGCATTCACACTAGGAAGGACAATAGTTTGGAGAGCTGGTATACTGCCAGGAGATAGGTGACTATCCGAAGCTATGTTTAAAGATATCTGCCGGATCAGGGGACCTCGCCGCCTTTCCAGAAGGGGCACGTGGCCAGCAGACGGGGAGTTGGAGGGCTGCGATTCAACAAGAGCTGGAGCCACGTGGGAAGGAGCAATGCTCCCGCAGTCGAGCGACTTACTTCTGAACTCGGAGACCTCCATCAGAGTGGGCCCGCAGCTGCTCTGCTCCGAGGCTGCCCGCCTCATTTCCCTGGGACTTCCAGGGACACTCAATGTGTTGGAACCCAGTGGGATCAAAAGAAACTCTGCTTTACTTGGGAAATCAATTTTGGGGGACAGCTCTATTTTAGGAATGTCTTCTACGTCTAGGGAGGCGGAGAAGCTGGATGCGTGGGATAAGCTGCTTTCTCGGCTGAGACTCCGGGAGAGAGTGGACTCGAAGCTGGACTCGGTTGAGGAATGCTCTATCTCAGCCAGCCGAAGCCTTTTCTTTTTGGGTGGCAGCTTCTCTGTCGGCAGCTTTGACAAAGTTTCACTCCGCTGAGGCCAAGTGAACTTCTCTGACTTTTCTTCGTCATGCCTCTGGGCTTCCAGGTCGCGGTCTGGCTCCTCGGTGACCAGAATCTCCGGGACCTGGATGTTGTGCTGCCGGACAAGCCTCAAGGACTGCCCTAACGCGCACCGGTCACTGGGAGCCTTCCTAGCACCTTCTCGTGGCTCTCCTCTAAGCTGTGGCACGTGTGACAGTGCGCCGTCCCGAGGTGGGCGACCTTCCTCTGGGGACATCCCTATCACTTTCAGGGCCCCGGGCATGCCAGCTCTGCCTAACTCCTGTAAAGAAAAGGTGGTGCCTCCTTCCAAGGGCTCCAGCTTGTCGAGTGAGCTGGGCCTGCTCAGGGCGTTGGTGTGCTGGATGACAGAGATGCCACCCCCTTGTCTCTTCACCTCCATCTTGTCCTGAACTGCAGACTTCAGCTGCTGTTCAACCACGGGGCATTGCTTCAGGGGCAAGGCCTGTTCAGGGACCCTGGCCACGCGCTGGATGCCTCTGTGCGCCTGCTCACCTGCCGTGGCGGGGGCGTGTTTGGAGGGACTGGGAGCAGCCCCTGGCGCTGGCTGCAGCTGCAGCGAGTCAGTGCTTTCTGGAGACCGCCCGCTGCCCCGTGGCTGCAGGTCCTCATCATCGCCCACACTCTTCATCTTCCTCCTTTTTCTTATCTGGGGCGTCTGTTCCCACATGCCTGTGGGAGCAGCGACTCTGTAGTGGAGAACCTGGGGCTGTGCCCCACCAGGTGTCGGGCCGTGCTCGGCCTCTCTCACAGCTGCCTTGGTTTTGGGCCCATGTAACTCTGAACAGTAAAATTTCTTATGATTCTCAAAATTCTCCAGTTTCCGGTACCTGTTTCGACAGGTTTCACACTCAAACATGGTCCCTCGTCCTTGATGTGACTTCTTCTTCTCTAGGTGAGGGGTCTGTGCTGCTTTGCTCTGCCCTGGTCCAGACTCGCTGGAGGCTGGGCACCCTTGACAGCTCTCATCCACCGACTGCCCCGAGCCCAGGTGATTCTCACTGGCTGTGGAGTCTTCCACTGCAGCCTGTCTGACCAGGGGGCGGTGGTGCCCACTTGGGGGCATGGATGGGTTGGGTCCTGACACAAAGACATCATCATAGAAGTTTCCAATTTTATCATCAAATGACTGGCTTCCTCTCAGAGGAGGAGGGGGAGGAATTATATTTGCAGGGATCGCTGAATATCCCGTGGTTGGCATGGAGTTACTTCTGGTGATAGGCAGGCAGTCCAGGGACGGAACAGACAGGAGGAACACCTGCTTCGACTTCTCAGTCGGGGTGAACGGGGACTTTGGTATATCAGAGCTGGAGCTGGTTCTCCGTCCCATTGGTTTTAGGTCAAACTGGAAGGAATCTTTGAATATGTATGATTTGGGGGAGTCAATGCTTCCCCGTCTAGAAAGTGAGGTTCTCCGGGGCTTCACACTATCCAGTTGCTTATCATCGACCAAGGCTTCGTTGTCTGAGATCAGCTTGGAAATCCTTTCCTCCAGAGTTTTGGTTGCCAAGGGTGGGCGCATCTGGCCTGTGACGACTGACGACTTCTCTCCGCTGGCTGAAGCAGAAGGGGCTGGAGCACTGACACGAGGCCCTGGGGGCCCACTGGTCTTAGCTGGGTCTGGGTCCATGGTGGGAAAAGTCCTGGCAAGCGGAGTTGGCGGGCTCACGGCCTGGTCGGCACTCTCGGACCGTGAGAAGTAGCCAGAGTCGGTACTTCCTAAGCTCCGTGGACTCAGCAGCAGTTTCCCCTGCTGCTCCTGGGGGTCATCTGTGGCCTGCTGTCTCTGGAGTTGCGCATGTGCGGTTCCACTGTGAGAATCTGGCTTCCCTTCTGAATGAATCACATCCCCTTTCTGATGGCACGTCTCATCCGCCTCTAGGGATGACACACCGCCTGAATGTGACAGTATGCTTGCAACGTGACGGTCCCTCGGGCTCTGTGTACTAGGAAGTTCAGGCTTGGGATTGGCCACCTGAGGACTGTCAGTTTTTAAGGGGGGCACGCTTACTGGGTGGACCACAACTGTTGGTAACTCTGTCAGGGCTTGTGACTCTGAAGGTCTGTCCTGTGAAGAGAAGCCACTGACCACATGATCTGAATTGCCGGGAATGGACTTGGGTGCAGCTTCGGGATTTGACGCAGCCTTCCTCGTTTGCACAGGCTGCAGGTCCCTGACACTCGGGTCGCTCTGCCTCCCGTCTCCGGGCCCCTCCTCTTCGCTCTCCCCACTGTCTTCAATGTCCGAATGGACACTAAGTGCTTTGGGGCACTCCTGGGACAAGAACAAACCACCAGCCTCTGGTTGTAAGACAAGACCCAGTTTGATGGTGTGTGCATGGGATTTCTTGTGCTTATACAGATTACTTTTAGTCTTAAATGAAAACCCGCACGTCACACAGGGGTAGGGCCGCTCTCCAGTGTGGGAGCGGATATGCTTTAAAAGCACGCTGGGCTTTGCACATGCTCGATTGCAATACTCACAGATATATTTGCCTTGTTTTTTTGGCTTCTGATCTCGCAGAAGAAGACTGCACATTTGTTCTACACTTTGACTGACAACAGAAGCAACATGGGTTGAGCTGTAAATTGGCCCTGGGGGCGACTGTGTGGAACTCGCAGCGCTTACTGACGAAGGTGACACAGAATCCATTTGCTGGTGTGGAGGAGTGACCTGAGTTCTAGTGGAGGGAGGAGTGAGAGCTACAGTGGATGGCATGGCTATATTATAGACCGGCTCGAGTTTAGTGCTCTCGTGGGTGTGCAGGCTTGTCAGTGATCCTGTTAAGCCCAGATGCCCCGGAAGCTGCTGATTCTGTTGGCTAAGTCTGGGAACAAGGTGATCATGTGGGCTGTACAGGTGAGAAGCATGCTGAGATGCTACTTGCTCACTCTTCTGTGTGGAGGCCACATGTGCTGGGTGTGAGGTACACGGAGAACACTGAGATTCGGCCACCAGTTCTGGGGACGGAGCATTTGGGGTGTCCAGGGAACTGTTCTTTAATTTAGAAGGGGATCGTACAGTTTTATTTGGTCTCAGTTTTTCTGTCTTAATTGCACAAGATGAGCCCTTTTGTGACAAGGTGCTCAATTCTGGCTCCATTGCTTTCAGTAAGACATCGAACGCGGTACTAGTATAGGAGGGGGGTGTGGTACTATAGCACAGAGAGCTACATTCACTATTGCTAGTCCTGGTTTTACTAGATGAGGAGCTGGAGTCCTGCTGCCCATCAAGGCCGCTGAACCTGGCTGGGTCTGAGCCCTCGGACCTCCATCTCCGCAGTTCTGACCGGTGGTGAGGAGATGAGGCTTTCTTTGGGGAGACCGAGTCCCCAGATTCTGAGGCCTCGGCAGTCATCCCCGGCGTTTCTCCATTTTGCTTGGTAAATTGCCTCTCCGGTCTAGCAGGGACACAGTTGTGTTTCTTATGAGACCCCGCTGCGCTCGGGAGAACGCTGAGCGATGGCTCTTCCGGGTTTTGCTTGTGTTTTGTCTGAAGAGGATTCCTCAGGGGGGATTTTGGTATTTTTTTCAGGTGATTCTCAGCAACAATCTTTTTTCGTTTCACACCTTTAAGAGACTCAGAAGTTCCTTTAACGCCGGCCTCTAAGACTTCTGTTAAGACAAAAAAGAAAATCAATTGGTAAAATCATACATGTGTCATAATTGTTTAAAAACTAAGATTAATATCCAGAGGTGAGAAGCCTCCTTTACCAAAGCTATTTCTTGACAGTGTGGACATTTTAAGAAGTCAAACTATCATTATTTGCAGATGATATGATAGTTTACTTAAACGACCTGAAAAACTCCACCAGAGAACTTTTATAGCTGATAAACAACTTCAGCAAAGTGGCTGGTTATAAAATCAACTCAAGCAAATCAGTAGCCTTCCTGTACTCAAAGGAGAAGCAGGCTGAGAAAGAAGTTAGGGAAATAACACCCTTTACAATAGCTACAAACAACATAAAGTACCTTGGCGTGACTCTAACCAAACAAGAGAAAGATCTGTATGACAGGAACTTCAAGTCCTTGAAGAAAGAAATCGAAGAAGACCTCAGAAGATGGAAAAATATTTCTTGCTCCTGGATTGGCAGGATCAATATAGTAAAAATGGCCATCTTGCCAAAAGCAATCTACAGATTCAATGCAATCCCCATTAAAATTCCAATTCAATTCTTCATAGATCTAGAAAGGGCAATTCTCAAATTCATCTGGAGTAACAAAAAACGCAGGATAGCTAAAACTATTTTCAACAATAAAAGGACTTCTGGGGGAATCAATATCCCTGACCTCAAGCAGTACTACAGAGCAATTGTGTTAAAATCTGCATGGTATTGGTACAGCAACAGGCAAGTAGATCAATGGAATAGGATTGAAGACCCAGAAATGAACCCACAGACTTATGCTCACTTGATCTTTGATAAAGGAGCTACAACCATCCAGTGGAAAAAAGATAGCCTTTTCAACAAATGGTGCTGGTTCAACTGGAGGTCAACATGCAGAAGAATGCGAATTGACCCACTCTTATCTCTTTGTATTAAGATTAACTCCAAGTGGATCAAGGACCTCCACATAAAACCAGACACACTGAAACTAATAGAAAAGAAACTTGGGAAGACCCTGGAGGACATGGGCACAGGGGGAAAGTTCCTGAACAGAACACCAATAGCTTATGCTCTAAAATCAAGAATTGACAAATGGGACCTCATAAAATTGCAAAGTTTCTGTAAGGCAAAGGACACTGTCAGAAGGACAAAACGGCAACCAACAAAGTGGGAAAAGATCTTCACCAACCCCACATCCGACAGAAGGCTAATATCCAATATATACAAAGAACTCAAGAAGTTAGACCCCAAAGAACCAAATAACCCTATTAAAAAATGGGGTACAGAGCTAAACAAAGAATTGTTACCAGAAGAAATTCGGATGACTGAAAAACACCTTAAGAAATGTTCAACATCATTAGTCATCAGGGAAATGCAAATCAAAACAACCCTGAGATTCTACCTCACACCAGTCAGAATGGCTAAGATTAAAAATTCAGGAGACAACAGGTGCTGGTGAGGATGTGGAGAAAGAGGAACACTCCTCCATTGTTGGTGGGATTGCAAGATGGTACAACCGCTCTGAAAATCAGTGTGGCGGTTCCTCAGAAAATTGGGCATGACACTTCCAGAGGACCCTGTCATACCACTCCTGGGCATATACCCAGAGGATTACCCTGCATACAATAAAGACACATGCTCTACTATGTTCATAGCAGCCTTGTTTATAATAGCCAGAAGTTGGAAGGAGCCCATATATCCTTCAAAGGAGGAATGGATACAGAAAATGTGGTATATTTATACAATGGAATACTACTCAGCAATTAAAAATAATGAATTCATGCAATTTGTAGGCAAATGATTAGATCTGGAAAATATCATCCTAAGCGAGTTAACCCAATCACAAAAGAATACACATGAAATGCAATCACTGATAAATGGATACTAATGAGCCCAGAAGCCCTGAATACTCAAGGCACAATTAGCAAGTCAATTGATTCCTAAGAAGAAGAAAGGAGAGGACCTTGGGCCTGTAAAGATTGGATCCAGTTTTGTAGGAGAGTACCAGAACAGGGAAATGGTGGTGGTGGTGGGGTGATTGGGGAATAGTTGGGGGTGGGGGGAGAGGACTTATGGGACTTATGGGGGGGGACTGGGAGAGGGGAAAGCCTTTGGAATCTTTGGAATGTAAACAAAGAATATAGAATAAAAAATTATATATATACACACACACATATATATATAATTATATATATATATACACACACACACACATATATATATATATATATATATATATATATATATATATATATGAAGATTCACAGTCCAACTCCATAGAAACACTATGCTGAGACCATGCTGAGCTCCTCTGGAACATGGGACTACATCTTCCACACGTGGGTAGTCCTCCCCACAGTGCTCATCCAACCGCAGAATCTACTGACACCACACTCTGAGAAAGGCTGGCCAAGTAGAGAAGAAAACTCCGCCTTCCTATAGAAGCAACTGACTACTGCATTCATAACTCTTTCTGACAGGTCCCAAGCCTCTGGACAAAGGATGCTGATATTTGTATGAGTAAAAAGGCTCCTATGTAGTAATAAAAATAGCAGTAAATATACCTCTCCTGTCATAGTGGACAGTGGGATCAGGAAGTGTTGTGACCATAGAGATTACATCAATGAACAGAAAGTTACAAAAATAAAGAAACACTCATCTGTGGTTTATCACCCAAAACATGAAGAAGTCCTAAGATTGTGGTAGCTCTTGGTTTCATAAAAATCACCAATGTAATAGAACAAAAATATCCATTACATTGCTTCTTTGCATTAATGGTGAATACGAAGTCAAGTAGGCATACAGAGCCAGATGGGCAAGTAGAAACCACTACAATAAAGAAAACCACTACAGGCAAGTAAAACCTGCTGACCTCATTTTTAGCTTCTTTGGAAGTAGATCAGTTTAAATGTTAAATAGTTAAATTTCTGTAAACTATCATGCATCTAAGCCATGACTACGGCCATTATTCGGTCTGTTTTTGATTTGTTGGATCCTTGGGCATATAAACAGAAATCATCCCTCCGTATATTAGTTATTTTAGAAAAACCAAATATTTTAATTCATTGCTTTCACATGGCTGTTAACTATGTACATATTTGAAATTCATCCTGGCCCAAAACATTACACTGTAATAACTACTTTGCTTTGATGATGATGAAAATTTACATAAAATGTTCTATCCCTCTTGTGACATGCATGTACAAGCTCATATGGATACTCTCAGTAAAAAGAAGATACTGACTCCACTGCACACCTTTCCTCCCAAAGGGCAGGATGGGAGGGCAGGGGCATCGCTCAAGCACTGCAGGGAATGTCCCAGAAGTGCCGGCTCTTTCCTCCAGAGGGGTGCAAGCAAGCCTTTTGTGTCTTCTAGTCACTCGTTTATGAACTGACATCTTCCTCACCGGCTTCCCCTCAAGACACACATAACTCGTTCGTGTGTCATGACTAGCTCATGCTCTCTGAGCTATCAGACAAAGGCAACAAACTAAGACTCAATCAATGATCACCTGAAGCCGGTAGATTCCCAGCCACTATCCAACAGCCAGGAGGCGAGCTGTGACAAGAGAACAAACCATCAGGTGATCAAGGTAACTCTAAAGGCAAGAACAAGAAGCCACTCAGCGGCATGGCCTGTGGACCTAAAACCCTGCCTCCATACCAAGTCTTACCAAAGTCCCGCCTGGGCACATATGGTAATCTTACTATTTCACAAACTTTCTAGAATAAGCTGTTCAGAGGACAATTTATGGAGCTCATTCTCTCCACTATGTGTCTATCAGAGATAAATCTCCCCTCCCCCCCCCCATTCCCCAGCTCTCTGATATATGGTTTCAGTAGTTCTGGCCTGAACTGTCAGTGATCTCCTGCCTCAGCCTCTTGAGTGTGGGATTGTAGGTGTGTGTCCTCAAACCTGACCCTACTGGCATCCTAGTCCCTAATGAACACTTCTTCCCTTCAAAGCACCGCCTTCTCCTTTGCCTTCCGGCAGCTTAGCCTATTTAAAAACACTTTTCTTCTAATGTATCTCTCAGCATACTTTCTTACACATTTTTCTTTATGGACAGGTTCTTTTCTTTAGTGCCAATCATTCCTTGTGGGTCATCGTGATTTCCACTGCTCTGATCTCTACTTTTGCTTATCTTTGGTTTCTCCTGTTTGGCTTTCTCTGCAATTACATAATGCTTTTTTTTTTTTTTTAATGCCAACAATCTCATTTTCAAGCTATTAAACTCTTAGCTGCTCTGATTCAGTTCCCATTTCGTCTCATTCCATTCCCTTAAGTTCACGCTCTGATATAATATAACTCTGGTGTTCACCGGTGGTCCCGGTCACACTCAGTTTCTGCCATGTTGTTTTCTGTCTTTCATGTTCTCCCTGTCTTTCTCTGGCTGAGAATATGGAGGGCCAATCCAGTCACTCAAGGACACGTGCACATTCCTTCTTGATTCTGCCGGATCTCTGTTGCAGGTGCTAGGAAGGGGAGCGGGTGACGGGGCTGTGCAGAGGGGCACAGAGCTCCTTGTGTCAGCCTGAAAAGCTGTCTGCAGTTCCAGTAGTGATGGCAACACTCTTAACAGAGGCAGAGCACAAAGCCTAAGAATGGTTTTCCAAAAGTTTTAGAGGTTTCCTGCCTTTATATGGGCGCACTGAGCTAGTCTGAGAGGGGAGGGGCCCCTTTACTGGCCATTCCACAGACCCTCACTTCAGCATGCATGTGTGGACTGTGAACCACAGCTGGGAATTCAGGACAAGTCATTTTCAGTGGGCTAATTATGGCAGTGCCAGTTAACATAACATTACAGAACCATTTAAAATAATTACTAAGATTACACAGCAATCTGAAAATGGTGAGGCATGAAGTATACAGGCACATTCTTTTCTGTCCCTAGAGAGAGGTCTAGGCTAAGAGGAGAAATCTGGGAATGTATGGTGAGGGCTGTTTTTGTAAAGGTAAATAAATGCCCGGCCAAAGAAAACATGTTGTGGAGAGAAAAAGAGGGCTGACATCAGAGGCCTGGGTAATTGCGATATTTAAGGCTGAGAGAGGAGTGGGAAGAAACGAGGCAGGCACTGGAAAGATGCAGTGAGACCTGGGACAGGGTGCGCCGGTGTGAAACACAGAGGACAGCATTAAGGAGAGTCACCAGGCTTATGGCCATGGGAGTGGGGAGGATGGCCTCATGTCTGAAAGCATGGTCAGTGGGACCCAGGGGTCAAATCCATCTCAGCCACGGGAGAAGTGTGGGGAAGAGGGACGAGCCAGCTGAGCTGGACCACTTCCTGGGAACCTGGGCATGAAGGGCAAGCCCAGATGTTACTGACAGGGCAGAAGAGAGATTTCTCAGGGTGAGAGGCTGAGTGTGCCTGCAAACAGGAAGCTCCCGTCACTACAGAGGAGGAGACTGAAGCCACAAGACAGAGAACTAGGCAATCAAATGCATAGCAAAGAGGAGGTATAATCAGGAGGCTAGGGAGGACAAGGACAAGTGACTACTGGGGATGAAGACACAGCGGGAGCAGCTTCATGGAGGCAGCACACCTCTGACTCCGTCCTGGGCAGGGGGCAGAAGGAGGCACTGTCAAGTCAAGGGGGTTTCATGAACGTGGTGTGCAGAAAACGTGTTGAAAACACTCATGGGGAACAGCATGCAAACCATGCTGCACACAGACCGGTGGCGCGGAAGGCACAGTGGGAAAGGTATTCTACCGGCAGCTGGTCCTCAGCCCTGAATACAAGGCAGGAGAGGTGGGGGCTGCACAGTAGGAACAGGAAGCCACAGCAGTTGACTGCCAAGCTCTTCCTTCCCTCCAGGAATATGATCAAGAAATATTAACCAGGAAATACGATCAAGCAATGTTAATGTGGTGGCGGCTGCTTCAATCTCATCCATCTTTCCTCTCTACTCCATTTTTACACCACTTAAAGAAAACTAATCTACCAGCCCAAAACTTTGTATTGAGAAGTAAATCAGCCTCAGCAATGACGATAAAATACAGAAAAGAGATAGGGCCCTGTCAGTAAGGTGCTTAGCGTGCAAACATGAAGCTGGGATCCCCAGAAGATACATTCAAGAAAAAAAGAAAAGAGAAGAGGGAAGAGGAACACAGTGGGGGTTGGTGAGGGGACAGTGTGACAGTGTGACAGTGCATGTCTGTAATCTTAGCACCAGGGAAGTGGAGGCAGGATTCCTGGGCTAGTAAGCTAGCCTTGCAGAATCAGGAGCTCCACGTTTGGTGTGTGAAAAAAAAAAAGTCTCAGAAAACAATAACCCAGGGAGAGAACCAGTGTAAGTGCCTGTCCCAAGCACATGCATGCAATGCACACACATGAATATATACATGCATCTACCACCCTCTCATACATACAAAGGCAAAACAAAGACTTAATCTGAACAAATGAATACAAATGTCTGTGTCACCAGACCTGCACTGAAATGTTGAGTCGTTAACCTGAGTCTAAGCCATGTCTGAGCTCTGGAAGTGCATCGGGGAAGGAATCCTAAGATGGCGGGCATTGACACTCTGCTTTGAAGTCCCCTACCTTAAAGATGCTCTCATGAAGCTGTGTTTCCCACACAGCCATGTGGAAAGCAAAAAATGGCCAGAAAGATGTGACACCCTGGTACCTGGAACGTGTGCAGGTTTCCTTCAGTGCTGGAGAGGCTGTGCCAGACTGACGAGGTCACAGACTTCAGGACGAGGAAACTATCCTGGAGGAAATTATCCTGAAGTATCGTGGGACCCTTTCAAACTTCACAGCAGAGTCTCTGGCTAACCAGCAGTCAGGTAAGAGACTGGACTGTAAGATGTGACCTGTCCGTGCTGGCTACAAAAGCTGCAGAGGAGCAGGGGTGTGCCTAAGAGGGAGAGCCAGGGTAGACCTAGACCCAGAGTGTCCTCAGACTCAGAGGCCCAGAGGCCTGACCTGAAGGCAACTGTGCTCAGAGGTGAAACTGGAGAGTCAGCTGGATCGATCATGAGGAGTCAGACTTCTTCAGGGGACGGACCAACTAACAGATTCATAATCAGACTGCCTCACTGTGGAACAGGTCTTCACAAAGAGGAGTCTCTGGCCTTTCTATTCCTCTGTAGCAGGTTGTCAGGAGGTGACCAGTCTGTCTAAGATTTTCTGCTTTGCCTCCTGCTCAAAGGCATGGAGCTGGGTCACCAAGAAACTGAACCCAGAAAAACCTTTCTTTCCTTCAAACTGACGGTCTCGGGTATTTTGTTACAGCAAGCAAATCTGACTCAGATAGCCTGTGCTAAACATTATGCAAACTGCTGGGTTCAACCTGCTGTACTTCAAAATAAAGAAGAAATAATTGACCACAAGGGAACGGATGAGTGAGAGACTTCAGAAGAGACACGCTGATCCGATAGCTGCAGTGCCCTCGAGAGCCTAGCCACAATACCCAATGCTGCTAATAGGCTCAGCAAGCAAGGAAACATCATCCTCACCACCTCCAGAAGAGGCAGCCCCTGACACCGGGGTAGAGCCCATGCTCCCATCCACAGAATGATAGGACTGTGAGCATGGCTGGGGTGTAGCTCAATGGTAGAGTGAATGCTCAAGATTTAGGGCACAGGTTCAATGCCCTGCCCTGGGTTCAATTCACACACATTAATATCATGAACAATGATAATTTTAGTAAATGAAAATAAAAGTGAACTGTCTAGAGCAACAGAAGTGGACTGAATCCACTAATGTCAAACTAGGCTCATGAAAAGTTAAATGAGCACCCCAGGTCTTCTAGCCACAGCAAAATTCAACTAGAAATAAATAGTGGGAGGCACATGGAAAATCCCCAGCTGTATGGAAATTAAGCAAGACAATTCTAACTAGCTAAAGAGGAAAGAGAAGTCACCAAGGCAATGAGAAAAATCAAAACAGAACTTGAAAACTGAGAAACTGTGATGAATTCATGCCAATGCCTTGTACACCACAATGCTACATCCTACCATGATGCTACACCCACCACGATGCCACGCCGACCACAATACCACGTCCACCACGATGCCATTCACCATGACACAACGCCCAGAGACCTCGCAATGCAAGACCAAGACAAGAGGACCTCTGCCAGAACCACTGCTGTTCTTAATCATTTCTTGAGAGCAACCAGCTTATGCAATAAGCCAGAAGAGGATGATAAGGATGGACAAAATTTTGTTGGGACAGTCATCTAACAAGACCCAATGAAATGACCAAAAGCCATGAGTGGAACCCCCTTACCATATTTACAAACATCAATCTTTTTATTTATACCAAGGCTGGTAGAAAATATAACAATGTTTTATTTACAACAGAAACCTAGGTGGCGCATGCCTTTAATCCCAGCACTCTGGGAGGCAGAGGCAGGCAGATTTCTGAGTTCGAGGCCAGTCTGTTCTACAGAGAGAGCTCCAGGACAGCCATGGCTATACAGAGAAACCCTGTCTTTAAAAAAAGAAAAAAGAAAAAAACAAGCCTAAACATTGATAAAAGTAAATTTTATACCAAGTAATAAAAACATTCAGACAATACAACAGACTTGTGGAATGACAGACCTGGGACATGGAAAGCGGGCTAGGTGGTGAGGACTGGGCTATGTGCAAGCTCGGGCAGCACGGTCTCTAGAGAGCCCGGACCCGGCAGCGTATCCTGCCTCTGGCAACCAGTAATACTGTGAAGGTGCCAACTCAATTCTTTAAAAAAATCCAAATTTTACAAAATTTTAAGGAAAAAACTTTCAGTTTTAAAATAATGAAAAACCACAGTGTTCATTTAAAAATAAACTCATATTAGACAATGGAGATCTGCAAAGGACTGTAAGGACAGTCCCTGCCTCAACACAGCAACTAAAACTGGACACAAACCCCACCCCCAAGATCAGATGCAGATGAGTTGTGAAACACAAACTTATAAAGGTTTAATATGTTATAAAGCCAGAGTTCAAAATCTTAGAAAAAGGATGGTACCATTTTAAATATAAGATTCTGATTTCATATATGAGATGATAAAATAAATGTAGGTTATAAGCAAACAGTGTAAAAAATAAACTCAAAGGTTCAATATAAAAATAAAACTAGAGAGACAGCTAGAAAACCACAGGTAAATTCTTGGCTTATCTTGTGCTAGAAATATATTATGTTTCTAAAAAACAAACAAACAAAAGAAAAGTGATTTAAATACATTAAAACTAAAGTCTCTAGGTATATAAATATATGTAAATATATGCAGTTTAAAAAAATCTGAGCAATGTACCTGTAGCAGATGAAAGGTTGATACAGTAATGTATAAACAATTTCTATGTGGTCTTGCTGGTGAAGGAAAATTAAGTAATCCAGACCTGCTCTGAGTACACCCAGTATCAGCCTGTAGGCAACAAAGCACTAGAAAGATAAGTTATGGAATCAGGATCCACGAGGGATTAAAGATCCCCAAATGAAAACACCAGTGTCCTTTCTGCCAGGACAGGCAGGTACACTCAGAAGGGTCCCAGCTTAAGGCTGTGGAGTCCAGGCTGTCTAAACAAAGCGGAAAGAAACAGCACACTAGGATGTTCTCCGCACGGTACACGTGGGGAGTGCCCAATGCTCTCCTAGGGAGGAGCTCCAGGAGCCTCCACCAGGGATGCGCAAGCCCAGGATGGAAACTGAGCCCCGCCTTTCCTGCCCTGCACTTTGCATGGCTCCCAAAGTCGCAAACCTGAAACCATTATGATGGTATTAGATTGCTATTTATCCAGAAGCCTGGGAGAATTAAAATCTCTGAAGGAAGATTGCAACTAAGTCTTCAAAAATACTTCAGTAGTTTTCAAATAAAATATCCAGTACCTGTTCAGAGATAACCAGTCACCTGAGAAGAGAACTGAGCACAAGAGAGCCACCCCTGTAAGTGTAGAGGTGCGAGCCAGTGTGCCAGACCATGTAAAGACTTGGTTTACGTTGCTGGAGAGTACTGACGGTCTAGAGGAGAAACACAAGAGCTAACATTGACACTGTAGAGGGAAAAGGCAACTAGAACACAGGAGGCTTAGACCTACTCAACTCATTTAAGTTCACATAAGAACTGGAAAAGAGACTGCGCTGAAGGACATGTGTCTGTTGAAGACAAAGGACATCAGGATCCTAAGGCAGTTAGTTATGAAACAAGGAGAAACCATCCAAAACTCTCGGGGATCTCTGACAGTACGGGGTAAACAATGGGCATCCTTTGTGAGGTAAGACAAAAACCTTTGGGAAACTAAACACATAAATTTACAGTTTTCAAAGCACTTTATAAAACACAAGAAAGATAAAGAATCTCAGCCCCTGTGTTCATCAGCAGAAAACTGTGAAAGTCAAAGACACGATTCTTAGAGAGAAAAGAATGTTGATCATAATTTTGAAGACCCAGACTGCTTCCACAGGAGCGAGTTTTGACATGTATACAAAGTGTCCTAGAGGAACTGCACACCGGATTTCCACTTCCCACTCCAGAGAGACTTCTCCAGGCGAAGGCGAAGCAGATGCCGCCTAAAAGATGACACTTCATAGAATCCATCACAACAGACACATATTAATAGAGAAACAACATAGCAAATTCTAATAGATAAATTCAACGCAGCAGACATGGACAGAAAAAGTCAACAAATAGTCACTAATAGAGAAGCTAATACAACAGGCACATATCAACAGAGAAACCCTACACAACAGTCACCAATGGAGAAATTTAACACAACAGTCAACACAATAACAGAGAAATTCAATATACTAGGCATACACTAACAGAGAAATTCAACATTGTTCCTTAAGGTAAGAGAGAACTCACAGAAAGCAAAACCAATAGTTTTAAAAAAAAAAAAAAGGGCTCACGAGTGGACCTGCCAAGATGTCCAAACCATGCTACAAACTGAATGGAAAAGTCCTCCAAAGGCTCCTGGGCTAAGGCTCTGTTCCCAGCTTGGCACTGGGTGGCGGTATAGACTCTGAGGACTTAAGTGTTAGGTCTTTGGGGACTGTGGGCACTCAGTTTCTCAGCTGCCTCCTCTGCTCCACACTAGCACTATGCTGTGCCTCACCAAGGCTCAGAACCATCCGCGCCAATTTCCTTCTCTCCAGGTTTATTAGCTATGGCATTCTGTGAGATGGACAATTCATCCAACTGCATGAAACTTAAGTACAAAGAATCACACAGAGGACAACAGCTGGTCAGGCCAAAGAGAGTGAGTGGACGCCCAGAGATGAGGAGAGGGGTTAGGGCAGGCTCAGAAGCCGTGCCTGTGTTAGCATCTCACTCACCTGCTACTCACCACCTCCCTAAATGCTGTTCCCTCTCAGTACACTGGTTACTGCTGTCTCCAGCTACCTTTTAAAGATGCTACACAGAGGAGAGCAGGCAGTATCTAGTGCTGGTTCTAATCCTTTTCACAGGCACCACAGAGAAAGTTACACAACCCTGCCCCTCAACACAAGTTCTCTGGCTGCTACGACAAGGTTAGCAGAGCAGAGCAGGCAGCAGAAGATCAACCACAGCTGATATGATACTAGGCGCCATGACAGAACTCGATCTTCCAGTCTTCGAACATGCTCGAATTTTGAATAATGAGTCATGAAAAATAGAAATGCAACAGGTAAAGCTGATGTGGTGGTATACACCTTTTAATACGAGTACTTTGGAGGCAGAGGCTGGTGAACCTCTGTGAGTTTGAGGCCAGACTGATCTGCATAGCAATGGGCTAGATAGTGAAACTCTTTCTCAAGAGAGAGAGAGAGAGAGAGAGAGAGAGAGAGAGAGAGAGAGAGAGAGAGAGAGAGAGAGAGAGGAAGGAAGGAAGGAAGGAAGGAAGGAAGGAAGGAAAGAAGAAGTAAAGAAGGAAAGGAAGGAAAGGAAGGAAGGAAGGAAGGAAGGAAGGAAAGAAAGAAGAAGTAAAGAAGGAAAGGAAGGAAGGAAGGAAGAAAGGAGGAAGGGAGGGAGGGAGGAAGGAAGGAAGGAAAGAAAGGAAGGAAGGAAGGAAGGAAGGGAGGAAGGAAGGAAGAAAGAGGGGCTAGAGAGATGATTCTGGTGTTAAGAGCATACCCTGCTCCTCTGAGCTTATTTGTAAAGTGGTTCACAGGCAGCTGTGTTTCTAGAAGATCCAACACTTTCCTCAGAAACCCATGATTACCCACACCACACAGCATACACACACACAGATACATGACTTAAAAGGAAACAATACGAAGTCTAAGCCAAAATATCCTGATGTATTTTTGCAGGTTCATAAAATGCTGTAACAGGAGGCCCACTCCACCTTTGACTAAAACATGAACTGTACAAAAATACAAAGTTGCATCTAAACCGCCTGACATCTACCATGGCAGGGAATATGTCTACCAATTTGACAAATGCTAAAAATTGTTCAATCCCCAACTTTCAGTGGTTCACCAGCATAATGCTGGCCTTTCGTTACAAGATATAAATTGTATATAACACGGTCTGTTACCAAGGTAGAAAACTGGAAGTTCTGCATACTTGTTTCTGACAGTGTTGAACTGTCAGAAATCTAGAACCTTCTCTTCAGGGTTTCATACTGACCAGGATAAAAAGATGTTGATATTACAATATTAAATACAACAAGAAGAGTCTAATTCTTTATAATTAAACAGAATCCTGAGGATGAAGCAATTTGCAGCTGTCCACAGACTATTAGAATGAAGGCTTTTGTTACCAGGACAAGCAGCAATGATTTGTATGCATCACTGTGCCAGATAAATGAAGACCCTAAAGCAGACAGCTTCCTTCAGATAAGCAGTCTAGGTTACATGTACCAGGAGAGGTGAAGAGCTACTTAACTCCACTTGAGTCCTAAAAACAATAGCATACACTGCTCACAGGCCCTGCCTGTTAGGAAAAGGCTGTCCTCTCCACTCCCCACCCATCCCTGTTGACCCAGCAACTGCCGAAGACCTCCCTAGCTGCAGGTGCCCGCGGGCACCATGACAATGGGAAAGTCAAGATGGAGGGATTGCAGGAAGATGCCGATGGCAGGGGTAGAGTGGAAGGAAGCCACAAGGAGAACAATGAAGACCTGAGAGTCTCCCTGTGGGGTTGTCATGACTGGAGAAGGGCAGCTCCAAAGCGACTAAGCACGTGCCCAGTGCAGGGTCTGATAAGCCACGCACCGCACCACAAGCTGACACTGCCGCATCCCTCCTGAGCTGGGACTGGGGGGCGGGGGGGGGTAGTGTGAGGGAAACTGAATCCCTACAGTCTCCCCAGGGACCCAGAACTTACCCATAGCTCTCCCTACTTTCAGTTGTAACCACCACTTGAAAACAACATATAAAAAGTTCTAAAAATAAACAATTTACAAGTTTCAAATGACTTTTGTGACAGTACCTTGGTTTAAGGACTCTATTTTGTTGTTGTTTGATGTTGACTTCTTCTACTGACCATTATAGTAACGAAGACATGGACAATCACAGCAATAAGGGGCTGACTCGGCCATGGTCTCCGGGGCTGCGGGACGACCATGCTGGACTGTGTAGATGCTATAATACACACCAGCTTCCCTGAGTCCCCAGGCCCTCTCTGGCCTATTCTGGCCATTCACCCAACTATATCAGGATGCTTCCCAATCTTTCCCTGGATGAAATAATTTCCTGTCAGAGCCTTGGTGGTCAGGTGAAAATCCCAAGTCATCCTTCTACATGGCTACCTTTTTTTCTGCACAGCAGAACCTATGGGGCGCTCTGGATAGCAGGGCAGGAAAAGAGCACTCTGGCTTGGGTGAGATAGTCCTTTACTTTCCAAAGTGTCTTGCTATGTGAGTTTTTCAAGTTTCCTTTCTGAACCTCTAGTTATTCATCTGACTCCAGTCCCTCTCTTTCCTTAATTTCTATTCTCAATTCTTTCCCCTTGGATTGTGTTCCTCACAGATCTGCAGTGGGCTGTTTGTTTTTGGTTGTTGTTGTTTTTAAGGAGACACAAGACAGGTCCCTATAGAAGGAACCAGGGTCTGAGTTTGCTTTTTTTATTACCTATTTTTTCAGAGGCTATGTTTGCAAAGCTAGAGAAAAGGAGAAGTAGACAAACAGCAGCACATAATTTCTTGAGTTGCTCTGTAACATTTATTTAAAAAATACTCTGGCGAGTGACATTAAGTCAGTTGTCTAAGAACAAGCCACAGGTCCCCTTCACTGGTCCAGGAATCCAGTGGCTGTGTAAGACCTGCTACTCTCTGGAGTCCTCAGGGATGCTGGGCTGTCTCAGAGCTGCTCAGGCCACACATTCTTATCTTAATTGCCCTTGTCAAAAACAAAGCCAAAGCAATAAACGCATGTAATAGAAGCTGAGACAAATGGGGCTTTCACACGTTTTCATTTCTATACAATCAGAATACATCTGCTAAGCAAACATAAGAGCACTGTGTCATGATGTAGTTGGTAGTGACTTGTCTCGTGCTAAACAGTTACTATGCAATTTATAACCCACAGCACTTGGCTGAGTGAGGCATAGTGCAAACTGCACAGACTGCATCTTTCAATGAATTACACTTCATGGAATTAACATCATGTTAGCTGCCTAAATCTCTAGTTTAATTACCTGCTTGACACCCTTAGAAAAGGGTGAGGAGGGACTGGAGAGATGGTTCAACAGTTAGGAGCACCGGCTGCTCTCCTGGAGGACCTGTTTGATTCCTAGAACCTACATGGTGGCTCACGACTGTTTGTAACTCTAGTTCCAACATCCTCTCCTGATTTCTGCAGGCTCTACAGGCATGTTGTTCACTAACATACATGCATGCAAAATACCCTACATACACAAAATTAAAAATTAAAAAAAAGCACTTAAGATCTTTTACCTCCTGTATTTTACACAAAGTTCAGAGTTTTATACTCTAACTCAGTGAGGACAGAGGAGCTAAAGACACTTATTTTATACTGAAATGGCAAGAATGCTTTGTCCCTGTCACATGCAGCTCACCTGCACTGGTATGTGAAATTTGTCAGTTTCAAGTAAAAAACTACTATCAGAATTGGCATATGATACCTTTAAAAATCTGGCACAGATAAACTAAGAGTAATATTACTATAAGCCAATATCACTGCATCAAATTTTATATAGGAGAACTGATCCTGAGGCTGATTTTCCAATTTAAAATCTGTACAAGACACACAAAAGTATCTGAGGAGTGCTCATGAGATGTCTGCATGCAGTGCACACGGGAAGACTACATGCGCTGAGCATAAGAAGTTTGTGTGCAGTGTACATGAGAAGTCTATGTGAAGTGTACATGGGAAGTCTATGTGCAGTGCACGTGAGAAGTTTGTGTGCAGTGTGTATGAGAAACACATATGAGAGAAGACTGTGCAGTGTACATGAGAAGTCTGTGTGCAGTGCACATGAGATGTCTGTGTGCAGTGCACATGGGAAGTCTCTGTACAGTCCACATGGGAAGTCTGTGTGCAGTGCACCTGGGAAATTGGAAAGATTCTCATAAACATATGGCGCCTGCTGCTTTTGTCCAGGGGGAGGGCTGCAGGCAGGCTCCCAGTCTGAACCGCTCTGCAGCAGTGCAGATGTCTTCACAGGGGTAAGAGCTGGGTATAAGCCTGAGGGTCCCTTCAGGTTCAGACTTGCACCTTTCATTGAAGCGTTCAAAGACTTAGACAAAGAAAACTGATACAAAATCAATATTTGTTGAAATGAAGGAACTAGCAACTTTATAAACAGTTGATTTGTGGTATTTAACATTATGAGAGTGGGATTTATAAACTCTTAAATTCTCATTAAATGTGCTCAATAAAATTCATTTTTCTTAATAATTATTTATAAACCTAAAGATCACAACTTTTTAGTAGCATACAGATAGATGTGTGTTAGTTTCAATATAATACTGAAATTGAAAAGCAGGCCCATCCTTTTAAAGAACTCTGGAGTTCAGGTATTTGTCTAAATCACTACCCTAGTGCTTCTTTTATTGACATATTTGTCATGTAAACTGTTAAAGATGTGCCAATTTACAAACCCAAATGAGTTTTTCAAGAATTTTTGCTGTATATACTTTCCCTAGAATGGTTAAAAAATTTTTTTTTCTCTTACCACGAAGTCTATTAAAGTTACATTTTGATTTAGTGATATCTGCGCAGGGTTTCCATTCTGCCGCCGAGATCTCCACCCTCCGTGAGGGCTGTCCTTCTTGCTGATAATGCTCTAATGATCTTCATTATTATACTCAGCATGATTTTTAAGGAGAACACCATTAACATTAAAGCACACTTAGTCCAGATTAGCCATCACCTTTAAAAATGTATGTGTTTAGAAAACAATTTGAAAATCAAGTCACCAATTTTTTACTACCTGGAAATTCCTTTATACTGTGTGTTTAAACACACACACCCCATTTGGAGTGTGGGTAAGTCCAGTTTTTTTACACTCCACCCGGGGTCCAGGACCTAGTCATCTGCTTCCTGCCTGGCTCTCCACACTTCTGAGATCTGAAGCCTTGCCTCAAGCCCTGATACCGAAGCCCAGTGTATAAGATTCGGGCCCTGCTAACAAAACCCCTACTTGTTGACCAAGAGCAGACTGCACCCTAGTCGGCCACTCCCTCTGTCCCGGTCTGTTCACTCACACAAACCACTCACCCCTGCCAGTCTTACTTCTTGTTCACATAAAGATGGTTTTGGACATTATTTTAAAACGATACCTCTGGCGGCTAAAATATACGGCGTCAGAAGGAAAGCAGCCCTGCTGGGAAGACCCGGACATAGGGCAGCCTCACGGGATTTGTTGAGGGAGAGTAATGTGCAGAAAAGATGAAGGTACAAACGGACCTATGAAAACCCTCTTCTGTCTGTACCCATGTCGGAATCTGAATTTTAACTTCTGTTTGTTTGTTGTGAGCCTGCACGTGTGAAAGGCTACACTGTGACGTGCACACTGTGGAGGTGCTCGCAGGGGTCAGGGACTCTGTGGAGTCTGTCTGTCCTCTCCTTTCACTTCTGTGTGGGTTCTACAGATTCAGGTCAGGTCATCAAGCTTGTGTCGTGGGTCGGCAACCACAGGGACCTGCTGAGCCATCTCACTGGCCTACACACTACCATTTAGTCACTATTTTATTGAACCCAAGTGAATAAGGAAAAGTAAAATCATAGCAGTGGTGTAAAAAGCAGAAAACAGAACCTCGATTATTCCCAGCTAAAATGACAAAACCATACCAATGTATGGATTTTCAGAATAAGGAAGAATTCAGGTGGATGATTAGATAAAATCTATCTCTAGAATTACCTGGCATTTTATCTTCGGACAAGAAAAAGTAATTTTTAGTAAAACAGAATTAAATAAATATCCCAATTAATTAAAAAAATATTTTTGGTTAAACTAGTAGGGCTATACAGCTCAGTGATACAACATTTCCCCACCATCGTAGCTGAAGCCCAGATTACATTCCCCAGTATCGAAACAATAAAAAAAATAAATTCAATGAAAGGGGCAAAACTAAGTACAAAAAGCCCTCCCAATCCCCCGACTGCACACATGAGATCTTTGTGAAGACAGTGGAAGACATTCTCAGCGACAAGATCCCCAGCCATTCCCATCGCTATGAGCAGGGCCAGTCTACGAAGAGGGCTCATTTGCCTCTCCTAAGTCCAAAAAAGAAAAAACAAAACAAAACAAAACAAAATTATTTACAAGGAGGATAGAAAAAATCTAATGAACCTGGTCATATATCGAAATTTAAGAGCCACCAAAGAGAGAAACTTTACTAATGGCTTCATGGCCTACAGTGCAGACATCTGCCCTTCCCTGTTTAGCACAGAACTTGTCAGAACAGCTACAGAAGCATGGGGGCTTTGAGCCATTGGTAAATGGATAAAGAAAACTGAGCAGGAAAATGTAGTACACACCTAGGGGAATACTACGCAACAATAAAGAGAATGAAATCCTGCCCCTGTAATAACCTCAACAGAATGGGGGGACACTATGCTAAGTGACGTAAGCCAGGCATAGCAAGCACTGCAAGTCAAGTGTGAAACCTGGCGAGGACACCTCGAGCCCCCCCAATGAGGCACGGACACGGTTACAGAGGCTGGAGGACAGAAGGGAAGGGTGGGGCAAGGCCAGCCAGGGAGTGCACTACAGTGCACAGGAGCCAGTAGGTATGGTGTGCTGCCGCCTACATCATAAGGCAGCTACTGGGAACAATGTGCCTTTGCCCAGTTTATTTAAATATTATACATAATGTCGAAACACAAGTTACCCCAACAATGTACCACCTAGGAAACTAATTCAAGCATTTTTGAAACTCTCAAAAAAAAAAATAATGAAAAGGAAAAAGATCAGCAATGGCTATTCATTTTAAAAAATAAATTGGAAGACTATATTAAAAACAATTGAACATATCTGAAATATTTTTACATTTATTTAATGTGTGGTGTGGGTGGTGGATGCTCTACAGGGCGCCTGTGGAGGAGGCCTGAGTCAGCCTGTGGGAATCAGTTCTCTCCTTCCACCACATGGGTGGTGAGACCCGAACTCAGATCATCAGGCTTGGTGGAAAAGTTCCTTTACCTGCTGAGTCAAATCACCAGAGTTGCTTAATGGTGTCAAAACACAACCAAAGACAAAATATAACAAAACAAACAAACACCCCAAAACCAAATACACAACCTTGGATAGTAGTTTTCATCTGAAACATGGAAATCTCTTAGAAGAAAATGGGGGCCTGGGACTGTGGTAGGGAATATTTGTCCCCCCAGAAACAACCCCCAAATGACAAAGCTGGCCACGGGTACAGGTGTATCATCCCAGCACTTGTGGGGGTGGGGAGAGGGTGGGGGTGGGGGGAGAGGAAGGCTGAGGAAGGGGGACCAAGTTAAGAATGTATGTGTATTCAAAGGCTTTCTGAAGGTATAGAGGGCGTTGGCAAAATTCACACGGAAGAAGACAAGCCCAGTACTAGAATTAAATTTCCTGGGACATCCAGTGTGGCCAGCGCTTCCTGACCCCAAGCTCCTATCTAACTATAACCCACTTTAGTGAGTGAAAAGCCCAAACATAACTTGCTGCTGCAGCTGAACCTCAAGCCACTGCTGGCAGCCAACTGAACAGAACCAGTTTCCCCACGCTCCCATCACAGGGCTCTGGGTACAGGGCAACTCAGGAGTGGGTCTTTGCTCAAGTAGATTGGATGTGTTCAGTCTTCCAGTGTTATTTTTTTTTTTTTTTTAGCTTAGTCATCAAACAAGTTGTCTTAGTTAGGGTTTCTCTGCTGTGAACATACATCATGACCAATGCAAGTTTTATAAAAGACAACATTTAACTGGGGCTGGCTTACAGGCTCAGAGGTTCAGTCCATTGTCATCAAGGCAGAAACATGGCAGCATCCAGGCAGATATGGTGCAGGAGGAGCTGAGAGTTCTATCTCTTCATCTGAAGGCTGCTAGTGGAAGACTGACTTCCAGGCAACTAGGGTGAGGGTCTTAAGCCCACACCCATAGTGACACACCTACTCCAACAAGGCCACACCTCTTAATAGGGTCACTTCCTGGGCCAATCATACACAAACCATCACACAAGTAAAACATGGATGTAAAAACCAGAGTTTTACATCCATTCACACTGGGAGCCTAGGAGAGCTGGGAAGGGGTATCCCCCGCCCGGGTGTCAGCACTCGGTTACCAGGCTGTCCTAAAGCTTCATAAAGGAAAGATTTCATGTTTACACTGGTGAAGAATACCATAGAAGACTGTTTTAAAACAAAGTATTATATTGATTCAAGAAGCAGCACAAAACCTAAGCAGGCTGTGTGGTATATGCCTATAACCCACTAGGAGACCAGCAGGAGGGTCACAACTTCCAAGTCAACTGGCCACATGGAGACGGATCTCCAGAAGAGAATATAGCACAAACACAAAACCCTGCCGCAAAGACACAGGCTACCCGCTCCGAGCTGATCTGACGCTTCTGTTACTCACATTCCAGGACCATGTTGGTAAGAGCATTTCATCTAAATGCTATCCAACAAATACTGTGGCGAACAGTGCAAGTTAAGAAGGAGCAAGCATGATTTATAGCTAACTTAAACGCTATGCTTAGAAATAATTCCCTTCTCACACGGTCACGTAACTGTCTCTGCTGTTCTGTGGTAGGCACATATTAAATATATTGAAGCTCTCTGGAATCTGCTTCCCTGTCAGGTGGGAAATAAGGATCCAATTATGCCCTCCTCCAAATGATTAAAAAACAACGAGTGGACATCACCTGGGGTGGGACACGTGGCATCATGGGGATGGCGTGACCGCCTCACGAGCACAGCTATCCCAAACTGTTTAAATTTGAATTAAATCTAAGGTGACTAGTGTTTACCTATAACCAGACAAAAATAATAGAATAGGTGCATTAGAATAATTTAAGGCACTTCCTTTCCTACTGGGTCATGACTGGCCAAGTCAGAGTCTACACTGAACATTATTTACCCTTCCTTTTTTGTTACGCTGCTTTTTTTTTTTTTTTTTTTTAAGATTTATTTATTTTCACGTGCATTGGTGCTTTGCCTCTATGCATGTCTGTGTGAGGGTGCCAGGTCCCCGGGAACTGGAGTGACGACAGTTGGGAGCTGCCATGTGCGTGCTGGGATTTTAGCTGGGTCCCCTGGAGAAGAAGCCAGTGCTTTCTACCTCTGAACATCTCTCCAGTCCAGTTTAAGTCGCTTCTTTATCCTACTGATTTATGACTATCAAAGTCAGGGGCTTCAGTGACATATTTGCCCTTCCTTCATACATTAAAAACAAAAAACCCTGTAATTGGATCCTTGGGCGTTTTTTGTTGGCTTTTGCTTTGAAAGCGCTGCAGCTTCGCTGGCTGCCCTGACCCTCGGAACCTCGGGCGAGTGATGGGCGCAGACGGGGAGCCCAGGAGCAGGTGAGACTCGGGGCTCCCCCATGGACGTGAGGCATTTTAGGACCATTTTCTAGAAAGAGTAAAACAAAAGACCAAAGCAAAATAAAATCAACAAAACAAAACCCGCCTCGCTCATGTCAGAAGTTTGCAGATGAACGGACTTCACGATGGCTCACCATCAGCCAAAGCCAAGTGACGGGTTGCCTATGGCCTCCTTTCATGAAACAAGGGGGTGTTCTTCATGTAAATCAGGCAAGTCAGAAAGGAGATAGCCATGAGGCCTCAGCGCTGCTCTTAGGCAAAGACTTCTCCTCGCGCCCAAGGAGAGAAGCTGCTGCTCTTACTTCCATGCTGAGGGAAGCTGCTGCTCTTACTTCCACGCTGAGGGAAGCTGCTTTCCCTCACTTGCCAGGACTTCCGTGTGAGGAAGTAAAGGCAGCAGCTACAGAGAGCAAACCCGCCTCCCGCGTCACTCACTCGGAGTCCAGCCCCAGTGCCACCTGCCACCTAGAGCTGCTCAGTAGGAGGCTCCTGACCCAGCCTCTGCCCTACGACCAATGCTCTTGCCTTTCCTCCCTCCTCTTGGCATTTGGTTCACATTTTTGAGAACCTTTGGCCAGGGGGAAAGCGGGGAACACACATGGCATTTGTTCTGTATGCAGGAGCTCCCCCCACTCCTGGCTGTGAGCAGAGCTGGCTGCAACAGTGTCTGAAGGGGCCTGTCCTAACTCCACCACGGGACATCATAGTTGGCCGTGTGGCAAGGTTGGCCAGGCGTCTTTCAAGGGGACAGCATGGCTGTAGTAACATGGACCCTTTCTTGGGTTTTCTGCAAGAATCGTCAAGGGCCAGATTCCTATCCGAGTCCTCAGGGTGCAGCCGTGGGGGAGGCTGAAGGGAGATGCTAACCCTGCTGCAATGCCACATATGAACAGAGCCAAAGCGGCCGCAAGGAATGGGGGCTCGGAGATTAAGTCTTTTCTCTGAAACCCCCAATTAGTAATCAATCTAGATTTAAATGAAAGAACAAAAAGAGAAAAAGAGAAAAAATAAGAAAGGAAGGAAGGAAGGAAAGAAGGAAGGAAGGAAGGAAGGAAGGAAGGAAGGAAGGAAAGAAGTAAGGAAGGGAGGAGGGACTAGGGAGGGAGGGAGGGAGGAAGGAAGGAAGGAAGGAAGGAAGGAAGGAAGGAAGGAAAAAAGAAAGATTACAGGTAGACAGACAGACAGACAGAGGCCTTCCACTGGTGTTCTACTTTGCTTTTTTTATTCTGTCAACAGCCCACTCAAATTAGGAAATATAGTAAGGAAATGGAAATGCTAAATCATGAAAACGAGCACTAAGAGAACTGTGCCTCTTTCCCCCAATGTTAGAAACGCCACCCTCTTGCTAAGAGACCACGCGGGGAGGGACACTCCCATGTCACGCACATCTCTTGCAGGTTCTAGTACCTGGAAGACAAGATACTTTCTGCCATAAGATCAATTTTTACATATCAATTTGATTTTTAACACAAATTATGGCCACTGTATAATTCAGAGCAACCCAAACACAGTACAGTGGTTTCCCTTACCATCGCTCCATAAGCACTTCTGCATAAATAGAGGCATATGCTGTCCGGTCCCATAAGTGTGTTTACACATATACATATCGACATATATGAGGCCACACCCCTGATCTGTTTGCATACACACTGGACAGATAGGAGTTTAGACGCTATTATTTCAGGCTTATTTTTCTTATTTAACAGCCATCTCCATCCTTTGGAATGATGAACATTCTTTTTAGAAGCTGCACGAGCTTCTCCAGCAAAGCAGGCCTGACGCACAGGTGGGTCATGGCAGACAGCCTAGGCTGCTCCGCGACAGGTCTCTCAGCCCTCGCAGAGGAGCTATGGCCAGCAGAGGACCAGAAAAACACTGGAGGAACTGCTGAGACGCCCCAGGATGCTCGGCGCGTCAGCATCAGCTTCTGGCGGGAGAGGCATACTATCGGCGACTCTAAAGCATGACGTCACACTTACCTTTTTTGGAAACTTCTGTCCCATTAAGCTCTTTTTGTGCTTCTTCAATTTTGTCTGAGAAAAGAAAAAAGGAAAAAGTATACATCAATAATAACAAATAAGGAATATGGTAAACACACACAGTACTTATAACAATGACAGACATGTAACACATCAAAACCGTTTCTTTGTGAAAATTTTACTAGATACAAGACCCTCTCTTAATTGTCCCCATAATGCAAATGACTACATTCTTATTCGTTCATTCACCTGTTTGCTCATTCATCCACTTCAACAGATGAAGTCTGGTGTGGCCCAGGCTGGCCTCCAACAGTGGAAGATAGTCTTGAATTTGTGGTCCTTCTGCTTCCACCTTGAAAGGGCAGTGCCTTTCACCTCTATTCCCAATTTACGTGGTGATAGAGATTAAATCCAGGGTTTTATGCGTGATAGACAAGAACTCCACCAGCTGAGATAGACCCATCCTCTAGTAAGATACTAGAGGCTCAATTTATCATTCTAGATACTCAATTTTATAAATAGGAAGTATTTTGGGGGGGTTAAAAAGTATGTCTAAAAACAATAATTTTCTTGTATCAGATATGTACCCAACCCAGGATTTGTTAAAACAAATGCTTACTAGACTGAGATCAGCATGACCAAGCCAGAGGTGCCATGGACTAATACAGTCTGAGTCCCCAAGGGCTCGTGTTGTAAGGCTGGTCTTTAGAGGAGCAGTGTTACAAAGTCCCGGAGTGTTAAAAAGTGGGAATACTTAGTGCATGCATGCAGGGGGAGGGGGCAGTCTTTAAGACAGTGGGAACTGCTCTCAGAGGGACTGTGGTTGTTTTCATGGGACCCGAGTCAGTTCTTGACAGCGATACTGTACAGAACAATCTCGCTACTTTCCAGCCTCTCTGCTTTTCGTATGTGAATTCACTATGAGGAGTCCTCCAAGACGTGAGGTACCAGGAAGTCTCCACCACAATGTGTTGATTTGCCTGAGGCCAGAGTGGTTCTTGCAGAGCCAGCAACTATACTATTTAGACTTTTAATCTTGAACTCAATAAGCCTTTTTCTTTAGGAAGAATCAGCCTGATGTATTTCATTACAGTGACAGAAAGGGACCTAGGACAAACACAAGAAACAACACTATTGAAAAACTGGGACAATGACGAATTGAAGAGGGCTGTGACAGAACACAGCCTGTCCCTGACACTACCAGAGAGTACCTACAAAGTTAGAGGGTGTGGCAGAGACAGCATAGTGAACCATCACTGAACTACTGAAAAGCACAAAGATCCAAAAGGCAGATGAAGCCCAGAGGCAAAAACATCCAGGCCAGGAGGGACTGGACTCAGAAGTAAAATGAGCTGAGGCAGGTAGGAAGAAACAGCTCAGTGGTAAAGAGGTCACCTAGCTCGTACAAGGCCCTGGGTGCAAGCCTCAGCACTGCAAACACAAACAGGTGGACGTGAACACTGCTGCAGAACAGGGAAGGAAGGGGAATGCAGCCATGGGCTCTGCTGGTCACCAGGCTGTGGCTCTGGGCACAGCCAGGTTTTATAAATACAGCCATGTTCAGCTCTTTTTGAATTTTGTAAGGCTGTACAAATTTGATGATGGTGATGGTGATGGTGGTATAATTTGTTCACATCCAATGTCAGACCCAATGCTGATTACAAAGAGAACAGATTTCCCAGGGCACTACTCTGTACTCCATTAAGCACGGTGCCAACAACTACATCGAATGTTAGATATCTCGAAGTCTAATTTAGATAAATGCTTTACGATGTTGTGCCAAGCGGACAATAGCCTCTGGCCCCTACCACATGCCACTAGCCCCGGACTGTCTACAATACAGAACCTATCACTCCTAGCCAGGGAGGCCACAGCCTCTGGCCCAGGACCATACTCTAAATAAATCAAAGAAGCATTTCGCACCAGGGGCCTTTACCTCTGCTGCAGCTCCCCTCCCATCTCCTGCCAGGAAGGCAGAGCTCAAACCACCTTCAATTTACTCCGCAAACTTCCTCCAACTGCTCAGTGCTCCTGCAGGCCCAGCGGGAGCCAGGGAGCGCAGGGAGCAGGCTGCTGTGAGCTGTGAGGCCTGACCCTGCTGACCCTGCACTTCTATCCTAAGGAACAGGTGCACACTGCCCCCCAAATCTTGTCTGTTTCCTTCCTGCTAGTTATCATTATAATGCAAGAGCAAGGAGCCTGGGAAATTTGTGAAAACACAACTCTTTCTCTCTGTCTCTCTGTCTCTGTCTCTCTCTGTCTCTCTGTCTCTGTCTCTCTCTGTCTCTGTCTCTCTCTCTCTCTCTCTCTCTCTCTCTCTGTGTGTGTGTGTGTGTGTGTGTGTGTGTGTGTGTGTGTGAGTGTCTGTGTGTCTGTGTGTCTCTGTCTCTCTCAAAGCAAAACATGGTACCTGGGGATGGAGCATGTTTGATATATGCAAGACCCTAGACACACCCCAGACACAAGAAGAAGAAAAACCAAGAAGAAAGAACTTTGAAATTTTCCACAAAGAAACGATAAGTATTTGTGGAAATAGGTATTTTTGGGGAATTTTGAACATTATACAATGGCCACATACCTAGAAATATCATGTTGCTTCACAAAGATGTATAATTTACATCGTTTTGTGTAATAGTTAAAACTTAAAATAGATAAAATTAAGAATGATGTAAAAATATAAGCCCAGCACTAAGCATTTGTTTTCTTCTCAAACAAACAAACCCAACGAACGGCAA
Organism: Apodemus agrarius; assembly: GCA_964023405.1. Lineage (NCBI taxonomy): Eukaryota > Metazoa > Chordata > Mammalia > Rodentia > Muridae > Apodemus > Apodemus agrarius. The sequence continues at coordinate 21,577,483 of OZ030019.1, forward strand.
GGGCGAATCTGGATAAGCACCAGTGACCAAAGCACAAAGGCCATTTTTAAACAAAGTATTAAGTACATTGTTGATATTCAAACTATAAATAAACAAATCATATGACTTAAAAACACAGCCCTTGAGAAGCATAAAAACCGTTTTATTACCAAAGAACTGTTATTACTATCCCAGCAGTTCATGTAAACCTTAGTAATAATAATGATGCATATATTATATGGATTCACAGTTGTAATGGCTGTGGTTTCTAGAGTTTATGCACATGTAATTTTACATTATTTAAGAAAAGCAGCTTTTTATTAGTGGATTCTACTGTTGCTGAAAAACTTCAGATTTAACCAACACTTTAAAAATGGTTATTTAAAATACCAAGGCTGGCCATCTCTATATGGTTTTGGATGCCGAGGTTAGCCATATCTATGTGGATATTTAGCATAATGGATGCTGGACACATCTGTGTGGATACTTAGGATGCGGAGGTGGGCCACATCTGTGTGGATATTTAGGATGCGGAGGTGGGCCACATCTGTGTGGATGTTTAGGATGCTGAGGTGGGCCACATCTGTGTGGATGTTTAGGATGCTGAGGTGGGCCACATCTGTGTGGATGTTTAGGATGCTGAGGTGGGCCACATCTGTGTGGATGTTTAGGATGCGGAGGTGGGCCACATCTGTGTGGATGTTTAGCATCTTGATGCTGGCCATTCCTGCGTGCACATCATACAATTCCTTACAAAAATGACCCTGATCACAAAATACTAGTCTTCATTTCTCAGTTTTCAATTTGGTTGCCTTTTGTCTTGACAATGCTACACAGACTTGGGCCCTGACTAGAGTAACTGCATTCAGTACAGGAAGCGTTCACCTGCACCTTTCACCTTCAATAGGTGAAGAAGATCTTCAACTAGAGACTGGGAGAGAGAGCTTCGCCTCCGTCAGTTTCCACGGAATGCCCTCTTCACATCTCACCTGGGCTTTACACCCTAACAAACATGATGGATTTTCAACATTATCTCTGAAATTACAGATTGTGGTCATGGATATAGTTCATAGAAGATAATATGCCAATATTTAATGGAATATATACTTTTCGGTGTGACCTGGAGGAAAAAACAGTTTTACATTCTATCCTTTGAATGTGTGTGAGTGTGGGGGGGGGGGGGAAAGGGGGGAGGGGACAAGAGTAACTCAGCCACAGCGCCCTTTACTACTAAGCATGAACAGTCCTGTCCCGAGAACACTTCTTCCGACCCAGTGTTTGCTGCCAGGCGACAGACAGCTTGATGTCATGATAAAACCGAACATCTTTAATGGGGGTGACACTGGTGATAGTTACTCCTGAGAGTCAACCTGATGGCATTTAGAACCACGACGGAGACAAACCTCTGGGCATGTCTGGATAGCCTTTCCAAAGAGGCTTTCTGGAGTGAGAAGACCCACCATGAGTGTGGGCAGTATCACCCCATGAGGTGGAGTCATACACTAAATAAAAAAGGAACAAGGGTCCCCCTCTCAGCTTTCTGACCACAGACACCATGTCACCACACTCTGCCATACCCAGCCACTATGGCTTATGGCATGCCTCAACCATGAGACAAAAGTAATGTTTCTTTCCTTCAGCTGCTACTGTCAGGTTTTGTCACAACACAGAGGAAAAGTACCCAATGCGATGTCCCAGCAATAACACCTTACCGTAATTCTTACTTGGGGAGAAAAGGAGAGCAGGAGGTTGGAACGATGGGGTATCTGCCTCTGAGATGGCCTGACTCACTAAGGGTTTGCTGCGGGGAAGGTTTAACTTTGTTCATGTCAGTTTCCAACGCTGTGCTTCTTGGATAGGCACTACAGTCTCTATCCTAAACTCCCATGTCCTATCTCACAAATTACTAAAATGTTACAAAGAAGAACCTAATAAACTGTAAAAAAGTCACCAGTTTACTCTCATTTGACTGAAAGAAAAGAAACAGCAATGTGAGCGCACTGGTTTTGCTCCTGGTTGCAACATAACTCCCTCTTCCTCTCACCATAGGTCAGAACACTCCTGTTACTGTCTGCCAACTGCCATGGCCACCTCAGTGACACCAGGAAGACCACAGTCTAGCACCAAGTGACAAGGCATACTTAAGCATGCGCATGTACTCTTCAACATAAGGAGCATTCCTAGTCTTTGCCGAGCCCTAACCAAGTGCGTCTGCCACCAGCAGCCTCTCCTACCTAAGAGCTCTGTATCTCCATGGCTGCACAGGCAAACCTAAAAATGGAATTCTGAACTACTGATGTTTCAAATCACAGAACAGTGAAATAAATGAGAAAAAAATCCTGCAAATCCAATTCTGTGTTAATGAATCTAACAAATATGACAAACTGGAAAAAAAGATAGAATGTGATCCAGTTATCAATGTGACACAGGAAGAAGAAACCCTGACCAGAATGACTTCACAGACGGCATAAAGACAATTGGAGCTACAGAGAGAAAACCAACTGGCTTTCAGTAAACCTCCAGGCCTAGAGGCTTCTCACATTCTTTCAAAAGTAAAAACAAAACAAAACAAAACAAAAACAAAAACAAAAACAAAAACAAAAAAAAAACAAACCCAATAATTCCTAAAGAATTCCAAAAAAGAAGATTCACGGGTATTCTGACTTACTTTCCAAAGCTAATATGAAAATCAACACTTTGAACAAGTTTTATATGAATATATAAATCTTTGCCGAGACTACTCACAGCACAGACAAGCACACTCAAGTAATGCACCATAAACTTATCGCTCATCAAAAGCACGGTACAGACCGAGCATCCCTCAGCCTAGGGAATGAATCGAGACATGGTTTGGATTTCGGAATTCTTTTCATAGATGCGATATATCTTAAAAGTGACACTCCTGTAAATATAAGATTTATTGATGTTTCCTATGCACCTCTTACACAGAGCCTGGAGGTCCTCCTACACAGCATTTCTAGGTCACCTGCATTTCACATGAGATTTATCATGTAGACTCAACTACGGAATTTTCTCCATGATGATCATGCCTGCAATGTTTCACATTTTTTTAGTACTTCTGCCTTGGGATTTGGGGACTAGACATGCTTAGCTGGCATATAATTTTGTAAGAGAAACAGGAAAGGAGAGAAAGGGACTTGCATAATATCCAACGTGTTCCTGATTAAGTCACATTTGACTGTACTCTCTCTCAGCAAAAGCCTCAATACTGAATAGAAAGGAGACCTGACCTGAGAGTAACCAGCCTTATTAACACATGTACCCAAACAGAGAAGCCCAAATCCACGCTGTCCATTCCACCCGAAGTCCCTAAGGGAGTCTGTCTGTCCTGGGAGTCCCCTCCCACCCAGCCGACTCTCTTCTTCCCTCTCCAGGTGCCTTCCCTGCCTTCCTGTTTCCCTCACTAAACTCCATCTAAGCAGAGGACAGTGAGACTAAAAGTCACCCAGCAGCACACTTACCTCACACATGAAGTACTGCTACAGTGCTTATGACAGCACATGCATCGGCACATGCGTTACTAACGGCAACGGGCAAGGTTCTCATGTATGACAGGAGAGCACTTAAAACACCTTCCACGAGATATGCCATCATTCAGCTTCTAAAAGTAGTCCTTAAAAGTGCTTACCCAGGGGTGATACTCAAGTTAGGTTAGGTAAAGGAAGATGCTATACCACAAAGAAGAATATGGACTTAGGTATCAATGGGCAGGCAGGGCAACCACACACAGACACCAAGACACACACGCATCTGGGAGTAGCACATTAACATATGTTTTCTGGCCTAGGTCATAGAGTAGTTTTATTTCTGGTTTTTGAAAAACCTCCAGACAAATCTCCAGAGTGGCTCAAGCCGTCCCACTGCACTCCTACCCAGTGTGTAAGGCCCCGGGGCCCACATCCGCCGCAGCAGTTGGTGGTGGGTAGCTGTGCTTTCCATTTGTATATTTTAATTAATTAATTAATTAGTTAATCACTTTACATTCTGATCTTGGTTTCCCTTCCATCCACTCCTCCTCCCCCCCTCCTCCTCTTCTGATCAGTACATTAGTAGCCTCCCAGTACATTAGTATTTTAATTTCACCCTTTATATTTTCTTCAACTACTAAATTACCTATAATGAATAGGGATATAAAAACAAAAACTTAAGTTCAATAGAAATTAATCCTAACCACGTGTACCTGGGTCAGGATCAAGTGCTGCAGGCAAGTAACTGGAAAACAAACATAACCGCACAAGGCTGACCGAGTGGGAAGGGCCAACATCCACAGAGGACGGACACTCAGGTAGAGGAGTGTTGGAATACAAATAGGCAGGAAGCAAACAGTCTGGGGTGGGGACAGCTTGGACACGTGAATGTAGAAGATGGAGAGAAACCGAACTCAAAGGGTTCTTACAGACATGGCGGTTAACGCAACCCAGAGCCCTGAATGCAGAAATGGAACTACTGAAGACTCACTAGGACAACAAGATCTTAGAAACCACCACTCGCCTTTAACAATGATGCCTTTAGGAAAAACTAACCAAGGCTAGGGGAGGAGAGACACTGGGGCAGGATCAGCCCTATACCAAATTCATTTTCTAGCTGAAAACAGTGTCTGAAAAATGCAAAAATTAAAGGTTCAACTCTTGCAGTCTAAAGGGATATTAGGTTTAGTGCTGGGCTCCAGGCTTTAGGAGCATGGACGATGACTCTGAGTGAAGGAGAATGGACCAGATGGGCTGGCACCAAAAGCTCCTTTCCAGTAACAAAGACAAAGACAGTCATAGCACAGACAAGCGTATTCCTTCTGAGAGCGCTGCTCTGAAACTTCAGTCAGAGACCCCGTGTCAGTCCTCATGGCGATTAGCTAGAGAGCTTCCACCAAGTCTGTCTCAGCCTCAGCACTAAGGAAATCTTGAATTCTGAGAGAAAAGCAGACAACGCTCCACTGTGCCGCGCTTTCAAACTCAGGACAAGCTAAAAGCAAAGCCTGCCCGCCTTGCTGTCGGCAGCAGTCGGGGTTAGGTGAAAATGTATACACACATACACACACACACACACACAGACACACACACACACAGACACACACACACACACACACAGAGAGAGAGAGATGGGACATTCTGCTGAGCTCTCTAGCAGGCCTGCCCTGTTTGTGCCCCTGATAAATGTCTAATTACTGCCAAGGAGACCGCACACACGCTCTTCACTTGTGGCTGATCAGCAGGGGCTGCGGAGCCCACTGGGCTTTCACTCCTCTGCTGACAGTGAGTGTGGGGAGACTTGGTTATTATTTATGAGGTAAGGTCTCACTATGTAGACCAGGCTGGCCTGGAGCTCACCGTATTCCTGCCTTGGTTCCTAAGAACTGAGAAACAGGCATGTGCCATCACACTGGCAAAGAATTCTAGTTTCTTTCCTCTAGAGGAAACTAAGAAGACAACAGGGTTCTTCAGATTAAGCATACATTTCTTAACAAGTAAAAGTCAAGACCACTTCCCAAATCTCCAGCTGCCCAGGACTCACCGAAGCCCAGAGGAGGGACTGTTAACCCGCTTCTTCCTAAGACTCGCCAAAGCAACTGGGCCCAGGGCTTCCCCCTCCTGACACTGCTCCAGGTCCTGATCTGATAACTTCGCAGAGCCCCTGAAATACAGTCCCAATACCACACACTCGAGTCACTGGGTAGGTATTACTGTTCTAAATGATATCTTGATGCCAAGGCTGCATCCTGTACTAATTAAATCGGCATTTAAAAATGTTTCTCGGTGAGTCCAACGAGCAACCAGTCTTGACAAGTAATATTCTCCAAGTATTACCAGGCTGAGATTCAAACTTGATGGGCAAAGCCTTATCAGCTGCCTCCTGTGAGCAGCGTGGTATCAGGTGCAGGGATGGCTACATCATCCATCCACCTTACCAACACCGCCGACGCTTGCCAGGCGATGCTCGGGGAGGAGGGGGAGGAGGGGGAGGAGGGGGGAAAGCTCCACGTGCACCTAAAAGCTAAAGCTCTCCAATTAAATTAAAACTCAAAGCTACACATTCTCAACAATGTTATCCCAAGAACAGACTTGGTAATTCCCACCAGTGCCAGCCCTAAACTACAGTCACTTGCTAGCTGAAAGGACAATGCCTGGAAAATGCAAAGGCTATTTGAGCAGTCACCTACCACATATCCACACTGAAACCAACGGCATGATTTCCGTACGTGCTTCCACCGGCTTCCCAACAGTCACAGTGCTTTGCCCACTATGCAGAGAGGATGACAACACCCGTTTGGCTTTCACTACTGAGGATTTCTGATGTAGCAAATGAAGGGAGTGGGAGTCACGGTAACTATGGTGGAAGGGTAAGGAAGCCAGAACTTTTTGTTTTCATTAATTTATTTATTTATTCGTTCACTTTGCATGCCGATTGCAGTCCCTGCCTCCTCCTCTTCTCCCAGTCCCACCCTTACAAGTCCCTTACCCATTACACCTCCTCTTCTCCTCAGAGAAGGGAAGCCCCCTTGGGTACCACTCTACCTTGGGATCTCACACTGCAGCAGGAATAATGCATCTAAGCTTGGTCCTCAAGAGGGTCCCCTCACAACTGGAGCAGGGACTGTCTGACTCTTACTGCCACTGGATCCCTTCCCTATCCAGGCCATCAGACCATCTCTACTCTGACCAGTAACGCCAGGGTCCATTGCACATGGATTGCTAACCTTGTCAGCGATGGATGCCAACAAATATATGGCCATGTATGTAAGGCCCTGCACACTCATGTGTCTGCATGTACATGCACATGTATGCATGCACATACGTGCACACAGACACTGAGACACACACACACACACACACACACACACACACACACACACACCTCAGGAAGCAGAGAATCAACAAGTATGGACACCAAACTTTAGACAGAGCTGCCCACGCTGCCCTGGGTTTCTGGATGGTTTGTTACGCCTCATCCCTGTGGGCAACTAATACATGTGTTTCCCATTTGATACATTTTACAATGTTCCAGAATCAAAGACAAAAGACTAACATAAAGGTCTATTTGCTTAGTCAAAAATATAGAAAAGTAAGTACTGTGTACCTACTTGGCTGGCCAACAGATCCCCTATGGGCAAAGTGCCTCCCTATTGCATAAAATTTTCCTCTGAGATAAAAATATTCCATCCTGCAGGAAGCTCCTGAAGCAGGAAAGTAAGCAAGTCAAAATAGCTTCCGGAAGTCCCTGAATCTGACTAGATTCACTGTGCCCTTCCTGCCAGAGCAAGCAGTGAGAGCTGGGGCCCCACAGACAGGAGAACGCTGAGCTGCGAAGACTCTGACACCGACCAGTACCCTGGAAGACACAGACAGGGGCAGAGCTGCCTAGGAGGAGTCAAGATCAGATGAAGTGCCTGGAAAGCACTCTCCAAGCCCCTGAGCTGTCGTAGGCTGCGCAGTGTGCTCCTGGCTCCCAGCATTCGTGAGATGTCACCCATGATGGGTTGGCTTTGGTGATCCAGTGTCTTTGACTCATTCTGTTGCTGTGAGTAACCCCTGGCCTACGTTCCTCTGAGTAACCCTAATCAAATCCTTGGTTCACCAAGGAGGACTTCAGTAGTGCCTGTACTTTGGTCTGTTGTGGGATCCCTATCTGGGTAAGTAGACAAGTGTGCTGCATCTCCACAGGAAGTTTTGTAACACAACCCTCCTGCTTTCGCTGATCCAGCCTTCTGCCAGGCCCAGGGCCTTCACCACAAACTCGCACTCGGGAACAGACATCTCAACATGCTGATTAACTGGCCTACAAGCTAGGTAAGTTATGTTTGGGTATCTCAAGGCTTTGGTTCTTTCTGTTAGACAGGATGGGCTAAAACAAGGCTGATCTTTAGAGTGGGGAGCAGAGGCTCTTACAGAAAGAGAACGGAAAAGGAGATAACGGGTGTGAAAATGCAGAAGAAGCCCATAGAAACACTGGGAATTCTTTCACATTTTCTTAATCTTTATAATTTGTCAACGATTCTTCAACTGCAGCAGAGTCGACGCTTCCACAGCATCCTTCACACCCCTTCGCTAGGGAAGGAGACACACAAGTCAAGTGCCGAGCCTCTGGTTAGCAATTACCACCACCATCTTGTAACCGTCCTGTGTGCCACTTCCTGTCTCCTCAGCAAGCAGCATCCTCTTCTTTCTCAATCCTTCCCAGAATCCACTGGGGGGATAGACCAGCAAGCGGCAAACAGCCACTTATCACAACAGAACACTGCTGTGTTCCAGGACCTCAGATCACCACAGACACAAGCAAGACTGCATCTCTTAACAAGTGGGAGAAGAGACGGTAAAGAAAGAATGTGCGAGAAGAAAGATAGCAGTGTCCACATGCATGGAGAACTGTGCAGGGAAAAGGGAAACCATGCTCCTCCAGAACCAGCAGAATGAAACGTGGGTCTCAATTGACACTCTGACAGCTATTTTTCTTTTTTCAGCAATGAGCATTGTTAGCTCGAAGCCACTGGGTTTATCCCCGTGTTGAACCCTTCCTCCAGCTTGGGAGCAGTGAAGAGAGCACACGTTCCTTCAGGAAGTTCTGCCCGGTCACATGCTGAGACAGAAAACATGAGAAGGTCCCACCAAGCACCTGCTCTTAGCCGCCGCACCTCCCGAGCCGTGACGACCAACATGCGTTCTCGTCCAGTCTCACGCACTGGGCCTGATGCCAGCAGAGGAGAACAGGCTCTCTGTTACCAGTTATAGTGATCCACGGTACCCTGGGCTAGCCTGCTTCCCTGCTCTGAGAGAAAGCACTATAGCCAAGGGGAAATGTGAACTGAGAGGCACACCACTGTTCTGAAACTCGCTTTCTCTCAAGCTCGGTTTCTAACAGGGCCCGTGAACATGTGAGAAGACCTGTTCACCGCGCTTCAGACAGCTCACCTGGGAAGGAAAGCCTCTGGAGTAGGAGCCAGGGAGGCTCCTGCTAGGCCCTGGCCTCTGCACCGGTACCTGGGAGTCCTTCAGTGAGAAGCATGTCTGCGGAGAACTTACAGTTCAGGTTTCCCATGAGCAAGCACATCAGAGACTGTCACAGGCCTTCCTCCACAGCACAGGAGTAGCTGACCACACTCTCAGTATAAACCACTTCTACTCCTGGAACCATTACCACAAATGACAGAGTCAATGCACATACACCCTACAGCGTGGGGAGGGACTGCTGTCTGCGCTAGCTTCAGTGTCACTGCCCCTTCTGAAATTCATGTTGCAAACACTTTCCAATGATGAGTAGGGAGTTGGGGGCTAACGGTACATTACCCATGTCATGCGAGCCACTGCACAATGGCCTGCAGCGGGAGGTTTGCTCTTTGCCACTCTCCTGAGACACAGCCAGGGCCTCGTGTGAGGGTGGCTACAGTGCAGGGCCAGCATCTGGTCCTCACCCTGCCACGCCCAGACCTGTCAGAGCCACACCTTTTTCTTCATGAATCCCCACTTCAAGGCACTCTATAGGAGTAGAGGCGAGGGTGATCCTGAGTCTTGACTAACATTGGATGGTGCTGAGCTATTTTATTCTTGGGAATTTCTATTCAAAGGACACGCTGGGGGGACATAGAATTTTAAACAACTAAAATATTTTTAAAAAGTCAAATTCTATACACCTTTTCAGCAAAAAATAAAAAGATAACTTCATATAAAGAAAAATAGAAAAATATGCAGTATATTAAAAACTAAAAGGAGCTGGTTGGGTGAGGAGAAAGGGGCACAGAGGGCCAGAGGGACCCTTTTGGAGAGAACAATAACTAAGGTCCATATATAGACTACAGCCTGTGGCTGCTCACTACAGTCTGCTTATTAGCTTTTAAAATGTAAAAAGGCAAAGGGGAAAAAACCATATGAGAAACCATAAATTATATGAGGCACACAACGGCCAGAGTATTTACCATCTGCTTCTTGCTTAGATGTTTACAACCTGATTCATAAAAGAATGCAGTAGACGGAAGGTAAATGTATTAATATTTGTGTATGTGTGTGTGTGGTCTGTGTGTGTTATGTCTCTCTCTCTCTCTCTGTCTCTCTCTCTCTGTCTCTCTCTCTCTCTGGTCTGTGTGTGTATCTGTGTCTCTGTGTGTGTGTGTGTCTGTGTGTGTGTGTGTTATTCATGCACGCATGTGTAAGGCAGATGGCAGCCTGGGGGGAGAGCCATAGGAGGCATGCCATTCCTCAGGTGCTGACCATCCTCATTTCCCTCCTTTTGAGAGGGGTCAGGGGTCACTCAGTGGTCTGGAGCTGGGACTGTAAGCTGTATCCTCACTTCTAGCTTGTATTTTGTTTTTACTCAGAGGACCAAGTTCCTGTCCTGTTTCTCAACTATCTCCCCAGCCTCATACTTTGTTATAACTCTAGAGGTAACTCAGGGCTTCAAACAAAAAGTAACAGTGCATTATAAATAAGCACAAGACAGGACCAGAGCTCTTCTGAGAGCACCCAGGCCCAGCGGTCCTATCAAAAGCAAACTTTGCAATCCCAAATCTTAGTATCACTGACTTGTTTCATGCTGCTTCCCGTAAGCCTGAAATTTTTTACTGACCAATACTACCTGACAGGAAAGGACAGCTTCACTCTCTAATACACTACGAAGAGCAAGTGCGTTGTCTATCTGCCAGGAGACTCTCTGGGAAACCTGAAAGCATCTTCTTTGATGAAAGCACTTTCTAGTTTCTTCTCCCTCTTCCTGCTAGACAAGGCAAAGTGTAGGGACTAACAGAGCGTTTGACAGTGCAGAGGCTTCTGCAGGAGAGGACAGCATGGCAGAAACACCAAGCTGTGCAGGAGCCCAGGGGTGAGGAGGGTCCTGGGAACTCAGCAGACAGGAGTCATGATGCAGGAATCAGACCAGAGGCTGAGAGCCAATGATCTGCACCACACACACACACACACACACACACACACACACACAGACACACACACAGATCTGCAGGCAGGTGGCCTGCTCCCCACTGGATTCAGCATCTTACACAATTTACACATAGAGATCTCGATTAACTATGGTTTTGCTTTCTCTTATCTAGTTTCAGTTACCCAAGATTAGAAGGAATATTCCAGAACTCATTCCTAAGTTGTAAATAACTTTATTACAATATATTGTTATGGTTGTTTTATTTTAGTGATTATAATTTCTAGAGTCCATAATTTATGATGTAAAACTTTCTATAGTAACTATGTATAGGAATTAGCACTGAATACAGAAGGTTCAAAATTATTTACCTTTTAGGCATCTAATTAAGGTCTTGGGATGTCGTCCACTGTAGTAACGGGGCAAGGGGTGGCAGTCAAGTGTAAGCATTTAGAATCAATAGGTTAATAAGTGGGAAAATGACTAAAAACAGAATCACCAAGGACCTGTCATGATGGAGAGTCAGGCTCACACATGGAAAGGGGCCCCCACTGTAAGGAGGGGAGGACGTCCAGAGGAGGACAGCAGAACGAGACCTGCACAGCACGCCCTGCACAGCTCACAGCCAGACAGAGGAATTCTGACTGGGAACTGAGAGTTAGATTTCTCATTCATTTTAATTGATTCTAGTTTATACATTGTCATATTTTGTTGCTACAGACACTGAAAGTTTTATTATTTCAAATGTCTATTGTATTTGAAATATTACTTTTCATATTATATAAACTTATATATTTGTAAATTATTTATTGTTGTTTTAATATTCTGACAAGAAAATTAAAAAAAAATTACCAGGAAACTCAAAACTGACCAGATGTGTGGGACTCTATAACTGCATGTATATGCATACATTCCTATACATACACTTACTATAGAAATAATCATCTAAAACCATGCAGGCTTTTATGAAGCCAAATTTCCTAAGTGGTCAAGGGATTATGTTTTCCAGGGTATGGATTTTACATTCACTTTTACCTCAAAGCTGCAGGTATTTGAGAAGTGTCATTTTTGTTATGCACTGATGTCGGTTTCCTCCCCCCACTCAGTGGTACTGCGCTGTCCAACGGCAAAGGTGCTTGCACTCATTACTTCCTTATTGCTATGACCAACACGTGAGGAAAAGCAGCTGACAGGAAGAGGGCTTTACTTTGGCTCACAGCTCAAGGTGCATGGTGTGGTGGGGGGAGAGTGGCAGGAAGCCTGGTGGGAGGAGGGGGAGGTGCAGGGGACAAATGCTGGTCCCCGGGTCCCTGTCTCCTTCTTACTCAGTGCTGGACCCCAGACCACAGGTTGATGCCACCCACATTTGTTATGGGTAGGCCTGCCCCAATTAACCTCATCTAGCAAATCCCATACGGAAATGCCATGTTTGTGTCCACAGAGCCTCTAAACCTTATCAAGTTAACAATGTTAGCCAGCATAACGGTATTATAAATATTATGAGATATTCTTTTAATTTAGTCAGAATGTCAATCAACATTCCAAAGTCCATTAAGAACAATGTTCATGGGGCTAGAGAGATGGCTCAGTGGGTAAGAGCATTGACTGCTCTTCCAAAGGTCATGGGTTCAAATCCCAGTGCCCACATGGTGGCTCACAGCCATCCATAAAGAGATCTGATGCCCTCTTCTGGTGTCTGAAGACAGCTACAGTGTACTTACATATAATAAATAAAACAATGATGTTCATGTATTTTAACATAGCCCAGCTGGCGTATTTTCCAGTGATGACCCCCTCAACCATGAGAGTCAGAGGGGGACGTGAAACACTGTGTGTAGGTGGTGGATGTGGGAAACTGAGACTGAAAACAATGACTAGGTCAATAGTTTCAGTCGTCAACTATTGATGTGACTGCTGTGTGGGGACCTGCAGTCACAATCAGCTAAAACACTATGCCGTGTTAGATCAGTTGGAGCTCTAGAGCTCCCGGAGACAAGCTGACAGCACTGCTCCGGTGCCCAGCCCCACAGTCCTGAGACCTGGGGTCACTTTTCCACGGTGCCCACTTTACTGCAAGGACCCACACTGAACCGAAAGTCCTGAGGGGAAGAGGCCAGGCACTTCCCCTCTTAGCACTGTCCCTAGCACCACACTGCACATATGACCCTTGCCGTGCCCAACGATCTGGACAGTGGCATCATACAGAAGTAGTGACTCCTCACTCTTCTGCATAGTATATGGCTCTTCAAAGGCAGGAGAGAATGAAAATGTTATAACAAGAAGGCACATGAGCACACACACACACACATCAAACAAAAAAAATTTAAAATTAGCTACAGCATTTAAATAGTCCTTTGCCATCTCAGTATGACAAATGAGGGGACAGCTAGACTTCCACAGGGGGCACCGATGGAAGGTCACACAGGTGTCATTGTCTCATGGTGATGACTATAAATAGATATTTCTGATCACTAATTTTCTACTACTGCTCTAACGTCAAATGCAAACAGTATCAGCTACTAAGTGATAGACCTCATTAAAAACAGAAAACTATTTTTAAAGCTTCAAAAACTCAGAAGTCTCAACCACGTGTTCTTAATACTACTGGCCAATCAATCACTAAAAGCCAGCTCTTTAGTACTGGCCAGTCTCTGACAATGCCCCTGAACTGGTTTTCAAATAACTAGCATTTATGAAATATTATCACCAAATCTGCCTATTAAAATACTTGAAATTTTAAGGGAAAAAATTCTCTGGGTCCATTAATATCATCTTATCAGGCCATTAGTCCAAATAATTAGGTTATAGCTCATATATTTTGTATGTACATGTGTAGTATATACATATAGTGAATAAGCCCTTGTTTGAGATTAAGCCAACCGATGTCATGTGTGCAGTCTGCTGTCCTCTCCACTGCTATCTTGACATAACAGCTCATGGAAAATTATGAGTACTGAATGTTCTTAGTGCATGTAAGCGCCTCTAAACAAATATTTATGATAAAATTTGCAGTGCTTGGAAATTCAACCTAATGTCCCTAAGCCAAGCAACTCTGAGGACACAGCTGCAAAGAGGACTTGTCATGAGGCTCATAATAGGACACACTCGGCTAACTCACTGCCACATGTAACAGTAATGAGACTTGTAACTCCACACACACAGGCCCATCTCAACTAGCCAAACCCAAAACGGCTTCTCGGCCGTTGCTCAGGCGTTCTCACTGGTTTGGGAGTCTGAGTGCATCTGAGAAGCCATGCTAAGCAAGTCAGGAGGAAAATGCGTTAGCAAATGCCAGGCATGGGCAGCTGTGGAACTGTAATGTCGGAAGTACAGATATGATGTTATTACTTTGAAGAGCTGATAAGGTTCACTCTTTCTTAAGTCCCTTGGGTTATAAGTAACCCAGCAAAACAAAATCAATGTACAGGCACTGCTCTTAAACAGATAGAGGATTGGAGACAGCACATGCTGTTTCCAACCACAAAGAGTATTTCTCCTCAGGGGCTGGAGGCACGGCTCAGTGGTATAGCACCTGTGTACCCCAGCACCAGGGTATGGGAAAGAAGGATAAGGATGATGGAAGAGGAGGAGGAGGAGGCGGGCAGGAAGGAAGGGAGAGGACAATGGGAAGAGTGGGGGGAGGCAGAAGAGGGGGGAGGCAGAAGAGGGGGGAGGCAGAGGAGGGGGGAGGCGAACAGTGCAGAGGAAGGCTGTGTGCCCTTGGTCTTTCTAGAAGTGCATACTGGGGCCCTCCACAGCACTAACCTAGGAAGTGCCAGGTTCACCCAGGCACAGCGGCTCTCAGTGTGAACCTGCGGAACCATGCTATACACATGAACGGTCCGTATTCTTCATGGACACCAGAAAGGCGCCCTGCATAGCATGGCAGTTAATTATCTTCCAAGTGTCACACTTAACATCTCTCGCTCTGAAGCCCTCCCTGTTCTGGCCTTCGTTGGGTCCACTCTAATGTAACCATCAGTAATCGCAGCCATAGGTGTTTTACCACTGAGTGACGTGATCAACGCCATGATGGGGATCTAGCCTGTTCTTCCATTCCAACTCACAGAATCTCTGCTGACAGTGCCAGAGAGGTCTCACATCTCCCCTTCACTCATCTCACACAGAGCATCATCTATGCCATATGGCTGGCGTGATAGGAATTTATCTCATTTGTCCACTATGACTGTGGTCTTAGATAATAAACCTTAGGTTCTCTAGCTCTGTGTGAATCCTTTCTATCTTTGACGTTATTTGTTTAGCTATTGTTTCTGAGTTATTTTCTCTTTGTTTTAAGAAAGCGTCTCAAATAATTATCCTCCTGCCTCTGTGTGTTAAGAAATCAAGAATGCACCAGCCCAGGGAAAAGGATTTTCTTTTAATCAATTTACAAAGCTCTCAATGGTGACTTGAGAACAAAATTCTTATTTGATGTCCAACATGTCATCTACTTACATACATGTAGAAGGAAAGGCTGTGTCTATTTCATTTCCCAAAATCACAGCTAATCTGCCAGCAGGCAAATCAATTCTTAAATTTAAACATGGCAGTCACTGACTAAGGCTAAGGCTGGGATACTCATGAAGGTCTGTGCTATTCAGTCGTTGCTAACATTCCAACAAAATCCGTGTGAGCCCCAGGCAGAGGCTGCCAGCAGTCTTTCCTCCAGTGGCTGGAGGCTCTTCAACATCCTCTATCCCTGGTCGGGGGCAACAATATGGGAAACCCCAAGTCTCCTGATTCTACCACCAAAATACCTCTCCAAGTCAGACAACTTCAGTACCCTAGTCCACAACCACCCCCACCACCACTCCCACGTAGACCTTCTCTGGGCCTCTCTGCAGCAGTCATGTGCTGCCCTGCCCTGTTTTCCACACTGCATACAGCCACACCAGCCAGTCAAAACTAGCCTCCTTTCTCTTCCCACTGAGATGAAAGTTTCATCCTCCCCATTTTATCAGTGTCCTCATCCCAACTCATTATCCTATGAGGCTATCGGTCTGTGCTGCCTGCATCACCTGTGGCTGTATCCTATCCAGGAATGAGTTTGTTCCCTAAAGGGCATTTGGCAATGTCTGGAGACATTTCTATTTGTTGCAACTAAGGGACAGGGACTGGAACTAGTACCTGACAAGAACAGGCCAGTGGCTCTGCTCAGTATCCTACCTTAAACAGGACAGCCTCCAGGAAAGACACTAGCTAGCTCAGAGAGCTGACTGCAAAGGACAGAAGCCTGCCAAAAATCAATAAATGAATGACAGCAGAAAAGGTTTCAGTGTGACATTATCACACTCATTATTCCTCTTTGATTTAATTGTTTTCAAATAAAGCAGGAAAATTAATGGAATTAGAATTATTCTCTTAAATTTTATTATTTGAAACAATTCACGTTAGCAACACTTAATCCTCTGGAGGAGGCCTTTAGTTCAACACTAAAGTGCTCACATGTGTTCACTGCACCAATCTGGGAAAAGTGAACCATGAAGAGGAAAACTCGTCCCTCACTCAGCACAGATGGGCACCTTAACAGAACGGACATCCACGGAGACAGCTTGCCCCGCGGCAACAGTAAGGACTTCCTAGCTGTGAATTCTCATTTACCTTTTTTTGTCTCTGTGACACTGAAATAAACTCCAGATTCCTCTTTAGTAAAACAGGAAAGAAGATAACATCTATCTCACACCACTGTCTGAGGCTCCACAGTATAAGTACATTGAGAACAGTATGCAGCAAGCAGTTGGGTGCCATCAATGAGGACCTACATAAAAACTCTTCTAAATAATTTCTCACACTTCTCAATTGAGAAAATTAATTTTTATTTCCCTTAAATTCAAAGATGTATCATAAAATTAAAAAAAATTAAAATCAACTTCTTCAACATCTATATATAATAATTTACAAACGCTTAGTTTAGATAGCATATTTTAAAAGCAAAGAAATGCTTTCTTAAGATACAATATCCAAGCCGGGTGGTGGTGGCGCACAAAGCCGGGCGGTGGTGACACACGCCTGTAATCCCAGCACTTGGGAGGCAGAGGCAGGTGGATTTCTGAGTTCGAGGCCAGCCTGGTCTACAGAGCGAGTTCCAGGACAGCCAGGGCTATACAGAGAAATCCTATCTCGGAAAAAAAAAAAAAAAAAAAAGATACACTATCCATGGGCACCTCCCTTATCCCAGCTCTCTGTCTTATCCTGGAAGATGCCCCTTACCACCACCACCACCACCACCACCACCACCACCACCACCACCACCACCACCACCACCACATCCCGTCAGCTGCAGATTTCCATTCATTCTCATGGCCATCTGGCCATCTGGCCATCCTCCTGTCCCTCCCCACACCTGATCCTGAAGCGCCCCCTTCTCCTCCCCATCTCCTCTCTCACGCAGTTTCCTCTCTCCATCTACCTCTTATGACTCTTTTATTCCCCCTTCTAAATGAGATTCAAGCATCCTCTCTTGGGCCTTCCTTCTTGTTTAGCTTCTTTGGGTCTGTAGATTATAGCATAGGCATCCTGTATTTTCTGGTTAATATCCACTTATAAGTGAGTACATACCATGCATGTCCTTTTGGGGACTGGGTTACCTCACTCAGGATGATATTCTCAAGACCCATCCATTTGCCTGCAAAATTTATGATGTCTTTGTTTTTAATACCTGAATAGTATTTTATTATATAGATGTACCATGTTTTCTTTATCCATTCCACAGTTGAGGGACAAGTAGGTTGTTTCCAGTTTCTGGATATTATTAATAAAGCTGCTATGAACACAGTTGAGTCTTTGTAGGATGCTATAGCATCTTCTGAGTATATGCCCAGGAGTGGTATAGCTGTCTCTTCAGTTTTCTGAGAAACCACCGAATTGATTTCCAAAGTGGTTGCATAAGTTTGTACTCCCACCACCAATGGAAGAGTATTCCCCTTGCTCCACATCCTCTCCAGGATGTGCTTGAGTATTTTTTATCTTAGCCAGTGTGATGGATGTGAGATGGAATCTCAGAGTTAATTTGATTTGCATTTCCCTAGTGATTAAGAACTTTAACATTTCTTTAAGTACCTCTTGGACATTCGAGATTCCTCTGTTAAGAATTTTCTGTTTAGCTCTGTACTGCCATTTTTAATTGGGTTATTTGGTTTTTAGTGTCTAACTTCTTGAGTTCTTTATAAAGGCCAAGAATCAATGGAGGTGTCCTTAGCTGTGACTCACAGCATTGGAGATATGAAGCCTGAAGATGCTACTTCCTGTAGCCAGGCAGAAACCCCAATGGTGCCATTGGGACACCAACCCATCCACAAAACTTTCAACACAAAATGTATCCTGTCTACAAGAAATGCAGGGATGGAGAGGATGACCAACCAATACCAGGCCCAACTTGAAACCCATCCCATGGGCAAGCACTAGTCCCTGACATTAATGATACTCTGCTATGCTTGCAGACAGGAATCTAGCATGGCTGTCCTGAGCTCCATCGAGCAGCTGACTCAGATGCAGAGACCCACAGAGAAACAGTTGATGGAGCATGGGGACTATTATGGAAGCATGGGAGGAAGGAGTGTGGGCCCTGAAGGGGATAGAAACTCCACAGGAAGACCAATGGAATCAACTAACCTGGACCCTTGGGGCTCTCAGAGACTGAACCACCAATTAAACAACAACATACAAGGGCTAGACCTAGGCCTCCCCACACATATGTAGCAGATGTGCAGCTTGCTGGGCTGCCTTGTCTGGTCTCAGTGGTAGAGGAAGCAGCTAGCCTTGCAGAGACCTGATGTGCCAGGCTGGGGGAATACAAAGGAGGGGCTCACCTGCTCTGAGGAGAAGGGGAGGGTAGGACGGGAGAAGAATTATGTGTGTGTGTGTGTGGGGGGGGGCTGACCAGGTGACCAGGGGAGGGGAAGTGGATGGGATGTAAAGTAAATAAGTAATAAATAAGTGTTTAAAAGATATAATATTCAGCACAAAAGAAACAGAACTTTCAAAGATGGGAAGGAAGGCTATCATCTGAAGAAGAATTTCACATATATAAAGTCTTCAATAATTACTGACAGCTTCTGAGATACTTTAAGTTAAAATGATACTTTCCAAGTAAATGATACAATAAATGTTTACATACTACAAACCTTACATTATATTTATTATTGCCTACACTCTATACAATCTATCTTTTTGAGTCAGAAGAGGCATCAAACCAGAGCCTTGCACGTGCTTGGCAAGTACTCCATTACTAAATTACTTCTCCCACTTAATACATGTGTTTCCTCAAGGAACGCATATATTTACTTAGAAATATTTTCTTAAGTGGTAGTTCAGAGTTTACATTAAAATTAGAATTTCCAATCATGGAGCTGGAAAGATGACTGTGTAGTTAAAAGCACATGCTGCTCTTACAGAGGACCCCACAGTTACACACACACACACACACACACACACACACACACTGGATATCCAACAACTCCTTTAACTCCAGCTCCAAGAGATCTGACGCTCCTAGCCTCCCTGGACCCCTGCAATCCCATGCACATACCTCCACAGACACAGACACATATACACAGAAGTAAAACTAAAGTACAATCTTTAAGAAATTACCAATCCACAAGAAAAAGAAACTAAAACTAACAAAGCTTCCTGCCTAACAGGCTCGTACACCACAAAAGAAGCAAGCCATAAGGAGTGCCTAGTACAAACTCTGAACCTTAACCGTTTTCTATTTGATGTTACAATATTCCCTCCAAAATATTACTAGCAATGATCAAATTCATCTCAAGATGCAACACGCTCCTCTCCAGAACACCCAGCTTCATTGCTTCTTGACGCTCTGCAGAGAGAGATCATCTTCCGGCTCCACTGCTCTCTCTTGCATTAGGAAGCTGCACTGCACTGAACGCCCATGTGTTAGTATCTCCAGCTAGTAACACATCCCTTTTGGTTACTGTTCAGCCTACCATATTAGATTGTTCTGGGTGTATGTATTATTTATTTGCCTTACAACAAGATGCTGTTATCTAGATGCAAACAAGCCAGGTGAAGTTAACCAGTTTCTTAATATAATCAGGGTTCACATTTGGTTTAACTGTTTAAACTCTTCACCGACTAGAATCGAGTGGAGACAAATCACATGAACGGGTGGGAACACACAGCAGCACAGTCTTCTCCATTCACACCGCGAACCTCAGGCAGTGCACACACCACCCCGTATGTGCAGTCACGTTACCAGCCGTGGCGGGTCAGCCATCCTCATTATCCGTGTGCTGGCACACCTGAGCTCCCAGCCCCTCAAGTCACTCTCAGAAGCAGCTCTGTGGCTCACTGGCTGGCAGGCTGCAGTCCTGGGAGTCCTCCCCCACTACCTCTCCATGGCAACCGCAGCCAGAGAGAAGCCAGTCCACCTCTTACGCAAATGAAAGGAGGCCACAGATGTCAGCAGTCACAACAGACGCTTTCCCTCCAGACTTAATTTCCTTCTTAAAGTAACAGCTGCGCATTCCTGGTCTGTGATTTAGAACACCTTTCTGAACTTGGGAAAATCAGAATTAAAAATCCATTTGTCTGACCTCTTACATAAGCTGACAAAGATCCAGAGACTATGTTCCACCCCACTGAGTCCTGAGTCCCAATTCAGTATCTCTGCAAAACCCTATGTATCTGGTTTCCTAGATAAGAGTCCTTTAAGATTTTAACTAGCCTGCAGTTTGGCTACAGAGAAGGAAACAATGGCTGGCCCTGGACCATCCATGATAATGATCCCAAGCCAACCATATCTAAATATGCAGCCTCCTTTGGAGACTGGCATTTATTTAGAAAAGTCAAGCTATTTTTAATTGCTCTTTGAAACAACTAGTCAGTTATCTAGTAAGACTCGCACAGGGATCACAAATAATCAGAAAGCCCTTTAGCTGTTAACACTCTATTTAAACTGTTTAAGTTCGTGAAGAGGTAACAGCGGTGTCTGCTTTGTATGGCTATAGAACCACAGTGGCAGGGTCCCCAAACACACATTACATTAATAACTGATGGGCATCTAGTGCTCACATTGGAATATGCTTTAATCCACATATTACAACAAAAATATAAATTTCTGTACATTGTTATTAAATATCTGGTTGTCTCAAAATACAGATTGTAACTAAAAAGCACTAGGCAAACTTAAATAGTTTTTTTTAATAACCTCTAAAAACATATTTTCTAGAGAACATGAGTTGGATACATGCATGTAAACCAATGTGGCAGAATAGTTAATTTACATACATATATGTACACATACAAATTATAAAATAAATGAAAAACAAAACCTTCATTTACTTATTCCACAAGCATTTATTAAGTCCTATCAATGTGCTGAGCACACTGCCTGTCCCCTGATGCCTGGGGACAGGTAGGAGAGTCACTTGGGGTCATGAAGATGCATCTCAAGGAGCCAAACCTAGCCTGGCCTATCAGCCCTCAGTGGGATACCAGGAATATCAGACCAGAGCAGAGGAATATCAGACCAGAGCAGAACCAAGAGACACAAAGCAAAGTGTGACAGGCCCCGGAAACAGACCAAGCTGCAGGGACACAGAGGGAAGGATGCGGTGTTCTAAAGCTCGAGTTCAAAGCAGAACATCTGAGGGAAGAGGAGGAGAATGGTGTGCCATGATGAAAGCAGCCAGACTTTCACCCTGAGTCTGGAGCAGGCGCACCTTAGTTCACACAGGGACACGCTCGGATCAAAACCCACTTAAATTACTAACTGCTCTGCTCCCAATACCCCAGCTACCACATGCCCCACACACCGAGGCTGAGAGGCAGAAAGCACTGCACACAGCTGCCGGCTGCAGAGTGAGCTGGGCCGTGCACACATAGCAATGCACGGGAAGCTCTTCCTGTCAGCCGAGTCCCTCAGTGTGGCCTGGCATTCACCGTCCCAGCGGCAGCCACCCAGCCACCTCTCGGAGCTGAGGGAAGCTGCCCTGCATGCCCAGCCAGTTGTGCACACAGATTATTCAGCTCCTACCCAAGGGGTCTATTTCCAGAACTTAATACTCAGAAACAAGGTACTTGTTCAGATACAATCATCCATGCTAGATTCTAGGCAACAACTAGATCTTTTTACTTTTATAACTCTACCATCAGAAATGCCAAAAAAAAAAAAAAAAATCATAACTGAATGTTTTACAGCCTTCCTTTCAACTATAAGATCAATAATTCTAGAATTTTATTTGTGAGTCAATTTCAAAAGAGACAGGCAACACAGGGGCGGCCCTGCAATGGAACTGACATCATCAGATGCTTTTCAAACCATCTCTGGAGTTTTTCCATTTTTCTAAGCACATGACTGACTGAGTGAATGCTAAAGAAAACTACATTTTCAGTATTCCCACTAAATATTGTATGCATATGCTAACATAGATAAGTTATACACATTTTCCAAGTCTCCGGCAGTACTAGCACTGGCCTATGCTGTCTGTCAATTCAGTGCCCAACATTACTGCGGCATCTTTATGACCTCTTATTTTGATTCTCTGCATATGCTCCTTGGAGGCACAAAGGCAAAGTTTGAGACAGATGTAAACTGTTGGACTCCCAAGACTCCTTCTAGCTCACACACATGAGAGAGATGGGGCAATTCCACACGCTGGCTTCAGGAACATGGAGTTAAACTTTAAATTCAGTACTTAAACATTTTACTACTGACTGTTGAGAAGGGTCCTGAAGAAAGAGTTACTCCTCCCATTCCTCCTCCCTGACCAAATTAGCATTTCTAGTCATCATTCTCATCAACTCAGAAAGAGCTGTCTTTACCAAATACTCAACAGAGGAGCACCCTGAACAACCGGCTACCAATCAGAGTCCCCAGGGCAGGAAGCCCACCTCAGACAGCTAAGCAGCAGAGGTGCTGCTGTGGACCTGCAGCCTGCAAACCTTTGATGATAGAAAGAGGAGAAAACTTGAGATAACCTCTCTCGAGTGGCTATTCCTGGTTGTCAACTTGACTATATCTGGAATGAACTCTGACCTGGATCTTGGCTTGGAGATCTTGAGGCATACTGGCTATGAATCCCAGAGGATTAAGACAGGGAGATCTCTGAGTTCAAAGTCGTCTGGGACTAAGCAAGTCCCAAACCCAGATACCTTTAATCTGGGCCCCACTTTCTGCTAGAGACCTACATAAAGACTTGGAAGAAGGAAGAGTCTCTCTTCTTCACCTGCTTACCTCGTGGGACTGAGCAACTGCTAGATCCTTGGACTTCCATCCACAGCTGCTGCTGACCATTGTTGGGAGTTGGACTACAGACTGTAAGTCATCAACAAATCCCCTTACTATATACAGACTACCCATACATTCTGTGACTCTAGAGAACCCTGACTAATACACTCTTGTTCTTTCACTTTGGATTGTGAGAACCACAGATGAGCAGCAGAGCCATCTCCTAGACCACAGACTATGTGGTAGAGGACAAGAGGGAGACCTGTTCGTTAAAGACAGGTGGACTGCCGATCAGCTCAGGCAATAAACCCTTGTCTTCCAAGTGACAGTAACTGCTGGTTTGGGAGACGTATCAATAATAAAATTACATAAAATTAATATTTTAAACATATGAGTGTTTTATTAATTATAAAAAAACTACATTCATAGACTTAAAATATTTATAATGGTTAAAATATCACTTGCATCAAAGGATGATTAGAAAAACATATACCTACGATATGTACTCACTGCACAGACAGAGCAAAGCAAGACAATGGTAGAAGTCCCAACTTGCTCCCTGTAAAACACCTAGTAGGTCGGGGCAAACAGTAGGCCAGTGCAAATCATGTCCAGAACTACAGAAAGAATATGCCTGGAATATCAGCTGTGCCCATGTGTAACTGTGAGCTCCTGGAGCATCCCCATTAAAGTCAGCATTTGTACACTACTAGGCTGAGTATCCCAGATCCAGAAATCAAAATGTCATCAAAATATGAATCCCTTATGAATAACTTTGTTTTTTTAGAGCAGTCCCAGATTGACAGCAAGATTTGTTTGGAAAGTAGAGTTCTTATATACCCCCATACCACAAGCACTCCCACCCCCACCCCCACCCCTGTCAGAAGCTAGACATCCAGGCCCACAGTGGATCATCTGTCACTCAAAGAGCCTAAACTGAAGTGTCACCATCAGCACACCCAGAACGCCTGCTGCAGTCTGTGGACTGCACTTAGGCAGCATCAGCACCCAGCCTGTAGACAGCTTCCCCTCCCCAGCATCCTCTGTGCGGCACCGTGTCTCTCCCTCTCCGTGGCCTGCCGGGTTGCTGTCTCCATAGGTTACCACACAGCTGGGCTCGCACTGTATGAAGCCGTTTCACACTGCCTCCCTCCACTCAGCCGCATGCATTCTGTCTTCAGTTTGTCTCCCTTGCAAACAAGAATATGTTTTATTTTGATCAAATTCCCACTTCATTGTCACCCTCCATGTCCCAGGTCCTTCCCCTCCTAACATCACATCCTCTTTAAAAATTATGCGAGAGTGTGTGTGTGTGTGTGTGTGTGTGTGTGTGTGTGCTGCTTCTGTACATAATAAACCATGGAACTAAGCTGTCGTCAGGCACATGGCCCCACCATAACACGGTCACACTCCTGAGACTGCTCCAAGCTTTATCTAACCTCCCAGAACAACTGCCCAATCTTCTTCACCCACAGGAGACTTCAGCAATCAGATGTGTGACAGAAGGTGCCAGAGCCAGCTCTCCCCCAGCATGGCTGCTCCACAGTATACAACAAGGGTGCACTGCCCACCTGTGACCTCGCCTGGCCCACTTAGAACAGAAGTGGCTTAGACGATGCTTGGCTTTTCTTGGGCTTCGTGAGCTTGACACATTGGCTTCAGCCATTTTGCTCATTTTGGCTAACTTGTTTTGTAAGCACAGAAAAGCCTTGTCATTATTGCAGTAAAGTCTCTTTCCTGAAATCTAGGATGCTAACAGAAACAGCTCAGTTTATACTCTGACATTTAATAGCTTTTTAAAAAAAAAGTAAGTCCAGTCCAGAAACCAAATATTCAAACAAAAGAAGTAGAAATTGTTTGTGCTTCATACTACATATTTAATTTGTTTTTCATTGTATTTTATGTGCATGGATGCTTTGGCTGTATGCGAGTCTACGCGCCCTGTGTGCTGCCTGTGGAGGCCAGAAGAAGGCGTCAGATTCCCTAGTCACAGATGGCTGTGAGCAACCCTGTGGCTGCTGGGAAAAGAATCCAGGCCCATTAACCTCGAGGCATCTCTCAAGCCCTACTCACTGCATGTTTTTAGACAGACAGACAGACAGACAGACAGAATTTCATGCTGTGTCTTCTGATTTGTGGCAAGTCCTCAGATAACAACACTCAGATTTGTGCTTTAATTAGAAACAACAATCCCAGCACTTCTGAGGCTGAGCTAGAAGGACGGTGAGTTGAGACCTACTAGGTTATACAAAGAGACAATGTTATTTGTATATAAGTGAAGAAACAATAGATTTTACTACCAAAGAAAAAGAATTTTAGGGTGTGTGTGTGTGTGTGTGTGTGTGTGTGTGTACACTGTATGTCTGTGCATGTGGAGGCCAGAGACAATATATTCTCCATAGCTCTCCATTGTATCTTTTGAGGCAAGGTCTCTCACTGAACTGGTACTAAGCATTGGGAGCTCACATTTCTGAGTGGAGGTTAATACAAATATACACCCCTTAAGTGTAACTGTTCTAGTGAGAATTCTGATCAGAGAAAACAATAATATTACCCTTAAATAGTCAACACGCTATGCACAGGTCCTACTGCATCTGCGCTGAGGCCAAAGGACACAGCCAGCAGCAGGTCTGTCCCCTCCTCCATTACCATGGCCTTCCCCGTTGCAGGGGAGCTGACAGGGCTGCAAAAGGAAACTTGTTGTTCTTCTCTCTCCAGACACACACGTGACCTTCAGCTGCAGCACCCTGCTGCCTCCCTGGCTGTCAAGGCAAGGTCCTCCCCTTTCCAAGCCCCTTGGAGCCTCTTGGCTGTGGGCCAGTGCCTCTCCAGGGCTCGGACTCCTCAGCAGCAGCAGGGCAGGCACCTTATGCTCTGTCAGCGCTCGGCTCTCCATTCCCATGAGCCTCTTCTCTTCACTGGTCACATCTGTCTGCTGCTGCTGCTGCTGCTGCTCTGACCTTTCACAAACCTTACAACAGGAAGCCCAACTTTCCAGTGAACCAGAAACTGTCAGTGAGAATACCATTTTTTAAAGAATAAGTACAGTTTGGCTAGACAGAGCACCAGACAGTCCTGTCCACACACCACCAGGAGATCAGTAGTGATCCATGTCCCTTGTCTCTCGCACTCTGTTCTGAAACACCAGAGACTGCCTCCCTTCCCCACGTCAAAGGACATGTGGATTAAAGCAGTGACAGAAAGCCTCCTGATCAATCGGTAGGTGGTTGCTGGAGGGGGCTGGGTGGGCTCAGTGGTTAAGAGCACAGAACACTCTTGCAGAAGACCCGAGGCTGGTTCCTAGCACCCATGTCAGGAGGCTCACAACCACCTGTAAACCCAGTTCCAGGCATCTGGCATCTTTACCTCCTTGGGTACCTGCACACCTATGCACATCCACAAACAGACATGCACATAGACATGTAGTATAAAATAAAATCCTTAAAGCTGTAAGATATAAAGGCATTTAGTCCAGCTCCAGGAAGTGCACAGCTTTTCTAATAATGAAAACCACATTTTCTTCAAAGATGTGACAATGAGCTCTGTACCCCATCCCACGAGGTCAAGTTTGGAGCCCAGGTCTTCTTAGGGGAACATTCCCAGCCTCTTCAGCACCAATGGCTGCCACCGGGGCAGAAATGGCCACCAAGTGACTCGCCGGGGAGGAATCCCTTGAGTTGAGCTAAAGAGCAGAGGGGGAGCGAGCTGAGGTGACGCACTGCACTGAGCATGGCGGGATAATCTGATAGTGCGGTTCTTGACAAAGACACCCTAGGTTCGAGTCAGAAGGTGGTTCTGATTCCTGAGAAACTGGTGTGTGGCAGGACACGCAAGGAGTATTGACACCTGCCACCATCTTCAGAAATGCTAACTTTTTACAACTCATCAAATAATGTCCTGTGCACAGACAGCAGATAACTGTACTCACGTCATATACAGTGGGCATTTTATAAAAAGATGTGTATATCTTAAAGATTACAACCTTCGAATCTGGCAATTCATGTGCTACAAAAGCCCCTGAAGTCCTTTCAGACACTTCCCATGCTTCTTCGGCATGTCTTCAGTAATGAAGATAAACTAGGAGAACTTACCCTGTCATGGATAAACCCTGTTCTTGTTCCACCTGAACGACATTTTTTTCTCATCTCAAGCTATGCACAAACCAGCGTCAGGAGTTTCCCAACCCTGTTCTCACCCTCGAGGCCTGCCTGCGTCAGATGTACCAATTGCTGAGTTCTGCTCTTCAGGGTAACCACCTCTCAAAGCATCTTCTGTCATGTGGAAAGTCCCCACACAGGGCTTGAACTCATTCTGAAAGCAGAGGCTGCGCTTTCTCCTATCAGTCATCAGGCCAGCTTAGAGGAAAGGACAGTTGCAGGAGGCCACGGGAAGGGGCTCTCTCTTAGGACTGCTGCAGGCAAGGGTGATAGAGGGAGGGGTGGGAGCAGCTAACCAAGAGTTTACAAATGTTGAAAACTAACAAAGGCTTCCATCTCTTAACAATTTTAGTGATATCCAGTCATGTACCACCGTTTCCCATAATTCTGCTCTGCTTGAGAGAAACAGTGGCTTGAATGGGTACCCTAGCACACAAGTGCAGTTTGATAGGTTTTCTCCCCATAAATATAAAACATGCCTACACATGCATGCACAGAGAGAGAGAGAGAGAGAGAGAGAGAGAGAGAATACACCCCAGTTATATTTTCTTATAAACATGGCATATATGTTTGTATAACATATACATGTATACACAAAGTAAAGACAAAATTAAAAAAATAAGCCCGATGTGGACTTATCTGGGTGGGATTCCCACACTGTTAGAGGTGAGGCAGGTGAACTGCAAGGGTCAGTCAGTTCCAGGGACGTCTAGGCTACATAGTGAAGCCTGTCTTAAATTTTATTATTTACTTCTAAAAAACAGCATAAACCATAAATTTTAAGTAGATACTTATTGGTGGGGAGAAACAGAAGCAAGATTCCTTAACAGTATTTTTCTTTCTAGATTCTACCCCAGAAATATCTTAAAGAATTATACAATGAAAAATCTTTATTTCAAAAACAAACAAACAAACAAACAAACAAAAAACCTGAAATTTTTATTATGTGCTAAGTTGTGATATAAACACCCAGATGATCAAGTAATGGCCAAATAGTCAAATAGGTTAGTGAATGAGTCTACCATCACTCCAGCTAGATTAGTGAATGAGTCCACCATCACTCCAGCTAGATTAGTGAATGAGTCCACCCATCACTCCAGCTAGATTAGTGAATGAGTCCACCCATCACTCCAGCTAGGTTAGTGAATGAGTCCACCCATCACACCAGCTAGGTTAGTGAATGAGTCCACCCATCACTCCAGCTAGATTAGTGAATGAGTCCAACCATCACTCCAGGCCTCACTAGGAACAAACTATTCTTTGAGAAAAGGGAGATCCAAGAGTAAGATCAGAAGGTCTGTGCTGGGGGACAGGGAGCGCAAGAACTGACTAAGCCCAAAGGCAACCAGTGCTGGGCTTCACCGGCCAGCTCCGCCATCAGCCTAATCTTTCCAATCCCAGGAGAGGCAGACCTCAATGCTTTCCTCATTCACAAGTGAGGGTATCAATACTTAACATGTAGTGCACTGACAGGGTATGCAGAGTTGAAGTCTGAAGTCTCACCATGGTTCTCTCTTGCTAGGGTGCTGGATGAAGTAACCCTGAGCTCAGCGTAGGTAGGTAGTCTGTGGGACAACAGGGTGAGTCCCAGGCTGAGCTGGTCCCACAGACAGCCAGGAGCTACTGGCCCAGCCTACACACAGTGGGGAACAAGCTGAGCAGCACACAGGCTCAAGCATCCTTGTGGTAAAAAGCTCATGGCTTCCCACCATCATTCAATGCTATAAACTCATCAAACATAAACAGATCAAATCCAAACTCCATAAGTGACATCGAAAAGAAGCAAAATGTCCCAAAAGAAGCATTCCTTTGTTGAGAAGAAGAAGAAGAAGAAGAAGAAGAAGAAGAAGAAGAAGAAGAAGAAGAAGAAGAAGAAGAACAACAACAACAACAACAACAACAACAAGAGGAAGAAGAACAAAAACAAGAAGAACAAGAACAAGAAGAACAAGAACAAGAACAAGAAAAAAAGATTCAAGTCCCAAATAAATGCACACTGGAAAAATACAGTGTATTTACTATAACAACTCAACTGTACCAGGAACAAGTAAGTGTACTAGTTAGGAGTCCACCAACTGCAGCTATCTGTAAATAACTTCACGCTACAGGTAACTCATCTCTCTACATCTCCATCTTCCCAACCCATTCATCAGAGGCCACAAACTGAAACACACCTTTGCTACTTGTGACACATACCTGTTATGAATAATGGGAGAGAAGCATCCAAGGATGTTAAGAGATTCAAAATGAAGCCATTCAAACAAGTGACAAACTGTGGCAGAATCACCATCAGGGTATGCTATGAAACAACACTCAGAACCTCACACTGGTATCCTGAGTTCTGAGACAGCCAGCAGTCTGATCTAGACAGAGTAATCACTGAGGAGGGGTGCAAACCATGATCCAGTTCAGAGGACTAAGAAGGGAGATGCCAACATGAAGGTGTGGACCAGCATGACCTTTCACATTAAGGAGAAGCAAGGACTCCTAAGGGAAATTCATTAATCTCACATTTCCACATCCTCGTAAGATGCCTACATTTTAACATCATATTGAGTAGTGACTGTGTTATTGGCTATCCTGAAACTCAAATGCAATGACCCTAACTAGGCTGGGAGAATAAGTCATGCCCGTCCCACACATGCACCTTCACTCGCAGATGCTCTGTTCCCCTGGATACCTAGAGCTGGTTAGCCTCTCAACACACCAAACCGTTTCTACATTTTACATTATTAACACATAGTAAAATGTACTGAGCAGCTGACATGCTCACTACACACGACAATCAACATCACACACACACACACACACACACACACACACACACCTGCATGCCCACACACACCACATACACACACACAGGACAGTATCACCATTGTGTTCAGAGATGAGCTGGTTAACAATCTCACAAAACAAGTTAATGTCACTCCACAAGCACAGAAAACTACTTTTCCTAAGTGACCTTAAAAGCAAAATACCTGGTTTCAGCCCCTAAAGCTGTTCAGATGAACTCAACAGTTTTTTTGTCTTTAAGTTTGGTTTGGTTAGGATTAGTGAGACAGAGACTTACCACATAGCCCAGGCTGGCCTGAAACTTGCCTCAGACTGCCAAATAATGGCATTATAGGTGTGGCTTACCACATTCAGCCTACACAGACATTTTTCAAAAACAAACTTTGCAACTTAGAACTTAACATGGAATTTCCAAATAGGATACTCAGGCCCCATTAACAACACATTGGCTTTGCATGTGTATAAATGTCCTAGGAATCACAAGAACATCCTGATAACAGTAAAAAAGTAAGCTCTGATGGAAGACATGGCCATTGGAGGGATTAGAGAGTCAGTGGGTGTGGGGAAAACTGGACTACTGAAGAGCTAAGCCATCTCTCCATCCTAAATGGTCCTTCCTCCAAGAGACAAGGTCCTTTACTCAAGCACAGTTTCCTTTCGTTATCTAAAATGCAGCTCAGGAGACCTCTGGAATATGCTGTGTTCATGATCAGCACCTAGAGACCCTGCCACAGCCAGCCTCGGACTCCATTACACCCGGAGACCCTGCCACAGCCAGCCTCAGACTCCATTACACCCAGAGACCCTGCCACGGCCAGCCTCGGACTCCATTACACCCAGAGACCCTGCCACGGCCAGCCTCGGACTCCATTACACCCAGAGACCCTGCCATGGCCAGCCTCGGACTCCATTACACCCGGAGACCCTGCCACGCCAGCCTCGGACTCCATTACACCCAGAGACCCTGCCACGCCAGCCTCGGACTCCATTACACCCAGAGACCCTGCCATGGCCAGCCTCGGACTCCATTAAGGCCAATTTGCTCTATCATGGAGTCCCCAGGACCTTCAAAGAAGGTTAAAGAACTGGACAACGTGGAGATGCCTAACTAAAGGAAAGCCTAGAGATATCTGAGCGCAAAACAACGTCAGAGCAGTTATTCCAATCTGAGTAGCAGTAACCTAACTGCTAAGCACACAGCAATGAGAGTCAAGATCACGGGTCACTTAAGAGCTCAGGTCTCTAGGCTGGTTCGGTCCTAGGTGCTACTTGGGGGAGAGCCCACTGCTCTAGACAGACATATGCCAGGAGCCTCACACTACAGACAGGTAGAGAAACTGAAGTGTTTCTGGACAGCTAACAACTGAGGATACAGAGGGCATTTCCACCTGGCCATCGGCAGCAACCCAGGGCCTGGGCCACAGGACCTCCAGCACTTCAAGACATAAAGAAGGGAAGCACCCGTCCCTTAGCCAGCCACACCCAATGAAAGGGGAGGCAGGCCCCAGTGAGTGAGGTGAGGTGTTTGTGTCACAAGCCTAGCTTCTGAGGAGCCTGTGGCCATGGGAGCCGGAACAAGCTCACGAGTGGGCTACAATGGCCCCTCTGAACTCCCAGCATCCTCAGGACTGCCAGGAAGCAGCCCCTGAGACAGCAGCCAGCATGGAGCTTGTCATAGTTAAGCATTCAGTTACATCAGATTCGTCCATGTCCCCAAGGATGCCTTCCAAAGACACTATGGCACCTGCTGGGAAAGTGTACAACTTCCTGATTTCTCTAACCACAACATGGCAAACTGCCTCTGAGTGCTGACCTGAGGCTGAAAAGGCTACACGTCAACACCTAAACTAAAATTTACAACCTACACCGTGTAGGCATCCCAAATGGTGTCATTCTTACTGATTTATAAAGCATGGCAAGGAGCCTGCATAGTGTGTCCCAGCCTGCACAGTGTCTCAGCAACAAGAAGTGTAGGCTATAGAGAGTGGACAGCAAGAACGGGACTCTGCCCTGTTCTGACAGCACTGACTGAGGCCGAAAGCCTCCGCCTCCTCCCTCTACAACAGGGACTAACATGCCACAGGATGTGGCTAGGAGGATTAAATGGAGGGGGAGATGAGCCTCAAGAGAAAGGGAGATCTGTAAAATGCTCTGTCTGGTAACCACTTGGGAGGGACGATGCATAAAAGATGTACGACATTCAGCAAACGTCACAGTCCTTCATAAAGAGAAACGTCAAGGACCAAAAATGCACATTGCCTGTTCAGCTCCAGATAGATGTGGGAGGCAACGGCAGAGCCGGGCGTCCCGGTATCAGAGATACGAGCGCGCTTCATTAGGCATGCTGGCACCGGGAGAGGGCATTCTAACAGCACCGAAGTGTTGAAGTTATAACATGGTCCTAATTGTTAATAAATCAGGTTTGAGATGTGTTATAAAAGGGTGTTTATGTGCTACAGCCAAGCTAACAATCCCTCCTGGATAATCACTACTAGCAAAGATTTCCTTACCACAGACGGGTACCCCTCAGTACCAAGAGTTTACACAAAATAAGTTTACTGGAGAAACGAACGGCCTGCCCCAGGTGAGCCTGCTGCTCCGTTTCAGGTGCCACCATCCTTCCTGTGCTCCACTGGGCTCTCAGTAGCCTTTGACCAGCCCTCCATCCTGTCAGCACGCTTAAGAAGACAACCAGCCAATAAACTATTAAATAAGACATACAAACGTGACCATTTGCTCTTACAGATCAACAGAAAACTAGAATTTCCATTTTCTCTCTGCTTAACCAGGTATTTCCAAAGCTACCAAGCACTCTGGGTGGAACCCAGTGTCCCGGCTCTCCCCCCTCACGGCAACCCTCGGTCCTCCCAAGCTGCAGGTGCCGCCCCATGGCAGGGATCTGTGTGAGTCCACATGCTCACTAGGACAAACATTTTTCTGACCAAGTAGTGTACGAATAAAACTGCCTAAGACTAGAGTTAGGGACTGAGCCAAGACCCACCTCGCCCCTCACCAGCCCGCCCTCACCACCACCTCGCCCCTCACCAGCCCGCCCTCACCACCACCCTGCCCCTCACCACCCTGCCCCTCACCACCACCCTGCTGATCCCATTAGTCTGCTGCTCTCAGGGGCAACTCTAAGCAGCCACAGAAGCCGGGGAATCAGGAAGCAAGCACAGACCTACAAGGTGGCAGAGTAAACATAGATCTGGGAAGGCTCAGAGGCAGGGCAGGCGGGGAGCTCGAAAGTGACACTAGTGAGTGACACTAGTGGCGAGCAGAGGGCCTCCTCAGGTCCTGACTGCAGACTTTCAGGACTGGAACAGAGGCAGCTCCTCAGGGGCCCCTTCTGTGCTCACCGCATCCCTAATCACAATGCTCCTGTTGTAAAATTCAGTTTTTATTTACAAATTAGAAAATATTTTCTTAAAAAAAATTTACAGTTGGTCAGCTAATTAAGTGCATAAATTTGGACAAGATAATATTCATTATAAAGTATTGTCATTGATAAAGCTGAAACCCTGTTTTCCCTGGCCACCACTCACTTTAACGGCGCCTTGGGGGGGGGGGGCTTTTAATGGCGTCACTTTATGGGGACGCGCAGCACGTGCCTCAGACCCAGTACTCACTGACTCCTGGGGACACTGGGAACAACTGTTTACTACTGGATGCTCCAGTGTCCCTAAACGCACCTGGCGGCCCTGTGTCCTCATCCTAGCTCCCTTCCAGCAGCCCTGGGGCCTGCCCCACAGGGTACCTTGACAAGCAACGCTCTGGGAATTTCTGGTTAAAATAAACACCGTGTTGGCACTGGCATTCAGGAACAAATAGAGTCCCTAGAAATTCCAGGAAGCCTAGGACGCACTCTCCAAACACAGCCAAAGGGCAGCTCACATGGGTCAGGGAGAACCCACTCATGGGACTGAGACCCTCCGAGAAAGCAAAGCACTGTCACTGGAGAGCACGCACACACACACACACACACACACACACACACACACGAGCAAGCCACATGCATTTGCACAAGTGATCAGCTGTAAAGACAGTCGGAAAACTAGAAACCTAGGAATCAAAAAGCAGATTTAAAGGAAAGATCGAGAAATTTCTAAGTAGATAAGCCAACCCATCCCTTTCAGAATTTAATGTTCAGAGCATAATGTTGGTAACGCCGGCAGGGCACTACATCAATAGGATCTCACGGAGAAGTGAACTAATGCACTAGAAATTTCTACATGGCAACTGTCAGTGAGTGGCTCCTGTACTGAACACTCCTAGCAAACTGGCTGGATCTATCTACCTCAAAATACACAAAATTAAGTATAAAAAGTTGAAATTTTAAATACAAAATTAACCATTATGTTAAATTCAAGGCATCATGCAACGTATAATTTGATGTAGCCCTGAAAGGAGGGAGAAAATACTAAAAGCTAAGATATGATACAGCATTATAAGAAATGTCAGAGACAAGATGTTGTTTCAAAATTTATAAGAGAAGAACTAAAAGAAAAATTAGAAGCTTTAAAAGAGTATGTAGGTAATTCATAATAAGGACAAGAAAATACCCACAGCCCCCTCTATCTGCAGATATAGACATAGATACACCTGCACAGTAATGTCGCTCTGCAAACACAATCCCCGTGCAGCCTGGGAGAGCCCCTGGGCGAATAGGACTGAAGCTGCAGGAAAGCACAACCGTGGGAACCCCTCACGGGGAACACAGCCAGCAAGCACAGGCCAGACCCAGGCAAGGCCGGAGAGTCCAGGGTGAGCAGACCAGTCCCAGCTAAAGGCAGAGACACGCCAGACACCATCGTTTACCTAATGCAACATAAAACTGAGGCTCAGGCGAGGAGAAAGAGGCGGCACTACCAGCGGCTCGGCTCATCTCAGGGACTAAAGGGCTGGGTATGAGTAGGTGGGGAAGGTGGTGGATCCGGAAGGAGTTGGGGGGACGGAAGTAACCATGATCAAAACACATTTACAAAGTTCTCAAAGAATAAAAACAGGGGGCGGTGGGGAGAGAAAAAGGAACCTAGTGTGGGCTGGGAAGTCAGCTCAGAGAAAAAGTCTTACCATGGGTGTGTGTGAAGACGTGAGCACAAATCCCCAGGGCCCACGTGAAAGTCAGGCATGCTAAGGTGCACTTTGATCACAGTGTCCTATACTGAGACGGGAGGTAGAGACATAAGAATCCCTGAAAGCTTGCAGGCCAAGCTAGCCTGGCATGTGCAACACTGAATAGCAAAGAGGTTCTGTGTCAAGCAAGGTAGGTGAGGTGACAGTGACACCCAAGGTTCTATGACCTCCACTGTATGTAGTGGCATACCTGTACTCACACACAAGAATACATGTACAGGAAATAGGGAGGGAAGGAGGAAGGGATGGAGGATGGGATGGAGGAGTTGTGTTTCCTAAAACTAAGAGTGGGCATGCTTCGCCTCGGTAAGTACAATGAGAAGATAATTTTCCTGTGAAAATAAAAGGCATAAAAATAATAATAGAGTTGGAGAGACAAGTCAGTGAAGTCCTTGTCTAACAAGCATAAGGAGTGAGTTCTAGTCCTAGAATGCACATAACAAACCCAGATACAGAGGCACAGGTTTGCAACCCCAGCACTTAGGGAGAGGGCAGTCAGACCAGGGGAGCACCGAGGAGGAGGGCAGTCAGACCAGTGGGAGCACTGAGAAGGAGGGCAGTCAGACCAGGGGAGCATTGAGGAGGTTAGTCAGACCAGGGGAGCACTGCGGAGGAGGGCAGTCAGACCAGGGGAGCACTGTGGAGGAGGGCAGTCAGACCAGGGGAGCACTGCAGAGAAGGGCAGTCAGACCAGTGGGAGCACTGAGAAGGAGGGCAGTCAGACCAGTGGGAACACTGAGGAGGAGGGCAGTCAGACCAGGGGAGCACTGAGAAGGAGGGCAGTCAGACCACTGGGCTCAAGGATCAACCAGACTAGTCTGTTTGCCAGCTTTTAGACAGCAAGGGAGTCGATCCCAAAGAACAAGTTAAACAGACAAAGCCCAACAGAACATGGAAGGAAGGACACCTAAGAATCCAAGGTTGCCCTCTGGCCTTCCCATGCGTTCATGCACACACTCATGCATCCATACCAGATACATGTACACATAAAAAAAAAAATCAACAAAATAATATACCAAAGTTACAAAAGTAATTTTTAAAGACAACAAAAACCATTCTTTTGTTCTACCAAGGAACAAATACTAGCAATATTTACCATATAAATCTGTATTCCTACGATCTATGTGTAATGACCGTTACCAAGTCCACCCTTACATAAGCATGAGACAAAGAAGCCGGTAATGTACACGGCAGTCCACCCTTACATAAGCATGAGACAAAGAAGCCGGTAATGTACACGGCAGTCCACCCTTACATAAGCATGAGACAAAGAAGACGGTAATGTACACGGCAGTCCACCCTTACATAAGCACGAGACAAAGAAGCCGGTAATGTACACGGCAGTCCACCCTTACATAAGCATGAGACAAAGAAGACGGTAATGTACACGGCAGTCCACCCTTACATAAGCATGAGACAAAGAAGCCGGTAATGTATACGGCAGTCCACCCTTACATAAGCATGAGACAAAGAAGCCGGTAATGTACACGGCAGTCCACCCTTACATAAGCATGAGACAAAGAAGCCGGTAATGTACACGGCAGTCCACCCTTACATAAGCATGAGACAAAGAAGACGGTAATGTACACGGCAGTCCACCCTTACATAAGCATGAGACAAAGAAGCCGGTAATGTACACGGCAGTCCACCCTTACATAAGCATGAGACAAAGAAGACGGTAATGTACACGGCAGTCCACCCTTACATAAGCACGAGACAAAGAAGACGGTAATGTACACGGCAGTCCACCCTTACATAACCAATAGCTAGCAATCTGCATCCTCTCTGGATATTTAGAGTTCTAAACCAAAGACGAAGACGATGAAGCCGCCATTTGTGGCTCAGAGAGCACACAGAGACCAACTCATCTCAGATCCATGGCCTCCTCCAGGTAAATGAAATAGGAATCCCTTTCTTCCTCTTGGGGGGGGGGCTACCCCTCAACTCGCCCTCTCAGAGCACCAAGATCTGCGTTCAAGTTGCTTAACTATAAAGTGAAGAAACGGACTAGATAGCCACGTGGAATATTACACTTTGCTGTTTTCATAAAACTTCAAAAACAAACAAACAAACAAACAAGGCACAATCTTGCTACCATTTACATGGTTTTGTTCACCACAGCCCAAGCTTTATTGGCTGGATCACTGTGCTCTGGAAGCCGGGCCCAGCAGCGCATGGAGAAAGTGCCCGAGGCGGCAGAGCTGCCATGACTCTTCCACAGGGGAATACCATCCTACAAAAGAAACCACCTCTTCACGGGAGAAACACACTTTACCTATTTCTGTGGTTTGTGGCCTTCAATGATAACCATACCCAACAAAGGGGGATTCTTTAGTATTTAATGTCTTTGCTTAGCCAGAATCTTAAATTAAACCTCCTCCACAAGGAAGAATTCTGGCAAACAGGGTGAAATGCACTGGTCTAGAATCCACTGACAGAGCAGAGCCCTGAAGCCGAAAGACCTCACTCAGCGAGTCTTCCCAGCACGGACAGGGCACTGGAGAGATGAGTCAAGAGGCTAAGGACACCAATGGCTCCCAGAGGACCTGGGTTCGATTCCCAGCATTCACATAGAGGATCACAATGACCACAATGAAACTCCAGTTCCAGGGAATCTGACTGAAGGCCTCATCAAGCCTTTGCAGACATGTGTAATGTATAGTTCATGCAGGCAAAGTACTCACACACATAAAATAAAAATAAACCTTAAAAACAAAAACAAAAACAACAACAAAAACCCAAGACCTACAAGATGGCCCTCGCAGGCTGCTCGCTGACTAGAGAAGACCTTCCTCTGGGCAGTAGCGTCTCACTGTCACAGTCACCCTCGCTGTTGGTCAGAGCTGAATGACTAGGCGGCTACTTAAGCGACATAGGCGGCCCCCCTAGTAGTTAACAGTTAACTAAATCTGACCAGTTCGTTCCAGAATGTCCAAAACATTTCTAAAATAAAATAAAATAAAATAAAGAAGGTCCAAGGTACCAAGACTATCCTTGAAGATGCCTAAACACAAAACACTCTTCATCCTGGCCACGAAATGCCAAGGACCTGGCACTAGTTGTTAGGATGCAACGGAGACTGAAAACTGCCCAGAGCCTGTTCCTCCATGCAGCACCGCCCCCTGCTGCTACTCAGAGCGATCCTCTCGGTTCACAGTGCATATCCTAAGACAGTTACAATATCATGACATAACTTTTCTAAAGCTTAAAACCACTTTTTTTTCTGCATTAAGATATATATATATGTATGTATGTATGTATGTATGTATGTATACACATGTGTGTGTGTGTGTGTGTGTGTGTGTGTGTGTGTGTGTGTATATCAGGTGCTTTTAGCTCCAGGAAGAACATAATGCGCCCCGAGCTGGTGGCTCATGCCTGTAACCCCAGCACTCAGGAAACTGAGTCAGGCGCAGCTCCGTGTGCTCTCCCACGCCCATCCAGAGCTTACAATCATCTGTGACTCTGGTTCCATGATAT
Source organism: Apodemus agrarius (assembly GCA_964023405.1). Classification (NCBI taxonomy): domain Eukaryota; kingdom Metazoa; phylum Chordata; class Mammalia; order Rodentia; family Muridae; genus Apodemus; species Apodemus agrarius. Next base: position 21,616,093 of record OZ030019.1, read on the forward strand.
CTGATGCTCTCTTCCAGTTTCCTGGGGTACCAGTCATGCACACGGTATACAGACAGGCATGCATGTAGGAAAAAGAAAGATCCAAATGGATAAAGTAGAATTTAAATTTAAAAAAAATTATTAAAAACGAAAATCTCTGGCTGTGCTTCCTGTGAACAGAGTGAGTGCGGAGACCGGAGACCGGCGGCTCCTAAGATTCTGAGGATCAATGATGGGCAGATGCTCACTCAGCCATGAGAAAACTCGGAGATCACATGGAAGAGGGCTGGAAAAACTGTAAGAGGTAGACAATAAGGAGAAGGGTTATGAAATACATTCTGGGAAAGACAAGAGGGCTGCCATCATGATGCCATCATGGCTGCAGATGACTGCAGGAGAACAGGAACTCAAAACCAGGCAAGGGGCCTGGGGTTAACTCAATGGTACACTACATGGCTAAAGTGTGTGCGACCCGGGATTTGATCCCCAATTTGCAAAGAAGCTGGACACAGCCCGGGTCTCAGGGGGCCCCATCCCTCACTGATGAACTATCTGGTACTGACTGATAGGTTCAGGGAAAAGGGAAGTCACCATTTTCAGTCATGTGTCCACTGGTGACAGCACCGGGCTCCATGGATATTCCCAATCCAGTCACATGCACGGCACCAGTTAAACTAAACTCCCAGCACCTGCCTAAGACCTGGATCAGGCCATCCAAAATGCCCGCATGGATGGAGTTTTTCTCGGAGGCCCATTTCTTAATGCAGAGCTACGGGCAGCGGGTAGCTGCCGTTGGTTTTGTATATATCACCATGGGTGGGTTCCCCAGGCTCCAGGGAACACCCATCCCCCCGTATGGACACAGATACGGGCAGCATGAACTGCACTTAGTGGACTGTCACAGAGGAGACCAAGGGGACGTGTTGGGAGGGATTGGGAAAGGGAAGGGGAATGATGGGAGGACGATACCTCATTGTACATAAAGTATTGAGTTCTCAAGGACAAGAAAAAGTAATACAAAATGAAAAAGTAATTTTAAAAATTAAAAAAAAAAAGTCATGAGTCTGGAAAAGGAAGGCACAGTAGAGAATAAGGCCTGGGAGGGGGACAGAGATCACTGAGGGCCATGGGGGGCGAATAAGGCCTGGGAGGGGGGACAGGGATCACTGAGGGCTGGGGGGCGGGGAGAATAAGGCCTGGGAGGGGGACAGAGATCACTGAGGGCTGGGGGGAGGAGATTAAGGCCTGGGAGGGTGTTGTGAAATACTACACATAGGAATGTATACATAGCAACACAGAACTCTTTCATTTATATCAAGCTATCTGCGTGACCCCTAGATTTGTGCTGGTACCCCCAAGATCATCTTATGTCTGCTGTGGTCACTGCCATCCACACCCCCAGCTGGCCACTTTCCTGCAAGCATCCATTCCTAAGCATCATGATTGCTCTAGATCCCCTCTTATTCATATGTGTGTGTATGTATGTATGTATGCATGTATATGTATGTATGCATATGTGTATGTGTATATATATACATGTGTGTATATATGTATGTATGTATATATGTGTGCATGTATATATGCATATATATGTATATGTATGCATGCATGCACGTCTGTGTGTGTGTATATATATACATGGAACAAGAGTGTACAGCCTCCATGTCAGTCATGCTGGTGGAGGATATCCCCTGTGTTGCATAAGTCAATCACCTGCTATTCGCTCGCTGCCTTGGCCATCTGTACAGATGCCAAGTGTAATTTATCTTCCTATGGCTGTAGGACTGAGCTGATCTCATCTTGGGGCAACATCAAGCATCTTCAGTTATGTCTTTGTCAAGTGCGTCTTGGGCGTGGCAGGGCTTGGTCATATTTTCAGTGAGAATACTTAGCTTTAGCAGGCACTACCTAGTCGCTGTCAGCAATGCTGTTTTACCCGTTCTTCCACATCATACCTGAGTTTTCCTCAGCACATACTTCTGCGCACCCAGCTCCCTCTGGGCATGGGAATTCCCTCACAATATAGCCAAGCTGTTTGTAGAGCAGAGCTTTGTCTTTTTTTCTAAAACGGCCCTTAGTATGATCTCACAGTATGTAAATATTACTGTGAATCTCCAGCTAATGACCATTGGGTCTTCCAGATTCTCCATGCTGTGCGTCCAGTTACTATGTCACAGAGGAAAGAAGCAGCATCAGTGCGTCAACAATGCTTTCCTCAAGGTATTCCTACAAGGAAACTGGACGGTCTCAAAAGCCCCAAAACCAATTATTTATTTAGGTATATTTAAGTAAGTGTATTTTAAACATATATAATCTGTGTTTTATTTTAATAAAGTCAGAACAAAATCAAGAATCAGATCAACAATTCTTCACATTTTTGTGGCTGAACTGTCTTAAATATAACATGAATAAATTTCATTTTTTCTTATCCTCCCAGCAAGTTCTCCTTCAGTGAACACCCGCAGATCTGCACTTTCTCATAGAAATGCAATGCCCCAAACGCTGGGAGCTCTCTTCAGAGGTGCCTGGTTCCTTTTGATCAAAGACCCTTTTAGGACTCTGATGAAAGGACCGCTTCCCCTCCAAAGCCAGGCACATACTCACAGACAAATAACACAGCCTCAAATCCCCAAGGCCCAGCTGCAGAAAACATACATCTGGCCCTGGGCTGTATCCCCACGGCTGACCGGCAGCAGGAGTCTGGAGAGGTTCTGATGCTTTGATGTAACAGGGAATCTGCGTGCACTAATGCTGAAGGTCCCTGTCCCCAACTGGTTTTTGATCTATCAATAAAGATGCCAGAGGCCAATGGCTGGGCATGGGGCAGGACACTTAGAGTTTTATGGGTAAGATTTTCAGATAAGTGGCCACTGGCCACTTCCCTGATTGGGCCTGGGGTGGCAAGGGAAGGTTTAGGAGTGCCCAGCCCATGAGGTAGCCAAGGCATTTTAAAAGTAACTGGTGTGTGTGTGTGTGTGTGTGTGTGTGTCTGTGTCTGTGTGTATGTGAGTGTGTGAGTGTGTGAGTGTCTGTGTGTGTGTGTCTCTGTGTGTGTGTGTCTGTGTGTGTCTCTGTGTGTCTGTGAGTGTCTGTGTGTGTGTGAGTGTGTCTGTGTGTGTGTCTGTGTGTGTGAGTGTGTGTGTCTGTCTGTGTGTGTGTGTGAGTGTGTCTGTGTGTGTGTCTGTGTGTGTCTGTGTGAGTGTCTGTGTGTGTGTGAGTGTCTGTGTGTGTGTGTCTGTGTGTGTGTGTGTGAGTGTGTGTGTGAGTGTGTGTGTGTGTGTGTGTGTGTGTGTGTGTGTCTGTGAGTTCCATTCAGGGATCTGAGATAGCTCCTAGGCGGGTGCACAAGCAATGCAGCCAAAACCCCAGCTAGCAGAGCCAGGCCAGGCACAGGCCAGGCTGGGTGCTCCGGTGCTCCTGCCTAAGTGCTCTGTGCCCAGTATTCCAGTAGTAATGGGTCTTAGTAATGATCTTGCTTGTATTCGCTGCAAAGCTTCTTGTTACTCACAAACACAGAGAACCACCTGCAAGGGAACATTGTGGCAGAAATTGGTATTTTTCCACAAATTTCGTCCTTGAGTTTAAAGGTCCAGAGATTTGGCAATCAAGAATCCTGAGTCAGACACGGAAGAGATGGCTCTGCAGGTCAGCGTGCATGCTGGTTAAGAATACGCTGCTCTGGCTGCTCTTCCAGATGACTGGGTTTGATTCCCAGCACCCACATGGCAGCTCACAGTCGTCTCTATCTGACTCCAGGCCTAGGGGAGCTGTGAAAGTGGGCGCCAGGCACACACAGACACACATGCAAACAAAACGCCTACACATATAAAAATAAGCGTAGTAAATAAGAAAGAACCCCAAGTCATCTAGCTTCCTTAGTGTACACCTGTGCCAGCCGCGCCCTGTCCAGCACTGCACACCTTCCCTGTCATCCAGCCAAGCCGGCGTGAGCACGAAGAAGGGACGGGCACTTTGTCTACCAGAGGAGAAGGACTGGCAGAAGGAAAGAATGTCACTGTTGTCACAACTAGAGCAGGATTCCTACAACCTAACCCCAAAGCAGGCTTACTTTTAAAGACAGTTTCCCCATGGCTCTGGTGGGAATTCAAGACAATTAGATAAATTGTTTTTTGTTTTGTTTTGTTTTTTCACTTTAGGTCATAACCTTTGGTTTATAAAAGGCAGAATTTCTACCAAAGGTGACTAGCAAATATTTAATGAAAAATGCTAAAGACAGGTGGTCCAGAGCAAAAAAGCAATGCCAGTGAGTCTAGCCCCAGGATAGGGATGTACAACTGGTAAAGGCTAGTCCCATATTCCACGGCCCAGGGAAAACAGATGAGAAACACTGCTAGTCCCAAGCATCTGGATGAGGGTTACTCCCCTGAGCACACATGCCTGTAATCAAATGGATGATGTCTGTGCCTCCTACCATCTAGGAGTGCCAGAGGAGGACGGACAAAAGCCCAATGCCCCTTCCTGCAGCCGGGCTTGGCAAGCTTCCAGCTACAGAGGGGCAGTCCTGTATTTTGAAATTAAAGCTGATTTTACTTTTAGCTGAAAGAACAGACGAATGGAAAGGGATGAATGCATGAGAAATAGTAAGTCTCCCATAGCTTAAAGCCAGCTTCCGACGGACGTTAGGATGAAGGGGCAACGGTGCTCTCTCTCCCCACAGAGGCCTGCTGGGGGTACCTCACAGCTCATTCTTCACCGTGGGCCTGAGGCATGTGCATCAACAAATTATTCGAAAATATCAACCTTGACACCCAGAGCAGAAATGTCCCCTCCACAGAATCCATCGGGGCAGGGGAGGGAGCCAGGCTATCTGTCAGCACGCACAGCTCATCTTCGTCCTTGCGGGCCCTGAGAAGCCAAGCTTCGCTGTCTCTGCTTGCTGTGTGCCTCTGCAATCTAGTAAAATCCATGGGCCCTTTCCAGACTCTTCGTAAGTGCATGAAACACACAGGATAACAGAGGAGAGCAATTATGCCAAACATAGTTCTCAGCTATGAAAACATACACTTGAGACATGGCCCTCCATGTGTCTCCTTATGAAGCTGAGCGGCCAGTGGCTTCTGCCTTCACCAGGGAGCTCTCACAGGCCAGCACACTAAGGCCACACTGAGTCTGCAGGGTGGGAATTATCTGCCAAGGTCCACAACCTCCTACCCAGGATGCTTCTCAGGAGAAAAGAATCAGCAGAATTTATCATGCAGATGGCATTCCTTGCATCAAGAGGATTTAGAAACAAAAGTCAAAGCACTTCCTGCAGTTCCTTCAGACTCCAAAGTCCTTTCTCCTAACAGTCAGAGTTGCTTACCTACCAACATGACTGTGTTTTATTCGAACGGATTTATATAGAGCATAACCTTCCACACAGCAATAAACTACACAAAGGAGTATAGTTCCATGGAATAAGAGTTAGAAAATTTAAATTTTTGACATTAATTCACTGTACAGTCAGACAAAACAGTCATTGATCAATATGGGTGACCATATTGAGAACAGGAAGAAACAGACACAAACAGATGTTGTATCTCTTACTTGGTTAACTAGCAGACAACCTGAGGTGCACAGCAACCAGAAGAATAGGGCATTTCTGAGGAGATAAACTGTGCAGGGAACACCCTAAAAGATGAAAGACTTCCTGTGAAAGAGGCTCTACTGCATAACCCAGCCGCCCACTGTGTCTGCTACTGTTCTCACACTAAATGCACCCCAAGTCTCAGAACCCCCCAATCCCCACAGTGTTTACCTCAGCAGCCCTGTGGCCCCCTACCCCATGGCTCACACATCACCATCTGTCTGCAGGGTTCCATCTACACAGATGCTCAGAGTCATTCCTCAAGTCCCAGGTCCCAGGCAGTCTGCTGAAGAAAGATGTTCCATTGAGCTATACAGCTGTGCGTGTGCGTGTGCGTGTGCGTGTGCGTGTGCGTGTGCGTGTGCATGTGTGTGTGTGTGTGTGCGCGCGCGCCTACATGCCCTTAGGAGGTTGCCAAACCGAGCTCTGCACATGGCAGGGTAGAGACCCAATGAACGTTTGTCTCAAAGCAAATGTTCAACATGTGTCTGAAATAAGCGAAAATCTTCATATGTTGCTACCCTAACAGAAGGATTTCCATGAAGATCATACAAGAGTGTAATCTACTAGCTGTTTTTACATACGGCAAATGTGGTGGTTTGAGTGAGATGTATTCCAGGCTCTGGAATTTGCATCCTTGGTTCCCAGCTGGTGCCCCTACTGGGGAAGCTTAGCCGGTGAGGCCTTGCTGGAGGAAGTCAGTCAGTCGGGTAGGTTTTAAAGGTTAAGGACCTGGACGTTCTCACATTTACTTTCAATATTTCCCATCTGCATTTCAAGATGTGAGCTCTTAGCTGTTCCTCTTACTGTCCCTGGTGCCAGCTGCCACCCTCCCCTGCTACAAGGATGGCAGGCTCTCCCCTCTAGAACCGTTAGTCCACAACAAACCTCCTCTTTGGAAGGTTCCTTGGTTGTGGTGTTTTATCACAGCAACGAAATGTAACTAAGGCACAGGCTGGCAGCACAAGCACAGACTGGGCTGTTGCTGTGCCAGACCTGAGCATGTTGTCTGCAGATGGACTTGGAAGACTTTGGGATTCTGGACACTAGCAGACCTGAGCATGCTATCTGAGTGGACTGTGGAAGACTTTGGGATTCTGAACACTAGCAGACCTGAGCATGCTGTCTTTGAGTGGACTGTGGAAGACTTTGGGATTCTGGACACTAGAAAAGCAGTTGACAGTTGTAGTTGGCTTAAGGGGCATCCTAGCAGAGGCCTAGAAGACACTTTTTCCTGTTTCCATAGTTTTGTTTTGTTTTTTTTAAGTTCGTGTGTGTGTGTGTGTGTGTGTGTGTGTGTGTGTGTGACCTAGCACAGAACCATGTGCTCTTCTACATTAATGGGTCCTTAAAGCATCACAAGGGCTCATAGCTACAGATAACACTGAAGTGGAAATCATTAGTGTTTTAGCTTCAGTTATTTCTTAGAGATAAATTTCCAGAAATGGAGCCTGTATCTAAGTCCTTTAAGCTAGCACCACCAGCACCACAAGGGAGCACACCTGCCCCACACAACCTCCACAGCTGCAGACTTTACAAGCTACAGCTAAAGCCCAGTGGCTATGAGGGCTTGCTGTTCTCACAGAGGATCCAGATTCAGTTCCCAGCACCCACGTGGTGTCACAGTGTATCCGTAGACTCCAGTTCCAGGGGTACCAAAGGTTCTCCTGCCTCCGTGGGCATTCATGGTACACATGCATTCAACCAGGCAACACACACATACATTAAGAATAATCTTTTAAAAAATAGCAAACATTTTGGGAAATAAAAATCATCACACTATTTAGATTCCTACATTTTATTCTAGAGAATAATTTTCATATTTGTGTTACTTTATGGTTAGTTTGACATTAACTTATGCAATAAAATAAGATACATTCGTTTTAGTACTAACTTTATCAATGAAAAAAAAATAGATCTTCTGGTTTTGCATCTGCCATGCTTTCCACTGCTGAGTTCTGATTCTCCGAGTCTGAGGACACGCTCTGTACAGGAACAAGATGGTCTACACTTCCCATCTTGTTTTCTGTAGGCCCAGCACTACAATATGAGGTGAGCATCCTTACATCATCTTCTAAACCACCCACTCCTCAGTTAAAGCTCAACATGACTTACAAAAGCTCCTGCCCTGTGTGTAAGTACTTATGTAGGATTAAGACTCATTATGAAACTGTAGATATTAAAAAAGAAGAGTCACTTTATAAGATTTTTGGAAACCCCTGACCAACTATATTTGCGCAGCTCTAAGGACAAATGCCAAGCAAAAGGGGCCGTGGACTTTGGTTTGCTGAAACGAAATGCACCTGGATTTACCTGCTGACAAGACTTGGCCGCTCTCAACTCTTCTCTGTGTCTCATTAAAAATAGGAAAGTATGACAGCAGATAGTACCAGTCCCCCATAAACCAAAGACCCGGGCACTACTTAAATGTCTCCTGGTGTTCCCTCACAGAAGCACTACTGACAGGACAAATAGACTAAACTAGGACATTTTTACATCAATTAACCTGTTATTTTACTGAAAAATATACTCCAACTTTATCTTCAAATAATTTAAGACTATAATAAACAGGCCAGGCTTGGTGACACATACCTTTAATCCTAGCACCAGGGCAGCAGAAGCAGAAGTGGGCAGAGCTCTGTGAGTTCAAGGTCAGCCAGTGTACACAGTGAGGCCCTGCCTCCAAAATAATAATAATAACAATAATATAATGAATATAATGAATAATATAAATGAATCATTTTTACAGACTGGGTTCAAATGACTGTTAACCATGTACGAGTCCTGGCATGCATGCATGCATACATACATACATACATACTTATTTCTCTCTGTAAGAGTAACGATATCCACATCCATGAGGCTGTCAGTCGCTCCTCATACATTTACTAAGTGTGTGATTCCCTCAAAAGGTACTTTATCCATGTGTAACTCACTCTTAGCTCCAGCCTACCCGAGTTCCCATTTCCATGGTCTTTCCACACATGTTCTGCACTTCTAGGCTATTCTAACAGCATACCAGGTCAGAATGCCTCACACAGCATCAGTAGCCTGGTCTAGCTTGGTCTCAAGTCCAGGAGTCATCCACCTAAACCAAGCTACTCTCCTCAGTCAAGCACCTCCCTCCCTGACCTCTGCTTCCCTATTTTTGGAAACATCTGCAAATGAAGGGAAATTGTACACGCACGCACTGGGGCGTTATGAAAGTGAGCCCTGAAGAAGTGGTCCAGTGCTGACCTTGAGCTCCCTCATGCGAGCGCATGGCCTGCCACTGGCCTTGCTAGCAGCCTGTCTCTCCTGTGATACAGCCATCAGTTCAGGTTGTATAGAGTTTGTCTTATTCCTCTTACTGAACTGCAGGGTCACTGCAGTCCCCATTCTTGTCAGAGACACTCCGATGCCCTCTATAGCTCTTGGCAGGCACAGGGTCCTATGGGCCATTCATGCACCACTGTGAGCAAACAAGAAAAATACCCAATCACGGTCAGTGCAAAGTTGACACTTCTACTTCATATAATAAAGTCTTTTAAAAACTTTTTTCACACATGATATCACCAAAAAAAAAAAAAATGGTTTTTAAAGCCTTTAGGAGAAAAGCTAATTATTGTTATAATACCATCTCAAATGCCACACTAATATCACCTTCTGATGAGATCTAGACCAATACCCTACAACTCCAAACTTCACTGCTACAGATCACCAAGTTCAGATCCCAGAAGCCCACTGAGACTCGGCCTTGCCTCACCACAGCAGGCATCTGACAGTCAGGCGCTCTCTGTAAGCTCCCTAGCTAGACAGCACACAAGTCCATGCGTGACCAGTACTATCCTCCTGCAGCCAGGGCTTCTCTGAACCTGGTCCTCAGTCAGACATCCTCTGAATGCCTATGCTATAAAATGTGTGCTTGCCCACGTGCGAGATCTCCAAGAACAACCTTGATACACACACCACAAAAAACACGCATTATTTGGGATAAATTAAAGGCTTCCAAGAAGAGTAGTATCTAGAAACTTTATGGCAAAAGTGTATTAAAAACCATTATAAAATAGCCTGGAACACAGAATAACCTGCCAGAGTTTGTCTGACACTAAGAGGAATGACTTATTGCAGTTCTAAGAGTCAATTGCTAAGAGGAGGATCTGGATGTGCCGAGGCCCATCCTGTCCTCCGAAAAGCAAAACTGACATATATATGAGCTACCTGAGGTGTCATAGGACAGAGCGTGAGCTCTTGACAAGTCTTTGTCTGCTTCCTCCCACAGCCAGCCTGAGAATGCCCAAATACAAAGTCACTCCCAAGTACAGACTCCTCCCCTGGACGATCACGTGACATGGGCTGACTCGCCATCACCAAGGCTTCTCTCAAATACACTCGTATGGCCATGATATAGAGGTGTCAGAGCAATTCACCGAGAACATTGGGAATACCTCAATGTGTACAGAGTACTACAGTACAATGTGTGAGCTCACAAAAACTGTGCACTCCTCGTACTGCATCGAAGACAGGAGTACTGCTTTGAGGTGGGAGACCATAAGATATTTGGGGAAAAATACCTCAAACTTCTGGACAGTCATGAATGGCCCTTCTTGGCCCTCGCTATTTCCAGAACAGTACAGCATGACAGTTGGTTATATTTGTATTATGTGGAGTACAGTCCAGCAGCAGATGACTTCAAGTTTATATGAAGTTAGATGGGGTTGTATAAACACTACATTTTCTGTAAGGAATTGAAGCATTCAAACTTTGATCTGTGTAGTCCTATAATCAATCTCCTGAGGAGTGCAAGGATGACTGTCCCTACTGTGTGCTGGGTGGTAGCCTCCAAAATCAGTTATAAGGCTGGCGTTACTCCACAGCTTGGGGCTCAGGGAGAGAAAGCCCTGTGCTATCCACAGAGCTAACAAGCTGAAGAGCTAGCATTCACGTCCAAACCCACACCCCCACGCCAAGCCCGTCCTTTTTTTCTCCAACTCAACCACTCTTTCAGCAACAAAAGCTCGCAGTTAATGTTCTCGGTGAGCTAATACTGGTGTCGTGAGTATAGACTGTAGGAGTCAGTACTGCTCACAAGTGTCTTAACGCACGTTCACCTCGTCATTTAAATCTTTCAAACAGCATGTAGCAGTTCTCGGCTGACTTAATGGGGTTCTGCAAGGAGCCTTTATCAAGAAGCTTATTAGCACACACCGTGCAGAACTCTATGCCCTTCAGGTTCGGGATGCTGTCTGCCAGAGTGTTAGTTAGTGCATACACACGGCTAACCCAGCACAGATAGAGTAAGGTCACAAACCCTCTCCCTGAAACACAACCAGGCGGTCAAAATAGTCACAAGCATTTCCTCAGCTTTGGAAAGCTACCGCTGTCATGTGCACACTCGGATGCACAGGTCCTCTTGGCAAGTGCAGGCCTACCAGGAGGGCCAGAGCGGCACGGCAGGGGCCTGAAGCATTCTCCCCTGGGGCTGCTCCTTGCCCCTTAACCATCAGCTCAGCCAGTGCCACAGTTCAACCAGAGGCAGGCTGCAAAACCAGCAAGTCCACTGCTGCTGCCAACCCTAGTGGTCAGGGAACACGGACAGGCCAGCAAGTGGACTTGGCAGGCCAGAGGCTCTCTGTGTCTGAGGGTGAGGTCCTGTCCAGCTGGGACAAGATCCCAAAGAACTCACGGGAATCTCAGGCAGGGGAGGTAACCACTGTGTGCTGGATAAACTCTCCATGGCCCACCAGAGGCTCCGTGGATGCAAACAGCAAGAGAGACCCTACCTCAAACAAGGTGAAAGGCACAGGCCACCACAATGCTGACCTCTGACCCCGATACAGGTAACATGGCATGCATGTGTGCAAGTGCACACACTCACAAGTGACAGCTGCTGTGCAGTATGGGAGCTCACACTCACACAAGTGACAGCTGCTGTGCAGTATGGGAGCTCACACACTCACAAGTGACAGCTGCTGTGCAGTATGGGAGCTCACACACTCACAAGTGACAGCTGCTGTGCAGTATGGGAGCACACACATTCACAAGTGACAGCTGCTGTGCAGTGTGGGAGCTCACACACTCACACAAGTGACAGCTGCTGTGCAGTATGGGAGCTCACACACTCACAAGTGACAGCTGCTGTGCAGTGTGGGAGCACACACTCACACAAGTGACAGCTGCTGTGCAGTATGGGAGCTCACACACTCACAAGTGACAGCTGCTGTGCAGTATGGGAGCTCACACTCACACAAGTGACAGCTGCTGTGCAGTATGGAAGCTCACACACTCACAAGTGACAGCTGCTGTGCAGTGTGGGAGCTCACACTCACAAGTGACAGCTGCTGTGCAGTATGGGAGCACACACTCACAAGTGACAGCTGCTGTGCAGTGTGGGAGCTCACACTCACACAAGTGACAGCTGCTGTGCAGTGTGGGAGCTCACACACTCACAAGTGACAGCTGCTGTGCAGTGTGGGAGCTCACACTCACAAGTGACAGCTGCTGTGCAGTGTGGGAGCACACACACTCACAAGTGACAGCTGCTGTGCAGTATGGGAGCTCACACTCACAAGTGACAGCTGCTGTGCAGTGTGGGAGCTCACACACTCACAAGTGACAGCTGCTGTGCAGTGTGGGAGCTCACACTCACAAGTGACAGCTGCTGTGCAGTGTGGGAGCTCACACACTCACAAGTGACAGCTGCTGTGCAGTATGGGAGCACACACTCACAAGTGACAGCTGCTGTGCAGTGTGGGAGCTCACACACTCACAAGTGACAGCTGCTGTGCAGTGTGGGAGCTCACACTCACACAAGTGACAGCTGCTGTGCAGTGTGGGAGCTCACACACTCACAAGTGACAGCTGCTGTGCAGTGTGGGAGCTCACACTCACAAGTGACAGCTGCTGTGCAGTGTGGGAGCACACACACTCACAAGTGACAGCTGCTGTGCAGTATGGGAGCTCACACTCACAAGTGACAGCTGCTGTGCAGTGTGGGAGCTCACACACTCACAAGTGACAGCTGCTGTGCAGTGTGGGAGCTCACACTCACAAGTGACAGCTGCTGTGCAGTGTGGGAGCTCACACACTCACAAGTGACAGCTGCTGTGCAGTGTGGGAGCTCACACTCACACAAGTGACAGCTGCTGTGCAGTGTGGGAGCTCACACACTCACAAGTGACAGCTGCTGTGCAGTATGGGAGCTCACACTCACACAAGTGACAGCTGCTGTGCAGTATGGGAGCACACACTCACAAGTGACAGCTGCTGTGCAGTATGGAAGCTCACACACTCACAAGTGACAGCTGCTGTGCAGTGTGGGAGCTCACACTCACACAAGTGACAGCTGCTGTGCAGTGTGGGAGCTCACACACTCACAAGTGACAGCTGCTGTGCAGTATGGGAGCTCACACTCACACAAGTGACAGCTGCTGTGCAGTGTGGGAGCTCACACACTCACAAGTGACAGCTGCTGTGCAGTATGGGAGCTCACACTCACACAAGTGACAGCTGCTGTGCAGTATGGGAGCACACACACAAGTGACAGCTGCTGTGCAGTATGGAAGCTCACACACTCACAAGTGACAGCTGCTGTGCAGTGTGGGAGCTCACACACTCACAAGTGACAGCTGCTGTGCAGTGTGGGAGCTCACACTCACAAGTGACAGCTGCTGTGCAGTGTGGGAGCTCACACACTCACAAGTGACAGCTGCTGTGCAGTATGGGAGCACACACTCACAAGTGACAGCTGCTGTGCAGTGTGGGAGCACACACACTCACACAAGTGACAGCTGCTGTGCAGTATGGGAGCTCACACTCACACAAGTGACAGCTGCTGTGCAGTGTGGGAGCACACACACTCACACAAGTGACAGCTGCTGTGCAGTATGGGAGCTCACACTCACACAAGTGACAGCTGCTGTGCAGTGTGGGAGCACACAGTAGTGCCATATACAATTATTTACACACAGTAGTACCATAGACAATTATTTACAGAGCGTTGAGACTGTGGTGAGCACTACAGGGGATCTGAGGTAAGGGGACAGGCAGTCTCCTGCAGGTACACCACCTCTTCTGATGACCTCGAGCACCTGCAGACAGTCCTGAAAACAGTCTTCCTAATATACCAAGGGACTACTAGATGACCAGAAGAGAAAATGGGGGGCTGAGAGGGAAGGGTGAGGGAGGATGGAGGTGGACAGGGGGGTCACAGGATATGAATGAGGAAAAGACAGAGGCCAGGGGGTCGGGGGAGGGGGCTGAGGAGTAGTGGGGGAGGGGGAGGAGAGAAGCAAGGAGGAAAATCAACTAAAGAACTTTGAAAATGTTTAAACAACATATAATGCCTTGTATGCTAATTTTAAAGTTATCTAAATTAAAATAAAGGGGCAGTGAGATGACTCAGCAGGTAAACACTCCTGCCACCGAGTTCAATCCCCAAGTTCAATCACTAGTCCAACTAACAGCCTGAGTTCAATCCCAGAACCCTGCATGATGGAAGAGAACTGACTCCCAAACCCTGACCTCTGGAGAGGAGGGGCGCTGGCACATGCATGCATATGCACATTAGCACATACACGCAGTAAATAAATGTATAAAATATCAAACTTCCCTAAAAATGCACGGAAGCATGTAAGAAGAGCACCCTGGGCTCTGCATCAGAACCATGGCACTGCTGAAAGGCAAAGGAAACCATGGGAGGAAAGCCCAACTCAGCAAAGAGATTAAGCAAAATAACAATGACAACACAAACAGCTGCCTTCCCACTACAGACAAAGAGAAGACAGGCGCAGAGAAGAAACAGCCCAACCCATGAACCCAGTTCTCCCGAGGTGAAAGGGAAATGAAGACACTCAGAGAGTGTGGGAGAGCCCTCACTACAGGAAGACCTTTCTCAAAATGCAGGACAGAGCTAGTAAGGGGCACATCAGCCAGCACATCACAGCAGGGCCACAGAAACCCACACAGAGCCTTCTGGGCAATGAAAGTCAATGTGGCTGTTTGCCACCACCAAAGGGGAGAGGATGCTCTTGCTGTCAGAGAAGGAAACCCACGTTAGCAGTTTCTGGTTTGCACGAAGCTGTTGAGCTGGGTGGTTACGTTGGCTCTAGTTAGAAGCAGGTGCTTCGGCTCAATCAGCCACACGGAGCTGCCGCCACCCAATGAAAATGGCCCTAGACAGAACAACGGACACAAGTATGTCTGCGTGAAGCCCCAACTGCAGAAACACAGAGTCTGGATTTAGCCAGTGGTGGTCTGACCACTGTTTCAAACTGCTGAACATCGCGCGGTGACGCAGGGATCTGCTTCCGAGGGTCCCCGGCCCGGCCATTTCATTCCTTGCTCCCAAACAGGAGAGCAAGGTGATATACTTCTGCTGTCTCGTTCATTTGCAAGACAGTTTTCTAACGTTTTTAAAGATTGCCTCATTCTATTACCCTTCCCTCTCCTTCCCTGGAGAGCCACAAACCATACTGCCCTGCATGAAGTTAGGAGTCTCTTTGTTTTTGTTTTAACTTCACAGTATATAACAACACCTTGCATCTAACTTTGTTTAAAATTTCTAATATACCTACCCTAGTAGCATAAAAATATTAACTTAATAAATTTATCACTACCAAAACATTGAAACCACACACATCAAATCTAAGAAGTCTTTGCCCGTTATGTCCTTGGAATCAACCTTATTGAGCAATTCACTGTAACTAAACAAACCAACCCTCCCAGGACCCCACACTGGTCCTGCCACCTGGCTCTTCCTTCTAGAAAAGCTAAACAAATTATTTTCCCTGCCACTCTGCCTCAATTGAGTTCCTCCAGAACAATCCCGAAGTGCCTGATCTGAGAAGGACTCACCCCGCTCTAGCACTGACATCACTTCTGGCTTGCTCTTCCAGAGTCCCTACTACATGTGCAGTATCCGGTGGCCGCTGTAGGTGTGTGTCAGTCTACGCCTCCTCCAGGACTGGGGAGACATGTTCTACTGGAAAGTAGAAGGCGGGAACTAGGTTCTCTCTCACTGTGCCAAGAAGTGAAACAAAACTAATGCAGCCTCCTGACTCTGATCCCCAGACAGTGCTTTGTGCCCCCTACAGGTGCAGTGTGGGAGACCCCCCCCCAACAATGGAAACAGACTGCTTGTCCAAATTTCTACAGTGCATAGCATACAAGGAAAAGCTTTGAATGTTTGAATGTCAGTTAACACTTTGCTTAAATATTTAATAGGTTCATCTCTAAAATGCAAAATAGTAAAATATTTCCTTTCTTTTAGACAAGCCATCTCTACTTCTAACTATGCATAACTCAGCAAGCCATTTACACAAATGTCCTTACAGATTGGCTGTTCTTAGGAGGAGATGGAAATTCCCAGGATTTTGATGGTGAATTCAACTTGCAGTCATATATACAAACAACTCTGAAATGGATTCAACAAGAAAAGACTTAAAAGGGAAAAGTTTATACTCCTTTAGCCCTTTCCTCCCTATCCTTGGCTTTGTATGCTTCTCTTAACAAGCTCCACGCCACGGCTGGAGAGCATTCATGGACTCATCCATCAGGAAAGGGCTGGGTGGGGTCAACGTCAGCCACTGTGAGCATGACTGCATGTGGGAAGCCATGCAGGTGGCTATGGCGACACTCTGGGCAAGTGATGACTTTCCCGTCCCTCACTTTCCTCAGCTATAAAGTGTGGTAATAATATGCCTGCTTTATGTGGTTGAAACAAGTACACATGGGGGGAAAAAAGCACTTGGCATACAGCTCTGGACAGACGTGTGAAAGGGTAGCTGCCCTGAACACCAGGACCCCATCTGAGCAGCCTCTGCCTGGCCACCAGCCATGGCAGCCGTAACCACGGAAGCCATAGCATTTAAAAACAGCCGGAGCCAAGGCGCCTGGTTTGAATTATTCAAGCCAGAATCCAAGGCTTGAGGTCACCGTGGACAGCATGGCAGCATCCCATCACAACACGAACCAAAATAAACCAAAATACTGGAAAAGAACACTCTACCAACATCAAATATAAGAAACCAGTAGGCGGAGAAGGCTGAATGGAGCGAACAGGAGGCAAGATCCTCCCCACCTGAGGACCTGAGACTGGAAACCGTCCTCACGGGTCCCAGGGTAACAGCATACTGCCCTAACTCTAAGTCTGGCTCACTTGTATTTCAATGTTGTAGGTATTAAGCAATTATGCCTGGTCTTACAGTTTTCTCAATGTTGTAAGACAGGAAGATGGAAGCGCGCTTCCCAACAGCAAATGCATTAAACGTGGACTCATCATTTAGCACCCGACAAATCAGACTTTCTATCAATCGGATCGGTACACATATCTCAGGACTACCATGGTTCAATTCATACCTAGGGACTCCTAAGTTAATGACTAATTATATCCAACCACTCTGTACAACAATGTAAGTACAGTACTCACTAGAATGGAACGCATCACAGAACCAACTCAAAGTTTGGTTAAATTTTTACAATGAAGAGAGTGAAAATTAATATAATAGGCTAAGCATGGTGGTTCATGCCTTAATCCCAACACTCGGGAGGAAGAGGCAGGAGGATCATCATAAGTTCAAAACCCACCCACTTTCTCTTCATATTGAGTTCCAAGACAGCCAGGGCTACATATTAATACTATGTCTCAATAATACCACCACCATCACCAATAATAATAATAACTGAATAATGTGTGAATCTAGAAACTAACAGCCAAAAAGGCCTTCTTGAAGAACTGAGCATTCTTGTAGAATGAGCCTACGTGGACACAAGTTCTAATGTTCAGTGAGCGATCTCTAGCTCTAATGAGGTAATTAATGTTCTGCGACCCGCATGTTAATCGTATCCAGAAGAGCATTCTTGCATGGTAGGCAGAACACTGCTAGATGTCTTAAACACAAATTGAAAGTAAAGCCTTTCGTCTGTTCATAAGCTACTTTCACTGAATACAAGAACAAACAGTAGCCCAGGCTTGCTCAAAGCAGTACATTTCAACTGTGGGGCTTACCTAGACTTGTACATGAGAGGAGTTTTATTCACATTACGTATTCTCCTATTTTACAGCAAGATAAAATTATACCTCATCAGAATATGTTTTATGCAAAGATGACCTAAAATAAAATCATTACTATGGTTAATTATATTATTATATTTTATATTTCCTTATAAAAAGAAAAAATGGCTAATGTTGATAAGCATTCAGAAAGCATCAAATGTACTCTAAATATAAACTGAAAAATAATTACCTTCCAAACAGAATTGGAGATTGTCTATATTAAGTCTATTCCCATATTATCCTAGTCAAATTAAATAATGCTAGCCATTTATG
The DNA here is from genome assembly GCA_964023405.1 of Apodemus agrarius. Lineage (NCBI taxonomy): Eukaryota > Metazoa > Chordata > Mammalia > Rodentia > Muridae > Apodemus > Apodemus agrarius. Next base: position 21,633,966 of record OZ030019.1, read on the forward strand.
TGACAGTTTCTTCTAAAAACACCAATGGTTTCCTTGCTTGTACCATCTAAAACTGGTTTTTAAATTATTACTTACTTCCTTTCTTGCTTCAGTTATATGTAGAAAAAAACATTTTTAATAAGCCATGGGTTTGTTTTCCCTCCAGCATTCCTGGCCTCTCAAGGCATTTGCTGTCAGCACGAAATGGCTGAGCTAACATTCAAACGTGAAAAGCAATGTGTGAACAGAATTCCCCGCGACAATCATTGGAACTAGACAGATTCTACTCATGAACTCAGTTAGATAATCCTTACATTAACAGAACGAGCTTGTGGTCATAATAGAAGCCTTTATAAAAACCACCACTGGAGAGGCTCAGGAAGGGCCTAGTGAAAGTGTTCTCATTAGTCAGATAACCCTGAAAAGCAGGTTGGGTCTTTCCTCCTACACTGGAGTGGAGCAAGGGAACGAGGGGGCACTCATCTCCAAACCTAAATACAGCTCTCTAATCCCGTGTGATGAGTCATGCTGAAATATATAATACTCCAGTATAATAAAATCCGAGACCTTTCAGTTTCCTGAATAGTGGTTGGATACAAATGTTGTTTAACCTCTTTCAACAAATCCAAAAAAAAATACAAGGCACGGGCTGAGCAAGTTCAAGTGGAAATTGGCAGTGGTGGGGGCCAGTGTGGCTTCCCTCTGCTCCATCCCAGTCTCCAGCAGTCAGTCATGAGCACACCCCCAAGTGGCCTGTGCAGCCCCGAGTGCAATCCATAGAGGGCTCTCTGTGGGCACTCCTGGCCTCCACTTGTGAAACACATGCAAACCAGAGGTCTGACATAAGCCAGTTCTGGAAGGTGACTGTTCTGTTTCAAGTGCATATCCTGTACTAGCATGTGACAAAACACTGCAGTAGTCCTAAGGTCTAGCCTTCACCCACTATCTGCACTTCACAGACAAGGAAAACAACTTGCACAAGACCACACAGGTCATATCACAAAGTCCAACTCTTCCCTCCCAACCAATCCAAAGCCATCATCAGAGAAACCTCCTCCTTCAGTGTGTAGGAACTAACAGAGACCCACAACTGGATGAAGCAGAGAAAGACGGGCCTCGAACACTCAGTCCTAAATGGACCTCTCCATAAAGCCCCTCCCCACAGGGAGCAGGGCATTACCAGAAGAGGAGGCAGAGACTGTGAGAGCCAGTGAGGATTGGGACACCAGGGAGGCAGTGCTTTCCAGATACAACTGCTCTGATGCACAGATGAACTCAGAGACCATGGCAGCAGCCACAAGACCTGCCTATGTCTAGCCAGATGGGGTCCTGGGGCTGAGGGGGAAGTAGATACAAGCTCCTATGCATAACCCAGAAGTTTTTTCCAATGGCATCTCACTGGCCATACAAACCACACTTAGGAGCATGCCCCACATGCAAGCAGTAGAAGGCCAGCACAAAACAAACTCATTGGTATTTCGATAGATTTGAGAATGGGGGGGGGGGGTGTTTTGGTTTTGTCTCACACTGCTTTTCTCTGGGTTTTTTTTGTTTGTTTGTTTGTTTGTTTTACCTTTACCTGTCTTTTGATTCTCTGATTTCTGATACTGTTTTTATGGGTTATGTACCTATGAACAGAACATGTTTCTCCTGCTTTTTCTTTGGTTTCCTTTTCTGTCTGTTTTGTTTTATTCTTATTTATTTGCCTGTTTGCAGATAGCTCGACAAATAAATCCTGGAATGAAATTTATATCTGACATGAGTTCATAATAAACGCCATGATTTCTTAGCATAGGCAATTAAAACTTTATACCACATGGAAATTAATCAGAGATGACCAAGCATCAAAAGAAGCAATTCCTACCTAAGGTTCAAACTCATAAATGTCTCCAGTAGCGATTACCTTCTCACACCCTAACAGTCCGCTGTTGGGCCTGACATTCACACAGGCCAACAATGAGAGCAGCAAAGATCAGCAAAGGTGAAATGCCAGGCGTGCGAGACGGTACGGGCGTGTGCACAGGGGAGCCGCTGAGCTCCTGTAGGGACCAGGGACTTTGTCAGAGAGAAAGAAAGAAACCAAAGTCATAAGAAGAAAAGAAACCAAAAGTATAGGTAAATACCCCCCCCCAACATACATACACATACAGGGAGAGGAGAGGAGAGGGGAGGGGAGGGGAGGGGAGGGGAGGGGAGGGGAGGGGAGGGAAGGGGAGGGGAGGGAAGGGGAGGGGAGGGAAGGGGAGGGGAGGGGAGGGGAGGGGAGGGAAGGGGAGGGGAGGGGAGGGGAGGGGAGGGGAGAGGAAAACAAAGGCGAAGACGACGGAAGAAGAAAGATTGAGAAGAAAAAGAACAGCACAAAGATGAGTTCTAGAATGGCTAATGATCACTCACCAGAAACAGAGAAATCAAGCCTAGCAGTACAAAGGCTCCTAGATAAACTCAGGACACTGCTTTTTATCCTGTAAGGTAGTGACACCCATTGTCTGATAAGCCCCACGTGATGTCTAGTATATTTTAATAAAGTTAATTTGCAGAGGGCAAAAAGGGCTCTCATTTTTGAGATAGTCAAATGCATATGAACAGTAAGAGTAACAGTTAGCTACACCAAATTCTCAAAATATGATTTCCAAAACAAACAAAAAGGCTGCTATGTCACACTTATCACTATCACCCTGAATTCCAATCTTACAGCAGCAGGGGCTTTGAAACCTTAGACCTAAATAGAACAAGAGGAAGCAGCACTTCGCAGCTCCACAGTCTGGCAATGTAATGTCTGGACAGCACAGAACAGACCTGTATCTGAAATGACGGGCATGGGTCATCCTGTGAGTTACCAGTTCCTCAAGCCTCCGCCACCTAAGAAGCCGAGCAAAAAGCCCAGGAAGGTGATAAGGATGACAGGGGGCCACATGGCCCACGTCACTGTCACCTCACTAGGACCATGCGTGAGATCGTAGGCCTTGACATCTGCCACAGCACTGTCCTATTTTTCTGGAGACGCTCAGTACCTCAGTGCCCTCCCTCTCGCCGGAGCCCAGGCCAGCACTCTCAGCTGCTCCTCTCGGGGCACACGCCCCCTGTGCTCAGCCACACTGCTCATCCACTTCACAGAGCACAGTCCACACTGGAGCTCCACGACCACCGTGCTGTGCAAGCAGGAGAGAGCAAGACAAACACCTAGCTGGATTACATGACCAAGGATGTGGAGACCTCACTCCAAGGAGTGGGCGGAGCACCAGTCGTGGGTAACTCAGCCTCATGTGTGCCTCAAACCTTTGCCAAATCAAGTCTTCTCTGATTTCGTCCACTAAATCGACTCTGAGAACAGAAATGTGCAAAGCCCACCCCTTTGGGAAGCACAGCGCATACATGCTCTCTCAAGACAGTCCAGGACTTATAATACTCATTAGTGTACGCAGAGAAACGTGTGTGTGTGTGTGTGTGTGTGTGTGTATGTGTGTGTACACGCAGGCGCTCATCTATATTTTTCCCCAATTAGAACTCCCCTTCCAGACAGTGTTATCTTGTCCATTTGCACGGCCATGGACACGTAGCAACCCCAGCTGCAGGGTGAGAATAACTCAAGGGTTATATTGTTAAGAGTCAAGGTTGGCACGGAAGCATTAATAAATATAATTTGAGATTTTTCAACAGACATTAATCTTTTACTATTGATGTCAATACTAAGCATAAGACGAATACTCCAGAGACTGTTTTCCTGAGGAAGCCCAGAGGGACCGGACTACGATGACAACAGGGCCAGTACACAGACAAGCCGGGCTCAGACTCCTGTCTACTTGTTCCACTTCCTGTCTCTCAGTTTCTTACCCAGCACCAGAGATGTCGTTGGCAAGTAGACCAAAGGGCCCTGGGGAAGGCACACGATGACACGCCAAGTTATCAACGACAGAGAAAGCACTTGCCCAAAAATTAAAGTTTGGTGGATTCTTTCACCAGTTTATTTCCAACTCCTAATTTTCCACTCATTCACACATGCACGCGCACACATGCACACATGCACACACACATACACACCTACCTACAGAGGAAAGCTGTGTGAACTCCACCCTCTACCTGCCTTTCCCCACTCAGCCTTTCCCAGTAGAAGTGACAGTTTCTCCCTCAGGCAAGCCCTGCCCAGTGAGCAGAAGGGGTCAGCCTCCCTCCTCCCGGAAGTGGGCCTGCAGAAGCCCCTCCTCCCTGGTCTCCTATGCTCCCTAACTCCAGGCCACCCAAATCAGCAACTTTATATTGTAGAGGGTCAGGACCCAACTTAATTTAAACCCTCTCCAAGAAGTGAAAAATATTTTAATTTTAGAAAAGAAGCAAGTTTCTTATTCTTGCTCTACATTTGACTCGTACAGACATTTAATGTCCGTGAGTCAATGAATACTTTCAGATCATAAACAGATACACCTTGAAATTAATTTTAGCCTTATCCTAAAATGAAAACAGCTTAAGTTGAAAATGTGTTTAACAAAAACAAAAGAAAAAGAAAAAAGAAAAACAAAAACAAAAACAAAAGAAAAAGGCATAGAGTGCGAGGGCATTGTTAGGACGGGGGCTTGGCCGGCTGGTAGGGGAGTAAGACGGGTGGGAGGAACGTGAGTAGACTGCATTGTATAAATTATAAATTATGCCGCACGCCTGTAATCCCAGCACTTGGGAGGCAGAGGCAGGCGGATTTCTGAGTTCGAGGCCAGCCTGGTCTACAGAGTGAGTTCCAGGACAGCCAGGACTACACAGAGAAACCCTGTCTCGAAAAACAAAAAAACAAAAAAACAACAAAAAAATTATAAATTATATAAATGTGCAACCATCAAGGAACAAGTTTAATTTAAAATGAGTTACAGGGTGGGGGCTAGCTCAGTGGTGGGCACTGGCTAACATACGTAAGGCTCTACCTTCAATTCCCAGTACAAAAAAGAAAGAAGAAAAAAAATGGAGAGTAATATGTTTACCGCCCTTGACTAATGAGTACTCTCGCTTCTCAGCACAGCACACGACAGAGTGCACTGTGTCCTTCCTCTTCGAAAGCTAACGAGGTGCTGATACTCACTGCCACGGGCCAGCAGCCAGAGATCACAGGAGCACATCCTAAGAAAAGACCCAACAACAGGCAACAGTCTCTTCTGAAAACAAGCATTGTTTCTTTGTGTGTGTGTTTGTTGAGATAGTGCTAAATTGTGCAGCACTATCTCAACAACACACAAACAAACAATTGTTTGAGTTTCTGGTCTCAGGAATCCTCAGGCCTCAGCTTCCTGAATTAGCTGCAACTCCAGCTGCAGTCCACAGTCACCATTCACAGCTATAGAGGGTTTCTACTAAATGTGTGTCATGTAACACAATTGTAAAGCTAAGAAAACCATAAATTAATCCAGAAGTTTAGGAGTCATTAACAAATTTCTGGGCTCCTATTAGCTGGCTAAGCAAGGCAGCTCTTAGCTTGTCTGCTGCCTTTATACAAATGGGAATGTGGTTCTCTCTAGACAGAAATATCCTGAAGGCAAGCCTTCTAATGCCCACCTTGGCAGGCATCCCACCCCGATAGCCCTGCCTGCATCAGAAAACAAGATGAAGTCAGCTTTTCAAAAAGCTCAAATTCTAAGAGAGTGAGGCAGACATATTCAAGTTGCAGTTTCTCCATGACTCTGGGAGATCACACTCCCAAACGCTACAGTTAATGTGCTCCATCTAAATCCCTACCTCATTAAAGTCTGTACTGCACTCATCAGGCCCTATGTGAGCCCAGGGAGTCACCGATGTCAGCAGGGTTCTAGTGCACTCTAGGCGGGAAACAAGCACTGATTTCAAGTAGATCAAGACATTGATCATCTGTCCAAACACCACCTCAGGATGACTGGCCAAATGTCACTCCTAAGAACGTTTACAATGAACCTGTTTGATTTTTAAGACATCTCTAACCTTGAAGGCATGTGCCTAAAGTATGTTTTCCTATGACCACAGCGCTGAAGACTCCCTGTCATCCAACAGTATCACAGCAAAAGGCATCACTCCTACTGGAAGGATACTGGCATGGAGTTGAAATTCTAGTGCATAGCAGGAATGCAAAAGCAGATACTACAGGGTATGTAATAATGCTAATATAAACAATGTCACTGGCCACTTACACACACATATATTCACATATTCATTCTCATTCTTTCTCTCTCTCTCTCTCTCTCTCTCTCTCTCTCTCTCTCTCTCTCTCTCTCTCTCTGCTGTAGAGTGGCCTCAGGCAGGGCCTCAGGAAGGATCCTGAAGAAGGAGCTACCATCACAGGAGGTGACAGCTCCAAGAAATCCAGCTCTGGGCAGAGATCCCTGAAGACCTCTGGGGACAAGGTAGAGAGGTAGAAAACTGGACCACAGATGCTCCTGACCTGGCCTCAGCTAGTGTGTGTGCGTTCAACCTTTCACCAAAAGAAAAAAGAAAAAAAAAGAATTATAAAGAATGAAAAAGCAAAGGAACCTAGAAAAAAATAATAGAATAAGAGTATAAAAATAAATTTGAACAGTTGTAAAATCTATTTCTATTTCATGCTAATTGGCATTACAAGAGTCAAAAAGTCTCCTATTCATTTATAGATAAAAAAGGTAATCTAAGTATGCTAATGTTAATTTATTCCTGGATGAAAAAGCAACTTATCAGCATAGCCTGACCACAGCATTCAGACTACCTTGGTGCCTGTGCCCCAGGCCATCAGGGGCACCACTCTCTAACTCACCCAAAGCAGCTTCAAGGCCTGCAACCACCACCACCACCACCACCACCACCACCACCACCACCACCACCCACACACACACACACACACACACACACACACACACACAGCGAGAGGCTTGGACGGATGCACCATTTTTACCTTTTATACTGCACTTTACTCTTTTAAGATATACAAATACTTCTGGGTTACAATTTTACAATTGCCTCAGCTCAGATTCTTAAATTGTAAGTGGCTTAATTCTCAAAAATTAAATGTGGATGTTGAAAAAAAGAGGAAAAAAAAAAACTTTGGCAACAGGAAAATATTTGTAAATATGTACAGACCAAAAATGAACTAACTGAATGTAGCAGGATTTTCCCGGTCCAATTGATTTAATTATTAATCCAACAAGAAGCCTGTGATTGAACATGGAAAAGGGAGGCGGAGCTAAGAGTGGCAGAGACAGAGGAAGAGGAAAGGAAGATGGAGGGAGAGGAAGGCTATCCAGATTCCACGTGGTTTGAAATAGCCACAGGTAGCTATAATATCATAGGGGTAGAATAATTGGGATAACTTGTCTAATCTAGGTGAGCAGTTTGTATCATTATCAATTGGCTCTGAAATTATTGTGTGGGCATCTTGTGAACTGAGAATTTACTGATATATAAATCTGACTGCTTAATTATAAGCTCCTAGAGTTTTGATTTTACCAGGTTACTGGGAATGATGATAGTTAATCGCAAGGTGGGTGGTCATTGCATGGGACTGGCATGGCAGCGACTCCCAAGGGAACGCATAGCTCCAGGCCAGAGAGTCTGCTGAGATGAAAGAGAACGCCCTGCTGGAGCACGTGGTCCACCAGTAGCAGTCCCATTGGGACCTCGCTGCATGATGTTGGGGGTGGGGTGATCACTGATGTTACAACATGGATTGTACTGCAGTCTTGGCTCTGGGCAGGGAGCAAGTATACTTGGGACAGCATAGGCCATCTTACACCCAACCAACCCTGCCTGAGACACCTAGGCTCAGATGCCGGACAACTCTATCTTCTAGATTGCCATGATACACTGTTAAAAGTTTTCTGCTCTTTTAAAAACATGTAACAACTTAGTATATCCAACCACAACATGTATGTATCAAATTAGTGTTGACCTTTGTGCTGTATTGTTAGTGTTACAATATTTGATTTTAAAATTGCTATTCTAGCTCCTAACTTGAGTTTTGTTAAACAAACAACCAAATAGATGGATTGGGGTTAGGATAGAATTTCCAACTATTTCTGAAATGCCCCTAATTATACATCTGCCATGTGCTACTATGAACTTGAAAACAGCATCTCAGCACCAAAAACCATCACCCCAAAGCACTGACCAACAGAAAATCTGCTCTACATCCTGCAGCATCAAATACTCAGCTGAGACCTAATTCTTTTGTATAAAATTAAACGAGCATGTCAAATTTAGCATGCAATTTCTCTTTTATCATTAATAAATGGCAAAATTAATGAATAATAATTTTTTTAAGCTTTTATGATTTGGGAGTAGAGAGCTGGCTCAATGCTGAAGAGGACTTGCTAATCTGGCTGAGGATCAGAGTTCAGTTGCCAGGCCCAACCCTGGACAGCCCACATCTGCCTGCAACTCCAGGGGCTCTGATACCCTCTTCTGGTCTCTGAGATAACTGCACACACATGTGCATAAACAAACATACAAAGTATTTTTTTAAAATTATGACTGTTAATAAACACTTGCCTTATATACTTACTTTATATTTTACATTTGTATATAACAAAAGCTTGTAGAACTTTCTTCAGTAAAAAGAGGTTATGAATCAAAAAGTTTTAATCAGCCCTTGCCTAAAATACATGCTCCTGGCTGCAGCCTAAGAGCAATGGCTTAACCACACAGGCCAGGTGTGCAGTAGGCGAGACCATGTAAGATGTGTGGAAGATGAGCCCTCTATAATTGTTAAAATAGGACCACCAGCCGTGCGTTCCTCGGTATGCAACTGTAACATTGAGACATGGCTATTTCACACAGTATTTTATTTTGCATAAGAGCATTTGATTTGGCAGGTTTTTGCTTCACACTGCTACAGGCTTTACATAGACATCCATAACTTTGTGTGTGTGTCAGGGGGCGGGTGTGTGTGTGTGTGTGTGTGTGAATACTGGTGTGCACGTGACACAGTGGACATGAGGACAACTTTAGGTATCAGTTCACACCTGCCACCTTGTCTGAGAAAGCCTCTCTTGGTATCAGGACATGCCAGGCTGTCTGGCCCACGAGTTTCTGGGCATGCACATGTTTCTATGCCCTATTTTGCCACAGACTGCGATGGCAGACCTATGCCACTGCCTCTGGTACAGCCAGCACTGTACCAATTGAGACCTCTTACAAGTCCAATACTGCTAAACCCTATACACTGAAATCAGATAGAAAAGATAACTGCTATTCCCAGTGAACACAACACCTCAAAACAATAAAGACCATTAAACAGATAAGGTGAAATGCGCTTAGTGTCCCACTATTAAATATCTCTACCTTTAATGGAAAAACATGTATCTTGCAGCGTTTGTATGAAATGTGTTTCGTATGTATCCTGTTTGTTTTTCTTTGCTTGGTGCTGGGAATGGAACCCAGAGCCACAACCCCAAGCGAGATCTCCAGCCTTACATACAACTTTGACAAGATGTTTCTTTGTTGAACTAAGTCAGTTTGTTCTGAATTCTGCAAATGAAGAACTGTGTAAATGTCAATTCCAACTCTTTTACTTCTTTGTCTTAATATAAGATACAGAAGTAAACCTCCGACAGATATGAGTATACAGTAGCAAAACGCATTAACATAGCTCACTAGCATGCTTGAAGTCCAGGGTTCAATCTCCCAAAGGCACAGAAAGGATAGAGGAGGAATCTTTTTTTTTTTTAACAAATGAACATAAAATCACAGTGATTCAATCATAAGAAAACATCAACCATCCATTTCAGATTCCCTAGCTCCTATTAAGGAATGATAAATGGCAGGCTTGAGCAGGTCACCAGAAAAGAACTGTAATTCTTGCGGAATTAATTCATCCAGCAGGTAAGAGACAGTTACTGTATAACACACAGAGGAATGGAGCATCATGGCGCCGGCCATGAATCAGGGTCAGTGTGTAAGACGCCCACGGCCATTCCTGGGACCAGCAATGCCGGGGTCACTGGAAGGAAGCCTTTCTTCACCGAACACAAAGCCTTACCTCTGAGATTTCTGGGATGAATCTGCTTCGTTCGAGGCATTTTCTTAGATTTAAGAGCTCCTTTTTCTTCTTAGAAACTGTTGGAAGAGCGGGTTACCAAAGGCTGGCTCCATGTACATCGGACATCAGTTAATCCACATGCTGCGAAGAAAAAGATAAAAGCAGTGAATTTCATCACCTTCAAAAGGGAAGGATACTTCAAAAGTTAGGGGCTTAGAGCAGAGCTGACCTAAACTCAACAGAAGGTAACCTTTGCAAACACCTTCGCTTTTAACTAAACATAAGGCAAGACGGCTCACCTCGCCGTTCCCTAGGCCCCCTTGTTACTCTCTAGGCCCCCTTGTTGAGAAATCGGGGGGGGGTCTCTAGACATTAGTTAGACAAGAACATTGCACCACTAGGTACAATTAAAGTTAGTGTGAGATGACAAATAGTTACGCTGTACACATATGCCCATTCATAACGGAAGCCCAATGTCCTGGCCATGTCGTTTCAGTTGACTCAGTTGACATGCACAGTTGCTTTGGTGGCTATTCCCCAGTGATGACATGTCTCCCTTCCAGGCTCAAGGCAGGACTGCACACGCCTGTGATCCGCAGCTGCATGCTGACCTTTGAGTAGACCACAGCCATGCCTCACATCCGTGCTGGCGCTCTTAGTTATCAAAGCAAGATCTCCCAGAGCATTCCATCCCCTCTGGCACAAGCCAGGCACTGTTCCAGTCAGTATATGTGACTGAAAGGTTGCACTGCCAGTGACACAATATGATCATGCTGTCTAAACAAAAAGCAGCCCTTTGTTAACTTAAGTGTCTGCGGCCGGGGAATTACTTGTTACTGCAGCACAACCTAGTCTGTCCTGACTGTGCCTTTCCAAGGTGAAATGCATCATGCCAAGACGTAATTATCCAATAGGCATGTCCAATCTATAGCCCAAGGACAGTACCTAAGTCTGACTGAAGAGCTCTATAAATGCTGCCTAATACAAAATCATAAACTCATGTAAAATATTACAAGATTTCTTTTGAAATTCTTTCTTTATTATTTATTTATCTGTAACTCTGTTGCAAGGCTCTCCAGCCATGGCAATATGTTGCAATGTCAAAAAGTTGAACGTGTCTGAAAGTTAACTACCCGTCTGTCCAAATCAGCAACCTCCTTCTCTCCTCTTCCACTAGATTCTTTCTCAATAATCAGTTAAAAGTTTAGCTGTAACTTCCTGCACCGATGCTGATAAGCAAAGCCCATTAGGCTGGCACTATGAGGTGAGGCCAAGTTTAGTCACTAAGCAAACACAGAAGACTAAGGATGCTTTGTTTAAAACCTCTCATATCTATTACTGTGCATAACACAAGAGAACACTTAATGGGTTTATTACCTATCACCTAATTTAATCCTAAGGGTTTCTACTTATCACCTAATTTAATCCTAACAACAGCGGCAACAGCTCCTACTCATCCACTTTACAGAGTTGGGAAGAAAAAGTTTTGGGAAGAGATTAAAAAAAAAAAAAAACAACCAAAGACAACAGCTCCAATTCGTCCATTTTACAAAGAGAAAACAAAACAAAAAAACAAGTTTTGGGAGAGATTATGAAATCTTCCTCAGATCTATGGAATGTGGCCCCACACGACTCCATGCCCATTTCCTCTGAGAAGATAAGACAAGGGCAATCCCCTCCCCAAGGGATGAATGACACAGCAAATCATGAAGACATACTTTGGAATCAAACCTGGCCGGGTTCAAGGCCAGGCTTTACCCCATACTGTGTGGCCTCGTTCAAGGTACTTAAGTTCTCAGAAAAGAAGATCAGCTTTCCCAAGCTGTAAAATCAGGAAACATTATCCACCTCAGACCAGCTAAGGACTGGGGACTTAGCTAAACAATGTAGAAGCTTTGCCTGCCACGTGAAAATACTGAAATATTAATTCCCGGGAAGAACGCCTCTAAGGGAAAGAACACGTATCCCAGAATCAGGTTTTGGATGCATGTTTTCACTTTAGCTAAAACGCATAAGGAAAAGGTGACGACAATTAACGTCCTTGCGACTGTACTCCTAACACGGCAATCAGTCGGCATAGCACAAACTATTCCCAGTCTAACACAAGAGGAAGAATATGAAACAGGGTGGTGAACGATCGATGGGGGGTGCCTCTTGCAGCACCAGCTAATGACCTACAAAAGATAGGGCTCCTCAACTCCCCTTATCACAGAGGCATCAGCTCGCATTCAAAAAGGTCTTGACTGCACAGAGAATTTAAAGATAAAGCTATACGTGTTCCGTTCCGCATTAAAACTAAAGCTTTAAAGCGGTCGCGATATTACGAAGTTTTAAAGCGTGAACTCTGATTGTAAGCCGATCACGTGACACCCCCCCCCATCAGCTCCCAAGCTTAAATGTAAAATATGCAAATTCCCAACCTGTAACAGCTCGGCTGCGACCCGGTTTTGCAGCCTCCACCCCCTTGTCCCTAGCTGTCCAGCCCACATTTAAATCCGCGGTGGAGAAAGACGACAGCACCCGTAGCGACTAGGACCAGCGATCGACCATTCTTTCTCGCGAAAGAAATACATACTACAAGGTGCAAAAACAGGACACGATCAAAAAGCGTAAAGACAGTCACAAGGAGAAAAAACATGAATGAATGTGGAGGGCGGAGCCTGGGAAAACCCCTCTGCAACGCTGCACTGAACAAAGCGCTTCGCATGCCAGAAGGAGGGGGGAATGGAAGTGCCAGCTCCGGAAGGAGCCTGGAGTGGATGCGGAGAGCCGGAGGAGGAGGAGGAGGAGGAGGAGGAGGAGGAGGACAGAGTCGGCAAGAGCGGCAGCCTTGAGACTCCTCCTCGCGCCAGCCTCGCCACAGCCCCCTCCCCTCTCTAGCCGCAACTCCTGCTGGAGCCCGACCCCGCGGCGAGCCCAAGCCGCCCCGCGCCCCTGCCCACCGGCCCCGACCCACCAGCGGCGGGCGCGCGCCCTACCCGGAGAGAAACTACCCAGGTGGCCCGGAGTAAACAGGCACTCCGGGCAAAGAACGAAAGGGAAAGCGAGCCACAAAGCCGGGAGGTGCGGAAGCCGCGGCCTGGTCTCCCGCAGCCCCGCCGAGCCCTCCTGCGAGAAGCGGCCGCGGCGACCGGGAGGCCGGCCCTCCGTACCTGCTGGGCTCGCAGGACTACAGCTCCCGCCGCCCGTGCGGCCAGGACCCGCCGAAGTGGCAAGCGACTCCCGCACGCAGCATCCCCTCCGCAAGGTCGGCGCCGGCACACGCGCACACACTCACACGCACACCCGCGCGCCCGCCCGCCAGGGGGAGGTGGTCCCGGCCCCCGCCCCCCGCGCCGCGCTCTCCCGGGTGCAGCGCCCCCTCCGCCGCGCCCGGCCCGCACCCGTCGGGAACTGCGCTGCACTTGACAACCGGGACCCAAGCGGAGCCTCCTCCCGACGGGCACCGAGGCGCGAGCAGGGCGCGGGAGGGACCGAGTGGAACACGGCGGGAGAGCGGCCTTTACCTCTCTCGGGTGTCCGTGAGGACGGCGAGCAGCGCGAGGGTGGCCAGGGCGAAGGTCGGCGGCTTCCCCGCGCGTGGGCGGGGCGGCAGGGGATCCCCGGGGGCGGCGGGGCGGGGGCTGCGGCGGGAGGGCGGGCTCCTGTGAAGCCGGCCCCGGGGCCCCCTGCCGCCCCGCCCGCCCGCCCGCCGCAGGCCCCGCCGCGGGGACCCAGGACGCAGGAGGAGGCGCGGCCCGAGGGGCGGGGCGGGGCGGGGCGGCGACGGAGGCGGGGCTCCGCGGCCCGGGGAAGCCCGGCCGGGCCGCAGTCGGGGGCGGTTGGCCCGGGAGGAGGGGCGGGGCCGGGCGGGGCCGGATTCTCTTTACCGTCTTTTGACTTTCTAGAGCAGGCTGTGGGCCGGCCCGGTGACGTCATGGTGTCTCCCAGCCCCGCCCCTCGCCCTGGCCCTGGTAGGGAGGAGGAGGACCCGGGAGGGAGGGAGGGGGGGACCCCAAGGGGGTTTCCTCAGCTCCGCGTAGAGGGAAGGGGAAATCATAGTGAAACTTGAAACTCATTAACTTTGAAAAATAACTTTTAAAAAAGAGAGAGAGAAAGGGGGCTGGGGTGTTGACTTGGAGGGTCAAAGGGGACATGTTATTAAGCCCTGAACTGAAACCACTCTTTTGGTGGCGGAAGTTCTATTAAAAGACCGAGGAAAGCCAAGGTTATTCCGGAGAGAGCCGGTGCTTCCCAGAGCCTAAGCAGCAGCGAGCGCAGTTAACCCCTCCTTGACTGCCTGTCAGCTGGGGACTAACCCGCCAGGGAACTTTGGAAGCCGGGGAGGGGGTGCGGGGCGGAGCCACCCAGCAGGCTTCTGGAACTCTGGGGGAGTGAAATGGCAAGACAGACTAATTTATTACAAACCAGAGTTTGACCCCGGCTGCTAGAAAGCGTTAAGAGAACGGGAACTGGAAACTTCTGGAAATATCAAGAGAGCTGAATCTGGGGAATGAAACAGGTTTTCAAGGGTAGACGTAATACTAGCACTTTGAACTTAAAAATTCCACGCATCCACAAAAAAGCCGGCAGAAGTGACGGATTTAACGGACCACCTCAAGTTGGAAAGGATAAGGTGTAAAAAAAAAAAAAAAAGACGCAAAACAAAAATATTCTTTGTTAACCGATCATACGCCCACTAACAGCTGACCATCTGTGCAAAATTGTTTTGCTCCCTTAGGCTTTCATAAAGATGTCCAGGTCGTTCCTGCTAACGGTTGACCCCTAAAATCCCCTGAGGAAGTCCTACCTCTAGCTTGCTGGAGCTAAGAAAAGCTCAAAGCCCCAGAATGGAAATTATTAAAAATGGAATACTCAGTAATGGCGAGCTTAGAGCCAAAAATAATGTTTTGCAAAGGAAAAAAATACGCCTACCAAAAAGTAAATTTGATCGTAGGAGTAAAGATCACGCACCTAGAAATCTCGGACGGTGGGTAATGCTGTTAGCCTTACGATAATACCATTTTAAATTTCCAGTGGGATATCATCTATCTTATTAAATAAAATACCCAATAGGTAGGATTCACAAAACATATAATGTAGTGCCCCTCCCCCAGCTGAGCTCTTTGAATCAAAAGCTAAACGTGCAGACACAGCTAATGTGTTAGGAAAAAAAACACAGTCTTCATAAGTCGAGTTTTTGTTACTTGAAATGGGAAAAAAAAAAAAGCTAAGTGCCAGAGTGGATTTTTTTTTTTTGACTCAGTAGTTGCTGAAGACAACAGAAATGTATCCATGAACCCAGTGCGTCTCCAAGATACAGCAGTGCTCTGAGCGTTTGAGCAAACTGCATATCTGGTTTTGATTTGTCATTTCATTGTGTTTTCTTGAGCAACAAACCAGTATTAAAACTTCTCTCTGAGACAGATAATACAGAACACTTTCCTGGTAAGTTTTCTGAATTTTCTAAATGATGTTTCTTTTTTTTCCCCATACCAAAATGCAGGGAAAGGCAGCTATGTTATTGGTATGTAGTTGGTTTCGGTTTGTTTTGTGACACAGTAAATAGCAGATCCTCAGAATATAGCAAATAAACGGGAATTGGATGAGTGAACCCGACCAGTCTGGTGACTGGTAAACTTCAGCTTGAACTGTCAAAAATCCTTGAACAATGGGGATCCCAGTGATGGCTCTAGACTAGAAAGGCAAAGAGATTCCGAGGGGCCTCTTTCTCTCCATCCTGCAGGCCAAGTAAACGTCTGTTGCGCCCCTTGGGAGACGTGGGGTCCTGTGGGTGCTCTGACCTTATCTCTCCCACTAAGCAGCTCCGCGCGTCCCCCAACCCCGGTTCCCACGCGGCCGCCCGGTGCTGCCTGCCTCGGGCTCCCCCTTGGCACGGCCCCGTGGGCTGCGCAGCACCGGCCCTCCGCCCGGTGCGGCCAGCAGCGCCACCGCCACGCGGAGATCCCGGAGGTTCCTCCCGCTGGCCCGGGGTCACATCGCCCGTCCCTCCCCTTCGCCCTGCGAGCTGGGCTTTCCCGTCCACTAACGAGTCCCCTCCCCCCCTCCCCGCCCCTCACTCTGGCGACCCGGCCACAAACCCTTCCCCGCACGCTCCGCAGCAACTGTCCCCCTGCGCCCGGGCTCATCCTCCCAAGCCAAGCAGACAAAAGAACAGAGGGAGGAAAACTTACCGAACTACAAGGCAAAAAGTCTGCTCCCAAGCTTCCTGGGTTCAACTTTTCATTTTAAAAACAACAAAAGCAGAAACCAAAAGCCTCCTAGGTTGGAAGTGGGCGTGAGAGGAAACGCTGGGGGAGGCGCTTGGTTCCCTCGCTGCGCTGCCCCCCCACCCCCTTTTCTGGCCCTTACCCGGAGCTTTGATATTATCTGGTGCACCGCCTACGTGGGTTATACCTTGAGCTCAGTGCTCGGTGACAGTCAAGATACTTTCCTCTGTGGGTGCTGCCAAGAGGCAGCGCAGCAGGTGGCCCAAGGACAGAATCCTCCAGCTCTTACTGGTCCTGGGAAAGGACCTTTCTCACCTGAGCTGAAGAGGGTTCTCCCAGCTAGAGATCCATAGTCTCAGACTGGGCTACTTTAGCTGTTTGGATCAGAGAAGGAGGTCTCCCAGATTACATTCCTTTTCCTTGCACTCGGTACAAACTTGTAATAAGATCGTTTGGATGTTTCCCCTGATTCTGTTCAGTTTTTAGATCTCAGCTTTGGAAGCAGATATTATTTTCTTTCTGAGATATTCCGGCAGCCTTCAAGAGACAAGAATACAACTCCCAAGATGATAAACTATAATAACACACTACAGATTCCCCTTTGGGTCAAAATACCTGCATATCCTCCCCCTTATGGAAAGCTCTTGGTTTTACTGTATTTACTTAGACCCTAACTCAACCAGGATATATATATATTTTTACTATGTTTTCAGCCTCAGAATCATCACTAAGGAAAGATGTTTTGAAAATCAGAAGCAAACCAGGCAGGTTAGTAATCCAGAAATGGCAGTGTCTCCTCCCATTCACTCTTCCTGGCATGCCCTTTATGACAGAGCCGGGCTGCGTTCAGGCCCTGCCTCCTGGGAATTTACAAATTAATGGAGACAGCACAAACACACGGAAAAATACCTGGAGGGAGAAAAGATAGAAGACGCGGCTTATAAACAGAGCCAATTAAAGTTACGCGGAGATATTTATATGACTGCTGAGAAGAGATCTTTGGGTGGAGGGAGTGTCTTCTATTCGAAAAGTTCCAGGAGAGGGTGAGTCCTCTGTAGACCCGGTCAGGAAAAGTGCAGAATCTGCCTGGAAGATAAGCAGAGAACTCCAGCCCAGGGAGGCAGTTGATAAGTGAGAAGCAGTGGAACTATGGGATACTGTTTCCTTCGTGTTGTAGAAAGTCTAGGCGGGTGAGAAATGAGTGACAGCCAAATTAGGAAGGACACTATTGAAGGTGGGAGGGACACTCCTCACGTGGGAACCCAGATGGCAGGCTGGGCACCTGGGCTGTCCCTGGAAGTAGGATGGGTAGGTTTTTCTCATAGTAGCTGTGAGGCAGTCAGAATGAACTGGTTGCCACTCAGTTAGAGAAAAGCCAACACATCCATCCTTTGGAAGGAATTAAGACGCTGCAAGCACTTGGTAGTCGTTGGAAGACATCTGGACAGAGAATCGTCTTTTTAAGCAAAGTTGCTGTGGCTGACGGATTTAGGGTAGATATGGGACCTGGGTACAAAGACGGCAGCTGTGGTCACGCTAGCTGTAGTAGTGAGGACTAAAGGCAGAGGTGGTGGCCAGCATCCCACTCCCGTTTCTCCTTCATCCCATTTCTAAAATGTGACATAATCTCCAGTGAGCCATGGAGTTAGTACACGGTACATTCATGACTGGGATCCAGAGAGCATTCAGTTGGTTAAAACATAAAGGCTGTGTGTTTTATGGAAAGTAGACTCTAATAGCTTAATAATATTCTGCATCTGTAGAGCGGAAAAATAGAAGACATGGTTGTTTAGAAATCTACAGCAATTCAAGTTTTTAGGAAGTGATAGATGATGTCATAAAAGTGTAGCTGTTGGGGGTATTTGAGGCTAACAGGAGGGAAGGGGGAAGTGGTTTGGGTTTGAACCTATCTAATGTGGAGAAGGATGATGTCCATGGCATGTGTTTAATTCATACTACAACACACCGGTCTCTAGCACTCCTGGAAAGTGCCTGCTTCAATGTTAAGTATGACCATTTCATGAATATGATTTAGTATACTACCTGTGAAAGAGGCCGGAAGAAAGGCAGTTCTGATCAACAGACGTGCTACATGAAGTTCTCAGAACTCTCTGCACGCTGTGTCCTAAGTAGAGCATTGAGAAACACAGGGAAGGAGTGAGCAGTGTTTTCTAAAGCTACCCCCTGCTGTCCAATCATCTAAGCCATAGTATCAGCCTGCTCAGGGCAGTGGAACAAAATCCCATAAACCAAGGATCTTGGGCAACATACATTAATCGCCCTGCGTTTCTGGAGGGTAGAAATCCACAATTGAGTCTGTAGCAGATTCCTTTCTCCGAAGATCTGTCTTCCTGGTGTTTAGCTGGGATTAAAACAATCTTTAACCTCAGTACTTAGGGGAGAGAGATGGGTGGAACTCTGTGAGATGGAGGCCAGCCTGGGCTATACTATCTCAAACAAAATGAAACAACCCCAAAACAAAACTATTGCATGCCATAGGACTGATTGTCCCCTACCTCATTCATGAAGGCTGCCCCCTGGTCTGCAGACAGCTGCCCGTTGGTTAGTCGTCCTGTGACCTTTCCTGAACGGTGTATGCACATGGAAGAGGAAAGAGGAAAACCAACCTCTGGTTACTCTTCTAAGGACACCTCTGTGGACGGAGGATGAATGTCCCCATAGGCTCAAGAGTTTAAGGACTTGGTCCCCACCTGGTGGCTCTGTTTGGGTTCTTGTGGAACCCTTAGGAGGCAGAGCCTTGTTGGTGGGATGGGTGATTCTAAGGGTGGGCCTATGGGTTTTATAGCAGAGACTATTTTCTGCCTTTTCTTGGCTCCTTCATGGCCACTACCATAGGCTCAGAGTCTTCTCCTCTGAGATGGACAGCATTCTCAAACGATGAGCTAAGATGACACTAACCCATGGGGTCCATGTTTGAACTTATGACCTCATTTTAACTAATTGCTATAAAGTTCCTAATTCCAAATACAGTCTCACCGGGGAGGGGGCAGCCTTCATGAATGAGGTAGGGGACAATCAGTCCTATGGCATGCAATAGTTTTGTTTTGGGGTTGTTTCATTTTGTTTGAGATAGTATAGCCCAGGCTGGCCTCCATCTCACAGAGTTCCACCCATCTCTCTCCCCTAAGTACTGAGGTTAAAGATTGTTTTAATCCCAGCCCATAATGAGTTGCGTTTTTTTTTTTTAATTAACAGATCGACCTAGGAAGGATGTGTTGCTTTAAGAAGGAACAGATGGACTTCTTCTAGACTTCTGTTTCCAGAATAATTACTACTAATTAGCTCTGTTTGTTTGTTTGTTTGTTTGTTTGTTTTGAGACAGGATTTCTCTGTGTAGTTTTAGTTTAGCTGCCCTGGAACTTGCTGTGTAGGCCAGGCTAGCTTCAAACTCTGCCTCCTGAGTGCTGATATTAAAGACACATGCCTCCATACCAAGTTTTCTCTTAAAATAGTGCTGGGTACGCTACACTTTAACATTTCTAAGAAGAGATATCAAACCCTCGTAGAAATCTACTTGTGTGCACAGGTGTAAATAAATCTGTTTTATGGATTGCTGAATGATTGAAGGGTCTCTTTTTCCTGACTATGTGTAAATTAAACATCATACTATCTAATGTCTGGGTATCCCCCCATACACAAACTCTGTCTTATCATTTTATTAATTCTTTTTATAACATCTAACATTCTAGAATTACCTAATTGGCTGATATGTATATTATTTCTCAACCCTTAAATTTGGAGGCAGTGCATGTCTTTAATCTCATCACTCAGGAGGCAGAGGCAGAGATAGAGGCAGGCAGATGTTTGTGAGTTGGAAGCCAGTCTGGTCTACAAAACTAGTTCCAAGTCAGGCAACAACACACAGAGAAAGCGTGTCAGAGAGAAAGAGAGAGGGCATGGGGTGGGGGGAGAGGAAGAAGGAGAGAACAGTAGAATGTAGGGCTTGGAATGAGTGGGCTTGGTTTCATTTTCCGACTCTTCTTATTCCCAATTAGAGCAATGTGGAAACGAATGTTTGTAGAATGAAAGAATCCCGTCGGAATCTGAATCCTGCTCATCTTCTGTGTCAATCTAAATGAGCCTTTTCTTTTCTCATCATTTCTTTATAAGCATCTTTCTCAACTCTCATTTCCGGACTCAGGATTATATAGCGGAGCTTAAAGAGATCTGCTCAGAGCCGGGCGTGGTGGCACACGCCTGTAATCCCAGCACTTGGGAGGCAGAGGCAGGCGGATTTCTGAGTTCAAGGCCAGCCTTTTCTACAGAGTGAGTTCCAGGACAGCCAGGACCAAACAGAGAAACCCTGTCTCAAAAAAAAAAAAAAAAAAAAAAAAACCCAAAAAACAAAAAACAAACAAACAAAAAAAGAGATCTGCTCAGGCTGTAGGGAGGCTGCTGGACTACAGACTGGTCCCGTAGATGTCCAGCATTGCCAGCGATCTACAGAAAGAGCATGAGTAGAGCCCTCTCAGACCATCCACCGGTTCGCAAGTCCGTTCCTTTATACTCTGCCCTGGGTCTCAGCAGCCACTCTCCTGACTGCTGGCTCATAATTTTCTTTGGTTGTTTTAGAAACACAAGTTCTCATTGACTACGGCTTGATCGAGTTTTAGTGGCTTAGCATTTTGGGTGAATGGAAGAGAAGCGAAGGGAAGACAAAGGAGGGAACGGTGGAAATATTTCTCCATAAAAATATCGGGGGGAAAAATACTGCGGATCAAGGCCGGGTAGTGGTGGTACACACCTTTAATCCTGGAGGCAGAGGCAGGCAGATATGAGGGCGAGTTCCAGGACAGCTAGGACTACACAGAAAAACCTCTCTTGAAATTCTGTACATGGAGTAAAGAAGGTTCAAGGGTGATTTTATAAGAAAAAAATCTGTGTAAACTGATCCCACCTAATTCAACTTAAGTGCCTCAGCCTTTTCTCTCTGGGTTGCTATAATAGTTGAAATAAAGAGGTCTAGAAAGCAAACACATTCTTAGTTGAGGAATGGTGAGTACTTAGTAATGCTTGTACTCCTGCTAGAGTATATATATGCCCACTGGTTAGATTCTTGGTATCTTTAGCGCTCTTCGACATTGTTCCTTCCCTGAACTTCCCAGCACAGAAGCTCCCAATTCTCAATATATCACTGGGTTCTAAGAACCTTTCCCATGTTCCTGCTCATGGAATCAGATTTTTTTGAAACTGAACTGCTTCTTTGGCAAACAACCATTCAGGCATCAGTTTTTCCCTAAATTCTCCACTGTCTTATTCAGTGCTAGTTTGCCAATTTTTCTATTTATAAAAGCCCACGGTTATGAATTTGTGATTTTGAGCTCATTGGCATCTTTGTGGTTTTGTTGCCTCCCCCCCATTCCGCCGTGATAAATCCTGTTATGCCAAAATGTCCTTAGTTATTAATATAAAAGAAGCCAAGAAAGGTCAAAGACCAGCTTGGGAAAAGCTGGAGTTCCACAGAAAGAACGAACAAAACTGAAGTTAGTGTTAACTCACCGTTAGAGAAATGAGGAGGGGAGGCAGGCTAGCCACTAATGGCAAGACAGTAAGTAAAGGCTCCTCGACAGTGCTTACCTGTTTCTAATGCTTTAAAAAATTTCAGCTGTTTTGGGGCTGGAGAGATGGCTCAGCAGTTAAGAGCACTGACTGCTCTTCCAAAGGTCCTGAGTTCAAATCCCAGCAACCACATGGTGGTTCACAACCACCTGTAATAAGATCTGACACCCTCTTCTGGAGTGTTTGAAAACAGCTACAGTGTACTTACATAAAAATAAATAAATAAATAAATAAATCTTTAAAAAATTTCACGTTTTAAAAAAAATTTTCAGCTGTTTTAATTTCTGCAAGGGGAGGTGGAACTTTATTCATGGGAGATGATTAAAACAAATGGAACAAGGGTGGAAATAAGACATCTAAAGAAGGTTGGGGCCGGGGATCAGCTAACCAGATGGCTACCTAGCAGAAAGACAGTATAGATCTTATTTGAAAGATTCCCCCCCCCCTGTTAATGGATTATGAACACAAGGGTTGGTAATTATAAAAAATATTGATGCAAGCAGCAAATCTTGGCACCGTCTCAGTATGGAGCGCGCTCAGAGCCGGAGTAACAGGACACACACATTTGTCTTCCACTTGCTACTCATACAACTGTTGTTCCCAACTGCTGTGGAACCTTCTGGTTGTAAAATTCCATCCCTCACATAGTAACAGGAGAGTCTAAACAGTCCCCCTCCCTTCCCCGGCTGGGATGGATGGTACAGCAGTTTCGTAACAACGTTCTCACAGAAAGTGCCATCGTCTACCACGTGAAATAAAATAAAGCAACTTCCAGGAAAGGAAGTCAAATGTTTTGTACCAACCAATATCTTGCCCATTATTTTTTTTTTTTTAAATTCTAAAGACATACTTCTCTTTTAGCAAGGTTTGATGCCAAGCGGAGAATGGATCTTCCAAAACCACTCCTTCTACTCTCTCAGTGAGCATACGTTCTTCAGGGGCATCTAGTCTGAACCACTGAAAACGCCCTGCATCCATTCGCCTACAATGGAAAACAGAATCCACACAAGTGTTTTGTTTTTTTTTTTTTTTCATTAAAGCCTCTCAAGATTTCTTCTTAAGAAATCTCAGATTGTCTTAATTTTTAAAACACAATTTATCCCAACCAAACACATCTGTGGAAAATGAACCATAACAAGCGTTATGATAGTGGTCCATGATTCATCATCCCCAGAGGCCAATCTGCAGTACGTTTCCACAGAGTTTGTATCTGCTCTTATGAACTCATGGGAGGCCTGGGTGAGAATGGGGATTATTTAACTGAGAGATGGTGGGTTGGGGATATAGCTCAGAGGTAGAATATTTGCCTAAACATGCACACCACTGCAAAAAAACCAAAACCAAAACCCAAGCATACAAATAAATATACTAAAAATAAAATCATAAAAGGAATGAGAAATTCTGAGGTGCTTTAGAAACACTATACGGAGTTGAACAGTGTGGAGTTCTTGCTTTTAACCTCACTTCCTTGCTTGGGCAGGGGACAGCCTAAGTGTATGGCAGTGTTGAGAGCCTGGCATGTCCTATGGGTCACTTGGGTAACAAGTAAAAAGGAGCCTTGTGCTACATTAATCTAGAAGATCTAGAAAGAGAAATACATCCTAATGTCACCTTGGTAGACAAATTCCAACCCAGACACATTGCTGATTATAGCCTAAAATTAAATATGTTAAGAAGCATTTTACACTGCCTTCAACTGTAAGAGAGGTTGTAATGATGTTCTACAGAGAGCGATGCGTGCTTATTAAGCGATCTGGAAGCACCTACTTCCCTAAGTATCTAATTAAGGACCTCTTTCCCTTTAAACTTAAGGCAGGGGTGGTGTGTGCAATGGTGTGTGTGTGTGTGTGTGTGTGTGTGTGTGTGTGTGTGTGTTAGATCCGTTAGAACTGTAATCACAAGCCACCTGACCTGGGTGCTGGGAACTGAACTCAGATTCCCTGCAAGACTGAGCGTGCTGAGCTGCTAAGCCATCTCTGCAGCCCCCCAGGTCCCCCTTTATTTCCTCACTTGCAACTCCTTGCCATTTCTCAGCACTGTTTCCTCTTTCTTTCTGCTTCTGCATTCGAAGTAGATGGCTTATTCCTAACCCCAGGAATATATACATACATAGATTATATGAACGTGATGAGACATCTGTCCTCAACTCTACTTAGAATTACTTCTATTAATATTTACAAGTGTTCTCATCTTTAGATGAGAGGAATACTACTCTCTTTTACCTTATTGCCCCAACACCTGGCTTCTTGAATTTAGATTTCTTGACTAATTATAATCAGAATTATCTCTTTACAGCCGCCTACATCCTGCAATTCTGACCTCAACTCTGACAGTGTCTTCGAAGCCTGTTTTTTACCCCTCTCATAACCCAGCCCTGCTCTCCCCTCTCTTCCCGCCCCTCCCCCACACCCCCAGCTCTAGCCTTTGTTCTGGCATTTAGAATATTTGTACAAATGTAATGTGACACATTGTAATTTTTTTTTCCTCAATCCTCTTCAAAAGATAGCTAAAGATGAAAAACAAACGCATCTCTACTACAGCCCATAAAGGACTCAGTAGCAGGTTGCTCGCAAGGCCCTCTGGTGCTGCCTGTATTAACATCTAAGGGTGTCTTAGGGGAGAAGGCAGTTGTCCACCATGACATCAACTTGGCAAAGAAGGTCAGAGTCCAAACATGCCTCGCTTCTTTTAACCAGGCACACCACCCTAATTATCTCCTACAATAATGCTTTGATCCTGTTAACTCCCTTCCTGAAGAAAGCCCATGGCTTCCCTCTTCTACAAATACTCTGTAGCTAGTATTCACACCTCAGTGTGCTCCCACAGATCATCATGTCCGATGTTCCCCTCAGCTGCTACCCTAATGACTAATGACGAGGCCCTTGTTCCCCTGCAGGGCTCCACCCACCTTGCCTGAAGTTGTGTTTTACTCTCTCACTCACTCAAGTTCCATATTGCTCTGTGCCCAATGCCCACCTTCACCTTTTCCATTAGAACTGTGCCCTTCCTCCGTGCACTGTGTGGTGATGCAAAAGACTGGCCTCCTCTCAGCCAGGTATTTGAGCTCACCAGCTTTGGGACTATTATGACTGATCTTTGAACCAACAGAACAATCAACAGATCCACAGGTTCTTTAACCTCAAATGGATGGCAGTGGCGGACAGGCACTTTATACAAAGTAGCTAAGGCATGGTAACGTAGTGATACTAATAATACAAAGTAGCACTATAACTATTAACCACTACACACACACACACACACACACACACACACACACACACTCCTTTCAATGATTGCTTTGAATCTTGGATAGACACTGTGTCACTGTGATGGTTTTAAATGATGATTGGCCCAGGGAGTGAACCTATTAGGAGGTGTGGCCTTGTTGGAGTAGGTGTGTCACTGTGGGTGTGGGCTTAAGACCCGCCCCCTGGCTGCCTGGAAGTCAGCCTTCAGATAAGATTTAGAACTCTCAGCTCCTCCTGGTACCATGCCTGCCTGGATGTTGCCATGTTTCTGCCTTGATGACAATGGACTGAATCTTTGAGCCAGTAAGCCAGCCCCAACTAAATGTTGTCGTTTATAAAACTTGCATTGGTCGGGGTGTCTGTTCACAGCAGTAAAACCCTAACTAAGACAGTCACAAATCCAGAAATCTACACCAAACTAATGAATCAAACCATTTTCTAGATGGAACAGTAGAAATGATACATTGAATGCTCTGCAGTGCTTAGAGCTGTATAACTCAAGAGGTCAACTCTAATCAAAACCAGGAACTGGTTGTTACAATGTATCAGTGTTGTTCCATCAATTATGTCAGTTCAAAACCTGATACCAACAGGGTGAAATGAGAGTTCTTTCTTTTTGGATTTTTGAGACAGGGTTTCTCTGTACAGCCCTGGCTGTCCTGGAACTCACTCTGTAGACCAGTCTGGCCTCCAACTCACAGAAATCCGACTTTTTCTGCCTCCCAAGTGCTGGGATTAAAGGCATGTGGGAGTTCTTTATACCTAAATCTGACTTGAACAATGAAGCCTTATTTATTTCTTCTGTAGTGTGTGTGTGTGTTTGTGTGTGTGTGTGTGTGGTGTATGTAGAGTTTGTGTAACCATGTGCATGTGTACCTCCAAACATTCATATACCTATGGAAATGTCAGAGTCACATAGAGTATATCCCTCAATCGCTCTACCTTATCCCTTGAGACAGGGTGTCTCTCTGGACCTGAGAACCTATTGATGTGGTTTGGCCGTCTAGCCAATGAGCTTGTAGAATCTGCTAGCCTCTGCTCACCCAACACTGTGGTTACAGATGGGTGCCACTGTGCTTGGATTTTTACATGGGTGCTGGGAATTTGAACTCAGGCTCCCAAGCCTTTAAACTAACCACTTTACTGAACAAGCCACTCCTCCATCCCCATTTAAAGAGATTTTTATAAAACTGTTGCCTCTCCAAGCAGTCTGACCCAGCAAAGTCTCCAAAGATAGAATACAAGACCTTTTTCTATCTTGTTCATTTCTTCAGTTTTGTACCATCAAAAGGGCTTCCTGTTGTCCCAGAGAGATGTTTTATTTCCATTCCAAATTTCATTCTGTTGTAATTCTTTCTGCCCTTAAGCATTTTGCAATAAATCTGTGTGCCTTCATTCCAGTCCAACTCAGATGCGTCGGAGATGGGTAGGGTAGCATTCTACACCTGTGCCTCCCATGTCTCTGTCCTAGGGAGATGATTGGAAGTTTAGAGCAGTGGTTCTCAACCTTCCTAATGCTTCAACCCTTCAATATAGTTCCTCACATAGATACCCCCAACTATAAAATTATTTCATTGCTACTTCAAAACTGTAATTTTGCTCCTGTTATGGATCATAATGTAAGTATCTGATATACAACCCCTGGCTTAGAGAGTTAGTTGGTGGTAAGGTATGGTAGAAAAGGCTGTCTCTTAACATCTATTCTTTCATTCATCCCGAGGAGCAGAAGGATTCAGTTCTTTAAAACTTGCAGTAGTATGTTTGCACATGTCTCAAAATAATATAAGTATCCTGAATTTTAAATTTTGGTTATTAGATATTGTCAAGGACATTACCCTCTCAAACAGATTGCTTTCCCCTCCCTTTCGTCTATGTCCCCAGTGCCCAGCACACATCATCCCATGGGACCCAAACATTTGATTGAGTCATCAGTCAGTATTTAGATGCACCCAATGGCCAAGATTGCCACTGTAGATATGGCTCAAAGCCAATTTGAACACCATACTATGGCCATTTTCCCCCTTTTATTTCAGCTCCCTAAAGAAAATTCTTGATCTATATATTTACCTGGATATATATGTATTTATTAATTCATCCTGTTAAATAAGTATATCGATACATTTAAATTCACTGCATATAATATTAATTTTGCCTTGTGGAACATCTCTGGTTTTTTTTTTTGCACTGTGGAGGCCAAGCTGATCTTGAGGGTGTGCTCCTCCTGCCTCAGTTTCCCAGGAGTGCCTGGACTACAGGTGTGAGCCACCATTGCCTAATTTTCCATCCAAGCATTTGAGGTCTGACTTGCCAGGTTTTCTGGGACCCTTCCACAGCCCACGACTCTCATCTTTTTTTCCCCTGCTGGACAACATTTCCAGAATCCCGCGTGACTTCCTCTTTCTGAGTTTATTCCCTCATTTTGGGTGTGTCCACCCTCCAGTGGCTTCCCAGAAAAGGGTTCATGGAAAACAAAACTCTTGGAGACTTTACATATGAGAGTGTCTTCATTTAGTGCTCAGGTTTAAACACTTTGAATGGAGAGAGAATTCCAGGACAGAAAGATTTTTCTTGGCCCGGAATTGTGATGGCATTAAACCCATGTTCCTCTGGCTTCCAGATAGTTGAGAACCTTCTTGACTCTGAATTGCTGTTCCTCACATGAGATGTCTTTTTTCTCGGAACCCAGAGTTAGTTCTCTTTATTGCCCCTATATTCTAAATTTCACAGTGACATATCTAAATTTATTATTATTATTATTATTATTATTATTATTATTATCTCTTTTGGTTAAACTTTGGCTTAAAATCTGGTGTTATTTCATTTGGAGAAAATATTTTCGAATCATACCCCCTCCATTTTTGTTTTTTTAATCTACTCTCTCTGAGTCCTTTTGGGAAGCACTCACAATCCAGCCATTATACCGCCTGGGCATCCCCACTCTTTCTCTTAATCTTTTATCACACACTTTTCTACTTTGGCTTCTCATTTAAATTTTTTTCTCTGCAGTGTCTTCTAATATTTCTCTTCATTTTTTTTTTACATTTCCACAATTCAATTTTCAATATCTAAGGACTCTTCTCCCCAAAATATTTTTTCTAAAACCCCCTTTCTTTCTTACCTTCTTCCTATACACATCTTACTCTACCATATTGCTAGCAATTTTTCATTTGTACTTTTGTCCTCCTACTGTCTGTTTACTCCTGCTGCTGCTTCTCTGATCATTTTCCTCTTGTTTGAGACTCGGATAACCTTCATCTCACTAGGAACAACACCCCAAAAGCTGACTAGTTAAAGCCTTCTTTACTGATGGGCAGCTGGTCTGCACTGACCAGGGAATTAATTCCCTGCAAGCTGACCTGGTTTACCCTTCTTTTGAAGTCTTTCTTTGTAGTTGTTTCAGATGTGTTCTCATGGGCTGATCAGATTATCCAGAAAAACTTCAGCTTGGTGTGTGGTGTGTGTGTGTGTGTGTGTGTGTGTGTGTGTGGTGTCACAGTGTTCCAGACCAAAAAAGAACAAAAACCATAATACGTTCAGCATGGAGTTTTATGTTCAGTCTCCCTGATTGTAGTGCCCTATTGGATGTCTGTCTCCAGGAAGGCAACCTCTCCATTGTGGTAGTTACTAGAATCTGCTCCAAAGACACTAGAAGGGGGATCCTGAGGTCTAGCTGGTTCTTAATCTCACCTGCAATTCCCAGATTTCCATTGGAATCCCTTTTAAAACGAAGAGAGAAGACAACTGCTTAGATTTTCCCACAGTCTGCTGAAGATTCTTTCTCAGATCTGCTTCTCCCGGCTGAAGTTTTTGCTACATTGTATACTCTGGTGTACATTTATAACTTTGTATACTCTGGTGTGCATTTGTAACTTCAGAACTTTTAAAATGTGTATTCTCATCTGAGGCAGAGAATTCATCTGAAAGCTACTGGTTCGTCTGACATCTTTAACTGACTGGCCAGCAGTATCTAGTCTAGTCACAGTGCCTAAAGCATGTAGGTTATTGTTCAGTAAGAAATTATTTTAACTTGTCATAGTGTGTGAAAGCAGAAGTTGAAGAAAAGTGAAATCGTGCTCATGATTTATATCCTCTCTGGAAGAAGAGTAACATTTTCAAAACTATCCTAAAAGCCAGGGAACATCTGGTTTTAGCCTTAAATTTTGATTAATGAGTACATCCTCCTTTCTGTCTGTTTTCTCTTAAACTGGGCATTATGGGTCTAGGGACCTTCCAAGCCAGTTGCCATTGCTATTCTGAAATGTACCTGTGCCTGGGAGGTTCCTGCAGGTTAGATTTTGCTGCCGAGAAAGCTGCTGTTGCTGGCACGGAATTTCAATGACTTCCTGCAGGCAAACACCTGGAGGCAATTACCTGCGCTTGTCTGCCAGCAGACACACATACAGTTCCGATGGGAAAGCTATCTGTATGAATTTCAAAAGTGGTGGGGGTGGATTTCTTCTGTGTAATATTTTGCTTGTGTCTAGGTTAGCCAGTCTAGGATTTTGCCTTTGCCCAATTATGTGTTTGTTAAGCCATGTTTTCCCTCCACCATAGAATTGGCAAATGTAGACTTTGTTTAGCCCTTTCTGCTGCCTGGTGATAGACTTCTTTTCTTTCTTAGGACATAGGACAATGATAATGAGGGAAGAAATAAGGAAGGTCAGGGAATCTACATTTAATGTAAAATGACAACATTTTAACTTGGCATTCTTTAATAATAGACCTGTCATTCAAAAGGAAAAAAAATAGGTCAAGGTTGAGGACAGAGTCACACATAAAATTTTGTTAAACTTTATCATTAATATTTATGCATACATAGAGATACTTTCTATACCTAGATATGGTCTCTGGGGAAAACTGCTATGTTGATCATTATTTTAGCTAAGTGGTTCTTCCTTTAGCTACATCATAAATGTTCTTAATGTAAATGTTGACTTAAATTGCACCTTTAGAAATGTCAAAAATACCATTAAGATGTGTGTAGAGTTAACACTGTACTGGATAACGCTAATGGAATGTATCTTATGATTTCGTAGACTAGTACAATGAGGCCAATTAGGAATGTATTTTGAACGCAGGCAGACCTCAGTTCTTGCTCAGTGTCAGTTCCTTCTGGTTTTACTCTATCCAAGCAAAGCTAAAGATGACTAACACAGAGACTTCCTTCCCTTAGCAGGACCAAAACATCACACAAATGCTCCCCTACCCCACCCCCCATTTCTCTCATTCCTCTTTCTAGACTCTCTCTCAGTCTTATACTTAAAGTATCTGCTTTCATTTTTATAATCCTCATTCCCCCTGCCCCCAGCCCCAGCCCCACAATCCCCTGAAGTTGTAAAGCACCATTGCCTGGAGCTTTTACCTCCCACCTAGAAATTAGACCACTCCAGGTCCTTCCAGCACAAGGTCTAAATTTCTCCTGTACAGGTAACAAATACAAAAAGCTTCTGCTGGATTTATGCAGAAACCCCTGAGAGCTGTAAATAAATCATTTTTTTCCCTGCAGTTTTAGTGTTATAATTGGCGACTGCTTTGCCCAACAAGAACTTGACGTTAAATAAGCCAAGAGCATGACTAGCAATATCCCACAGAATGAAACCACCATGGTGACTCACTAATGATTTAAAAGGCTGTAGCGTTTTCCTCCAAGGACTACTGGTTGAGGAAAAGATCCACCAGTACAGGGTGACTTTCCCATGTAGGTGGCACACATGTCATTACCTCCCTCCCCACCCCGGACCCCCGCCCTATTCTGGATTGCTAGAATTCGAATCTGCCAAATCTGAAAAACAATCTATGCTTTTCCTTTCTCCTTTCTTCTGACAGTGGAAGTTTTGACTAAGGAAGGACTCAACAGGGAGCAGTTGCCTAAAATCATTGCTGTTTGCTAAGTCTCCGGTCATGAAGGCACTTGTGGTCTCTGCCAGGTTCTCTTGTGAATGTGACTGGCCGTGAGTGTGGCTGGGCCTGGCTGGCACAAGATGGCTTCCCTGGGATTATCTTATATCCTGCTAGAGTCACCACCTGCCAAAAAGTGAACCCGATTATAAGATCGTTGGTCAAAGCAAGTTACCAGCCAAGTAGAAGAGACAGGATCTAGAACTTGATGGGAGCAATTGAAAAATAATCCAAGCAAAAGGCTAAGGATTCGGTGAGAGAAATACTGGCTTTCAGTTTTATACAGTCGAGTGTCTAAGAAACCCACCGAGACCATCAACGAACAATAGGGCAGAGCCAAGTGAAAACAATAACAAATTCCTGAAATGAGTTGTTGGTTCAAAAAAAAGAAAAAGAAAAAAAAGAAAAGAAAAAAGAAATGGCAACGAAGATGGAGCAATACAGGAAATTCCCTTTTTAATCACCCCACTTCTCTGTTTACTGCAGGAAACAATAGAAGAGGGGGAATAAAAAAACCCTTCAACCTGCAACTCCGGTGTAATTTCTGAGCACATTTAAACTGAAGAAATGCGTAGTAATCAAAACCTCTTAAAATAAGACAAGTGGAATTAAGGCGTTCTAATTTCATATATTTCCCTTAAAGAGAATAAAAGTGATTAGTTCTAGATTTGAATAAGTTAGCACTCCTTATTTGTTTCTGGAGACTAAGCACTATAATGATAATGAATGAGTTGATCACTCTCAAAGTAGTGGAGGGGAAACTGAAGGATGAATCTAAGACCCAGTCCAGAAGAAGGGAAGACAACTGTGAAAAGCAACAGGAAGTAGATAAGGTGATTCATACAGCACGCAATGGGATGGAGATTTTAGAACAAAGTATTAACAGCCTCATGATGTAGTGATGGACTGAACAGCCCAATTAAAAGATAACGACGTTGGTCTGAACAAAGTGGGGCAGGGAGCAGCTTACATCAGACATCTGAAATAAGGGGTACATATTCAGTTACTGAAAATAAAATAATAAAAAATATGCTATACAACTGTCAGTTCCCCAAACCACTGCTCCTAGATCCTTGATTCTCAAATTACTATTTAAGGAAAAGATATATTCTTTTTACTAGGTATGAAATGAGACACTTGGATGGTAAAATTGTCATTAATGAGGAAGAAATTAAAATGTAAACTCGCCATTCAATATTGCCTCAACATATGTAAATAAAGTTAGCAGAACTCTGAAAAACAGACTAATCTCCTACCATACTAAACCATACTCGAGGGTTTTTGTTTGCTTGTTTGTTTTTAGCATATCTCTTTATAATAGAACCATAGGCTAAAACTCAAGCCAGTTTGTAGAAAGCTGAATGTTAACAATGAGAAAGCAGGATTTGATGTATACATGCCAATGATGTGGTGCAGGACTCTTGTTCAAACACACTGGAAAACCCACAGGACTTGGCTGTGGTCACGAGGTCATACTTGAGATATCCGGATGGACTTCATGTGAGCAAATGGTAACAAAACCCTCAAAATATAATAACAAAACGAGAAAACCTCATGTTTGAAATTACAAAACAAATCTAGTAGATTAGTTCAAAATAGCGCATTGACCCTGATGATACTACAAAGAAAGTTAGAAAATAAAAATAAGGCATTACATATTGTCTTAGTTAGGATTACTATTGCTGAGATGAAACACCATGACCAAAGCAGTCTGGGGAAGAAAGGGTTTATTTGGCTTAACCTTCCACATCCAGAGTCTATCCCTTAAAGAAGTCAGGACAGGAACTCAAATAGGACAGGAATGTGGAGGCAGGACTTGCTGCAGAGGCCATGGAGGGGTTCTGGCTTGCTCTCCATGGCTTGCTCAGGACTGACAGACCAGGAAAGGCACCACCCACAATAGGCTGGGCCCTCCCACATCAATCACTAATTAAGAAAATGCCCTACAGGCTTGCCTACAGCCTGATCTTATGGAAACATTTTCACAAGCACGGTTCTCTCCTCTCATAGTTCGCATCAAGTTGATATAAAACTAGTCGGCACACATACCGACTTCTAAGTATGGTTAACACAGTACCTAGAGCAGTGTGGGTTCTAATACTTAATTAAATGAGGAAGACCAACGTCAGTGAGTTAAGTTCTAATCTTCAAAATAGAAACACCTTTTAAAATGGAAGTGAAATAAAAGGCAGATTGTAAATAGGAACTGAACTTAACATAAAGAACATTAACAAAGCAAAAATATTTCCTTTAAAAGTAAATCAGAGATGGGAATGGTATTAATATGACAAGAGTCACACAGGGAAGCCCCGCTCATTTAGAAAATGACAATGATCATTGTCACATTAAGAATAACAGGGGGCTTGAGATAACTTGGTAGTTAAGAGCGCTGGCTACTCTTCTGGAGGTCCTGAGTTCAATTCCCAGCAACCACATGGCAGCCTGCAACTGTGGGTAACCCAGTTCCTGGGGAATCTGACACCCTCAAACAGACATACATGCAGGCAAAACACCAAAGCACATAAAAACTGAAAATAAATAAATTATTAAAAAATAAAAATAGTCCAGTACTTCTGAAAGTACCAGCAAAATATGTACTAATTTCTAGAGAAAAAATAAACCGAAGAAGACATAGACATTTACCTATTCCTGTATTTTAAGGAAACTGAATCAGTAGTTTAAAATCTGTTACATAAATAAAGCCTAAAAGTTATTTAAACCGATAACACAGGCCTTATCAAAACTTTAAAAAAGAGCAAAAAAAGGGACTATTTCTCACTTCACAAGGCCTGAAGAACTCCAGTACCTTGCACCCTAGAAAGAACAACAAAGAGAATAGGAGAATAAAATTATAAATGACTCTTGTCCACACTGATAAGCACATAGTCACCTTTAAAATTACTTCATGAAATTAAGGTGTGTATGGAATATATATATATATATATATATATATATATATATATATGTGTGTGTGTGTGTGTGTGTGTGTGTGTGTGTGTGTGTGTATTTAACATAAAATATTAAAAGCTATTTGATTTCAGAAATTTCTGGAAAGGGAAGAAAGAGGAAATATAAGAAAAATCCAGAAAAAAATGATAAATATCAGATACGAAGGGGAACAAAACAATAACATGAACAAGTGAATTGTCGTTATATCAGATTTGCAGTGTGAAGGTAGGCATGGTGGCATATGCTTATAATTCTCGCACTCAGGGGACTGGGGCAGGAGATCCTCAGTTGTCGGCCAACCCTTGCTATATAGATAGGCGAGAGCCTTTCCCAGTAAATCAAATGAACAAATAATTTGTTTAAAATGGGTGTTTTATATCCAATGTTAAAAACAGAGAAAATTGACCCTCAAACTGTCTTGTTTTGCTATCTGCAAGACATCTACAAAGAAAGATAAAAATAAGATGAAGGTTAATTTAATTTTGGAAATAGTTTTCTCTAGAAGCCCATGAGAAAGAACCTTTCGAACTCATCCGGTGGAAGAAGAGCCACTCATGTGGAAGAAGCCTGTTCGCAGGAAAGGTCAAAAAGCCGAAGGCACAATCCAGAAGCGGAAGCATCACTGTTCGCCGGAGGCCGAGGTGAGCGCGTGGGGGGATGGCGTGGGATTACGATGGTAGAACTGTCCTGAAATTGGATGGCGTCACTGCACAGCTCTGTGATAAGTCCAAAACTTACAGGAGTCGTGCACGACACAGGCAAGTATAAGTCAGAGTTCACAGTGCTAACTGGAAACAGATCTAATGTGGAAGTGAAACTACGACTCATATGGACTGACCTCACCACTGTCTAAACCGTAAGTCAAACCACTGCATGGTTTGAAGGGATCGTCTGCCAGCTCCTCCCTAAAATCTAGACTTCTCCTTTTTTTCTTTTTTCTTTTTTTTTTAAAAAAGATTTTCAAGACAGGGTTTCTCTGTGTATTTCCAGATGTCAGATGTTCTGGATCATGCTCTGTATTAATTTAGTAATGTTTTATAATTAATTTTGTAATTTTGTAATTAATTTAATGTTTTTTATGTCTACCATTTTATCTGCATTATTTTTCATGATAATCTTCAATTTTAATGTCTTTCTATATATTTCCTCTATCTTATCAGAAATGTTTTCAATGTAAATATTTTTATCACAAATGTTTCTAATCCCACCTTCAATTAATTTAGATTTTTTATATCTACCATTTTATATGTAAAATTTTTAATGAAATGTCAATTTTAACGTGTTTTTCTATACATTTCTTGAATTTTTACCAGAAATATTTTCCATGTAAATCTTTAATTTTATCTGAAAATGTTTTGGGTTTTTTTTTTTTGTTTTGTTTTGTTTTTGTTTTTTGAGACAAGGTTTCTCTGTGTAGCCCTGGCTGTCCTGGAACTTACTCTGTAGACCAGGCTGGCCTCGAACTCAGAGATCCACCTGCCTCTGCCTCCCAAGTGCTGAGATTACAGGCTTGTGCCACCACGCCTGGCACCTGAAAATGTTTATAATTCTACCTTCAGTCAACTTAGAATCATCTTTATGCCTATCACTATATCTGTATAATTTCCATGATATTTAATTTTAACATGTTTTTCTATATTTTTCTTCAATTTTATCAGAAATATTTTTTATGTAAATCTTCAAGTTTATCAGAAAATGTTTATAATTCCACTTTCAATCAACTTAGGAATACTTTATGCCTACCATTATTACATCTATGTAAAATTTTCCATAATACTCTTCAATTTAACATGTTTAAAAATTTTAACACCTAAAATTTTTCTACAATTTTATCAGAAATATTTTCCATGTAAATCTTCAATTCTATCATAAATTTATTTCAATTAATTTAGCAATGTTTTACATGTCTACTACTTTACTTTTTAGTTTTCCATGAACATTGTCAATTTTAACGTGTTTTTCTATGTATCTCTTCTATTTGATCTGAAATATTTTCCATGTAAATCTTTAATTTTATTATAACGTTTTTACTTCCCTTGTCAATAAAAAAAAAAAAAAAAGAAAAAAGATTTTCAAGACAGGGTTTCTTTTCTTCTTTTCTTTCTTTTTTCTTTTTTCTTTCTTTCTTTTTTTTTTTTTTTTTTTTTTTTTTTTTTTTTTTGGTTTTTCGAGACAGGGTTTCTCTGTATCGCTCTGGCTGTCCTGGAACTCACTCTGTAGACCAAGCTGGCCTCGAACTCAGAAATCTGCCTGCCTCTGCCTCCCAAGTGCTGGGATTACAGACCAGCGCCAACACTGCCGGACAAGACAGGGTTTCTCTGTGTATTTCCAGATGTCAGATGTTCTGGATCGTGCTCTGTAGACCAGTGTGGCCCAGAGATCCACAGGATTCTCCTTTTAAAATGTCCAAAAGCCCTACCTTACTTTAGAAACGCCGAACCAAGAAAAATGCTGTGAATTGACCAGGGCGCTCTGTGAACCAAAACCATGCCAACATCTCACCGGTTTGAAACGGGGATGCTTTTCTCATGTCATGCCAGGGAGGTTTGAATCTTGGCATCATGTTGCCCTCAGTCTGTGACTCCAATAGTCTCTGAATGGAAGGTCTTTGATCTCCATAGCAGGAAGGGGAGGGCTTTGCTGGAGCCCGGCCGGGATATGGATCCCCACATCAAACTTTGTTAGAATCATCAGCAGACATAGTGCATTGGACTGTTCATTCTTCCCCGCGAGCACTGGGCTTGGTCCTCTGACTTTCTTTGGCCAGCTAACCATGGGCAGAGGCGGGGTGTGGCTTTGAGATGGATGGCTTCCTTCCATCTCTCCCATGAGACCATATCACCAGGTAGCCAAGGCAGCTGCACCGGGGATCCCAGGATCGACCTGGCATTGAAACCAAGCTTGCCTCAGTTTATCTGCACATGCTAGAGAGAGAAAAATGACAGTGGGTTTATCATGAGGTTCCCCCATTGTCACATATGTCACAGAACGCCTGTGTCAGACTTGAGTTGTGCACAGCAAACACTTTAAACTATCGGTAGCATGTAACTTTAATAAAATCTTCACATAACTTTAAGAACATCTCATTTAGCTCCATTTAAAGCTAACTCTTTAAGTCTAGAAAACTCTTAAATACATTTCTAAAAGAAAAAAACTTTAAAATCTCTATTGAACATAAAAGATATTCATAATTCTGTATTATCACCCCATTTCAAAGAACTGTGATTTTACTATTTTAAATAATTGGATCTGAATAACATTTAGCTAAGTACATAGAGACCAAATATGTCCCCAAACACTGAAGACCAAGAAGACCCCTCCTTGATAACTCCAAATTATGCCTTTGTGATGAAAGTGGTTTTGTTGTGTGCTGCTGACATTCTGTTACACAACAAAGCCTTACTGATGAAATAGTCATATCATATACACCAGCAACGTCTGAATGAGTGGGTCCCAACGACCAGGTGACACAGCGAGACCAAAACTGAGAAACAAATTTGCACGGTCAAAGGATAGGCTGGAACTGCTTTCCTCCCCGGGAACATCTCAGCTTCTGATCTAGAAGGGGCTGATCTCAGCAGCAGCCCCACGGTTACAGAACTTCCACCTCAGTGTGTAAGAACGAGACTTCTCGGGGCCTGTGCTCAGCAATATGGGATTATGCACACAACTGATGTGAGCCCCCATCAAATGATGATTAGTTATTATGCAGACATAAAAGCAATGTGATCCCGTTCGCCTCCTCGTGCTTCGTGTCTAATAACTGAGTTTTGTTTAGTAATTATTTATGAAATTTTTGTGACATGGTTATGTTGTTTTGACTAATTATGTACTAACAATAGCAGTGATAGTTCTATCCAAGAGGCAATTGACACGTACAGCCTTCTGTTCACTGATAATTTTTTTTAAATTAGCTCTCAATTCATATGCTTATCTTGCTATAGAAAAAGTTTATTTCCATAATTTTAAAAAGGCAAGTAATAAATAAATATTGAAAGGAATTATTGGGGTGGATCGTTGGGAGTGGAATGGGGATAGATGTTGAAGAGCAAAAAGTGATGAGATGTAATTCTGACTATTAAAAATGTGATTTGTATTTTTAAGAATGGGTGGAGGTTGGTATTGAGTTCCTATGGGATGGTGTCTTAGTCAGGGGTTCTATTCCTGCACAAGCATGACCAAGAAGCAAGATGGGGAGGAAAGGGTTTATTCAGCTTACACTGCCACATTGCTGTTTATCACCAGAGGAAGTCAGGACTGGAACTCAAGCAGGTCAGGAAGCAGGAGCTGATGCAGAGGCCATGGAGGGATGTTTCTTATTGGCTTGCTTCCCCTGGCTTGCTCAGCTTACTTTCTTATAAAACTACCAGTGCAGAGATGGTACCATCCCATAAGGGGCCATCTCCCTTTGATCACTAATTGAGAAAATGCCTTATAGCTGAATCTCATGGAGGCATTTCCTTAACTGAAGCTCTTTTCTCTGTGATAACTCCAGCCTGTGTCAAGGTGACACAAAACCAGCCAGTACAGATGGTGACACTATTAATGAAACCTAAAGATAACTTAAGATCAGTGGTATAGTCCTGAGGACACAGATTACATCTTTATAAACGCGTTAGTTTGTATTTGTGGTTTTGCACATGTGTGCTTGTATACATATGCAGTAGCCACAGATAGATGTTAGCTGTCTTTCTCACTAGCCCTCTGACTTAATTCTTGAGACGGAATCCTCCACTGAACCTGCAGCTCAAACATGTGGCGATACAGACTGGCCAATGAGCCTCAGGGATCTGCCCGTGTCTGCCTCCCACCTCCAGCGCAGTGGTTACAGATGTCTGACACTGTACCTAGTATCTCTGATGGAAATTATGGAATGTGAATGCCGGTAAAGAAATGGGAACTTTCCTTGGTGGGGACATAAGTAGTATAGCTGGTCTGAAAACTTCTCCAAAAACTAAAAAGTGGAACTTCCATAAGACCCTGGCAATTCTACTACTAAGCATTTACCAACAGGTAGTGAAGTCAACATGTCAGAAGTAATCAATCTGTCCTGTATTAATTACATCAGCATTCCAGACAGCCAATATATGGAAATAACCTATGCTCAGATGTAGATGAATATTTAAGAATATGATAAAACACACACACACACACACACACACACGCACACACACACACACAACACAGAGAGAGAGACAGAGAGAGAGAGAGAGAGAGAGAGAGAGAGAGAGAGAGAGAGAGAAAGAGAGAGAAAGAGAGAGAGAGAGAGAGAGAGAGAGAGAGAGAGAATATTAATTCAGCCACTAAAAGGGATACTATCTCTGTTAATCGAGGCAATGCAGATGGACCTGTAAGGCTCTATATTAAATGAGCTAAACACAGAATGACCAATACCGCATAAACTTATTTTTAGGATCTCAAAAAACGGATGCCATTGATGTAGGGAACAGAATAAAAGTTACTAAATGCTGGAATGGTATCTTAAGTTCCTTTTCCTGTCACTGCTTTAAATATTCTGTCAAGAGCAGCTTAAGGGAGAAAGGGTAAATTTTGGCTCATTGTTCCTGGGTACAGTCCTCCATAGCAAGGAAATCAAGAGTATGAAGTAGCTTCTGACATCACAGCCACCATCAGGAACCAGAGAGATGAATGCATCCTGCCCCCACCCCCACCCCACTACCCGGCTCTTTCTGCATCTGTACAATCCTGGATCTTAGCCAGGGAATGGTGGCACCCACAGTCCACATCAATGAAGATAACCAAGATAATCCCTTTAAGGCATGCAGGGGCCCACCGTGTCAAGCTGACAATGGACACTAACCATCAGAAAGAAGGGGAAGGGAAGGATCTGTAAGACTCCATGTCAAATGACAGGTGGGAGAAATGGCTTCCAGAGTACAAAGCTATCGTGCCCCATGAGAGTTAACAGCGCGTGGTACATTTCAAAATAACCAGAAAGGGAGAGCTTGAATAGTTTGGCTTAGAGGAATGATTGATGTTTTAGATGATACATATGTTAATTGCCCCCAAAGATCCTGATCCTCACACAATGTGTACATACTGTAGAACACCACACTATGTCTCACACACATGCATGATTGTAAAGTAGGGGATATCATGGAATATTCACCCTCCTTGGAGGCTGAGCAGTTGGTCTTTTGAAATAATCAGAATATATTGAGATTTTGTCTTTTGTAAGAAACAAAGCTAAAATTAAATGAGATGGGTGGTGGGGGAGGGGCGTGTGTTCCCAGGGAGAAGGCTCAGTAGGTAAAGGCTCTTGCTCCCACGCTTTTTGAACTGAGTTTGGTCCTCAGAACCCACGTGTCAGAGAAAGAGAAAAATAACTCCCGCAGGATGTCTTCTGCCTACCGCTATGCCATATGTGACACACACACCACTCAAATAAATAAAAGAATGTAATTTTAAAAAATAATTTAAAAAAAAAAGCCGGTCTGTATACCACAGTCTTGAGTGTAGGCCAGCCAATTCTGTAGTCACACTGTTAGAATAAGCAATGGATGTTCTTACTCAAAGGTTTTCTTAACTAGTGGTATTGCAGAGAGGAACAATAGAAAATGCTTCCCTCTGAAACTCTTGATGAAGTGGATGGTCTGTGTGGAATATATAAATAACCCTCACTGGCTCAATGTGTAGATGATCCGCCCTGAATAAAATCGAAAAAGATGATAATTATCCCCCAAATTTGCCAAACCCAGATGAGTTTATGGATGTTATTTTCGACTCTGAAATTACAGATTTCTTTTGCAATTTAAAATATGCAAGTGGAAGGAAAGATGGAAATCGTCCCAGTTTATTTTAACCTCATACCAAAACCCGATAAACTCATCACAATGGGAGAAAACCATCAGCTAAATCTCACTGGTGATTATAGAGGAAGAAAAACCCTAAATAAAGTCATCAGCCCACGTATATTAACAGAACAACGAGTCACTACCATGGTAGGGTTTATTCTCAGAACCAGCAATGGCTTAGTATAAAGAAGACCGTTACTGAAATAGAGAAGTATTATTTTTTGAAATATCATGCAACAAGGGTCCTCCAAAACACACAGTCTAGTTCATTAGCTAGGGTTTCTCAAATATTAGGGAAGCTAGAGAGAATGTGTTTCTATTGAATATGTACAAATATACACAAATGAATACACGGCTACCAAGATTAAAAAAAATCTATCCTTCCCTCCCTTCTTCCCTCTCTCCATTCCTCCCTCCCTCTTCCCTCTCTCCATTCCTCCCTCCCTTCTTCCCTCTCTCCATTCCTCCCCCCCTCTTCCTCCTTAACATCCTACCTTCTTAAGGGACAACACTACCAAATTCACAAATACTTTCTATAAATAACTGCAGAATGGTAAATGTTAGTCAATATAATGAAAAATAGGTTAAAATAGTCAAAAGATGTATCAATATTTGTATCTGAATATTCTTTAAATATGAATGTTGAACAAAGGGCTTTGTGAAACATATATAGGCACATTCCGTGTAAAACAGTTTCTCCAAATTAAAAAAAAAAAAAGGCAAGTGACCTAGATGGCCTCTTAACCAGAAATGCCCAGAACCCATGAGAATGCATTGGCAATGCCCAGAACCCACGAGAACACATTGAAAATGCACAGAATACATGAGAGCACACTTGAAACATTTCCAAGGAATGAGAACAACTATAAAGAGACTCAAACAAGTAAGGAGATTCAGAATACAATTGATGAAGCAAGTACAGTGGGAGAGGAAAGGCCCTAGGATATCAGGCATTCGTAAGATTTCTCACATGCCACAGTAACTTTACTAGGAACAGGAGCTATGTATAGGGATTATTTAATAATGATGTTGAAACTAGTAGTATACTTCAGAGAGAAGGAGGAGAAGAGGAGGAGGAAGAGGAAGAAGAGGAGGAAGAAGAAGGAGAGGAAGAAAAGAAGAAGAAGAAGAAGAAGAAGAAGAAGAAGAAGAAGAAGAAGAAGAAGAAGAACAACAACAACAACAACAACAACAACAACAGGAAGAAGAAGAGGAAGAGGAAGAAGAGGAGGAGGAAGAAGAGGAGGAGGAGGAAGAGGAAGAGGAGGAGGAGGAGGAGGAAGAGGAGGAAGAGGAGGAAGAGGAGGAGGAGGAGGAGGAGGAGGAGGAGGAAGAAGAAGAAGAAGAAGAAGAAGAAGAAGAAGAAGAAGAAGAAGAAGAAGAAGAAGAAGAAGAAGAAGAAGAAGAAGAAGAATTTCCCAATCCTATAATGCAAACATAAAATTTAAAATATGGGCTGGAATGGACTGGGAGATGGAACAGTAAGACCAGATGCTGTACAAGTAGCAGGGTGAGAACTTGAATCCTAGAATCCACTTAAAAAGCCCAGCTCACTTTAACATCAGTGTTGGCGAGGAGTCGATACCATGACAGAGAAGGAAGGCCCACTGGAGCTTGATGCTGCCAGCCCACAAGTGGGGACAGGCTTAGCTAGAGACCATGTGCCACGGAAGCTTGAGGGAAGAGGAAATTCCAGGTAAGTGTATCCAGCCATTCCATTTCCTCCTATGGCCTCGGTATGGGCACCCACACATGACACACAGATACACACCACACAAACACAAACATTTCAAATGTAAAAACCAATCATCTTTACATTTCAGAAAGATTCCCTAAACAGGAGAACATGTTAGTGTTTAGATTTTTCTGGGAACCAAGTCTAATGAATTTTAGAGCGAGCATTTAACTAAATAATGCAAAAAAGACAAAAAACAAAAACAAGATGCAGAATTAGAGACATAGTAGATGTCTACTTTGGATGAGAAAACACAGCTGGTAAATAGCACAAGCCGCATGAAATTCTCCCAAATTCAACGTTCATGAAAACACACTCCAATAATCTCTCCTATGTTGTTTGTTACAAGATTGCCACCTTATATGACAAGAATTTTTTAAAAAGTATTTTCTAAAGAGAAAATAAAATGCCAAAGCAGGCTTGTATTTCCTGTTTGC
Source organism: Apodemus agrarius (assembly GCA_964023405.1). Taxonomy (NCBI): domain Eukaryota; kingdom Metazoa; phylum Chordata; class Mammalia; order Rodentia; family Muridae; genus Apodemus; species Apodemus agrarius. The sequence continues at coordinate 21,676,768 of OZ030019.1, forward strand.
CCAAAGCAGGTCCTTTAAGTTGACATATAGAAAAGTTGCCTGCTTCTTTACAATTACCTATGAGTAGATAGTGGAAGGTGAGTTTTTAGGACTGTGGATGAACTGCAAAAACTGGAAAAACTTTTCACGCATTTCTTTCACTCACGAATTGGATGACCTGGGGAACGTCAGGTTGTCTTCTGTAGAGTCTTGTCTTAAGACATTCCTTCACTCAGCTGCATTCTTTCAATCAATTGTCCTTGATGGTACAATATGCTATATCTGCCTTGATGTTTGTAGCTCCTGCCAAAAATTTAACTTTTCCCTTTTGATAATATGATCCACTCTTTTTATTAAATGGAATAATCTAACAATCTGTGGCTTATCAGCTGGTGAGATGGGCCGGCAGGCAAAGGCTTTTGCTGTCAAGCCTGATGAATTGAATTCCTCAGACCCACAGGGAAGGAGAAAACACACTCCCAAGCTTTTCCTCTGACCGCCTCATGTCATGGACACTGTAATGCTGGCAACTATGGGATGCAGACACTCCTGTATGTGTATATGCACACACTCATGCACATGCACACACACATACATGCATATACACGCTCCCCCACTCCTCCACCCTATGTGTATGCACACACATATACATGCACCCACTCACGCACTTCTCCCCCATGTGTGTGCACAGGAGGCGATGTACAAGCACACACGCAAATACACTTGCACCCACACAAACAATGTAATACCTGTTTTTTAAAAGGGAAAGAATACTGAGTGTTCCAATTGGTCCATGTGAAATAAAACCAATTACAAGGATGGCAGCACTGCAGAAGAGAACAGGAAGTTGACATGTCACAGAAAATGCGTGATAGAGAATGTACTTCAGGGACATGAAGAAAAAGACCGCCAGGAACACAGAGGAGAGGAGCACCCAAACTCCTCGCTGGTCTGCCCCAGCATGGACTGAGATGGCTGTCATTTCTGACTGTCTTAGTCAGGGTTTCTATTCCTGCACAAACATCATGACCAAGAAGCAATTTGGGTAGTAAAGGGTTTATTGAGCTTACACTTCCACACAGCTGTTCATCACCAAAGGAAGTCAGGACTAGAACTCAAGAAGGTCAGGACACAGGAGCTGATGCAGAGGCCATGGAGGGGTGTTCCTTACTGGCTTGCTTCCCCTGGCTTGTTCAGCCTGCTCTCTTATAAAGCCCAAGAATACTAGCCCAGATGGCATCGCCCACAAGGGGCCCTTCTCCACTTGATCACTAATTGAGATAATGCCCCACAGCTGGATCTCATGGAGGCACTTCCCCAACTGAAGCTCCTTTTCCTATGATAACTCCAGCCTGTGTCAAGTTGACACACAAAACTAGCCAGTACAATTGACCCCTTTGTCAACTTGACACACCAACATATCACTATTAAGCCTCAACTCTTACTTTCTTATACATCCCCAAGATCTAAATAATGTTAAAAGTCCCACAGTCTTTACATATTAAAAGTTCAATCCCTTTAAAATGTCCAATATCTTAAAATTCAAAGTCTTTTAAAAATTCAGTCTCTTAACTGTGGGCTCCACTAAAATACCTTCTTCTTTTAAGAGGGAAAAATATCAGGGCACAGTCACAATCAAAAGCAAAACTCAAACTCCAATGACTCAATGTCTGGGATCCAACTCACGATCTTCTGGGCTCCTCCAAGGACTTGGGTCACTTCTCCAGCTCTGCCCTTTGTAGCACACACCTTGTTTTCTAGGCTCCAGCTGCCTGTACTCCACTGCTGCTGCTGTTCTTGGTGGTCATCGCATAGTACTGGCAAATCCAAGCTTCAACTCTTTTGCATGACCCCTTCAGTCCTGGGCTGTCAATTACAACTGAGGGTACACTTTCACCAATGGCCTTCCATGGCCTCTCACTGTACCAAGCCTCAGCTGTTCTTCATGATGCCTTCATGCCTTCAAAAGCAGGACCACCTGGGTGACTCTTACACAGTACCAAGTCCTGCTACAGCACGATGCACAACCTTGGCTCTCTGGAACACACTCTCTGTGCTCTCAGAAAACACTTTCCAGAAGATTTCACCTCAGTGATGCTGGTTTCTTCTTAATCACCGCTAATTTCTTAGCTCCAGCTAACCAGCATCAATAGTCCCAGTAACACAAAGGTTGACTTTAATGGTTTTGGTATCTTGTTACTCACAGCTGATTCTTCAGCTCCAGCTAACCAAAACCACAGAGTATTCATGGCCCTGATAAGAGTCTTTAATCTTCCCTCTGAAATTTCACAAGCCAGGCCTCCATCTTTTGCCTTGTTCTCAACATAATCTTCCAAGCTCCTACACATCTCACAGAGGTCTCAACACTGAATGGACCATCTAGCCCAAAGTTCCAAAGTCCTTCCACAGTCCTCCCCAAAACATGGTCAGGTTGTCACAGGAATACCCCACTACGCTGGTACCAATCTGTCTTAGTCAGGGTCTCTATTCCTGCACAAATATCATGACCAAGAAACAAGTTGGGGAGGAAAGGGTTTATTGAGCTTACACTTCCACACAGCTGTTCATCACCAAAGGAAGTCAGGACTGGAACTCAAGCAGGTCAGGACACAGGAGCTGATGCAGAAGCCATGGAGGGATGTTCCTTACTGGCTTGCTTCCCCTGGCTTGCTCATCCTGCTCTCTTATAGAGCCCAAGAATACCAGCCCAGATGGCACCACCCACAAGGGGCCCTTCTCCACTTGATCACTAATTGAGATAATGCCCCACAGCTGGATCTCATGGAGGCACTTCCCCAACTGAAGCTCCTTTTCCTATGATAACTCCAGCCTGTGTCAAGTTGACACACAAAACTAGCCAGTACACTGCCCTCAGACATAGGAGTCTGCTGCCCCAAGGCTTGTCCTGGCATCCTGTGACACAGAGCCTCCTGCAAAAACTAAAGGCCAGTTGGGGAACACACCAGGCTTCCCTGGTATAAGTATTACTATGCAGGTGACTTTTTTGCCTTTCATTGCTATTTAAATGATTATCTTCCCCAATTCTTTCCTGATTTTTCTCTTTGAAAAGCATGCATTTAGTTGTTTGGTTGTTTGTTTACTTACAGGGTCCGACTATATAGCCCAGGCTTGTACATCTTTTTCTTTTTCTTTCTTTCTTTCCTTTCTCTTTCTTTCTTTTTTCTTTTTTTCTTTTTTCTTTCTTCCTTTCTCTCCTTCCTTCCTTCCTTCCTTCCTTCCTTCCTTCCTTTCTTTCTTTCTTTCTTTCTTTCTTTCTTTCTTTCTTTCTTTCTTTCTTTCCAGGGTCTGACTATATAGCCCAGGCTTGCCTCCAACTTACAATGTAGGCCAGGCTGGCCCCTGAGCTCTGTGTTTTGTTTTCTTTCATTTTCCTTTCTCCTCCATGCCAGTTGGTGTTATGCTATTTGGCTGTATGTGCATAAGAGACAGGAATGGGTTCACTGTTACTATTGTTTTCTGGTCTGAAGATGAAATTGTCACTTCTCCCCACAAGTCATTAGACTGCTTTGAAGAAAGGAGTGTTACTTGAGTCACCTTTCTGGGATGGTTGATGCCTATGGCAACTTGATTGTATCACAAACCCAATCACCATGGAGATTAGCTAAGCATGCCTCTGAATGTGTCTGCAGAAGCATTCCCAGCAACAATTTGATCATGGAGGCTCTGGCATAGCTAATAGATTAATCCTTGCTACATTAATAATATGGTAGTATTATTGATTGTGCTTAAATGTAAGAGGTACTGTCTCTCTAGGAACTAGGTGTCTAGGGGCAGTGTCGTATGGGCTGTATCTTGCTCTGGTCCAAAATGGATTCCACTTCTCTTTGCATTCTATCTTCCACAGTGCGAATTATTTCACTATGCCCTTCCCAGTAGAACACTAGAAGCCTCTGAAGTCATGAGCTGAAACAAGTCATTCCTCCCTCAGGTTGTGTCTATCACGTGTTCATAACAGCAGCGGAAAAAAAAGTAACAGATATATCTTGAATTCAGCTCATTACACTCCACTCAACAGATATATACTGAAAACCCAAAGTGAGTTTTGTCTTTTGCTAGTTTCTGGGGATTGGTAGAGCTGGTCAGGCAATAATCGCAGAGAGCAGTCACAATAGTGTGTGCAAGAACTACACAGAAGATGGCTAGTCAGCCATATGACAATGAAGCTGACGAAAAGGGAGGGCCATAGACGACCTGTATAGAAAGAATAGGATTCACATGTCCATCAAGAAGAGGTTGACGAGCAAGTGACAGGTACTGATGGCAGAAAACCACAGAGCAGTGGAGCATCTTACTGTACTCAGAGATGGTGCCGATGGGACCAAACGAAAGGGTTAATGTCCTTGTCGTCTGGCACCTTGAGGTTTCCTTAGAAACCAGAGTCACACTCAGACCATGTACAAAGAAATCGAGTCAAGAGCATACTGCCTCATTCTGGGTGTGACCCCCTTAACCAATCTCTTTTATCTTGGGGGAGAGAAGGGACCAAGGAAAGGGGGAAGATGTCTAGCAATCCTTGTTTAAAGACTTTCTGGGACTTAGTGTGCTATCCAAATACTGTCCAGCATTCTAAATACTTCAGACACGTCTTCTTGTGATATGAAACCAGTGTACTATCCGTTTGGCGTTAGCTAGAGTTATTTTGGCATGAAAGTAATCATTTCATGAACTTCTTGGCAGAAACTAGGGCTGAAAAATAACTTGTATTTGAATGTGCTTGTTTCGCTAAAAATGCCGTCCTCGGAACCAATGCGTAATTAAAAATATGGCTTGCAGAAGTTGACATTTTTTTTTTTTTTTGAAAACTTCAGTCTTGGAAAAATGGCGGACATTAGAAAAGATCAGAACACAAACCACACAGCCCAACCCTGTTGCAAGAAAGTAGCAACTGAGTCTTCAGGACTCAGAACCCTCAATCCACAGCTGAACCTGTTGTTTGGACCAGCCCCTTGGCTAGTCACAGGAGATTCACTTAGCGGAGGCTCACACTGAGAAATTCAACTTTTATTGACTTCCTAACTTTGAGGCCAAGAAACATTAAAGATTCATCAAGAAGCAAGCCAAGGAAATAGAACTCTGTAGAGAGCTGAAGTGGCAGGCAATTACTTCAGCAAATTGACAGAGGTCACAGGCACAGTGGCGTTCTGACCATAGAGGAGGTGACAACCTTTGACAAAGACACACAGAGCTCAGTACAGCTGCTTCCTACTCTGACAGTGCCTGCAGCGACCTGGACTGAACCACAGAGAATGTTCTGAGACAGGAGTGGTGGCTGGAACGTGGGATGTGTGTGTATGTGTGTGTGTGTGTGTGTGTGTGTGTGTGTGTGTGTTTTATTCTGTGTTTATAATAGTAAGACAGATGCCAAAGATGAATTCCAACAGTGATGATTTGATTCTTGGAGCAGCTTATGCAATATTATCTTCATAATTATCTGTGAATATGAGCTCACTGACACGTTTGAATCCTAACTTCAGGACATTTCTTTCTCTCTTTTTTTAAAGAACAAGTTTCTTTTCTTTTCTTTTCTTTTTTTTAAATTTAGTTAATTTATATAAGTACACTGTAGCTGTCCTCAGACACACCAGAAGAGGGCATCAGATCCCATTATAGATGGTTGTGAGCCACCATGTGGATGCTGGGAATTGAACTCAGGGCCTGTGGAAGAGCAGTCAGTGCTCTTAACCACTGAGCCATCTCTCCAGCCCCTGCAGGGCATTTCTGGTCTCATTTCAGAAAACGTCTCAGCAAGCCACACAGTAACTAGGAGCAGAAACTCACCACTTAAGAGTTCACATTATGATGTGCCCGCCTCACAACAGGCTTAGAAGCAATGATTTAACCAGCCTGGGCTGAAAAACTTTCAAAACTGAAAGCCAAAATAAACTCAGCAATGTGATCATGTCCAGTATTTTTTTTTACAGGAACCAAAAACTAATTACACACATATTACATTTGCATATTTGTGATCTCCCCAAATGAGAACAAGACCCTTCTTGCTCAGCAAGCCCAGACTGTGATAGAGTAGATATGTTAATGGTTTTTGCATGAAGTGAGAAAGAAAAAGACACAGATTGGGGTGCTTAGTCTTGATGGGATTTAGAATTGCCCAGGAAATTTCAGGGCGGGGGAGTGGGGATCTGGTTCTCACTAAGGCGGAAGGCTCACTCTGAGTATAGGCACCATTCTGAAGCCTGGAGTCCCACACTGAACCAAAAGGAACAAAGCAATTGAAACACAGGCTGTCCATACTTGTTCCTGCTTCCTGACTATAGTACAAAGACACCCAGCAGCTCCTGCCCCTGCCCCTGCCCCTGCCCCTGCCCCTGCCCCTGCCCCTGCCCCTGCCCCTGCCCCTGCCCTTGCCCCTGCCCCTGCCCCTTCCCCTGCCCCTGCCCCTGCTCCTGCTCCTGCTACTTTTCCCTGCCTTGATGGACTGCACTGTCAACCTGTGAGCTGATTGTTTACATATTTGATCAGAGCATCAAGAAAAGTAGCAGATGGACGTGTGTACATGTGTATCATTCTTACACAAATCAGAAAGAGCTGTATACCCTTTACACGTTTATACATACGGCTGTTATTGAAACAGACAAGTTTAGGGATATTTTAAGTAAGGATGAATATGCACATACTTTCAGTATTAAACATAATTGTATATAAAGACATATTGACTCATAGGTGAGTTTTCTATGTTTAATTACCACTTTCTGTAAAAGTAATTGATATCCCTATACAAACAGAGTATGAGCTCACTGAGAAAAAGAATTTTACTGCCATATTTATTCGTCCAAACTTTTATATACTGTGGGCACACAAAGCACTAAGCTGAAACAATACTTTTATATCCTACAAAGGCTCAGCCGTTTGCCGCGTAATCTACATAATCTTTGACCACTTTCGAATTGATTCTTTTAAAAGGTCAAAATTTTTAAGTGTTGATATTAAAGGATGACCTGGCATATGTTTTATATTTACTTACGTTTTTATCTCCTAATGATAGCATTCTGCAATGTTCTGCTGGACTTCACCGACAGGCCAGATTCAACATTCACTGAATGGTAAATACCTCCAGATGTCCTCCATGCCTGCAGAGGGTACCATGTCTACCGGTGACGTCATAGGATCCAGGTGCTCAAGCAAGCTCCTTGTGATGTTGGCAACAGCACCACGTGCAATACGGCAAACTGCCTGCCATGCCCATATCAGCACAGAGAGGCTTGTTTCTCCTTTTGTCCCACAAATAACAAAGGCATTATCCATAATAAAGTATATTCTCATACTCTAGAATCTTCCATTCTAGACTGAGGCACCACAGACACACCTAGTGACAGACAAGAAGACAGACAATCAGAGTGAGTCTTTGGGATGGCATTCTGCAGATAGAATTCGGCCAGAGGAAAATGAAGAAAGTCCCCACATCCCTTCCCTCAAGGCGTCCCTCTCTCTGTGAAATGGAAGATAACCATTCACTTTGGTCTCATCGTATGGTTCCTCCCCCTTTCCTTATTACGTTTTCTTCCATAGTTGCCATGGCAGGGTGCACTGAAGGGACATTGTTCAGTGTCCATGATCATGTGGTAATTTTCCAACCAATTTTGACTTTAAAAACAGCAATGTCTTTATTACTTAGAAGCATCCCTTATCCTAAGTCGGACTTTCTCCTTTTGGGTTGTGCATCTTTCCTCCCAAAACGCATTTCCTTGAGGGACTGAAAGTACCAAGAGTCACTGTGGAATCTTTTGTTTTGGATTAGATTTAAGTCTCTGCTTTTCACCCTTGAGTTTCCCGTATGAGTCATCATGGGCAGGCTATCATCCTTTGGACTGAAGGACTCCTGGACCAGCGAAGCCCCGCCTCTTCTACTCTAGTGTATCTGAGGACTGTCTGCTGGGTTTCTGTGTAGGCTTTGTAAGCTGCTGCTGGCTATGAGGAAATAGCCAACAGGGCATTTTCTTGATTGCTTATGATTGATTAACTTCCACTCACCTCGACTAGACCCAGCTGCGTAGGACTGGGACAAAAATGGTGTTTTCATAATTTCGCTAATGAGTTCAATGTGGGTATTTCTCTTCTGGATGAATAGCCGAGCTTCTTTTATAAAGCGACGTGTAACATGCATTTACTGTTTTATTTCCCATGAATGCCTCATTTATCTCAATAGCGGTATAAATGGGAAAGCCATGCAGACCCATTGTGCGCCCCTGACGGTGCTCCGAGGGTGACGGTGAGGACCCGTAAACAGAGACCTACAGGTGGCTTCCCCAGAAACAGAGGAAATGACTTGCCTTTTAGATCTGCTCAGCTTGCATCGCATTTATTCTGCAAAGAGCCAACAATGACATGGAGGCTGCAGCTCAAATTTAATTTATGCTGTTTGTTGTTTAAAATGACTTGGTGTCTGCTGCCTTTACCAGGACAGCTGTTGAGCAAGGCTGGCGGGTTCCATTTGCACTTAGTGCTTCCGTGCTATGGCGGATCAGGAGTTCACCTCAGAGTCGTGTTTACCCAAGTCCTCACTGTCAAGATGGCGTCTCCCTGGATGTTCCGAACACACATCTGCTCTGAGGCTACACTTCTGTTGGAAATAATAAAGTAAGACGTAGCTGCCTTTGCAATTCCATTTTCATGGCTGTTGATTGACTTAGTTGGGGATCCCTGGTGGCCTTGAGACAAAGGGGAAGTGCATGCATGAGAAAGAAGCTTATTGAGTCATCCCGGTATAACACAAATGGGGGCACAGGGACAGGGATGAGTGGAGGGATGCAAAGGGAGGGGCAGTGCCCAGGGCAGGTGGGATATTTACCTCTCTCCCCCATCACTGAGATGATAACATTCATTGCCCCACATGTATTCTCAGATGCTTGACATGCTGGCTAGGTAAGGTGACAGGATTGAGTACTCGTGGAAGATGCAGGCAAGACAGCTGAGAGAGAAACCATCAGGCACCTAGGAACTGTCCCTGGAAAATGTTTGTGACTCAAGACACATGTCAGCCCATGTATATTCTTAGAATGAATGCTTTGAAGATATTGTGAAACTGGAAGTTTCTTAACCAGAGTTCTCATGTGAAGACTATCTGCTCGCCTTGGGAGAGATCGCCTTTATACTCCCGGGCAAATTACAAAAGTAGGTGTATAGTCTACCGGCTAAGAGGTTTGACTCCCTGAGCGTGAACAAAATCTTTAACACTTGGTCCTTCTGTGGCCTGGGGATAGTTGCCTGGCCTGTGTCCTCACTTAAGAAGCATTAAGCTTAAAGCTGTGGTGAAGACGAACTGAGATTCCAGGTAGGAGGTTCAGCATGCTGACTGGCATACCAAAGCAAAGGTTAACTCGCATCATGAAGATGTGGTAACAGTATCTTATCACCTCTAAGAAGATACATACAGTTGGGGAAGCCTGGTTATCATTAAAAGCGTGGTGTAAGCCAGTCAGAAGAACAATACTGTATGATTGTACTAATAGATGAGGTATGTAGAGAGGTCAAATAGAAATGGAAACTAGAGAGGAGTTTGCCGAAGGTCAGGAGAAAGGGGTGAGGAGCTATTGTTGAATGGGTGCCTAATTTTGTCTTGGAAGATGGAAAAGATGGATTAGTGATCACTTGCACAATACTGTGAGCACACTCAGCATGAGTAACTGTGTTTTAGATGAGCAAGAAGTTGATGTTGTATAAAAACAATTTTGTTTTTGTTTTGAGATAGACTCCCGATGTAGCCCAGGCTGGCCTCAAAATTACCATCCTCTTGCCTTGACCTCCTAAGTTCTTGGATTACATGTGTCACCACACTAGACTAAAACACTTTGTTTTTAATTGTGGTAAAAAAGCACACAGCAAGACAGGACCGTGGTGATACAGATGTAACCCCAGCTCACTTATCGAGAGATAAAGATGGGAAGATTGTAAATTTGAAAGTAGTCTGGCTATAGAGACTCTTGAAATTAAAGCTAGGTAACTAACCAAATCCAATTTTTCTTGAAAACTGTGTTGTTTTCCAAGTTCCATTGGCCATTGTTTACATATTAGATTCATGGGTAGCTACTAAACGCTGAATTCAGGAAGCCTATGTGACAGTCGGATGATTCATTTTGGGTACCTGAGGTAAGACCTCCAAGCAGTGAGAGAGAGAGAGCTTCACTTCCTGCCACAGAAATCAGCATAACTGCATCTGATACAGATAATCTGCCGCATCAAGCCTCTCCCATAAGAAGAGTAGACCTTGGAGGCACCCCAGAGCCTCAACTGTCAGCCCCATAGAAGTAGATTTACATTTTCTCAATGAAAATACAAGGGTGCAAAAAGCCAGTTCTTTAGCATCAAAGAAAAAAAAAAAGCTGAGCTGGGCCTTGAAGTCCCTGGAGTTGTTTCTTACCTGTGGATTCCAAGAGGAAAGAAGAGTCTCTCCATTTTCCTACAGTGGCCAAGAAGGAAATAAATTCAATTGTGGCTCATTATTTACTGCTAATCCCACTTCTGGAGTATTGTCTCTTTGGGATTTTAAAGTATAGTTAAACATGCAGAGTAATTGTGCTTATGTGCCGGTTTCACTGTGACATTACTGCATACACATGTGTAATGCTTTCACCATGTTCATCTGTATTAGTTAGGGTTTCATTGCTTCACGACCAAGGCAACTGTTATAAAAGAAAACATTTCGTTGGGGCTGGCTTACAGTTTCAGAGGTTCAGTCCATTATCATCATGGCGGGAAGCATGTGTGCAGGCAGACATGATGTTGGAGGAGACGAGAGTTCTTGATCCAAAGGCAACAAGGAGGAGACTGTCTTCTGTAGGTAGCTAGGAGGAGACTCTCTTCTGCACTGAATGGAGCCTGAGCAGAGGACCTTAAAGCCCACCCCCTTGGTGATGCACTTCCTCTAACAAGGCCACACCTCCTAATAGTGCCCCTTCCTCCATGGGCCAAGCATATTCAAACCACCACACCCCTACCCTGTCTTACTATCCCTTAACTCTTACCTTCCTCATCCTTTTCACCTTCCTTTGCTTAAGGAGATTGACAAATAGCAGAATTATAAAGACATTATAGAGAGAAGTCTCCTTATAGAGTTCCTAAGATAGCAATGTGTGAGTGTGGTATCCATTTCCTCATAACCTATTTCTTGACTTTCTGTTGTTCTAAGTAGATGCACCAATTCCTGGAAAATGACTAAGCCTAGATACTACGATCTTGTAGGAATTTTTCCTAAGTGATAGTTCAGTTTCTCAGAGATAAACTATCATTCAAGTTTATACAAGACTGATGATTTTATAAGACTTCCAATTTAATCATGTGTCTGGAATCTAGATACTAAGTTCTGATGCCAAAGTCTTATTAGCAGTTGGAAGACTACACATCTACATGGAATTAGAAGGAAAGGACCCAAGATAATATTAAGAGAGATTCCAATGGTCAGGGAAAGAGTTGACGTTTGACATCATGGCTAATTCCTCTCTGGTGATCTATCAGGCATCATTAGATTAGCACTGGCAAAAATCTAGATTCTACTCTGCTAAACCCCTTAAAGCTAGATTCAAACCATTGTTTCATTTAACGTCTTTGTCCAGATGGGGGTATATTGATTAGATTCGACCTTTCTTAGTTACAATCTCATTCTTTCCCTGCTTTCTTTAGATGACTTTGATAAAAGCATTTGGGGCTTGGATTCCACCCAAAGTCTCAAGCCATGTACTTACTGGAAATCTCTTGGCTTCTTTATTCTGAGCTCATCTAGGCCAGCTGATCTACTTTCACTTCAAATGCAAACAAGGCTTTAGGACACCCCCCCAAGCCTCCCCACCCCCAGTTAAAGATTGGTAGACTGTTTAGGTCTGCTTTTGAAGTTTTTACAGGCTTTCCCCGGGGTGACAACTGTTCAGAAATTGTCGTGCATTAAATAGATATTCTGCTTTGTCATCTATGACATTTGTGAAGATCTAGCATACTTCATGAAGTTCAGTAGGCCTGACTTTATGACTGTTCTTACCATTCTCCTAATGCTTGTAGAAATTCCACTTACCGAGATTGCCACCCCAGAATGAGTTCCTGCGAGACCATGGGATACATAGCAAACAGAGGCTGGAGTTCTAGCACTTTGAAACCACAGCAGATGGTAAAGGGGATGGCTAAATCCTCAAGATACTTTCCTTGAACAGAATTTTCATTGGAGTCCAGTTAAGAAAGACACAGCAACATTATGTGAAACAAAGTCACTTGATGTCTCACCCCAACTTACTTTATGAGGTATGGAAAAAAGAGGTATTTATCCAATCTCAGTTGTCTTGCTTTCTTCCTCTTAAGGTGGAGGCAGTTGCACCTTATTGGGAGAAGAAAATCCGTATAAAAGGGAATTAAGAAGAAAATCCCTGAAGCCGGGCATGGTGGTGCACGCCTGTAATCCCAGCACTTGGGAGGCAGAGGCAGGCAGATTTCTGAGTTCGAGGCCAGCCTGGTCTACAGAGTGAGTTCCAGGACAGCCAGGACCACACAGAGAAACCCTGTCTCAAAAAACCAAAAGAAGAAGAAGAAGAAGAAGAAGAAGAAGAAGAAGAAGAAGAAGAAGAAGAAGAAGAAGAAGAAGAAGAAGAAAATCCCTGTGCAATCAGTCAGTGATGATATTGGCATAATGTAAGTACTCCTTACATGTAAGTTCTTCAGTGTAATTTCTTATGGTTTTTCTCAATGGTCCCACACTCTGAATCTTCTCAAGTCATCCATCTGCTGACTTGGTTACGGACCCTAACTTAACAACATTTAGATCTGGACCCCGGCTGAGAACGCTGCTTCTGTGTTCATCCATCCTTTTCAGCCTTAATTCAACACCGACTTCTGTTAGACATCTTTAGAATGCTAGATCTGCAAGGGGCTCTAAGGTCATATAGACCCCCCCCCACACTTTGGGACTCTGCAATGTTAAGCAATCGTGTTCTCCCTAGCTCTTCTCAGTGCCTCAGTGACTCCAAGGGTCCCACTCACCTTGCTGCACAATCACCATTGGTCAGCACCATGCTTTGCTGTACCCATCACCCAGGACCTGGTTCTCTCTGCCAGTCTGGAGTCACCATGCTTTATAAATACCTAAGGCTCTGTTACAGAAACAGCATGTTTGTAGGACCTTTCTTATATATTGGATCTCCTCTTTGCTCTTCTGACTGCACCTAAAGCATGTAACTATGTTTGTTGGTTGGTTGGTTTATTCTGGTTTTTTGTTGTTGTTGTTTTGTTTTGTTTTTGGTGGGTGGGGGGTTTTGAGACAGAATTTCTCTGGGTTAACAGTCCTGGCTGTTCTAGAACTCACTATGCAGACCAGACTGGCCTCCAGCTCACAGAGATTCTATGTTTTTTGCCCCCCAAGTGCAAGGATTAAAGGCATGTACCACCACTGCCCAGCTGTAACTGTTTTTAAAAAGCTAACACGACTTGGAGATACAGGCCTGAATATACCCCACCCCTTAAAGTCAGTCATATGATAGAATGCAACCTAATCACAGAAGGAAATTCTGTGATAGTCACAGTTCACAAGGTGTAGACCCAGGCAGGAGATGAGGTAGTAATATTAGAAACCATCTTAGAATTCCTATCCCAGCATTCTGTGCATCTCTATCTCAAACATTTCTCAGAATTTATTATCACCGATCTCTTTTCTATCTGTACTGGATAGTTTTCTTTCAACTTGACACAAGCTAAAGGCATCTGGGAGGAGGGAACCTTAATTAAGAAAGCATTTCCATAAGATGGGACTGTAGGTAAGCCTTTCTTAATTAGAGATTGATGAGAGAGGGCCAGGCCACTGTGGATGGTGCCATCTCTGGGCTGGTGGTCCTGCATTCTATAAGAAAGCAGGCTGACAAGGCATAATGAACAATCCAGTAAGCAGTGCTCCTGCATGGCCTCTGCATGTGCTCCTGCATGGCCTCCGCATCAGCTCCTGCCTCTACTTCCTGTGATGATGAACAGTGGCGTGGACGTGTAAGCTGAATGAACCCCTGTCTCCCCAAGTTGCTTTGGTTATGGAATTTCATCACAGCAATAGTAACCCTAATTATGACACTATCTGTATCATACCTATATTTCTACATCTATCTATATAGATGGGGATTTTAACTATATCCCCCATCTCTTTATCATTATTACCTAGTATTTCCTATTTTCTCACCTTCTATCATCTAACTACCTCCTTGTTACCTATCCTCTTCTGAAAAAATAAATAAATATAATATGTGGTAAATCACAAGATCTCAGCTGAATAGATCAACTTTCTTGAGGTACCATGGAGACTCCAGGCTAAAGCATTAACCAAACAAGCCAGTGGTAGACACCAAAAGGCAAATGTAAAGAATTCTGTACCAGAGGTAAAAGGGAGGGCACATTAGCACAAGTTAGTAGGGAACGACTGAAATACCACCCAGAAACAAACAATGGTCTGAGGGCCAGTTCTAAGTGGAGAGGATGAGGAGTGGTTGAGATAAAGAAGGCAAAGGGCAGCAGGTTGGCCTCAGAGGTGTGGGGCAAAGTCAGAATAGCAGAAGAGTGTTCAGATGGGTGCTGCAGATTTCACGGTCTGGATACCTGTCTGGGCAGTCAAGGCAGAAACATGTGTGCCCTTCTCATGCCCAGAAGGTCATGACAAAGGCATGTGCAAACCAGACCCCTGACCACACAACAAAGAAGCATCTGAGAGGACAAGGTCCCCAATATCATTAGCTTCTTCCATCATTTCCTGCTTTCTCTTTCAGCTGGGCCATCAGGCTTCCTCATAACCCCCAAATTTACCAAGGTCAACAGGGGTCCCCACCTTGCCAATTATACCTGTGACTTCTCAAGACCCACCTCACCTGGTATCTTGGCAGCACCTTCAGAACTTCAGGATCTACCTGGAAACGCCGAACCAATGCTCTAACCCATCACATAGAGGACCCTGCTCCTTGCTGGGAGTGTAGATGAAGACGGGCAAACTAGGAGTGTGCTGGGTTTGCACTGAGACTCAAGAGTTTAATTGGTGATATGATGACTTCAGTGTCTAGATCCTGCAGTCAGGTAGACATTTTCCTATCATCGGAAGCAGGCCGGTGGGAACCACCATCGTGTTCAGGAATATTGGAAGATTGGCCAACAGGGGGTGAGTTGTGGATAAAGGGGATGGCCACTAAAAGAAAACGTTCTAAGGAAGGACGGAAGCCTGCAGGTGAGGAGGTGGTGATGTGGTCCACAGGGTGGTGGTGGTGGTGGTGAGAAACAAGAGTGTGGAGGGCTGGCGAGCACTCGAGGGAAATCTGTGAGGATGGAGCGTTCCACCATGTTGCCACTGCTTAGTCAAAGATGGCAGTATCTCAGCTGTATAAATAATATATGACCAGAAATCCTTTTCAGCCCATGTAATCATTTAATCACGAAATTAATAACAGTTATCTGTCTTTCTCTTACAGACAGCAACTGAATTGAAGAACTATCAAAGATAGTGTTAAGCTGGATCTGGTGATCTAGACCACAGATCTCATGTATTTGAGAGGCTGAGGCAGGGAAGATCACAAGCTCAAGGTTTACTTGGAGTAGAGAGTACGTTGAAGCCATCCTGGTAACCTAGGAAAACTATATTTAACTAAAAAAATAAAAAGGACACTGTGGATAGAAATTGGTGGGGAATTTTCCCAATATTCATGAAGCTTTAACGTGAAAGTACCATGCTTCTGAACAAAGAACAAAAGATCACGTTGACCTGATCATTGTATTTCATAATGAACAAATAAATCTGTCGTAAGTTTATTCGTTATTGTTCAAATGCTATTTCTTAGTGGCTGCATTCACAAATTATTAGTAGTTGAACAGACATGGAGGAAAGACACATTGCAACCCTGCTGTATTGTTTAGAAACCATTCAGTCTCCCTCAATGGCCTTACATCTATCCCTGTAACACTGTTCTGATTTTAAATAGCCAAATCAATAGTTATTCCTATTAATATTCACTTCAGTAGGTATTTTCATCCTTTCAAAGTATTTCTCGACCTGATTATGGAAGTGTGCTTACCAATTCATTTACTGGATAACCACTTTATGTCAAGGCTGGACACTTAACTGCAGTAGTGAATGAGGTAGACATATTCCCTGCCTTGGAATATCTATACTAGGTTCAAAACAGTAGGTGGTGACACATTTTTGTAATTGATACCTTAGATCAAAATAGGGTCAGTGTGGTAGAGGAAGCATTGATTGGCAGCTGTCATTTCAGCTGAGGCCTGGCTGCTGAGAAGAATCAATGTGGAAGAAATCAGGGGTGAGATGACTGATGAGTAAAGATGCAGGGAGAAAGAGGAAGAAAAGTTAGCTTAGAGAATAGGAGAGGCTGGACGGAAGCTGGAAAAGCTAAGGCATTTCATGATAAGAACTTCTGTCCTGAAGGTCATGGCATGGCCGTCCCCTTAGACAGCATTGGAGAGATGCACACGTACAATACAGAGTGAGCCACTTTAGAGATCGCCGAGCTGCGGTAGAGATAGGCGTTCAGAACAGGAGCGAGGCTGTGAGGAGTCAGGTCACTGTGCCTTTGCTTCGAGACATGTGCAGGACACGTGCTGTTGGAACTGACAGGCAAAGGCAGCGAGAAGATTTGAGATACTTTGAATGTTGAATTGATGGTGTGTGTGTGTGTGTGTGTGTGTGTGTGTGTGTGTGTGTGTGTGTGTGTTTTCTTCTCAAAATGATGGAGAATGAAGAGAAATAGGAAACATGATTCCTGGCTTTCTAATTTTCTTAACGGCAGATGGATGCAAAACTTCATTTTCCAGACACCCTCCCTCCCCCATAGGTCTTCTTACAGAATTCAAATGCATGCTTAAAAATCATGTCCTGTGGGTCCATCAGTTGCCCACTGGTTGTCAAATGTTTCCTTTATGTTCTATATTTTTTAATAGAGTTGTGTGTGTGTGTGTGTGTGTGTGTGTGTGTGTGTAAGAAATTTGATGCAGTCAGTATAGTAGATGCTCTATACCCTCCCTCTATCTGAGCTCACCAGCATCCTGCATCTTCCAGGGATAACCCAGATGCCTGCAAAGGTCAGGGAAAGGCAGTGGATTCCATGGAGCTGGAGTTTCAATTAATTGTCCAAAGTGGGTGGGGCAATCAACTTGACCCTCTACAAGAGAAGTAGATGCCCCTGGCTGCTGAGCCATCCCTCCAGCTTCTCCTCTAGATTTTTATGGACAGTCTGACCTCTCGACTTTTGCTTTGCTCCAGGGCTTCTTTATACCTTGTTTGGCACAACCAACATTTGTCTCCTACTTCGCCTTCTCTAAGGTCGATCTCTGTAATGTGCAAGGAATGCTTTGCAACTGTTGAACCCATTCCGTTGCCACCCAGTGAAGTCTAGGAGTCAGGCTCATGGGTCCTCGAACATGGACTGCATGAATCGCCACATCTTTAACGGATGCTGGATGGTCCCTGGCTCCGCTCACACCTCTTGACCCTCCCACGTGACTATTATGCAGATGTCATTTCCGGCATCTCATCCAATGTATCCTTGATGATCGAGTCATTCATATTTTGAAGCTTTACAAAAGAAACAATAGTATGGTTTGATCTAAAGAATATGTGTTTCGGGCTGTGTATTCTACCTTAAGCTACTTCTTTTCCCTTCTAAGTTTGACCTTGAGAGTTGGGGAAGAGTCACAGTGACGTGGAACTGCACAGACCGTGTGGAAGCTTTAATCTGGTTTATTTTATGTTTACAGCTGCATAGAGCATGCATGAATGCATGTTCAATGTAAATCAATGTAAACTTGCAGAGCAAGAGGGCTGGAGAGATGGCTCAGTGGCTAAGAACTCCCTGCTACTTCAGAGCACCCAAATTCAGTTCCTAGCACCTGTGGCAGGGGGTTTACAACCACTATCTCTAACTCCAGATGACCTGACATTCTCTTTTGGACTGTTTGGGTCCTTGCATGTGCGCGCACATACACACACACACACACACACACACACACACACACACACAGAGAGAGAGAGAGAGAGAGAGAGAGAGAGAGAGAGAGAGGCATCCATGCTAAAAAAAAATTTAAACTTTCAAACCAAGGATTATAGGAAACAAATACAAATACATCATACACCCCTCCTTTCCTTCAAGTATGTATAAAGTGAAAATATACATGTATACAGTCATTCTCTGTTGGTTGCCATGCAACTTTTATTTCACACATAAAGTACATGAATGAAAATTCCATGTTTGTACTTGTAATGCTATCTCCTTCTTCCTTTTTAAAGATATTTACTGATTCTTTGAGCATCTTGTACCAGCTTGATTTCTTCATGTTTTATAACTCAATTGAGCAATGGGGTTTTCCTGTCAAGTTCTGGAGGGTACTCAAGAGCATGGTGGTGGATATACGGTTGGGGGTCTATGGGGCCATTGGATATATGGTTGGGGGTCTATGGGGTCATTGGATATACGGTTGGGGGTCTATGGGGCCATTGGATATACGGTTGGGGGTCTATGGGGCCATTGGATATATGGTTGGGGTCTATGGGGCTATTGGATATATGGTTGGGGGGTCTATGGGGCCATTGGATATACAGTTGGGGGTCTATGGGGCCATTGGATATATGGTTGGGGGTCTATGGGGCCATTGGATATATGTTAGGGGTCTATGGGGCCATTGGATATATGGTTGGGGGTCTATGGGGCCATTGGATATATGGTTGGGGGTCTATGGGGCCATTGGATATATGGTTGGGGGTCTATGGGGCCATTGGATATATGTTAGGGGTCTATGGGGCCATTGGATATATGGTTGGGGGTCTATGGGGCCATTGGATATATGGTTGGGGGTCTATGGGACCATTGGATATATGGTTGGGGGTCTATGGGGCCATTCACCAACAACTCTAAAAGGTAATCCATTCTTGGCACTGAACATCTTATTGGCTAGATTGTGGTCGCTAGCAAGGCAGTGTTGTCTTGATATAAGGAAACCCCATTTGAACTTAAAATATATGTTTGCATATATTTTAAGATGCTTCTATTGTAGTAGGTTTCCATATGACACATTTAAAAAGCCTTTAGCTAGTTATTCCCCTCCACTCTTCCCCCTCTACTCTGCCCTCTGATCTGCACCCCGTTTAACCCTTCCTGTTCCATTATTCCTCTTTCTCCCATTAGATCACTACATTTATTGGGAAGTATTTTAATCATACCTGGGTGCCCTATACTTTTAAAGCATCCCTATTAAAGAAATATTCAGGTTGCTTCTCAATCTTGTTACTCAAGTCGGATGATCTTTTATATGTGTACTTTTTTTGGCACAAGTTTGAATATAAAGTCATTGAAATTAATTTGTAACATCAACAGATTATACAGCCCATATGAATTCTTGGCTTTGCATACAAGCAAGCATCAACGTTGGATTTTAATGATCTTCACATGTTCTTGAATTTGGTGAAAGTATCTCTGTGCTGATTGATTGATTGATTTACTTATTCAGTATATAGTTTTATTATTGTTCTTTTAAAATAAAGCATCAAGTCCCATGGATTTTTAAATAACCCACTGAGCCATGTTAATGCTGCCCAGATGCATATCAGTGTCAGGGAACCCACTGGGAGACAGGCAATTGACTAGAGGTCAAACCCCCAAGGAAAAGCGACTTTCCATCTCGAAGAAGATATCAACTGCCACTAGCTCCTCTACTAGCTGTGGACCCCTCCCCCATCCATGCTGGGATTTTAGTTGGCTTTCTGTTCTGTGGACCCAGTGCCCGTGACCACAGGTGCTGTAAGTTCAAGTGACTGAATTCCACAGCTCTGTGTCTTGGGCTGTTTCTGACCCCGTCTCCATGATGTTCCCTGTGCCCTGGGGAAGGGAATGAGGAACGGAGGTTGATGTAGGAGTCCCATCCATGGCCGCTCTTCACTTTTCTGTTGAGTTATCTTTTGTCATAGGAACCTTTTATTTCCTCTCAAAATTGGTTACATGGTTTAAAATGTTTTCACTGTATTCCACATTTTAAATGTATTTTTGTATCTTTTATCGTGTAAAAATTTAGAATGTGATGATATCTAAACCCTTACTTTTCTTCTAATACATTATAGGTCCTGTCCTAGTCAGTGCTCTCTTACTGTGAAGAGACACTGTGACCACAACAACTCTTATAAAGGGAACCATCTAACTGGTGTTTGCTAACTGGGGTGCGGAGGTTTAGGCCATTGTCATCATGCTGTGGCGGCATGCAGGTAGACATGGCGCTGCAGAAGTTGAGAGTTCTATATAGAACCACGGGTAGCAGGAAGAGAAAGAGACACCGGGCCTGCTTGAGCTCCTGAAAGCTCAAAGCCCACCACCCCGTGACACATTTCCTCCAAGAAGGCCACACAGCCCAATAGTACCACTCCTCAGTGACCAAGCATCTAAATCTATGAGCCAATGGGGCCGCCCTTATTTAAACCACCACAGATCCTCTGTGCTAGCTAGAAAGAAAGGGCTTTCCTCATCCAAAATTATAAAGGCAATTCTCTCGTATTATACTAATAATTTTCATAAACCAAAAGGCTACTTACCTATTCATTCCATTAGAAATCAATTTTATGTGGGCAGAAATGGCTATACTATCCATTCCAGTCTTGTTCTTAAAGTACATAGGAATTTAAATATTTGCTTAATTAGTAAATGAACCTACTGTTTCCCAAAATATTTTAATTAACGCGATTAAAATTATTATATAGTTAGGCATCAGCGTTGAGTGCTAAAGTATCACAGCAATGAGTATGCTTTGGTCCTCTGTTGTATCCCATTGGTCTCTTCCTGTTCTCTTAAACCATTTTAATTGCTATACATCAAAAGTACAATAGCTTTATTAATACCTGTTATTAGTCACTGCATAGAATTAGATATATTATCATACATATAAGTGTTAGCATTAACTTAGGAAGCCGCATATAATTCTGTGGGGTTTTTATACTGAAAATATCTAATATTACTAGATTAATATGAAGAGTGTTTTTCTATGTTACTCTTGTGATGTCAGCATTACAAAGAGAGAGGTCTGTTTTTTATTTATTTATTTTTATTTATTTTTTTGGAAACATTAGAGCTCCTGTCTTAACACCAATGATAAAGATTACTTAAAATACATATAACTGTGCGTAGAAGCATTAGCTGTTGCTCAGCGTGCTGCCTGGCACAGGGAATCTGCTCAATAATTAATTATTTGTTAAATATGTGAACGTCATCATCATTTCAGAATCTGTACACTTTAACGATTGTGTCATGTTTGTTAATTTGAAGACTAGAATGCTTTTATACTTAAGAAAAAGATCTATAAAACAAAACAAAATAAACAAAACAAAACAAAACAAAACTAAACAAAACACCTCCTGAGAGCTCCTGGACACATTTACCAACCTCCTCTATAAGCATCCTACGTAACTACAATATAACGATTGAAAGAAATAAGGTAATAGTGAGTACAATGGAAAGAATTGCCATTAAACCGAAGTCATATTTCTCCAGTTTTCACACTTCCTCCACTATTGTCTGATTTCCTTTTGAGACCCAAGCCCTGTGACATGGAATTGTCCTTTCTTAATCCATGACAAGTAAACATATTGGCACGTCATAGTTTGGCTCAGGAGATGTGATGCTAGGTCCTTATTCCTGTCCCATGAGCATTGTACCCCCTCCCCCAAGCTACATCCCCAGGTCAAGCATGAGACTTTTCATTAAAAGCCCGGGCCAGTTACTTTGTATAATGCCCCTCAGTGTATATCCAGTATATCCACTATTTTCTCAGTCATTGGCAGGTGTCATTCATGTCCGGAATGAACGCTGAAGAAATGCTATGTCCTTCTCAGGCATCCAGTCAGAGGGTGGTATGTGTTGGGGTGTCTTCAGTGACTTGGCTCAGTGGGTGTTTACTGAGTTTCTTCATGATAAAATCTGGGGATTTCCCCTCCTTGACTGGTTAAGTGTAAATCATTCCTCCTAGGCTTTCTCCCACTGACTTAGCATCTTTAAATCTTTCTTCTGTATGCCTTGAGGAAATTTCCAATCTCCGTTTCTTTCACATTACTGAGATTCTATTATGAGGAAGAGTATCCCCCACTCCCTGTCGGTTGACTAAGCCTGTACTAGTGGGTACTTGTCTCACTCCATGGGCTGCCATCTGACAGTCGTTACACGTCTCAGCACTCAAACACTTCCGGTCTGGAAGGCACACCACCAAAGCATTTCCTCTGTCTCTCTTTTTAATGTAGCCCTATTTCTTTTTCTATCATTACCTTGCTCTTTGTGACATCATAAAATTTCTGGGCTCATCTTCGGTATTCTGCTTTCACCCTGGATGTCTTATTATTGAGTATTATTCATACTTAGAAGCAACATCTGTGCTCTTGGCTTGCTAGTTGCTACTGGACTGTCACTATTTCTAGAACTTCTCCATAGCTAGAACTAGAGTCCGGGAGACTAGTCTGTGTGCACAGACATGCCACGGGCCTTTGTTCATCATACTGTATGGATTTTATAAACTAAGCACTGGCAATTCCATACTTAATCAGCTAGCAGGGGAATATTCTAACAATACCATCTTAATCCTATTAATCCCTTTGCCTTTAGCATCTGCTCAGTACTACAGAGATTATTCCAGTTACCCCCCCCTCGTTTGTACCTTACCTTCCCACAAAGCAGAACAACCCAAATATCACCAGCCAGCCTGAATTTAATGATGAATAATTCCGTGGAATCATTTCAGTTAGAAAAGCCTTTGGATATTATTTTCTGTAGTTCTTATATTCTATAAATGAGAAAATCCAGGACCACATGATTAACTTGCCAACGGGAAGAAGCAAACTATGAGATAGAAAAAACAAAACTACTGCTTTAAATTTTAATTCTTTTTTTTTTTTTTTTAATATCATGGGTTTCACAGGTGGGATTAGCACGGACAAGAAATGAGGTCAGGTCACTGATGAGAAGAGGAACCCACACATTTTCCTGCCCTATTTCTATATAAATGAAATCATTTGAGCTTGAAAAAAAAAAGAGCCAAGCATTAAGTCACCATGATTCAAGCCAGCGAAAGACACACAATGCATGTGTTGTCAGAACAGCCCTGGAAGATGGAAGAACAGCCTGCTCCCTTCTCAAACTCTCTTTCTACAGTGAAGGATACAGTCACATTTCCAGCCATCACTAGCATCTATAAGCTTGTTACAAGAAATATACATAAATGTTTTATCTGTTCCTCCTCCCCCTCCTCCTCTCCTCCTCTTCCTCCTTTTCCTCCTTCCCTCCTCTTCCTCCTTTTCCTCCTCCCTTTCTTCTTCCTTTTCCTCCTCCTTTTTCTTCTTCCCAATCTCCCTCAGGGCAGCACCTTGCTCTATCTGCTCAGGCTGGCCTCAGACTCACACTACAGGCCGTCCTCCAAACCTTGGCAATCCTCCTGCTTCAGTCTCTCCGGTGCTAGGATGATAGGCGTGAGACACCACAGGTGGTTTCCGTCCCATCCTTTCCCCATAAATGTCACCAGCATCTGCTGTGGCTACGATGCAGCCACAGAATCTGAAACTCCTACAGTTAGAACGAACAGAAGAGCCAGCCTCCTGGAAGGCAATTTATTTTTAAGTCTGAAAAGTGGAATTATTCAGCATGCCGGAACACTGGTTTGTATCCCCTTTTGTGTTTTGTCTTCCCTTGCTGCGGAGGATTTTGGGGTCCTTTCTTCATGATTCCTTGGGACCCATTTTTCTTTCGGGGTTTCTTTCAGTACTGGGATAAAGAAGAGGATCTTGTTTGTCCTCATCATCACTGTGGCTCTGGAGGGAGGTGTCTGTGGTATCTGGAAATTGAGACATGGGCCTTGGCTTGCTGCAAGATGATGCTACAGATGACCTCCAGAGTCAGATATCTCCTGGCAATGTCATGCACATATGTTGTGAGCTAAAGCCTACATCTCACAGGCATTGCTAATTCTGTGGGAAAGTATTTGCAGGCCATCAGTGAGAACCAAACTCATTGGTTCCTGGAATCCTATTGAATTCATATGTCTATAGAATTTTAACAACCTTATACTATATTTATCCCATTAGCTATAAAAATATGTCTGCTTCCTAAATCTTAACCTGGACACTCAATGGATTTTATATCTCCTTCACCCTGGGAGATAAAGACCTAGCAGAAGATGAACTGGGCCATTGTCTTGGATTTTGAGGAGCGTTTCAAAGCTGGTGAAAACAGCCAGATTCTTCTACAGGAGACAGGAGCTTTGTAAGCCCACAGGAATTTCAAAGAGCGTGTTCAGCTAGAGCAAGCTTGCGGATTAGCTGCATGCTCGTCAGAGAGACTGCTCAGTCCCAGTTTCTGAGTTCATTGCTGTTCTCTGCTTTTCTCCACTTACATTGCTATTTGCTGTACATTTTCACTTCCTTCCATCTATAATACAATATTTAAGTGGAGAGGAATATAAAGGGTGATTATAACCAAGAGTACACTCTGGGGGTCTGAGTTAATCCCAAATCTTTGGGACAAGCTAGATATGGGCATTCCAATCAGAGACATGGAAACCCTGTTCCTACTTTGTGTGATTTAAGGGAATTGAAATTACATCCGAGTTTCTTGATTAAAAGGAAGACCCATGATGGTGCATGCCCTTAATCCTGGCACTCATCTCTGGGAATTCCAGGCTAGCCTGGTCTATATAGTTAGTTCTAGAATATTCAAAGATATATTCTGAGAATCTGTCTCAAAAAGAAAGAAAGGAAGAAAGGAAGGAAGGGAGGAAGGAAGGAAGGAAAGAAAAAAGAAAGACCCATTACAATGTCCTCTCTCACCGCTTCCAAGAATCATTGTGTAAGCAATCTAGAAGTGAGTTCTTTCTTACCATCAAATTCTGAATTTTTACTTCATGAAGGGATTTCTTCAGATTGCAGAACACATTAGACTAAATTCTTTCCAGGAAAAGTAATGATTCTCCATAGTTGTGGTGTTACTGAATCATCTTCTATTTATGAAAGTAAAAAAAAAAAATTAGAATTCTTTGCTTCAGTCCAAGAAAGTAAAAGTGTTTTTAATAATAATAATAATAAATCAAGTCTTTAAAAATAAACCCAGATAATATTAGTTTTGAAAAATCAACTCCCCCCTCAAAAAAAAAAAAAAAACCTCACAAAACTGTAAAGAACTGGAAAGGGTTGATTGGAACATGAAATTTGCAATGATAATAGAGTTGGCAAAAAAAAATTGTCCTCTAAGTAGATTTATGTCATTTGTGGTATTCTCTTTTCACAAGTATTAATTAAGATGAGAAGGTTTCTTTGTTATATTCATGGGAATGGGACTCTTGAAGTAGGAGTGTATCTATCTGGTGAGCACTCTAAAATGGTTCCTGTAAACTTTCCTGAGTTGCCAATTATCTGTCTTCTGGATAAATTTCATTTTCGAATGAAGAAATTATGTTATGGCAAGAACATCTGATTATCTGGTGGGATTGTTGACTAAACCCCTCAGAAGGACATGGATGGTATTTCAAGTTGTAAAACGGAAGCAGGTGTTTACAGAGGCCCTGGCTTCCTCCAGGCA
Source organism: Apodemus agrarius (assembly GCA_964023405.1). NCBI lineage: Eukaryota > Metazoa > Chordata > Mammalia > Rodentia > Muridae > Apodemus > Apodemus agrarius. The sequence goes on from OZ030019.1 coordinate 21,702,321, forward strand.
AAGGGTGGGCAAGCTTTCTACTGTGCTGTGCTCTATCTTGTTTAGGCCGTGGCTTAGATAGCTGATCTTCACAATAGTCAGAAGTGGCTGGTTCCTACACTATTTTATTATTTTTAAAAACAGGGTGGCTGAGAATCCAGCATATTTCAGGTCAAATCTAACCTGAGTTAGATCATGACTTTTTCCCTATATTAAAACAGTGTTGGCATAAAGCATCAAGGATGTGTAGGATCTGTGCCGTACACAGCAAGGCTTCTCTCAAGACCCAGGACAGAGCGGGTCACTGTCCACGGGACTACTAACATGGGAAACCCTAAGGAACAGCCCTGCTCTGGCTCAGGATTATGAACAGATCCCACTTCCTTATTCTCTCTCTGAGTCTCAGTCTCTCTGTCTCTCTGTTTCTGTCTCTTGAATCTCTGTCTCTGTGTGTGTGTGTGTCTCTGTTTGTCTCTGTCAGTCCAGAGCATTTCAGAGGACAAGAAGGCATGCCTTGTAGTTTCACCCAAATTTGGAAAAAAATAAATAAAAAAGAGAGTGAGAAACGTTGAAGAGTGAAGGAACTCAAGTACTGTACTGCTTAAAATGCACATGTTTGGGTGGAAGAAGGTTGCAAAGGAATGAGCTACCTTCTTACTTGGAACCTTCCCAGTTTTAATGCTGAAAGTCGTGCACCCAGAGGCAAGCCTCCACAATTGAAAACCAGAGGGTATCAAGCATATGCACGCATGCAAGTCTGCTGCTCTCGTTTTGTCCCCCTAGAATCGTGCGCGTTTTAAAGGAAAGGAAAGAGTCCCAGAAGGGGCTTTGTAGGCTGCTAGGGGAGTCTCCTAATGAGCTCCAGCTGTCAGTCTGACACAGCCCAGCGTTATCTGAGGGAGTTTCAACTGGGGGATTGCCTCAATCAGATTGGCCCGTGGGCATGTCTGTTCAGCATTCTCTGAATTCCCGGTTGATACACTAAAGCTCAGCCCACTGTGTACAGTGCTATCTCTGAGCAGGTGAGCATGAGCTGTATAAGGAAGGTAGCTAGCTGCCTGTGAGTCAGGAAGCGAGCCAGTAAGCAACGCAACAGGCCGCCACGGTTTCTACTTCAGTTACACTGAGCTCTTCTTGCCTCGGCTCCTCTCGAGAACGTGTATTGCAACCTGGAACGGTAAGCCAAAGAAATCCTGACTTTCCCAACTTGCTTTTGGTCGTGGAGTTTCCCAGAGCAACAAAATGGCAACGTAGAACCAAAGGTGCCCAGCTGCGGCTCCTTCAATCTTTGAGAACAATCCATCAAACACTATGGGCCCACTTGAGCAGTAATGGCTCCTCTACTGTGGGGCTAGCCAACTGCTCTCGGATTTAAGACCCAATCTGTAGGAGGACATCCACACCTGGTACTGGAGCCCTGGCTAAAACAAACAAAATCTATGATGGGGGGAGGGACATCATAGCACCTAGGGAAGAGCCAAATGATGTTTAGCTAAATGGACATCGTGTTAAGCTGCCCTCTAAATGTTATAGCTGCAGATAAATACTTCTTGGCTTCAAACAGAGCAACTTCGTTTCTCAGAAAACGGCGGTGAGTATTGAGATCTGTGTGTGTACAAGGCGCTGAACTCCGGAGAGATGAGTGTTTCGCCTTATGTCATTTGTAGTGTCCTCTCCAAGACTCCGGGAACACGGTGTGAGGGAGGATGGAAAGGATGTGAGGGTTGGAAAACAAAGAGAGGGTAGTGAAGTAATGACTGTGGGGCAAGACGGCTGTTAAAATCACAAACACCCAGTCCCCAGTCACTATGGATGTCTGTACCAGATAGGTGCAAGGGCAGGCCTGTCAATTGTCAGGCATGGATGAAGAGCTACTTAGAAGGGACCTTCACTCCCAGGTACTTTATTTACTATTGATAAACCCAGCGACAGGAGAAATCATTATCTTTAGCCACGTGACCACTGATGACCCCCACCAATTCACAGTTCCGATCCAAAGGTTACATAGACCACATAGGGCACAAAGAATGCCAAAAGTCCTGAATCTGGAAAAGGGACAGGTAGGGGAAAGGGGTTAGAAAGGAGATGAGAGTAATCAGGACACATCATATTCCTGTATACAATTGTCAAATAACAATACTAATTCTAAACACACACACACAAATCAGTAAAAGACAGAAAAGAGAGCCTCCTGTGGTACTGCGTACCTGTGTTCTCACTGCGTGGAAGGCTGAGTCAGGAGAATCCACAACTCAGTACCAGACCGATCTGCACAGTGAGCTCCAGGCTAGCCTGGGCTTCATAGCAAGACCTTTAAAAAGTGAGAGACAGGAAAAAAATAAAGTGAATTGATCTCTGGGATTTATCTTTGAAAATTTATATTCATTGTATTTTATAATTTTTTAAAGACAACCAGTTGTCATAAAATGTAGTCTTAACAATTATAGTTTAGTTTATATGACAAAATATAAGTACATTTTAAATGTATATGATCATTTCTAAAATGTTACTTAACACCCACTTATATCAAATATATCAAATTGCATTATATCAAATATAATTGAGTGCTTTATGAATATGTAGCTCTGAAACATGGAGGAATTAGGATTTTATAAAGAAGGAATGAAAGCAGCCTGTATCACCTTATATAATCATGTTAACACACAGACCTGGCAGGTCTGTTTTAATTTTCAGTTTATTGACATTGTACTTTTGTTTGCATTCAATTGCTATTTTTAGAGTTATATAGCTAGAGCTGATATAGAAATGTTAGATGTGGGCTGGTGAGATGGCTCAGCGGTTAAGAGCACTGACTGCTCTTCTGAAGGTCCTGAGTTCAAATCCCATGGTGGCTCACAACTATCCGTAATGAGATCTTCTGGGGCACTGAAGACAGTTACAGTGTATTCACATAGAACAATAAATAAATCTTTAGGCTGGAGTAAGCGGGGCCTGAGTTCAGTTCCCAGCAACCACATGATGGCTTATAACCATCTGTACAGCTACTGTGTACTCATATAAAATAAATAAATAAATAAATAAATCTTTAACAGAAAAAGAAATGTTACATGTATAGATGTACTCATATATGTATAAATATTTAAATAAGACTATGGAAAGAATTTCAGGGTACAATGGAGTGAATTAGATTTTTTTTCCTCCGGGAATAAAAATGACATATATTGATATTTATTAGTATATTTATTCTTTATTCATTCTTTGGTTGGCTTGATGACTTGAGCCTACTCATTTTTATTTCATTAAGTCTCCCAACCTTTTTGGCCCATGGTAGGCTAAACACAACACATTTGCTATCCCCAAGTGGACTGAACTACAGACCACAGCACAGTTCCTTGCGAAGTAAGTTACCTTTGACGGTCCTTGGTTTCTGTTACAGGTTGTGAATCCATCAATCAGAAGACACACACCAGTGATTAACCACAAGCATAGTATGCTCTGAGCCTTCTTGACAGCCCAGGGGCACCGGCATCCCTCGGGATCTGTTGGCTCAACAAAACGGTTTAACTCTGCACAAGAGGCGGCGAGTACGGGCAACAGTTCAAAGAGCAGCTTCCTAGAGTTCCTGGATAGACTAGGAAACCAAACAGTTCCAAGCGAGCTATAGTTTGTCCTAAATATTTATGGAAAATTAATGGGAGGAGCTGTCCCGTACCGCAGGGTGTTTGTGTCTATTCCCTGATAAGGATTAAAACAAAGCCTTGTGCATGCCTGGCAAGTGTTCTGTCACTGAGCCACATCCTTAGCACGATCCAAAGTCTTAGCTGCCCTCTCCCCCCCCACCCCCTCGTGTACAGTGCATATGCAAGTCCGTGCTGGGGTGCAGAGTGAGCACAAGCACTGCCTACAGTCTTAGCTTTGCCTTATTCCGTCAACTGTAGCAATGGGATGTTTATCAAAGATCAGGTTTTCAAAATGATCTATAAAAGTCTAGTCATGAAATTGCATCTTAGTCCCAGGATATCAAGCATATTTTTAGTTTCAGGATTTTTTTTTTAATGAAGTAGGGCATCACTCCAAAAATTTATCTATGTGTATGGGAGTTTAAGGTATGTGCAGCTATTCTGAATTCTTGATACTATTTAAACAGCTATATCTTTGCTTTATTGAAAACTTGAAACCATGTTTAAAAAAAAACTACATGGGAATTTAGTTATCGAAATAGTTAGCAATTGTGTATTATACATAGGGATTGGACTGTGGCTCTCTCTAATGTCTATGCTGAAACACTAATTCCCAGTGTGACTATATTTGGAGATGGGATTTTTAATTGGTAGTTCTGATTGAATGAAGATTTTAGGGTGGGGCCTCAACCTGGTAGGTTTATAGTCCAATAAAAAAAAATGCAAGGAACTCCTTTCTCTGCCATGGGGAGATTTGGTGAGAAGATGCCTGCTTACAGTTCAGAAGAAATCCTTTAAAAAAACAAACAGCCAGACCCTCCGACGTGACCTCTGTTAAGCCACCTGGTCCTTGCCACTTGGTTGTGGCAGACTGAGCACATCAATAGCCCTTCTTTAGCAATCTCTTCAGTAGGCATCCAGCCCTGCTGTCTTGTAAACTCTTTGTGATTGGGTTTCTCTACACCCATTAGCAATCCTGAGCTCATGATGGAATACATACATCCTCTGATATACATCAAGTCCCAAATTCATTGGCTTTTGCTGTGTCCCAGTTCCAGGACTGTAAGGAGGTTCTGTTACTATCCCTTTCCCAGTACTCTTTTGGCTTCAGCCCTCTGCCTCCCTCTTTGGGATAGGGTCTTAGGGTATAACCTAGGTTGGCCTGAAATTTGCTTTGTAGCTCAGGCTAGCCTTAAGCTCACAATCCTTCTCTCTCCGCCTTCCTAGTTCTAGGATTACAGGTATATCCCAACACGCTCTGCTTATTTTAGGTCTGTTCAATTGACAATGAATGACTGTTCTTCACAAAATAACTGTTAAGCACCCAAAATAGTGTTTGTGAGTGATATTTTTGTTATTTGTTTACTCTCTCTCTCTCTCTCTCTCTCTCTCTCTCTCTCTCTCTCTCTCTCTCTCTCTCTGTGTGTGTGTGTGTGTGTGTGTGTGTGTGTGTGTGTGTGTGTTTTACTAAATTGGCTTGCTTTTGTCATCTATTATCTGAGAAACCCTATGACTCCTACTGACTGGAAAGACTTCAAGCTTTATCCATGAGTTGCTGTAGAATGACGTAGAAAGGGATGTCAAAAGAAATGGATTCCTTCCCATGTGTTTGCTCGGCCTTTACTCCTGTCCCTGGGGCTAGCCCAGCTGGATTTATTGTAAGCCTGTTAGCCAGAATGACGACAGCGTAGAGATGTTGCTCAATGTTTAGTCTGTTTGTTTATTTTCCCCCTTCCAGCCCCAGGATTCAGAGACTTGCCTTGCCTTGTGGAAGCTTTCTTCCATTGCCAGACTTCCCTCTTCTCCTCCCAAGCGCTGGACCTCCTTAAACACTTCCCCTCCCCATCCCTTCGAAGACTCAGCAGTCCACAAGCCATCATTTTTGTTGCATGGAATTGTGACTTTGGATGTCGTACACATCCCACTCCCCAGTGGATCCTTTTATCCATCGCCTCAAGCCCATGGATACCCAGTGTCTTAACCCATGAAAGAGGCTGTGAAAAATTGCCTACCCTGCTTCATTTATAAATAACAAAAGAGCACTATATACTGTTGTGGAGGGAGATAGTCCAAAATCAAGCTGCTGTCGGACTCCATGTTCAGTGAGGCTACAGTTTCCAAAGACAGCTGCTCCCTGGACGCTGGAAGGAAGACTGTGCCTTGTTACTCTCTTGAGGTTCACTTTTGTGGGACATGGTCTATAGGAAATATCTCTTTTACTGATGTATCTACCAGTGGCAGAATGAAAGACAGCCAGTGGGAGCTAGCTGCCTAAGGGCCCTCAGGAGTGGAGATAAGATGGACAGAGCTAAACTGAGTGCTTAGGAGACAAAGAACACTGCACCCCTGCCACCCAGGGCATCGTGATGGAGCAGAAGTTCCCAGAAGTCTTCACAAAATTATACAGGACCTTCGATTATTTTACAGAATAAATGCGCAAAATCATGTACATGAGATAGCCGTTAGGCTATCTTTCTTTTGTACTCCTTGAAGGTATTTATTTAGCTAAGCCTACACGAAGCCAGCGCTACAAAGTGGGATGCTGTTGAGAGCACAGTGAGGGTGGGGTACCTAGGAGCAGAATGAGTTTTAGCCCGGCTGAACCGCTAGGTGTCAAGAAGCATAGTGCATTTTCGTTGAGAATCCCATGCGTGTGTAACATGCATTTTCATCCAATCAGCCATCCCTCTCCTCCTTTGCTGCCAATTTCTCTCCACTTCCCACAACTTTCACCTCCTCCATTGTCTTTCCTTGTTTTTAAGCCCACTGAGTCGACTTAGTGACTGCCTGTATGTGAGCGGATGGAGGACCATCCACCGGGACATGGGCCGCCTCTGAGAGTCTGTGTCTGGAAGAAAACATTCTCCTCCCCCAGCAGTCATCAGTGGCCACTAGCTTCTCAGCTGGGCTGGGAAACTTCACGAGCCCCTCCCTATCAGTGCTGGGAGTTTGGTTAGCTTGTGCCCTTCCAGGCACCACGAGCTCTTGTATACCATGACCCTATCATGTTCATCAAATACGATTTCTCAGCCGATGTCCAGTATGAAGCATAATATTGCCATAAATGCATTTTACTATGTCTGATAGGGGATTCACTTAAACCCTGGAATGTGTGGGTTTTAGTATATATTATGCAGGTAGTGTGGTTTCTACCATAAATCAGAAGAGCTATATGGGTATGAATATTGATAAACGTTGGACGCCACAGTACCTGATGTGAGTGGATCTTATTAAATATTTATTGCTGAATGAAGTCATAGGTCATCATGCTGAAGCCTTCAATTATGGGATTTTATTTAGAATTAACAAAATGGGTGCTCTTTCATGACACTAGCTAAGTCATTTGGAAAGCATTTACACTCTCCAGTGAGTTTCACTTTGGGGGCCTTCTTGTCTATAACAAATCATACACATGTTTGTGTGCATATCCTCTCTGGCAAGGACAATGTTTGGTGGTCACCCTAAAGTAGGAATTTAGTCATTGCCAACGATGATTCAAAGAAAGTTAAAGCAATATACCATCAAAGAATTTCTTTGACTAGCGTTTGTTAATTTTTCAAAACCTTTTTCTGGTTTGATGAAGGCGCATGAGCATGCCTGTGTGTGTGTGTGTGTGTGTGTGTGTGTGTGTGTGCGTGTGCGTGTGCGTGTGCGTGTGCGTGTGCGTGTGCGTGTGCGTGTGCGTGTGTGTGTGTGTGTGTGTGTGTGTGGTTATTATGCACTTACATGTGTCTCTGGATGAATACACCCATGTACATGGCAATTAGGGGAAGACCTTGGGTTTCCTGCTCTACCCTTCTCTGACTGCATTCTCTTAAATTAAGGTCTCTCACCAAACTTGGAACAGGGCTGGCAGCCAGAAGATCTAGCAATTCTACCATTTCTTTCTCCACAACATTTGAGTTACAAGTAGAAAGGGGAGGTTTAAATTTTTGAGCTATGTATGTGGAGACCAGAGGAACAACTTTTTTACATGAGTGCTGGGGATTTGAACTTAGATCATGATGTTTGTGCAGCATTCTTACAGACCAAGCCATCTCCCCAGCTCCGAGATGAAGGCATGCTAATAAATGAAAAGTATGTATATCTTAGTTATACAATGCGATGTCTACACTATAAACGGTTAACCAGAGCAAGGCAACTAACCCACTGTTGGTTTGTTCTGATTGCTAGGATTTTCCTCTGTGTACTGAGGGCACAAGAATTCTCTTCACATTTTGTGTGAGTGTGTATGTGTGTGTATTGTTACATATAGAATGTTAAAAATTACACTCACCATTCTGCACATTAGATGTATAGTACTTGGTTGTCCTACGAGACTGAACAGCCTTGTATTTCACAGCTCCCTGCTCCCAACAACCAGTATCTCACTATTTTTAAATTAATTAGTTATTTTTCTTATTTTAAATTATGTGTGTGGGGGGGGCTGTCTTCATGTGTATGTTTATGTATACATGCCCATAAGTGCAGGAGGTCATGGAGGCCAGAAACATTGGATCCACTGAAGCTGGAGTTATGGGTGGTTATGAGATCCCAGCACAGGGGCTGGGAGCCAAACTCGGGTCTTCTGCAAAACCAATTCTGTCTCTTAACCACACTGAGCCATTGCTCTGTCTCCTCTACTGTCCACTGTTAATGAGCTGGATGCTTTTAGATCCCACACGATAAGTGTGCCCAACCAGTTTTTGTGTTTCTCTTCATGCACTACTTCACATAACTCCATGCCCTCCAGAGTCCTTCCTGTTATTCTGAATGCCAGGGTTTCCTTTTCCCAAAAGGCTAAATAATATTCTCAGGTGTATATGTGTGTTTTGTATATACAAGTCCATGCATTGTGTATGTGTACAGAGATGCACATAGAAAGTATTAGCACTATCCATAGAAATGTTACATGCCGGGTGCACCAATCTAACTACTGCATGATGCACACATGTGTTGAAATGCCACAGTATAGCACAGATGTATGTGCAATTTCCCTGTGCTAATTGAAAGTACATGTCTTCCGGATTGGAAAGCTGGCTGGCTCAGCGATTGAGAGCACTTAGTGCTCATGCTGGTTAGTCTGTGAGTCCTTGTCTTATTTGATGATTGATAGACCCCAGCCATTTGTGGGTGGCATCACCAGGTAAGCCTGGGCTGTCTAAGAAAGCTCTCTGAGCATGGGCCAATGGACAAGCCGGCCGGCAGCTTTTTTTTTTTTAGGGTTTCTGCTTAATTCCTGTTTGGGTTCCTGCCCTGCTTTCCTAAATGACGGATTGTGACCTGAAAGTGTGAGCCAAATAAATCTGTTCCTCTCCAAAATGCTTTCTGTCATCAGAGTGCTTTTATCACTGCAACAGAAAGCATGTCAGGAGACCCAGGATCAGTCCCCAGACTCAACTCAGGGAGTTCATAACTGCCTCCGATTCTAGTTCCAGAAGCCCTTTAAGGCCTCCAGGGGTACTTGCATGTACACAGCCTTTAAATACATCCAGGAATTCTCTCTCTCTCTCTCTCTCTCTCTCTCTCTCTCTCTCTCTCTCTCTCTCCCCTCCCTCTCCTAGTGCCCCTCCCCCTTCCCTCTCCTTCCCACCTCAACAGTTTTTATGTTTGTGTCTCTGAACGTCAAGGATCTGAGTGCACGTGCATGCCACCCTTTAATGGATTTATATAACAATAAATTTATCGTAAGTTGAAAATATCCCAACTTGAAACACATTTAATGCATCTAACATAAGAATGTTGTCACCTAGCAACACAGAATGCTGTGGATGGATGGCCACTTCCCACTGTGATCCTATGGCTCATTGGGCGTGGTTGCACCTACTGTGGCACCACGTCATGGGAAAGGACTCAAGAGTGTATCACAAGCCTCAGCATTCAGAATTCTGACAAATTCAGAATTCAAGTCATGGTTTCTGCTGAATGTGGAGAAGCCAAGCCATCATAGGTTAAAAATCACTGCACATTGCCATGTCCAGGATGGCCCTAGACACAGACCCGACTGGGGTGGCAGGGGAGTGAAGAAAAAAACGGACAGTCAGACACGAGGACAGAAAGTTGTGGTCAAATAGTCTCTCAGCTGAAGAAACCACAGCACTGGGAATGTAATGCATGCTTAGCATATAGTCTTGAATGGGAAGGCAGGATGATTGCATACAGCTGTACAAGGATGTGGGGTCCTTTCATCCATGTAAAGATAAAGTCGGGGCTTATACAGCTGGATCAGCAAGAGAGTTTAGCTAATGTTGGCAGGAGTAGCAGGAGGCTATGGTGGACACTTTCTAGGAACACCATCAATACCCACACATGCCATTTCCCTCTGAGGCTCAACCCTAGGGAGTAGAAGTGGGGTGCCATTCCTCCACGGATCTAAGGCTCTGGGGGTCCTTGACATGGCTCTGCCCATGTCAACAGCACACACTTACTCACAACTTCTCACGCCCTCCAGTCTAAAATTTCTCAATTCAAGGGGACATGTTCATATCGGAGAGTGAGACCTAGGCCCCATTCGACTCAAAGCCATTTGCAGCCATGGTCAGTGGTTTGCCCAGAGAAGCTCAGAGTTCGGCTTCAACTTATTTTAAGTTAGATTACTTATTTATATATGTGCACCCATACATAGAAGCACCATACACATGAGGGGATCAGAGGCCATTGTTTGGCTTTTCTCTTTCTACCTTGTGGGACCCTAGGAATGGAACTCCAGTTGTTAGGTTTGCTGGCGAGTGCTGAGCTGTCTCACTGGCCCTGGGTTTGAAGTTTGAAGGTATAGCATTGAACTACACAATTAATTACTTGCCTTTTTTTCTCCTCAGAGATGACTCCACAGAGGGGGGTGACCCTCATGTGGCAGGTGCTTCCTGCTCTGTTTCAGTGAGATACTAATGATGGGACCCAAGGCTTTCCCTAGTCAAAGGGAGTGCTTTCCCTATACCCTCAGCTCTACTTGAATTCACCCTTAAATATATCATAAATTAAAATTCACAGATAAATTCTATGAGCATGAAAGGAGAAAAATACCAGTGATGTATTGATCAGTTCTTCCTAGACTCTAGGGCCTGGCTATCAGAGCCAATAGGGAGCATGTGCATTTGTGTCTTTACTATAGGAAACAGAGTCCAGTGGTCAGGGGCTTAGGACAGCGGAAGCTGTGGATTCTAGTCCTAAAGCCAGCAAGGTCAAGTTTCAGGAAGAACTGATAACTGAACAAGCTGGAGTCCTAATTCAGGGGCTCCCAAGCAGGAGGGAGGGATTGCCCCTCACCAAGGGTGGCCTGTTCCTATTCATCCTTTGAGCTGATCAACTGAAGCCAGCCTTCAATAGTTAAGACAAATTTGCTTTAATTGGCCTACCAATTAAAGTGTTAATCTCATCCCCCAACACTCTCACAGTAACACTCAGAACAATAGCTTACAAATATGTCGATGCCTTGTGGCTTTGTACAGTTGATGGCCACACATAAGAAGGCCTGCTCTGGACTTTTTCACCAACACTCTGCGCATCATAAGACTGTAGCTATGGTCTGTTAGAATAAGCTTAGCATCCCAGAAGTTCTGTAAATCATAAAATAGTACTTACAAGTTAGGCAACAGGAGATGCAATACTTTAGATGCAGACAGGCTTGTAAAGTGTCTCCATGCTTTCAAAAAGTGTACTCACATGTGCATGGTAGCAGGCGAAGACATAGATGGGTCCAGGAGCACCACAAGGGAAAGCACAGGGTGAGATGTTACTGTGTGAATAAGTAGTTCATATAGAAGTTTAGTCATTTTAGTGAACTGATGTTGTAGCCCAGTCAGTGGACCTGCCTAGCATGCAAGAGACCCTGGGTTCAATCCAATACTGATACTAATACTAATACTAATACTAATACTAATACTAATACTAATACCAATACCAATACCAATACCAATACCAATACCAATACCAATACCAATACAATACAATACTAATACTAATACTAATACTAATACTAATACTAATACTAATAGTAATACTAATACTAATACTAATACTAATAACAATAATAATGATTTTACCAAAGATTCTGAACAGCAACAAAATGGAACTGAATTGTCAAAAATATTGCCTGTTTGGCATACAATGATATGTGCAATGATACAGTCGATAATTATACAATGAACAATGGTAAATAATTGAAGCAAGGCAAATTAGAATAAAAAATGTGTTATCTGTCAAAGTGAGAACAGTAAAATTTTGACAATCTCCTGATCTTATGAAGTCCTCTCTCCCAACCCCCTTACAGGTATACTGAAATGCAAAATCGATTTAAAAGTGTTAAAAGAACGCAGATCTTTATATACAGTTTTCCATGTTAGGGATTATCTGAGGGAATTAATCTGAGACATACACGAGGATATTGATGCAACGATGAGAAACTAAATCCAAACTCGGGCATCAAATAACATGAGCGGTTGAGAATGGCTCATTGAGGGCTGGCAGGGATTACGGAACTACCCAGCAGAGGAACCGTCATCAGAGTTAAGAGAAACCAGCAGCACGGGAGACAAATGGCGACAGCTTTATACTTAGCAGGAGGCTGATTTCTGAAATTTAGAAAGAACTATTTGGAAAATATCAAAAGGCACAACATTAAGGAATGACCAAGTCATTCCTTGGAACTATTATAAGGAACTAATAGTTCCCAGAATTGGAGTTTAAAAACAAAACCCTACAAATACAAAAAGAATAAAAGAAAGAGTGTATATTTTAGAATATAGTTAGGGATTCTCTCTGGATAGTGAAGCTATAGATAACGAGAAAGGAGTTTTCCTGTGAGCAAAAGGAGTATGGCTGTGTGCCTTCATGATAACTTGCCTTCTTTCCAAAATTGAGCCCCACTCGTCTTCCAGTTTGCTCTGGTTAAATGAGCAGATCAAACATTAGTTAAACACCCAAGAAGCTAGATTTAGATCTTTCCAATGAAGTTGAGACATATTGCTGCCCTTGATATTGCCATCTGTCTTCTCTTCATCATCCAAGACTGCCTATTTCTCTCACTAATAATGATATGACTCAGAAAAGTGGCCTGAGGATTTTTCAGGAGGAAGCTATTCCAGACAGATCGAAATGCCAAGTTGTAAATCATTGGGAAAATGTTCCCCCTTTCCCCAGCGGTGGTCTGGTTACTCAGCCAGTTTGGAGTTTCTCTTCTTCCCCATGATCAGGTTAAACCGAGCATGTGCTGAAGGCTCTCTTACCTTTCTCATTCTCGATTGTAGGGGGGGTGGGGATTAGAGCTATGAGCTATGTGATTGGTCTTTGCAAATGGGCTAGAGAGGATGCATGCAAATGGTTCTTACCATTTCTTCTCTTTGAGTAGCTTTTCAATGAGATGGTGATGTCCCAGATAATGAAATGGCCATGATGCTAGATCCCTGGGTGAATCTGGGGACTGGAGCACTGGACATGCAAGCTAAACACAGAACACATTCATGTATGGTATTGGATGCCTGAGATATAGTTCATTTGTACTCATGAGCATCTTATCCTATTTTAATTAATGTTATGGTTTGTATCATCAATGGCCCTCCAAGGCTTATATGCTTTAAAAGCGGTGTCACATGTCTTTGGGGTTACTAGAAAGAGGTGGAATCTTTAATAAGTGGGACCTCATGGGAAAGAGTTAGGCTGCTCTCAAGGGAGTGCTGTAACTCTGGCTTCCTCCTGCTTCTCCTGTTCGCCTCCCAGCCTCCAGGAGAACAGCTATGTTCTATCACACTTAGTGCCTCACGGCAGGTCCTACAGCAACAGCCCAAACTACCATGGGTGGAGCCCTCTGAAACTGAGGGCCAAAGCCAATCTCTTCTCTTTGTCGGTTGATTTTTCTCAGGCATTTCTGACAGCAGTCAAAAGCTCAGCAGCACAACTGATCTAGGGACAAGAGATGCATGAGCTGTAAGGAACTAGAAATGGGGACACATTTCTTTCCTTGGGCTCCTGTCTGCTTTTTTTCCTTCATTCACCCATAGGATTACACTTTGCATCCTTGGGATTCTCTGTTAGAGTTTGGATGTGATTTGTTTTCTGAAGATTCATGTGCTGGTGGCTCTTTCTTTACTGTAAGGAAACTTAAACCTTTAATAAGAAGTAATTAGGTCACTCACACCTAAAGTACGTACCCACCCATCCCCACCCCCAAGACACCCATGCCTTTCTCAGAGCAGGGGGCTAGTTTCTGGAGAGAAAGGGGTCACCATGTATTTGGTCTCTTTGACATTTGTGTCTTGCTGTTCTGACACAGGCTCCTGCTGTATGACATCAGTTTCCATACTACGTAGCAGACAGACTCCCCGGGGGCCAAATAAATGGAGTTGCCTGGCAATGGACTTACAGCCTCCAAAGTTATGATCCTCTTCTCTGTACAAAACCTGAGCCTCCTGTGTTTTTGTTTTTTTTTTAATAGCAACAAAGATGCACTAAAATCATCTGTCAGTTGCCAAGTTGCCAAGGCCCACTGAAATCCTTCTGGTTTTTGATGATCTAAATTGAACCCACCTCCTGGCCACACCACCCACACAACTTTTCTGTAAAAGTCTCTTATCATTTATCTTGTATGGGACACCACACTTTATGCCATTGCTAGAGGAAGCTCATGACTGACATCTGAACACTTATCAGGCTGACACTCAAGTCGTTTACGCCTGTTTCTACCATTCTGCAATTACATCTCTCGTTTGTGTGTTCCTGGTGCCTCACTTTAGACTGATATCATCCCATTGCAAGATTTTCCTGGGGAGATGGGAACAACTGTCTATTTACTTCAGAGAGTACTGGTAACAGACCAAAGAAACAACCCCAAGTCTAGCTTTGTGAACTAACACATTGATTGGGCTTATGGGGAGCAGGGGTTGATCACAGGTTTCAGTAGTTCAAAGGCAGCTGATTTCTCCTTAAAGCATCCCAGGTTCTCCCCTGAGCAACTCACAGCCAACTCAACCAAAGAGTATCCTCCTGCCTATCAACTGTTCCCAGGTCCTATAACCTTAGGAGCTGCCTTTAATCTTGAGGGTCAGGCTTGAGAATCTTCTCACTAGAGAAGTTTCAAGACCCTTGTAAGTTTTCTTAGCTTCTTGAGTTTCAGTAGCCTGACTCCTTCCTCCAGGGGAGAATATTACAGTTCAAAGAAAATGGCTGCAACGTCCACTCGTGCACCTACAAGGTTTCCTGCCTCTGATGAGGTCAGAAGTCCCCTGCATTTCATCCAATGTACAGCCATCTTTTGGGCCCAGCTCTGGTGTCTCTCTCCTCTCACTGGGCTCTGGTGGTCCTTTCTTCGGAGTCCCCTATAGACCTTGGATAAACTAAGTAGTTTCATTACTTCCCTGGCTTTTTAGAACCTAAGGTTCCAAAATATGTCAAGAAAATTCTGGGGGGTTTGCATTCAATGAATTCTTATAGGTGTCTGCATTCAGACTCTAGGGAGTAATCATTTCATCAATGCTGTGCTTTAATAACAGTCTCAAGAAATAACATATGTAAATCAAATCTCATTTTCTCACCTAAAGCATCAATCAATGATTTGGAGAGAGTAGGATGCTGAACAATAATACTGAATCAATGTGCACTGCAAAGCGATGTTTATTTATTTTAATTAGGAGCATGGTTTTTCACTTAACTGATCTTTTAGACCTCAAAATGTTAATGTTATCAAGAAAACTGATGCATTGACCTGTCTTGAAAAAACAAGACCTATGAGCTCATATGAAAATCACTGACAATATTGTTGATTCACTCATGGAAATCTACTATTTAAGAAGCTACGTGGTGGGGTCAGATGTGTGGGCTCAGAGGTATGGTGCGCTTGCTTAGTATGTGTTGAGTCCATCGATTCCATTCTTAACGTGAAAAGACAGATGCCAAGGGCTAGAGAGTGAATTATACACCCCAAAGGACTTGTAGAAATTCTAGGCCTCACTGCCTCAAAATGGGACCTTATCTGGAAATAAGATCATTGCTGATGTAGTTAGATAAAATGGGGCCATAAGTTAAGATGAGGTAGTCCTTTAATCCAGCAGTCTGGATTCTTTGAAAAGGTGGGAAGCCGGTCAACATGGTATAGGTCTGAATCCAACCTAGTCAGAATGTTGAGGTAGGAGAATGGCAAATTCAAGCCCTGCCTGGGATACAGAGTGAGTTCAAGGCCAGCCTGAATAACTTTGGAGACCCTGTCTGAAAATAAAAGGTAAACAGAGGGCTGCCAATAGAGGGTTTATATACAGAGTGGTGACGTGAGGGATTGGATTGACACTTCTACAAGCCAATGGATGCCAAACATCTTTGACAGGACATGGTACAGACTGACCCTCAGCGCCTTTGGAAGAAATCGCTCCACCATGGACTTAAAAGTGGGTTTCTGGCCTCTGGAACCATGAGGGAATTAAAAAAATAAATGCCATAGTAAACTATCTGGTAGAACTTTGTTAACAACACCCCGAGAAACAAATCCACTACATTACTACATTTAATAGTAAGTGACTAGGGGATCTATGAACCATGCAGCAAATCCTGCCCATTACCCAGCTTATGAATACAGTGCTTTTCAAACATTATAATACTGTGAGAATATCAAATGCTATTAGCTAATTACAGATTATCAAGGCTCTTTGTCATCCCTTAAGGCAGAGACTGTCAGAGCCACAAAACCCAAAGTGCTATATTGCCTGGATCTTTATGTAATAAGTTTGCTGATCCTGAGAATATGCTATAAAGACTTTCTTTCAAGGCTGGAATGGTGGAAGACTTTAGCTATAGACTTATGGTTATCTTTCAACACTTGAAAGTCGTTTCATAACCTGCTGTGTTAATCAGGTTTGGCTAGGTTTTGCTGTGGGAACAAACACCTCTCACATCCTAGGGTTTTGCTAGAGTTAAGGTTAGTGTCTTTTTCTTGTGTTATTCACTATGTGCTTAGGAGATGTTGCTTGATGGTATGGTTGCCATGGATACAGCTTCACTCTCTGCACCCTGGAACACTTTGGCCAACTTTTTAGATGCAGGAAGAATAAAGAATCATCCAAAGTTTTTCCTGTCTTTGACTGTAAGCTCTCACATCCATTGGCCACAGATCATGTTTCTTAATGTTTTTATACAGGCTGAAAAAAGGTAGAACAAATGGAATATTTCTTAATATCTCTGAACCTATTACACTAATATGGTATTAATTAGTTAAGATTTGCAGTTTAATATGTCTAGAAATATATACACGTATAAACACATTCTCATAATCTATATGTTGAAGGGTCACTGACGAGCGTCACTTGTAATGAGATGAATTTTTAGGAATATTAGCCATTCTGTAAGCTTGTGATATTTATAAATGAGGTTACGATTTGTAAACACTGTAAATGATATTTTTTCCTTTGCTATTGCCAAAAAACCACCCTTTGTGACTTACACAGTATCAAGATTAATAACTCCAATTAAGAAATATAAATCTGCACCACACACCCTGGCAACAAGCCGTAAGCATGCTTAAACACTGGTATTAATCTCCTTTTTTTACACATACCTGAGGGGAGCCAACTCCCGACGACACCCAGCTTATTTAAACATGCTTTTAATAAGATTAAAAGAAATATGCTTTTAGTAAGATTTCATTATTTTATGAAGGAAGGCGGGCCATTTGTCAGACATCAGCAAATAGGTGAAGGAAAACAAAATACTGTTAAAAAACATAAACAGACTAGAAGAGCTGGCCCTGAAGTTATGAGAGTGAGAGAGCTGTGCCAGCTTCTAGCATGCTGCAGCGTTCAGGAGAGCAGGTCCTGCACCTCACCGGGACTGCACGATAGAGCTGGCCCTGCAGGTGTGGGTGCCACGGAGCCAGCCCAGGTCATGGAAGCTCACTAGCTGGACTTCCCCTTGCCAGCTGCAGCATTCGAGGAGCTAGCTGGGACAGTGCTGGAGAGTTTGCCCCGGTGCTGTGAGTGTTGGAAGCTGACTAGCTAAAATACTACCCTGGCCCAGATCCAGGGCTTTGAGTTGGCTCACCCCATCATCTACCCCCTCGATGAACTGCTGGTGTTCATAAAGGGGCTGGTCCTGCAGATCCAAAGCTTCAGGATCTCCTTGATACAGGGCAGCAGCAGGATATCCTAGAGGAGTCCCAGGGAGGATCCAATATTAATAGTGTAACAGAAGCCAAATGCCTTGAACCAGACCAATGGTCTGGCCATTGCAATGAACGTTTGCAAGCAAAGATCTGTAGACAAAAAGGTATACTGTATGATACACTACAGAATCTGTAATGCATTTTTTTCTTTTGTGGGAGGAGGTTGCAAGGGGGAAGGCAAGCATGAGGGGGTAGTGAGATGACTGGGATTGGAGTGCATGATGTGAAATTCACAAAGAATCAAGAAAAAGTTCATATATATATAAAACTTGGCAACCCTAGTGGTTACCCCCTAGTTAGAAGAAAATGCTGGCTCAGTGGAGTGTTGTTCCATCATCCCCATGTCTCGTAGAAGGAATAATTAAGAAAAGAGGGCAGCCAGAGCCCTGGAAGCAAAGAGCCTTGGTCAGGATGCATAGCTCATGGTGCCGAGGTACTATGAGCTATTCTTCCATCAGAGGGGAGATCCATTCAGACTTCATCTCAGCAGAGTAAGGTTTCGTTTCTTCATCTTCCTGGTATTACAAACTCTTGAATCCTCAAAGCCTTCCTCCTCATTGATGGTTCCACCATCTTGCTGCCAGTTCCTTTGCTTTGAGCATGTCAGCAGGATACAGCAGGCGGGAAGAGATGTCAGCAGGGCATACCAGGAGGGGAAGAGATTGCTATCCTTAGAGCATTCCTCCAGATGTTACCTGCCCTCTTTTACTGTGACGTCTCGACAAAATGGATAGGTAGGTCTATGGCTTTTGCCTTCACTTTTAAAAGCAGTTCTCAATCTGGGGGTCCTGACCCCTACAGGGGTCACACATCAGAGATTCTGTGATTCTGATATTTACATTACCATTCACAATGGTAGCAAAGTTACAATTGTGAAGTAACAACAAAATAATTTTATGGTTGGGGTTCACCACAACATGAGGAACTTATTAAAAGGTTGAGAACTATTTAGGGAGGTTGAGAACCATTAGCTTAAAAGGATTGTCTTTGCATGTTGCCTGAAACCAAATGTTTCCTTCCAATGACCTTTATGACTTGTCATAGCCTGAAATCTAATCTGAAACCTGATTGCTGCTGGTTGTTTCTAAACATGCTGGTGTAGCCACCGAAAATATTAGTGAGAATTAGGGGTTTGGTTTTGTTTTGAGAATGGTCAAATCAGCTGGCTTAAAAGCATAATTATACATACTGTTTTACTTTTAGAAAAACCTCAAAAGTAGGCCACAATAACTTAAACCATTATACTATCTAAATGTGCTTATTCAGGCAAAATACAAATGAAGACAATAAAAGAATACTCTGGAAAAATGAAGTAAATCTTTTAATACATAGCATTCTGTAATAATAACATATAAGTAGCTATTAAATCTATAGATACTCGCTGTAAGTTCACACTTTTTATCGAAAGAAAACATTTTTAAAAAAGCTCAAATCAAGTTTCCTAGTAAGTCTTACAATATGGATTTCTTTGGCCACTGAACTCAGTAGACTTTTCAAATTATAAACTTTTATAGTGAAAACAATTAGGTAGTTCTCAGTGGGCAGTGCCATTAGTAAGATCTGCACAGGCTTTTCTAATCATATAGGTGAGGTTGTACCAAACCAGCTTCCCAACCCAGATTTCAATGATGACCACACTTGTTGACAGGAGCCTGGTATAGCTGTCACCTGAGAGGCTCTGCCAGAGCCTGACCAATACAGATGTGAATGCTTGTGGCTAACCATCGGACTGAGCACGGGGACCCCAATGGAGGAGTTAGGGGGAGGGACTGAAGCATCTGAAGGGGTTTGCAACCCTATAGGAAGAACAACAATATTAACCAACTAGATCCCCCAGAAGTCCCAGGGACTAAACCACCAGCCAAAGAGTATACACCTATATGGACCTGTGGCTCCAGCTGCATATGTAGCAGAGGACAGATAGGTCTTTATTACACAGAGAAAATTGTCTTGAAAAACTCAAACAAACAAACAGACAAACACACCCCCCTGGAATGTCAGAGCAGGAGATGGACTTTTATGAAATGGTCAGTTTAAATTCTACAGGAATTATTCTACATCACTACTTGAGGGAGAGTGTACATAGGTCAATGCTTTTCCAAAGAAATCGCCCTCCCTACTCAACTACATCAGGTACAGTGATTTTGTTCTTCAGTAGATTTCATTGGTAGAAAGTGGAGGCAGCTTTGGTTTGAGTGTAAAATTTAAAATCGCAAAATAACCCAGCTGATTTTGTATAAGTGAAGGTTTCACTTTAAGTGAGCCAATCTTTTATTTTCATGAGTCTTTGATATGTTTATTGTATGAACCTGGTATATGTAAAAACAAAAGTTTTTTTCCCTGTAGTATAAGTATTAGTTATTCCAAGAAAGATATATAAGTGAAGACAAAAAAGTTATGTAGTACCAGGTGGTGGTGGCATACACCTTTAATTCCAGTACTTGGGAAGCAGAGGCCTCTTAGTTTGATGCTGGCTGGTTCAGGAATGGAACAAGCTCCAGGACAGCCAGGGCTACACAGAGAAACCCTGTCAAAAAAAACAAAACAACAAAAAACAAAAAAAAACCCAAATAAATAAATAGAAAAGAAAGGGGAAAAGAAAAGCTATATCGTGAAATTACACAGTCATAAACTATTAGTAACCCAAATATATTAAAATCCAAGGCCAGTAGATCAACTATATATGTAGGCAGATTTGCTCATAGCTTACCTAGCAAGGAGCTCAATGTCCAATTTTCAAACCAGTTTATACTGGCTGTATCTTAACGTCTCCATTTTCCTGAAAGGTTTCCCCTGATATTTTGAATTTTTAGATTGATGGTATATATGCTGTAATGGCTATTCCTGGTTGTCAACATGAATTCCAGTTCAATCTGGAATGAAGTACAATCCAGAATTGGAAGGCTCACCTTTGATCCAGATCTTCGAGGCTAGGAAATATAAGTTCCTGACCTGAACCTTGACATGGAGATCTTGAGGTATATTGGCTATGAATCCTAGGAGATTAAGGCAAGGAGATCTCTGAGTTCAAGGTCAGCCTGAGACAAAACCAGTCCCAGATCCAGGCATGGTGGCACACACCTTTAATCTGGGCCACACCTTCTGCTGGAGACTGACACAAGGACGTTGGAAGAAGGAAGACTTGCTCTTCTTCACCTGCTTGCACTTATTTGCCAGTGCATCTGTTGGAACCTACTTCTACAGAAGACCAGCTCAAACAGCTAGCCTCGTGGGACTGAGCAAGACTAGATCCTTGGACTTCCCATTCACGGCTGACTGTTGTTGGGGAGCGGCACTCCAGACTGTAAGTCATCATAACAAATTCCCTTACTATATACGCTCCATAAGTTCTGTGACTCTAGAGAACCCTGACCAATACATATGCTTTACTTAAAAATTTTCTCCAATTCCAGGTGCAACTGTCTTTCAGCATGTATTGATCTCCTTCTCACTATGAGATCTAGGAATACAAAGGTAAGTTAAACGGCATCTGTTACCCTCCAGCCAGTTGTGAATTTACAACTAGGCAAATAAGTAACTCAGTAAAATGCATACAGGGAGTGTGGGTACAGCCATAACCATGGCTCTAGACCACTCCTCAAACCAAATATGCATGCTCGTTAAGGAAAAAAAGGATCTCAGGGCAGCACAGGCATTCTCTAGATATTTAAGTGAATAAATTAAAGATATGAAGTGAAGTTGTTTGAACTAAATGGGCCACTTACGCAAATAAGCAAGATTCTTTGGGGAGAGGCGAGTGCACCTGTATCAAAATTGGGAAGCAGCCTTTATTACCAAAGACTACAGCTTGGGACTGTCACGAAGCTTAATAAATCGGTCAGACGCAGTGACCTCCATCTCCCACCAGCTTTAGCGACATCCCTAGAATTTATCACACTGCCCCCAGATCCTTTTGTTCTGTCATTTCTTTACAGACCTATCAATCTTTAGACAGAGTTTAAAAGTAACGAGTCATTATGTCTTTTAGACTCTCGTTCTCCTGAGATTCTCATATATATGCAAACTTAATAAAGCTTGTGTGTTCTCTTGACAGTTAGCCTAGTATTGACAAAGTTCCTACATTTCCCATGAAAACTAAGAGGAACAGGTAAGTAGGAGGGGATATCCCCTTCCCTTACGAATATCTGTTGTTAAAAAAAAATTATCGGGCAGGAGAGATGGCTCAGTGGTTAAGAGCACTGACTGTTCTTCCAGAGGTCCTGAGTTCAATTCCCAGCAACCACAGACAGAGTCGTTCACAACCATCTGCAATGGGGTGTGATGCCCTATTCTGGTGTATCTGAACAGAGCAATGGTGTACTTATATACATAAAATAAATAAATAAATCTTTAAAAATATAATGATACTTTAAAAAAAAATCAAGCTGGGCAATGGTGGCACATGCCTTTAATCCCAGCACTTGGGAGGCAGAGGCAGGCGGATTTCTGAGTTCGAGGACAGCCTGGTCTACAGAGTGAGTTCCAGGACAGCCAGGGCTATACAGAGAAACCCTGTCTCGGAAAAAAAAAAATCAAATACAAATACAAACTAATGTGAATACACTAATGTGAATACAGTTCAGAGCAAACAAAAACTAATTCTAGGCGACAGGTCACGGAGTCAGTTTCTCCTTCATCCTCAGATGAGCAGAGCACCTATGGGACTCCAGGCACCAGTTTTCCCCTTCCTACTTAATGTGCAGGCTGCGGTCCTTTTATACCGCAGACCCCACCCTCAGCACAGGATCTGCAGAGGGCTTCATTCTCGAAAGTCACGTTCACGGTTAAGTCGGCTCTCATGTAGAGCACTGGCCCAACCCCCCCCCTGCTGCCCCCCCCCCCGCCCCGGCTGCCCAGTGTATACCACTGATGTGAAAGGGCCTTCAAGGTAGCAGATGCAAAGGATAAAAGAGATGAAGTCAGAAGCTAATGGTTCCGTCCAACCGGTTTGCTGACGCTGCATCCTTTTATGAAATGGCAGACGCCTTACAAATGCATAAAGTACATTAAGCATTGATCTAGAGAGAGAAAAGGCATATTGAAGACGTGCCGTCATGCTTTCAGAATAGCTACCGCTGAAAGCATCAGGAAAGTCGTTTCTTCAACAGATCCAACCTAGTGGAAAGAGTCTCGCAGCTTTAAAAAAAAAAAAAAAAAAAAGTGCAGCTCTCCCAGTGAAGTGGGCCAGTGAGGAAGGACTTGCAGCTCAATACAAGAATCCTGGCTCTGAAAACTCTGCACAGCGTATTTCTTAATTTCCCTTCTCACCTTCAGACCGGGAGATGGAGCGGAAAGCGAGCTAAAGCCTTTTCAAAGACTCTGGATTGCGCTAAACAGCCCCTCCTTCCTCGGCTTGACGAAGCTGCCCTCGGTGCTAACAGGGCTCTTTGCCACACAGACCGGCACTTGTAAACGTGTTGCAAAACCTGCGTAAGACTCACTCGAGCACGCTGATCTTGTTTGTGTAATAAAAGTAAGTGAAAGTTGAAGGTGTTTTGGAGAGCAAGAGTCAGCCCAGTCAGGGAAGTTTTACCCTGTTTACTAGCTCGCTCAAATTCATGAGGCCTTTGCTGAGATATGTTAGTGTTAGCTTTAAAACCACCAGTGTGTGAACGATCTATCCTCAGAGTGTGTTCCCCCAACCGACCAATAAAGCTACCATTTCAGTCCTTCTTTGGAAGCCACTTGCTGTTAAGGGTAAACTAGAGAGCTGAGGGGGCAGTTTGGCCTTTAGTTCCAGGTTGGGCCATAAAGTCTTTTTCATCCAATGGCACTAACTAACCTGTAACACTTCTAAGAACAGTTAGAAAGAGGATAGGAGCCGGGAGAGATGGCTCAGTGGTTAAGGGCACGGACTGCTCTTCCAGAGGTCCTGAGTTCAATTCTCAGCAACCGCACGGTGGCTCACAGCCATCTGTAATGGAATCTGATGCCCTCTTCTGGTGTGTCTGAAGAGTGACAGTGTACTCACATACATTAAATAAATAAATCTTTTGAGGGAGGGGGAGAGAGAGAGAGAGAGAGAGAGAGAGAGAGAGAGAGAGACCTCAGATTGCTTCTGGGTGAGTTGGGTTTTGCTGTTGTAGTTTTTAGATTTGTAAATTGCTTCATGGTGGGTGGTCCTAGAGACAGCAGACCCAGAGGTGTCTCCCTCTAGCTTTCTGCCTCCTAAGCCTGCCACTGCCAGGTCAGGAGAGGAGAGTGCAGCTCCCCAGGGGTTCTGCCAAGGAGCTTTGTCTGCTGATAAGAACATTGTTGGCTTCATCTAACCTGTGAGTTCTCCCATGGCCCCCTGCGGTACTTCCCTATCATTTGAGGATGGATTTATTTGGTTTCTCCTTCTGGCTTTGAAGTTTCCCCTCTGCTATGTTTCCCTGGAGTCTCCACTAAGACTAGACTTTGGGGGTATTTACCAGATCTATATGGAGCTCTGGAATGGCTTTCAGGCAAATCTTTGGTCAAAAATATGGAGCTGTCTACCACTCTAGAGGCCTCACTTCTGGAACTTTCCTTTTGACTTAGGATTCCTTCCATTTCTTATCCGTCTCTGTTGCCGTCCCATTAAAAGACTCTTCCCTAAGGCGTTCTAGCTCCAGACCTTTGCTCAGGGTTTTGTTTAGTTGGGCTCCCTGCAACCTGACTTCTCAGTAGATAAGAGTTGCGGTGCTGGCCCTGGCTTTTCCTGTAACCCTATGAGCAGGCTGTGTCCTCTTAGAGACAATGTTCCTTCGTCAAGAGTCCAGGAGGAGCCTGTTTGCTTTAATCGCTCTGTCGTGGACTCTTTAGGTCAAAGGTGGGGTCTGGGAATCTCTACATTTGGAATGCATCGCAGATAATTCTTACGCAATCAGAAATCAGACATGCCTTTTGAAATGACTGTACTGACTCCATCAGGTAATGAACAGTTTTAGATAGGCAGATGGTGACAGTGGGACCTCTTTGGAAGGCTTGCTTCAACTGAGGAGGTTTAGGACAGAGGGAACACCTTTTCCAAGAGACCCACTTCTGCGTCATCTTCTGCCTCTGAGGTAGCTAGCAGGGAAGTTGAGGGTAACCACAGGCAGAAGGAAGGCCAGGAGCAGTGAACTGATATCCAGTCTACAAGCCTCTACAGGAATAGTCCCCTCTGAGTCATCCAGGATGTCATTTTTGCAACACTGTTTAGAAAAAACAAGAAGTATCTGTATTTGAAAATCTCTCTCTAAGTTGATAGGAACATACCCAGTCATTTGTGTAGTTTAAACCATCTTCTAAGGTTTGAATCTCAGGAAATCTTTTGGACTTCAAAAAAGATGAACCACCCCAAAACAATGTAGGTTGCATCTATCAATGTTTACTATGTGCTAAAAAATTAAATCAGAGACATATTTTCAATAGGTGTTGAATTCATTTATAGCACTAGTAAACCACTGGGCTAGTATTAGTAATGTGTTTTCATAAAAAAAAAGATTAATGTCCAAAACCAAAATAGTGAGGGAGAAGAAAAGCATTGCTTTACATTCCACAAAAGCCTGTAATGTCTGGCTGGAGAGAAGAGAGCTCTGTGCTCTTGTGTTTCTATATTCAGTAGTTCAGTTGGTCAATTATGCTTTGGGAAATAGCATTAGACACTGAGAAACAATGCCATTTACAAAAGTACATAAAATCTTGACACTACTATTAAACAGCATGGACCATGAAAAGGTCATGGGGGTCCTAAACATCCCAAGCTTGGGGAAGTACTAGGCCTACACCCCATTTCCCTTGTTGTTTTGTGGGCCTCATAAGAACAGGGTGTTATATATTCCTGTAGACACATCTCACCAACAGAATTTCTTAATACTATTTCTATGAGGGTTCTAGATAACATATGCTAAAGCTGCATTGGAATAGTCTTCTTTTGCTAATATCTATGTGTTAAATAGTCCTCATAAGCTGAATTTAATCTTACAATTATTCTTAAAAGGATAAGCTTTTATTAAAAAAAAAAAAAAACAGCTTGAGCGCCTCAGAATAAAATAAGGAATTTGGGGCTTGGTGCAGATGATGGTAGAAAAATGAGGGCTACACTATGTTAGGACATTGGTTACTGCTGAAATGGGCAGTTTTCATGAACTGCCGGAGTCAGGGCTAGGGAGCTGCGGGAGAGCAGCCAGACTTCTCTTGTGAAATAAATGTCAAATGAAAATGAACATTCCTCACATAGAGTCTGATAAAAATTACTAAAATGAAGGGTCTGGAGAGATGGCTCAGGGGGTTAGCTTGTTTACTACAGAAGGACGGCAAGTCCCCAGAGCCTGTGTTACCAACACCGGCAGAGTGATATACCTCCAGTGCCCTGTGGGAGGGATGGAGACCGGATGATTGTAGGGTTTGCTGGCCACGAGCCTTGCTCCAGGTTCAGTGAGAGACCATGCCGTCTCGAGGGAATAAGGCCCAGAGTCACAGGCCAGGACAGCCAATATCCTGCTCTGGCCTACACCATATGCACACGGGCCACAGTCACACATTTGTACCCAGATAAAGGATAAAACGGTTCCAGCTCAGACCTGCAACCCTGGCTCTCAAAGAGCTGGATCAGGGTGGCACATTTGAGATCTGCTTGGGCTCAGATATGTTTGTCACTGATTATATGAGTAATGGAAAGACTATGAAAGATGGTTGTGTGTGTGTGTGTGTGTGTGTGTGTGTGTATAAGTGTATGCACATGTGCATGTGTGTATTAATATTGGACAGTAATATAGTCTTATAGTATTGGAACATAAACTCTTAATGCTATAAACAATGATTCTAAGGAAAATAGAGCTTACACACACACACATACATACACACACACATATATACACATACACACACATATATGTATGCTATGAAGTAAGCATGCAGATATTTTCCTCAGCCACTGTAACTCTGGCCATTCATATCTCTATAGCTACTGATCATATTTCTCCTTTTTGACTTTTAAAGCTTAAGGTGCAATAGAAGCCCCTTGACTCTAAGCAATTTTATTTCTAGACATAAAACCTTTCGAATCCTACTTTAATCACATCGTCTCAGCGAGGGTTTCTTTTGCTGTGAAGAGAGACACCATGACCATGGCAACTCTTATAAAGGAAAACTAATTGGGCCTGGCTTACAGAGTCATAGTGAGAAGCATGGCGGCACACAGGCCAACATGGTGCCAGAGAGGTAGCTGAGAGTTCTACATATAAATCAGCAGGCTGAAGAAAGTGAAAGTGACACTGGGCTTGGCTTAATCATTTGGAACCTAAAAGCCCATCCCCAGGGACACACTTCCTCCAACAAGGCCACACCTACTCCACCAAAGGCTTATCTCCTCCTAATGCCACTCCCTGTGAACCTTTGGGGTCCATTTTCATTCAAATCACCACACATATTATATCAATAGCAGTACAACATCTCACAATGTTGTTTCTATAAAAGTAGAATGCCAATGGTATTCTTCAGTAAGAATACTGTCCTTGGGACTTTCTAGGATACAAAGAACTACCCCAGTTAATCCGCTCTTTAGGATTCCTAGAGACAGAATCAGGTTCTCACTGGCCCAGGCTAGTGTCTGACCACCACTTAGCTGCACCTAGCTGGTTCTTATCCACAGACAGTTAGTCATGGCCTTGGATCCAGTCTTCAGTGGCTGTGCCAGTTTCTTCTGGAAGCCTCATGTGCTTCTTCACTCTCAGACTGTCTAATATCTGCGTACACCCTTGACAGATCCCAGCTGTGCCTTTGTTGACTTGATCCCTAGCCAGAACCTAACTCTGCTTTATTTTCCTGTTCCAATGGCACGTGTGTGTTTACATGTGTGTGTTTGTGTACATGTGTGCTATATGTGTGTATGTTCCCGTGTGTTTGTGTGTGCTTATATGTGTTTGTTTGTGTACATGTGTGTTAAATATATTCCAGTGTGTTTGTGTGTGCTTATATGTGTGTATATGTTTGTGTGTGTGTGTTATATGTGTGTTCCCATGTCTTTGTGTGTGCTTATATGTGTGTATATGTTTGTGTATGTGTGTTATATGTGTGTTCCCATGTGTTTGTGTGTGTGCTTATATGTGTGTATCTTTGTGTATGTGTGTTATATGTGTGTGTGCTCCCATGTGTTTGTGTGTGCTTATATGTGTGTATGTTTGTGTATGTTTCCATGTGTTTGTATGTGCTTATATGTGTGTGTATGTTTGTGTATGTGTGTTATATGTGTGTGTTCCCATGTGTTTGTGTGTGTTTATATGTGTGTGTATTGTATTCATATTTATATCTATATAGTATACTTTCACCAGATTCTCCTCATCTTCCTCCGTTCCCTGCCCCCTCTATTTTCATGTCTTGCTTTTGTTTGTGTCATCAAGCTCCTGACATGGAGTCTGGCCCACATGATGGACTGTGTCCTGTCTGGCTATAAGTCAAAATAAACTCTTCAGTCATTACACGGAATTTGATAGGTATTTTTTTTTCTAACAATGAGATAAGTGATTGATACATACCTTGAGTGGGAGTAGGGGAAGAGTGGTTATACTGTTGGACTGCAGATATAGTCATGTGGTATGGAAACTCAAGGCTCCTTTAACTGCTGTGACTTGGTGCAGCTGGTGACAGAGGAAGAAAAAATGAATTTGGCCCAGTACCTGGGCCAAAACAGAAAGTTGAAGTGTGCTGCCCAGGTATGGTGGTTTGAGTAGAAATAGCCTCCATACTCATGGGTTTGATTGTTTGGCCCACAGGGGCTGGCACTATTAGGAGATGTGGCGTTATTGGAGTGGGTGTGGCCTTACTGGAGTGGGCGTGGCCTTGTTGGAGGAAGTGTGCCCCTGTGGAGGTGGCCTTTGAGGTCACACCTGCTCAAGCTCCACCAAGTGTGTCACATAGTCTCCTGCTGCCTTCAGATCAAGATGTAGAACTCTCAGCTCCTTCTCTAGCACCATATGTGCCTGCAAGCTGCAATGTTTCCTGGAATGATGACAACGGACTGAACCTCTGAACCAGTAAGCCAGCCCCAATTAAATGTTGTCCTTGGTCATGGTGTCTCTTCACAGCAGTAAAACCCTAACTAAACACCAGAGGTGGTGGCAAGGGTGAGCCAGTCTGGGAATTCTAGATTAGGAGCACTGTAGAGTGTTCGTGTGGCAAGATGGGGCATCAGAGGAGGATAAGAGAGGTGAGAAGCGTCATCATTTGCTTGTATTTGCCAATCTCTGTGGTGAAATAGCAGCTTTAGGAGCTGGGAGCCAGCAGCTGGTGTCTTCACACGCAGGTCTTAAAAGGAATGATAAAATCAAATCACAAGCTCATACATTAGCAGAGGAGTACTAATTTCAGAAGTTGAAATTTAAAATATTCTTTTGCATGATGATTATGTATGGTGCATGAGTGTGTATGTGTGTGTGTTTGTGAGTATGTGTGTGTATATGTGTATGTGTTTATGCATGTGTATATGTGCATGTGTGTATATGTGTGTATGTATTTATGCATGTGTATGTGTGTATAAGTGTTACATGTGTATGTCTGTGTATGTATGCGTATGTGTTATATGTGTATGCGCGTATGTTTTTATGTGTGTATGTTTATGTGTGTATATGTGTGTGTATGTATTTATGCATGTGTATGTGTGTATAAGTGTTACATGTGTATGTCTGTGTATGTATGTGTATATGTGTTATATGTGTATGTGCATATGTTTTTATGTGTGTATGTCTATGTGTGTATATGTGCATGTGTGTGTATATGTTCATGTGTGTATGTTTTTATGTATGTGTATGTATGCCTGTGTGTATGTGTATGCCTGTGTATGCATATGTATGTGTGTATGTGTTTAAGCATTTGTATGTGTGTGTATATGTTCATGTGTGTGTATGTGTATATATGTAGGTATTTATGTGTGTATACATATATACACCACTTCTGAACACTCATATGCACACACAAATGTATTACAATATGGTATCTCAAGTAATTTAGAGGGGAAAAAGACACACAAATGGCTGTATACATTATGTTATTAAGAAACTAGCATATCCAGAATAGCGACATTTATTTAGTTACAGTTGTGAATCCATTAATAAATTGCATAGCCTCCTTCCATTCATTTTTCACAAATTGCTCAGTTGATCTCATTTGTTGAAAGCTCATACTAGTTCCTTCTGCCTATTCTGCTCTCGCTCCCCTTATCCACTATTTACTGGCATTATCCATCTCAGATTACTTTTATAATCATTTTTGTTTTCTAGCATGGTACATTTTAAGTCAATTCCTAGCACTATTAGGAAGAGATTCCCAAAGCCAAAACCACTTATACCATAATAATGTAAAATCTATGTGACAGTGCTCAAAACAGTGAAAGAGAATAAACCTGCAGCTTTAACTTGAAAATCAGACATAACAAAAGTTTCAGCAGATCATTCGTGGGATATTTAAATCATGCCCGCATTTTATCCACAAAGCTTTATATATATGGCTGGCTAAGACAGGATAATTTTGACTAATTTGTCTGACTTTACACTTCTACCATTCCTTACACACTTTCTCAGAGACGAAAACTCATGCAACTGAGGCTGACATGGCTGTAAACAAGCATCACCATGTCGAGGCTGATTTTCCAGGTTTTCTACTAGTCACTATTTTGATGGAGTTGGCTATGTTTTTAGGGTAATTATACATAACATTTAAGAATATACTAAATATGAACTCACATCATTGATGTCGACCTGTATAATACATGCACATATTTACATAGGGCTTTGTATGCCTGAAGTCAAAACGAAATGGTTCCACAGTGTCCTTGTGTGAGCGCTTCTCAGAGAAGACAAGGGCTATTGATGAAAATCGCAGTGCCAGCCATGGGATCACTGTCTATGAGAGTCAGGGAGGACCCGGAGGTCTACAGATCAACACTGGCTGTTGTCATTGCTCTTGGTTGTGAACCATAACTAGGGAATAGGACCCATTGCCGAACACCCTATACACTTGGTTGCAGAACATAGAAAATTCAATCTCAGTCTCACCAGGAAATTCTCTTCTTGCTGCAGAGGCTCTTTATGAGCTCCTGAAGATGCTATGCGGACCACTGAGTGAGAAAAGACAATGGTCTTACTAACTGCTAGACCCTGGCTGCTTCAACACCTGCCCGCCAGGTAAGATTCATGAGTGCCTCAGAGGTGTGAACGTTATGGGGTAACCAAGTGGTTTCTGGATGATTTGAAGCTGCTCCATACAGAGGAGCTTGGTACTTACTATACACCAGATCAGAAGCCCATAGCTTGGGATATTGATATCATAGGCCCCGGGAGCGAGGAGACCTACTATTGCGGTTCTGATACATGGCCATGTCAAATTGCCTTCTAGATACTTTCTTATCCCCTAGATCTGGGCTGCTCTCAACCTTGGTTAGAGGAGTTTCTTTTTGCAGTGGGCAGAGGGGACTGCGGGAACTCATAGTTAGAAACACTGAATGAGTGCTCTACCCTAAAGAGACATCTTTATCAACCCCTCACCAACGCTCAACATACATTGTGGACAAGGGGGTAGAAAGATTCGAAGAGCTGAAACATGGAGGGGAACAAGACATGGCTGGCAGAAACCATGAGCTCACACCATCAGTGATTACCTGGATAGTACACGCACAAGAACAAGCTAGCTAGCATTTCAGTGTGGATGAAGGGGGGGGAGTAGGGGGAGGGGTGGTTCAAAGGCCCCACCTCTAGCCAAGGAGCCATTAACCATCTTGTAGTGGCTAGGGAAGAGAGAGTCATTTTCCTTTGGGGGTGTGGCCACTCAGGGACTCACAGCTGCTGTGAGTATGTATAAAAACACATAAACTTGTTCAGGGGATGTTTGGGGGGGGATTTCTAGGTGGAGCGTTGGAAGAGCAAAATTGGGGTGCATGTGATCACAAGATATTGTATACATCTTCAGAATTCTCAAAGAACAAATAAAAGCATCTGCTATCCATTGTTTCTCCTTTCAGAACTACATCATAACACGCAGGAAACAAAGTAACCCATGTAATTGCCACAGTATCCTAGTTCTCTAAAACACTCTCATCTGAGACGTTTATACATTTTTATAAACATTTATTTCTAGATGAAATCAGAGACCTAAAATCCGTCTCCCACAAAGCAAGAAAGGAGAGAGAGAGAGAGAGAGAGAGAGAGAGAGAGAGAGAGAGAGAGATGGAGTTACAAAAATACCCAGTGTGTCATTTGAAAGATTGCCATCATGACCGTGTGAAACCAAGGAAATAAACAGAAAAACTTGGATGATGTCAAAATCCCAGCAGATGCAAGTTGGTGGCAATGCCTGCAAGGCACAGCCTAGAGACATGTCATGTGCTGGGATTTCCAAAGTCGCAGACTCAGATGGCCTTTGTAAGTCCGAGTCTATGAGGCTCCCAGGATGCATTGCGATTCCTTTGCCACTGTACGGAAACTTCAAAGTTGTACAGAATTTAGTAGTTCCCATTCCCCCTCTTAACTCACAGTGCACAAATGTCACCAGATTTAGTAAATAAAATTACCCGTGTTCTTTTTGTCTGAAGTATCCTAGCCAGATATTTATTTTCTCAAAGTTTGGGGTGACATGGTACCCCCACATAGTTTTGATCTGTGTGCCAGTGATGGCTTGAACGGTATTTCACATATTTACTGGTGATTTGCTGGTGCTGGTCATGTTTGGGGAACTCTCTGATGGCTTCATTTGCCCACTTATTTATTGGATTGTTTGTGTGCATAGTACCGTTAGTTCTTTATATGGTCTAAATATTAACACTATTTACGAAGAGTAAAGAGACCTATGGGAAGGGAAGGGAAAGGAAGGGAAGGGAAGGGAAGGGAAGGGAAGGGAAGGGAAGGGAAGGGAAGGGAAGGGAAGGGAAGGGAAGGGAAGGGAAGGGGGGAAGGGGGAGAGAGAGGCTGGGGGGTGAGTGTGGTCACAGTAGGGAAGGGGCCGGATGGGAGAGGCTCAACGGGGTGAGTGTCCTCATAGTACAGAATATGTCTGAATGAGAATCTCACAAAAGAACTCCTCAGTTGTTTTGGTTTTGTTGTTGATGTTGTTTGTTTGTTTCTTGTTTTGGCTTTTGTGTGTATCCATTTTCCAAACAGGGTTTTTCTGGGTAGCCTTTGCTTGTCGAACTCATGGCCATCTCCTGCCCCAGCTCCTCAAATGTCGTCATTATAACTATGCAGTGCTATGCCCATCACTTTGTACAACGAATATATGCTAATAATTTTTTAAAGTTTCAGTTAAATGTGATTTTTCAGGTAAACCGCATATCATTGCCCCAAGATAAGATCCAAATTAGACTTGAAGAATCATTTTAACCGTTTACTACCTTCTGATCATCTTAAAGTGAAAAAAATAAAAATAAAAAACTTAAGTCAAACCATAGCAAACTAAGAACTGTATAGATAAGTAGGCCTAGAATAATATTTGGAACTTATGTTAAAATGTATTTATGTGTACCATCTGAAATTCCAACTTAACTAGAAACCAGTGCCTTCCTCAGGTAACTCCCAACAAATTATAAAACCTGTAGCTTCTAGAAAGCCCACATCTTCCAGATTATTTCTTTGTGCAAGAAAGACTCTGAGAGAAACTCAAGGCATTGAGAGAAGTGTGATTCTAAAATTGGAGAAACTCTAATAAGCACACTAGTGTAATTTGAATAATGGACACAGGGACTGTCATTTACCTGCCTGTCAGCTAAGGCTAGAACTCAGTTTGCCTGAGACCTAGGATCACAGCAAGGCAGACAGCCCAGTGCTTCTGGGTTCACCCTGGCCATCCTTTGCTGCTGACAACAGACTTGTCTATACTCTTGCTGTTGGACCCTCAAGTGGGTGCTTCCACCAGGCCAACGCAGGAAGCCCTGAGCAGGTTCTCCTCAGCCCAGCCTCGCTCTCTGCTCTCAGTCTCTCACCTTAGTCCCTGGACCCACCCGGTTCATCTGATTTCCACTGTCAGCACTTTGGCTCTCATTTCTTTCTTCTTTCTGCCCAAACTGAAATACAAGCTCTCTGTAGACCCACTGCCTTCAAAGAATAGATGGGGCACCGGGGTCCAGAAGCTGTCCCCATGATACGGTCTCTTTGGCCATTTTAACACTTGGGATTCCAACATATCATCTATGGATTTCTGTCCCCCAAAACCTTCAAATGTGTTCAAACCAAGACAGATTTACATTAAATGTCACAAAATAGAGCGCAAAGAACTCATGATGCTTCATTTTGGGTGCACAGGTTTAAAAGACCGGGGAGCTAGTAGAGGTCATATGAACTTACCTGAAACCAGGTAAGTTCTCAAATTGGGGCCCCTTCAGGAATCAACCATGGTGACTGAGGAATTTCTGTCTACCTCTCAAAGAACATGATGCTACGCATACCCTACTGCCTGCACAGACAGCTAACAATAACACTGACAGCAACTGCTAACGCTAATGACAGACACTGACAGTCAGGGGGTTCTGGCCATGCCGCAGGCACCAGAAAGAGCATATACTATTTATTTGGTGAGTCTATGGTAAAGGCAGAATCTCAATAATCTGGTCGGAGGTTGTGGAGTCTCAAATGCAGGAAGTAGGAAGTGACCTCCTCTTTTGCTCGCTCCCAAGAGGAGCCCATCACCCTGGTGGCAGACTTAGCATGCAGGATCCTTGCAGCATCTGACTAGAGTCTTCTGTATACACACCTGCTCTCTCTGTCTACTCAGTAGCTAACGTTTCTGTGGCCGACTGAGAGACTTGCTTCTTTTGGGGGGAAAGGGAGTCCATACACCATACACGCAAGGCAAGGCCCCACCGCTGACCTGTACCTCAACATGCTTTTCACTTTTAGAAAAGTAATTATTTCACTAATTGTGTTCATGTTGAGATTACTTGCGCTTATTTTATTTACTAGCATAAACTTTTTTTTTTTTTTTGAGACTGTCTCATTAACCTGACCAATTTGGCTTTGAGCTCCCACGGTAGCTCAGAGTAGCCTTGAACTTGTAATCTATTGCCTCAGTCTGTCAATTAACTGGGATTACAGGTCTGTGTGGCTTGGTCATGCTGAGAACCTTTATTCTCAAATGACTTTGGAAGACTGTGAGGAAAGACTTCCTCAAAGCCTGCTTAGGACAAGGGTGTGGACCCATGTCTCAAAAGGCATGTGGAGGCCCAGGTGTGCACTAGGGAGCCTGAGGGAGGATGATCATGTTTTCAAGGCCAGCCTGTGCTACACAATGAGTCCTTGTCTATAAAAACAAAACAAAACAAAACAAATCTAAAACCCATAAAAACCTAATCCCCACTTCTTCTAAGAAAGCACATGAGATTTACTTGGCTGTCTTCTCCCAGAATTTTCTTAAAACAAGAAAAGATGGTCACGGAAGTGAAGGAATAGGCCTTAGAAGTGCAGAGCCCAAGCACACGATCATCCCAGCTCACGGCCGGTGCAGTGCGCGGAACCAACCGTCCAGGTGATCGAAAGCAGTGATCCACTGTGACTTGGCTCTGCTCATCCAGTGATCCAGCCTCACGGAGCCTTGGCCAGAGGTCAAGAGCCATTGGGCTGCGTGTTTGTCCCTCGTCTCTTCCTCTCTCCCCTGCCTTCTCCTTCCTCTTCCCCTTCCACTTCTGATCGCTAGCTCCCCCCTCCCCTGCTTTCTTGTCTTCTCCATTCCCTTACCCACACCCTCCTTTTCTCCTCCCTTCTCCCTTCCCCTCTTCCCCCCTCTTTTCTCCTGCCCCCTTCCTCTTCTTTCTCCACCCCCCCATCTCATCCCATATCTTATGCTTCCCTACCAGATACCCACTGCCTGCTTTGTGCAGTTGTTAGAAGACCCAGTCTCTACTTGAGCAAGTACTTTACTTTGGGGGAAAAAATAATCAGGTTTCAAACCTCTTCTGTATTTAGGGAATTCTTAGGTTAACCCCACCCCCACCCCCACCGCCACTTAGGATCATTCCTGCACGGCTGCATGAGTGGAAAGCCATTGTGAAGCTCATGTGGTCTAATGAGCTTTGCTCAGGACAAAAACAACAACAAAAACAACAAACCCAAACCAAAACTGTTCCTAGGTCACAGAATCATACATGTTGCCATCACCAGCCAGCTTTTAATTATGTGCTTTTGATTACCAGGGCAACAAGGGGAGAAAGCTGGGTCCTCTGGGTGACCTCGTCACCACCAACAGAAAAACAAAATCTCAGGCATTCTTCCTCAGACAGCAGTGCGTTTATTGCAGAAGGCACATTTGCAGGAAGATTTCTTGTCCTTGCAGGGAGCCAGCTGCTGCCATATTGGCTGTGGCCTCTTTACAGATTTTGAACTGCTTGGGAGGAGAGATTATACTTTTCTTTAGAGTTCTGTTCTCTCCCAACAACACATACGAACACACAATATACACACAAACACACACATACAATACACATGTACAACACACACACACACACACACACACACACACACACACACATCAGTGCTATGCTGTCAGATTCCCCTTCAGCCAATCACACAAACAGATAAAATATTTCAGGAAAGAAATGTGTGGCTTAGAGGATTCAAGGAATCAGGTGTGCAGAGAAAACACGTTTTATTCTCTAGGGATGCAAGGGTTTGCCTTGGAACACAACCACAACGAGCCAATTAGAAGGATGCAGGCAGCAGACATTGTGTAAGCTCTGGTGCTTTGATCCTACCTATGATGTTGTCTCTTCACTACACACTAACCTGTCCGACAACCATCAGGGGGCTTCATTTCTTTGCATGGAGCATTTCTTTGCTGTCCAGGGAAGCAGGCCTGATACCCTAAGGAATCACACCATTGTGGGTAAGAATTGCCCATGACTGACAGTGTGGGCTCGATGTCTCTGCTTCCTTAAGGCATGCGCAATGACCTGATCAAGCATCAGTGCTTTGTTATCTCTCCTATTTTGGTGGGTCCAGGGTTGGCCAGGATAGTCATTAATGCTGTGTGACGTCAGGTTCCTCTTCTCAGTTACGGTCAACTGAAAGCTGCAGGACTGAGAGGCCCCAAAGGCTTGCTTTGATGGTCTGACGCTTGGATATTCCTCTGTGTGATCGCTTTCTTTTTACATAGCATCTTATTTGTCTGTTTTACATTTTTTTTAAATTTAATTTTGTTTTTGTACATGAGTCTAGATTCTTTGCAAAATGGCCGTTGGCTTCTGGGGTCTGTCAGCCACTGTGGCAGATCTGTGATGAAAACAAAGGGAGAGGTTTGCTTGGGCTCACGGTTTCAGAGTTCTCACTCCGTGGTCACCTGGCTGTTTCTGGGCCTGTGGTGAAGCAAGTGTATCACTGGGGAGGGGGTTGTCAGCAGTTGTTCCCTTTATGATGAACAGGAAGCAGAGACAGGGGCAGAAAGGAGCCTGGAATAAGGTAACAGTTCTACAGAATAAACCCCAGGTGACCCTACTTCCTCCAGTAAGGACACAGATCCTAATGTTTTGAGAACCTCTTCAAATAGCAGCAACAGCTGGGATCTGAACACTCAACACACACATGGGTGATAGCTCACTTTTAATCAAACAAAACAAAATGGCCAGGTAGAGCTTTAGGAGCTGTTTCTTAGTTGAGCATGTCACAGCCAGCCTTGGTCCGAGCGAGGGAGGAGGCCTCTCTTCTCGTAATGAAGAATAGTCCCACCCGGGGCCTGGTGGAATCGTGGTGGGGGCATCTTGGGCTCATGTCACAAACAACCTTGTTTGAAGGCAGGACCTCTCCACAGGGCCTGCCTTTGGGTAAACGCAAACTGAGATGCATAAGGGATAAGCCTGGCACAGTTGGCCCTTCACATCCACGGGTTTATATGAGGCACTTCCACCAATTGTGGACTAAAATTTTTGGGAAAATAGCAGTCAGTGCTGAACATTGGCAGGGCTTTTCCTTGCCATTATTGTCTCAAAGTATAGCCACCATCGAAGAATCATGCCCGTTGTGTCAGGCATCGTAGGTAATCTAAGATGAGCTACTATGGGAAAATGGTTCCTGTATGCAACTACTGCACTGTTTTATAGAAGGGACTTAAGAATCTGAAGATTTGGGTTGGACCTGGGTGGGAGGTTATGAGAGCAGTTCCCCAGGGGTCCTGAAGGCTCGTTTGTTCTCATTCATAGTCAGTTGCAAATTAGCCATGAAAATAGAGCGCAAATGAGAGAAATTTGGAATAATAATATACTCTCTACCCAGCCCTACAGCCCTTGGGGAACTTGGTGGCTTCTGGTGAGACATTCATAAGAAGGCCAGGCCTTCTTTTCCTCCCTAAATAGTATCCTACGGACTAGAATGTTCCTTGGGCTCTCCACCACCCTTGGCAAAAGGATGCCATGAGTCACTCTCCACTGTAAAGTCCGACTACAGAATCTGCCCTTCTCTTGGTTAAAAACCTCCCGTTCGGAGCCAGGTGACAAAGAACTTAGAGTGTGATGCCAGTCACAGGAGTGTGATCACTGTCTCCATCTCTGCAACAAGAAGTATAAATAAACACCTTGGGGTGGCTTATGTTAAACTGATTATTGTATTTTTTTTTCACATTTTTGCAGACTTTTACAAAAAGACAACGTTGATTGGAGCAAACTACCTCATAGTGTATTGGGATGTTAGTGATTAGAGGATTGTTTTATTCCACATGTGTATCCAAGTGCTAAGCACTAGGACACACCCAGAACTCAATAAACAACTGTTAGCTGCATGTAGTGATATACACCTTTAATCCCAGCACCTCGGAGGCTAAAGCAAGAATATTATTGAGAGTTCAAGGCCAACCTAGACTGTATAGTAGTGAGTACTAGAATAGACAGGTACAGTGTGTGTGTGTGTGTGTGTGTGTGTGTGTGTGTGCTTTCATAAAGTAAACTAGCATATACATGTTATTCAGCATACACACTCATATATATATATACATATATATATATATATTTGTTAATTGAATAAAATTTGTGTTTAGGGGAAGGATTAATAACCACCAACCCTCTTTTCAAACCCCATCCAAATTTATAAGTAATATAGTAGGAAAAAGAGATACATAATAAGAAAATAATTACTTTCTGATATTGCTAAGTAACTAGATGTCCATAGAAACTTGGCATCTACATAATTGGCATACAGGAAATTAGGTATAAAATCTGGGATAAAGATAAGAAAATATGGGAAGAGCACTAACTTTGAAACTTACCTATAGCCAGCACAAATTTAAAGGAAATGCCAATCTTGGATGGTCTCATATTTTCTTTAACCCTGACCTTTTAGAATTGGACTCTGTAAATCAATTAACTTAATTTATTTATATTTTTGTCTAGAAAAATGCAATTATCCTATCAAACTTGCATCATAAACACACACACACACACACACACACACACACACACGCCACAAAAATAATAAAGGCAGGGCAAGATTAGGCATCATTTAGCAATGACTCATGTGCATGGAGGGTTAAGTTGGGTTCCTCCATGTCAATGATCAATTTCTTATAAAAAATGGTATATTATTTGCCTAGCATCTCAACCCCTTCTTCAATATACTTTAATTCACTTATTCATTGATTAATATCCATAGATGATCTTGCTGAGTGGCTCTTGCTGGCCTAGAACTCACTGTGCAGTCCAGATTGCTTCAGACGAATGACTATCCTCCCATCACAACATCCCGAGTGCTGGTTTTACCACTATGCACCAGAATATCCAGCCGTCATAAATGTTAAAGCATGCCAGAATGACTTAAAATAGTTAATATAGTAGAAATGTCTGTAACTCTTGGTCACATTTGCATTTTAAAGGAATAATGATACATACTCTTTAGGAAGTTTTTTTTTTTTAAGTATTCTGAACATAGCTATCATAGACAGTACTTTTTGCTGAGTATTTATAATCATTTGTTGATTGAATTCATGGAACACTGTAGCAGAAATGGGTATAAGTGTCTGACTCTGTGTGTGTGTGTGTGTGTGTGTGTGTGTGTGTGTGTATGTGTGTGTGTGTATGTCCTGTGTCTGTGTGTGTATATGTATGTGTCCTGTGTCTGTTTGTATGTATGTATGTGCCCTTGCACGCACAAGCATGTGAGTGCATGCATAAGTTCCACCCCACAACAAGTTAACTCACCACTTGGGTATCCCTGTTCCCATCAGCACTCTCAGCTCCTCCCACTTCTTGGACATTTGCTCTGTCTTTGGCAAGGGTCTCATCCATTCTATCATCCTCCCTTGAGTTGCCTGGGCATTGTTCACGTGTACTCTCTTTTGCCAAGTAAAATGGTGGAATCCAACCCTTGTGGAGGAGTTTATTAACTAGAGCGGAAGGCCTAAGCTGCCCCGCCCCACTACTCCTTGCATGCCTGGCTTTAAAGAAGAGCCTTTGAGAATTTATAGATGTATATACAATTTATAGATATATAGATGTAGAGCAAAAAGCATTGTTCTTGGGTGCAAGTTAGTAATTTGTCAGCTATTAAAATGTGAACATGACACTAAATATTGCATATTGGAAAAACACACCTGCCTGCCACCATTCTGTGTCTAGCCCTAACCTGACACTGTTCAGAAGATCTCCTTATCATAGAACTACGCCCTAATGACGTCCCTCTATTGCCAATCATCAATACTCTAGTCTCTGATAGGGGAACTCTGTATGCTCATCATTGTCATCCTGGGCTGAAAAGAGCTTCTCCCTCCGTCCCTCCTTCCTTCCCTCCCTCCCTGCCTTCCTCCCTCCTTCCCTCCTTCCCTCCTTCCTTCCCTCCCTCCCTGCCTTCCTCCGTCCTTCCCTCCTTCCCTCCCTCCTTCTCTCCCTCCCTCTCTGTGTGCATGTGTGCAGGTGAACCCACATGGATGGGCTCATATCCATGTGAATGTGGCAATGAGGCCAGAAGCCATCCCGAGGTGCACTGCTCCTCAGGATACATCCACACTGGTTTTTGAGGCAGGGTCTCTTAGTGGCCTGGAGCTTCCCAATTAGGATAGGCTAGACTGGCCAGTCAGTAACCACCAGGGACCTTCCTGTCATTGCCCCCACCCCCCCACACACACACTTCCTGCATGCCTGGCTTTAAAGAAGAGCCTTTGAGAATTTATAGATGTATGCAATGCATTTTGACCATATGCATCCTAATTCCTCTGATCTAGTTCCTCTGGCGCATCCCGCTCCCATCACCCGCTTAGTCGAATGAGTGACTCGCATCTACTCATGGGTGTGGAGCCGTACACATCAGTGTAAAGGGAAGAGCAACCTACCAGGAATCGAACCCCTGAACTAAAACGACTCTCCTTCCTCCAGTAGCCACCAGCTGCCATAAGGTACTCAGCTAGAAGTGGGAACTTGAATGCCTCTCCATTCCCACTCACAGCTATGGTTACCTGTAGAAGGCCTGCACAGGATCAAGCCACTCGACTCCTCTTGCTTCTGTTTGTTTGTTTAGCTCTGGTTCCCTGGCCAGGCTGCATCCTCAAGGGCAGGAACGACGTTTCTATCCCTTATCCAGAGCAGCAATGTTGTCACACAACACGGAAAGGCATCATCTAGAAAAAAAAAATCTCCGGGGTCTGGGAGCAGACCACTGGGCAAGGAAAGACATCAATAAGCTCACAGCACATTTGCAGGGACAGCTTCTGCCTCCTGTAGGATGGCCCCATGTCACTGAGAACACTCCTGCTGCCTCTGGCTGTGGGCACAGCAATATCTCAGCGGTTGGAGAAATTTAGCACAGGCTTTCTCGGGCATTCCCTAGTGTGATTTTTTTTTTTTTCTGGAGGTGATCTTTCTCCGCTGTTGTTTCTGCACCGTGTACCTGCCAAAGCATTTTAAGGTGTCGGTGACTACTTGACAGAGCTAGTCTGTAGGTTCTGACAGTAACAACAGGATAATGGAGACTCATTTCACATTTCCTCTTTGGAACTCCCAAGGCAAAATATTCTTCTTGCTTCCTTTGGGCTCTGTGAAAAAAATTCTGTTTGACTTCCTCTCCAACAAGCTGTCTGCCTCACACATTTAGAATCAGCTCTTACATTCATTTCCTCTGGAAAGCTCTTCGCAGGCCAACAGAAACTCCCCTGAATAAGGGCTCTAAA
This sequence comes from Apodemus agrarius, assembly GCA_964023405.1. NCBI lineage: Eukaryota > Metazoa > Chordata > Mammalia > Rodentia > Muridae > Apodemus > Apodemus agrarius. The sequence continues at coordinate 21,744,114 of OZ030019.1, forward strand.
TCCCACGCATTAGTTTTAGCGTTACATTTCTCAAATGTCGTGTAGTATTTTCTCAGCCTCCCGGGGTGATCTGCTTGCTAATTCTCCTGTGCTTGGTTATTTAATTTCAGTTCCATTTATTACTATTGTTCCCACAGCCCTGCATGCTGTTATTGCCTCTCCTCCCAAAGTGTAAAAGCAGTATTTCCTGGCCACGCGTGATTATTGCATCATTTATCCATCATTGCCGTGATCCTCATCTCTGAGTGGTGGCACAGTCCTGAGAACCCTTTCAAGTCCCTCAGTCATTTATACTCACACAAAGCTTCTTAGCACATTCATTTTTTAAAAAAAAAATAGCTTTATTATTCTTGTGAAAATTCTGAATGTACCTGGTTTGTTTGCTTGTTTTTAAATCAAGCAACATGGAAAAGTACAACGAAGTAAAGCTGGGCCTGTTGGTACACATCTGCAGCCTGAGTCAAGTCTGGGATGGCACAGCAAGAGCCATCCTCAAAAACTGTTTTCAATAAAACAGTTTTTGAGGCATTTCTCTTTTGCACATAAGTATACATATAATACATATATAATGCTATATAATGTAATGTAGATCTATAATGTCTATTTGTATTCATTAGATGTGTCCGATAGCTTCGTCTCAATTTCTAGACATTGTCAGCATTTTTGATGTTTTCCTAATCTGTGTCCTAGATAGACTTTGCTGTATATGTGTCACCTCTCAAGTTTGTGAATGGAGACAGTGCCACAATAAAGACTTGTGAATGAAGATATAATCTTTTCTATTTTTACACGTACATGTAATCTTTTTATACCATTTCTCATCTCCTTTGTGTTGAATTTCAAGTAGAAATTACTGAGCCAAAGCATACCCCTTGATATACAGTTGACTCTACATTGGCAACTGGTGTAGTTAGTTCCCGCCAATAGGACAAGACCATTCTCTATCTTGTCTCTCTCATTAGTTCATCACTGTGCCTGAGATGTTTGTTGGAGGATCTTGGGGCTGCTAATCGGCAAACTAAATGATCAATAAAGCAATAACCTTTTTTTGACATCATGTGTGTGTGTGTGTGTGTGTGTGTGTGTGTGTGTACTTAAAGTGGCCCCTTCATACCCTTGTCAAAATTCTGCTCCTTTACTTTCTTCCCTTGGCTGAGATGAGCTCCTGAAAATCTCACACATGACGGTTTTATGACAGTCAATTTACCTGAGCACCTGAACCCATTACACAGCCTAATTCATACCTGATGGGAAGTAACAGATGCAAGGAAATCACATCGATATTCCCTTAGGGGGGACAGTCGCTCATCAAGAATCATTCTGAATTGATTAGCCACGCCACAGTTTGGCTCTGATGCAGTGACACTCTGCCACCAAAGGAAAGGAGCTGCTTTCGTGTTCTGTGCAGTATCATCTGTTACCCAAGACGCCCTACATTGCTGATCTCGTTAATGTCCTTAAGTGCGTTACAGGATTCTTATCCATCTAACCCTTCCTTGTCCCCCTATAACACATAGACAAAAGGACGGCTCTTTCCCTGTGAATTTTCTCTATCATGGGCCTGGCAAATGAAATGCACACATACTAATATATTATGGAAAATAGATTTGAGAAGGATTATAGAAGCAAAAAGGTATGACAACGATGATACTAACTTGAGCAAGGGCGATAAACCAGAATCCCAGTTCGATGGATTTTTGTCTTCTTTCATGTTATATTCAGTTCTTGATAATGAACTATGCTTCAACAATCTCGAAAGTGCTCTGTATGACTTCTATTGAGCCCACTTATACCAATGGTTCTATATCGATGACTACAACGATGATGACGACGTCTGTATTGCTTCATGGGAGAGTTCCAGCTCATCCTTCTGGAGTATAGCCTAGATGGTGGCATTTAAAAGAAGTTAACAGGAGGCCAGGACTAAGAAAACTCAGTTTAAAGAAAGACATTCAAAATGAATAGTACAAACTGTTTGAAAACTCCTTCAGTTTCTCCTATGTCTCCTATAATGCCAGCAAGGGGAAATGCAATTCCTTCCATCACTGATGCAAGCAGCTTTGTGACCCATACATAGATAACTGTCTGCTTGCTACTGTTGGTGCGGTGAACCTATGCCAAGGGCTCTCAAACTTTGCTGGGGAGTTAGCTAACACTGGGCCACCCTCCTGTGGTTGAAGGATGCAGCTGGGAGGGAGCGTTTGTGATGTAGACCATAAACAATTGTGATGTGAAGGGTCCCTGGACCACACTTGACCAGCACTGAACTGTAGAGGCCAGCCTCACTGCAGACTAGCTCCTGCTCTTCCAATACAACTCCAACGAATTTCCTGATGTTCTCTCTCTCTCTCTCTCTCTCTCTTTCTCTCTCTCTCTCTCTCTTACACACACACACACACACACACACACACACACACACACACACAGGGCAGGCGGAGAGACACACAGAAAGATCTTAAATGCTTTAAATGGTAGAGATCTGAACACAAAGGAAATAGTTTGAGTACGATGTGATGATATTCAGTTAGAAGAGATATAGAGAAACCGAAGACAATGGTAGACAGAAACAAAAAATTCAGTGTAACTCTGGGAGTTAGTGATACAGCTCAGTGTTAGAGGACTTGCCTGGTGTGCATAGGGTCCTAGGTTTGGTAGCTAGTGATGGCATATGTATGTTCATATGAGTGTGTGTGTGTGTGTGTGTGTGTGTGTGTGTGTGTTTGTGTGTGTGTGTGTGTATGTTCAAAAATTAGTGTAATGACTTGTATGTGCAAGCTTACGGACAAAGGTCTTTAACCCTAACCCATCAGGCTGATTTATCCCCTCATTCCACTGCTTCCGGTCACTCTTTCTTTTATAGGTTCACTAAACTGGAGTGTGTGAGGCACCAGTAGGTTCTGTTTTGGTACCGATGCTTTAAACAGGCACAAGTGCTAATTCCTCATACCTTCAAACCTTGTGGAAGGGGAAGATGTTTGGAACTGCGGACTTGGAAAGGTATTATTGACTGTGTAATATAAACCTATAACTATGACCAGGACCTTGAGGTCTGTTAATTTGCTCAAGGCTACTACATTCCCATTGAGAAACTGGGAGAGGATGGCCATCTGTCGTAAAGCACATAGGCGGAGAGGCAAGGCAGTGATGGGGTGGGGGCAGGGCCATTGAATAAGGATAAAAGTGCACATGTGGGCTGTTCAGGCATCCCTATAAAACTATCTACTTGAGTCTGCTCGAGGTAATGCCTGATAATTCCATTCCCCCGTAGTACAAAATATGCTTTGGAACACACTGAATTAAAGGCACTAGCTACTGAAAGATTTTTTTTTTTTTTTTTTTGCCCAAAAAATGATAAGGAAAGCAGCAAAGCATTGTGGGTTGATGACTCAATACTGGAACTTGGTTTTGACCTCCTTGAGCAGATGTGGGATTAATTTAAATTTAACAAGAGATAGGAGCTACAGTAACTAAAGATTTCCTGTACCTCAAATGCCAGAAAATTCTAAATTGGCATTTCTGCAGACATTTTAAGATGGGGAATGTGCTCCGAATAATGAGCAGTAACTAGTGTACTGAGGAAGAGAGGTTTCTAGAGTCCCCCCCTGGTCCCTCAATCTCCCAGCTTCCAGACTGTCTCCAGAAGACACTTCAAGACAATGCTTCCTGAAAATGTTGTTTGTTTGTTTTTGAATAGGTTTCTGTTTTCTTACTCTACTGTCTTCTCTCAGCAGCGCCCTTAGTTAACTTCGCTGTTGGCTTTTGCCGCAGGGGACTCCCACAGTTAGGGATCTCTCACTGAACTGATCTTTATTCATTATTAAAATGGTCCGGAGATGTAATTGTCTTCACCTATTGATACATCACGATACAGCCAGGTAAGGAGAAGCTCTGAATACTCAAGGCACAATTAGTTAAGCAAAAGCTTCCCAAGAAAAAGGAAGGAGAGGACCCCGGTCCGGAAAAGACTAAATCCAGTTTTGTAGGAGAGTAGCAGAACAGAGAAATAGTGGGGAGGGGGGATGATTGGGGAATGGGAGGGGGGAAGAGGACTTATGGGACATATGGTGAGGGGGGGAACTGGGAAAGGGGAAAGCCTTTGGAATGTAAAAAAAGAATATAGAAAATAAAAAATAACAACAACAACAACAACAAAAGAAGTGAGAGTGACCTAGGTGGATAAGAATAAGTGTTGGGAAAATGAAAAGCCTTTCAGGTGACTTACACATGTGACTTTGAACTCCCAAACAGCCAGGCTTAGTCACCTGTTTGATAACATACTCCAAGACACAGATCCTCCCCGTGTAGATCCAGTATTCACTAAAGATTCGTGCAAACTCCAAACTGCTGCAAAATATAAAACATTTCGAGACCACTCTAATGCGACGAGCAGAAAATTCCAATCTCACATAACAGGAAACAGACAAGTGTGAACTGAGATCACTCCTAACACGGCCTTCAGGCTATGTATATGAGGTCAGGTTGTACTGCGTCGAGAGCCTGCTTATGGTTGGACCGCATTTCTAACATATGCCATTAGGTTAATGCGCATAGCCCCAAATTTTTTTAAAAAAATGTATTTTAAGTATGAAATTCTTTGTTTCAAACCTTTAAGACGAAGAGTACTCAGCCTTCACGGTGTCCCAAAGAATTTCCTTCCCTGTGTTACTTACACACATGCTTCTGGCTTTACTACTCACAACAGTCAGTTGATGGGTCCAGCCTAGGTGCGAATCAACAGAAGAATGGATAAAGAAAATATGGTACGTGTACACAATGGAATTTTATTCAGCAGTAAAGAACAGACAAAACTCATGATGCTTGAGGAAAAATGGTTGTATCTAAAAATCATTGTTATGCAAAATAAACCAGAATAAGAAACACAAATACCATATGTGCTTTTCCTCACTTGTGGAACCTAGATTTAAAATTACATATGATATATATGTGATCATGAGAGGGAAGAGGGCTTAAGGGAGGCCGTGGAATGAATATGGTGTTGAAATCATAAAGAGGGAGATGGAGAGAGCAGGACAAAAATGAAGGCAGTTGGGGAGGAGGGTGGATTAGAACAGAATATGACACACTTCCCAAAGATGTCAACATGAAATCTATTACTTTTTATGCTAACTTTTTTTTTAAAGCATTTCATCAGGGCTGGAGAGATGGCTCAGCAGTTGGTTAAGAGCACTGACTGCTCTTCCAGAGGGCCAGAGTTCAATTTCCAGCAACCACTTGGTGGTTCACAACCATCTGTAATGAGATCTGACGCCCTCTTCTGGTATGTCTGAAGACAGCTACAGTGTGCTTATATATCTTTAAAAAAAAAAAAAAAAGAAGTATTTCATCATTTTGATTCTCTGAAAAAAATAAAAGGCTTGAGGAGCAGAAGTTGGAGGTCCTCAGAACAAGAAGACTGTAAGGGCAGATGCCATGGTCATGTGTCTCATAATATGCATCCACACAAACTGATGATGTAATCTAAAACATAAATGGCGACAGACAAACAGAATCTACAGAGAGAAGTTAAAAGGCACTAAAGGAAAAGAAGAGAGCTCAGCCTTACCTCCCAGCTCATTGCTGGGGAAAGTGCAGGCTAGTTGAGGTCTGGGCAGATGGCATAAACTCTACACTGTAGACCTTGTCATCTTCTGACAACACTGAACAGCTGGGAGTCTGAGGCTGCCTCTCCTAGACCTTTGAGTGAATGACCTAGCACATCCTGTGGTGTAGGAAGAGTCTTCCATCTCCCATGGTGCTTCAGAGCTTAGCTCTTGATCTTGCCCTCCTCTGAAGTTCATTTCTTTTCATTATGAGTATACATGTGACATTGCATACGCATGCCACTGTTCTATACATTCATTTATGAGAATGTTCCGGGCCACTGCTAGGTTTGGTTATCATAAACAGAGTTAAATGCCACACAAAAGCCCTGGGATGTCTATTACAAAATGCAGATCTACTGCTTTAGAAGATCCCCTGCCTGAGGATTAGATGGCTAACCTTCTGTGAACCTTGAGAATTCTGCTGAAAAGCAAAACTACCTTCCACCTATCTCGGTGAGCCAAAATATTCCTTGAAAAATATTTTGGGAATCAGGCTTCTTTCCACAGATGGGACCTTTTGGCTAAAACTTGAAGGAGGGGTTTTTAAATGTGACTTCAGGCTCAGCCTACAGATCTTATTCCCTTGTTAAATCTAGCAAGTTTTATCAGTTATTTTAAGGGTATTTTTTTTTAATTCGGTTTGGTTATATATTTAGATTCAGTTAAAATGTTTAATGCTTCAAACACTTTCAATTTCTTTGAGTCTGATGCTTAATTTTGTCTTTCAAGATATATGTTAAGTGCAGATATTTAAAATGTTACCAACAAGAACACTTTCTGAGCATTTACTTATGATGAAAATTTCCTAATGCATGTGTGGTTTTTAGCTTAATATTAGCCAAGTATCTGATTTATTTGCAAAATTTTACCTGAAGCTGAAAAGCTGTTCCTCTATTCAGTCAAATGCTCTCAAACATGACATCAGTGTGAACTGTGACATGGCCACACAGGCTTCTCCATGTGAAAACATTGACATAATGCTTTTGCTTGTTTGAGCATTTTATGTCCTTTCCCAAAATAAAGCTTGTATACCATTCGGGACAGCTATCTGGATAGCCTGCTGGATGCCCTGCTCCCAATGCCTTTACCTTCAGATGTTTAATTATGAAATTAAAGGACCTATGTGCTGAATGAACATTCACATACATCCTACCAGAATCCCACCATTAGCACATAACTGGATTTGACTTTGTTCTCATGGAATTATATTGTAGCCTTTTCTTTTTTCACCAATCAGTCCATTATCCTATAAATTTAATATACAGTTGTAAACAGTAGTCAATTTCCTACTGAGTGGTCCAATAAATATTAAGTAAAACCAAGGGTTTGCTAGGAGTGCATAATATCTTCTTTTGATATAAAAGTGACAATTGATTGCATATATGTTTCACGTTTTGAGCATTGGTCATGCCCACACAGCCATAGCCACAACTTTTCTGTTTTGGTTGAGGAGGCTGACTGGTAAACTCCCAGGATCCCCTGGTTTTTTACCTCCTATTACTGGCTATTTGAACTCAGGTCCTTTTGCTTATACAGCAAGCAGGCTTTTCCACTGAGCCACGTGCGCATCTCTAACTACAACTATCCTTGTGACAGCATTCGATATATTCTCCTGACATTTCCTTTATCCCTGTTCCAGCCCATTGCTGCCTCCACTCACAGAGACAACTGCAGTTTGGTCCTTTTTCTACTATTACATTTTTACCTTTTTTAAAAAATAATATTCCACGAATGGAGTCATCTACATGTACTGTTTTATTCGAGACACCACCCACCTAGCAGAAAGCTTGCTTACATCAGCAGTTTTCTTCTTGGCGGTAGCCAAGGAAGCACAAAGGACAGTGTGCTCCTAACATAGCCCACCTTTCATGGCTGGACACAACCAAGGCCAGCTCCGGGTTGGATTATTATAAGCAAAGATGACCTACAAGTCATAACTCCATGATGTATTGTGTCATGATTTGCACAGCTCAAAGGACGTTGGTCTCCTAGGTACACTTTACCCTAACTAACTGGGTACTCACAAATACCTGCAACCCCAACCCTGTCTGACTGCTATTTATTTCCTGGGGTCTTATAATGGATTTATATGATGTACTTTTAGCTCTAAAGACTCCAGATAATGGGATTTCAATGCACATTAAATGTGATTTGTATTAGACATAATCTGCCTTTGCATTCTTTCATATACTGAGACCATATAATGCAAAGATCCATAGACATTTAGATATTTTCTGAGTTGAAGGTTATATGTATAATCAATAGATTATTCTGGACCAAAAAAAAATTCTGGAGAATGAAATGTTTCAAAGACTGAATATCTAATAGTCAACTGTCACTCGAATACAGCAAGTTTTGTGCAGTCTATGGCAGTAATTGCTATGCATGTTTGATTTGCTTGCTTTATTTTCTTTCCTTATTGTTAACTTCTGGTACTGGTCTTAAATCAAGAGGCTTGTAGGTACTAGGCAAGTCCTCGACCACTCAGTTCCAGACTGAGACCTTATAAGAAAAACTTCGATTTGCGACAGGATCTTACTAAGTCACCCAGGCTGGACTTAAATTAACTCTGTAGCCCAGGCCTGCCTCAGTCATGAGATTCTCCTGCCTCATCCTCGGGGAATGGGATTACAGATGTGTGCTAGTACAGCTGCCCCTCCATTCTTCCCCTTCATTTAATATTTTTTTATTATTGTGTAATTATCAGGCAAAATAATGGGCCTTATAGTAAGATTTTTCCGGTCAAATATATCAAGTTCTTTAGCATATTTATATCCCATTCCTTCTTGTCTTCTTCTTCTTCCTGTCAATCTTGTTTCTCTTCTCCAGTAGTCCCTCCTTTACTTTCATGTCATATTTCTCTGAGTATATGTATGTATACACACACACACACACACACACACACACACACACACACCATAGATCCTGGATATGTGGATATGTGTGTATGTGTGTGTGTGTAAGCACACAACTGTGAGGGTGCACATGTGTACTCTTCTTTTCCATGGTCCACAATTCCATTCATCTGTGATAGACATCTAAGCAGAACCACAAGCATCATGGTTGAGCAGGAGCCTTGCATTCCTTTGACTATATTTTCATAAATGGGTTAGTTGGATTATATGGTATTTGGGGACTCTTGGGGGGAACCTGCATTCTGATTTTTCTAATGGCTCCAATAGTTAACATGCTGACAAGCAGTGTTTAAGTACTCCTTTGCCCTATATCCTTGGCAGCATGGGATGTTTTCATGGTAGTCATTCTGACAGGGGTGAGATAGAATCTCAATATAACTTTGATTAGATACATTTTTCATATGTCTATCACTGTTTGCACTTATTTTGACAAATTTCCCCACTCATATGTGTGTTTGTGTGTGTGCGCACATCTGTGTCTAGGTCTGAGTACCTCTCATGTGCATATATGGAAACCAGAGATTGATATCAGGAGAAATGTCACAGTTGCATGTGCAGGAGAAATAGAGCTCACTGAAGCAGTTCAGTTAAATTACTAAACAAACAAAACCCCACTAAATAAAAGAATAATAATTTGTGGAAAGATGATTTAGGAAACTCTGAATATTATTTAGAGTTCCTACAAGATGATGAGTTAATGTCTTGTTTTAAATAAAATGAACACACAGGCTACAAATGAGGAAAATATGATTTTTAATCAACTAGGGAAGACATAAGAAACAAAAACTGCTTTTGAGAAAAGAAGCTCTATGTCATAATTCAAATCAAATAGAAGTATGTTTAAATAAATAAAGGAAATTATGCTTAAATAATAACAGGGAGGCAGACATGTACAATTTAGTTTAAAATATGAATTGTTACATTAAATGTAAAGGGGTTAAATAATCCAACCAAAGTCAGAGATTATCAAAATCTGTGGGATTTTATATCTATATTTTAGTCTATCTATCTATCTATCTATCTATCTATCTATCTATCTATCTATCTCTATCTATCTATCTATCTATCTATCTATCTATGTACATATGTAAGATCTAACTGTATGCTATATGTAAGGAATGTATTTTAGAGCAGTAGTTCCTAATCTTCCTATGTTTTCCCCTCTTTAATATAGTTCCTTATGTTGTGGTGACCCCCAACCATAAAATTATTTCACTACTACGTCATAACTGTAATTTTACTACTGTTATAAACTATAATGTAAATATCTGATATGCAACACCGCCCCCCCCCCGAAAGGAGGTTGTAACCCACACAGGTTGAGAACTACTGCATTAGAGTTTAAAAAAACAAAAGTAGATTGAAAATGAAAAACTAAAAGAGGCATATGATACAAATAGCAATCATAAGAAAGAGTGGATTATCCGAGTAAATGTAATTTTAAATACATGATAATACTAAAGATGGTAAGAATCATCTTGTTATAATTGTAACACATTACAGAAGTCCCTGAAGTTTGCATATGCTATTGCCAATTTATTATTTGACCCAGTATATGTCTATATAAAACATATATATGAATGCTTATAGAAGCTAAGATCTAAAAGTAGAAGTCATCTAGATATTTACCAGTTGGTAAATAAATAAAATATGAGAATCCAGACTGGAATATTATTTGACAAAAAAATTTTGGTAAGTATTTGTAGCAATATGGATGAATCTTAGAGAGTCATATATCAGTTACAGAATGCCACATGTCATCAGTTCCATATTCATTAACGCTTAAGAGCAGATAAGTCTATGGAGACAAGCAGTTGGTCACTGGCTGTCGTAGTTAGGGCTCCTATTGCTGTGAAGAGACACCACAACCATGGCAACTCTTACAAAGGAAAGCATTTAATTGGGGCTGGCTAACAATTTCAGACGTTTGGCCAGTTATTGTCATAGTGGGAAACATGGCAGCATGCAGGCAGACATGGTGCTAGAGTAGGAGCTGAGAGTTCTACATCTTGATCCACAGGCAGCAAATGGGCACGGCTTCAGCATCTATGAAACCTCAACGTTGGCCTCCACAGCGAGATACTTCCTCCAGCAAGGCCACACCTACTGCAACAAGACCACACCTCCTAATAACGGTACTGCTTACAGGCCAAGTATTCAAACAGGTGAGTGTATGGAGGCTACTCATACGCAAACCACCACACTGGGTCTCCTTCGAATGGTGAAATGGAAATGAGAGCACTGTTAGCTTGTGAAAAGTGAGGCATATCTTGTGTGATGGTGGTGACGATGATTGTATAACTTCCACAGTGAATTAAAATCCACCTATTTCATGTGTGACTTATGTTGAAATAGAGCCGTGAAGAAAAAGTTCCTAAATATTCAGAGTAAACAGTGTAATGATGAGACATTTTGTTTATATAAGGCAAAGTCATATGGTAATATATACATATATGAACATGCATGCTTACATGAGCACATGCACAAACACACACACACACAGAACACAACACACAACACACAACCAAAGGACTTTGAATAGTGCAGACACCAGTGACAGCACAAAAACCAGTGTTGAAATTCCTCTGTATAAGCATTTACTTAAATATGTGCATAGCTGCTCATGCCCTCGCCCACATGGAAGTTCAGAGGATAACTTGTGGGAATTTGCTCCACCATGTGGGGCCTGGGTATTGAACTCAAGCCAAGAACCTTCACCTGATGAGGATCTTGCTGGCCTGAGAAATATTTCAAAATGTTCCTTCCTTTGGCCCAGTCACTGGCTCAGACATTAGCTAATACGATGTAGGTAGAAACTGGTCAGGAAGGACCCAGTTTTCACCAAACAGGCTTCAAGTTACATCTTGTTATCGGAGAAAATTGCAAGAATGCTTTTCTAATGGTTGACAACAAATGCAGTCCTACCTGATAGTAGAAGAAAACACAAAGGGTGTGTGTAAGGATGTGGTCCAGACTGAAGCTACTTAACAGCACAGAAGACAACCAACCTTCTCAACATCTGCTTTACGTGAACACCAAGGGCTTTGTACGTATGGACACTTTGATTTACTTAATCTCCACAATATCACAAAGCAGGTACAGTTATCAGTAATTTATAGGCAAGGAATTTAAGTCTGAATGTAGATAAATAATTTGTAAAAAAAAAAATTACAGCAGGAGTGGGGGATTTCAGGACTGGTTTTTCTGCCGCTGATGTCTGTGCTATTTGTATGCCTTCATTGCCCCTCTATGTATCATATGGCTTTGTGTTCTGTATACAAAATGCTTTACCGGGACCATGTTTATATTTCAATATTTAGAAGGTTTTCCTATTGGGCATTTTTTTTTCTTTTGAGGGGGATACACTACTGGAGTTTCTGCCTCTTTTCTAATCAGTGCTTTAGCTAGCCTTATATAAACTCATAACTGAATGCCTTAGGAACCCATTCTGTCTCAAGATTAAATATAAAATTGGTTTAGTTACAGATTTTAAAGTATAAAAATATTGGTTTGCATCAGAAAAAAATTTCCCCAAGATTCAAAAATTTCCCCAAGATTCAAATTTTCTCTTAGAGGAAACTCCATTTAAATTTTAAACAGAAAACATAACTTTTTTAACTTAAAAAAAAAAAAAACTCAAGGCAATTGCATTTTACTGCATACAAAGATAATCTTATATTAGACCAAAGGAGGGCAAACTAGTCACAGAAAGTCTTGAAACCACAAAAGACCAGACTTAAAAAACAATTGCTGCTTTCTCTCTACTAGTTTTCTGTATTTGCTTCTAGTGTTCCTGCTGTGGTTATAGCTACGCGACTCAGCTCGAGTTCCTTGATTTATGTAACTCGTTGGGGTTCCATTTGAGCTCATTATAGTCTCAGCATCTTCCCTTTGGGTCGATAAGCTATGCATTCTTTCACTGCCTGCTTTTAAGCCTGATCCATCTTATAATATTTAAGAATACCTAGTAGTCTTTAAAATGTTTATTAAATAAGAATAATGCTACTGCTAAGTGCTAATAATTAGTAGTGCCTGCATATTAATAAATGTAGTGTTTACCCCAAATTCTCTACCTGATCTCTCTTATGGCAGCATGAATTTGTTAAAAAAAATTTTTATTTGTATGTGTATGAGTGTTTGTTTAGTATATGTTTGTGTATCACATTCATCCCTGATATCCTTTATGCTGGACGGTGTCAGATCTAGAACTAAAATTACAGGCATTTGTGTGTCACTGTGTGGGTCCTGGGAACTGAACCCTGGTCTTCTGCCACAGCAGCAGGTCTCTCAAGCACTGAGCTCTCTCTCCATCCCCAGCATGGATGCTTTAAGTTGTGCTTGTGACATACTGTGACATGCTGTGTGGTATCGAGGGGGAGCCTGATAGTCATAAGAAAGTTCAAGTAGAGCTTTAAGTGGAAATTGAAAATTTTTCTGCAGCAGTCTGTTACACGCAGCAGAACAATCTCAGGAGAGTGGGGAGATAGCCCTTCTGCCTGTTGCTGCACAGTGATTCTGGAAGACTGGCAGGTAGGTTAGCCCCAGAGAATATTCTTGCTCTTTCTGAAGGTTCTAAGAGCCCCTCCATCATCACAGTCATGGCATGGGGGTTGAAAAAAAGAACCTTAAAAGTCTGGTATGGTGTCATACACTTGGAAGCCCAGACCCCGTGAAACTGAGTCTGGAAGAGCGCAGGTTTGGGGCTAGCCTGAGCTACATGGTAAAGTCCCATCTCCAAAGAGAGATGCTGTGGTCCTAATTGCTGTGTCATGAGTTTTGAGACAGTTTTAGAAAATTTTGCACATAAACTGAAAATAGAAACTGTGTGTATGATGTGCACGTGCACACATATATGGCATTTCAATACCTGAATTCATTGATTCAGATGTTGTGTGCAGTAATTGGTGACTAAACTCTGTCTTTGCTTAGGTATTCATCTGTGGGCCATCACCCAGTGATGCGTGCTAACAGCTGTTGTCATCCTCCCTTCCGTTAGAATCATACAGATGTCATAACCATACAACCTCTGCATAGATCTAGATACACATGTACTTAAATATAGAAATGGAGTTGTGTAATTATGCACATAATTATGTTTATTGCATATGATACATGTAAGGTGCATTTCAACCTCACTACACCGACTTCTGAAACTCATTCATTGCTACTTTTGTCAGGGAGTAAACTAAATTAGTTTTCACTCATCTGGGCCCTAGAGAGGATCTTGGCTTACTCACAGAAAGGGAAGTGTTTGGTCTGCTTTGAATACTAGATGGGAGTTGTAAAAAAAAAAAAAAAAAAAATCAGGCGGAAGAGATCAGATGAATAAATTCTAAAATAAAAATTTGTCTCTAGGGAGACATATTCAGTCATTAAGATGTCTGTCATGCAAGCCTGAGAGCCTGAGTCAAGGTACCTGCTACCACATTAAAAAGTGGGTGTGGCCGAGCGAGTCTCTAATCCAAGCGCAGGCAAGTGGTGGCACCTGGAGCTCACTGGCCAGCCAGCCTCGCTGACTCAATGATTTCTAGGCCCAGTGAGAAGAACAGGTCTCACCCGGAGCAGTGATTAAAGAAGACACACGTGTGCACATATAACTGCACCAGCATGCACACACCCACATGCAAGAACAGCACACATAGCACACACAAACGGTGATGAGTTCTAATCAAGCCACTTAGATAATTTTTTTGCCTCTCATATCTTTGCAGTAATAGTTGTCAAAATAATCTTCAAGCACACGTATGTTCTGAACAGATAAGAGAGCCTAGGCTCCCACAAAGACAAAGAAACTCTCGTATTCTGTGCTTGCCCAGAGTGGGCCAGTTTGTGTAGAACTTTCCTTATATTATTATGCCCACTAGCCAGAGATGGAACAGGGGAGACTGGGCAGCAGGAACAGGACGCAGCTCAGGGGCACGCAGCTGCTCCAGAGCTTCTCCATCTCTACCCTCCTCCCGCTGGACGCCCTGCTGGAGAGTCAAACTGGTTTCTTTCTGGTTAGCGTCCCCTAGTTCTTCTCAACTCTCTACTCCTGTCTCCCACCCACAGGCTCTTAGAACTCTGTCTGGTTCTGTTTCCCACGCAGCTTCCGGTGGTGACTTAAGAACACGATGGAACTCTGAGTCTGCGTCGGTTCCCCAGGTTGTTTCTCATGGCCAGCGTGTCTCATCCACTGTCAATCAGTCATCCCCTCGTCTCCTGGCCCCTCCTCCCCTCACTTCTCACCTTCACTCCCTTGTACTGTTGCTTAGATGTTCACTGTGACTTTTTTGCTTGATTTCTGGGTAAAGAAAGATTAAAAAAAATATATAATATTTATATATTATATTATAATATATCTGATAAATATCATATTAATATTATCTAAAATATATAAATATAATATATTTATAATATATAATATAGTGGATGTACTGGCTTTTTGTGTGTGTGTGTGTCAACTTGACACAGGCTGGAGTTATCATAGGAAAAGGAGCTTCAGTTGGGGAAATGCTTCCATAAGATCCAGCTGTGGAGCATTTTCTCAATTAGTGATCAAGTGGGGAGGGCCCCTTGTGGGTGGTACCATCTCTGGGCTGGTATTCTTGGGTTCTATAAGAGCAGGCTGAGCAAGCCAGGGGAAGCAAGCCAGTAAGGAACACCCCTCCATGGCCTCTGCATCAGCTCCTGCTTCCTGCCCTGCTTGAGTTCCAGTCCTGACTTCCTTTGGTAATGAACAGCTGTGTGGAAGTGTAAGCTCAATAAACCCTTTCCTCCCCAACTTGCTTCTTGGTCATGATGTTTGTTCAGGAATAGAAACCCTGACTAAGACAGTGGATATATTATAGGATATACAATATTGTATATTTATATACATAATTTTACAGTTATATACATAAAATACATAACCATAAAATCATATATATACATAAAATATTTTATAATAGTTTTATGGTTGCATACCTTTGTTGTGGTGATATGCAACCATACAATTATCTTTGTTGTCATTCCTAACCGAAATTTTGCTACTGCTGTGAATTGTAACATACATGTTTGATATGCAGGGTATGTGAAGTGTAACTACTATGAAAGGATTTATTGGCACCTAGGGGGGGTCACGACCCACAGGTTGAGAACCCCGGCACCGGACGCTGTTTCTGTGGCCAATAGTGTTTGATTCCATTGTATAATTACCTCCCATTCATCTCATTGGTGAATATGGTTGTAGAGATGGCCAAACACACTACACTTGATGATAGGCAGGTAAGAGGGATAGACATTTACTAGTTACATATTATATTCAGGGTGTAGTTGAGAAAGACATTGCATAATGACAGAGTCTTCAGGATTTGCACCTCAGAACAATATGCATAGCAATGGGCTGTGGAGGGCGGAAGTTGCAGGGTCTAGGCTGTGGGGTATAGCCAGGTCCTGGCATCACTTACCTGTATTTCTAGTATGGAAGAGGCCGGGGCTGTAGGATTGAGTTCAAGGCTAGCATGTGCTGCTTATTGAAATTCTGTTTTTCATTTGCTACTGTGCAAGCGGTGGTGAGGGCGTGGCAGGGAAGATGCATTCTTCCTGGTCCCTCAGGAATGAGGAAAACCTGGTTTGAATAATTCTGTGGCCAGTGGGGGAAACTTGTTAGGGACACATGGGGATTGTAAAGTCCTTCCAGATTAAATAAGGTAGTTTGTCAAGTTTGTACCAGAGAGTTGTGGGGGGTAGAACCTGAGGTTAGGCTGCACAAGACCTGTCACAGCAACATTGTCAGGTGATCATCGTCATGCTAACATTTCCGTTGTTTTCAATTAGATAGTTTGTTTTGTGAATCAGGATGTGGTCTGCTGAGGGACCTGTTGTACAAACAGCGCGCCCTGCTCCTGCCAGGTCAAATTTTCTGCGGGCTCGGTTAGATTCTGGCGGTTGATGCTGATGAGATCTTCAGCACCCATGCTGGGCTCTGTCTGGACCCTGACTGATGAGAGAGGGATGCAGAGATCTCAGCTGTAGGTGTTCACCTGTCCCTCTCAAGTGCCGTTTGTTTGAGACATGGTCTCACTGTGTAGCTCAGGGTGGCCTGAAGCTTGTGATACTCCGGTTTCAGCCTCAAGAGAGCTGGGATTTCAAGTATTTAGTGTCCTTTGGGTTTAGTGATTCAAACCGGAGTAAGACGATAATTAAGGTTTTGACTTGCACTTCCCCGATAGATAGTGGTGTTGAACATATTTTCGCATGCTCTTTGGCAACTTAAATCTTCTTTTGAGAAGATTTTTATTTGGGAATCTTACTCCTTTGACAATCAATGTCTGCTTCCCTCCCCCCCTCCCCCCCCACCTTCTATTGAGTTGTTGGAGTTCCTTGGGCATCATAATAAATCTCTTGTGTTTTGAGGGGTTCACAAGTAATTTACTCATTTTGTAATTTGCTTCTTTGATCCTTTTATGATTTCTTTGATTTGTAAAGTAAAAAAGCTTTTTGGTTTCATGTCATCTCATTTGTCAGGTTCCACTTTCTTTATACTCCTGTAATGTCCAAAAAGCTCTTTGGTCAGGTCTGCATCTTCAAATACACTATATATACAAATATACTATATTCTGTTAGGTTTGGGTCTTATATTTAGGTCTTTGATTCATTTTGAGATGGTTTTAGCATCCATGAAAGATGGGGAGGTCTTCAAAATTCTTTGTCTGCATACAGATATTAATTTTTTTGCCATTATTTATCAAGAACAGGTTGGATTTTGTTCTTTCTGCCTGTGTTCAGAATCATCAGACTGTAAATACCTGGATGTTTTCTAAGTCCTCTGTTCTGGTTCTACTGGTTTTTGTATTTTTGGCTGCTCTAATTTCAATATTATACTGTCAGTCCAGCTATATTTTGAAGCCAATTATGCTTTGTAGCATATCTTGAATGCCTCAAAATTTATTCATTTTGCTTGGAATTATTTGGTTATTTTTGGGTACTTTGTGTTTTCATCCAACTTTGAGGAGTGTTATTGATAGTGTGACAGGAATCTGAAGATTGCATTATGTAGCACTAGTAGTTTAATAATGCTAATTCCTCCAATCTGTGTGTGTATCTCTCTCCAGGCTAATTGATCATTTGTAATTTTCATTATAGAAGCAAATCACGTCTTCACTGATTTAAAATTTTCATAGTTTCTTTTAATATTTTTCCTGTGATTTAGGTTATACTTATAATCTCTTTCTGAATAGTTTTGTTATTGATACACTAAAATGTATTAATTTTTATATACTGACTTTATATATTGCAACCTTGTTGAATTTATTTATCAGTCCTGGCTTCTTGGTAGTGGGACCATTGGGGTTTTAAATCTATAAAACCATGCCATTGGGCAAGTACAAAGGGGAAAGACCACAGCCAACCATTGGACTAAGCTCGGGGATCCCAGATGGAGGAGATGGAGAAGGGACTGAAGGAGCTGAAGGGGTCTGCAGCCCAAAGGAGGGAGCAACAGGACAGACCCCTCCCCCCCAGCTCCCAGGACTGGACCACCAACCAAAGAATACACATGGAGTAACCCATGGCCCTGGCCGCATATGTGGCAGAGGATGGCCTTGTTGAACTTCAGTGGGAGGAGAGGCCCTTGGGCCTGAGGGTGTTCAATGCTCCAGTGTAGGGGAATACCAGGATGGGAGGATGGGAGTGGATGGGTTGGGGAGCACCCTCATAGAGGCAGGGGGAGGGGAGATGGGATGGGGGT
Source organism: Apodemus agrarius (assembly GCA_964023405.1). Lineage (NCBI taxonomy): Eukaryota > Metazoa > Chordata > Mammalia > Rodentia > Muridae > Apodemus > Apodemus agrarius. The sequence goes on from OZ030019.1 coordinate 21,762,341, forward strand.
TTCCAAAGGGGAGAACTAGAAAGGGAGAAAACATTTGAAATGTAAATAAAGAAAATATCCACGAAAAAAAAAGAACAAAAGGAAAGTTAAATACAGTTATTAAACTTGAGAAACACTCAAAAAGAAAAAGAAAAAAAAAAGAAAAATGAGAAAACTTTCTTTCTTTTTTTTTTTTTTTTTCAAGACAGGGTTTCTCTGTGTAGCCCTGGCTGTCCTGGAACTCACTCTGTAGACCAGTCTGGCCTCAAACTCAGAACTCTGCCTGCTTCTGCCTCCCAAATGCTGGGATCAAAGGCATGCGCCACCACCACCCAGCTTTATAATTGGTATTCCTTCCTGTTAATCACATGCCTCCATCAATGAACCAATGACCTTGGTTTTTAACCTTTTAAAATTTCAAGTCTATTTTACCTTGTGTGACTTCATGTCAATGTGTACATATTCATGTGGGGACACATGTGTGTGGGTGTGTATGACCAGGCATGCCTGTGTCTGCGGAAGTCAGACTCAGTGGTGGCTCCTCAGATGCTGTGCAAACTGAGCCATCTCTCCAGGCCCTGCCCCCATCTTTGTCACAAGATTTCCTTCAGCCACATCTGCTCTTATCTTGGCATTTACTTCTTAGATGAACCAAGTCAACAGGACCGTCTACATTATATATTATGTGTGGATCCTATCAGACATACATATACAGATATACCTGCTGATATCTAAGGTATAATGTTTTAACAAGGTATAACACTGTATATCCAATGACTGATGGTATGGGGTAGTTTAACAGTTACAAGATACAATGGCAGTTCTGATGGGCATGTGGATAATGTGACTCATCAATTCACTAACTCCGAAGTGACCATTGTCGTCAACCTAGTTATGCCTGGTATGGTTCAATTTAAGACTCCTCTACCATTACAACTGATCAATGTTATCAACCAAGAACAAAAGTCATTATACCCTGTGCAGACAGAACATATGGAAACTCTGAGAACATTTTATCTCTGTATGATTGGCTAAGCTAGCCAGCCACTAGCAAAAGCACAGCTCTCAAGTCTATCCAATCCTCCAGTTGGGGCTATTGTAACTATGGTGTGTTTGGTATTCCAGTGTTTAATGGCATTTCATTTTAACTTCTGATGATTTAAGATTTCAGCAGCCGCACAGTAGCTGTTATATTGCAGAGTATAGGTGGTAGTAAATCTTTACCTTAGCTTTTATTCCCATGACTGCAATTAGACCATGATTCTAGCATGCCTAGACTGTTTCAGTAGCTTTCTAAAGCATTTCTGTGTTTCCTCCCTCCTAACTCTTATTTGGTATCTAACTTGTTGCTAAGTGGACTTTTCTAAAGCACATAGCAAGCATCTATTGGGACAACAAGAAACGTATTTTAACTGAAAGGTATTCAGAAGGTAGCTTCTTTCAATTACCCAGATTTGGGGAGTTAGCAAAAGATAATGAGGGAACATATCTGGTTTGTTGCATTTGATGAGTTGACCCCATTCCTAAGCAAGCATCCATCCACTGTTACCAGTCAAGTGCTCAAAAGGAAAAAAAAAACACACAGACACACACACTCCTGGGCCAAAGCTACCCACCCTCTATGAAACCACAACAGTTAAAGGCTAAAGACATTAGCTTTCCAAGGGAGAAAAAAAAAAGTCCATTTACGAAATGCTGGACAGCATTTCTCAATCCAGAGGATTATTTTGTTATTTCATTAGTAAAGCTATTGTTTCCCATTCCTTTGTGAGCTAATTCATGGCTACAATGGGGCTGGTCAGTAACTAAAGCTTATTCAAGCTGATCTTTGCCATGAAGCCAACGTTCTACGTAGGAGCAGAATCTCCCATTTTCATATATGTTTGTGGGTGCACACATGTGCTCTCAAGATCCTCAGATGTGTGAACACACGTTTTTCTCCTCTTGTTCTTCAGACCCCTCCTGTCCCCACCCCAGCAGTGGGCCTTCCCTCAGACCCCACATCTGTCCTCCCATTACAGCATCTCAGTAGGGAATGCGCTTGGCTTTTCGGTTGAGCAAATGCTCCTTTTTTCCAAGGAGGAAGCATTAATTGCAGGGTTTCACATTTTCCAAGAAAAAATGTTTAGACTGGGAGGGATCACCATATTAGGGAAATGTGGTTTGCTCAAAAACAAATGAATGGAAAAAAAAAAACAACCTTTTCTTCGCTGGCAGGAAGTTTGGGAAGAAAACTCTGGGGTGTTACTGAGATCATCTGTATTTGACTATGATTTTATTCCTAAACAGGTGTTTCATCCACTTGGCTTGATGCATGGTCAAGGGAGGCTGCAATTGCATATGTTAGTCGGGTGCCTGTGATTGGACAAGCCCATGACTTACTCACTGCAAAGTGGTCTCCTAAATATTTCTGCACATAGCAATAGCATCCTGTTATCCTGCAACTTGCGATTTTGACTCTGACGGTTCTAAGTCCTCTGTCTTGCTTTATAATTTGTGATGACGTTGGATAGCTTGAACTCGGCTCCCAGGGGAGCTGTTGCTGCCATTGTGATTACTGGTATCATCCTCATGAAGTCTGACCTGACCTGGACCAGAGGCTAAAGAAGTCACTGTCTGATAAAGCCAGCTACAAACTGCAGGAAGTAAGACCCCATCTGTAGTGGTCCATTTACTGGAAATGTACTAGTAGTTAGAAAGAAATTGCCATATTAGCAGTTACACACCAAGCTCCATTTTTCCATCCAAAGACGTTAACATCCCACTAATAAACCTCATTTCTTTGGACACAAATCACTTTTATGCTGCAACTCGAATGGCAAGACTTCCCAACTGCCATTTAACTTTTTGTCATGGTTTCCAAGATGACTTTATCTCTCTCCTTTAGAGAACACTTGGTAGAAAGTCCTGCTTCCTGTGTTAGAAGCTGGGTGTGCCTGCTGAACCCCTGAGGTGCATAATATAGCCAGGTAGACATTCATTTCCGAACTGAACATCTTTACTTGACACATTTTGGAGAGAGCAAATTGTTGGCAGACCAACCGTGTCCTCATCAACACGGTGGCACATAAAGACTTATTAAAAAGATGTATGTTTAAAAAAGAACAAAACTCCTCTGTCATCTTGGGAAAAGGCAGATGCAAAAGAGAATATGCTGGACTGCTCCGTGTGTGTTTGTATGGGGTTCAGAACCAACAGTAGAATCTCAAATGTTCGAGGGTCTGGACCGGAAGAAGGAATGAGAAGCTCCCTGAAGATTAATGGGGTCCTTTGCCTGATCTTGGTTATGTAGCCATGTTCCTTGATGATAGAGAAGCAGGCTCTCCTCACACACCATGCTTTTTCTTTCTGTATCCCACGCTTCTGCCAGAGGGTGACGTATATGCATGCTACAATATACTGGCTGTGGTCTTGACAGGTTACAAAACCGTGGTCCAAGGACCTTTAGTCTGCATGGTAGTGGATGGAACATGGTTGATGTCTTATCTTTTCATCTTTACCATGTTTCATGGCTGTTCAAAACTAAAATGGGATGCTTCAAGTGCCTAGTAGGGTCTTACTTCACACGGTCAGTAGGGTCTTTTTCTGAGAACACGAGCCAATCGCTTGCTTTCCTGGAACTTGAACGTGATGGATTTTTCCAAACCATACACTGCCTCCTGTCAGCTCCAGATGAACACTAGGAGATTCACCCACAGAGAGCCCCGCCTTTTTTTCAGCTTTTAATTGATTCTTTGTGAGTTTCACATCATACACCCCAATCCCACTCTTCTCTCTGTCTCCTTATGCACGTCCACCCTTCTCTCTTGCAATCCCCGCACCAAAGCAAATGAAAGACAAACAAAGTAAATAAAGCATAGAAAACATCTCACTGTGAAAGCTACAGTGTGTCACGGCGTGTCCCATGGTGTACCCTTCTGTCCACACATCTTCACTTGCAAATGTTCATTGCAGTGAGTCATTGGTCTGGTTTGTGGCATCTGGCTTCCACCACACCATCAATATTGGATTGTCACCGGGAGTCCTCCCTGTTATCCTGTTGCCCTGTGTAATGGAGGTCCTGCAGCTTACCATCAGCAGGACTGGTCCTTTCAGACGGTCTAATAGTTCACAGAGGATGTAGATTCTGGGTGGGTCAACAAAAAGCACTGGATCTGAGTCTGAGTCACAGTTGAGCTGGGCAGCCTACCCAGAGAGCCCAGCTCTCCTGCACCCTCACCACCAGGGTGAGCTCTCCAGCACTGCCCTGGCTAAAGGCCTGCCCCCAATGCCTAAGGGCAGGTGTCAGCTCTCCCTTCTCCAAAGAGAGCTTTTTTAAAATGACACTCTTAGTCACCCCCACAGTCCAACTACCAGTCAACGGTTTAGCTAAAGGGATGTGTGTGTGTGTGTGTGTGTGTGTGTGTGTGTGTGTGTGTGTGAGAGAGAGAGAGAGAGAGAGAGAGAGAGAGAGAGAGAGAGAGAGGAGAGAGGAGAGAGAGAAAGGACACACACACACACAAAAAAAAAACAACCACAAAACAAAACCCCAATGGAGTGCACTGCAAGTCCCCTAGAGCAGGCAGTCAGAAAGCATGGGTAATGGTATTTACTCTGGCCAGATCCACATCCTACTTAACTCTACAGGAATTCTCAACAGTTGGTCTTGACAACCCCAGGCAATTCCGAGGCTCATTAACCTATTTCCAGGTGCTATGCTTTCTGAGCAGCCTGTGTTCAGAGAGAAACATCCTGCAATTTCTCTGACACAGCCAGCAGCCTCCGTTCAGAGCTACTCGTGAGGACGAGAGATAGGAAATGAAGGCTTTGGGGGATTCTCAAGTGGAAAGCTTTTAAGTGAGTAATCCCTCCAACCATTTCTCCTCCCGCCCACTGTAATCAGAGAGAGACTCAAAAAGTAAACAGCTGGTTTCCATGGTTTAGGAAGTTCCCTAGGTTGCCATTTGTGAACCAAGGCTGGGCTGAAATGCCACCTATCTGAACCTATCTGGGAAGGGCAGAGACACCGGGTCTGCCTCCTCCTGTCCTTCCTGCAGTTCTTGGGACAAATGCCTCTGGTTTTTGCTGAATCGCAAAGAGGGATTTCTGCGTTAAATTGTTCAGTCCAATCAGGGTAAGCCCTGGGGAGCAGGACAACCTCATTGTTCAGTGGTTTCTATTATGGGCTGTCTTTGCGAATCCCATTATTTCTAAAATGCAAGGACTGCAAAATCTTTTGCTGGGTACACTCCTTTTTTTGAGACATTTCAGGGTTGGCAAATTTCTCTAAACTCTTCTCTTTTGTAAAAGGAACCTTAGATTTGCCCTACAGAGAAGGGTCTCTGTTGTGTGATCGGTTTGTTATAATGAGGTCTTCCTCAGGACTGGCAAGTCCCCCTCCTGGTCAAGATAAAACCTACTTTATTCAGACATCTATGTTGCCCTAAGAAGGACTGGAGACAGCCTCTTGGATGGCCATTGTCAGTTATCACATCTCTAATTCTGAGAGTCATCTCAAATAGCCTCTCCCCTGGGTATACACAGAATACAGAAATCTTAAGCTCACTTTGGAAAGCCTGTAAGTAAGTAGATGCACAAGGCATCCCAGGTAAATGAGGGACCATTCTTGTCTGGGTTTGGGCAGAGCGCCCACCATATTTTATCTCTTTAGAGTGAAGGAAGTACCTGTTGATTCTGCATCCCAGGGTTTACACCAACAAATTCATGACCTATATGGAGGAATGTGAACGTGTTGAATGTGTGCAGATGCATTGTCTCCTTTATCTTCTTCTTCCTCCTCCTCTTCTTTGTTCATTCATTTTTGTTATTCAAGACACAGTTTCTCAGTGTAGCCCTGGCTGTCCTGGAACTCTCTGTAGACCCGGCTGGCCTCAAACTCAAAAGATTCACCTGCATCTGCCTGAAAGCACTAGGATTAAGCACACCCAGCTTCTTGTTATTGCTCTTAAATGGAATAGTATAGCAGCCACTTAACGGCTTTTATATTATATTAAGTATTATCATCTATAGCACCAGTTCTTAACCTTCCTTGTGCTATAACCTTAAAATGCAGTTCCTCACATTGTGGTGACTCCCCAATCATAAAACTATCTTGTTGCTACTTCATAACTATAATTTTTGCCGCTGCAATGAATTGTAACATACATGCCTGATATTCAGGGTATCTTCTATGTGACCCCTCTGGGAGTCATGACACAGGTTGAGAACCACAGATCTAGAGACAATGGAGTATTCAGTAGGTTGTGCATAGGTTATATACAAATACCATGCCATGTTTTTATAAAGAAAATGTGACTGTATCTGGATATGAGAATCATGGCAGAAGGGGTGGTCTGAAACCCATCCCCAGTGTGTGCCAAGGGATAACAGTTCTGTATTTCTTAACAAGGCTGGTACCAGGCTACAGGGCTTCTGATTCTGTGCCAGAGATGGTGCCACCAGCTCAGAACCCACTTTGTCGTGCAGTTTTTTCTAGAAGTCAGTCCATACTGATCTGAAAGGAGTCACAAGTGGACGACAAACCCCAAGGCACCACAGGATCACAGAGGGGGAACAGGACTTGAGCAACGGAGCCAGCTGCATCAGTTTTTTGAAGTCTTGGCATTTTTCTGATGATAATTTTCCCAAGATAAAACATGGGGTCTTGGAAAAGCCAGGGACATAATCCTTTGCATCTTTACCTCCATCCTGACCTCTTGGTGCTACTTTATGGGAAGGTTCAGAATCAGTCTTGCCCAGACAGCCTTTAACATAGATGGTAACACTAAGTAACACTTATTAAAGCAAAGGAGTTAAAGTATTGTCCTCCTAGGAAGAACATGTTTCTCACCTGTGTTAGAGGACAGTCTGATATGCATCTCATCAATGTATCTTAACACATGTGATTGGTCCTGAATGGCGCATTGCTAGCTTTCGTCAAGAAAAAAAAAAATTTGCTGGGCATGACCATCTGAGGTGGGAAGACAAAAAGATTATAAACGGGAGGCCAGCAAAACCTGTGCAGTAAGACTGGTCTCAACATCTACTCCCCAAAGAGAAATGAAGACAAAAAGAGAAACTTCACGATCTAGGCTAAGGAGGCTGTGACTGTGTCTAGCTGAGGCTGCTTCCCATAGAAAGAGAGAAGAGAAATGATGTCTATCATTTCTTAGTGGAGACTTGGTACCTAATACAAATGGTGTCTTTCTAAGGGTTAAGCGCAGAAAGACACATTCGATTGGACAGTTCATCTACTCCCATAAGTCTAAAACAGTGATTCCAAACACGTAGTATTAATAAAAACTTTGGATCTTCACTCATATGAAATATAAGCTAGCGTTTTCCCACATCTGAGGGCCCCCTGTTCAATGAATAGTTCCCCCACACGAATCAGCAATCAAGATGAGGGCCACAGGGCCACAGGCCATAATGGATGCAGTTCTTCAGCTGAAGCTCTCTCTTCCCAGGTGCCTCTACGTATGTGTCAAACTGAAATAAACATTAAGTACAAGAAGCGGTAAAGTGGGAGACAAGGACAGCAACATCCCCAGAAGCTTGTAGGTCCAAGAGCCTGGCAAACAAGCAAACAAAAGGCCCTGCCTCAAAAAGGCAGAGACTGAAGATTGACACCTGAGGTTTTCTCTGACCTTAGCACATTTCATGGTAGTACTTGATTACATGTGCTCACACAGAAGTATGTGCACGCAGACCCATGTGAGCACATGTGTACACACACACAAACACACACACACACACACACACACACACACACACTTTCCTTTAAAGGACAAGCTGGTTGGATTCAAATAAGAAAAAATCAACTACCTGTTGTTTTCAAGAAACCCAGATCACTAACAAAATCGTTCACGGATTTCGAGACGAAAATTGCTACACTAAGCGAATGGGGGATGAAAAACAGGACAGTGCAGGCATTCCTATATCTGACAAAGCAGACCATAAGGTGACTGCGGACGAGACAAAGAAGGCAGCCACATACTCAAAAGGGAACAATCCATCAGGAAGATAAAACAACAGTGGAAATGTACACACTGAGTGTTGGGGCTCTCAGTTTCATAAAATCAACACTAATGGGAATATAAAGAGAGACATGCCCCTGCCCCATAATGTGGATGAATGAAATCCCCCCACTCTCATAAACAAATAGGTCATACAGAATAAAACCCAACAAATGAACTTCAGAGTTAGCACCGGACATGAAATAAACTCAACAGAACTCTACAGGATATGCTATCCATACATACATTGTCTTGGTGATGCTGGATGAACTTAGTAAAATTGTGTGCCCTCGCAAACACACATAGTAATCACAATTAAATAAGATGTCATGAGTTTGGAAGGGAGAGGTGGCACACAGGAGGAGTTGGAGTCGGGATGAAGGGTGGGGAGGGCGGGGTAATGTTGAAACAGTCAGCTCGCATGTTTAAGACATTCTCAGGAAAAAGTTAAATTCCAAGACCACAAAGCAATTATTTTCACTTTACAAAAGATTTATTTTATTGTTTTTATGTATATGAGTATACTGTAGCTATCTTCAGACACACCAGAAGAGGGCGTCAGATCTCATTATGGATGGTTGTAAGCTACCATGTGGTTGCTGGGATTTGAACTCAGGACCTTCAGAAGAGCAGCAGTCAGTGAGTGAGCCATCTCTCCAGCCCTCACCTCACAAAAGAACCAACATATTGTCTGAGAGAGTAAACATAATCCTGAATTGACCAATATTTACATAACAACATAACATAAATCACATAAATCACGTTCCTAGAGAAACAAGAAGTCAGAAAGCAGAGATCATCCTGACCTAAGGGCACCGTATCCTGATCCACTGGGGCAGGAAGTCAACGAGAGGTGACAACGATTGATAAGCTAAGAAGCCACACAGAAGGAGCGTTGTTTAGAACTTTGAACACACGGCTAAGCATACCGCGCAGTAGCAGACTCACTTGCCTATCCTCGAGGCTCTGGAGTTGATCCTCAGGCCTATGAAAAATGGAAAAGGGATATGAATGTAGATGCCAGGAGACACAATGAGAAATGATGTGTGTGGAGAACTGGTTTTCATTATGAAACATATTACTCTTTCGCATGTACGTTACCTTGATGACAAATTACAAACCTACAAATCTTGTTAAAGTTACATTTCCCAGTAAGCACCTTTTTGAGAAAGTTGTATTGCTGTCAAATTATGTTTAACTCATTTCCTTGAAGAATGCCTTCAGATTCTCACTCCTATTTATTCTATGAAATATAAAATTATATACCATGAAATGTGAAATTCAGTAGGTTATTAAAATTATTAAATTGCCGTAAAAATGATTCACAGAGCATGCATCTCTATTTCCAAGTCTGACCATATGTCTAGACTTTAAATGCGTTGGGGAAAAGCATTTCAATTTGTTATTGTTAACGTTAAGAAAATGAACACTCCTTACAGAAAAACAAACAAATGGAGTCAGAAAATGCAAAGATTTTCTTCGCCTAGACTTTACAATGTTATTTACATAACTCATTTTAGATATAGCCATGTAACTTATGAGTGAAATTTAAAATAAAACAAATGTCAAAATGATAAAACGCATGTTAACAAACATACATGTAACTTATTAACAATTTATAATAATTATATATATACAGATTCTATTCCTAGCTAATCAGTTCCAAGTACAGAAAGTCTGGCTCAAATGATATTATCAATAAAATGGCTTTGTGTGCTACCAAACACCTCAAGATAGTCACTCCAAATTTTTGACTACTAACAGGTTCACTTTGGTTGAACTCTTGCAAACTGGAGTCATTTAGCAAATAGCAGGTTATCAAGTAAATCACTTTAATTATTAACCAAGGTCATGCCATTACCTCCAAAGAACATAGGTATTCACATGTTCATAATCTTCTTTATTTGTGTACACTGAAATATTTTGATGACTTTCTAAATATTAGGATCAGCATGTATGCATGTGTTTCTAGATATGTAGATATTACATAACTATGAAATACCAGAATGCACATTTGTATAAATGGAGACCTGTGTATAAATCTCTAGTAATCAATTGGCACACACCATTCCTTTTAATTCAATCAGATTGTGAATAAAATAAACAAATGTACAGAGAATGCAATTATAGAAGATAAATTACTCATGAAAATTGCATAAAATAACTGTACTTTATTTTTAAGTAAAATAAACATCTGTCTTAAAACATGTCATGGCACGTTTATTTCTAGTGTACTGTTCATCCCCTACTATTTTAATTGAGCCTCCTCTTAGTACCTGATTCAGGGACATCATTCAAAACTTAGAAAGGAAAAGATGAATGAGAAATGAACAAATGTACCAAGAAGAGATTTCAGAATGAAAACTTGAGTGTCTTGTTTAATATGAAGTGAGAGATACACGGTTAATGCAAAACACAAGACTTTGGGCCAACTGCTTGCTTAGACTGTGTTGTTAAGAGGACAGATACATCATATTTTTCTGGAGACTTACAGATAGCCACCCTCCCCCAACCCCAGTCTCTGACAAAGACTCTAGAAATTTTGAATTAGAATGAAACCAAGGCCATCCCTAAGGATCTCTCTAAGAGAGCTGGACGGGGCCTGTGGGGACTTCCTGAAGCATGTCTTCTTTGAATGGGAAAGTTTGTTCATTTTGCTACCAGGCAAGCTGATCTAGGATGACATGGCTGTGACTTTAAGACTGGTGATGGTACCTTATAAAAGTACAAGTCAAATCTATTCTAGCACGTTCTCAGGGAGGATCCTACAATGTGAATGCATCGAACATGAACAAACTTGGGTTGACGATGATGAATCTTTCTCATGAGTGGACATCTACTATAACACTACTGGATCTGGTTCATACAGCAGTCAGGCAGAGGAAACCTTTAAAGAAGACATGTAATCCTTCACTGAACACAGGTGGATTTAACTTTACTCTTCCTGCATCCGAAACTGGCACTTACCTAGCTTTGGGTCAGATTTTCTTCCTGGTTTCTCAGACATTGAATCCACGCTGTAAAGTTTGGGATACAAATATTGAGAAGGAATGCTCAAATAAACAAAATACCTCATGGATCAAATATCAGGATGCAAGTTGCTTCCTGAAACTCATGGTCCATGCCCAGATCTTTGATTGACATTAGGGAAAACAAGTTAACTCTTTTACGCTCCATGGGGTAGAATAAACTGGGGACATTAAAACTGTATACTTAGCGTCTATAGGATTATTATTATAAACCAATAATGAGGATTTTTTTTCCATTTCCATGTATCTGCTTACCTATGTAAGTACCTGAGGCCCTTTGTAAAGTAAAGGCAGTTCAGGTAGTAACAGCACCATGTCAATGTCATCCTCTAGAAGAAAGAACAAGTAACATAAATATATGTGATTTTTTTTGTTGTTGTTGCTGTTATATATATATATATATATATATATATATATATATATATATATCACTTTTAATGGATTTATTAGAAAAACCTGTTTTTCCTATAAAATAAGTGAGTCTTACTTAAGGTGTCTAAAAAAGATGAGTGTATTGGCTGAGAATCTAGACTACAGGGCAGTTGGATGTGTCACCTTACACTCAGCAAGCCTTTGACAAATGTTGCTCTAATTATTGTCATTTATCTCAACAGCTGCAGAGAGAGTGTCCAAGATAAACAGAGTTAAAGAGTGGGTTAAGCTAGATGTCATGGTACACATCTGTGATCCTGTGACTTGAGGAGGCCGAGGCAGAGAGACTGTCTGTCTGAGATCACCCTGAGCTACACAGCATGACCTCGTTTCAAAACAGTGTTAAAAAAAAAAGAAAACAAGGTGTGTATTGAGAGCTCAGAGGTCAAGCTTGTGGGGGCATAGATGAGACTTTAGGTTCAGTCTTTAGTTCTAATAAAAAATGTTGGTCACAAAACAGAGAGGTGTGGCTTTGATTCAGAGCAAGGTTGGAAGAGACTGTCTAGTCAGCCAATAGGGCAGAACGCCCCAGGTAGAAGCCGTGAGTGGATCCTAAAGGCAGCACGAAGTGCTTTACAATATTACACCTGGTTTAGAAAGTGTATCCCGAATGGTGAAAAGCAGGAACACAGCAGTGACCAGGAGACAGGGTTTTATTTAGATTAGGTTTGTAGCCAAGCAGGTCAGGAGTCTTAAATGCGGAGTGCTGGCTCACAGCCATCAGACTTCCGGGAGCTGACTTCCGGCAGGCTGGGTCCATCAAATGGCCAGATGTGAACTCAGTCCTAATTAAATAAGAGATGGTTGTAGTATTTTCTTTCTCAACATTGGCCCCTGCTTCCCTGGGCACTCATCCCTGGATCATAAAGACACAGCATGAATTCATTACTAAGATCTGCTGCAGTGACGCGTCACCTTAGACGTCTCTTTTCAAGACACTTCGTTTCTTCCTCACGCAAATGCTTCTTGATGTCTTTGCTCAGCATCCTTTGGACCGTAGACAACTTCCCCCGGATGCTGTGGGAATCTGGGGAATCTGAGACCATCAGATGCAATGCCTGCTTCTCAGTGTAGGGTGATTTTTAACTGGAGAAGAGAAATTTAGGAGTGAGCAAGACAAGAGTCCCTGATCTGTCTATCCTTCTGTCCTTGCGCCATGAACTATAGTTTTCCGTTGTCCCACATCCATTTCCTGCTCTGCTCCGGTTCAATTTATAATCCACACATACTTGAGAACCATTGATCTTTTCACTTTTCACACACAAGGTTAACAGACATTATACTACATTAATCAATTCTCGTGCCTTTAAATGTACATATCGACCTAAATGTAACCCGAATGATGTCAATTCTTTACGTTGTCAGCTAGAAGAATAGCTGGAAGCTATAGCTGTAGATAGTTTAATCAGCATAGATGCAATGTGCTAATTCTATAAAAATAGGTTTTATTCCATTTTTATTTGCTAATCATGATTTATGTTTTAATCATTATTTATTTTGATTCTTGTGTTCTTGTCTTTTAGTTTGAATAGATAACTTGAAATGTTTAGGAGAATGAAAGCCTTCAAAAATATATGTAAATGTAGGTGCAGGAAATGACTTAGTAAGCAAAAGGGTTTGCCATGCATGCTTGACAACCTGGGTTTCACCTTGGAATCCTGATAAAAAGGTGGAGGAGGCGGTGTACATCTGTGGTCCTAGCCCTTCTCCCGTGAGTTCAGAGATGGAGACAGGAGAGCTCGTGGGTCAACCGGCCTGGAATGCATGATAAAACAACAGAAATTCTGAGAGACTCTGCTTCAGAGCCAGGTGGAAGGAGAGAATTTTTTGCCTAAGAATTAGTTCTTGGACCCTCACATATTCACTGTGTATACAAAGAGATGTATACATAAATATACACACACATAGAAACACAAGATAAAAACAGGCATGTAATTTAATAAAAATTTAAAATATGGATATCTCATCCATATTATGCAGTTGTATTTCTAATCTTTTGGTTTAGTATGAGCTAGACCAATTATACGAAAGTTTTACTCTAACAATATGAGCAAGTAAGAGAAATACATAGAGCTGGTGGTGGTGGTGCATGCCTTTATTCACAGAACTCAGGAGGCAGAGGCAGACAAATCTCTGAGTTCAAGGCCAGCCTGGTCTGCAGGGCTAGTTCCATGACAGCCAGGGATACATAGAAAAACGCTATCTTGAAATTAAAAAAAATAAATAAATAAAAATAAAAAAATAAGGAAGGAAAGAAAGACATAGAATATATTCTTGATAGTAAACGAATTGTAATTGTCTTTATTGCTCTTCCAAATGACACCAACCTATATATATATAAGCCTCTAAGACATTTATGACAGTAATTTACTCTCTTTGGCATTTCTTTTGATACTTTAGAAGATACCGTTTAGTCTTATGAAAGCATACTTATTGCAATAAGAGGCTAGTATAGCCCATTCTTATTTGGCATAGTAGTTTTGCCCTATGGAATCATGGGACACTGATTTAGCTTGCAATGTCCCCGGGGAGATAGATGCATTTTGGCATGAGCGTGTTCCCATTATCTTAGTTGTAGTAGGTAGTTGTAGGGTGTGGCCTTACTAGTCATCCTAGCATAGGTGGTATAAGGTCTGAGTGGCAGAAGAATTTAGCAAGGATCAGAACATCAAAGGATACCACCAGCCCCAGAGACTTTGCCCATTCTTGAGGGTGGCAGACACCTGGAAAGGTGGACAAAAGGTCCCCTGCAGAGGCTGCCTTGCTTATGCTGCCTCATTCTGGAAAAGGGCCCTCATGACTGCTGCTGTGCCTGAGGATCCCCCTGGGTCCAAGAACTACCTGAACTTCTCACATTTCTCGGAACCTGTATTTAATCACACCAGTCTTAGTCTTCCTAGTCAGGATTTTGTTTTGGCATTTGCTTGTTTGTTTATTGCTTTAATGGTGATACAGACAGTATGGTAAGAGAGGGCTATCATGCACATGGTTGGTAAGGCTAACCCAGCGCTGGTTCTAACCACACTGTAGCTCCCACTCGGATTGCTAGCAGACTGGTTTGAAAGGTTGTAGAACCCTTATGAGGTCGACCTTCCCTGGAGGAACTGGGTTACTAAAGACAGGCCTTCAGGTTTTATAGCTCAATATTAGCCAGGGTTCTCTAGAGTCACAGAACTTATGGAATATCTCTTTATATTGAAGGAATCTATTGCCATGACTTACAGTCTGTAATCCAACTAACCCAGCAATGGCCAGCTGTGGATGGGAAGTCCAAGAATCTAGTAGTTGCTCAGTCCCATGAGACTAGTTGTCTCATCTGGTCTTCTGTAGAAGTCGGTTCAACAGATGTGCTGGCAAGTAAGTGTAAGAAGGTGAAGAAGAGGGAACCTTCCTTCTTCCAATGTCCTTACATATGCCTCTAGCAGAAGGTGTGGCCCAGGTTAAGGTGTGTACCACTGTGCCTGGATCTGGGACTTGCTTTGTCCCAGGCTGAGCTTGAACTCAGAGATCTGCTTGCCTCAGTCTCCTGGGATTAAAGGCGTGTACTATCTTTCCTGAGCCTAAGCTTTTCATGGCCACTGTGCCTCAAGATCTCCATGCCAAGATCCAGGGCGGAAACTTGTGTCTTCCGGCCTAAAGTTCTGGATCACAGGTGAGGGCTCCAATTCTGGACTGTAGTTCATTCCAGATATATTCAAGTTGACAACCAGGAATAGCCATTACAATAGCCCACCCCACTTCCTGTCCACTGCTTGCTTTCTGACTTTGGGAGCTAGGAGCTACCGCATGTTTTCTCTACCACGATGAACTATATTCCTTCTGAAACTGTAAGTTAGAATAAACGATTCCTTCCTTAGTCTGATTCTTTAGCTGTTTGATCACAGCATCGAGAAAAGCAATGAATGAATGTGTGTTCCCCACAATGCAGGGCATAATCTCCTTGCATGGTGCTCCAGTACTTTACTTGGGGCACTCTAAGCAATGAAAGCACCAACAAAAAACCCCACCAATATAGATTTATGGGTAGATGATAGATAGATACATAGATGATAGAACAATAGGTCCTGAAAGGGGCCCTCTTTATAGGATGATGATTGACATAAGGCAGATAGCATCACTCTGTCTATTTCAGCTGAAAAGCTGTGCATTGGAGAGCCCAAGTTTTACCTCCGTGTGCATGTCTAGAATCTGTGGATGACTCCAAGAGTTGATTTAGGAGTACATGTAAATTTGAGCTATGATAGTATACAAGTTGACCAATACTGAATCTGTTCATGAGAGTAGGCTGTGCATATTTCCTATAAGCATTTTTTTTTCTGCACATCTGTTTGTATGGTTGGGTTATATAAATGTGACAATAAGGACTGAAATCTCCAGGAAGTCCCTTCAGAGGGTAGAAAGGATCCACTGTGGGGGCCAGTGAGTGGCTATGTTCTGAGAAGGCTCTGTTGGAGATTTTCCATTAGCACATCTGTTTCAGAGACAGTAGCAGTGATCATTAATCTTGCTTGTCAACTGACTACATCCAGATTCAGTCACACACACACACCCAAGATGTTGTACACTCCTTTGAGGGATTTTTCCTGATCAGATGGTCTAAAGCAGGAAGATCCATTCTAGTTATAGAATGTGTCATCCCACATAACAAGATAGGGAAAGGGGAAATTTTGCTTCTTTGCTTTCTTGCCCTCCACCTGTCTGGCCAGTTCTTCTATTCTGCTGCTGAGGCATTTGCCTATTGATATTAAAGCTAAATCCTTTGGGATTCCAATATAGACTGAAGACTGGAGTCCTGTAAGTCTTCAGCGCCATCTTAGAACTGTTGAGATACCCAGTCCCATGGGCTACACAGCTACAGTATTTTAGGCATCTCCAGTGTGAGACAGCCATTGTTGCGCTACCGCCTGTAAGTCAGTCTAATAAATCCCTTTTAATCTACATCTCCATCCTCTCCATCTCGTTCCTTTAGAGAACCCTGGCTAATACAGCAACAAATGTCTATGATAATTTGTAACTGGAATATAACAGTTGCTGCTGAAGTTACATATTTTGGTATGTTTCATAAATTTAAGTAAATGTCATAAGAGACATAATTCATTTCAGAATAGACTTTAAAAACACACTGATTTAAATGCTAATGAAAGCCTCCAGCAGCCAATGCTCTAAGAGAAAAAGTTTAAGATGATCCAAAATTTTATCATGTTGTTTTCCTAACCGCGTCATAAATCTCAATATTAAATGAATGTGTCTTTTGATACCAGTAAAAATAAGAGCATGTTTAGTACTCAGCGTGAGGAGGCACACACAGCTGTTGCATTTCAGACAATGTAGGCAGTTTTGTGTCTCCGGGTGGGTGAGAGATGACTTTGGATGCTTGGATGGACACGAGGGATTAGGCAAAGATACCTCTGACCAAATTCTCCAGAGCCATGTGAAAGAAGGTCAGCTTATCAACAGATAGCAACGAGGAATGGAGGAAAGCCCCTTCAGAGCCTGTAAGATTTATAACCACGGGTATGTATTAATTGTGAGCATGTGTGTATGTGTGTGTGTGTGTGTGTGTGTGTGTGTGTGTGTGTGTGTGTGTGTGATAGAAACAAAGTGCTGAAAAGCAGGTGAATTGTGAGACTGCTAGATGTTATGCACAGATTGATAACCAGACAGATGTATCAGAGAGAGAGAGAGAGAGAGAGAGAGAGAGAGAGAGAGAGAGAGAGAGAGAGACCTCTGGTCCAATTTTTCTTTTGTTATCTGTATTTTGGTGTTATAGCCAAGGAGTGTTCTTAGCATTGGGGAGGAAACAATTGAAAGGATGAAAATAGAAAAAAAAAATACCTGGGGCTCCTGTATCTGACGTGCTATAGCTCAACAATAGCAGCAGCATTTCAGCTTACTGCGTTAGAAATTGGGTAAAGGTCTGTGTCCATCATCCCAAACATGGGAGAAGCGGAGGCAGGTGGATCATAAATTCCATGAATGTTTGGGCTATAGATTCAAGTAAAGCCCGGATTAGGCAGCTTAAAGAGACCCAGCTTCAAGATGCAAAGTAGAAGTCAGAGCTGCCCCTGGAGTCCATCATGCAGCACTTACCCAGCATGCACTAGGTGCTGGGTTCCATCCTCAGCACCAAAGAAAAGCAAGAAGGAACAGAACCAAAATAGGCAAAGGATTTGAACTGATGTTTTTCTAAAGATATGCACACGAATAAAGGGCCTGTAACAATATTAATTATCACCAATCACTAGAGAAATGCAAATCAAAGTCACCGTGAGCTATGTCCTCATACGCACCTGGGATGGGTTGAGTAAGAGGGGCTCCCACATAGGCTCAAAGACTTGACTGTTTGGTCACCAGGGAGTGACACTATTAGAGCATGTGGCCTTATTTGAGGAAGTGTATCCCTCGGGGTGGGCTTTGAGGTTTCAATGCTCAAGCCAGTGGTTCTTGTTCTCTTCTCTCTCTCATTCTCTCTCTCTCTCTCTCTCTCTCTCTCTCTCTCTCTCTCTCTCTCTCTCTCTCTCCCCTTTGGATCCAGATATATAATTCTTAAGCTACCTCTCCAGCACCGTGTATGCCTGCCGGTGTGCCACCTTGCTTCCAGCCACAATGACAGTGGATTAAACCTGTAAACCAGACACAACAAAATATTTTCCTTTATAAGAGTTACCATGGTTATAGTGTCTGTTGACAGCAATAAAGACCTAAGATACCACCAGAATGACCACTGTCAAAGAAATAGGAAACAAGTGTAGGTGTAGAGACCAGGGAAACTGGAACCTTGGGCCCAGTCAGTGGGAATGTAAAATAATGCAGTTGCTATAAAACAACCAGTGGAGACTCCTGGGGGGGGGGAACAGATGAACACTCACAATCCCAGTGTCTAGTTAGATATAAGTGCAAAATAAGTAAATGCAGAAATATTTGCACACCCATAATCAGAGTAGCATTATATTCAATAACCAAACAGTGGATCCCATCTAAATACCCACTGTGAGATGAGTGGGTAAACAAGATGCAGTGGGCTGTGGTCAAAAGGCAATGGACTATCACTCAACCCTGAAGAAGGAAATTCTGATGCATGTGGAAAGTATGGATGAACCTCGAGGACACTTACCAAATCTCGGGATCCAGTTGTAAATAAGATGCACATATGAGGTGTCTTTATTACTGTGGAGTATCTCAAGTTGCCAACGTCATTGCCATAGAAGAGTGCCTGACAGAGGCTGAGGGAACCATGGAGAGCGTTGTTTAATGTGAAGAAATCAACTGTTGTGGCAGGCCTAGACTGTTCTGGAGATCATTTGTGTGGCACTGTGAATGCACTTGACACTTCCAAACTACACACACACAATGGTTCAGGTGGTGAGTTTTATATTACATGTTGTGGCCGCAATTAAATTGCTTTTAAAGAAAAATCCACTTGTAAGAGATGAAGTAGCGTTGGCCTGCCTCCCATCTCACCGCTCAGACAATGAAATATGGCCCGTGACATCTGTCGACTCTCAAAATATTTTCACGTTAAAGAGGGAAGAGATTGATGAATCCAGCGAAGGACATAGTTGTTTGGTGGAGATAATTTAAAAACAGGCCAAAAGGAGCAAGCCATGGCAAATAGGTAAAAAGGGCTTTTAGTTGCCCCAGGTGTGACATCATGCACCTGCTGTCCAAGCACACAGGAGACCAAGGCAGAAAGATTGTGGGTTTGAGACCAGACTGGGTGATACAGTGAGACCCTGTCTTAGCAACAACGATGCCCAGAAAGGAAGGAAAGAGAATGGAAAAGAAGAGAAAGGGAAGGATGGGAGGAAGGGCAGGGAAGACAGAGAGACAAATGCTTGAAATATATGAATATGTGAATAACTGACACGTATGCAATGTGCACAATCCACCCTGCTGCTGTGTGAATGGAGTTCTCATCCCCCTTAGCTGGTCAGCTTGCTTCTCCTATATTATTTACAAAATCATCCTGATGCTAACCCGTTTTTTATAAATGACACAAAACCAACGCCAGTCTGTCCTTTAGATAAATGTCATTCTTCACATCGTAGATACCAACACAAGTCTATGCTGTTCAGAAAAAAAAAAAAAAAAAAAAAAAAAAAAAGCTCTTCAAGATCTTAGTAAAACATATGTGTGTTTTTATATGGAAAAAACCTGAAAATGACACCAAAGTTAACTATGACGATTTTGTTATTCAAGATGGTGACATTAGGCCGTTGATATCATACCTAGAACACTAGAACACTTTTCAGGACACTTACCTTTATGGGTCAGGAGAACGTGATGCTAATGAAGGAACCAGGAGGATGCCACTCTATCTGAGGTGAGGCAGAGCGGACAGATCACAGAATTCCACAGTCCCTAGAGGCCAAGCATATGAATCCTGTGAGCCATGTATGTGATGTTATCTCCCACAATTTGCCCTTCCCATTGGCACGCATTTGTTATTATTCCATACGAAAATGCCCCCCCCAATGTAATATATTCCCACATATAATGTCCAGCCCAGCTTACTGGAGTCTCTGGGTCAGGCAGTCCCTCCCTCCAGCTTCTTGGGTTCTGCTTTTCTGGGCCTGTCCTAAAACTGCAGTCCAGACGTAGGCTGAGCCAGGCGTGTTGATGCGTACTTGCCATCCCAACAGTGCCAACCCAAGGCTGGGACAGGAGGATTGCTACAAATCTGTCCTACATAGTAAACTCCAGGTCAGCCAGAGCTGTAGGCAGAGACCCTATCTTCAAAAGCAAAACCAAACAAAGCAGAACTCCAAACCAACCAAGATAGATACATGAATTGACATGTACAGTAGACTGCCCACGTTCAACTGGGAGAGAAAAGCCTTATTCCTTAGATTGCTCGTATGTCGGAAGGATTTAGTTCGCCTCTGGCTGTGGGCTTAGAGGAGTGCTGGCCGGAGTGGTGGCAAGCTTATTTGAGAGTTGGGTTTATCAGGAGAGGAGGGGAAAGCCTGAGAGCAAATCACTACAAGATGGAAGGCATAGCCTGTGATACCTACCCTAGGATCTGGGATTTGCTTTGGCTCTTTGTGATGTTGCAGATGGAACCCAGGGCCGCCTCCCACCTACTAAGTAGTCACTCTGGAGGATCTGAAGCTACCTCATGCTGTACAGGTATTAGATTTGCTTTTTCTGTTTCTGGAAAAAGAGACTAGACAGATGAGTCTAAGTCTCTGGGCAATATAACAAAGAGCGCCAGTGGCACTGGGACCAGGTCCTTCAGGAGAGGTTGTCTTTCTTGGAACAGAATCATTCAAGTGGAAGCTGGTCAGCTGGAGACAGGACTGGTGTGGGGCAGAACCGAAGCCCTTTTCTTCCTCCTGAAGTCCCCCTGCAGGGAAGGACTGCAGGCCGAAAGGAGCCAGATGAAAGAGGGCATGATGTATCAAAGGCTGGTGTAAAGCATGTGTGATATCACACACTTAGAGCCCCAGAACTCGAGAGGCTGAAGCAGGAGGATTGCTATAAGTTTAAGACAAAGCCTGGACTATCTAGCAAGACCCTATCTCAAAGGACCAATCCAAATAACTAAAAAACGGTTGGGGTGAAGACCAATCACAGGCAAAGCAAGGGTGCTTTGGCAAGGTTATAAATCTCAGAGAACGAGGTAGTCAGAACTGGCCTGTCTTATCTCCCTGTGTAAGAGGCTGTCTTCAGGCAGATACGATTAGTGGAGTAACCAGCCCCTCAAAGACCAGGAGAGAGAAGGTCCCTCAGATGCCCCAACCTGCATCTCTCTGGATTGACAGGAGGAATTTACTTCAGTTAGTCAGGACTGCTTAATATTCTGGCCTGTGGAAGTTTGTCTCCTCAGTCTTACAATGATGTAGGTGCTTTTTAAGGCACTGGGATGAAAAAAAAAAAAGCAATATTTGCATTGAGGAAAAAAAAAAAAACCTCACATTGCAGAAGTGATTTGAGAAGTCCAGATGGTTCTTCAGAAATGACTTGTTGGGTAATTACATAATATATTTACATAGTTCAGGAGACATATGTTGAGTGGTGTCTCTCCCAGATCTGAATCTTCTACTTACACTCCTGACTTTATTACCAGACAATTTCTTTTGGTATTATGGTATATATTTGGTAGTATAATATGTGTGTGTATACCACCATTATGCCCAGCATATATATATATATATATATATATATATATATATATATATATATGTGTGTGTGTGTGTATATATATATATATACACACACATATGTATGTGTGTGCACGCGCGTGCGTGCGCGCATCTGCACATGTGTGCACGAGAGAGAGAGAGAGAGAGAGAGAGAGAGAGAGAGAGAGAGAGTGTGTGTGTGTGTGTGTGTGTGTGTGCTGGGCACAGTAATGGTAATCTTAGCATTCAGGAGGCTGACCAGAAGAATCCCCAGTTCAAGACCAGTGTGGACTCCCCAACAAGACCTTGTTTGTTAGCAAAGACACAAAAACATAGGTAGCACAGCAGGAATGATTTTAAACACACCACCCACAGCTATGCGGCTAGCACCACAACCAGTCTGCATCTCCATCTTCCCGACTGAGACTTTAGTGGGAGCTTCCGTTCCCCCTCCTCAGCCTCCAGTATGTTCTAACTTATTTTCTGTCTTTATGAATTTGACACTTTCCGGGTGCCTCGTATATGATGGATAACCCTGGCTGTCTGCTTTACTGGATCTGGAGCCAATTAAGATACACACCTCTGGGTGGCTTTGTGAAGCTATTTCTTGGTGGTGGCCCAGACACAATGGGACTTGAGGGACAAACAGAGATGCTTTGCTCTGCTCGCTTTCACTCCTCTCGGGTGAGTGTGTGTCTTCTTCTCAAAGTTACGATGCCATCTGCCATCCTTTTAGCCATCAGAACACAACTTCTCTGGCCTTCAAGCATGATTAAGGACCAACAGCTCTCCAGGACTTCTCCAGACTGCGACTGCTGAGGAGTGCAGCCTCCGTGGATCAAAGAGAGGCTGAAGTTTTCATCTGTTGCAGCGAGCAGCCAGCCCCTGTTGGGCTGCCCAGCCAAAGAGTAAACCAACCAACGGACCAAACTCATTTGTATGTATTCATTACATCATTCCCGTTCTTCCGGAGGAACTTGCTTAATATAAATGGAACCCTGAAACATTTGCCTTTTGTGTGTTGTTTATGTCACCTAGCAGAGTACCTTTAAATAGTCACTCAAGTTGTGATATGTGTCAGAATTTTCTTACTTTTCAAGGCCAAATGATAGGTGTGTGTGTGTGTGTGTGTGTGTGTGTGTGTGTGTGTGCGTGCGCGCGTGTGTACGATATAAGCATATGTCATACATATAAAAACAGTCATATTTATCTTTCCAGTCACTGGTGAGCATTCATGCTGTTTCTGCCTTTGGGTTATTGTGCATAATGTTATGAACTTCAGTGTGGAAGTATTCATTTGAGTTCTTGCTTCCTGTTGTTTTGTTCAAATACCTAGAAATAGAATTTCTTTCATTTTAGAGGAATATCAGTAGCGAATTTTTATTAGTTTCTTATGTGTTACCTAGACTTCTGTGCATGGACAGCCATTTTGTGACTATCTTTGTGCTCCTAGTGATTCTTCATACAGATAGAGCAAAACTAAATCATAAAGATATTTCTTTGTTTTATACCAGAATACAGTAATAGATTAATATGCATTAAAGTACTTCTGGATAGTTCCACATTTGTATACAAAGAGCTTCTCCCCCCCCCATTTCTTTCTTTCTCTTAATTTAGCTGTATAATAGTCCACTGAGTGGCTGCATTATAATTTATTTAAGTGAGTGGCCTTGTTGGATGATGTTGAAATCTTTTGCTATCAAAGTCATAGGAAAAATCTGCTAGCCTATGATTGTGCAAGTATGGGACCCATATAGAATCCCAAAAGAGAATTCCTAGGTCAGCGGATGAAAGCCCGTTTCCAAATCCTGAACGCTGCATCAATTGGCAGGACATCCTTGCACGGGGAC
Source organism: Apodemus agrarius (assembly GCA_964023405.1). NCBI lineage: Eukaryota > Metazoa > Chordata > Mammalia > Rodentia > Muridae > Apodemus > Apodemus agrarius. Next base: position 21,785,749 of record OZ030019.1, read on the forward strand.
TGTGCTAATCTTCTCTGTGTCGTTCTGGTTTTTGTTTAAGTACTTTAAACATCAATATGTGCCACTGAAGTGAACAAGTTTTGTTTGTTTGTTTGTTTGTTTGTTGGATTTGTTTTTTGTTTTTGTTTTTGTTTTTGTTTTTTGACAGGGTTTCTCTGTATAGCCCTGGCTGTCCTGGAACTCACTCTGTAGACCAGGCTGGCCTCGAACTCAGAAATCTGCCTGCCTCTGCCTCCCAGAGTGCTGGGATTACAGGCATGTGCCACCACCGCCCGGCGAACATGTTTTTAATTCTGGTAGGAACTGGCGAATTGCTTTCCCTAGGAGACATGGAGTTAACCATTCTCTTTGTCGATGAGTCATCTCTGTCTTCTTAAGGTTTTAATGTGGGTCTTCAGGTTTGGCTAAACTGCCAGCTTAAAACTGGCACCACAGGGCCATTTTTATTTGGTTTTCTTCTTTGACAGGTAAAGCCCAGCAACTTTTCATATTTAAAAGCTAGTTTGTTCCCTGGGAGGTTTCTGTTAATGTCCTGTCCTTTCCCCGTTTTTTTTTTGTTTGTTTGTTTGTTTGTTTTGTTTTGTTTTTGTTTTTCTACAAACGACTGGCCATTTTCTAACTACTCTCTACCAATATCCAGTGTACTTGGGAGATGAGCTGATTTTCTGTGAAATGAGCTAGAAATATTTTTCCCAGTGTGTCATCTGTCCTATGACTTTACTTATAGAATCTGCTCTTTTAAAAAATAATGATGATTTTACAAAGTTGGAAGGATTCACCTTTCCTTTTTGGCATCTGCATTTTGGGTCACAGTTAGCAAAGGCTCCTGGGTCCCAGGGCTGCAAAGGAAAACACCACTGCTTTCTGCTAGTGTTCTCCTGACTTAGTGAAAAGGCCAGCAAATACTTCTCTCCTGAGGAGTTTTTGGAGTGTATGCAAGACACATTAAGAGACAGTAAGCTTCCTTCATCCCATTTCAATTGTCTACTTGATTGTCTCCAAAACATTTGTTTGAAAATCTTCCCAATGCATTTATTGTATAACTCAAGATAATTAGATAAGGGGGTTTCCTGGTATCGTCACAAGAAATAAAGATGAATATGTAAGTGGACAGATACACTGGTAAATCATGTCATCATTACACAATATGTACAAAGAGAAGCACCACACTGAAGTCATCTCTGTGACCATAGCCAGCTTGAACTATGTGGGGACTTGTGTCACTCCAATTTCCTCTGCCTGTGCCGCTACCATGGCAACCCATTCTACTACCTGTTGAAAGTGTATACGGCATTTTAATTTCCAATGTGCATTGGAATCCTCCTTTATCCTGCTAGCTCATGCTCCAGTCTGGAACGTGTTACACACACGTGCTGTTTCTTCTTCTGGATGCTGGGACAGCAAGAGAAACGGCTGAGCAGAAGGATGTACCTTGGCTCAAGGTTTCCGTACGTTTCAATCCACCATTCCCAGGAAGACATGGCAGCAGGAGCGACTCCATCTGTGTCACTGAGATCTGCCAGGGAGGCTTTGGGTCATACGGTGACAGCTGAGCGGGCAGCTTTTCTTCTCCAGTGGGAGGTAGACTCTTCAAGATGTGTCCCCCAGGTAACCCTCGGCACTCACTTCTGCCAGCCAGGCCACGCCCCATGAAGGTTCCACAGTGCCACTAGCTGGTGAGCATATATGTTCAAGCACATGATCCAGGGAGGGACAATGTCATAGGCAAACCCATGCAGACACCTTCGGGCTCTCGGGGCTCTGTTGGCTGGCTTTCACTTCGGTTCTATCTCCGATGTGATGGATGTCACGTTATTCTCAGAAAGGCTTTCTGCGTTTTCGGTATAAGCTTCTTCTTGGTAATTTACCTTCTGCTGTTTCTGCAAATGTTATCATTCCTTATAATTTATTAAGGCTATCAATTTCTGTCAGGCCCTACTCACACGCAGGGCTCATTTACAAGCCGCAACAGTTTTCTGAGAAGATTCTCTGTGGTCCTGCTATTACGGGAATGTGTTATCTCCAAATAGGAATCCTCTCTCTGCCTCCTTTCCAATTTCGTGCTTATAACTTATTCGTCTTATCCAACCTCATCATCACCTGAGACCTCCAGGAAAACGTCAAAAGTAAGAGTAACAAAGAACAGCTGTCCCAAGTCCCATACTGCTGTATTCTTACATTATCTGTTTTAGACAGCACCTCTTTGCTTTCTATTATGGAAAAATTAAGACTTAAACTTATGTTTTTATCTCCACTCTCAGATCCTCTCTGCTTCCCAGTTCGGCTTAGTCTAATTATCTTTTATTGCTAAGATTTATAACGTTTAAATTCAACGAGCAGGGTTTAATTAAGCCTCACATGCTTTGTCTTCAGATATTATTCTAAAACACTGTATAACTATTATGATTCGATAAATCTCGCTCATGTAGGAGTCTGTTGGAGAGTAATGTGATCCCGTCTTAACTGCTGCTGCTCCAAACAGGGCATCTGGTTAAGTCTGTTTGGTCCTACAGTCTGTATCCTGACTTGCCTGTCCCTTTCTGATCATACTTCATGATTGCATGTTCTCATGCTCCGTGTTCTTAATGCCAGCTCATCATAAAACTGGCCCCAACAGTGTGGACCTGTCATCCTAGGTCTTGAGAGATGAAGGCAGGAAAATCAGGAGTTCTAGGTTATCCTCAACTAGCCACTGAGTTTGAGGGCCACCTATTCTACATGAGACCCAGGCTCAAATGAACAAAACAGAACAAAACAAAACAAAACAAAAACAAAGAAGCAAAACTTTACAGATTTCTAGAGCAAGTCCTTCAGGTAACATTTGTACATGGGATTTGGGAATGGTATATTCTTTGTGCTGTTGTTTATCAGAGAACATATTTTTTTTTTATCTTACCTTTGTTCATAGAGTGGATATGTATTTCTAGGGCTAACTTCAACTTCCTTCTGAACCCTGTAGACACGGCCATCTCACCTTTTGATATTTTTTGTTGTTAAAAGAATGTCTGACCCTGTACTGGCTGGTTTTGTGTAGTGGATAAGAATTAAGAAAGAGTACTGCCCCACCAGGCCTCTGGACCAAGTCCCAGGGGGTCTCAGGGCCACTCTCACTGTCACTGCCGAGCCAATCTTTCCCAGCTAGCTCTCACAGCATATCAGCTGTGTTTCCTCTCTGCTATAGACTCTGTAACTGCTGGGAGTCCCGTGTTCCCGCTCTGCACCCAAATCCCTGGTAAAGCATGACTCTCAAACTTAAAAAGCTAACTAAATATCTTTATGTATATAAAACCCCCAATTACATAATGCCAATTTACAATGATAAAGGTCTTATCCCAATATTTCTAACCACTCCAAAACACCAGAAATACAACTGAAGCCATCTGGATATCTGCGTCTCTCCTCTCTCTGCTCGTGCGTACCCACCCCCCCACCCCCCCTCCCACCCACCACCCCTGCCAGTTTCTCTCCCCCCTTAGCTCCTCTTTCTTTCTCCCCTCCAATCACTGGCCTCTTACTGCCTCAATGTGAATGGATAGGAAATACCTTGCAACAGTTCTGTGTGTCAACTTGACACAAGCTGGAGTTATCACAGAGAAAGGAGCCTCCCTTGAGGAAATGCCTCCATGAGATCCAGCTGTTCAGCATTTTCTCAATTAGTGATCAAGGGGGGAAGGCCCATTGTGGGTGGTGCCATCCCTGGGCTGGTAAATCTTGGCTTCTATAAGAAAGCAAGATGAGCAAGCCAGTAAGTAACATCTCTCCATGGTCTCTGCATCAGCTCCTGCTTCCTGCCCTGCTTGAGTTCTAGTCCTGACCTCCTTTGATGATGAACAGTTGTGTGGAAGTGTAAGCCGAATAAACCCCTCTCTCCCCAACTTGCTTCTTGGTTATGATGTTTTTTGCAGGAATAGAAACCCTGACTGAGACAGACATCAATGTGCATTCCATCCAACAACACTTCAGTGCTGTGGGTCCTTCTGTCTACATAGTGAGCGTGAGTCTGTCCTTGGTAACTTTTTAGAGTTTTCTATTTATTCTCCAGAATTCAGACATTTTATCACTTTGGGTCCCAGAGTCCCCATGGACATGCTTAACAAGATTTTTTTTTTTTTAAAGATGGAGCCATTGTTCTTAGCTCACATTATCCCTGTGTCTAGTTTAGGGTTCTAACTGTGAAGAGACACCATGATCACGGCAACTCATATAAAAGAAAACATTTAACTGGGGGCTGGCTTACAGTTTCAGAGGTTTAGTCTATTATCATCACGGACAGAGACAAAGCAACACACAGGTAGATCTGGTACTGGAGAAGGAGCTAAGAGTTCTACATCGTGATCCTCAGGCAGCAGGGGGAAACTGCCCCATTAGGTCTAGCTTGAGCATATGAGACCTCAAGGCTGGCCTCCACAGTGACACACTTCCTCCAACAAGGTCACACCTACTTCAACAAGGCTATGACTCTAATAGTGCCACGCCCCATGGGGCAAACATTCACACATGAGTTCAGTGAGTCCATCTCTTTTCAAACCACAACTTCCCATTAATATAAGTGTGATGAGCTCTTCGTGGTTCAAAGAGATTGATCCATCTGTCCCAGACCCCCTGTCCAGTCTCTCTGTTGGCATAGGCTTTCAGGGATGAAAATATACCTGAAGGCTTTGTTCAGAATACCAAACACTTTGATTTTTGCTTTCGAAGTTGGGTGGATGGTTGCTGCCTTGAAATTTGGGCACTTGAGACAGTTACAAAGAATAAGTTGATATGTTTGCCTGGGCAAGTTTCGTGTGCTATAGAAGAAAGGGTAAAGAGATGTTGAATTGATTCCACCTCTGTGGGCCCCTTCCTAAGCTCTACCCCAAGCAAAGGATGTCTTTTATGGTGACCAAAAGGTGAGAGGGGTCTAGAAGCCAGGAAAACAGGATAAGTATAGGAACATAAGCAATATAAAAGATTTAGGGGCTCCTCAAACCTCTTGATTAAATCATTTCTGTTGGTGTATGGGAAAGATGGGATTGAAAAAATGTAAATGTGGTTTTCAAAAAACAATCTAGATTCCTATGTGGACAGAACAGGACCTTGTGTTCTCAGCATGTGACTGGCCATCCAGAACCACAAGTCATAATGTCCTTGAGCCAGGGAGTTTCCCAAGGTCATGCTTAGTAGCAGTGGTAGAGTAAATACTTGGATAGTAAGAGTTTTTTCCACTCCCTGAATATCAGAAGAAGGCAGAGTTCCTTGTGTCATCTCCATAGACAGTTGGGATGGTTGCCATGACAGACAAGAAAAACAGCAGTTCCCTCTAACATGTTGAGCTGTGGAAGTCTTAGTCTACTTGTGACAACATGTGACATCTATGACAATTTCTTAGGACAATGGCACTTGTTCTGTTCTATTATGAGCTAATTCTCCATTGGACGGAACAAAGCGCCATTGTGATATGCAAGCAAAATATCTACATCAGGGTCAGCAATAGTTTGGTTTTTGCTGTGGGTCTGTCCTGGACACCGTAGACACTTTAAAGAGCCCCTAGCTTCTACCCACTAGATACTAGCCGTGACCAAATGTTTCTTCAGACTTTTCCAAGTGGCCTTGAATGAACAAAAACTCCCCCTATTGAGAACCACTGATCTACACAGACTGGCTATAAAAAGTTCCCTTTCTTTGGTAAATAACTCTGAAATATAGATAACAGGTTTTTAAAAATGAATTCTTCTTTTCACACTGGAGTCTTTGAAGATGACGTGTTAAAACACAAATATTCCAAGCTTTGGAGAGGCAAGGAATCTTTATATAAATACAGTGAACCCTTGAGACCATTAAAGAGCAGTACAGAAAATAAAATTCTGTGTGTGGCATGGGAAAGATGTTCTGAGCCTACCGTTGAGCTCGGGCCTGCTTTGCTAATGGTCACAGCACCGACAATTAATCTCTGTGTGCTTGTCTTTAAACTACACAATGTCTAAACATGATTGAAAAAATATATTCTTCTTTTGAAAATAGAACAACTATTTGCAAAGATGGCTCTGTCGGCAGGAGGCTCCGCTGTCACTCCCTGGATTCTATTTTTGCTGAGAGGAGCCAGTGCCTTTAAAAAAGACACCAAGTCTTGTGTTCAGTTAAACGGCTCTTGCTGCTACGTGGTAGGAAGATAAATTTGCTTAATGGTCAAACTCTTGCCTTGAAATGTAATCTTAGGCTGAATGTTTAGAAGGTGCCTTGAGGGTAGAAATATAGCAATTTCTAGAAAAGATTTGAGTTGTTGACTACTGCTTAATTCTGGTATGTCTGACTGCTGGTACTGGATTGGCAGCGGAATGCTGCCTCAGTTGCCTATAAAAGGAATTTCCCATCACCTGGATGCTGGTCCCATCTCTCTTCCCTGTGTATGGGGTGAAGGTAAAAGTTGGGGGTGAAGGGCAGAGGGGCAACAGCATGTCAGAGTTGTCCAGTGAAAAACAGAAAATCTTTCAACAAAGATGGCTTATTTCTAAGTTCAAAGTTCTAAGTTCTGAGTTCGAGGCCAGCCTGGTCTACAGAGTGAGTTCCAGGACAGCCAGGGCTACACTGAGAAACCCTGTCTCAAAAAAAAAAAAAAAAAACCAAACAAACAAAAAAAATGTTAGAGCCTTAGATGCACATAAATTAATTATGTGTATGTAGTCATTTCATGTTATCCAGAAAGGAGCTGGTTCCAGGTTCATAGAACATACCCAAACCTACAGATGCTCAGACGCATACCCCTCCTATAAAATAGCATAATATTTTCATGTTACCTGTGCATAACCCCTAAATCAAATCAAATTCCTTTTAGGTGACTCATGCCTCCAAATGCAAAGCTATGTAAGCAGTTGTTATGCAGATTTGCCTTGGAAAAAATGACTAAATAGAATTGTTATTTTATAGCTACAATTCTTTCAAATGTTCTCTGTCTATTGTTGGTTGAATTTATGTATTCAGAAAATATGGGATACAGAAAACTGACCACACGTGTGCTAAATACATATATACACATATTTTGTGTATCTGTGCGCGCACGCGCACACACACACACACACACACACACACACACACACACACAGACACTTCTATGTGTGTCTTGATTCTCATTCCCTCCGTAAGTCCGAGACTTGCTATGTAGGCTATGCCCATCTGAAACTTACTATGTCTCTCTCTCTCTCTCTCTCTCTCTCTCTCTCTCTCTCTCTCTCTCTCTCTCTCTCAGGCTGGCCTCAAACACCATGTGACTCCCTTTCCTTTGCCTCCCTACCATGGAGATCACAGATGTACACTATCAAGTCCTCTTGTATTTGGTATTTTTAAAAAACTCTGTCAAGTCCCTGAAAATGCACTGTTACCATGCATGTAGGAATGGATCTGTTTGATTTGGGGATGGTTATGTCACTGCTGTATACATCAGCTAGTTCAGGCCTTAACTCATCAGCTGGATGGTATCAATTGGCCTGTAGGCTGAAAAGAAGGTGAAAATCTAATCTTTCTGAAGATCAAGGGTTCAAAGTTCAAGTTGAAGAAACAAAACCCCATCAACTCGGGAACTATGAGCCAAGTCTCTTCTCTGATCATTTTTATTGTTGTTTTCTGGTGATAGATATGGACCCTGTTACTATGTGCATTCCTGCCATACACTATACCTGTTAAGTCCACCATAGGCGTTAACAGTTATGGACATCCATCCATTCAATCATTCATTTATATGTTATATGTTTATATGTTTATATGTTTATATATGTATATATGTTTATATGTTAACAGTTATGGATATCCATCCATTCAATCATTCGTTTATATGTTATGTGTAACAGGTGCTTTGCCAGCATTCATGTCAGTGTGTCCCATGTGTGTGATACTCAAGAAAGCCAAAAAGATACTATTGGGTCCTCTAGAACTGGAGTTACAGACCGCTGTTAACTGCCAGGCAGGTGCTGGGGGCTAAACCTGGGTCCTCTGAAGAACAGCTGGTATTCCACCAGCAGTCTCAACTAACCTGAACCCCCAAGATCTCTCAGACACTGAGCCACCAACCAGGCAGCATACACCAGCTGCTATGAGGCTCCCAAAACATACACAGCGGAGAACTCCTGGGAGTGGGAGGTCTGGTGGGGTGGGGGATGGGGAGGAGGTATGAGATGTGGAACAGTCGGAGGGTAGACTGGAAGGGAGATAAAATCTGGACTATATTAAAGAATAAATTTAAAATAAAATAAAATAAAATAAAATAAAATAAAATAAAATAAAATAAAAAACTGTTGAGTGGTCTCTATGTAGAATGGGGGTGGGGCTGGAATATATATTCTTTCGATAGATCTGAAATGATGCAAAATGCTAATTCGTACTAGAAGGTCACAGAAGACTAGGAAGATGTATGGGTGGTACCTGCCAAGAGTCTGAATCCAAGGCAGCAATGTTCCAACCTCTGTCCTAACCTGTTAGAGAGACAAAGGACTGTTTATCCCTTCTTCCAGCGGCTCAGAAAATGGGACATTCAGAGAGAAATTTGTAGGAACCTAGTCCTGCGGCTGGTAATGTTTCTTCCTTCACCAACGCAACACTGTTCCACGAGGCCAGGCGTGTTCCCCCAAATAAACACTTAAATAAACTTTCCTTGAGGCGATAACCCCATCTTGAAAGCAACTTAAGGATCCGATGTGTTGGAAATTGGTCTTTGGGGCTAGAGAGATAGCACAGCAATTAATGTCACACATGGCTCTTCAGGGGGATCAGAGTTCGAGTCCCAGTACCTGCTTTGGGTGGCTCACGGCTACCTACAACTGTAGTCCCAGGGGTTCCCAGACCCTCTGGCCTCTGCAGACAACTAAATCTGCATAAGCATGCCTCCATTCAGACACACGGGAATCCATATATAATTTAAACAAAAATCTTTACAAGAGCCGGGTGTGGTGGCGCACGCCTGTAATCCCAGCACTTGGGAGGGAGAGGCAGGTGGATTTCTGAGTTCGAGGCCAGCCTGGTCTACAGAGTGAGTTCCAGGACAGCCAGGACTACACAGAGAAACCCTGTCTTGAAAAGAAAAAAAAAAGTTATTAAAAAAATCTTTACAAATGTCAACTGGTCTGTGAGTTTAGTTGAGTACAAGGACTCTGGGAACCTGGCCTTATCGCTGAAGCAGGACTGCAGCTGGTTTCCCCAGCAGGAGAAACTGTGGCAGGGTCTTTTTACTCTGGCCTCCTAATCTCCTCTATCCCCAAACTCTGTCCTGTTGCAGCCAAGTAAAGGAAGGCGTTCCACGCCTGCACACCCAGCCAAACGGAATCTTACATACCTCTGCCCGAGTGTGAAATCCTAACTATAAATACCTAAACGAACGGATGCTAAAACATTTTTAAACCAAGACGTGCGATGCAAAGTGGAGTTATTAATATCAAGAGAAGAGAACACACTTGAGGACCTGGGAATCAAAAGTTTCAGTTTGCCTCTGCCGTGAGGGGGAAACATTTTGGGAGGGAACCGAGAGAGGTGAAGCATTGTTTTCTTTGCTCATATCTTTCATGGCTTTCACTCTAACGGCCGTTTGGGTAATCAACCACGTTACCAAAATCTACGTCTTTGTGTCTTTTTAAAAAAGGTCTTTCCCCAATGGTTCTGCCATGTACCCTATGCCATGTCAAGTGGGTTGACCCTATACTACTAAAATAAACACAGATTCCATCTTAAGTGAGAAAATAGAAGTGCAAAGTATCCATCTTCACAAACCTAATATGAATCTACCCCCTTCCTACCCACCCCCAAAGTGAATTGGAGATATTTGGGGGCAACGTGATGTGTTATTATCTAAGACATATTAGGTTTTTTTTATTCATTTCTCATTATAAAGAAAAGCCTGAGCCAGGCGGTGGTGGCGCATGCCTTTAATCCCAGCACTTGGGAGGCAGAGGCCGGCGGATTTCTGAGTTTGAGGCCAGCCTGGTCTACAGAGTGAGTTCCAGGTCAGCCAGGGCTACCCAGAGAAACCCTGTCTCGAAAAACCAAAAAAGAAAAAAAAACAAAAACAAAAACAAAAAACAAAAACAAAAAGAAAGAAAAGCTTGCTTTGAGATGAACTAGTAAACATTATTTTAAATAATTAAAAATTTTTATCTAAAATGGTTTTATTGCTTGTGTACACAAGAGAATTTATGCCACAGAGGCTGGATGACTTCTATTTCCAATTGGGTGGGAGGACCTGCTTAGTCTTATAGTAGTGAGCTAACTGGTGAATTCTGGCTCTCCATCAGAGTCAGGTGGAATTTAGCATCCTTCTCCTTTCTGTTCCTCTCAAGGTGCTTGGGAATAGCGACTACTTTCTTAATTAAACAGTTGAACTCCCCAGGAAGGTCAGGGACAAGGTCTTTAGCCTTAAGGATTCTCAAGATTTTGTTACCAGTCACAAAACCTGTGCCACACCCTGTGAGTCCCTGAGATGACACCTATCTGGGAAGAAGCCAGGCCTTTCTTGGCCTGTATGTCAATCTGTTCCTTCACATTGTCAGAGGTCAGCTTCTGCCGGCTGGAGATGCTACCGTGGTAGGGTAGCACCAACTGGGACAAGCCCTTGCCGGGAACACGCATGCAGCCCATGATAGTGGAGGTCTGGCAGCAAAGAGAGCTAGTTTTGAAGTTTAAAAAAAGTTTCCTTGATCTATTTGGAAATGCTATGTGACATTCAATATATCATAATGTGTAATGACCAGATATATCGGTATAGCCATCAGCCTACACATTTATCCTCTCTTTCTGTCGAGAACATTCAAAGTCCTCTCTACAGTCATTTTGAAACACATCATAATTGTTGTCAACCATAGTTGCCTTGCCAAGACGCAGTGTGATAGACCAGGTATTGTTTTCTCAATGGCTTCAGGACAACCAGAACTGACAGGTCTTGAGCCTCATCAATCTTTAGGCCATATGTCTCTCTGTTCATGTCAGCAAGGACCCTGTGCCAAGACTCTTTCTACATCAAATGTGGGCACTGTCACCTGGAAGCCGGTGACTCTAGAGTCAAGTATCCACACCTGGCCAAGTGCAAAAGAAGGGGAGACTAGTGGCCCCCACACATTGGGTGGGGAAGATGCTAACACATGTTCCTTTGCCCCAGATTGGGAGCCACTGACAATCCAAACAAACAATGCCACCTGTGTTCGAGTTGGTGAACCAATGAGCGTTGAGGGATTACTTGCAAGAGCATGGGTGACACAAAGGCACTGAAAAGTCCAGCTGGGGCTGAGTGGCAACTCAGGAAAGCTGCAACCTCTCTGCTCCTTACACTTGAAGACGGTTTAGCCGATCAGAGAACCTCCTCTCCCCGGCAATGCGTTGTTCTTATAAATTGGGGAAAGGCCTTGTGAGTCCTCTGAGGTTCAGCTTTCTTGGACTTGGGCCATTTCATTCCCAAGGCTCATGAGCTCCCCTCTTCCCACTAGGAGGAAACTCCTCGATTTGGAGGGAATTGTTAGGTAATGCTCCCTCGCCATGACCTCATCAAAGGCCAGTGGCTGTTGAGACAAGGTCCTAATGGTGAAGGGCGAGGATACATTCCATTGTGAATTCTCTGCTTATGATGTAAGCCCACGAGAGTACCCAGTGTTCTGAGAAACAGGCAGGGCTGAGGGCTGCTAGGTACTCATCCCTCAAGGGACTCACCATGGTGGACCAAGTATTTCCAAGTGGCAGAATTAGTCCACGAGCTAGAGCTTCAGAGTGGACAGAGAGGAAGAATAGCACCTGTACCAGCATAGGCCACCCAGGCAGTGCTTCTCACTCATCCTCCAAGCAGAGGCCAGATATAGTTCATCTCTGGCTCATCCAAAGCCTAACCTGGCCGAAATCCTGGTACCTTGGATCCTGAATGTGGGGAGAAGGAAAAGAACTCATAAGATACATAGGCTCTCTTTGGACCCAGACACCTTCCAGAAGGTCTTCTCATTCTGAAGTTTATGGCATCAAGACCTACAAGGGAACCCAGAGGCCCTCTTCCATTGAGCTGCTGTGTGGCGTAGCCATGGACACAGCTGAAGAAACTGTGGCCTCCAAGACCCATAGGATGGATATCCCAGTGGTAGAAGAAACAGCTGTGTTTATAAAACGGTCTGTTACATGACACAAGTGTGCTCACTCCACTGGCTTCTAGAGTGATTCTACCCCAGGGGCATGTCTTAAAAACAAAACAAACCAACCAACCAACCAACCGAACAAACAAAAAGCACATTGCCTCTGACATGGGAGTGCTATATCTAAAACAAAATAAAAATGCTCACATGGAGGTGAGAGCTGGATTGAGTTTTGAGTGGCAATAGTACAAAGTTTGCCCCGGTGTGACTTGTTGTATTGCTTTAAAACTCTATGAGAAATAAAACTGGTTGTGATATTTGGGAGACCTCATCGCCTATTTTCATATCACTTATCCTGAATGAGAACTTTGATCTTTCGTTACTAGGGAAGCAATGCACATCACTGTCCAGAGTCGAGGGTTCTTGATTCTTTTACCACCGGTTAATGTGAACATGGACAGATAATGGCCTTGAAATGGCTACCAGCTAGTCTGGACAGCCTGGTCCTCCTGACATGCTCTACCTTGTCAATTAGGGGAACTATGGTCTGTTTGAGTGTCGGAGATCGCTAACAGCCAGATCTGGGTAGAAACCACTTTAAGTGAAGCCAAGGTTTCATGCTCTTTGGTCGGCCTGGACCACCTTGTCTTGCACCAGCTGCTGCTCCTCCTCCTCCTCCTTGTTACTTCCCGGGGCTCTTCAGTTGGAGGGCTGCTTCTCTCTATATGTCAGAGAAAAACACTAGCCTTGCGTAGCCTCTCTCTACCTTAAAAGCAAAACTAGTCTAACTCACCATTTGGCTGAAAACTTCTTAAAGTATGTTGATAAATGGGCCCCACGTATCTGTTGGTTAAGGTTGGTTTGCAGTACTGGAGATGGAAGGTAGGGCTTCTCTCATGCCAAACCTGGGCCTCTGAGCGCCACCCTCAGCCCCTGGGTAGTACACTGTTTGAGAGCAATGAAGGCAGGGAGTCCAGGTGCGTTGGAGAGTTGAGGAAACTGTGAAGTTGGTGTCACCTTATTCAAAATCATTTTTTACATGAAGGCCTTGAGCTATTTTGGTGAATTTTTTTTTTATGGAGGGAATGGGGCAGGGAGAATTAACAGCCTGTCTAGAATGAAAGCACTTGCATCAAAAAGAGTTCTGTGATTTATGTAGTGCATCTTACCAAGGACAGGAAGAAACTGCTTTTTCTTACCTCTTGCTCCTGCCAGTGTGTCCACCGCCTGGACCTCTTTTAGATGTTTGCTGGGCTTTGTTTGGGATGCTGTTTTGTGGACAGAAGGAACTGACCTTCTCCAAGAGAAGCCCTGGATTCTAACATTCAGAAAAATGGTGTTTTAGCTCTCGTATTGATTTTATATAGATGGAGGGAGGAGGGGACCCTTAGAACATTGTTATACTCTGCCATTATGGCAACAGCACATTTCTAAAGGAGAACTTACAACACCCCCTGGACATGTATCCAGGCAAACCTCCCATTAAAAGATTCCCATCCGTAGCACAGTAGTAAGTTTCAAATCATGGGTGTGATCAGTTTAATTGCTTGCCAGTACTGAAAGGCCATTGCACCCATATAACTGACATCTGCTGTTGCTACCCGTAGGACGAGTCCCACAAACCCAACAAGATGCCTTCGTGGGACAGCCCTTCTGATATGGAAGGTGATTGCCTGTGGCCCTTGAACCATCCCTTGCCAGGCAGTTCATCTCAGAGCTTCCCACTGTTTCTCATCTGATAGGGTTGCAAAGCCTCGAACTATGCTGTCTGTTTTTACCTCTTTCCCAATTCAAAGGCCAGTTCTAACATGAGCCTGGAGCAGTGCCCTCAAGTGTGATCTACCAGCATGCAGAAAAGAGAGTCATTCTTTCCTTCTGAAATATTTTAGGTCACATTGTCAATTCAGATTGTATGGGAAACCATCAGTTCCTCCAACCTGTCGTTTTTGGAGAAGAAACAGAACTTAATATTTCATTATTGCCAAGCATCTTCTAAAGGCATTAGTGCCTCTCCCCCTGCCCCATTGTTAAGTATGCTCAGCGAATTTCTCTCAGTTCACATCCTGTTCCAGGCAACACAGAAGTCATCCAGCCAATGTGATTTCTAAATCTCTGTCAAGCGATGAGTAAGCCATTGACTAGGACAAGACTGATGACAAATGAGGAAGGACACTAGGAATCTACTTTCCTTTTCCCTGGTTTGCACCACGACAACTTCTCCAAGGACATTCCTGCTTTTGCTTTTCTGCGTTCCCTTTACTGCAGAGTAGACTGGTGTCAAGTCCAATTCAGTGGTTTCTGTATCATTCAATTTATCCACCAGGAGAGTGATCTACAAGTAGACAGGTGACCCAGGCAAACCCTGGTGAAAACAATTGCCTTTTACTGAATAGTTCCAAAATATCTCTTTACTATAATGGGATTGGAGATTCGTGTTTGTCTCCTTAGCCCATATTGAAAACTTTGATACCCATCCCCCGAGAATGCCTGCTGTCCCTTCGGCAGCCCACAGTTGAATGCTGAAGGACACTCAGAGTGGCTTCAGATGACTCGGCAGGCAGCTCTCTCTCTCCCTTCTGGAGTGTTACTTCCAGAGACCAGAAGACCGGTGGCTCATTGCTCACTGAACAACTGTATGAGCCCTATTCTTCACTCAGACGTCAAAATCTTTACATAGATTTTGTCCACCACTCAATGTGCGTTTAAAACATCTACGTTGTCTTATGCAGCCCTAGAGTCTGAAGTTTACTTTTGAGTAAGGCTTCAAGGTCTGTATGTGTTGTTGATGTCATGTCTATGGATAAGCCATGGCGTGGGATGAGTGTGGGGTTTAGGGGAGCATTTGAAAGGGGTGCATAGGGGTGACTACCAGACATGGGGTGTGGAGTATAGACTCACAATGCTAATTTGATGAGTTGAAGACTAATTATAAATTCTTATTTAAAAGATATATATATATAATAAAACTTTATTATGGAAAGCATGATAAATTTGAATCAAGCATAGGGCAAAGTTGAGTTCATTAACACACGTAGAACCTCATACATCATTCTTTTTTTAGGATAAAAATTCTTAAGTCTGCTTAACAAGCATCAGGAATGTGATATACGGTTATAAAGGTCCCTTTAACCTCCAGATATCCTCTGTGCTCAAACATCCGCTCAAACACCCTGACTACTAGTCTGTGGGATTCCATTCTATCTCCTGCTTCTTTGAGGACAACTTCAACATCTTTTACCTACATTTCATTTGTTTGTTTATATGTGTGATGATGATGATGATGATGATGTGTGTGTGTGTGTGTGTGTGTGTGTGTGTGTGGTATATGTGTCAGTATATGTGCCTGCGTGTTCTGGAAGAAAGCACTAGTACTTGTTGCCTTATTTCTTGCTCACCAAACCTGAAGTTAGGCTGGGGGCCAGAAAGTCCCAGCATTTTGTCTTTCTTCATCCTCCTACAGCACTGAGATTAGAGGGCATACAACAATGGTCTGGTTAGATGGGTTCTGGGGATTTGAACTCAGGCCCTTCTGTTTGTGTAGCAACCCCTCTTACCCACTAAATCATCTTCACAGTCCAGAGAAAACAATTATGTTAGATCCCTCACGTTATTTGGGAGATCATATAGCATTTGTTTTTCTGTGCTCAACTTCTTTAATTGATTTTAGTGGTTCCATCGTATTATTTCTATTCAAGTTAAAGAGACAAAAATATTCAGCCTGTGGTTGCAATGAAAGCAGAGATGATACTGGGGAGAGATGGCCAGGGTGGAAACTCCAAGGTGGGCAAGGCTGAAAAACAATACGGAGGTAGTTGGAAGAGGTCAGGGTGTTGTAGGTAAAGAGTTGTCTGGGAATGAGCATGTCTAGTGCCATGGGTCTTTCACACGGCTGTGACTTGATATTGCGTCCCTGAAAGGTTCATTTGGAGAGGTGTGGACTACGTGGTGGCAGAACGAGCTGGTGCTGTGGACCTCTGACAGGAGAGCCCAGTAGGAAGCTCTTAGGTTGAAGGCTTTCTTAGATGAAAGCCACTGTTAAAGAGAATTATGGGACCTGACATTTCATTCCTTCTCTCTTTCTGGCTCAAGATGTGACCACTCAACCCAACATGTGATCCAGCCATCGCCAGGTTCTGCCCTTACCAGAGGCCAAGCCAATGAATCTGCCTGATTCTAAGTTTTCCCCATCAAGATGGTCATCTAGAAGTTTCCTGTTTCTAAGTTTATTATGGCATATCTGCATGCTGTTACCAGAACATACTTTAGTCCCCCAACCCCTTTTCCTTTCTTTTAATTTTGTTTCCTTATGACAACTGATGTAAGACAAAATTGGTTCTCTGACATGGAGAGATCCTGGGTTGGGGAGAGGAAGGGCTTTGGGACTCACTGTCTGTGCTCTCTTGACATCTCTGACCCCAAATGTTCTTGCTCGATGTGATTGGGATGGGGGCACTAATCTGAAAGTAGGAGTGGATGGTAGAGGTCGTGGTCCTTAGATGAATTTTTCAACCCAGCTAGTGGCTCATGGCCTCATCAAACGTTCTTTGGCAAGGGTAGGCAAGACCTGGTGAGACATAACAGAAGTCACTGGAGCCTTGAAAAAGCTTTGGAACAAACACAGTTTCTCTTTAAAGAGAATCGGTGCAGTCTTTCATGGTGAAGGGGGCAGGGATGAGTTTTTCTTTTACTCATTTTTTTTTTTTGCCCTCCAACGGTGTTCTTGTTTCTTTCCTCCCTCCCTCTTTCTTCCCTCCTCCTCCCTTCCTTCTCCTCCCTCCTCCCTACTTCCTCCCTCCTTCCTCCTTTGCTTCTTTCCTCCCTCCCTTCTTCCTCCCTCCCTCTGTCCTTCCTCCCTTCCTTCTTCCTTCCTTCTTCCTTTCTCCTTTCCTTCTTTCTTCCTCCCTTCCTCCTTCCTTTCCTTCCTTTCCTTCCTTTCCTTCCTTTCCTTCCTTCCCTTCCTTCCCTTCCTTCCTTCCTTTCCTTCCTTCCCTTCCTTCCTTCCTTCCTTCCTTCCTTCCTTCCTTCCTTCCTTCCTTCCTTTTCTTTCTTTCCTTCCCTTCCTTCCTTCCTTCCTTCCTTCCTTCCTTCCTTCCTTCCTTTTCTTTCTTTTTCTTTTTCTTGGGGAGTATGACAGCACAACATCTGCTACTTCTTCAAACTTTAATCTTTAAGCTCTGAGCCACTGTACCTTTGCCAATAGGATGACCAGGTCTATGCCCACGCCACCTGAACCTGTGATAAATCACATGTCCTACTTGTCAAGGTAGCTGATGTTGTGGGGCAACACACCATTGATCACACAGCTGTCAAGTGAAAATTGGCTTCAGGTATTCAGAATCATTCAGAATCATTCTCTATCTCCTCTGCAACATGAGTCTTAGATTTTTTTCGTTCCAGAGAGTCTGTGGCATGTTTTAGATTTTAAAAGGATCCCTCTGGAAACGAACTTGAACTGTAGTGAACAGACACTCTTTTGGGTTCTATTTGGTCACCCTTTGCCTAAGCTTTACTAAGGAAACAATCAAATGAGACCATCTCAGAGTCTTAATACTTTAATGAGTACTGGATATCAACCACCTACATATAAAGCAGCAAACTCCTTCAATCCAGAGGCATCAGCCAGCCTGGCTGCCCAGTTCTTATCCAACCCCAAGCACCTGTTTCCCGAGGAACGTAACTGCTTGAACTTCCCCAACGAGGTATCCTGCTCAAGTCAGAAGTCTTGAGCAGTAGCCAGGGTGCCAATGTGGGCTCACATGATCGTTGACCCTTTCTGTCATGTGCCTGCTACCTCACGAGAACGTCACCATCCCCCCAAGTCCAGCTGCCCTTTGAAGCCCCCTAAGTCTATGGCCCAGAAGGCATTGCTCCTGTGGAGGAGTCTATGCTTGCTATCCGTTCTGAAGAGAAGGCTCTCGGAGGACTTACCGGACAGAGGGAGCACTCCTCTGAAGCTGATCAGAGACGCTCCAGATGGCCTTGTGGTTCCCGGATGAAAGGGATGACAAAAGTGCAAATCATTGGCATTGGATGGGAGAGAAGAACGCTGGGGACTTAAATGCAGTTTGTGTGTGTGAGGGAACAATTAAAACTAAGCACAAAGGGAAGGAAAATAAATTCAGAGCTGTTCTTTGAAAGGTTGTCTTCTGATTTTAATCTTGAAAAAACAAAAAAAGAAAGAAAGAAACCTTCAGGAAAAAGCTGTTTCCAGCTCTGTCCAGCCTCTCCCCTTTTATACTATCTTTCATTTACTTCATGGTTGAGGGAAGAGGGGACTTGATGGTGATAAAAATCACCATAGGACTTGCCATTGGAAATAACAGCTTGTTTGCATGGAATTGTGGTAGGCATTGCTCGCAGATGATGTAGGTCAGTGCGAAGGATCAAATAACAACTCACTGAAGTATTATGAACCGGCAGCCACGGGCAGCATCCATTTCTAATGCTCCCCTTCTGTTTATCAAGTTGGTGGAGACATACAGTTTCATTGCAGGTAGAGACTATAAACTGTGGAAGGGTGCTGATGTCATTGTGGAACTTTCTTAAGAATGCTTATGTGACTCCCCCATCCCAACATTCCCCCACCTCCTTCCTCTAGGGGAATTCTTCAAAAGAGCTTCTTGGTGAGGTTGATGATGCAGAAGCATTTTAGATGTCGAGATAGACTTTCAATGGTGCATGCCCATATTAGAAATTGAGGACTGCATTAAAATACGAGCCCAGCTAATTGTGTGTGTGTGTGTGTGTGTGTGTGTGTGTGTGTGTGTGCGTGCACACATTACAATTCGTTTTTAACAGAAAAAAAGCTTAGTTTTCCCTATGGAGAAAACATAAAAATAGTGGCCCTGTGTGAATTTTAGCATTATTCTAAATGAACAGGAGAAGAAATCTGTTTGCCTGTTGGCCACAGCACAAGTTGAGGAAGCTGAAATCTAGTTTCCTGCCCCACAGTAATAAAAATAATATCATGTGGCACCTCCCAGTTGTGCAGAGAAATTAAATATGGTAGAAGACATAGTGCTTCTCTGAGATTTTTTTAAATAAACACACAGAAATGTTATGTGGTCATAAGGCTTTTGTATTTGGGTTTTGAAGGTAAGAAAGGGATTCTGAGTGATGATAGCAAGTAATGCCTCGGACTAAACAAGAAGTGATGGGTGTCGGATGGGTATCCCTTCCTACAGGATCTCCTCTCCATCACATGGGTATATAGCAGTTCCCTCCTGAGTCTCTACCCTGATGTCTTCCCGTGGTGGACTCACCAGTCTTTCTACATTTCACACAGAGAAATGCCTTAAGCCACCCTTGAGATGTGAATGGCAGAGCCCCAGGACTCCTGTTTATTCAGCTGTTGGTGTGGCCTTCAGTTTTTTTTTTTTTAATCATTGATTTGACAAATATTTATTGAGCCTTGACTCTGCCAGGTACTGTCCCTAAATAAGAAATGCAACCAGGGGTAAGAGGATCTCCGCATGAGTGTTGCCTGGCAGTGCATGTGCAGTCAGAGGCAGGCAAGCAGCACTCAGATGGCTTAGCAATGCAGTCTGGGATCCTGGAAACAACTTCCAGAGACAAAGGAGGTCTTGAACCAGAGAGGCTGCTGGGAGATGCTGGGGGGCAGCTGAAAGACTTGATGCCCCCACTTGACAGTTATGGCTTCCATCTGCAAACAGGGACCATTCGGGAAAGGAGAAAGGGGGAACCGACTGGATGTCATGAGCCCTAGACTGAACCTCAGTTCCCCTTTCAGCCACCTGTGTTTCTCAGGGACTCTTCTCAACATCGCTAAGTCGCAGCTTCTTCTTTTTGGGGGAGCAGGGAATGCTTATAATAGTAGTAACTGCTTTGTGGTCTTTCTCAATTTTAAACTTGTATATCAAAAATTCTTTCTAATGCCCAAACTAACCCTTCCCCATTAAGGAATAATTGCATATAATGTTTCCAAAAGGCAGCTCTTTGATATTTCCAAAGAGTATATTCCATTCTCTACCGGTTTGTCAACTGGACTGTGTCTTTGCATTGATCATGACTACACCCATAACTTTTCTTGGAATCTCTGCTGTGAGTGTCTCAGTAAAAGAATGAACATTCATTCTGTCTTGCTAAAACAATAGACAATGAGGAATCATCTATCAACCATCGGACAAGCTTCAACAAACCTAGCCAACTTGATTGATGTTTCTATACAGAATCTCTAAGTCAGAATTTCTAGCTCCACTGAACATGACATGTATTTTTATTATTATTGTGTGTGTGTGTGTGTGTGTGTGTGTGTGTGTGTGTGTGTGTACATACCTACATGCATGCATGGACAGGCAAATGGGTGCAGGGGCCAACTCTGTGGCGTTGGTTCTCTTCTTCCACATTTACAAGGGTTCTAGGGGTGATACTCAGCCTGCTTATGGCAGATTTGATCAACCTAGCTAATGTTACTCAAAACCAAATCAGATCTACACGCTAAACAGCAACTAACTTCTCAACAACGGTGTTTGGAATAGAAGACTGCTCCATAGAGGACATGCCCACCAAGATGGAGAAAGGTGAGCTGCAATGTTCCTTCCCCAAGCAAACAGGATCCTAAGCTATATGAGGGGGAAAGGCACAAAGCAGGGATTATAGTAGCACATTGGTAGCTTCACAGGTTTTGACCAAAAAAAAAAAAAAAAAAAAAAAAAATCAAAGTTTTCACTTTCTTTGGCACCAGTGGACATGGGTACATGTTTAGCAATGGACAGCTTCACAAACTCAGTTTGTCAATATTCCTTCAAAGGGATAGCAAGCTGTGCATCGATGGCCATGGGAACGGGGCAGAAGCTGCTCAACCTAATGGGGTGGGGGTGGGGGCGGGCGGGGGCGGGGGGAGAACATTTCTGTCTGTTTTTCTGAATGTTATAGTTTGGGGCTGTGAGGCATGATACCAGACTATTATAGGAGAAAAAAAATGTCAGTTTTATTACTAAGCTGTGCTTACCCTAGAGACGATGTAAAGATGTTTAAAAGCGATTCTGATCAGATGAGCACCATGGCATGCAGCATTCTTGATAGGCATGCTGAGTCATGTGACCCCAAACCTACACTGGTGCGAGAAAGAGATTGAGCAGAGTAAAAATAGGAGGCAGTTGAATGTTGGGCACCAGTTGCAGCATCTCTTACTTTTTTGATATTTGTGAGTTCTTTCTTGGTTCTTCTAACTGTATCCTAACAATCTCTCTTCTGACTCAACTGTCTTCCATTTTACTCTCCTCAGTCCCTTTTCTGAACCAACCGTCTTCTCTTCTCTCGCCCTACTCAATCTTCTTTCTTCCTGCACCGACTGTCTCCTCTAACCCTACTCTTCTGCCACCTGGATCCTACTCCTCTCTCTCAGCCTCTGCTGGCTTTTTGTATCCTCCCCTGTTCCCAGAAGTCTAAGCGGTCATAGGTTCAAGCAGTTCTAACAGCTGAGGTCAAAGGGCCTAGCAACCAGCATCTGAGGATCCTTTAAAGGTGCATAGTAAACCACACTACATTACACTTCCTCACATGCAAGGAAACAGAAACTCTCATTTGATAAAATATTTAGCCAAGAACCAGCAGCTAGTGGGAAACTAATCAAGATCAGCAGACTCTAGGGTCTTTCTCTCTCAACTCTCTGTCTAGCCTGCTGTTACCTTGAGTCTTTAGTTTGTATATATTTGAAGGAGTCTTCAACCCTCCCCTCTGTTCCCTTGACCCTCCTGCCTTCTCTCTGGAAGTTTCCCTTTCCCAGACTTCCATCCTAACTCACTTCATACTACTCAGCCCTCTTCTAGAAGTTTCTTCTCTCTGTGGCAGACCTCTCTTCTAGGAGGAAATGCATTATACTGTCCCTTCATTCCTGGCCTGCCATCATCCCGAGTTCAGACCATTGCATCTGGGTTTGACAGAGAACAGGTTCCTAAAAAAAAAAAACAGTCACAGGACTTGTTTCCCCACATCTCCATGTTTTCATGCCTGCTGTACTGGTGGGGACATCAAGGCCAGAGACAGGCCTCTGTGCCAAGTTAGTAATGCCTTTAGCACATCTGGAGTCCGAGCCAACCCCTTGTAATGCTTCCCTGCTCTGAAGTGGACACAGCGACACATGGGAGTACAATTTGGCTTGTCCAGCGCTCCTGAGTCCCAGCTTTGTCCTCTTACCAGTTAACTGGTCAACCCTGAAAGAGACCCATCTCCTTTTACAGAAACATACAGAAAATGCATCAATTTGAATTAAAATGATTTCTAGAAAATCCTTTTTTTTTTTTTTTGCAACAGAGGTGTCATTATGCTTAGCATTCTCTTAAGTGACTGGCAAGGACTTTGGCCATAAAACTGCAGAAGGTCAGTAAGCTAAGAGGAGATAATATAATGAATGTCTACATTGATATAAATGAAACAAAAATGGTTTCAAACAATAAGCACACACACACACACACACACACACCCGCGCGCGCGCGCGCGTAATCAGTAAACACTGACTAAAGACCTATATGAAAAAGCACTGTATTCATGGTTTTCTCTGCATTCCCAAAGTCAAGGGTCATTACACATAGAAGAAAAATCACGAAGTGAAAAAAGAAAGTGGTATATCCTACACATGTGCTGACACTGAAGCCAAGATCAGACCTCCCACCTGTTAGTTATTTTAAGAAAGGGGGTTCTGGCGACAGTTGGGATGCTGCCACAAATAACTCACTCATCAGTATTCTAACACTGAGGCCTCTTGTCACATCTTCCTAAGTCATTTTGATCTGAGAGGTGTCTCCGGCAACTACTCTCTCCAGAGCCATAGAAGTTGGCAGAGACCTGCCTCATGTTCATGATCATTTGCTACCCTCAAACTCTCTTCTCTTACAAGCTGGCTGCTGGTCTTAAAGGCATGTCTATAGTTGGAATGATTGGAGAATGCCTATAGCACAAAAATAAGCATGGCTCCAGACACCTGGCTCTCAGACTACTGACACCACCTCAGTTAAACAGAAGTACACCCACATTTTAAAATATTCAAATAATTTTGGTGACTATTCTTTTTAACTTCAAACTCCAGCCTTGGCATTTAAACATCCATCAATGGCCTCACAATTTTCCTTACTCCTGGGAGCTGTACCGGTTCCTTGACAGATCTGTTTATCCAGTTCTCGCCCTCCTACACTCAGATCTAAGATGAACTTCATAACTACAACCTCCTACCCTCAGATCCAAGATGAACACATCAACCCCTGAGGATTCTCTGACATGCAAACTGGAAAACCTTGCTCTAAGAAGTGCTTTTCTGCACTCACATGGTCTGTATCTACATGTTGTATCTTCTTTCTATGTTATGGCTAATTGTAGGGGGCTCACATAAGAAACTTCCAATCACTCAAAACAACAGTGTAAATGAATTCAACTTCAGTTCTGACCTTAACAAAGACTCTACCAGTAGTTGTGTCCATGAGAGAATTTAGCTTTTGTTTAAGTGGGTCTCACAAAAGCCAGCCGAAGGGCTGAGGATACAGCGCAGTGAGAGAATGGGTAAGACCGTGGGTTCAATCCCAGTACAAGAAGAAAATGACAACCGAGGCTGACGGAGAGTAGGCTCAAATATCTTCTGTTTATCTTTTGGTTAAAAGTACAAAATGTCTCTTGTTAGAGCTCCCACCCATGTGTCTTGGGCAACAATTCAATGTTCTTTGAACAAACCCAGCTCTCCCAATACGGTCATCTAGAGAAGTGCGGGCCAAAGCTCAAACTAAAATGCCTTTGTGGTGAAGCCCTGGCACTAGCTGTGCCCTATCTCAGGACACATTAGCTTACTGCCTATCAGAGCTTATGTAAGAATTGTACTGCCCGTAAGATGTCACTGTATGGAGTCTTCTTGTATTTAGAAAGTACACAGTAGGTCATCTTGAAGGAACCTCTGAAGCTTTAGTGAACAAGAAATCCAAGGAGACCTTGGTGGAAACTCTGATTCATTTGAGTTCACAACAGGAGATACAGAGTCAAACTCTTGCAAACACAAATGCATTGATTCATGCATTTTGTACTGGTCACTTGTAGAATAGAGGAGTTCCCAAGCCATGTTTACTTTTGTGCAGTTAAGGGAGGTTTGGTACAAGGCCTAGAACCAGCTTAGTGGGTGTGCTGGTTTGAATAAGAATGGCCGCATGGGCTTATATATTTGGATATTTGGTCCTGAGTTGGTGGAAGTGTTTGGGAAGGATTAAGAGGTGTGAACTTACTGGAGGTAGTGTGTCACTGGGGGTGGGGTTTGAGGTCTCAAAAGACACATGCCATTCTCAGCACTCTTTTCTCCTCTTGTTCATGGTTCAGAATGAAAGTTTTCACCTCCAGCTCCACAGCCATGCCTGCCAGCTGCTGCCATGTTCCTTACCAGGCAAGGTCATGGAACTCAGACCCTCTGTCACTGTACGCTTTAAATAAACTCTTTCTCCTATAAGTTTCAAACAACTCTGAATGTCTACTATGAGTGGCACAAACTTTCCAAGTACAAAGACGGTATAGGGGGCTCAACTCTTACCTTTGTGAAGTTCTCTCTCTCTCTCTCTCTCTCTCTCTCTCTCTCTCTCTCTTTCCCCCTCCCTCTATCCCTCTCTCACTCCCTCCCTCCCTCTCTCTCCCCCTTCCCCTTCTCCCTCTCCCCTTCTCCTTTTCTTGTATGTGTGGAAACACATGCACAGAGATGCATGTCCAGGTGTGTGCCAGTACACGTGGGGGCCAGAGGGTGATGTCTGATATTTGCCTCAATCACTTCCACTTTATTTTTTGAGACAAACTAAACACAGAGCTCACTAATTTAGCTAGGCTGGTTGGCCAATGACCTCCAGGGGTCTGTCTGTTTGCCGCCATAGTGACGGGCTTACAGATGCTAAACACCATACTGTGCTTTCCGTATGTAAGGATTGGGTATCTGAGCTCAGTTCCTCATGCTTGCATAGCAAGCACTTTATTGACCAAGTCATCAACTCTTTTCTAGAACTTTCCTTTTTTTAAATATGTCAGTCATACTAGACCTCTCTGGAGTACACATGTTTTTGTCTTTGTGGCATCCAGGATGACAGACATCTCCGGTGGGGCCAGGGAAACACACAGAATGTGTATAAAGTGATCAACTTCAGGGAAACACACAGAATGTGTATAAAGTGATCAACTTCTATTCATATGCTCCAAATTCTGCTGAGCTATACAGGAACCCATCCAGGACCATGGACAACCAGTTAATGCCTACTATAGAAATGCATGCAATAATCAGATTGTAACAGGGTAAACTGAATGATGTGTTGAGATAAAGATCCTGTAAGTTTCTTGTTCCCATAACTGCTGCCACTCCGTGTCAGCTGTCTGGCTCTTAAGCCCAAAGGTCAACCCCTCAGCAGCTGGTGAACATGGTAGTCTTCACCCTTAAGCTCAGTCTTAAACTATTCCATCTAGGCCTGCTGCTCAGGGGAATTCCTTTAAGACCTTCTGCCAATGTTGATGTGGTTAGAATTGCCCAGTGTCTTCTAGCTCAGGGTTCTTTGGCTACTGTGCAGTGTACTTTGGCTTGGAATGATGGTCTACACCCAATGTGAAAACATTATTTCTTGATGCTTCACATGTTCTCTTTGTCTCTGTTTTAAAAGTTTTATTTTTATCTGGAAAGAGAATCATATACATTTTCATGTATGCCGCCACGAGTTGATGCATACACATATAGTGTAATCATCAAATAAGGGTAATTAACATAAGCAGTTTTCATTTTTTTTTGTAGTCAGAATGTTCAACATCCTTTAACTATTTTTGAAATATATAATAAAATACTATAAAGATGGTTACCCTGCTGTGCAACAGAATTCTGGAAAATGTATTATTTCCCAATCTAGCTATAACTTTGTACCTGTTGAATAATCATTTCTTATGTCGCTTGTCTCTAATGTTATGGCTATGCTATTCATAATACGATCTACTTAAGTGTGCACTGGTGAGTGAATGACTAAAAAGGGATCTCCTCCCACCATGGAATAATATTCAGTATTAAAAGAAAGGAAACAATTTGTGCAATGGATGAGCCAGGATGTTGTATCACACGCAGTAGGAAGCTTAGTGCAGAAAGACAAACATCACATCATCTTCCGCATCCATGGAAACCTTTTATTTTAACATCGTATATGGTCATCTTGTGAGTTAACTGTTCCTTGACTTTGCTACAATGAGTTGCTTTTTCTTCCCCCCTCTGTTACTACGTAGCGATGAATAGATATTTCTTCTCTCATGCCACGTAAGATAGAGTCAATACTCAGTTTGGGGTATGAGTGTGAAGTTTTACTCTTAACAAAAGGACTAGAAGGTTGGGGAGGACAGCATTAAACTGGGATGGAAGCTATATTTAAAGGTATATATGAAGACATTCAGGGATCTGAAATACCACAGGGATCCTATTTAGTAATTATAAGGAATTTTAAAGACCAGACAGTTCTTCTGCGTGACTATATTACTGAAATAAATAGCTCGGTGTCTTTGGCAGATCAGTTTGTATGTCTGTGGCTTGGGTGTGTTACAATCACCTTTTAGACCATCCTTTATGCCCCCTGGGTGATTTGCTCAGAGGAGAGATCCTGGTTCTCAGACTCCATGACAGGGAACCTCTGTTCTAGTGATCACGGAGAAGGAGGCACCTGGAAAAGCCCTGGCCCACGGCAGAGATTGTCTGTTGAACGAATACGTGAATGGTGGGATAGCTCAGTATGGCTGGCACATCCCCCTTCATTTTATACGGGACTGCACAGTTTATTTCCCCCAAGCAAGCAAGCTTTTTCTGAGAAGAAATGTTGTCACCCTCCGTGTGAATGGGAGCGGAGCAGCCTCAGGCTTGATCTAGGGTAAACAGGCAAATTCAAGTAACGGAAACACAATTAAACAAAACAATTGTTTTTAATTGAGTTCAACCAAATTGTTTCTCAACTCGAAAACTGGCAAATTCTTCTTCCTTGGCAGTGACTTCCAACACTTTACCAGAAAAATCCTGGCTTGGCAGAAGGAATCTGAGAGAAATGTCTACAGAAACTCAATCACTGAACTCTGTCCGATCAATTGATTTAAAGAAATCTACGACGCCTATTATTTCCTGGCTGGACTTATCCCCCGTGTTCATTGACTATAATATGGCATCCAGCAGATATCAAAATAGCAGCATGTGTCATAGGCTTCGCCTTCCCCCACAGTGACCTCGGATTAACCCCTCCCCGCTTCGCTCCACAGCTAATTAAATCCAGGGACTGTTCAGTAAGTCATTCTGCTGTGAAATGTTTAGTGAGGGTCTTAAATTCTTTCCTGTGCATCCCATCACCGTGCCTGTTTCTCCGCAGTCCATCCACTTCAACGTCTCAATATTTTGTCAAAAACCAGCAGCATCGCTATGGTAACGTCGTAAACTGGTCCCTCGCCCAACTCTTCGAGGACTTTATAAAAATCCAGCTGTAAAAATTGGCCAGTGGCTCCGTGGACTGCCTGTGTTATGTGTGGTCGTTACCCTCTTTCCCCTTTCCTTTTTACACCACACCCGCTACAAA
Source organism: Apodemus agrarius (assembly GCA_964023405.1). Classification (NCBI taxonomy): domain Eukaryota; kingdom Metazoa; phylum Chordata; class Mammalia; order Rodentia; family Muridae; genus Apodemus; species Apodemus agrarius. Next base: position 21,813,359 of record OZ030019.1, read on the forward strand.
TCTGTCCTTTAGAAATATTTACAAAGTCATTTAACAGGTATGAAGCCACCGGAGAGGAAATTAGGAAAAGAGAAAAGTCAGAACATGTCTCTTCAAATGTGACATTGCTAATTCTAGAGGCTAGGCGGTCACACCCTGCCTCCCCTCGCCACCTGAGTTGATTCTGCAGAAATGAGGAGTTTAGCTCTCACTTCACTCTGATTTCCTTCCTCTTCCTTGAAAACTGCCATGTCCCTAAGTGCCCTTAAACACGGAGACAGCCACATGTACCTGACACATGCAGGCAGCCCAAGAATATGAGGGAAAGAATTTTCTAGCAACTAACTGCCATCGCTCTGGAACCCAGCTTCTAGAAATAGGTGTGTTAACTACTCTTTATTGTTTTCTCCAACAAAAAGTATTCTAAGAAATTTGAATCTGCAGGCTCTCTCATGCCTACCAGTTCCCTCCTTAGGTTGACTCTCTCTCTCTCTCTCTCTCTCTCTCTCTCTCTCTCTCTCTCTCCCTCTCTCTCTCTCTCTCTCTCTCTCTGTGTGTGTGTGTGTGTGTGTGTGTGTGTGTGTGTGTGTATGTGTGTGTGAAAATTCCCTTCATCTCTACTCTCTGGCTTTGCATTATATGTCATGGTTTATAGTTAGAGCTGGCTCAGCTATACCCAAGGCAAAGACAATTCTTAACATCTGTGGATTTTGCTAGTAGGGCTTTTTTATTAAATCAATCAACCAATGAATAAATAAAACTGAGCTTGTCCAAAAGAAAACAAGCCTGGTGGCACATGTCTGTAATCCCAGCTGAGGCGAGGGAATTGTCACGTTAAGGCCACCCTGAGCTGCATAAGGAGACCTACTTCAATGAGAGGATATGTTTGTAAAACTTTTAAATTGTTCTAAGAGGAAAAGAAACAACAACAAAAACCAAGGAATAGTTATCCAACTATAACTATTTTGTGTCAGTGTCTTTGAAGGGAGTTAAATACATATCTAATGTATGAATGAGTGAATGAATACATGTGTTCATACATGACATTAGGGATGTTAGAGACCCATGAGCAAATATGAGTTGGAGGCTTTGATGTACTTTTCACGTAGGGTAACTTACCTCAGAACGAACATGGAATGCATGTAATTAAATAGCTCCTAGTGAGAGACTCTTAAGTGGCTGTCATATAGCCAGGCAAGAAACAGGGGGAACGGGTAGCCTGAGCAGGATCTGCTCTGGAGTTAACAAGCTGGGCCTTAGGTCATGAGTGCATAGAGAGATCTCAGTGCAATGAACAGCAATGACATTCCCTACAAACACAACATTCATGAGGTAAACAAGCTTGTCCCCCAAGGCCTGGCTCTCACTGCCGCTCTTGCCTCTCTCCATCCCCAAGCACAATGTTTGATACTAAGTATGGACACCCAATACTCAAAGCGTGTGTTCTCCATCAATCACCGGACACGTTCATTTTTAATTAGTAATAACTGGCAGTGTATTATCTCAGGAACTAGATAATTGCATTTGAAGTCTTTGGAAGTGTGAATGACCCAAAACCATCCACTATAGCTGAGAACAAACTTGGAATGCATGTAATTAAATAGCTCCTAGTGAGAGGCTCCTCCACTATAATGAAGCAGCTCAACACGGAAGAAAGTCCGTATCTTCCCCATCAATGGAATGTGGGAGTAACAGCTGAGCCCTCTCTCACAATGTGACAGTGTCGGAATGGGTACAATATAGATGCTTGTTCCTCAACTTTTCAAAACTATTTTCATGCAGTGTGTGCCTTGGAAATCCCCATTTCCCCTATCACCTTGATGTTAACAGTAGCTACGCCCGTGTGTCAGCCCTGTAGGGGCCCACCAAGATCATGTTAAGATTTCCCTGGAAATTCCCTAGCATGAATGTGTCTGTGCAGTGGAGTATATGGTGATTTTTGTAAGATAGGTATATTTTAAAACAACGTTCTGAATGAGAAGAAAAAGACCAGTCACATCATTTTCTTCTACAGTGGCGAATTTCTATAGGTGAAGTATGTAGTTTCCAGTCTCCCTGCCCCCACCCCTGTCAAAAAAAAATCAAACGAACAATCAGACAGCTGAGTTTTCTTTGTAGCAATGGATCCAAGCTGTGTGGATAGGCAAGATAACCTAGGAAGAGGAAGAAGGGGGGCAGGGAGGAGGAATGAGGATGAGGATGACGAGGACAAGGAAGACGAGGAGGAGGAGGAGGAGGAGGAGGAAGAGGAGGAAGACAACAAGGAGACTGGGTGAGTCTTGAGAAATGTCAATATTTAGCTGTTAGAGATTGAAAGATAGGTTTGAAAGGGGAACTCAGAAAGCAACAGAAAAATGGGAGACAACCCAAAATGTCTTGGCTGTTTGCTGAAACCCAGCATTCTTGAATGCTCCTGCAAAGTTAAGTCAAACAAGCAAAGCCAAGGGTTTTGGATCACGATGGGGTGATTGTTTCCTTCAAATTTAACAGATGAAATTATTAGCTCCCACTGTATCTTTTTGAGATGGGGCCTTTTAATAAGGTCATTAATGTCGAATGAAGTTCTGAGGGTGAACCTTAATCCACTGTGACCGATGATGTTCTTAAAAGATGAGGAAAGAGAGTGGTGGAAGGAAGACGCTGTAGAGGTCCAAGTAGATGATACCACGTGCAAGCCAAGCACTGCAGCCTCAGAAGAAAACTCTTCTGCCCATCACTTGATCAATGAGAAAATTCATTTCTATTGTCCAAGCCACCCAGGTACAGTTTTGGCAACCTTTAAACACAAAACAAGCAACACCAACTGGGGCATTTAAGGGATGAGGTAAGAATCGGTGAGGCAGGGTCTTGATAATCTTCTAAGGAAGTCTGACAAGGAAGAGAGTGATCAAGAGATGAAGAGTTTCCACGTTATGAATGTTAAACTCGGGTAAATCCATTTATGAAAAATTCAATAAAGACGACTTTGTTTTTCTCCTTACTGTGTAGCGCTGGCTAGTCTGGAACTCCCTGTGTAGACCAGGTTGGCCAGGGTTTCACAGAGATCAGATGCTAAATTAGAGGTGGGCACCACGGTGCCTGGGTTAAAAACCACCCTAAAGATACAAAATGTCTTTCAGAATAAAGAATAGTGTTATAATCTGATTTTGTCAAATAATGATGAAAGTTATAACGTCAATAATATTCCAATTAATTGAGCAACTAGGATCCAGCCAAGTTTGAACTACCAGGTTTATATGTTTTACTAAATTTGCCCTCACAGCTTGACGCCTGGAGCCTACCATTTCTTCAACACAGAGTCGCCAAATGAATGATGAAAAATACCCACAAAACCAGGCACTCGTGTATATAAGAAGATTAAGACTGATTTTAAGACATCTCCAGGATTTACAGAGCAGTAAAAACTAATTAGTAATGTCGACACACATAGAAAAGGGATCTGCCAACCAAAGAAAAGTGCCCCGAATAAAATATTAAAAAGAAAAACTAAGGCAGAAACTAGTCTGACTATGGCCTTGCTGTTCAGCACAAAAGACCACCCCTTAGAGGAAATAAAAAATGCATGGTGCTTTAAACTTCAGTGATGAAGGGCATCCCATCACTTTCATCACCCCATACCTGGGGCGTGGGGTATGGGTCATTGAGTTTAGAGACTCAGGTAAGAACTATCTGGAAGATTCTAAGTGGCTTTTATTTTTCATTTGCGTGTGTGTGTGTGTGTGTGTGTGTGTGTTTGAGTATGTTTATGTAGACTATGTTTGCATGTTCAATCGAGTGCTACAGTGTGGCAGTCGAGGTCACAGGACTACTTGGCAGAGTCCATTCTTCTCCCATGATCATGTGGAGTCCAGGGGTTTAACTCGGGTTGGTAACCTTGCATGACAAGAAGCTTTACCCTCTAAACCATCACACCAGCCTTTAAGTGGCTGATTTCTTTGCCTGCATTAATTGACACCATTCAGGGAGACATCAAGGATGGGAAGAATCGTACCAGACATTATAAATGAAAATATCTTCTGGAGAAAGATAGATGGGGGCCAAAGAGGCAGGAAGAGCCATCAGGCATTGGTAGAGAGAGACAGAAGGAAGGATGTTTGCTTAGGTGGACAACTTGTTGGCAAAGCTGTTGGGATGCTGGCAGCTCCGTGTGCTCCTCAGTGGGGTCTCTCTCATCCCAGAAAGGCTCTCCTGCCAGTCTCTGCCATACTTGTTCTCTGGGAGGACCATTCCTGTGCTTTGAGATGTGGGGAGTCTCGGCAGCACAGCCTTGCCCCCGCCTGCAGCCACAATCGAAAGCCACGGCCATCTCATAGAGCGAGTCTTTCTGTACTTCTTACACAACACACCTCTTGTATACAAGTGAGTGGACGGGAGTGGAAGGATGTTGGAAAACCTGTTTAGTCCGAGACCTGAATGCCCATGCCAGTACATGGTTCATTGGGTCCCATGGCAGCAACAACCTGAAATTCGGCCATCTCGGAATTCACTGCTTCTTCATTTTTCTTTTTTTGTCAGAAAGGGTTAAATCTTTTCCTTCTCTTGTCAAATGGTGATGTAACATTGTTTTTGACACAAGGTCTTGCTATGCAGCCTAAGCTGACCTAGAACTTGCCTTCTTCCTGTGGACTCAGCATCTTTCAACAGAAAGGACAACAGAAAGGAGAAACAGAAAGAACTCACTCTCGGCTGCCTTCCGATTCTCTTAACGGTTGCGGACACTGGCCAGCCCAGCCCCCAGTTCACTTTCTCCTCTTCTAGCCTTGCCCTCTTTCCGCTTAAAAAGCTGCTGTGTGGGTTGATTTAAAAAAGCAACATTTATCCCAGAAGTCAAACTGAAGCCATTGGCTTTCAATGTGCTTGTTGTAACAGCCAACTATCTCTAAGTGCCCACTTAAGCTCTCACAGGTACCTAGTGAGTTAACAGCGAGTGATTTTTCTAAGCAAGGAACTAAACAGAGATTGGCTGCCCTACCTTTCCCTACTCTGTGCTAAGCTTCAGCAAAGCCCATTCAGTGTTTTCTTCTTCTAGAGACCTGCACATTTTTGTGGTGAACATATAGTTGAATAACTTCCCACGGATCCCAATGTATAGATATGAGAGGCATTAAGCCCCTCCCAGCACAAATTGCCTCCAAGTCCACATCAGGGCCTCCCCATTCCTCTTCTTACCCTGCGGTGCCGCAGAAAACCCCAGTAACTCTTCTCAGCTGCCAGCGACCGCCACCGCCATACTACTGTGTCCCGACATGAGATCAGTCATCTAGCTCCCACAAGCGAGAAAGGACATACTCCACATGCTTCTATGTTTGAGTTAAATTTCCCACCACAATGAGCTCCAGATCTATCCATGTTGGGACAAAAGTCAGGTTTCTACCCATTCTCATGGATAAACAGTGTGACTCCATGTTTGTTCTTTCTAAAGCGGGTAAACTGAGTCACAGAATAAAGCACATTTTGACGTCTACACTTCCTCAGTGTGATGGCTTGTATATGCTTGACCCAGAGAGTGGCACTATTAGGAAGTGTAACCTTGTTAGAGGAAGTGTGTCATCGTGGCTATGGCCTTTAAGACCCTCCTCCTAGCTGCCTGGGGGACAGCTAGTGTGTCAGGATCTGTGTCTACATATTCTTGCATTTGGGTATTTATTCTTCACTGTGTGGTAAATACTGGTCACACTATTCCATTTGAACAAAGTAATTTTTTTTTCTTTCAGTATTTCAGAAGAAAAGGAGCTGCAGGATATATTTTCCTGGTTCCTTATTAGAAGTTCCTTACATGAGCTCTTCTAATTTGAACCTATCAGTAACCATATTATTCCCATCTTTTTACTTTTCTTAGTAACACCCAGGCATTTGGGACTTATGGTAGAAGAGGAGAGTGGATGGCAGATCAGGGCAATTCAAGTTATTTTCCTTCTCCAGAATAAAGGGACCAGGGGTGAAGAGGTGTGACGGACTTAGTAATGATTCTGTTTTCCTGCCGAGGCCTGAGAGCTCAGCTGCCTCTGTATGTGGAGCATTGCCCAGCATCGCCCAGCGCCCCTGATGCAAAACAAGAACTCTGTAGAGCTTCATCTGTAAAAGGCTCACTTACTAGAAGTTGCGCGTAGCCCATGTCAAGAAGTTGGACAACTCAGGAGATTTAGAGCTGTAGATCATTTCATAGTTTGAAGCTTCAGTGCCACAAACCCACAGTCCCAAAGCACCGTCCCTTACTATCTTGCTCAATTGAAAAATGGCCAAAACCTAGCTTGGAGATGACAATCAGAAGCTAGAAGAGCAGCTGCCCTTGTTGTGGTGGCAAGAGATGCGGTCCTGTGCTTTGAAAGACTAGAACCGCGCCATGTGACATGTGACCACCGCTCAGATACCAGAAAACAGCTGTCCGTTGTATTTCCTGCGGCACATCCCCTGGTTGTGTTTTGTAACATGTGGTCTTTGGTCAGTCGTTCTGGTTTTTCCGCCCTTATTTGGTTTGGCCACCCTCAGTGGAATCTTATGGAAGAATTAAACTGAGGCTTCCCATGGAGATGAGAATCTGTTCAATCTTGAACCTAGTTTGCAAAGACTTCAAAATGCAAGGTTACGCAATCTTGGTTCTAGCAAGACCTTTCTTTCCCTCCTTAAGAGGTTTTTAGTTCTTCAAACATTTTGTTTTCTTTTTTAAAAAAAAATATTCCGGAGTGCTTTTCTTTCTAAAGAATTATTTGAGGTCCCTCCTGCCCTGTACAGTATATTTTGACCATAGTCCTCTCCCCACCCCCCCACCCCCGTTCTCCAGATCCTTCCCATTGGTTTCTTCACGAACTTTCCATGCTCCAGTAACTGCTATTGTCTTAACATTTTACCCCGGCATTTTATATCCTCAACATCAACAGCAGTCTGAAAGGCTTTCTTTTTATTTATTGATGGAACAACTTATTTAAGTGTTTGTCTTGGACAGAGTCTGTGCTGGGTGCTGTTGGAAAGGCTTGCTGTGGGCATAGATTCCCCAGGCAAAGCAGGACGTGCTGCGATTGTTTCAGCTCAGCCCTGCTCTCATGGGTTTGTTTAATTCCCACATTGTTGACAACACGGAGAAAGAACAGGAGTCAGTCTGTCTCTGCCTTGGTCTTTTCTTTGGGGGAAAGATGAGAGCAAGGAAACCTTTCCTAATAGCTTCCAGAACTTTCCCATCCTTTTTTTTTTTTTTTTGGTTCTAGGATTAGCTAACAAGTATTCTCATTACCATGTTCGGGCTGCACTAACCATTTCGGATAGAGCAGATGATGTTGGGGAAAACAGCCGTCATGACTCCACCGAGCATGTACAAAAAAAAATGATAAAATTCCAGGGTGGAGGTGGTGAACCAGAAGGCAGACATCACTGACATGATTTGGGCATTAAAGTTCGTTTTTAAGAACGTGCTAACTGCTGACTTGGTGACTGCTCTTGAGTGGAGAAAGGGGAGAAAGACACTTTAATTTGCCAATGAGGCAATAACAATGGGAGAGAATAAATGAGACACATATAAGGTTACGGGTTACATTCTTTGGCTGAGATAAAGGTAATGTGAAACACGTAGGCTTTGGTTGTTTGTTTCTGCAAGAATAAAACACTCAGACCCACACTTCACGAAGCCTTGCTCACAGGTGTCCTAGCCTAGATCAGCTCTGTAGCTGTCTTCTTATTGGACCCAGACTGACAGACTAACACCATACCTAGGACATACTTTTTTCATGGCAGAGACAGGAAATCAAGCATATGAAGTTTCTAGGTGTCCAGTGGACTCGAGAATCCCATTTACAATCAAGCCAGAGTGCCCCACCTTGGCTCTAAAAAGCAACCCTAGCACCTGAGGACATGTTTGGGTCCCGTAGGCAGCAGGTGTCATAACCAGGTGTGCTGCTGTCTACCAGGCACCTAGGTACCAAATCATCTTGGAACCAGGAAGTTTTTGCAAAGGTCCAAGGGGAAAAGAACTCAACAGCCCCCACTTACTATACACTGCTGTACAGCATGGGAGATTTGATTTGCCAAACATGGTGGTGGCTCAGGTGCCTGAGACTATACATGGGGCCTCCATTTTGATCACGCTATAGATCACTGGTGTATAAATGCTTAGCTACAGTTCTCTACTGCAATTACCACCTCTGTTTTTGTGCCGCACAGTTGTTGGCTTGCGACTAGATAAAGATTGAAGGTGCGAAAATGAGAACCAATTGCCAGTGGTCAGAGCACAGCTGTCCCCATACAATCCCGGCCTTTTGTTTTCTAGTCCAAGCTCTGAATGATGGCTGGCATTAGAAAATTCTAACCTCGAGCAAAACAATGTAGTCCCGTGCTTTCAGCACAAGGTAGCGGAGGTTCTGGGGAGAGATGGTGGGGAGGCCAAGTTGTCAAGGCAACCAGTACACATAAAAAGAGGACCCAAGAGTATAGAGAGAGATCAGGACAGGACTTCTTCCTGCTGTGTTTGTCTGATTTCTGGGACAATAAAAAAAAAAATACTGGAGATGATCGTAGGCATATGAATAGAAAGATGTACATGGCTATCAGCTTCGGAGATTCAGTCTCCAATCACTCCCGGCATTGCTTAGGCCTGTAGTGAAGGTAGTACACCACACAGCAGGAATATGCAGCCAAGAAAATCCACTTTTCTCATGGCCAATAATCAAAAGAAGAGAAGGGAGGGGTGTGGCTGTGTTTCCACTAGCCTCCAAAGACTCAAGGCCAGTCCATTAGGTCCCCATCTTCAAAATTTCTACAGTTTCTCAAGAGTATTGCCCTGGGGCTGGGGAGATAGCTCAGCGGTTAAGAGCACTGACTGCTCTTCCAGAGGTCCTGAGTTCAATTCCCAGCAACCACATGGTGGCTCGCGACCATCTGTAATGAGATCTGATGCCCACTTCTGGTGTCTCTGAAGACAGCTACAGTGTACTTACATATAATAAATAAAATAAATCTATTTTTTTAAAAGAGTATTGCCCTGGAAACCAACGTTTTAATATATGTGTCCAGCTTTAGCAGGAGCCCTAAGTGCTATTATTTAAAGACGATAGGTAGAAAACTTTAAAACCTTAAATATGAGGTCTTGAGTGATGGGCATTCTCTGGGTAAAAGTGCTGTTGCCCTGGCCAAGGACCCTGAGTTCATTTTTCCAGGGCCCACATGGAGACAAGCTCGCAGAGGATCTGATGCCTTCTTTTGGCCTCTATAGGCACTGCACACACATGTTGTACGGGCATAAGTGCAGGCAAATAAAGAAATATTCAAAATAAATATTTAAAAAAATTAAATGTGTAGAAAGTGGCGTGATCATGGGTCGGCTTTGAGCTGTTTCTCATTTTCTATAGGCAAGAAAGTGACAAGGACCCAACAGAACCTTAATAACACTTTGCCTCTGTGTCTCTTAAAGCTTGGAATGTAAATGCATCTTATTCAATCCCTATTCATACGTCCTTTAAACCCTTATTTTTATCCTGACCGGGTAGATTTGTAAGATAAGGAAACTGAGACTCTAAAAGACTATCAAACTGGCTCAACCTCCCTGCTGCTACCAAGTATAGCGACTTGGCATCCAATTAGGTTCTCAGGATTCCAGAATCCAAACACTTCCCGTTACCTTGGGCCATTTCCCCTTATGAACAGAAATGGAGTCCTATACCCTGAGACAAGCAAGTCAGAGGAGCCAGCATCTCCTTCCCTGTACTTGTTTCCTTAGGAGTTCCTTCATTCAACAAGGGACCCACTTAATACCCAGAAATGTGCCAACCCCTAAAAGCGATACTCTTGCTATAAAAACAAGAGGAGGATTAAGATCCTATAGCTCACAGGAAATTCAAAGATCACAGTGTTAGCCTGCCTTTACTCATGGAATTTTAAGAGTTGTATTTAACTTGGATCCAGGTAAATTACATCCAGTCATAATTACTGATTCAACCCCTGCCCACCGCCAACTGAAACCCAAGCTCCAAGAGGACAGTGCTAAGTCTGCTTCTGCATTCCCATGGTCTATTTTATGATAATTTCTCAATAAAGATCTGGTGAGAAAGCCCTCGTGTGACTGAGTGAGTGGCTGACTGAAAGAACAGTAAGAATTAAGTGCTAAACTTTTCTTTGCTGTGGTCCTGGCCCTTTAAACTAGGAACCTCTCCCTTTACTAGTCAGATCTGCCAATAGTAACCTAGTGACCCTCTAACCCTCTTTCAGCCCAGCTCTCCTAAATCACTTACCACAGGGTATAGTGTCTGAAGCAAAGGCCTCCTTCATCAGACTAGTCTTCCAACGACAAATCTCCAATTCCCTCCATTTGACTCAGAATTCAGTGGTGCATCTGAGACGTCAGTGCAAGTGTGCACACAGCCCAAGCTTACAGCTCTATGTCTATCCCTTAAAAGCCAAACTGGCGACTGGGTGGCCTAGACTGCATACTCTGTCCATAGGGGACCATTTGCAATTTCTCAACTACTTCAGGATCTCCTCCGCTTCGGGACCTTCTCCAACAGAACTCCAAATTATCCTTCACGACACCATCCAAATGCCTTAACTGTTCCACCAGTGTGGAGTCGCTTGTCCCTTCTTCTGAGATAAAAGGCAATTTGTTAACCTGCTCCCTTCTGATTGTGATTTTTTTTTTTTTTTTTTGACTCTGTCTCCTCAGACACTGAACTCAGTGGTGTCTGGCTACTCATCTTTGCCTGGGTGATTCCTAGAGCAGTACTGTAGGTGTTCAGCACGTGGTGGTTGGACAAAGGAAACTGTCAACAAGAAAGAGCGAGGCTGCTGCTCCTCAGAAAGGCTTTACTCCAGGCTTCTTTTTCCCTGAATCTCCACACCCGGTTTCAGATCGCTGTTTGGCCTCCCGTCGCTGCTGAGGAGACAAATCTTCCATGACTGTGTGATGTACAGGTCATGTCTTGCAGTCACAAGACCTCTCCCGAGAAAACCAGTAACATGAAGGTGGTGTCTGAGGCCAGGGAAGTCCTCACAGGCTGTCTGGTATAAATCCTGATAGGTTCACATCTAAGATGGCGCCGCGTGGCTCGGCCTGGTCCACAGTCGCTCTGGCTCTGTTACTATAATCTCCTCATCGTAAAAGCTACTTTGTGAACACGGCAGAGTCGATCATTATGTGAAACGGGTGCTTGCGCTGTGAGTGGCTCAGCGCTGGCATATCAAAGCGTGTTCTCAATAGGGAGCTGCTACGGTATTTTTTTAAAGCCAGGGGAATGTCAGAGTCCGACCGGATCTGCTCGCTCACAGCTGAGAGCTGTTCCCTTCTCCTTTGTGGCAAGGATGGGGATGACAGCAGACTTTTATCTTCCCTGACAGGATAACTCAGACATTTTCCCCAGGGAAAGGCGATTGATCATTAGCTTCTTCTCAAATATAACAGGGAGCGCACGGAAGCTCTCACAGAGCTGCGTCTTTGTAGACACCTCCTTTGAAAACATATGAGAACCCACAGGACACCCATCGTTAGACAAGGAGGTCACTTGTGATTTTTCTTTTCTTTCTTTTTTTTTTTTTTTTCTAAAGGCTTTCGGGTAGTTGGTCCTATGACCAAAAGCCCCCTCTGCTCTACAACAAAGACTGGCAAAACTCTCCTCAGCCCTTCAGTGCAAGGCTCACCCAATCCACTCTGCCCATCATAGATCACCCTCCTCCCCGACATCTGAAAGGCTCTTTCTGCTTGCCGCTTACTATGGGATAGTCATTACTTCCAATATATTGGAGTGTGTACCTTCCTCTTAGGTTTCTCGTAGATTGAAGGTTTCTCAAAGACAAGGGACTTTACAGTGTGCTATATGGAGGTGCTGTAGTGTCCACTCCAAAGCTGAGTGGATAAACATCTTCAAGAAATGCAATTGCACAAGGAATAAATGGTGCAAGGGATATTAATCATATAAAGTCAACTTCTTTTCCGTCAACTGTGGAAAAAGCAGCTACCGGTTCGTAGCCGAGTGCTATTTCTTTGAGGTAACCTAGATAACAGAAAATTCTCTATCTAGCCACGGCCACATTAATTTCCTAGCAACCTGAAGCTGGTCCCTAATCTGTGCTAACAAATTCTATGTTCTGGCTATAAGGAAGAGATACAGAACTTGAAAAACAAAGATTAAATAATAGTAATAATAAAGTGACCACAGCATTACAAGTCCCAGAATCAATAACCTAAAGCTTACTTGGGAAGCAATAGAATTTCCTGGAAGATGGCCCTCTGAGCATGCCTGGTAGGGGATGAGCTTGATTTTCTGATATGGGAAGAGCCACTTTAAGGGTGGGAGAAACCATTCCCTGGACAGAGGAACCCGACGGTGTAAGCTGAGGAGAGGGCATAAGCACTCTGTGTGTGGATTGATTGTTCTCTTCTGAGTCCACGAGCAATGTGGCCAGCTGCTTCGGGCTCTTGCTGCCTTGCTTTATGGCGATGGCCTGCATCTTGAACTATGAGCAAGACACAGGACAGAAGGGTATAATGGCCATTCCTTGTGGTCCACTTGAGTACATCTGGAATGAACTACAATCCAGAAATGAATGACACATCTGTGATCCAGATCTTGAGGCGTAACAGACATGCAAAAACTTAGGCCCAAGCAAGGTAGTCTATGCCTTAAATCTCAAGAAACAGAGGCAAGCAGATCTCTGAGTTCAAGGTCAGCCTGGGACAGAACCAACACGTTCCAAATCCAGGCGTGGTGGTACACACCTTTAATCTGGTTCATGCCATCTGCTGGAGGCCTGCATGAGGAAAATAGAAAAAGGAAGTGTTCATTCTTCTTTATCTGCTTGCGCTTACTTACCAGCACCAGCACATCTGTTGGAACGTACTTCGGCAGGATTCCAGCTGAAACACCTAGCCTTGTGGGAATGCGTTGCCCACTGATGGGTTAGTTGGACTGCAGACTGTAAATTATTCCAATAATTTCCCTTCATATATAGAGACATTCCATAAGTTCTGTGACTCTAGAGAACCCTGACTACTACAGATGGTTAGAGGCGGTGTCTTATAAAGAAGTCAGGACCATGTTGTTTTCTTTCTAAAATAATCTTATTACTTTTTTTTTTTCAATGAGAGTGCACCCATAGGTGGGTGTGGGTGTCACAGTGCATGTGTGGAAGTCAGAGAACAGCTTGTGGAATCAGTTTTCTTGTCCTGTCATGTGGGTTCTGGGGATTGAGCCCAGGTTGTCAGTTTTAGTGGCAACTGCTTTTACCCATTGCTGTTGTTGTTTGTTTGTTTGTTTGTTTGTCTGTCTTGTCAGCTTGACACACATGAGAGTCATCTAGAAAGAGGGAACCTCAATTGAGAAGGCATCTCCATCAGACTGACATGTAGGTGAGCCTATAACGGCATTTTCCCCATCAATGATTGATGTGGGAGGGCCCAATGTATAACAGGCAGTACCAGTCCTAGGCAGGTGGTCATGGGTTGTAATAAGAAAGCAGGCTGAGGGCTGGAGAGATGGCTCAGTGGTTAAGAGCACTGACTGCTCTACCAAAGGTCTTGAGTTCAAATCCCAGCAAGCACATGGTGGCTCATAACCATTCATTTGTAAGGAGATCTGATGTCCTCTTTTGGAGTGTCTGAAGACAGCTACAGTGTACTTACATATAATAACAAATGAATCTTTAAAAAAAAGAAAAGAAAAGAAAACAGGGCTGAACAAGCCATGGGGACCAAGCCAGTAAGCAGTGTCCCACGGTGCCTGCTGCAGTTTCTGCCTGCAGTTCCTTCTTGAGTTCCTGCCCCGAATTCCCCTCGGAATGGACTGTAATTGAGATGTGTAAGCCAAATAAACCCTTGCCTCCTCAAGTTGTTTTTGGCCAGGGTGTTTTGTCAAAGCAACAGACAGCGCACTAAAACACTCACTGAGTCACACCGCTTGGCCTGTGCTGGGTGTTCATACCAACGAGCAAACAAAGGCCTTACAAAACTCATATGCCGTGACTTTCTCAGACTGGCGGGGATGAGGGGATGAGGAATTCTGTTATTCCATTATTATACTATACCTTCATTTCAATTTCTTAGATATTGCACTTTCTTTCTCCTATGGAAAAAATTTTCACTATAGCTACAGTGCCAAGCTAGTAACTGTGTATATATTAGTATATATTAGTTTTATGTAACAGGTTTCATCATGAGGTTTTCATCTATATGTCAGTGATATATTTCTATCCTGCTTGCTCTGTTACCCTATTTTATTTCCTCTCATACCCACATAGCTCCTTCCTTTCCAACTTAACCCTCTAAAACTTCTGTGTCTCTTGTTTCTTGGATGACCGAGTCAGAAGCATGACAGCTGCTTATAGGAGCATTGGTAAGAGGTATTTACCACCCCACACCCACCATCCATGAACCGAATCTAAGTTCCCAGGAAGCAGGGCTCAGGCCTGAGGGCCTCGTGGGCTCCTCACGAGGTCCATGACAGGTTGTCGTCTGGCCCAGTCTCTCCAAGCTTTTGCACAGGTGATGGCGGCTATTATGAGCTCAGGCTTGTTCGCGCTATGGACTTCTCCTCTGACTCCTGAATTCTTGGTGACCCTTCCTCCGAGATAGCGCCGGAGCCTTAGCGGGGCAGCATGGGACGCAGAAGTCACTTTCAACTGAGCATCGGACTCGCTTCTTCTCATCACACACCAGTTCTGAGCCTCTGGAGTGACTGCTGTCCCCTTCAGAGGACGCTGCTTTGCTCCAAGCTGGAGGCTGCAGTCACATATGGGTATAGGGGCTTCTTTAAAAAGCACACAAGGCAGACATCGTGACCTACAGAACGGTTTGGGACCAATAATACACTATCCATTTTCTGTGTCTTTATGTCTAATAGAATAAGGGTGTTGTTCATCTTCCTATGCTTAGAAGCCTTTTCTTTCACAAGCAATAAGGATGAGAAGGATGTCATGGAAGACGAAAATGATGCTAGTGGCTAATATTTATCTGTTGGCCAGCCTTCTGATGGCCGTGATAAAATTCTTGGGGATAATCAACCTAGAAAGAGAAAGGATTTTATTTGGCTCAAGATTTAGGAGATCCCAATCTTGGCCCTGATCCTGTATGCCTGTAAGTGTATATGATGAAGTCTGCGGCCGAGTGTTCTGTTTAGTTTATGCTGGCCAGGACAAGCGAGATGGGAAGGAGGCAGGGTCCCAATATCCCTTTCAATGGCATGGCCTCGCGGTGGTCTAATTTCTTCCCCACAGACCTCACCTCCTGAAGGTTCAGTCACTTTCTCTCTCTCTCTCTCTCTCTCTCTCTCTCTCTCTCTCTCTCTCTCACACACACCTTTCCTCCTTTCCTATGAGAGTCTTTGGGAGAGATACTCAAGATCCAAACTTGTGCTCCCACTGTAAACAATTGCTTATTAGGCTTTATTGATTTAGATCCATTTCATTACATCTGTGTTTGTGTGTTAGCTCCACTAAAACTAGCCATAGCATTATTTGAGAAGTCACCAGTGACGGGCAACTTCAGTGGTTTTTCCTTTGGGTTAACCCAGGAACATGGGTGGGTCTGATGGTGATTCAGATACAGCCTTAGTTTATCTTTTCCTTTAATTTTCACGAGCCTGTTTGACCAGTTGGGGAGCGTCAGCTCCTCTGGTGATACATTTCTCTCCAGGTCCCTGTGCAGGGATGGGCACCTGATAGATTCACAACACAGTCCCTTTCAATAATATAATTTACATTTTCTACAGCCCTGATTGTGAATCAGTGACTTGACACAGGGGTAAGGTTGGGTGAGGGTCACCATGAGGAAAATGTAAAGGTGACGAATGTGTGTTCCTTCAAGACCTACAAGGGAACCCACATCATCATCATCATCATCATCATCATCATCATCATCATCAGAAAACCCCAATGTACATGTTCCCAGTGTACTCCTTAATGAGTGTGAGAGGTCCTTGATTGTTTCCAACTATTTTGTCCATATCTGTTGCAGGCAGGCATGTTCTAAGATGCTCAGGCTTGAAATCTCTAAACACTGTAGCAAAAGTAGAAGAGAAGTCATGGGCACTCCAAATAGCTTAAAAATAAATCCCAGACATCCTCAAGAAATTCCCCCTCCTAGGGGAATTATTAATTTGTGAGTATCCTGCAGGCATTCTCAGCAGACCCCGTCATGTCTCCGAGTGTCCACTGTTCACTTTTTAGAATGTGCCTTCCTCATATTTCTCGTGGACTCCCAAACACACAGAGTAGCCCAACCGAAACAACCTCTCTCCCCCACCACGGTTTTTGTGCTAATCCTCACCCTCCCCATTTCCCTTGGGCTGTCAGCTTCTCAAGAGAACTTACAGTAGGTCCCTAGCTATCGGAAGGAAATGAGCGAAGGCGATAGGTATTTAGGGAACCAGAGTACCTCGTCTTTGGTGCTCATCACAACCTGGGAAATTCTAAAACAGACTAGTTTTCTAAAAAAAAAAAAAAAAAAATCATAACATTTCCTCCAAAGACAGAGCTGAACTCTGTAGAATGCCTCCCCCTTCTCTGATTAGTGCAGGAATCTTAGAGGCTGGCTTGCAGGGTTAGATGAGTTTCCTGTGGTTGGTGGGCAGGGTATACCAAGATGGCCGAATTCCCAAGCTCTCTGGATGTGTGTGAAGTTCTCAGCCTCTACCCAAGCATTTTTTTTTTTATGTCTGCAAAGTGGTATGATAAAACTTGTGAGAACAGGTTTTCCTGAGGTACCTGATGCATCTGCATCCATTCCTGGCAGGAAACCAAAGTCAGAAGGATTCAGAGCCTTCTAGAACACTAGAAAGGGCTTAAACTGAGCTTCCAGGTTAGTGGTTATTCCAAGGAGTGCTATTGACTTCGACTTTACCCGGGAAATCCTCACGGCAGTTGGACGCGACTCCAACCAACTTCAACCTGCTGAGGCTTGCGCCAGCCTTGTCCGGCTGGATAGATTACAAGACTTATTTTTACCAATTGAGCATGAGGAGTCTGTGACCCTGAAAAGTCCTTTTCAACAATGAAGCTGCCGTAGGTCTTCAGATGGCCAAGTCCTTTGACCTGAGTGCTTTCTTTAATCTTAGGGGGAAACTCTCCATCTATTGTAAAGGCGTGGATGTGACTATCTTAGTTAAAGCACGTCTTCTCTCCAATACGAAGCAGAGTTCCAGGAGAAATATGTGTTGTCGGCTTTCTTCAGGAATGAGCTCACTGTCCTGCTTTCCGGGGGATGGATAGAGGTCTTGATGGCAATGCTACAATAATCTTTGTTAAGCCCTCCACTCAGACCCACAGGAGCATTGATGAAGGCTGTCCTGCACGACAGCTCGGTTCCCCTTATCTTTGGCTTCTCACTTCCGCTTACGAAAGCCCTCCTGAGTCCAACTGCCCAATATATACTTTGTGGAAAGCAAGGACTTTTATAATCCTAACCTTGCCTCTTTGAAAACCTCCAAATTACCCTCTAGTACAGAGATATGTATGGTTGGGGCAATTGTCTCTCTAAACAATATATTGTTAGGGGTGTGGGAATATAATTCCTTGCAATGTAATTGATAAAAAATAACAATAATATTTCAACAACATTAACTTGGTTTTGGATTATGGCCCATGGATGTTGGCTCATTTAAAAAGGGGGTAAACCTAGCATATCTTTGCTAATCCAAGCAACATTCATGAATGTTGGCATTCCATGGGGGTTGGTCAATGATTTAGAACCTGGACATACGTCCAAACCAGATCCCTAATGTCCTGTGGGCACATGAAGGTATGTGGCGTCAAGCATTGCTTCTCCAGGATACTCCCTCTGGTCACAGACAAGCTCAGCTGAGGCCTCAAACATAGGGTGACCCAGTGAGATCGATGTGTCCCCCTGATGGGAACACCAAGCAGGCTCAGTTTAATTTTGTATTATTCATCTTTGGTTAGTCTCAAAATTCAAATCTCCCCAACTCTTCCAAGTCTAGGGAAAGAAAATCTCAGTCTGTGCCCAGTATATCTCAGGGGAGAGTGTTCGTGTGACTATTTTGAAGGTTTCTAATGAAAACAAAGCAGGCCATTGTTTCTGTTGATGCAGGAATCATAGACGGCATAGTTTGGAGCTCATCCATTTAACTAGAGTGCTATTGGAGATACTCATGGATAAGAATTTTTTTTTGGTTGGGGCTAGAGAAATGGCTCAGCGGTTAAGAGCACTGACTGCTCTTCTGAAGGTCCTGAGTTCAAATCCCAGCAACCACATGGCGGCTCATAACCATCTGTAATGAGATCTGACGGCCTCTTCTGGTGTATCTTGAAGACAGCTACAGTGTACTTACATAGAATAATCAATAAATCTTTGGGCCAGAGCGATCGGGGCCGGAGGGAGCAGAAGTCCTGAGTTCAATTCCCAGCAATCACATGCTAGCTCACCACCATCTGCACAGATACAGCGCACTCATATACATTAAATAAATAAATAAATAAATTTTTTTTTAAAAAAAAGAATGTTTTTGTTGTTGTTGAGCAAAATCTCCTTTTGGTAATTGGTAGTTGTAAGGGGGGGCTAGGAAAGGTAGGAGAAAGGCCAGTGAAAGCCCCCTGGGGAAAGGACTCTGCTCTACTCACTTGCCTGCCTCCGCAAGAGAACAGCCTCTTCTGTTCGGGTTTGGTTTGGTTTGGTTTTGGTTTTTTTGCTTTTTTCCTTTAACGTATTATTATTTAAAAAAAAAAAATGTGTGTGGGATTGTCTTCCCTCTCTGCCTTACAAATTTCACATAGGTTTCATTCGGAAACTAAATGGCAAGATTTCAGAGACTGGAGAGGCCCGTGCCCCTCCCATCACCTGCCTTCCTGTAGCAAGCTTCCCAAGGGGGTTAAGAATACTGTGGTGTCTGAGGAATCACTTGGTGAACAGGCATAGGTCCTCCTGGATGCGGGGGATGTCTTTGGGGGAAAAAATGTGGTCTGGTCCTTAAGTTTAACTTGTTTAGTCTTGGCCCCAGAAATTTAGAATCTACAAGACAAAATGATCTGGGAGTGGGGGGGTTGGGGGGCGTGGGGAGATGGAGAGGTGGGGGTGGGGGCGGGGGAGGGGGTATGCTGCTACCTTCCATTGTGAGTTCTCAGGATCTACATAAAATTTGATCTGGGGCAATGGTCAGATTCTTCTCTTCTATGTAAGTTGCTACACCAGTGACTCATAGGCTTGCCTCTGGATGCTAACCTAGCTCTCCTTAAGTGAGTGGTAATTTTAAGAAATAACAATATCATTATTTTAATTGTGTGTGTATGAATGAGGACACGTGTGTGCTATGACCCACATGTTGAGGTCAGAGGCCATGTTCTCACGAGTCGGTTCCCTCCTTCTACTGTGGGATTCTGGGTAAAACTCAAATCATCAGGTTTGCCCCCCAAGCCCCCTTACAGCTCAGCCATCCTACCAGCTCACTTTTAATACACACAGGATACTTGTCTCTAAGTTTGGACTCCTTGTGTATTTTTGGCCCATTATGTTCTGTATCTGACTCTGGTCTTTCTTGGTGCTAGTTCAATTTGGTCATTTTATAAACCCACATTCAATGCACTCCATTCCATAGCTCATAATTCATTCTTAATACACTGATTCTATCTTATGAACCCCTAGGTAGTCTATAAATATCTTCTAGTCCAAATCTTACATATCAGTATAAACATAAATCCCAGCACTTCATTGGTTATTCCTGGGCAAGGTAAAACCACTCCAACTGATCATTCGGTCTGACTGGAAAGGTCATTTAATAGATTCCTATGACGAAACAAAATCCAAAGATAGCCAAAATTCTACGTGACACAGAAATCCTATCCAGAAAGCTGGAAACATTTAACATTTCCATGCCTCAGAGTAACATTTACCACATCTCACACACACACACACACACACACACACACACACACACTCACACCTTTGTCCTTTATTCTGATTTTCTTTCCTCTGAGAGAAATTTCCAAGTAAATGTGTCCAAGGCTGGCCTTGAACTCCTTGTGTAGCCCTGGTTGTCGTAGAACTCCAGCTTCCTCTGCCTTATGCCCCTGTGTGCTGGGAGTACAAACTCACACCACCCATGGTCTGCTATCAATATATTTTTTTTAAAGAATAAAAATAGCAATTCCATAGTTTCTCCTTATCCAACCTTTCACTTTCTACACATTCATTAGCCATGGACAGTAGTGACATGATGAAAATTCATGATGCCCCCCTAGTCTGAACTACCTGAGACATGGATCTGTGATGTACATGCTACACACCCATGTATGACTTAAAAAAAAAATCTCAGTTGTCAGTTGTGCTGCAAGGGTACAAGGGCTCATGTCAAAAAACTCTTATATTTCTTACTCATGCTCCAGATGCTCCAGAAAGCACATGGGTAGGGTTGTTGACAGTTCAAATATGTCAAAAAGAAGCTGTAAGTTATTTTAATTTATTTATTTAGGTGCTTTCTCACTATGTAACCAAGGCTAGCCCTGAGCTTTCACTGTGTAGCTTCTGATGGGACTACATACCACTACATATGGCTTTGAAGTGCTTCCTTAAAGAGAAAAACAAAAATATGTACATATAGGCAAAAATCATATACATAAGAACTGATATAAGCTATGGCTTCACAGAAGCACTAGGGATCTTATGGTAAATTCTCTGGGATTTAAGGGGATGATTATTCTCTGCAAACAGGCCAATTATATTATTGGTTGTCAATAGAATTAAATCTCCAGATAATGTTTTGGAGGCCTAATTGATTATCTGCTAGAATTCACTGTAGAAAGTATCCTACTTGGTCTGAATAATCACCAAGTTGCCAGGGAACACATTATAGTAGGCATTCAGCAATTACAGTCGAACAACTAATTATGACCCTCTGCTCCTGCCTTACAAGGGTGTGTCTATTATCTGAGTTGTCTTCCAAAAGTCTCCAAGATGCCCCAGATGATGAAGAGCTTCAGACCAGGGTCCTAGCAAATCTGCCCTAAATTAAACAACCTGGCTGAGTTTGTTCAGTCTGCTACCTTACAATGGCTGCTTTCCACAGCGAGATACTCAGCAGTTCTAGGAGATGGGGCTTGAGCAGAAAATACTCTCAAAGGGAACAAAAACAAATAGTATATTTGCCATCAACATCTTGAAGAACCCATTGGTATTAAACAGAAAACAAAGAGTGTGAATATTATTACATGCCCTTCATTCAAATACCCATGTACATATACGAAAACAAGGCAAACCCCTTTTAGGGGGAATATTTGTGGTAGAAATAATTACTGTATACTTATTGCTGCTGGAGCTGTGGATCAACAGGGAAATAGGGCAGAGCTGTTGGGGAGCCAGTGGGCATTAAGCAATTTACAAAGGTCTCAGTTTGTTCTACCTGGAGAGAGGGGTGTATATTTTAAAATATCACATTTAATTAACACTTGAGGAGAGGAAAGAAATGGCTCACACCAGTAATCCTAGGCAGCTTTTGTGTGGAACAGATGAAGGAGAAAAAATAATCTGATTAGCCGCTGGCCTTAAGTACAGTTTCCACAGATTCCTGTTCTCCTCTTTACCATATAATAACATGGCTTAAAATTAGTTCTGACAGCTAATCAGAGTGAGTGGCCTTTTCTTTTCCTGGAGTGGTTAACAAGTACTGTGCATTGTGCCAACAAACTATATCGCGGCGTAGATGTAGGAAGGGAAGAGGACTGATCTGTTCTTCCGTGGCAGGAAGCTCTATGGCTCCTTTGTTAGAATCAGAGCCTTCTGCGGTAAAGAGTCTGCTCTGTGACCCAAGGCAGTCTGGAGTTATCAGAACCCTCGTCGCTGAACAGGACCGCTCTTCCTTCTCCACCGGCTCTTACATTCCACCCCATCCTTCTCCACTGTCTCACACTCAATTACTTCTGTCTCTGGCGGCTCCCTGGCAATCTGAGCTATAGAAACAGAGTGATGGGCTGTTCAGTGATAAAGAGGGAGGAAAAAATATATATATAACCAACTGTCTTTTTAAAGCAAGGACTTGGGAGCCAAGGGGGTATCTGGGCTGAGCACAGACACCTGTGTTTAACTGAGTCAGGCAGGGATGGGGCAAGGTCAACCAGGAAGCCTCTCTTTCCCCAAGGGCTGTCTGCCTTTATAGGGATCTGTAGACAGATGTTTACTTCCCCAAATTCCAACTCTCCTTCCTGGTTTGGGATTCTAGGGAACGTTCAGTGCTTAAGGGGAAGCAACAGTCTGCCGTGGAGAACTATCAGACTTCCCATATGAAAGCTGTACAAAGGGGTACAAAAATTTCCCCCCAATTTAAAAGATATTAGCAGCAGGAAAGGTGGCTTTGGGTGTGGTATCTGGGCCCAACATAGTCCACAAGATCCCAAGCCTACACCAGAGCTGGGCCACATTCAAAATCCCAAGCATCTGTGGGAGTAGTTCCTGACAACCGCTCCTCTAAGAAAAGGAACAGGGGAAAGGTTCTGGGCTTAAGATTCAAACAAGGCAAGCTTAGGCCTGAAATGTGGGCGGGTCACAAGCCAAGAGTAGGTAGGTCAAAGTGAAGAGGCTTAAGGGCACAGCCAGGCCCTGAAAGGTTCTTGGCTGGGCTCATAGACTAGCTCTCCTTCAAGTTGTTTTTTTTTATGGAAAACAAGAATGTTTGAGGTCAGTCATTTTGAAGCTTTACTGTGCCACTTAGCGTGAACGCCCCACCTTCTCAAGATTGGCTGTTACCCTGTCCATGCAAAAAGAGAAAGAAAGAAAAAAAGGAAGGGAGGGAGGGAGGGAGGGAGGGAGGGAGGGAGGGAGGGAGGAAGGAAGGAAGGAAGGAAGGAAGGAAGGAAGGAAGGAAGGAAGGAAGCTTTAAATCACTTTTAGAAAAACACATCTAATATTAATTATAACCAGGCGGGATGGCACACAGCTTTAATCCCAGCTCTTGGGAAACAGAGACAGGCAAATCTCTGAACTTCAGGCAAGGCTAACCGGCATAACAAATTCCAGGCCATCCGGGGTTACAAGGTACGAAGTTGTCCAAAATCAAAACAAAACCGCATTAAAGTTGATCCTGGTGATTCGAGGCCTCAGCAATGCAGACACTGGAGCAAGAGGATCTTGAGTTTCACATCAGCCTAGACTATTGTATACGACTATTTCGGGGGGAAAAAAAATCAAAACAAATGAAACCAAAAGCATAAGCTACATCTTATTCAAACTGATACATGCCATTTCTATTGCATAAAAAGGTACATAAACCATATTTCAGTCATCTTCAGTGTACCGCTTAGTGCCATCAAATGTGTCTGTAAGACCATAAATCGCCAATGCTGCCTTTTTCCAGGACGATTTCAATACTCACAAGAAAATTGTGCACAGTCCCTCCCCATTCCGTCGCTGCCTTCTGGTCCCTGGACAGGACCCATCTGTTCTCTGTATCTAGCTGTCTGTGCTGGACATTTCGGTGATATGGACTTTTGGGGTGTATGTTGTTTCCTGTCTTCGTTAGCACAGCCCCGTGTCTTTAAGGTCCTTGATGTTATAGAATGTTATCACGGACCTCACTCCAGTACATGTCACGACCTATTTAATGTATCCGTGCATCAATCATTCAGTGAGTGTTTGAGTTGGCTCGATTCTCTGTGAACATTCTTATGAGCATTTGTGTGTAACTTTTATAAAACTATTTCTTTTTACGTGTACGAGTGTTTTGGCTGCTTGTATGTCTGTGTACGAAATGTGCGTGATGTCCTTGGAGGTCAGAAGAGGAGATCAGATCCCATGGAACTGGACGTATAGATAGTTGTGAGCCACCAATGGGTGCTAGGAATCAAACCCAGATCGTCTGGAGAGCAGCTAGCGCTCTTATCTGCCGAGCCATCTCTTTTTTCTGGGAAACTTTGTGCCTGGATTCCTAGTATCAGTTCTCTGGGTCATTCCTAGGAGCAGAGGAGTGGAACTGCTTAGTCATAGGAGAACTCCATGACTATAACATTAATACATGGCTAAATGGTTTTCCACAGAGGCTGGTGCGCTCCGAGCATTGGTGTGGGAAGCGTTGGTGTGGGAAGCGTTGGTGTGGTGTCAGCTTTTAAGCTCACACTTGCTCATTTGCATTATTGATATCATTTTTATCATGCCAACGGAGAAGGGCTGTGTCATCATCCTTTTGATTTGCATTTCTTTGGTAACTAAGGGTGTTAACTGTCTATTTTATGAGACCGTTGATATGTTTTCTTTTCAGAAATGACTTTTCCAAGCTCTTTGCTTATTTTACTGTTATGCTCTTAAGTTGTAGTTATATGTGTATTCTGTATACTAGGCCCTTATCAGAATGACTTACAAATATTCCTTTTTTTTTTTCTGAGACAGGGTTTCTCTGTGTGGTCCTGGCTGTCCTGGAACTCACTCTGTAGACCAGGCTGGCCTCGAACTCAGAAATCCGCCTGCCTTCTGCCTCCCAAGTGCTGGGATTACAGGCGTGCGCCACCACACCCAGCTTCACAAATATTCTTTATTTCTATAAATTGTCTATTTATTACACCCAATTTTGCGGGGGTTTTTTTTAAATAAAGATTTATTTATTTATATTTTATTTTTATTTTTATGTGGATGAATGCTTTGCCTACAAGTACATAAATGCACTGCTAGCTTTTCTGGTATCCATGGAGCCCAGAAAAAGATGCTGTATGCTCTGGAACTGGCGGTCCACCTCCTGAGCGCAAGGAACTGAACCCAGGTCCTCTGTAAGAGGAGAGAGTGCACTTGACCGCTGAGCTGTCTCTTCAGCCCACAGCATTCTTGTTTTGAAAAGGCAACTGATGAACGAAGCACTCAAGTGTCACTGTGAGGAGAGCAGTCATAAAGGGTTTGAGCAGAGAGGTCTCTGTGTCACCTCTCTCTGGTCCCTCATAAGCAACACGCACCCAGCATTCCCGTGATAACTACAGCTCTGTCTGTTGTGTGAAGACTCATCTCACAGTCATGTGCCCTCTGGGTCCTTTCTGTCTGTAGGTATCCTGCCTCATAAGTACCGGGACTTCTGTTTTCCAGATGGGGAGACTGAGGGGCAGATATTTCAATGGATGACTCGGGGCTTTGCTGCCTATAGCAGCAGAGTCAGGATCTAAACCCAAGTCTGACCGATTTGACAACTCGACCTGTCCGTCCCCAGCTTGTTCAGTGTTGTTCTTGGACACTAAAGAGCCTTCATGTGCTGTGAAGTCTTTCTGCTCATAGGAAGGAGGGTCAGAAGAGGGTTCAGGTCTCGGGAGCCATCCACACACCAACCCTGGTAGCCTTGCTTTGATTTCTTTTAATAATTTAGGACGCAGGAATCTGATTTTGTTTGAGAGATGAGAAAAGAAGATAATGGTGCTTTTGAAAAAGTGTTTGGGAAAAGAAAATGACAATGAACTCATGTCATCTTGTGGAACTAACTCCAAAGACCTTGTAACTTCTCATTCAATAGAGGTTTCAAATAAAGGACACCCAGTTCTAAGCTTAGAGACAGAAAGGTAGGATTTGTGCACACTCATACCTGCACATGTGCTTTTGTGTGGTCAGACATTTCTCTGCCCTATCCTTATCCCTTAATTCACGCCCATTTCTGGCCCACAGGGCAAATGCCAACCTTAGAAGGAGTTGCCTCTAAACTCCCACTCACTGGGGAAAAAAAAAAATAGTCGCCACACCCACACTTCCCAGCAGCCCTAGCTGCTACCATCATCAGTCAGCTATGCTGTCTGCTCACCTTTGAAAGTAGCAGCCAAGCAACTCTCTAAACCAGGGCTGCCCATCTCATGCTGTGCCTTTCCATTAGCAAAATGAGTTCCCACCAGCCCCTGAGGGAGGCCTTAGCTTCTCATCATTCCTAGTCATGAGGCTGAAATCCAGGAAGAGCCATCCCGAGGAACCCAGGCCACGTGAAGCCAGGTCTTAAGAGAAATAGCTTGCACGTGAGTGTTCCTCCTCCCCTGCCTGGCCGCTGGCCAGGGCAAAGCAGGATGGGTGAGATCAGGGGAGGGGCCACTGGACCACCCACTCCCACAGAACACTTCTTATCTCCCAGACAGAGCTTGTCTTAGTAGGGTGGTGATCTGGGCCAGGAAATTCCCACTGGAAAGCGGGCTCGATCTCAAACTGTCTGCGGTTTCCTTGGCAGAAGACCCAGGTAGCTAAGGTGAGTTCTCCGTGTCACCGCCACATGTGAGATTCAGAAGCCCGTGCAGATGAACGGTCGCTGGGAGAGTGAGACTTTGAAGTGGGTGGGAAGGGAGGTAGATTTTTGTGTAGCTTCCTAAGGCTCTATCTTGATTTTTTTTTTCTGAACGTTCCAATGTGCCAATAAATCACTAACCAGATGTCTGCTCAAATATAGTTCAAGTGTGAGATTCCATGAGAAGGTTTAATGCTATTAACTGGTTTGGGAACACCAGGGAACGGTGCTGGCTAAGTTGAATGGAGGGGCAGAATTTTCTTCATCTTCTGTTCCCTATCTTCACTTAAACGTTACATAAGGGATCTTGTTGGCTCTTTCTTCCAAAGATTCCAAAGATTCTAGCTATGGGTATCAAGCAACGATCCTCCGGCTAGGTGATGATTTCTTGTTTCTTTAAGAAAGAGCCAAAGCACGCTGGGACTCACAAGCCACAGATTAAAAACTGCAGAGTCTCAGGTGACACCAGGGTGCTTTCAAGATCCTCTCCAGTGACTTGCCTGGGCACCACGCCTTTCCTGATCCAGCCTAAACTTTCTCCAACGTCCAGGTGAAGTCAGCAGCTCGGTAGCCAACAAACATTGGACTTGTGGTGCTGAAAAGGGCCCTGGAGAAATATTCCTTGTATGGCAGGCTCAGCTGCAGAGTGACCAACCATGCTGGAAAGACCTAACTCACGCTGATCAAAGCACCTAGGGTGTGTCCTTCCTTTCTCTGACAGCCTCGCTGCACACCACTAGCTATGCTTGTGAGCAACCGGCCCATCCAGGGTTGCAACTCCAGTCCCCAGGCACACAGGATGAGTAGTTACCCATGGAAAGTCAGATAGATGCTCAGAAGTATAGAAAATGCCCTCTTCTCGTCTCTCCTTCTGTGCAAAGCCTAGAGATGTAACTGTAATGTATGTCCTTCTTTACAACGGGAAGAGTCTAAGACAGAGTAAAATGTCTAGTGCAGCCAAGTCTGCCTGATTTCCAAGATCTCAGATCGTCTTGCATGCTGTGATGGTTGGTCTTTCAGTGGCACATGATCCACCTAGGAGCACAGGGGAGGGTGGAGAAGGTCACACTGCCCCTGGACACACACATAAACACACACACACACACACACACACACACACACACACACACACACACTAGTAAACTGCTATTGCCTCTATCATGACAGACATGCATGGCATGGTGCCTAGCTGCTACACCCATAACAATTCCTTGTGTTCTTCACTAGGGATGGAATTAGCCCATAGATACCTGCAGAACACAACAGAGAGGGAGGATGCGTTTGGATCCGAGTCTATGCTAGCCTCAGAAGGAGTGAGATAGCAAGGGATACGGGAGAGCAGCCAAAAGCAATAAGAGATGCCATCATGACATGGTATTTAAGACTCCCCTTGCTTTTAGGATTTCTTTGGGGAGGTGCACAGCAGACTTCAGGGGTGCTGTCCCATGGAGATGGTTTAGTTAGGACCATCTCTAGGGTCCTGTGCCAGGTTTCAAAAAGAAACAAATACAGATTACACTTGAGGATATGCATTATTAAAATTAAGAGAGAAGAACTATCCTTCTGTTCACATGAAAGGAGCCTCGAGAAGCCCTGTTCTTGTTACTGGGACCTCATAGCACAGGCTGCAGGCAGCATGGGGGAGAGGGACAGCACGTGTTAGACGTTCACAATGAGGTCAGAACAAACACACTCACTCTATTGGCTACAGCATACAAATGACCGAGAACACTGAGAAAAAAACCTGAACTCCGCTGACCAATTATGCTTATTAACTTCATAAAAGATCATTTCTCTCTTGATCTGTTTTCAAGAGAAATGAAGCTGGTGACTTTTTGGAAATTATTGTAGGTCTTTATGAGGACAAGATATCTAAGATACTGTTTTATTTCTATTTCATAAAATAATTCTCTGCTTCATCAGTGCAGCATCTGGGGTCCATTTTCAAGAGCATGTGTGCATGTTGGAGTGTAAGCAGAGAGGCGTGCGTCCTCGTTGTGTTTGGAGACTGGTCCTGTTGCCCTCAAAGCAACCTGGCTGCGGGAATCAGCTGAGTAGGCGCTTAGCAAACTGTGATCTCAACATGACAGCACTATCTGCTCCGCTAATTGTTCAAATAGTTATCTGGAAACGAATACGCAGATCTCTGTGAAAATAAAGTTTGTAAGAGAATCATTTCTGGGAGATTCTTTCAGAGAAGCCCACCCCAGTATTTCCTGGTAGTCATTCTATATGTCTATTCTTATGCTTAAAATCTATATTAAAACATCTTTATTAATCTCATATATATATACACACATATATATGTATATATGTATATATATACACATATATATGTATATATGTATATATATGTATATATGTATATATATATATATGTGTATGTATGTATATATATATATATATATATATATATATATACATATACTTAAAATACTAACATTAGCTGTAGTGTTTGCCTTTGGGAAAGGAAGATTTATTGCTGAGCTGAAGGGTTGGAGAAAGCGTCTCATTTTAATGTAAATCCCTTCACGTATTTTAAATCACTAAACAACATTTCTTGGGTCCATACCCAAGGGGGAAAATGATTCTTCACTCTTTGTTTCAAGACAAGTCACCCTCTTTAGCGCAGGCTGCCCTGCAACTTGTTATTCCATCTGTCTGGATACTTTTCATATCTGAGAAGCGGGATCAGTTATGTAGGGTCTGTTGCTAAGCCTTAAAAGCTTTTAAAAAAAAAATAAGTTAACCAAGCCCCGGTCCCCTTAAATGACTCACCCAAGGCAAGTAGCAATCTGAACATCATACGGTGTTTGTACTCTTGGTTTGGTACTTCAGTAATGAATGTGTGTTGGGATAAAGATTCACACTTGACCTAAGTCTCATCATTAGCCATGAACCAAAACGTCCCTCTGAAACATACTTGATATTTAAAGACAAATTCAGAAATCATTCTTTGTAGGTATAACGTTTAAGTGATAGTTTCTAGAGGGCCACCCAGTCTGCTTAGTTTGCTTAGGTTCTTCTTTAAGAGGGAGAAGGGAAATTAATTGTCGCCTTTGAATTTCATGGATGGAACCAGGAATTTATACCCTCCGCCAATTACCTCACTCACTCCTGTCAATTCTGGGACAAAGTTCATGCTCTGTTGTGAGGTTCAGATTGTTTTGTTTTAACCGGTGCCAAGGATCACCGTATTAGTGACCTGCTAATCTTATTTCTCCCACAATGCTGGAGTATACAAGGACAGTCTTTATGAGGCGAGGGCAAAGTCTCCTGGCAAAAACCGATTCTCCACCCTTCCTCAGACAAGTTAAAGTAGAACTTTGGTTGCAGGATTCGGAATCTAATTTTAAGACAACCCTCTCATGTGCTTCTTATGCACCGTGTGAGGAAGCTTGCTAACCACTGTTTTGTTGTTAAAACGAACAAAAAAAGAAGAGCCTCCCACCCCACTCCCAACACAGTGGAGCATGCTTGTGATCATAGCATGAAGGAGGCTGATGCCAGGGAAGAAGATTGTTCATGTGAGGCCAATATGGAATTGAGAGCCAGCATACTGCACAGAGAGACACTGCCTTGAAAGGAAAATAACAAACCAAGACCAGTGACCTTGACTCGGTAACTATGTCCATGATTGTGACTCTGGTCTGCACTATTACCCTCCAGTGACCAGAAACGCACAGATTGATTAAGTGGCAACCCACACAGCAGTGCAAGAGATAAATATCTAAACAATAAAGACTTTTTAACAAAATGTTACCAATCTCTCTTTAGTGGCTCAAAGAGACCCAAGACATCATTGCTGATAGGGACCACTGTGCTTTGGGTGACAGCTATTGCATTCAGTTAGATATTCTCTAAAATGTGACATATTTCTGAGCACACTGGCAGCATGATCACAAAGTTTCTGGTTTCAGGTTCTCATGTTACAAAGTTCCCCCACAGGGAAGTCCAAGTCCCATTCCCAAATTGGGAAGAATCCAAAATACTTCTGGCCCAAGCATTTCAGAACAGCAAACAAAGCAAACACATGAGAAACTTTCAAAGCAACTGGTTCTTCTTCACAATGTAGAAAAGGGTGGCTTATCAAAATATGGATTGGTCATAGTTACCTGCAGCCGTGAGTTTTTGACTACTCTATTTTATGCTTCTGGTAGGTTGCATGCTTCCAATCATCTTCCTGGCAATTCTTTAGATCAGAGAATGAAACACACACACACACACACACACACACACACACACCACAGGTTTATTTTTAAATGCCTCAGCTAGCTCAATGACTGGGCACTTCTAATCCTCTGCCTGCTACCCTAGGTCCAATTGGGGAACTAACCAATGGCCACTGACCCAAAATCTCACATGGCTGCTTGGCTTCATCCCTTGCAGTTCCTATATCCATCCATCTGGGGATTCTCCTTTCTCCTCCCCCCCTGAATCCTCACCTGAGCAACTCTAAGGGTCCCCCCCCCATCTCACTTTGCCCAACCATTAGCCACTGTCGTCTTTATTGATCAATCAAAAAACAATGGGGGACTCGGACCTTTAGCATTTGGACATGCAGATTCCCAGTTGAATCAAAGCATTAGAACCAATCTCCTACAGTTACCAGTCATTATACATTCACAAGGAACAAAACACGTCTAATTTTTGTAGTGATAGAATGTAAAATCAGAGTTTCTTTCTTTAGGACCTGATAGTTGAGATCAATGAAAGCAATAAGACGTAGTTACAATATGGTACCAGGACACAGTCACATGTGACCCCTTAAACTTATTTGTAATTTAAATGAAGAAAGCACTGAAAGGGGTCCATTTCTAGAGGGAGAATTCTATCTATTGTTGGGAGGTAGTTAACTGTTGAAATGTACAAGTCTATAGCAAGAAAACAAAATCCAATTTAAAAAAATGTAGTGGATTAGAAATTCCCCAGGATCAGGAACACAAAACTGTTATAATATTTTAATGATGCAACCAATAGTCTTTTGTTTTCTGATGAGCTGAAAAATAACATAACAAGCTTGAAGAAAGATTTACCTTTAGCTCATGGGTTCATGAGAGTTCAGCCTGTGGCTACTGGTCCCCCCTTGTTTGAGCACCACGGTGGTGAACTATGTGGTGGGGTGGGCTTTTTATTTCTAAGCAGACAGGCGCTAGACAGAAGAAAAAAAACAGAGAAGACAGTGGCATAGAACGTAGGTCCCAAAGATAAGCTCCCGGGCCCTACTTTCTACAGCTTCTAACCCCCTACACTTACTTTTGATTCTACTTACCAATAACATCATTGTGAGTTTATCATGGAATTAATCCTGTCACTCAGTCAGAGCCTCCAGATCTAATCTCTTCTGCAGAGATTGTCACAGAACACAGAGAGTTGTGATTTGCTGATGTCCCGGATATTGCTTCATCTATCAAGTTGCTAAACAAGACTGACTATCGCAAGCACAGTTTACTCAACTGACTTAGCTTGCCTAAGGTGGCTTTAGAATTAGGGAGTCCTGGGTAAGCCTGGATTGCTCAGTCACCCTAGTATTGTACTAGTCAATTAGAAAGAACAGGCACATGGGGTTATCTAAATAAAAATTAATTTTACTTTATGGTACTGGCCACATTTCAAGTGCCCCAGGACAACCTTGTAGCTGGCTGCTATGTGGATGATCAATGGAAAGACAGAAATCTTCACCATGACAGAAAATTCTGCAAAGTGATGCTGAGCTTGGAGGCTGTTTCTTGCCATTTCCTCCAACGAGCATCCTTGAAAACAGCACACTAGTCAAGGATTGAGCATGTGCATATGATGAGGATACTGCCCCCATGCGCACTATCTCAGGAAACCTGCAGTAAACGGTTCCTCAAACTTTGTAGCAGGTTTTGGTCTCTGCGCCCCACAATCTGCTTAGCTCCCAGGAATATATGAACACCTACTGGTGCTTAGTGGAAGTAAGGGCATGACACTACAAATATTTAATGTATATGCAAAACAAAACCACTTGACCCTTTTTAAATTGTCCACTAAGCATGAGAGTCGTATTCATTTCCTTCCATTTTAATATCTCCCTTGATGTGCTGCCCAGTGGGACTAATGGCTGATGTAGCTGGCAGCTGAGGGTAGCCATGCACGAGGGAAACTGCCTTTTGCAACAGGATGGCTTGTAAGTCATTGCCTCCCTACCCTAAGCATCATTTGGGGGATGGGGATGTAGTGGCCACGGTCATAGAGAGGGCGGCTCTCTTTCCTAGGACAAAGGCAAATCAGCATCAGAAACAGACAAACTGCCTGACTGTTTGAAGATTCACTCCTGAAGGGTTTGAAGTGTGAGCCCAGGGATTTGTTCATTTCGGAACTTTTTATTGACCATCACTCCAGTTCTTGCTTCTGTGGCATTCAGACCAGAATGGGAGCAGAGCACGTGGGAGCTGGGGAGGACAGACACACACACACACACACACACACACACACACACACTAACACATTTACTGATTTTAAAGGTATAATGTAAATGAAGATTTTCAAAGGCTGTTTTGCAGTGATGACGGTGGTTATGATGATATCTAGTGTTTGTTGGGAGCTTCCCATAGGGCAGGCTTTAACCTGCTTTACATGGGAAAGTGTAGGGCAATTCTTTGGGAATCAAGATGCTAAAAGGAACCTTGGATGAAAATGTGACATTCGATTTCTCAATATTTCTAATAAAACTATGATTTAAGCAAAGGCAAACTCTTGTAAAAAATTATTTGTAGAGAAAAAAAAATCTTAGACTAATGAAGATGATGGGTTTTATGTAACTTCTTAAAATGATCATTTCGGCTAGGCAGTGGTGATGCATACCTTTAATCCCTCAGCACTCAGGAGACAGAGGCAGGGAGAGCTCTTTGACTTGAAGTCAGCCTGGTCTACAGAGCTAGTTCATCAGGACCTTTGGAAGAGCACTCGGTGCTCTTAACCACTGAGCCATCTCTTCAGCCCCGCCCCACCCCATTTTTATAATCATAACTCAGTAGCATGCTGGTTCCTTCTGTCTATTAGACTTGATGAAAATTTACCAACCTTGGACTTCAGGTTAATTTCAGAAGCCCTTTCTAATTCCTGAGAAATGTAGCAGGGACTAGTGGGAAATTCTGGGTCGTTAAGGTCTTAACGGAAATCCCCAGATTAAGAATGAAGGTTTTCCTTCAGTTTAAAAGCTAATGTTGGCCTCAAGAAAACTATGAAATATTCTTGGAAATTGTTCCTTCTGAATATTTTCTGGAAAAAATCGTAATGCTAATAGTGGGCAGCCTCATGGTAGAAATGTTACTTCTCCCATATCTTCAGCAGAAAACATATTTCTAAGTTGTTCCCATAAATGTGCCTCCCAAACCAGACACTTCTTATAGGTCACCAGAATATTCTTCACAGTAGCCTCAAGCGATAGTGTTCTTGATCCCTGCTCCTCAGGGGGTCTAATGGCCCTTTTCACAGAGGTCACCTAAGACCATTGAAAAACACAGATATTTATGTTATGTTTCATAACAACTACAGTTGACTACAGAAAACTACAGTTATGAAGTAGCAACAAAAATAATTTTTTGGCCTTGGGGGGGGGGCGGTCACCACAACATGAGCAGCTGTATTAAAGGGTCGCAGCACTAGGAAGGTTGAGAATCACTGCTCTAGAAGCTATTCTTATCATATTGAATATTTACAATATTATTACAGTATCATGTTGAATATTTACAGTCCTAATTGTGTACAGCATCCATATGGACTGTCTCATCAAATGGGCCCTGCAAAGCTGTGAATGGGGAGTTATATTACTGCCTTCATTTCACAGTCAAGAAAACAGGTATAAAGTTTTACTGCCTCACACATAACCACACAAGTGGGAAGAACCGAAATGACAATTTGAAGACAGGAACTTGACTTCCAAGCGTACATGGTTGACCTCTTGTGAAAATGGTGTTTTCTTTGGAGCCCACACCATTTCAGAAGCCAACACAAAATGGCCAGGCAGCAGCCTGGCCATGCTAACAGACTGGTGTGGGCCAACTGTTGCAACGATTTGCTCAGACCTTGTCTCAGCCCTAGAATCTTAGTAGCACTATCACTGGTTATAAACAGCTTTGACCAGCAGTAGGACGGTAGGCTGAGGGTTAGAGTTTCCTCATTGGTTCTATGACTGCTGGATCCAGTGTGTTCTCCCTCAGCTTCCAATTGATATCTACTTTGAAAAGACAGCCAGCCTGATTAAAAAAAAAAAAAAAAGGATGCTCATACAAATGCCACTAAAAATCCAAAAGAATACATAAAACATACTTCCTGCTAACACAGTGCTGGCAAGACTATCTTTGGCAAGAGCAGTAGGACATTGTCCCTGAACATCGTAGAGGCACTATTACATCTCAGAACAGAAAATAAATCATCACTCCAACTCCTCAACTAAGTGTGCAAGAAAAGTATCCTCTGTGGAAGACAACTTTGAAGAGTTTTATCTTCTCCCCATCTGCATCTCTTTCGTGTCCTGTTCGACATGACTCCTTTTGAATCTCAAGAAATGGACAGAGAAGGAAAGATAGAAAGAAGGTCACAGCAGGGATTTTGACATCATTCAAGACAATGGATGCAAGGCCTGGTTCAGACCATCTAAGAACTAGCTTCAATTCTTCTGCTCAAGGAATCCATAGTTCATAAGACATCCTCGTCCCCAGAAGGCCAAGTTTTCAAGAATCTTGCTTTTGTTAGAAGTGATAGAGTTAGATTTGATTTCATCTAATTTATTTTGGACACCTAGGAAACAAATTGGAATCACTCAGAGTGCCCTCAGATACCTTGACATCAGTGGAAAATGGTCAGTGACCATGGATGCACCTGAGTCATTCAGAAAGCTGAATATGGCCTCATATGCCTGTGACCCCAGCACAGGGGGACAGAGGCAGGCAGATTCTGGGAGTTTGCTGGTCAACCACAGGCGCCAAAACAACAAGCATCGAGTTCTATGAAGATTCTTTCTTAAGGAGTAAGGTAGGAAATGGTAGAGGAGAATAATCAGTTTCCTTTTCTGGCCTCTGTGGGCACACACATGAGCATGCTCACTGGAATATGCAAGTGCACACACATGTACACATAGTAGACTCTCCTGATGCCCCAAATTTGCATAATATAGGTGTAATGAGGCATTCATGCAAAGAATCAGAAAAAAAATCCCATCTAGAATAAAAACAAATAGTCCAATCAGATATTACCATCATCTGACAATGACTTTAAGACAATTTCTATTCTTTTCAAATAATCTTCCACGAGTAATTGCAAACTCTCTCGAAAACAAGTGAAAATAGAAGATAGCATTGGAGAAGTACAAATTATAAAACAGAATCATTTAGAAACAGAGAACTGAGAAACAGAGTGACAGGAATAAACATAATGACAGAAATAAAATACTGCTCTCACTGCATGAGACCAACCACGGAGCCAAGAGGACGGGCTGCAAAACCAGAGAGGTGTGTGGTGCAGCCGAAGAAGCCAGCCAGTCTGAAAACCAGAGAGACAAAGGAGACAGACAGAACGAGTGGGAAGTCAGCTGGATTGTCAGACCATGTTAGAAGACTTTTCAAACACCTCATTGAAAAAATAAATAAAGACTGAAAAATTTTCAAATTAAATGAAAGAAACCTACAGATTTAAGAAAATGAAAAATCTAACAGGATTAGACGAGACAAATTCATATCTCAGCACATCATCATTAAGTTTCTGAATGTTTTTGACAATGTCTTTAAAAGCAGCTAAAGAAAACTGATATGCCAACCACACAGGAATGCAAATCGAGTAATTGCACTTTTTTTCCCCCCTGCAGCCATGGGGGCCTTAACCTGTGTTGTAACAATGGCCAAGGATGCCTTCAACTTCAGAGGTGAATTATCAAGAAATGAAATAGAGAGAACTCACTCCCATGAGTTGTCCTCTGACTACCACAGATGCACTGTGGCACCAGAAAGACATGCACACACACACACACACACACACACACACACACACACACACACACAAATGTAATAAAACCTGTACTAGAAATGAAGTCATTCAAACATGATGATAAAAGAGGGGAATTTGAAGCATCAGTAAAGACAACAAATGAGATGCATGAAAATCAGAAATAACCAAGAGGAGTAGGAGGGATGCTGGGTTTCCCACTCACTGCCCAGCTCCCTGAGTACAAGGAATGGACAGCTTCCAGCTGTTAACTCAGCAGCAGCATCCACAAAATGGTTGAAGTAGAGGCGGGATCAGGGAGATAAGGGACAGCATGGGGGGGGTGTGAATAGGTTATCTAAAACTATCGGTGAATGAAACCTTCTAGAAATGACTAGTTTGTAAGTTAGCTAACCATTATGATATATAATAAAGGATGTTGAACCGAAATAGACTCCATGGGTAGACAGTGTTGCTCCCAAAGACTGAGTTAATGAGTGGAAAATCTCAGTACCAGGCACTTGATACTTCCCTATGAATTAACAGGTCAAGGAGGCCCAGAGGAACCCAAAATAGCCCAGGCTTAATGTTGGTTGCTCAAGTTAACCAACTAGTAAGCCCCTATTCCTGAAGATATCACTCACTTTGGATTCAGGACGTAGAAACTAACCTTCACTGGCCAGGAAACTTTCCCTGGATGGCTAGCTCACATAGTGCCAAAAGTTGTTATGCAGGATTCTGGGTCAGAAAATAGATAAATGATTTCACTCAGCCCTGGACCCTGCATGATACAACACTAACTTGCTTCACAAGGTTTGTCCACTGTTGTAATAGTGGCACACGGGTTGTAGACTTGACCAAGCACGTCCTGATTGGATATGAGGCCTGTTCCACAAGATGGATTACAAACCTGACTAAAAGCTCATCACTGGGAAGATCATAGATCTCAAAGGAGAAGGAGTTTATGTTATGTTAAATGGGCTTCCTGAATTCCAAATATTTAAGCTTGTTTCCATAGGTTTATGCTGCCCTCGACTTTGGTTAGAGAAACTTCTTTTTTGCAGTGGGTAGTAATTAATGCAGAGACACATAGATAATCAAAATGTCAAGTATTCATAACTATAAGTATTCAACCCCCATGTGGTTGAAATATCTATATTCACACCTCATCCCCTCACCCAAGGCTTAGAAGGAAGAACAAGCAGGAAGGTTAAGGAGAGCTATGAAGTGCAGATTTCTTGACCTGGCATGCCTGAGGAACTTACCAATCCACAGTACTTGTGGTTACTTGCACAAGACTGGCACAACAAGATGAAGCCAGTCAAAATTTCAACACCTCTGCAGAGCGGCCCCTGAGGCTCCACTGTTGGAGGGGAGCCCTAGATGATTGCAGAAGGAAAGGGTGTCACCTTCCTTTAGTGTCATGCCCTCTTGTAGCTTGGCCATATCCTAGAGGTTGGCTCCATATTCATGTACTATATGAGGAGCACTAATTGAATTCAGGGGGAGGATGTGAGGTTGGAAGGGAGATGGGATGTTGGACGTAGAGGAGGTGGATGGATATGATAAATACATTGTATAACGTATGAAAATTTCAAACAATAAGTGAGCAATGAATCCTATGTGGGGAGAGAGGATGCTAATCAATACCTCCTTGCCCACCAGCCACAAGACAGTCAGAAATAGAGCAAAGCTTAAGATTACCAGAACAACCAGAAACTTTTATTTGACACTTGGACAGGCTTTCCCTGATTGGTTATAGGCCTCACCTTATCTGCATAGTCCTCGCCTTATTTGCATAGGTCTCACCTTATATGCATGACAACCTGGGGCCATCCATGACCCAGTGGTTGTTTAGGAAATTCAGGCTGCCGACAACTTCCATACCAACCCTTCCTCCCCTATTGGACTCAACAGAGGAGGACCATGCAAAGATGTCAGAGCCAGTGGTTGATGACAAGAGATGGTCTCTAGGCAACAGCCGCTTCAGTTATGCATAGGATAAGAGTAACTCATCTCTTGTAAATCCTGCTTAGTAATTAGAAGGTGTAGCACCAAGTGAGGCAAGCCTACTATATTTAAACATAGGAAAGGTAAGGGGGTCAAAAACAGAAGGATGGAAGGAGGCCACCGCATTTCACCTAAAGTAAAAACATATATACACGTAGAATGCAATGGTCTCTGTGTATATTGTCATGTCCAGACATTCAAATGGATAAAAATCAAAACACTGTAGAAAAAAAAGAAACAAGATGGAATCTTAAAATGTCTTCAAGTAGTATAGAAATCCATGGAAGCAGGATCAGAGGAAATGGACTGAAAAAAAAAAAAAGAATTAAATGGGAAATTTGAATCCTGACAGGTAACAGCTACCTTAAAACACAAATAGATAAAGAAGCCAACTGCAAGGCATATGTTGGCACAATTGTTCAAAACAATAAGCCAGGAGCCAGCCTTGATAGTACACACTTGTAATTTTAGCATTTAGGAGGCTGAGACAGGAGAATCGTGATTTGGAAGTCATTCTGAGCAACATAGTAAGACCTTGCTTACAACAACAACAACAACAACAACAATTAAAAAAAATTTAAATCAAAACATTGCCCAGCCATGTACTACCTACAAGAAACTTACTTGAATTTCTATACTAGGTAAATTGACAATACTAGAAATAAAAGCTATGTAGTAAGAGGTTTGTCATTGCCCCTGCATTAAAAGCACTGTGATGCTGGGCAAGCTCTTTGGTCCCTCTGAGCTTTAATCTTCTTATCTGAAAGATAAAGAGATTGGACTGGCTGATCTCAAACATTTTTCCCCCTGACCTAAACTCTTAACTGCGACTCAATCCGGTGCTTGTAAACAGATGAGTTCTTTGGACCTTCAGCGACACGTGAACCCTCCGAGGCTCCTTGCAGTGATTCCATCTCCTCTCAGGGACTCTAGGAGCACACAGACCTGCATCCCACCCCAAAGCAAAGCTGGAGAGGAGTGAAGAAGGCTCATCTGAACCAGCGTCCTCACTGTAAGGGGCAGAGAGGGAGCCAAAGAAAGTGATAAACTTTTCAAACAAGAAAACCAAGAAACAAGCTCACATGTCTTTGAACACCAGTTTAATTTGGTCACTAGAAATGCACTCATGCTTTTTTCAAAACAGACTTCAGGAGGTGACCTGAAGCTATAGATTTGTAAGAAACAGGGCATTCGTGTTGGATTCCTAGAGAAACAAGTACTCTTGGTGGTGGTAAAAACATAGCTCTGTGGGACAGGGCGCCATTCTAACTCATTTCTTAGCAATGGCCAAGAACTCTTAGGGTTGTGAATTCCCCCCTTATTTTCTGTGTACTTTGACTTCAGCTGTTCATCCCACGCTCCCAATTATTCTAGAATCAGTCCCCTTTCAAAGAGAGATACTACTATAGAGGAAGACAAGCTGACACAGGCTCAGAGGCACCAGCAGATTGGAAGAATCTGTAAAACACCAGCAGCTGAGACCACAGTCCAATGCCACCCTTAGTGATTATCAGTAACACGTAATGCTTGAATGCACGGCAAATCTATGTGAGTGACTAGAATTCGTCTGCCACCTGCATAGGCCAGGTATACAGAGATACGGCAGATATCACTAGAAGAGTTGGAAGTTGACTGCCTGTCTCAGGATGTCCCATCTTCCTTGGGAAGGCTACTGTTACCCTGAAGGATGGGAACCAGAGTTAAACAGCTCTTGAGGCCCTGGATCAACTTTCAAGGGAACTATGTATCTTCAAAGAGCTCTCGAAGCAGAGCAGGTGGTAAATATAGGTATACAAGCTCCCATTCAAGTCTGGATCCCGCCGCTTTCTTTTTCCTGCCTTTTCACAAGGTGACTGTGAAATATAGATCCTAGATTTATCATGTAATGGCTATTCCTGGTTGTCCACTTGAATATATCTGGAATGAACTACAACCAGAATTGGAGGGCTCACCTGTGATCCAGATCTTGAGGTTGGAAGACACAGGTTTCTGACCTGGATCTTGGCATGGAGATCTTGAGGCATAATGGCTATTAAAAGTTTAGGTCCAGGCAAGGTAGTACACACTAATCCCAGAAGACTGAGGCAAGGTGATCTCTAAATTCACGAACAGCCTGGGACAGAACAAGTCCTAGATCCGTACCTTTAATCTGGGCCACACCTTCTTCTGCTGGAGACCTGCTTAAGGACATTGGGGGAAGGAAGACTCCGCTCTTCTTCATCTGCTTGAATTACTTGCCAGCACATCTGTTGGAAGCTTCTTCTGTAGAAGACCAGATGAAAGAATTAGCCTCGTGGGATTGAGCAACTACTAGATCCTTGGACTTTCCATCCACGGCTGCCCATTGTTGGGTAAGTTGAACTGCAGACAAATTCCCTTAATATAAAGAGACATTCCGCCACTTCTCTGATGCTGGAGAACTCTAATACAATAAGGAAGAACTGTTGGTCTTACTACTACGACAGTCTGTAATGCATCTGCTGCCATGAGTCGCCGAGGACGCCTTAAACGTCAGGCCCCACTGCGCAGGCTCACCATCCCATTGGCTGTCTCCGCTGTGTTCTGAGGCAGCCCCCTCATGTGAAGGTTGAAGGCTGAGGCTGAGGAAATTGGGAGAGGAACATCCTCGAGTGGCTGGCCATGGGGTGACTTTAATCTTTTTCATCTGTATAGTCACTGAGTTCCTGATGATTTCCTCAATGCATTCAACCCTAGTTCAATCTTCTGTGAATTTTAAATGACAGAATAATCTTCAGGATAATTTAAACTCCATTACTGCTTTATGCGTATCCCCATTATAGCACTTATCACATCTTGCTGTAATTTTTTGTTTACATATCTGTCTCCTCCACTTGGCTTTGAGTTCCTCCAGGACTTCGGTTAGATTCTTCATCCTAGATTCTGCCTCCTCCTCTGTATACAACAGCTTCGAGCTCCATACAGAGGAGGTTTTTAATGAACGTGTCAGCTCCGAGAGGCTCAATAACCAAAAGTACCCGCTATTCATATATATGTTTGTCCATAGATATTTTTACTGTAATGATGTGTTTTTGGGAAAAAAATAAAAATGTGTATGCTTATTGTAGACAGCATGAAATTCTAAACTATGTATATGTATAAATGGTTAAGTCAAGCTAATTAATATATGTATTACTTTACACACGTTTTGTGGTGAAACTACAGATCTTTGGAAATTTTCTTTTTATTGATTATATTTGTTCTTTGACAGTTTTGTGCATATATACATAATGCATCCTGTTTGCTCTTGGCCCCCAGCCTCTCTTACCACTCTCTCACTGTTATCACATCCTTACCCCCTCCCTCTCCCCTCTCCCCCTCCCCTCAGGTCCCTTTCCCATATTTGTGTTGATTTTCATTAGGACCATCTGTGTGGCCAAGTCTGGAACTAGTCATTAGTGTATCATGTCCCATGATCCATTAAAGCATCATGGTATATAACTGAAGGTAATGACTGCCCCTCCCCCAGGTCTGTCAATAGCCAATAGTTCAGCAGGTGGGCGTGGGGCCACATGTGCTCTTCCTTGATCCACAGTTGGCTATTGACAGACCCTGTCTTGAGCAGACAACCGTGGTTGCTATGAGATCACATTTGCAATCATTGTCATCCTCTGGAGACAGTACTTCATATCTCTTCTCCTTTGGCTCTTACAGTCTTTCCCATCTCTCCTGCCTCGGTCCCTCTTGGAACATGTGCATAATACACTGTTATTAACTGTAGCCACCATGACATACAAGTGATTGCTCAAATATTTTTTTGGGGACTGGAATTTTGTCTGGTAATAAACTCTTAACTAATTTCTGCTCCTGCCTTTGCTTAATTCCCCACTAACCACCAATCCACTCAGTGCTTCTATAAACTTACGTAGAGCCTTTTCATATAAGTGTGGCCTTTCAGTATTTGTCCTATGGTCCCGTGCTATTTTGTTTAACATATTCCTGTTATGCTGAATCATGTGGCTAATGACAAGATTATTACCTATACAAGGTCCATGGCACATAAGTGTCCATTAAATGTAATGCATCCTTCACGCCTTTGTTTACTACTGGGCATTTAGAATGACCTCATACTGCAAGTACTTAGAAGAGTGTTGCAGTAAAACAAGAGGGCACATGTATACTTGACATTCTGACCTCATCTCCTGAGGAAGCGTACCCAGTTTTGATGTTGTAGGATCATAAGGTGGAGCCATTTTGATTTCTAATGGAATCTTCAAAAATCTCTAGTGGCTGGATCAATTTGGATTCCCACTCAACCAGGGTTCCCTTTACTCCAAAGTTTTATCAATCCTTTATTTTTTTTATAATAACCATTGTGACAGGAGTAAATTAATATCTCAATTTTGCTTTTGAATTTGGATTTATTGATGATTAGTAATGTTGATCATTTTGTTCACGTATTTGCTGGCCATGTATATGCTTTCTTTTGCAAAATATTTCTTCGGATCTTCTCTTTATCTTATTTTATATGTTTCATCTTATTGAAATAAGTCATCACTATGTAGTCTTGGCTGGCCTGGAAGTCACTATGAAGGTCTAGCCTCAAGCTTAGATTCACCTACCTCTACCCACCACACCCAGCTTCTTTACATTTTTTGAGTTGTCCATTATCTTATGTGACAGACATTTGTAAAGCACTTGCTATGTGCTCAGCACTCACTAGTAAGCACTTACTATGTGCTTGACCCTCTGATAAGCTTTAAGAACTACAACAGCATATCTCAGAACCCCAAGAAACAACAGGGTGTTTAACAAGTTGCGTTCCTGGTTGTTATTTGATTTTCGGAGATGCTTTGGGTGTCAGAGAAGAGATAAATGTTAGGGGAAAGGTGGGGACCACTGTATGTGCAGTCATGTCGGGAGGTCAGGGAGAAATCCTAGAGAAGGAAGCTGCTAGGCTGTACTTCAGAGGATGATTCTGAGATAACCAGTCAGGCCTCAGGGAAAGGGGTCCTTCGGGACTAGGAATGAGGACTGAGGGCATGTGTAACCTGGGTGGGAAGTTCTGTTTATTTGTTGTTCTTAGAGAAGCATCATCTGACATCAAAAGATGAGGCTGCCAGCCGGGCGGTGGAGGCACACGCCTGTAATCCCAGCACTTGGGAGGCAGAGGCAGGTGGATTTCTGAGTTCGAGGCCAGCCTGGTCTACAGAGTGAGTTCCAGGACAGCCAGGGCTACACAGAGAAACCCTGTCTCGAAAAAACCAAAAAAAAAAAAAAAAAAAAAAAAAAAAAAAAAAAAAAAGATGAGGCTGCCGTGCAGTGGTGACACACGCCTTTAATCCCAGAGTTTGGGAGGCAGAGGCAGGTGGATTTCTGAGTTTAAGGCCAGCCTGGTCTACAGAGTGAGTTCTAAGACAGCCAGGGCTGTCTTACAGGGAAACCCTGTCTCAAAAAACAAAAAAAACAACAACAACAAAAAAAAATTAGGCTGGGGGGGGGGAAGTACAGGTAATAGTGGTCAGTTCATCAGAGCTTGTGAACACAGATACTGTATAATTACTGATGTTCATACAGCCAAGGAATGCACATCAAGAATGACTGTGGAGGTTGTGCTGTGCTAGTACACACCTTTAATCCCATCACTTGAGAGGCAGAGACAGATGGATCTCTGAGTTCAAGGCCAGCCTGGTCTATAGATCGGGTCCTAGGACAGCCGGGACTATACAGAGGGAAACCCTGGGTGGGGATGGGGGCATGCAGATGACTATGGCCTTGCAGAAAGAACCACACTCCTTGACCTTGAAAAGAACAGAGCCGAGGAAGGAAACGAGAGTGAGGAAAATCAGTGAAGAGACAGTTGTTCTCGCCAGCGAGAGATGAGGTCCTAAACTAGACCAGGCAAGGGTGGACAGAGAAACTGCTTGGAGCCCAATTTAGGAGGCTAACTGGCCAGTTTTCTTCCTGCTTACTCGGCCTCTGCTTTCAAGAGTGTACACTTCCTGATATCAGGGATTGGATTTTATTTCTAAAGAAGCCGCTGGATGAAGAGTTTCAAGTGGCCAATGCCTGCGCACAGATGGAGGATTCATCTCTTCCAGAGAGTCATTCCCATATAGGTTGACCAATCCCAGTTGGTCCCCCCTGGACACATGGACAGACAAGCAAAGCTAAATGCACCCAGTAGGTCTTACGTGTATCAGTGATAACTTTTTAAAAGATGACGGGTTTGGGAAGGGAGACACTGGAGGAGCTGGGGCTGGGGGGTTAGGGTGATAGAGATGCAGTGTTTGTGTGTGGAGTTTTTGAAAAGTTATAAAACAAATGAAGAAATGTCCATGGCTTAGTTAGTTCCTGGCAAGTAGTTGTTTGATATGCAATTATTCAACACCAGTATGACTTTAAGAAGCTAAAAGCTCAGACCCCGCCTCCCGAGAGCCCAGAGCTATGAGAGGCACTTTTGTGAATCAAGTTGTCTATGCAATTTTTAAAGCATGAAATTTGTGTGCGCGTGTCTCATTGTTGCCTCTTAAAATTAAATTCGTGCCCGGTTTTTAAAAATAAATTTTAATTCTCTCCTTTCTCCTTTATATAAAACATAGCTTCTAATTCTTGAAGAAAGGGGGCATGCAGGCCAAGAACAGACTAGACCTGTGTTAGATCAAAACTGGTAGCTAAGTGGTCCTCCTGGACGTGGGGGATGGGAGCTCTAGTTATCAGAGTTCTTACCCAGCATCACGAAGTCCTAGGTTCGATCCCCAACACTGAGCAAGACTAGGAGTGGCAGCCCATAATTCTAGAACTTGGGAGGTTGAGACAGGCGGATCGGAAGTCCAGACGGTCAAGGTCAGCCTGGGGATGACTCAGTTGGTCAAGTGCTTGCTCAAAAAGCCCAGGGACTGGATGGAGCTCAGCTCCTAGCACCCAATTCCAAATGGTAGGTCTGGTGGGACATGCCTGTGATGCTA
Source organism: Apodemus agrarius (assembly GCA_964023405.1). Lineage (NCBI taxonomy): Eukaryota > Metazoa > Chordata > Mammalia > Rodentia > Muridae > Apodemus > Apodemus agrarius. The sequence goes on from OZ030019.1 coordinate 21,858,354, forward strand.
GAAGTGGGGGTATGGATAGAAGGTCTCAAGCCTGAGACAAACAGTTAACTGCGGTGCATATTACCATATCTGATGCTGGCTCTCAGGTTCTCCCAACACCCCTCAACACGTTATAGAGTCTTTCTGGATTAGCATACCCCATATCCTACCTTAAATTTCTCCAGCCCAGAGACTGGGCTGCTCTCCACCACCCCCCACCCCCAACCCCAGCTCTTCCCTTCATAACGCAGCCATTTTGGCCACCAGTCCTTGTTGGCCTCTTTGCCTCTTGGTGGCTGCTCTTGGTTGCCATTCTCCTGGCCTCTTGGCTCCTGGCTATCTGCTCCTTTCTCACCCCCACTTCCCAATGTGTCTCCTTACACGGTCTGGTTCAGTCTGCTGGTTGTGTTCACTCTGGACTCCCCTGAATGCCTCTGCCTCTGTTCTCTGTTATATCTATAATAGAAACCTCAATCCCTTGGGAGCAGTCACATTCTTTATTTCTTTCTTTCTTTTTTTCTCTCATTCAATGGAGACAAGAGGACTCTAGGAGTTCACTGACTACCCAGTCTAGCCTGATAGATGTGTTCCAGGCCAAATGAGAGGCATTGACTCAAATCCGGTAGCTATGTTTCTAGCATAGTGGTTCTCAACCTTCCTCACACTGCCACCCTTTAATACAGTTCCTCATGTGGTGGTGATCTCCAACCATAAAATTATTTTTTATTGCTACTTCATAACTATAATCTTGCTGCTGTTATGAATCATAAGGTGAATATCTGATAATAGGATACTTGATAATCACACTTGGAAAGGACTCTTTGATCCCCCCACACACACACACAGGTTGAGAACCACTGCTCTAAAGAATGGCAATCAAGATTGTCCAATGGTCTCCAACACACATTTGTACAAATGGAAATACCCTCTGTGTACAAGTGTACCTCCCCGTAACATACATTTAAAAAATTCACCATCATCCTTAACCACATATAGAGCTCCAGGCAAACCTCAGAAACAAATCAAACAACAACAACACTCAAACATATCAACAATAACAAAAGTGGCAAAATCTTCACCTGGTGTCATTGCTGGGGACAGATATCAAATGAAAGTGGGTCTGGTCCAGGGATAGCCATTGTTGAGGTTTGGTCTGTTGCTGTGTATTGTAATGCTAAATACTGGTCCTGCTTGCCTTCGGGAGTTCTTCACATACACCGAATGTTCCTCTATAACTTTGCCCCACAAATTATCCCTGATTGGTCCATGTCCTATTCAGGGTTTGTATTCCTGCATAAAACATCATGACCAAGAAGCAAGTTGGGGAGGAAAGGGTTTATTCAGCTTACACTTCCACATTGCTGTTCATCACCAAAGGAAGTCAAGACAGGAACTCACACAGGGTAGGAACTTGGAGGCAGGAGCTGATGCAGAGGCCATGGATGGGTCCTGCTTACTGGATTGCTTTTCCTGGTTTGCTCAGCCTGCCTTCTTATAGAACCCAGGACTACCACACCAGGGACGGCACCACCCACAGTGAAGCCTCCCCCCACCGATCACTGATTAAGAAAATGCCTTACAGCTGGGCGTTGGTGGCGCACGCCTTTAATCCCAGCACTTGGGAGGCAGAAGCAGGCAGATTTCTGAGTTCGAGGCCAGCCTGGTCTACAGAGTGAGTTCCAGGACAGCCAGAGCTATACAGAGAAACTCTGTCTCGGGGAAAAAAAAAAAAAGAAAGAAAGAAAGAAAGAAAAAAGAAAAGGAAATGCCTTACAGCCGGATCTCATGGAGGCATTTCCTCAAGGGAGGCTTCTTTTTCTGTGATAACTTCAGCTTGTGTCAAGTTGACACACAAAACCAGCTAGAACAGTTATTAAAGATGCCTACAGCCTGTAGTTGGGCGGAAGAGAGATAGGCAGGATTTCAGTTCCCAGACTTGGGAGTCTGAGGCAGGACCACAAGAGGGAGAGGAGAGTGGCGAGAAAAGAAGACGCCATGGGATAAGGGATCCTGAGAACTGGCCACGAGGACTGGTCAGTCTGAGTAAAACCCACCCAGGCAGAACGTGGCGAGTCATATCTTGGGGTGCTAGCTTGATAGGGAAGTAGATACTAATAGCTTAAAGGGTAGATATCTGCCCAGATCTAGTGCTGATTGAGGCTTATTACAAATATAATAGTTTTGTGTATTCCATCTGGGAATAAAATTATCCAAAGTGGGGTAGAAACCTTGATTAATATTAAATATTTATCACAATGATGCATTGTGATGCAGATGTGATTATAATGTAGATTTCATTTTGGTGACAGTTTTGATCCAAGTTTTATTAGAAAATGCAAAAATGTAGTTTAGAAGTTAGCATCATTTTTATATACATAAAATATACATTTCTATTTATTTCAATGCTGACAACTACTGGGTTTCCCAAAACAATTATTAAATACAGTACACATCTAAATATGTCAACATTTATGGGCGGTCCCATCAACAAAGGCTTAGCCATGAAGGGCCCATCTCTAGGTCTGAACACACCCCAGAGATTCAAGCTTTTATATTTACCTCCTTTCCTACTTTTGTTTTTTTGGAGGGCAAGGAGAAAAGGGGAAGGTTGGTTTTTCAAAACTATTTCTCTGTGTAGCCCTGGCTATCCTGGAACTCACTCTGTAGATCAGGCTGGCCTTGAACTCAGAGATCAGTTTGTCTCTGCCTCCTAAGTGCTGCAAGGCGTGTACCACGACTGCCAAAGGCGTCCCACCTTTCTCTTAATGTTTATCCAACCCTGGCCTTATGCTAAAGATTGGAAGAATTTTCTCTTAAGAAAAGAATATAAACTGGGCGGCGGTGGCACACGCCTGTAATCCCAGCACTCTGGGAGGCAGAGGCAGGCGGATTTCTGAGTTCAAGGCCAGCCTGGTCTACAGAGTGAGTTCCAGGACAGCTAGGGCTGTACAGAGAAACCCTGTCTCGAAAAAACAAAATAAATAAATAAATAAATAAATAAAGAAAGAAAGAAAGAAAGAAAGAAAGAAAGAAAGAATATTAAAGGCCCATAGGGGAGAGGTAGTGTGGAAAAGGAAGCCAGCAGTACGGAAAGCAAGGGTTTCCCTGGGCCCTTGAGATCCACCAGTTACCAGTGTGGATCACTCGGCCTTCTCACTGCTCGCTGAGTGCGTCCTTTTAGCCCTAACGTCAATATAAGTCAGTTTTAAAGAGTTCAGAGAACCGGCACTGGTAAAGCGCTTGGAGCCGCGCTTAGCTGGGCGGTATTAGAGAAGCGGGAGATGCCATCGTTACTCACAGTTTTAGCCTCAGCCATGAACTCTGCAGAGCATTGCCCCATGCCCTGGATTGCTCTCTCCATGGTGAATGGTTTTCTGTTTTAAATGTTCACGACTTTGCCAAGTTCATAGGATGAGATCCTGACTCTTCAAGTTGATATTAGCCATAGGTGTGGCTATAGACAAGTCCTGAGGACATTAAAACAGAGCCTTCTCAGATAGGATTTTGGCCCCAAAGGTACCCAAAGGATCTGTTCTGTTTCTTTCCCGTGAGAGGTCATGGTGAGAGGATTATCTGTGTTAAGCAGAAAAGGAACCCTTACCAGACACTGAACTTGCCAGCACCTTGATCTTACAATGCTATAAATATAGGATAAATAAAATTTGTGTGTAAGTCTACAACTTTGTAATATTTTGTTATAGCGTTTCCAGCAGACTAGGAAGTGGTTACCCTGCAGACTTGCTGACCACTGTCCTCCTTCTCCATTCTGAGTTTGAATGTTTGATCCAGTTGACTTTTCAGAGGGAGATGGGCCCGTTCTGGGTTAATTTGGGCTCTGATAGCTCCTTATGGTTCTTTTTTCTCAGTTCTTACTAAGCCCTAGGGAAGTCATGAATAACGTCTACTGCAGACTTCCCTAAAGGCTCCAGGGGCATTTCTCAAGGAATTTGTTCCACCCTCCAAGTGAGTTGCCCAGGGAAACAAGCCAGTGATGTCACAAGGCATGACACTTGCAGTTCTCCTTAAGTCCCCTTCTGCACAGGCGGAGGTAGGGACCTGTCCTTTTCTCTCCTAATCCAATAATGTCTTGTACTCGCCAGGGCAGTACCGAGGCCCTTGCTACCCCAGACACACTCACACCCAACCAGCCTCGTCTACACTCAGGGTATGCTGACTTCCCATGGCTCTCTCCCTGTGCTTCTTCCCTCCGGGCACAAATGCTGTGCCAATGGAATGTCTGGACATCTTTAGTTCTGTAGTGTAAGGGTGTGGGGGGTGAGATCGAGACTCCCTTGAGTCGGTTGAGGATCAAAGGCTTTTCTCAAGCCTGACAAGGGCTCCGAGATTTCACAAGTAGAAAGACTACACCCTATTTCCTTATCTCTCCTCGGGCTATAAACACAGCCGAGTCAGTACTTCCTGGTTTAAAAGGAACCTCCCCTTCTTTGCTGGGACACTGTTGCTACCTCTTGACCTTTCATCCAAATGAAAAGAGCAGAAGCACGACCTTTTACCCAGATGGCATTTGTAACAGGTTATTTATGGGGCTACGTCCTCTGTTCAAAGTGCAACTACAGTTTCCCTCAAAGCCCTGGGGTTTTTTTGTTTGTTTGTTTGTTTTGTTTTGTTTTGTTTTTTTGGTTTTTCGAGACAGGGTTTCTCTGTGTAGCTCCGGCTGTCCTGGAACTCACTCGGTAGACCAGGCTGGCCTTGAACTCAGAAATCCGCCTGCTCTGCCTCCCAAGTGCTGGGATTAAAGGCGTGTGTCACCAACGCCCAGCCTTCAAAGCCCTGTTTTGAAATGGGTGCAAACCGTCGGGTTATCTAAACACGTCTCGAGGAGATTTCCTCCCACACGGAAAAGGAAAGGTGCCTAAGAGAGATGCAAAGTCCAGCCTGTGCTGGAAAGCTCATCCCCAGAGGCCTTTGTTTCTACAGCGTCCCCGCCTGAAGAGAGAGCAGCTGTGCCGCCCAGGACGCAGAGTGAAAGCAGACTGGGTACACACGTCACTCCAGTCCACGGAAGCCATGACGAAAACAAGCACTTGCGTGTACCACTTCCTTGTTTTGAACTGGTACATTTTCCTCAATTATTACATCCCACATATTGGAAAGGATGAGGAGAAGCTAAAGGAATTCCATGACGGAGGCCGATCCAAGTACTTGACGCTCCTTAATCTGGTAAGTCAGTGTATCCATGACTTGAATCGCGTTCTTATCAGTAATGTGAGAGTTTTTCCATGCACCACTTTACGAAGCACAACCCCCCTATATATCTTTCTTCTTCATGCTTGGTGAGTTTTGGACTTCTTCTGTTAATTAGTAATTTGTTCTAAGGAACTAAGATTGGAACCTCTCTGTAGCTACTGAGGTGTCTGTTAATTGTGTTTTACAACGACTCTTAGAGCCCAACTCGGGGGACCACAGGCTTGAGTACAAAGCACAGGAGAGATTTTTTTTTTTTTTTTGAACCTTGCTTGGGGAAGTCTGTGAAAAGAAGGCAGAGTGTCACATGTTGAGTAGGAAGTGTGACTTCCAATGGAGGAGTAATGTCATTTGACAGCACACACGGACTCACAGATTTATCCGAGAAAAGCAAACACATTTTGCCACCTTCCTCCCCCACTACAATTTTTTATAGGCTCAAGTTCCATCTTAAAGGAGAGATCACCGGAGCCAACAGTCAAGACACAGTTTAACTGTTACAACCAAACCAAAGTTAAAAGCAAACTTACAGCTTGATCCGCTCTCGTCTTCCTAACCTGGCTGTCCATGTGATCATGGACAAAGTCTGAATGTGTTGAAGAAACCTGCCTTGTAAGAAGTAGCTTAGGAATACAATTTTAAAGTTAAAAACTAAACATGGAGCACCCTTTGGATGTGAGAATTGACACTTGAATTTTTGTTGTTGTTGCTAAAACACACAGTTCTGCTACGTGGTGGCAGGGCAGGACTTCAACCGCTACAGAGGCAGAGGCAGGTAGATCTTTTGAGTTTGAGGCCAGCCTGGTCTACTGAGTGAGTTACAGGACAGGCAGAGGTATACATAGAAACCCTGTCTCACAAAACCAAAATAAGCAAACAAACTGATTAATTCATTAATAAGAATATAAATAAATTAAAAATAAAATAAATGCAGTTATAAAATTATCTGGTTTCAAGCTGCAAAATCTTTTATTCTGTTTTCAATATTTAATTTTAATTTTAGTTTATGGGCAGGAGAGTTTTTCTTGCATCGCCTCTGTGTATCCGTGTGTACCACATGTATATGTGTGGGGCCTGTAGAGGCCAGAAGGGGACATCAGATCTCCTGATACTAGAGTTATAGGTGAGTCTGTCATGTGGGTGCTGGGAACTGACCCTGAGTTCTATGGAGAAGCAGCAGCGGTATCCTTAACCGCTGCGCTGTTATCTCTCAGGCTGGGAGCAGACACCTCAGAATACACTAACACCTCAGAATCTTCAGACTCGAAATCCTCATTTTGTGACCAGAGTAGAAACATGGTCAGAAAGGATGGTGGGTGATGACATGTTGTCGGGGTGGAAATGATGAGCTCAGGTTGAAAAGCCCCCTCGAGGCCTTGTCCCCTCCCTCTGGCCTTGCGTCCCCGTTCCCCTCTGGGTATTAGCCTGAAGATTTTAAGCTCTGGACCCCGTTCCCTTGTGCTAGAAAGCGTCAAGGTGGCTGTTCGTTTCAGTCTTGAGATTTTTATGAGGGGAAAAGGTGAATCATGAGAAAAGAAAGCAAAGACTGATTTTGTAGAATTCTAAGAGCACTATACGTATCTCCGTTGGGTAAAGTGGGGGCCGCTTTAATCCATTAATCAAAGGCAGGCTCCTGTGTGAGCATTCTATCTCATAACTGTGGAACAGGACAGACTTATCTATCACACAGCTCCATAGGCTACCTCCCTGACCTCTTCTGGCTTCCAATGCCATTTCTTCTAATTTTCTGTCTCCTGGCATATCCTAGTTTGGTGTGTTTTTTTTTTTTAATAGTAATATCTCTTTATTTATTTATTTTTGTGTGTGTGTGTGCGCGTGTGTGTGTGTGTTTTGGGGTCATGTGCACCACAATGCATGGGTCCAGGTCAAAGGACAGCTCTCAGGAGTCAACTCTCAGATTCCACCATTTGGGTCCAGAGACTTGAACTCAGGAAGTCAGGCTGAGCAGTGACCTTCTATCTAATGAACATCTCCTGGGTCCAAATCATCGTCTACTTTAATCCCATTTCCTGCCTTCCTGGTGAATTAGCCACCAAACCAAATCCCATTGGTTGTCCCTTCTGTTGGCCCCACCTCTTCCTCCCCAAACATCCTGCGGGCTCCCTCCTAACTCTGATTACTTTGCATCAGAGGACTACCACATTAGCTCTGCCCTGTCCTTTCCTACCCAGTCTCTGCCCCTCCGATACTCAGATTCCAGATTAATCTTCCAGAGCTCTCTTTATTATTTTTTTTTTCTTGAATCCTTTAAACATTGCTGCCTCTTTGGTGGGGGTAAAAAAAATATAAGAAAAATAAAAACATACAACAAAACCAACCAACCGACCAACCAACCAACAAACAAACCAAAAAACAAAAGAAACACTCCCCAGGTCCTTTTTTTTTCCCCTCAGGAAAGCTAGTGTCCCTGTGAGAAAGAAGTCTGTCTAGTTTATCTGCAGACTTCCTCATTTCTCTGCCCATATCCCCTAAGGCCTGTTCGCGTCTGTTCAACACTTTGCTTCCTTCATTGGCTTCCTTAGACTACCTGGAGTCCAGTGTACAGCGCTGTTTTCTCATCCTTTCCCTCCCTTTTACATAAATGTATAAAGCATTTGAACTCTCAGCAGCTCAAAACCAGTTCTGCCTCCACACTCTTAATCAACACGCCCGCCCCACTAAACAGTTCTCCCTGTGTTCACAGACTAGAGGTGCTACTCACTGTGGTCTGCTAGAGAGGCGTGGCTAAGTTGAATAGCATCTCCTCTGGCTGCTTCTGGGCCCAGCTAGTAAGCAAAGGAGGCTTGACGGGTAGTGATCTCCTTCCTACGCAGAGTATTCCCCCCATCTGACAAAGATGGGTTTAGTATATTTTAGGGAACCCATTCAAGGATAGTTTTTGAATAGCTTGATTAATATAGTTAAGCATCAAAATCTCTACCTCTTGAGGTCTTACGTGTTTGCCTGTGGCTATTCGTTCCTAACTGACTTATATTTTAATGGAGTAGAATGATCAGGTTATAGAGGCCTAACTTTCCCTAACACTGTGGTTTATTTTGCTTGAACCTGGTGAAGTCAGCATCCAACTCAAGTTAGCAGGAACTGTAAATTTTATTATATTGTATTTTACATGTTAGTTTTGGCCTTACTTTTACAGTAGTTTTGCCTGTATGTTTGTATGTGTACCATGTGTGTGCAGGGTCTGCAGAGACTAGGAGAGGGTGTCAGATCTTGTAGTACTCGAATTATAGGCAGCTTTGTTCCACCTTTAGGCTCTGGGAGCCGAACCCGGGTCCTCTGCAAGAGCAGCAAATGTTCTCTAAGCACTAAGCCGTCTCTGTAATCCAGGGATTGTATTCCCTCCTCCTTTTATTTTTATTTTTAATAAAATATAACTTTTAACACACTTGTAATATACCTTGCTAGTCATGCTAACCTTTTATGTGTTTTTTTTTCATGTTAGCATACAAACAAAAAATGGGCGTCATGGAATTTTCATACGGATTTTGATTTTATTGATCACCACCCACACTTCCTTCTTCTGTCTTCCCAACCCCCACCCTGCTTGTCCCCAGTAGTCCCCAGCCTCCTTGCATGTCACATGCATCATTTGACTTTTTTTTTCTTTCTCACCATGACTTCTTTCCTCCCATTTCTAGTTTCATGACCTAGAGGCTCCTCGTAGAAACGGTACCATCTAGAACCTACCTATGAAGGAAAATGCGTGGCTTTTATCTTTCTGAGTCTGGTGTTCCTTTCCTCTCAGACATCCTTAATTTCTAATCTGCTGAGTGCGCATCTGTGTCCTGGTTGAATAGCAAAGCCTGTCTTAGTACAAGTCAGCTTTCAGAGCTTCGTGCCTTTTGCCTCCTGACGGCGCCCCCAGGAAGTCCCCCAAAGGAGCCGTGGAAGCTGCCGGAGGATGGGTGGCTGATAGAGAGCTCCTAGCTAAGCAGAGAAAGGCCAGGGGACAAGAAAGTCACTCCCGGCAAGACAGAGAGGTGGCCCCAGGGAGAGGGAGTGTGCTCTGGTGGCTGTGTCGCTGTAAGGTTCCTCTGTCCTATTGGTTACACTGTGACCCAGGGCTAAGGCCTTTATGCTTGTCTTAGTTAGGGTTTCACTGCTGTGAACAGACACCATGACCAATGCAAGTTTTATAAAAGACAACATTTAATTGGGGCTGGCTTACAGGCTCAGAGGTTCAGTCCATTGTCATCAAGGGCAGAAACATGGCAGCATCCAGGCAGGCGTGGTGCAGGAGGTGCTGAGTTCTACATCTTCATCTAAAGGCTGCTAGTGGAAGACTGACTTCCAGCCAGCCAGGGTGAGGGTTTTAAGCCCACACCCACAGTGACACACCTACTCCAACAATGCCACACCTCCTAATGAGGTCACTTCCTGGACCAATCATATACAAACCATCACAATGCTGTTCATTCAGCGCATGGCCATCAACTCTGTTAGTATTCTGTCTAGACTCCATCCCCACAGTTACCTGGCTCCAGCCAGGTAGGCCTAGCCCACTGTAAGAGGGGCTTCCTGGACTCTCCCTTCTCTCTCGTCATCTTGTTCTCTTACTCTCTTATCTCTCTCCCTTGCCCCCTTGCTCCTTCTCTCTCCTCATTCCCTCCCACCCCCCCTCCACGTGGTCATGGCCGGCCTCGCCTTCTCTACTCTCTCCCTCTCTCTGCCTTTCTCTGCCTCTACCATCCTCTTAACCCCCTTCCCATGCCCTGAATAAACTCTATTCTATGCTATACTGGGGTGTGGCTGGTCCCTCAGGAGGGAAGGGATGCCTCGACATGGGCCCGCTGAGACAACACCCCCTTCCCCACACCTCACCACACCCCACAGAAGATATCTTAAATATCAATTTCTCTTTTTATGATCAAAACACTACCAACATGGTATAAGCAGTAAAGGAGAGAAGATGGAAGGGAGGCGGGGAACGTGGAATCATCTTGTGTTTGACCGGGATGGATAGACAGTGAGGGACATAGTGCCTTTAGTGGAACACAGGTCTCCTAGATAAGTTCTTAGTGGGTGATCTGGATGAGAACCAACCACCTCATACTATGTCCATACATTCTACATACACAGCTCCGGTGTGTGCCTCTCCACACTACACGCTCTGTTATTAGCTAGGAGTCTATTGAGACTCTCCTCTCTCTGCTATAGCTGCTGGGGTAGACATCCTTGACACCGGGGCTTTGGGGGAGGAGGGGTATAGCTTCAGGTGTGAGCTGAGAGTGATGAGTTCTACCACGCGAGCGAGGCAGCCCTAGCAGCTGAGGATGGCAATTGTGCAATGCACAATTATAGTCTGCTCGTGCTAGCTCTGAGCACATCGTGCCCAGTTCTTCACAAACGTGCTTCCTGGATTCCTTCACTCCCTTCCCATCCAAGAACTGTCCCTGGCCCCCGAGGGACACCTGCAAGTGAAGACGGGGACCCTTCAGCCCCTTCTTGATGTGCGGGGTCATTGGGTTTGCTCAGATTTCCCATTTTTAGGAGCCTCTGGGTGAGTTTCTTAAGAGTCTATTCCTTTCCGGCCCGCGTCTCTGTCTCCAGCAGACTTGGACTTTTCCTTTGCTCTCTTATAAAGCTTTCCAAACCTCATGATCCTCAAGTTCTCAGGACGACAACAATGTGATGTCATTGCATATGTCCCGAGAGAGGATGATTCATGGCTAGAGAAAAAGTAGTTCCCCACCCCACCCCATCCCCCCACCCCCCGTTGGCACAAACTCCAGGGCAGCCTACAAACAGTAGAAAGGCAGGGTTCTATTTATATCACAGTGCCCGCTCTGGTACCTACAGGGAAACCCTCCGTTCCCATCACCGGGTTTAGATGTTAATCTGCAAAGCTCTTCAGCTTTACAGGGTCCAAAAGGCACAAGACGGATGCTGCTCACCAGGATGCTTACAAACTCTGACCGGCTCAGCTCTCAGGAAGCTGGACGGATTACAGATGATAGCACCGGAGGAAGGGGCATGCGCAGCACCCAGCTACAGCCGCTAGAATGTATTGAGTAGGCAGGATGGGAAGCGTTTTGGTACGTTCTTTAAGCCCAGGGGAGAGATCTGTGCTGAGAAGCCAGGCTTCTGGAGCTAGAGCACTGGCTGTCTACTTACTTCCTGTGTGGTTCTAAGAGAGTCACCCCCCCCCTCCTTTGCCGCACCTCGGTTTATTCCTGTGCGGGCGCTGAGGAAAACATATCCTCCCACCTCACAGGGCTCCCAGATGATTCCACGGCTCCCAGATGGTGTGTGGGCCTCCGGTGGGTCACAGGTGATCTCTCCTCCCAGAAGCACCCTCAGCAGAAGGAAACTGCCTCCCCTGGGGTTTATCCTCCTTCCCCGGGGCTGGCAAGGGGCCACATTGGGGGATCTCTGTAGGGCCGCTCAATACAAGAGTTCCTCTAGCATCGGCTCTACCCCCACCTTCTCCCTCCCTGTCACAGATATTTCAAGGGTGGTATCCTCACTGAATCCCCTCCAGGCACATCTCAGACCCACACAAGTTTTCTCTCAAGCAGGCTTTTATCCTACCAATAAAAACTTACACAAAATGTATCCCCTTCCTCCTCCTCCTCCTCCTCCTCCTCCTCCTCCTCCTCCTCCTCCTCCTCCTATTCCTCCTCCTCCTCTTCCTCCTTTTTTTCTTCTTCCCCTTTTCCTTATTCCTGGTAAAGGCAAACTGACCAGAGCCTTCCCCAGCCTGTGTGCCTCACTGGCACTCCAAGGACAATGGCTGAATTTGTAAGCAGTACCTACTTCTAACTGGGAAGAGAGGCTTGCCAGGAAACCCCACCCCCTCTGCAGGTTGCTCTGTCCCAAGAAATCCCACTGCTATCTGGAAGCCACTGTTCGCAGCCACACAGCCTAGGCCAAGGCTTCTTACACTTGTGTTTGTTTTTGTTTTTTGTTTTTGTTATTTTTTTTTTTTTTTTGAGACAGGGTTTCTCTGTGTAGCCCTGGCTGTCCTGGAACTCACTTTGTAGGCCAGGCTGGCCTCGAACTCAGAAATCTGCCTGCCTCTGCCTCCCAAGTGCTGGGATTAAAGGCGTGCGCCACCACCGCCTGGCGGCTTCTTACACTTCTAACCAACACATCCCACAACTCTTGCTCTTCCTATTGTTCTCATTATTCCAAATTGTGTCCTTTCTGGTATTTGACCTCCTGGTTTTATTTAACTGCCTTGTTTATCTCGGGGAGTTTTGTTGTTGTTGTTGCTGCTGATCTTTTTTGTTTAATTTGTTTGAGAATGTCATATATGAGTACTATATTTACCTAACTTAACCACTCCCTCATCCCTCCCCCTCCCCCATGTTCGCCCCCCCCCCAACACACACACTCAAACTTACGACTTCTTCAGTCACCACTGCTTTACACCCACACAGTATTGATTCCATAAACTCAGGTGAGCGTCTGTTTAGGGCTGACCACCTGGATTGGATAACCTTCGGGGGAGCTCATCCCTAGAGAACACTGGTGCTCCCTCACTCAGCCATGGATGGATTGCTTGTGGCCCTTCATCAAGCCGTGCACCCACGTGTAACGTCCCACACCCACCTGAGCACATCAACAAGTTGGTATCATTGTGCACGTCTTATTAAGACAGCCACGTTGTTGAGATCACGTGGACGACACTTGAGCATCTGGTGTTGCCGTTGTTGCTGCGGTTAACTTTTTATGGGTTCCGTTGTGCATTTCACATCATGCATTCCAACCCCACTCATCCCTCCCTCCCCTCGTACCCTCCCTCCACCCTTACAACCCACCCAGCCCCAACAGAGACAAACAAATCTTGCTGTGGAAGCTGTGGTGTGTCCCACAGTCCACCCCTTTTGTCCACACGTTTCAGCATCTTTCTTAAAGCACATGAACTACGAGTGGGTTTGTGCTCTCCACATAGGCCCAGATAGCCTTGGCTGAGGATCCTGTCCACCTTCCCGGTCCACTGCACCCTCTACGATACCACCAGATAAAACACCGGTCCCTGTTAGTCCTTGTGTTTGCTTTAATTTTAGAATAGTCTTTCACTGCAAGAGTTGCATCAGGTTGACAGGGGGGTAAGGAAAGTCCCAGTGTGGCCGAGTCAGGCCCAGAGCTTGGCACTGGCTTGCTTGACTCCTTCAACAGAAGTCATAATGTCTTGTTCGGGGAACTTGTGGGATCTCCCTCTCTGGAATTATTATTATTTTTTTTTAATGGAAGAACTTTTCATTTCCTGGGGTTGTTTTAAAAGGTTTTGGCTTTAGGGCAAGGAAATAAACTTGATGACTTAGAGAGGGTAAGTTTCCACGATTTTAAGATCCTCATGGATTTGTGAAGACATGGAATATATAAACTAAATATCCTTCAGCTACGGTTTTTAAAATTACCTTAGGTTTGTTTTTTTTTTTTTTTTTTTTTTTTGTTTTTTTTTTAAAATGTGGATTAGGCTCCGTCAGTGGTCATAAGTTTTGTCAGCTAGCAACAGAAACAGAAAGACAGCTAACAAATTTAGAGCAGCGGCCTTTCAGGAAAAGTCCCAGAACATTCCACTGGAGAAGAGTCAGGGAAGAGCCAGTAGAAAAGATGAATCGGAAACCATCAGCTATGAATAGCCTGTGATCCACAGGACAGCGTGAAGCTTCCCTGGGAGCCAGTGTCCTAGGATAACAGAAGGGCAGACCACTATCCATTTGGATGACCTGAGATAATCCAAATGTGCCCTCAACACCACACAGGACTCCCTAGAATTCAAGTGTGTGCATGTGTGTATGTGTGTGTGTGTGTGGGGGGGGGGGTTCTAAACATTGTCTTATTTTTTTCCTTGATGGAGGAGCAGATCACTCTGCATTTAGATGAACTGGTGGATCGCAGTGTACCCTTGACACCCCTCCAGACTCCCCAGAAACCGAGCTGTTACAACTCCTTGTCCTCCAGCTCTGTTCAGTGGCCCCTTTAAACCCTAGTCCCAGGCTGTGTCTTTGCCTTGGCCAGACCCTCACCCCTTTCTCTCCTGCACCCACGTGGGACCTGCCAATGCCCGAGTATGCCTTGTTGGTTCTGCTGTTGCATGTCAATACTCAGATCGACGACGGCAGCGAGGCTGCCGTGCACTGAGTTGGCGTCTGGCATATGTCTGCAAGACGGTATGTGTGAACTGGAGGTGGAGGGGGAGAGGTGATTGGCACATTTACAGTAGGGAGCCGATTTGTATTGATGGGGAGAAACCTCGGAGGAGCTGAGTAATACGCTTCCTTTCTTCATCTGATTCCCACACTCTGTGGCTGGGAGGGGCAAGGAAAGGGGTGGGCTTGACTCCCTGTGAGATGCTTCTTTGGCCGAAGGACATTGGGTAGTATAGACTTCACTCTCTAGGTGTAGACAGCCTCTCTCCCACTCTCAAAGGGCAAGTCCAGAGGATGGTCTGTGTGTGTGTGTGTGTGTGTGTGTGTGTAGAATGGCTGTGTTTATCAACAAAGCCCCAGGGTTGCTTCTGCAAACTGAGGCGGCAAAGGGCTGCTGTGGCCAGAGTATCTGGAACTGAAACTAGGTCTGAGAGCTACGTGGGAGGGGGGGAAGGAGGAGAGAGAAGCAGCAACTTCTGACATCCGTGACATTTGTGACATCCTTGCGCAAATGACTTCACACTCGCAATTCCACAGCTCGTGGGTTGTGTGCCAAAGGTGCCAACAGGAGGGATAAGCATTCTAGAAGGAATCTCTGCAGGGCATTTAGAACGGTGGCTCTTTCCCTCCTTCCCACACCTACCTCGGCCCCAGGAGGAGCCTCGTGACTCTCACCCAGCCCGTGATTCTGCCCCGGAATCTGCCTCTGTGACCTGGGATAAGCCTTGCCTCACCCTGCCCTTCACCTGAGGTAACTTCCTGGCATTCGTTCCCTGATCACAGCTCCCTCAAAAAAGGATTTCGTTCCAGCTGAGAGGACTGAATACCCAGGGTTGCTCCTCCCAGCTGTGTGTCTCCGAGACCACTCAATGGCTGTATTTCCAAGAGGAGGTTTTGCTAGACAGGCGGGCTTCGGTCTCAGATACCCTGGAATCAGATACCAGGGATATGGCTAGGGTGAGGGCTCAGCTGGTCAAGTGCCTGAGCACAAACATCAGGACCAAACCGCCATCCCCAGCATCTACATAGGAGGCTGGGCATGGTGGCATGACCTTGAGAGCCCAGCACAGAGAAGCTGAAGAAATCCCCGGGGATTGCCCGCTGATGAGCCTAGCTGAAGCAGAGAGCCCCAGGCCTCCGTGAAGGACCTGCTTCAAAAGCCAAGATAGATGTCGTCTCCTGCCCAGAGTTGATCCCTGGCCAACCCTACCACCACACATACCCCAAAAGAAAACAGAGCAAGCTTGGGAAGATGTATAAACCCTCATACCTGAGCTGTCCCTTTAGGCCCATTAAAGGGGAATCCCTGGGGTAGAAACAGGGCACTGGTATTTTTTTTTTAAATGTTGTATTTTATTCTCCTAGTCATGTAGACTTGCTTCTCCTCAATTCTGCTCTAGAAACCTGATGTTTCTTCAGTCTGGCTCAGGAACCAGACCCCAGAGCCTTGGGACTTAAAGCAAGTTTGTTAATCTCTCTTCAGCCCATTTTCCTCATCTTGAAGATGGAGCTGAGACACTAATGCTGACACATCACTAGGACGTTTGAGAATTAAGCGAGTCTCGAGTCTGGCATGCAATAAGCCATGACTGAACGTCAGCTGTTGGAGTTGCCAGTCCCTGGTAAAATCCATGAATGCTGGATGTCTCATCCAGAGGGTTCTGCTCCCATGAGGATCCCATAGAGTACTTCTTTAAAAAGCATCCCTTATGCCTGCTTTTCAGGGACTGTGATCCCAAAGTCTGTAGGTAGAGAAAAATCCTAACTTTCTGAGAAGCTCCAGCAGTAAGCACACTTTGTGCTGGCCTGAGGACTCAGCTGCCCTCCAGTCATGGAGGAACCGTCTGTTTCTCCCCATCCCCCTTCCTGCTGGTTGCTCAGCCTAGGGAGTGTCCTGAAGTCAACTTGAGATCCTGGCCCAAGTCTAAACTTCAGACAGTTCCCTAACAGCCAGCTCGGATCAATTATTAACCCAGCCCCCCTCCCCCCTGGGCCCCATAAATCTCCCTTCTCATACTGTAGGCTAGACTCCAACTGCCCCCACATGCCAAGGCAGAGCCTCTAAGAACTGAGATGACTTCTAAGGCAAACAGACTTCAAATAAAACCAATCTCTATATAGACAGTACCCACTGGACCTTAAATTAGCAGCCATACCATTGCACAAAACACACAAGGCTTGATTTCCAGGCCATACTGCAGGCTATATGTATCCTAAATCCAAAGATCGGACAATTGACTCTAAAATCAAAGTGTCTTGGTCACAAGTATGACGTCATAAGTAGAAAATTTCACACAATCTAATGTGATTTCATGCATGAAATCATTGTTAAGAATATGGTATAAAGTTATCTTCACACTATTTTTAAGAGGCAAACAAGCTATAAATTAATTTTGCTTTCATGCTTGAGTCTTCTCTCCATTATGAGTCAATAGTCTAAAATCTGGACAAAGAAATCCTCAATATGAAATACTTGTAGTGCCACGCATTTAGGATAAAAGGACTTCAATCTTACTGAAGTGAAAGAGGCTCTCCTTCCCTCTCACCTTGCCTCAGGAACCTCACAGAACTCAGAAGTTGCCACAACTTCTGCCCTTGCTTCCTGGATCCCATGATTTAAACCCTACCAATTTTCAGATTGCTTCCCTAAGGCCTTCAGGCGACCCCCTCTGGGTAGGGGGCAGCACGGGTGTCTCACTCTGAGTATGATCTTATGATCTGTACTTTGCTCAAATGGCACAGAGCTCTATTCTGGTACTTACGATCCTCATGGCTTTCTTAGTGAGAATTCAGTGTGTGTGTGTGTGTGTGTGTGTGTGTGTGTGTGTGTGTGTGTAAGAGAGAGAAAAATATGCTCATGCAAGTTTGTGCATGAGTACCTGCCTATGCATCTGTGTAGAGACCAGAAGCCAACTTTATTTCATGAGTCATCAGTTTTTGGAGCGTCCACCTTTCTCTGCCCTCGCTCCACAGGGCTGAGGTTGCAGACACGTGCTCTACCACACCCTGCTTTTACACGAATGCTCGGGATCTGAACTCCCGGGTCCTCAGGTTGGGAGGCAGCCACTCCACTGACTGTTGTATCCACCGCCCCCTGGGTTTTTACATCCGTTATCTTTTCTGCGAAGGGTCTCCTGACCATGCCCCACTACGCCTGGCCCTTCGCCCTGAGCTCTGTATTTGGTCCTTACCTCTGTGTAACTGTGCTCTACAGCTCATTACTTTTTCCCTTTAAACTCTATTTTGTTTCCATTTTCGCCGAAGACCATTAGACTAAATACTGTACACACTATTATCTCCTAAATGAATTTCCTCAATCAGTTTTAGTGTGCAAGGTCGAGGCCCAATGAGCTAGAATCCCAGCCCTTGAATTGGCTCCACACCCAAACGACCCCGCATCCCCTCCCTCTCGAACCGACATTGCTCCCAGAGGGCCACAGCTTTACATCAGGAAAGGATGTATTAATTAAAGCCAATGCTCATTTATTGTAATGAATTTAGCTCTTGCAGGCCATTTTCTTTGGGGTCGCCTGCCTGGATGATGTGCTGAAAAGAGTCATCGGAAAGAAAGATATCAAATTCGTCACATCCTTCCGAGATCTGCTTTTTACCACACTGGCTTTTCCTATATCCACAGTAAGTGCCCAAATGCATCATTTCCAACATCGTCATCGCATACGATAGGTAGATACTTCTGGAACAACAAGGTAGTCTGGAGACTAATTACTGTAACTGAAGCATCTACATTCCCACAAATTTTCTGTCTCGGGACTCACTGCTTGGCCAGCATCATCCAGGACTGGGGTACACCGTAGATGAACTTATCGCTAACTTTCTATTTTTTGTAAAGGTTTTGTGCATGGTCCTTGTGGTCGCCTTGAGGGAAAGCATAATCAAAATAAAACCAACTCTCCATGTTTGTGGGTTTTGCACCCACAAATTCAACTGACTACACATCAAACATATTTGACAAATGAATAAAAAATTGATGACGTAACATTTACCTTGTACTGGATATTATAAGCTGTGTCTAGGTGATTCAGCACACACGAGGGGTCCTATGTAAATATGATTCCATTACATAGAGAGGACGGGAGCATCTGTGGGTTGTAGTATCCATCTGAATGCTAAGGGATGACCATATCAGTGGGGCAGCTTTGCTTCCGTCATGATGACAGGGAGGGAGTCCTAGGTGGGAAATGATCTTCCCTTTCTATACAAGCTATCACATACGAAACTTGTAAAAAATAAATGACATGAGACCTCCGTGTTGAGCCACAGAAAAGACACATTAGGAGCAAATGACAGCCCCGTGCAGAGAACAGGGAGGCGGCTTCATCCGCTGTGTGCAGTGGGCAGAAATCAGGCAAAGCAAGCTGTGTACCGCAGACGTAGGCTTGTTTTCTGGTGCTGCCACGTGGCTATTCCATTGTCCATGCGTCCATTCGCTAGCTAGGACTGAAGCACGCTGAGATCACACATGCTTTCTGCACAGCAGGGCCTGGGGCTAGAGATGACCACCTCATTCCTCCCGCCAGAGCTCTCTGTGGCTCAGAGACTTCCGAACTGAATGCAGACTGGAGCTCTCCACCTTGGGGGAGCTCAGAGGCAGCAAGCGCTTAGCACTCCAGGTTTCCATGTGGAATGCCTCCACCTCCACCTCCACTCTCGGAAAATCTCTTCAAGGTCAAGGTTTTAAAAGGAACGGTGGGGGTCTGTTCACTTCTCTCGCAAATCGAGCCTGTGCCTGTTCAGAAGATGGGCACATGTGATGGTATGATGGGAGAATCAGTAGCCCGTCCCATCATCTCAGCCCAGAACCCAGAGGGCAGATGCTGTGCCGGGTATACAAAGGGCAACACGTGCAAATAAACCCAAAGTTCCAAGCGAAGTAGAGATCCAACTCCCAGCTTATAAATGATCTAATGTTTAGCACCACTCCAAGCCTTCCTGTTTTTCTTTGCCATGACTACTTAAAGGGAGGAGGGGGCAAGTACATATATGCATATGTATATATGCATACATATATATACACATATACACATATGAATACACATGGGCTTGCGTGTACACATGCACAGCTGAGAAAGAGCCCATTCATGACAATGAAGGGCTTGTGGTCCATGCGTTTTTTTTATTTATCCCTTCTCTTCCTGCCACGATGGGCTTCGTTGTTGCTTCCTAACACATTGCCCTCCTTGAAGAATCCCCAGAGAGCCAGGACACAACTGTTCTACAATAAGTAGTTCCTCCTTCATTTTATGTCTATAGAAATGTATACACAATATCCCTCAAACTGCTATCAATTTTTACGTTGCTGTTTCTTTGGCTGGCTTATAAACCTCTGACTGAAAAGAACTAAGCCTAATCCTGTTATTTTTGTGTTTCCTTTCTAGTTTGTATTCTTGGTATTCTGGGCCCTCTTTCACTATGACCGGAGCCTCGTTTACCCCAAAGGCTTGGATGATTTCTTTCCAGCATGGGTTAATCACGCAATGGTGAGTGGGAGAAAATTAATGAACGGTGAAGTCAGTTGATTCTATACTGAATGCTAAAGTACCTGAGTATGTTTGCAAACAGTTCTTCAATGCCTTCCAGTTCTCTCCTGCCTCTCTACCATGTCACTATTTAAAAGGAGCCCAGATATCCCTCAAAAGAGGAATGGATACAGAAAATGTGGTATATTTATACAATGGAGTACTACTCAGCAATTAAAAATAATGAACTCACGCAATTTGTAGGTAAATGGTTAGATCTGGAAAATATCATCCTAAGTGAGCTAACCCAATTACAAAAGAATACACATGAAATGCAATCACTGATAAGTGGATATTAATGAGCCCAGAAGCCCTAAATGCTCAAGGCACAATTAACAATTCAAATGACTCCCAAGAAGAAGAAAGGAGAGGACCCTGGGCCTGTAAAGATTGGATCCAGTTTTGTAGACCCAGAACAGAGAAATCGTGTGGTGGTGGTGGGGGGGGGGGAATGATTGGGGAATAGTTGGGGGGGAGAGGAATTATGGGACATATGGGGGGGAACTGGGAAAGGGGAAAGCCTTTGGAATGTAAACATAGAATATAGAAAATAAAAATTAAATAAAACAAAAAGTATCCTGAGAGGTCCTAGAGAGACAGATGGCTCAGTGCTTAAAAGCACCTGTTGATTTTCCAGAGGTCTGGGGTTCAGTTCCCTCCCTAGAACCTACCTGGTGGCTCACAACTGGCCATTTTTACAATTCTAGGGGATCTCATGCTACACCTGACCTTTGTGGGCGCCATGCACTCTTGTTTTGCACATACGTACACGCAGGCAAATATTCATATACACAAAATAAAAATAAATCCTTTTCTTAAAAAAAAAAAAGCATACTGAGGATGTAAATAAGTGGAATCTAGTATCGTAGCCTAGGGGGTCTACTGAAGATGAAGAACTAAACCGTTGTTATATTGCTTCGGAAAGCCATCAAAAAGTCATGTTGCCAGGAAAAGTGACCTTTGGCAGTTCTGAAAAAAAAAAAAAAAAAAAAAAAAAAAAAGAAGTGCCTTTTGCCATGACTAATAACGAACTTCATTTCCAGGAATGGAATGAAGGAAGATTTAAACAAAATTCTAGCCCCATGTCCAAATAATACGTTAGAAAGGGCAAAGCCGTGACCGCTCCCCAAAATTTTCCAGGACTGTGTATCACCAACAGGACTAGTATTTAAATATTTCAGTCTGTTTTATCCAGTCATGTATCTTTTTTCTTTCCTTGACTCCAATGTTTTTTGAGGAGTTAAACAGAAAGAAGAACCTGTTCTGAGATGTTCAGGTCACTGGAGTCTGAAGAGTCAGCTGAGACCCAGACAAAGCAGGACTAGCAAGGTGTCCAGGTCTCCACTGTGATGCTGAGCCTGAGTCCTTAGAGCTGGGTGTATACTGTCTCCAAGGGGAAAGCCTGCCTCAGCTACTCACCACTTAGAGATGCATTTCCACATTACTGTACAGTTTCAGTAAATAGGAAGACCTCAGATTCTAGGAAACAAGACATGTAAAAATCAGGAGGACCCACAAGGGCTTAAAACTGCCAAGTTCACCCAAAGACTTTCTTCCACTTTGCAAAGCTCCTGTTGTTTCCAAATTCATGACTGTAAGTGTAGAAAAGTTTCTCTGCCTGCTAATACTGCCTCATGTACCCCATAAAGAGAAAAAAACTGTTTAAATGTTTTGTTTTGTTTTGTTTTGTTTTCTGAGAGAGATACCATTGACTGAGTACAGTGCTCCAGATTCTGATCTAATTTATTGTACAAGATCCAAATCTGCGTGTTACGTAACCCCCCCCCTTCCAGTGTCTTGTCTTTGCTAGGTTTTCATTAGTATTTGTCTAGGATGACTTCATAGTGAATATTCCCAACGTGGGTAGGAGCATGTGATGTTTGTCTTCATATATATGTAGCTGGGCATTCAGAAGTGTGTGTGTGTGTGTGTGTGTGTGTGTGTGTGTGTGTCTGTATCTCTGTGTGCATCTGCATGTATGTATGTATGTTTATGTGTGTTTGTGTGTATCTCTGTGTGTATTTGTTTATATGTGACTGCATATCTGTGTGTATCTGTGTGTATGTGTCTCTGTGTGTCTGTGTGTCTCTGTGTCTCTGTGTCTCTGTGTGTCTGTGCAAGTGTATGTATGTATATGTGTGTCTGTGTGTCTATGTGTCTGCTTATGTGTCTATGTGTGTCCATGTGTCTGTCTATGTGTCTGCATATGTCTGTATGTATGTCTGTGTATGTGTCTGTGTGTATCTATATGTCTGTGTGTCTGTCTGCATATGTCTGTATGTGTGTCTGTCTACGTATGTGCATGTATGCCTATCTTTGTCTGTGTATGTGTATATGTGTATGTGTGTTTGTCTATCTGTCTGAGTGTGTGTGTGTGTGTGTGTGTATGTGTGTGTATGTGTGTGCCTGTGGTAGCCAGAGATTGATACTGAGCCTATCTATCAGTTACTCTTCACCTTATTTTTGAGACAGGGTCTCTTAGGGAACATGGAGTTCACTGATTTAGTTGGACTGATTGGCCAGTGAGTTTCCAGGGAGTCTCCCAGCCTCTCAGCCCCCAGGGCTGAGGTTACAGCCACCTCGTCCAGCTATGACATGGGTGCTTAGGAGGCTGGGTGAGATCCTCATGCTTGTAGAGCAAGCTCTTCACCAACGAGCCATCCCCACCTCCACCCCCCCATTTTTTAATGTTTACATTAAAATTTTTACATTATACTATGTAAATCATGATTCTTGAATATGATTTAATTCGCACACCCTTCTTTAGATAAGTACCACAACTTTGAGTTTTACGAATGGGAAGAAAGAAAGAAAGAAAGAAAGAAAGAAAGAAAGAAAGAAAGAAGGAAAGAAAGAGAAAGAAAGAAAGCAGAAAAGCAGAGAGGCTATTAAGTCATCTGCCCGGGAGCTAGCAAGCTTGTCATCCACGGCTCCTCTCCGTGGTAATCCCGTAATAATACGAGACTAATTCGCTGTTGCTTTTTATCAGTTAAATCTAGAACTTGGGCTTTGACTCAGCTTTACATCTCAGTGGAAAATCGAGGGGATTAATTAATATGACAAAGTGAGAACTTTCACGTAGACTCTCCATCTGCATGCCAACAAGCCACAAGCTGGAGAAAAGCAACAGGTCAGAAAGCTGGGTGCTACTCCCACAGTTTAAAAGGCAGAGCCTTGACAGTTTATGTCATCTGGGGCCAAGCACGCTCACCAAGCCCACTCTGCAGGCTTCGTGGGCTCAGCCGGGTTTCCAGCAAGGACTACCAGCTACCTCCTCCGCTGAATCCCACTGTTGTCTGCGTAGAGGCTTGGATTCCCTCCAGTTAGCTGTAATGGTGATGCCCAATCCTAGTGACCTTGATAAGTAAACAGCCATATGGATGGCTGATCATTTGGGAAGTGAAGATCTGGATAATACTGTACATCACACCCATGAGCCAATTATTAACAGCAAAACAAATACTGTACCGAGGAGATGCTGACATGTTTCGTTGCCTGCACCACCCGGCACGGGGGATGTTAGAAACTCTGCGTCCTTGCTCTCCAGCCATGTCACCTCCATCCCTCGGGGACACCAGGCCAGAGTCAAAGGAAGTGGACTCTAGATTAGGAAAGAGGCGGGAAAGGAGGCCTGCTCATGGGTTAGATATGGATGTTTCCATGTTTCTCTTCACTTAATTACAGAAAATCCATGCATGGGGGAATCACAAACCCACTTGGAGTTTCCTAATGGAGCCATCTCCAAAGACCCTGCTTCTTTCCAGTGTTGGCTGGAAACGGAGAGTGTCTTTGTGGCTGTATCTCATCGCTGGACTCCAGACTCTTGCCTACTCTGGTTATTTTCTATCCTTACTGTTAAGGCCTTCTAGCCTTATGCTTCTAGGATGCTGCTCCTACAAAATGGCGGTTGGTTAAGGGGTAGCGATAATGCTCTGTTGGTAAGGTTCTTGCTGGACAAGAACAGGGATCCGAGGTCCATCCCGGGCTCCCACATAAAAGCCAGGCACAATGCTAGTGTTGGGGAGAGAGATACCAGGGAGTTTCTTTAAGCTCATTGGCTAACCAGTGTAGCTGAGTGCATGAGCTCCTGGTTCTATGGGAGACTGTATCTTAAAAACTGAAGGGGTGTACTGTCTAGTTTTATGTCAACTTGACACGAGCTGTAGACAGAGACATTTGAGAGGAGGGAACCTTGATAGGGAAAAAGCCTCCGTAAGATTGGGCTGTCGGCAAGTCTGAGGGTCCTTCTCTTGATTAGTGATGGATGCAGGAGAGCCCAGCCCATTGTAGGTGGTGCCACCCCTGGATTAGCGGTCTTAGGTTCTATGAGAAAGTAAGCTGAGAAAGCCATGAGGAATAAGTCAGTAAGCAGTACCCCTCCATGGCCTCAGCATCAGCTCCTGCCTTTAGGTTCCTGCCCTGCGTGAGTTCCTGTCCTGACTTCCTTGGATGATAAACAATGGTAGAGGTGTAAACCAAACAAGTCCTTCCCTTCTCAAGTTCCTTTTGATTGTGATGTGTCATCACAGCACTGATAACACAAAAGCAAGAACAGTACAAATGAAAAAGATGCCTAGCATGGACCTCTAGCTTCTGCATGTATGTGCATACATATGTATATTCACATGTACATACACATATATATGTGTGTGTACATATATGTGTATATACATGCATATATATTTACCTTCCAAATAAGAATTTTAAAAATATTACATAAGGATGGAGAAATAGCTTAGCCAGAAAAAGTATTTGCCATGACAGTATGAGGATCTAGTTGGATCCCCAGACCTATATAGTAAAACCTGGTGCTTGTAGCATATGCCTGTATCCTTTGCTCGGAAGGCAAAGATGGGAAGATTCCTGGGACCCATTCAGCCAATCAGTGAGCTTGGAATTCACTGAGGGACCCCCATCACAGAAAACTAAGGTAGAGAACAACTGAAGAAGGCAATCCTATACTGACTTCTGCTTCCATAGGCATGCGCCAACAGGCACACTCACATGTGTGCACAGATGCAAGCACAGGCTAAGGCGCATGCACACGCAGGCGCACACAGGCACACCCAGGTGCACACATACAACACGAAGGTAGGGAGAGGTAGGTATTTGGTGCTATAGTTCATGTGTGGAATGTCTCCAAAGCCCTCAGAGTTAAAGCCTGGGTCCCTAAGGCCTTTCTGTTGGCCAAGTATGGAACATTGAAGAGGGAGATACTAGTGAGAAGCCTTGAGGTTACTTGTGACTATGCAATCCCAGCTTCTGTCCTCTTTCTTCTGAATATATATTGGTCTCCACATGCTCCCTGGTCTGGTTTGCTATGCCACTTTTCCATGGGCCAAAAACAAAAAACAAAACAAAACAAACAAACAAAAAAACCAATGGAGTGAAATGACCATGGAAAGAAACCTGTGAAACTGTGAGCCCCGATAAACCTTTTTATCTTCGCAGGCTGCTGTCTCCAGGCATTTGTTATAGCCATGGGTAGCTGAGTACCTTCCGGATCAATTTGTTAACACGTCCCATTCTGCTAGGGCCCATGTAAGACAATCCAAAGAAATGGATTTGGGGCTGGGAAACTGGGATCGGAAGGATGATGGGCAGTCTCCTGGAACTTTGGTCTAAGTGCTTACGTGTGAGGCAAACTATTCCCTGGACTGATTCCTGCCCTGTACAGCCCTGCCTGTCTCTCTGCCATAGAGCAACTGCAACATCAGCAGCACCTTGCTGTCCTGGCAGGTTCTTATACTTCATCTCTCCTGCTGACCTGACGCTAGCTTTCTTCTTGCAATTGTTCTCTTATCATTGTCTGTGATGTTGTCCCCAGGTTTATGGCACACACACACCCCACCCCCACCCCGTGATGCTGTCCCCAGTTTTGTGGCCCTCTCTTCTGACACTGTATATTTCTAGGAGCTTTGGAACTCATTGTCTTTGGGATCTTCCTGCCCAGTGCTTCTGACACACTGGAAATGTGTGGTTCCTGTAGGACCCTTCAGAGTAACGTCACTATGTATTCAATGGACATTTTTTCTTGTCCCCGTCATGTTTTCAGTCCAAATTGTCCTCTCAGAGGGATGCTAGCATTCACCCACCGTGGACAGGCTGCCTGGCTGCCTTGGGTGACGTAGATCAGCCCGACAATGTTATTGCTGAGCTGCAGTTCTCTGGCCTTCGTAAAGGAAGAAACTGAATAGAGTATTCATATTTCGGGGTTTGCCAGGAAGGCATTAACTTCTCAGGTCTTAACTAAATGCTTACTAAAGATAGAACCCGAGCAGACAGATTTAAGTAGCAGGAAGAGGATTCAGTGAGAAATAATGACCCTCTCCCACCTCTGAAGGAAGCTGGAGAACAGACTTCTCTGGAAATCAACCTGAATTGTTCAAGTTGGAATGGAATAGATCATAGTTCCTCCTAAGCTTTGCTGCGTTTGAAAAGCATGCATAATTATCTAGAATGGGCCCAAGTACTTTAAAAACAGCCAAAGACAGCCTAAATGGAAGTCATTATCATGTAAAATATAAGAATCCCAGCCAGGACCCATCAAGCCATCTCTGAATCCACAACCACAGTCTCTGAGACCTGTCAAACTCCCTAGGTATGAATGGGACCATAGCCACAACCTCCAATTAAAAGAAAGCTGGCTCTCTTAGAGCCTCTGTTAGAGGAAGGATGCAAAACAGCTTCCATTAGCAGCTCTGCTGGCTTTGTTCACTTGGAAGTAATTATTAAGCCCCGTTCTGTGTGTGGTGCCTGTTAAGGTAAAACTATCTAGTGTCCCTCCAAAGGGCACATGTGTTGATGGGTGGATGGACTGATCCTCAGTTCCGGTGCTGCTGACGGGTGGCTGGATCAAGACATTCGAAAATTCATGGCAGTTAGGACGTAGACTGACTCAAAGGAAGCGGGTCAGGGGAGCATGCCTTTGAAGAATGTCTCTTGTCACTGATATGGCTTTTGGGTCCCACACTTCTGGGCTGCCAGGAAGAGAGCGGCTTTGATCTGCCCCCCAACTTTCCACCATGATGCTCTGCCTCATTGCCAAGGACTGAAAACACTAGCCCAAATCCTTCGCCCTTTCCATTGTTTCTCTCCTACATATGGTTATAGTAAAGAAGTTAGGTAGCCTGGGTGGGGTGAGTGACATTGAGAGTTTTGGCATCCAGTGATTTTGAATCCGATTGAGCCTGTACACACACACACACACACACACACACACACACACACACACACGCACGCGCGCGTAGAGAGAGAGAGAGAGAGAGAGAGAGAGAGAGAGAGAGCACAAACATTAACCCTAAACACTGCTTTACATGGTGGCGAGCTCTGATATTGGCATATGATTTTTTTTTAAAGATTGATTTATTTATTACATGCAAGTACACTGTAGCTGTCTTTAGATACTCCAGAAGAGGGTGTCAGATCTTGTTACGGATGGTCGGGAGCCACTATGTGGTTGCTGGGATTTGAACTCAGGACCTTCGGAAGAGCAGTTGGTACTCTTAACCACTGAGCCATCTCTCCAGCTCCAGCATATGATTGTTGACTGACAAGTATGTCCTGGGCAGCAGAAGTGCAGCTGGATAACCTACAGTCATTGTCTCACTCCTACCCATAAATCCTGTCGGGAGATGTTTGGGCTAAGTACCAGTTAGTGAGTCCTAAGGAATAAAGTAGATCCACCCTGCACATGTCAGCCACCGATGGCTGACCTTGGTTTCCAGGTCTTATAACCCCTGTGTCTCCCTCCTGATTCCCTCTGCCCACACTCTTCGGACACAGTAACCGACAGCCTGGGTGTAGACATCTAGGGGAGCATCATTTAGTTGCTAGGCTTTATGATGGCAACAGCCTTACTGTGTATACTTTCTCCAGTTTGCAAAGCTCCTCCAAACACTGATGAGGATAAGGGATTCTGTTCGTTCAGCTAGACAAAGGTAGCGATCTTATGGAAGCTTGTGGTTAACGAACTGTGGTCTAGTACTGTCTTTTAAAAACTCACTTGCACTGCCCATGGCAAGAAGATAAGGTACTATGTAATTTGACAAAGGTGAGACAGTGGTGACAGAAGAAAAGGAAACTGCCCCCCAAAAAAGGAAAAATTGGATCTTGAGGGATATAAATAATCATGTTCTCATATGTTGATAGAGTCCCTTCCTAGTTTTTCTTTTTTTTCCAGAAGCTTCTACTTGCCTTCTTTCCTTCTTCCACTGTTTCCTGCTCACAAGAGGGAACTGTTGTTTGTTTCATAGCATCCCACTAGTGAAGAAGCAGCCTCATCCATCCTACATTACCTTCCCTGTGCGCATGTGCCTCTGTGCTCTCTCTTCTAAAGGGGCACTAGTCAGATTGATTTAACAGTGTCCAGAGACCCCAAGAAAAACACCAAGTGAATACTGTCTGACCTGGCAGGAGCAGAGGGCTTAAAGAAAGTGTGGGGAAGGTAGATGGTATAGCTCAGCAGTAGGTCTCTATTCTAGAACATGGGAACGCTTACAATTGGAGTTGGGGCTGAGAGACATAGGTGATAAATGCTGAAGAGCTTTAATGCTAAGAACTTGTTTTATTGATTTTGGTTGTTGGTTATCTTGTAGCCAATGGAGATGGATAACCGGTTTTGAGCTTAGAATTAATTGTTCGTGTCCATGAGTATAAATAATTAGATTTAATTTTTTTTTAAATGGGGTTATTTAGGAGCTGAATCAACATAAGCTGTAACAGGGAAATCTCACCAGACCAGGTAGACAACTCAGAAGCTTTCCCCAAATCTCTTTCCTTGTGGGAAGAGACACTACATGATGTTTGTCTCACATTAAGTCTTGTTAAATCCAGAGAAAAGAACAAGAGATTAAAAAAATCTATTTGTATCACAGTCTTAAAATAGCAGTCTTGACGCTATTCTTACACAAACATGGCGCCTGGGAGCATCTGCTTATATTCAGCTGATGACCTCACAGCTGCAGGCCACTACCAAGTAGTAGTGATTCATCAGGCCTTGCCCTGCTCCCTGGAGACACAAATGTGGGTATAAAATCGCAACTAAAATGTTTCCAACTCTCCCGTGCTGAACACCTTGCAGGGGAACAGAAGAGGAAGCCAAAGTTGAACTGTGACAAGCTAGATTCAGCTCATGACCCTGAACAGTAGACGTGGATTTTCTCTGACTTTTTGTGTGTGTGTGTGGGGGGGAGGTGTTGGGTTTTTTTTTTTTTTTTTTTTTTTTGGTGTTTTTGAGACAGGGTTTCTCTGTGTAGCCCTGGCTGCCCTGGAACTCACTCTGTAGACCAGGCTGACCTCAAACTCAGAAATCCACCTACCTCTGCCTCCCAAGGACTGGGATTAAAGGGGTACACCACCACCACTAGGCTACATTTTTATTCTTAATACAGCTTTTCCTCAAGGTGCATCAATCATTAGACAGAAGGGTTTTTTTTTCCCTACCTTGCACAATCTTTGTATGCAAACATGCAACACCTACTGTATGCACAGTTTTCCTTTATTCCTTCATTAGCTCTCAAGCTATTTTTAGATAGTTATAGATTTGCATACAAGTGCAAGAAATAAACAGATCCTCAGTGTGCTTTGCCCAGTTCCACAAGGGAATGGTTTTGTTCTCCCTCTCTTTCTCATTTTTCTCTGTCTCTCATTTTCTCTCTGTCTGTCTCTGTTTCTCTCTGTTTCTGTTTCTCTCTCTCTCTCTCTCTCTCTCTCTCTCTCTGTGTGTGTGTGTGTGTGTGTGTGTGTGTTGCTGTGAATTCCGTGGATATACATGCTGTGATCTGCCTGCAAAGTTCTGAGATCTTTGGTATCAGTTCCCGTTGTCTGAGAACTGTTGTTGTTCAGCTAGTTGGTGCTGAAGATAAGGATGCTCCTGCCTCTGCCTCCCGTCTTTTGAAAATGCCAGGATTACAGATGTGCTCTGGGTCCTCACACTTGACCAATAGGCGCTTACCCACAGAGCCATCTCTCCAGTCGTACCCTCTGCCACCAAGCATTTTTAGTGTCTCACTTATTGACGTGACAGTATCTTTGAGTCATGAGCTCAGGGGCCACCATTTCATATCACCCCTGACCCCAATCTGTTGTATCATGAAATTCTAAAATGTTTCCTGGTTGTTTTCTACTCTAGATTAGCATCTTCGTCCATTTTCTCTTGTTATGGCAGAATACTGGAGGTTAAACAATTTATGAAGAAAAGGGGTTTATTCAGCCCAACAGTCTTAGGGACTGGGAAGCTGAGGATTCGGTGGCTGTGCCTGGTGCAGGCCTTGTCCTATAGTATGTGGGTGGCATCAGATATTGGATCTGCATGAGAATTTGGCGACCCAGCATATGGAAGGGGACAGGGAGGAGGCGGATACTTTGTATGTGTGATGATTACATTGTTACAAAGGACAGACTAATTTACTCTTGCAAGAGCCTGGTCTAGTTACTTGGGAAAGGCTTAAATCCTTCTCAAAGGCCCCAACACTGCAACAAAGTTTCAGCAGGGGATTTTGTCAACAGCAGAGCGGTAAAGCCCAGCCATTGCATTTACGTTGTGAGCAGAAAACAGTGCTGGGGATACAACTTCCCCTGTGACTCTAAAGACAGTGGGCATTGGTGAAGGCTGTGGAGGGACACTCCCGTGGACCCACCGTGGGGTGGGGAAGAGCCCCAAGCTGAGAGTGTTTAGGAATCCCCAGCACAGAGAAGCACAGCTGTTGACCACACCCCTTATTTGGACAGGATGGCGGGTCTAATTACAGGGGTGTGGTTATGAGTTGAGTGTTGCTTAGAAACGCTGTAGCCTTCCTTGCTTTCTTCCTTAACTTCCTAACCTAAGGTGTCCTCTAGCATTCACCGGAGAGACCCTATGAAGGCGGACAAACACTTAAAAACCCAGCAGGGAAACCCGAAACTAATCTTGGCTTTGGCAACAGTTATTTGCAGGGCAAGAACTGTCATACTTACAAATAGAAGGGCATCTAACAATGGACCTGTCTCCGGATTACCATACACTGCGGGCTTTTTGTAACTAGAATCAACCAGACTTTCACTAGGCCTGTTTTCTTCATCTCTGGAGAACCTAGATGATATCCGCTTGCCTGGTTTTGTTGTTTTGGTTTTTTTTCTTCTTTCTTTCTTTTATTCCTAATTGACAGACGTTCCAATCTGTGCTGGAGTGACCTGCTTTCAAAGTTCCATTTATTCTTGGTTCTTTATCAGTAGCTTGCTCGCAACACAGGTCACAGTTTTTTTAAAAATGTATCCCAGTTTCTAAATCAAGGTCAAAGGTTTTCAAACGTCATCAAAACCACGTAGATGTCTTCTGAGAAGCTGTGGGGATTTAAGTAATTGAAATCATCCAGTGAGCCCGAGGGTTTGCTAGTGGGCCCCGCCCCCCTCCTGTGTGAATCAGCCAGCCCTCACTTCCATGGCAACCGCCACTGAGTATAATACCCCAAAAGGAAGAGTGACTTCGCAGGAGACTACCAGGAGGCAGAAACACTTGAAACAGCAGATCCTGGACCTCTCTGAAATACCAAGAGACAAAAATAAAAAGCTGAGTAGGTAGGAGAGACCAAAAGTCCCCCGAATCTGGAAACGAATGAAAATATACATGATCGGCCGCCTGGTGTGTGGCCTGGGTAGAGTCCCCAGGCAGATTTGAATGGACTCCCTACCCCCTTCATGATAAGCAGCCAGTTCACGCTCCGTGCCCAGTAACCCCACAGGCGGCCACTGGGGGCTGGGGGTGGGGGTTGGGGTGACTAATGCAGAGGCCCAGCCTTGAAGGTAGCGGCAGCCAGCCCCTCACCCATCCCCCACAGCGCTCACCCTTGCCTCTTCACCTCCTGGGCCCATCACACACCACTCAGGCTTAATTGGGAATTCCACCCCCTCCCCTCCTCCTCCTCCTCCTCCGAGTGGATTACCAGCCAGTAGAATAATCCTGCTGGGCATTACCCAGTAGCCTCCTGGATGGTCTAGTAAAATTGCCAGAGGCTTCCAGCGTCTGCAGGAATTCCCCGTTCTTTGTGCTTTGTGACCTGAGTTTTTCAACTTCCAGCTCTTGCTTTCCCTTGGTTCTCCCAATCCATGACTTAAACATGGCGCATGTGCGCCAAAGGCCTTGTTTTGCCATCCCTGCCCGAATCTCACCAGCTCTGTTGAAATCACTACTGCACTGGTAGTGGTGCTGGGGTTTGAATGTTTCCCCCAAGTCCGGTGTTGGAAACAACTCCAGAGTAGCAGAATTGAGAGGTAGGACCTTAAGTGGTGATTAGGTCATGAGGGCGCCCCTCTTCATAAATACATCAGTTGGATTTAATAAGAGTGCAATTGTGTGAGCTGTGAGGAGGGTCCCTAATTAAAAAAAAAATTAGTCTGACTCTCCTTTCCCTGCCCTTGTCGTCCATCTTCCTTCACCATGGGAGCATCTACTTTTCAAAGCATGTTATAGCAAAAAAAAAAACCCTCATAGATGCAGAGCCTTCTGTGCTGGACTCCCCAGACTCCCGCACTGTACAAAATAAGCTTTATAAGTTACACAGACTCTGGTATTCTGTTACAGTGATGCTAAGCAGGCTAAGACATCTGTCTCGCTTCCTTCCTCTCCTACCTCTTCTTCACCTATTTGCTGGACCCACCCACATCGAAAAATATTTGGTTCAAACAGAGCTGAAGAGGAGCAAGGAGAGGCAGAGGAGCCCCTTTCCTCCAGGATGTTCTGTGCCAGGAACCCCCAAAAGACCACCAAGGATCCGATTCCAATTAGGGTCTCTTTACTCAAGCTGGAGCTTGGGTCACACCACAGTCTCTGGAGCAGAACTGGGTCCTGAGCCCTCAGGCAAGCATTTACATAGGCAAGAAGGGAGTATCTAGCCTGGTACACTTCTGATTGGGGGCGTAGGGGGTGGGGGTGGGGGGTTGGGGGAGCATTATGGCCTTTAACATAACCGGCTGGCGCTGGGAGCCAAATCATAAACTTAACTTCTGCTTTCCTCCTGATTGATTGGTGGTTGTTCGGAAGTGAAGTGTCAGGGGCAGGCTTGTAACCTGGAGGTGCAGATTTATTGGGTGGGGTGGGGGTGGGGGATAACCTGGAAACTGGTGCTAGACACAGGTCTAGCCTAGAAACTGGTGCTAGGCACTGGCCTGTTCATTAACTTGAGTTCAATCTCAGATCAGGTCTTCTAAGATGGATGGAGGCTGAAGCCAAGATCTGGTCTGTGAGAAGCTTAAGTATAAGCCACGGGAAAGGCCGTCATGGACGTCCACAGTCTATGCCGTGTGAAAAAGATCTGCCCCGGTTAGGATTTTTTTTTTTTCCTTAACTCAGTAATTCTTTGGAGCACCCAGTGTACACCTGTGACCTTTTAACAGCCACAGGCAGCTAAAAAAAGAACCGACGGTAGACATCAATATTGAGTAACTCCATTAATGCAAAACCCGAAAAGTAAGTGGTGAGCTCTCCAAAGAATCGTTTCAACCCAAAGGATACAGTAATGCCAGCTGTCCCACTGGGGAAGGTAGCCAGACAGAGACTTCTGCTAGCAGATACCATTATTGCTTGTCATCCTCAGGTCACATGACGCTAGCAGATAATCATACCTTGAGATTTTCTTTCTTACCTGTTTCACACTCAACAATGAGTATTCTTCGGTAGGAATGATTGGCAGAGATATTAAAACACTTAGCCCGTCAAATAGCATTTAATAAAGGCCTTTTGTCTCCAATCAGCACAGGGAGTCGAGTTCAAGGCTTGTATGTGGGAACATTTTAATTAATATGCAGAGTTATACTGACATATTTTAAAATAATACTTCATAATCCAGTGTCAGAGTTGGTAGCATTAAATTGTCATTGTGAGCACGGAAGGTGTAAGCTTAGCAGGAAAAGCTGCTTAAGAGATATCTGTTGGAGGATATCTGACAGCGGTAATATGTGGTTATATGTTCAACTGAAGGTGGACGTTGATTTTAGTAGCTTTTTCCCATTTGTATTGAAGTTCTAGAACATGAGGTAAATGTGGGGGCATTGTCATATACAAGCCATTAGAAAATGGTCAGGTGGTAAATGGATTTACATCTTCACAAGCATCCCTCCACCTGTGTGAAAGGTATATTTAGGCTAAGAGGTTGAAAGGACACATCACTAGAAATGAAAACATTGTAGCTCAGTCACTCTCTAAACCTTATGCCAAGGTCAATGAAAGCAGTCCCTCTATGCCTAAGCCTCTATATCTCAAGCACATATGAGTTTATTTTTGATTTCATGGGAAAAACAAAAACAAAAACAACAAAAACCAAGAGACCAGTACCAGGACACCTTGATTTTTATCTGTTTTGTTGTTGTTGTTGTTGTTTTGTTTTGTTTTCTCATTGCTGTAACCAAATACCTAACTGGAACCAATTTAAGGGAGGAAAGGTGTATTAGGGCTTCCAGTTTGAGGGGACCTGTGACATCATTGTGGCGAAGGCATGGTGGCAGGGGCAGGAGGACAGCTGGTCGCCTTCATTGGCAGCCAGGAAGCAAAGAATGAACAGGAAATGGTCCATGGGTATAAAACCCCAAGGTTTGTCTTCTTCTCCTGCAAGGCTTCACCTCCTAAAAGTTCCATAACCTTCCCAAATAAGGTCACCAGCTAAGGACCACGTGTTTACACGAGCCTATGGGGGCGGGGGAAAGATTTCTACAAACCACAACAGGATAGTGGTTCTGCCATTGTCTTCTCCAGTTTCGAGAAAGTTGTTAAAAATTTGTCCAATTGTGAGGTTCCTAAGAACAAGGAAAGTATGTTGACTCTCTTTCAGTCTCAGAAATGTTATTGAGAGTGAATGAAACGTTATGTATGGGACAGGGGAAGCAGCTGGGTGGATGAGGCATTCTGCAAGAGCGAGGCCCTGAGTTCCAATTCCCTAGCCGCCCTGTAAAAATCTAGGTGGTGTGGCTGCAAATTCTGTAACCCCGGTGGTTAGGCAAGGGAAGGAAGGTGACCCCCCAGAAGCAGACAGGTCCCTTGGGCTCACTGGCCAGCCACTGTAGCTAAAGTGGGGGGTGGGGAGAGACATGTTTCAGATCTATCTACACATATGCCATGCTGTGTGTGTGTAGAGATGACAGCCTTAAGTTTGGGCGTCCTCTCCTACCTTGCTTGGGACAGGGCCATTTGCTCATCGCACTAGGCTAGCTGGGCGGAAAGTCTCCAAACCTCCTGTCTCCTTCCTGTTTCATCGAAGGACTGCGGGCACCTGCTTGCCATGTCTGACTTTCTGTGAGCCCCGGGATCCAAACTCAGCCCCTCAGACTTTAAAGCCAGGCCCTTCCCCACTGAACCGCCCCTCCCCACTATTCATTTACATTTTTTAAAGTTAACCTACAGAACAACGATGGCTTTTTATGAACGTGTGGAGAAAGGTATCGATAGTCAAAGGAATCAGGACACAAAGTGACTTTCATCCCTGCCACATGGTAGAAAAAGTGGCCCAGAAAGGAAGAACTCTCATTAAGAAAAAGACCCCTCAAATATTGAATAAAACATTTAGAAGAAAAAAGAAAGAAAGAAAGAAAACTTTTTA
This sequence comes from Apodemus agrarius, assembly GCA_964023405.1. Taxonomy (NCBI): domain Eukaryota; kingdom Metazoa; phylum Chordata; class Mammalia; order Rodentia; family Muridae; genus Apodemus; species Apodemus agrarius. The sequence continues at coordinate 21,893,763 of OZ030019.1, forward strand.
AATGCTTGGCTTACATACAAGAAAAGAATGGAAATTTCCCAACGTTAAAATAAAATAGAGGGATAACAGAAACGTGAGATAAAGGCAAGGTTTGAAGAGATAATTGCTGGCTTTTTTTTTTTTTTTTTTTTTTTAGAGTTTAAGAACAATGAAGCATCAGCTTCAAAAAAGTAGGAAAAAAAGTTCCACGTGGGGCTAAGAGGCAGGAAAAAAAACCACACTCTCTTGGCCACTCGTGTGACGCTAGAGACAGACACCTCAGATGAAAGAAACCTGGGGAATCGTTAATAGGGCACATGTTCAAGTGTATTCCAGTTTTGGAATCCTCAGACTCAATGACGACTAGAAATAATTGGGGGAAGTTTTTATGGACCAAACATGGTCAGACTTTCTTCTTCTTGTGATCCTGTAAGCACTCAGGACAGCAATTATTTACATAGAATTTACATCATGTTAGCCATTGTAAGTACTGTCAGGGTGACCGAAAGTGTGGAGGACGGTTGCACAGGTTCTAAGTAAATGGCATGCTTTTGAGTTTCCCTGGGTTCTCTGACTCTCTGATTGATCACCTTTGCACCCAGAGAGCCCGCCACACTCGCTCCCAGGAGCTGAGGCACCCCTGTTAGGGAAGCAGTCTGACCTCAGCCCTTACGGGCTGCTTCCTCTTTCCTCCCCTCACCATCCCGTCTGGTTTCCTTCTTCGCTCCTGGCTGCCCCTTCTCCGACAGCTTGGATCGATCACAGTTGTCTCCTCATCTTCAGGTCTTACACCTGTTCTTCCATTTCGGGACTCCAGTAAATCGGCACGTGCTGGTCACCTTAGAACTTGGGAGGCTGAGGCAGGAGGGTTGTGAATTTGAGATCAGCCACACAGTGAATCCTGGTCTCAACAACCGAAGCAACACAGAACTCAACCAGAACAAACCCCTGCAAGGTATCAAATCACCAAGAGCAACTGCTAAGAAAGAGGAGCACAATAAAGATAGCCTATGGGCACTAACGTAGACCTTAATACTCACGCACCCCTACCAAGGGGTGCGCTAACGGAAAAAGAATGAGATTTCAGAAGGGAGATTTGAGAAAGCTTCATGGGCTTCTGAGAAGAATGAATATTCAATTTAGATGGAATATTCTGTCAAAGTCTGTTAAATCTGTGTGGTCTGCTGGTTTTAACCTTGATCTTCCTTCCTCGATGTTTTGGCCGGATGCTTTTAGTATGGGTGAAGGACGTCTTGGTGTGACCCACTGTTCTTGGATGGTGCCAATCTGTGTTTTTGCATCAAGTAGAGGTGGTTGGGTGGAATCCGTCACATAGTTGTTCCATATATCCGTGTTTTGGATGCCAAGGCCTCTTGATGGGTTGTTCCAGTCATCAATCTGAAGTGTCCTTTTTCATCTCTTCTCATTTTGGTTTGAAATCTATTTTGTCCGATGATGCTGCTGTCGTGTCTGCTTGCTCTCTGGGGCAGCATTTTCTTGGAGCACATCCTTTTCCAGCCTCTTCTTACTCTTGGGTTATGTTCATCTTTAAAATGGAGGACGTTTCTCGGAGGCAACAGATAGAGATGTCTGTTTTGAAAAGCCAATCTGTTCCTCTGTGTCTTTGGATGGGAGAATTGAAATCATTAAATATGGAGTTATTATTGATAGTCGTGCATTCATTCCTCTCATTTTTCTTTTTGTAAATATCTGTAATATCTGGGGCTTTCCTGGATTTACTGTACTGGGATAGGTTTGACTTTGCTGTGACCTTGTGGCTGTTCCTCTCTTTCTTCGTTGTGTAGCATTCTTTCAAGAGTCTTCTTCGATGTTGCCTTAATGGTTTTGACTCCCCTTCTTTCTTTGAGTTGATTTGTCCAGACCCAAGCATTTTAATGTTCATAGCCAAGCCTATTCGGGACTTTCCAGCTTGGAAATTGGAGCTATGTTCTAATTGCTTAGGACAGAAGCCACAATTGGAATTGTCGTTTTAAGGCTATCTGGAGCTACATTGTAAGACTCTCACGCTATAGAATCACAAATAAGCCCAGTATAGAGGCTCCTAGCTGTAACCCCAGCACCCAGGAGGCTGGAACAGGAGGGTTTCTGTGGACGTATGGCCAGTCTTGGCTACAGAGTGAATTCCAGATAAACCTGGGCTGTAAAATGCCATTCTATCTGGAAAATGGATACTATGTGATGTCATCATGTTTTGTGAAATGAGCCAGACTTGGGAAGACAGGCATTGCATATGTTCCTTAATTTAGTGGATCCTAAATTTTATATAAATAAAAGCTATATACATATATGACATGAGCAGAAGGGGGGACTGGGGAAGGAATAAGTCACATTGTAAGGCAGGATGGAAGCCCAGGGCTGGTGGGAATGAATACGGTCAAAGCATGTGACATGTTTGAAAGAAATTCTCTTTCTGAAACCCAGAACTATGCTCCGTGACTATATAAACCAATACAATTATTTAACAAACAAAAAATGCCAGTATTGACCTTGCCAATTCCTTTGATATCTTATCCATTCTACCCAAGGAGGGAGCATTCCTGGGGACCTTCTAGAGCCGAATTGTGCCATGCGATGTGCTAGGGGGAAATGCTGATGTGCTAGGGCCTACAACCACTTCTTACATGACCCACCGCAGAGCTCTAAACTGGTCATAACTGGTGCCATTCTCAGTCTTCTCCTCATGATAGTAAAACAGACCGGAAAATACCATCTCACTGGGTCCTCCTCCATGGCTTCCTAGTTCATTTGAACTATGTTTATCAGGCTTGCTGCTGACAGCTCAGATGGGCCCCCTCTCTTCCTGATGCGCTGAGATGAATTTGTCTCTCTCTCTCTGTCTGTCTGTCTATCAGTCTTTCAGTCTATCTGTCTTTCTGTCTGTCTACGTTAAGGCAAGGTCTTACTTTATAGCCCTGGCTGGCCTTAAACTCACAAAGATCTGTCTGCCTCTGCCTCCCAGTGCTAGAATTAAAGGCATGTCCCCACTGTCTGGTAAGTTTTAGGTGATCTTGCCATTTCTTTTTTCCAATGAACCTTGAAGTCTTTCCTACACCAGGGCTTTGCCTGTGCAGTCCTTCTCACCTGGAAACCTCCTCATCTGCTCTTGCATGGCTCTCTTTCTTGTTGCAAAAATAATGTCAATCCTGATGTCTGAATGGCCATCCCTAACCTGCCCATACTGTGCCTTTCTGTGTGTGTTCCCAGGCAAATTTTCTCAGTCTCCCTTCACGGCGCACATAACACAGCCGTTAGCATCTGTGTTCTCTTGATAATAGACAATTTTGCCCGTCGGTGAAGTCTGCAAGAGTAGAGTTTGCCTTTTGATCGCAAGAGACAATGAAGATTTCATGAAAGGGCCAAAGTGTCACTGCTTCGTTTCATTGCTTCTTTGGAATCTTGGCTGACCCCAAGATTCTTCCTCTTTGGGGACACAGTGGGTATGATGAAGGCAGAAGCGAAGTTTACTGTGGAGGCCATCGATACTTTTGAAATGGGGGACTTGGGTGTTCCTTTTCTACAGAAAGTTGTACTGAAATTCTATTGAATTCCCTAGTGCCTTGAAATAGCTTCGGAAGCGCTGGTTCTACCTGAGTGAGACATGGTATACTTGAAGATGGTTCACGTTTAAGACAAGCACAATGCCATGGTTAGAGCGCCTGTTTTATTGAAGGAAGCACAGAATCCAACATGGCTTCCACTGTGGCTCAAAGGTAGATCTTTCAGTGGAGACTTTCTCGCTGATCTCCAATTTCCTCGGTTATCACCATTGCCGGGTGTACATTAGGCAGCAGCGTTCCTGTAGCCAAGGAGAGTTCAAAGGGCCATTGAAACAGGGAAGGAGTGTGGCCGAGAATGAAAGGAAGAAGAGAAACAAACACACAATCATGGAGGGCACTAGATTAATGAGATGTGGTCAAAGGAAAGGGAAGAGACATGATTGAAAGTAGAAACCTCCTTTCTCAGCGAGTGTATATGAGTGAACGGCCCCGTCCCCTCCCTTGGGCAACGGCTGGTCAGAATGTGACACTGAGAATTGGACTCTGTATATAAGCAAAGGTTCCTACAGACGGGTGACTGTGGGGGTCATCTTGTATGGAAGAAATGAATCCTTGTATGAAGCTTAACAGGGAAGAATTGGTTCTTTAATGGCCTCCGCGGAGCCCAGCTTTTCTCCTACTGACTGGTAAATCACTGACGTCTTCTTTTAAGAACAGAATTTTAAGAAAAGCCTCAAAGGAGTTCAGCTTCTCACTTCCCTTACAAGGAACAGATGCTGCGAGGGAGAACTCAGACCTGAAAGCTAAAACCCATCAACATGCAGAGGACCACAGGGGAGTTTTTGTTGTATTGTGCCTTTTGCATTGGAAAACTGAAAAGTGCCGAATCATTTCAGGAGGGGTATTTCCAGACACCTTACCAATCATGTTTTGGGCATATTATCTCCAGACTCATATTCAGGCTCCTAAAAGCCACATTTTACTGCTCTTTGTTGAGATGTCTCGTGACCTTTAGAGGCCCCTTTGATTTTGTTTTCTCTAAGAAAACCAGGAGCAGGAAGTAAATCTACTTTCTGGGTCTTGGGAAGCTGGTATCCGTGTCTCAGGCATACTTTCTCAGGAGTGTGGAGGGTCCTGAGAGTGATCTTGCTGCCAATTAAACCTGCACATAGGTTGCCAGATTGTATACTCACAAGTGAGGTTTAAGTCAATGTCAGGGTTTGTGGAACAGCTGGAAATGACTGTCTAGAGGTGATCCTTGTCAAAGAATACCATAAACAGGAGGTTGTCACCAGTGGTCCTCTGGTCAAGGAGTATAAGGCTCACTGTGGAAGAATGATCAACATGGGAATGCAGGGAGAAACTTCGTCTTCTTGCCTCTGTACTTAGTGTGGCACTGTGACTTTGTGGTACGCGCATGCGTGTGTGTGCTTGCACATGTGTGCGTTTGAGTGTACATGTGCATATGTATACATGTGTGTGGTGACCCAGAGGGTTTCTTCCTCAATCATTGTTCACATTATTTTTTTGAGATAAGGTCTTGACTGAAACAAGAGCTTTCTCTTTTGGTTAGACTGACTGGCTGGGCAGTCCCAGGGATCCCCCTGTCTCGACACGGTACTGGGATCATGAGAACGTGCTGATGTACCCCACTTTTTACATGGATGCTGGGGGTCTAAACCCAGATCCTAACACTTATTCCATCAAATTAATTCTTGACTTCAATGGAGGAAATGATGTTGCCTGGGGGACGTAGTGTCTATGTTGAGAGCAACCTCTCATCAACTGAAAGCAGCTGTCTACAGAATCTCTTGTCTATCTCTTTAGGTATCTGGGTGCCCAATGGAGCCAGACAAGGGGCCATGGAGGAAGTGTAGGAGAAAACAGATAACGAGTTGGGGGGAGAGAAGAACTATTCAATGAAGCATGGGAAACACACGGTCTGCAGCAGAACCAACACCGACCTAGTGTTGAGGGAGGGCAGGGAAGGGGTGTGTTGGGGAGAGGCTCTCAGGACAGACTGCAGCAGAGAAAGAGGGAGATTTATTTGCTTGGGCGGACTTATTTGCAATGCAAAGATATCAATTTTATTACCGCCTTTAAGGCAATCCCTCCAAGTTTTTAATATTTGAATCACCAACAGTAGATCATTCTTGCGGTCTGGCTTTATATAAAGAGGCTGCCTGACGTCCAGTGCAAAGTTGAAATGAGAACAGCCATGAGAAAAAAGGTACCTATGGTCTGCTGCTCCGACCACAAAATGCCGCTCGGCGATCCGCATGGCAGAGGCTCTCCACCAATGTCTTGCTATGCTGCCTTCCAGTGATGTCAGGTCATAGGTTCAGGAACCCCGAACTATTGGCTATGGGGTTACTATTAAAATTACTAAGTCCCATATGGCCCATAAACGGAATACAATGTTAAAAACTTCTCTTCAGTTTTCTCGAGAAAGGAAACCCTTTATTTTCTCCCAGAGAAACCCCAAATGAGCCACATGAGTCCCTTCTCTTTCATATCAGCTGCCTAGGAACACACCGCTCAGCGACATGTGCCTTGGCAGGAGTACAGTAAAGCTTTCTGGCTGGTTTATTGTGTCTGTTCTCCAGAGTCCTATTTTTCGTTTCGTCTTCCAATGCTAATTAATGGACTTGAGATGAAAGGTGTCTCAAAGGTGCATAGGGCTAGTTAAGAAAGGGGGAAAAATGAACTAATCTAAAACAAAGGAAAGTGAAGAGTTGCAGGAAAAGAGACAGGCAGCAGCAAGCCCACAGCGAGAGGCTGATTTGGATGTGCAGACAGCCTGCCGACCGACATACCTTGGAGAATAAGGGATGGGATTTGAGAAGAGGGACATAGGCAGGAGAACCACAGAACAGTTTTGAGCAAAAGGAGAAGTCATATGAGACTTGATTGAGAAGATCCAGCCCCATTACAATATAGCAAAATACGCTCCCGGGAGGAGTACTCCATACTTTTCACTATGACAAAATGTCGTGACCAAAAAGCAAGTTAGAGGAGGGAAAGGGTTGATGTAGTTTAGCTTATATAGTTCCAGATGGGCTACAGTTCATCATGGCATGACAGACGGGAGGCCGGGAGCTCAGATAACCATGTACATACTGGAAACAGAGAGAGACACACAGAGAGAGAGAGACAGAGAGACAGAGACAAAGACAGAGACAGACACACAGACACAGAGACACAGACACAGAGACACAGACACAGAGAGAGAGACAGGTGGTCAGACAGACAGAAAGACAGACGGAACACAAAAGAACAAGAGAGATGTGGGGAAGGAGGAAGTGAGGGCAGGCTGTAAAACTTCAAAGCCTACCCCGACTAATGCAATTCCTCCAGCAAAGCCCTAACTCCCAAATGTTCCATAACCTCCCTACATAGCACCACCATCTGGGGACCAAGTATCCAAATCCACGGGTCTATGGGGAGCCTTTCTTATTCAGACCACCACAATAGGGAAAACGCTAGTAAGCTGAAGCCTGTGATTTAAAAACTAAGCAGCTACAGGAAATAAAAAAGTTTGGATGTAAGGTCTAAAGGAACGAGTCAGTGGTTATAAGAACCATACAGACAGCTCATAGGAACATACAGGAAGAGGCGGAGGAATACACTGATAATATAGTGCATTCCTAGGACCTCAGATGTCTGTTTTGTCTGACTCTAACTAGACAGACTCCAAATCATCCCCCACTTCACCAGGGCAGACTCTTCTAAAACCAACCAGCTTCCAGGTAGGAGAATGAGGCTTGGGTTAACTACAGGCTAACCCAACAGGATAACAGTCTGTGCGTGCAAAGAGGGCCAACAAAGCTTTTCAGAAGTTGTTGCTCGGCCACCCATTCAGTTAATGTACGAACATGTTCACAATAAACACTAGCACTCTTCCTTCCTTGCCCTACGGGAACATCAGTGAAGGTCACCCAACCCTTTTAGTGGCTTGGTAAGAAAAAATTTCCAGCATGCCAATGAAGAAATCTCAGGGTGAACTGATGGTTCTGTACTTGCTGGTTCGCTGGTTTGGTTTTAGCATCTATCTATCTGCCCATCTCTCATGCATTAGTTCCAGGGTTCAGGTGCATCTCAGAGTAAACTGGGCTAACCGCCATGGGCCTTTCCCATAAACGAGACAGTTTTTAACTTCTCTTTGCAGGTGGCCCACCTGTGTCAGCCTATCTAGCCGGATGGTGGAGATAAAACCCGAAGCTTGTAGCTCTGTCTGTGGGTGGTTTATGTGCCTCCATCCTCCAGCCCTTGCCCAAGGCAATTTCACAGTAATGTTGTAATTACAGTGAGTCTTGCCAGTGAGTTCCTAGAAAGAAAGAGAAGTTTGTTTTACAAGTACAGTCTCCTTTTAAAACTGTAATACTGAGACAGGAGAAGAGGCTTGCAGGTTGCAGAGATACAAGAGTTAAAACCGAAAATCCCCTAGAGGTAAAAACTGACTAGCCCTGTGTGGACTTCTGAATTGCCCTATTATTAGATTTACTTCAAGCAAAACTTTAAAAAAAAAAACAAAAAAAACAAAAAAACAGAACTACAGCATTCTTCTTATTATTTATTTAGCACATGAGTACACCGTAGCTCTCTTCAGACACACTAGAAGACGGCATCGAATCCCACTACAGATGGTTGTGAGCTACCATGCGGCTTCTGGGAATTGAACTCAGGACCTTTGAAAGAGCAGTCAGTGCTCTTAACCGCTGAGCCATCGGAGTCTACAATGCAGATGGCTTCTGTTTGGGAATAGAAAATACGCCCAGCTGCATGTCTAAGATCTCCACTGTTGTCTTGTGGGGATTTGAGGCAGACAGTCAGCTAGGGACATTCGTTGAGGAGGTAGGTCAAAGCAATTAGCTGGGGACTGTATGGTGTTAACAGTACTGCCCTAATAGGATTAGCCATACAGCTCTCTCGGGCTCCGTAATGACATGTGACAAGCCTGGGAGTAGCAATACTTCAATAAGGCTTGCTTGGTCTTCATTTTTCCATCTTTTGCCTTTGTATTTCAAACTGTGACTTGATGTTCTTGTCACATTTCTCCCCAAGGAGCTTTTGTGCGGATTCCTTTTATTTGTTACAGCGTGTCTGGTTTATCATAAGATTCATCTTTATGTATCCAGAAATGAGGTCTTATTAGCACACTGAAGTTCATTTAAAAATAGCCATCCTTTAGCACCATAAAAAAAATATTAGTCACTTTTCTTGGTGCTACAGAATGCCCAACAGAAGCAGTGTAGGAAGGAGAAAGGGCTCTGCTGGCTCCCAGTTGAGGGGACACCAAGCCTGGGAAGCCACGGTGGCAGCATCGCGAGTCACATCATGTTCACAGTCAGGAAGCAAGAGAGGACGAATGTGAGGGCTCTGGCTCCATTTTCTTCTCTATTTACTGCGAGACCCATGGAACGGTGTCACCCATAGTTAGAGTGGGTAGTCCATCCTCAATTAACGTAATTTGGAGGCTCCTCACTGGCTCGCTTTCACGCTTGGGGAAAATTAACAGTCATAGTTGACTCTTGGCTGATAAGCTCTGTCTTGACAGAGGAGATGGAGAGAGCTCAGAAGCCTGCATGAGATGGCAGTCTGTCATCTCGGAGTGGGTAAGGGCATCTGAAGGAGAAAGCGCCGGATGGCGGCTGGAAGAGGACTGACTGACGTTGGCTTGTTAATCTTAATCCAGCCAACTCGACACAAGCAAGATTCTGGCACACAGATGAGATAGAGGAAAGGAGCAAAGACCAGACATGTTTAAAGTCATCATCTGATTTTTAAAATATGTAGTCTCCCTTGTATTTTTTACCCCACTGGAGAAAATTAAATGTTCTCCTCAATACCATGTCACCCTCCCATTGTCTTAAGAGTGGTCGGTTGGCCTGTAGATATAGTCTTTGGGACCTCCATGACCATGAGCAGGTTACAACTCCTGGACTGGGGAGTAAGACCAAAAACAAAAACAAAAGAGAAACCAAGAAGCCTGTGGGTAAAAAAAAAAAAAGAGAGAGAGATTATTAATATCCTGTATGTATTAATTAGTGCTGGAAATACTAATTAATATGCTGGCGGTTATTCCTTAACCAACTAGTTCCCACACAGAGACTTTTTAATTTTTCAAAGCTTAGGCCTTAGCTGGGCAGACTCTCTACTAGATCAACTAAATTAACCCAACCACCTAGCCCTATTCAGCCATATGGTTAACTATACCTTCCAGGCCTGAAGTCATAACTGTCTCCTAACATCTGTTGGCAAAAGGTACTACCTACTTCTTCCCTGAAGTTCCTGTCTCCCTCCCAGGAAGTCCCGTCTTCCTCTCTCTCCTGCCCAATCACAGGCTTTATTTAGTCTTATATTGACCAATTAGTTTGAGGAGCAAAGTTGGCACAGCAAAAACTGGTGAATTTTCAAAATTCGCTCCTCTTGGGGGCAACCAGATCTTGGGGTTTCAGAATTTAATCTTTGAATACATAGCAGCACCAGAGCAACCCCATGTCATTGCATCCATCATAGGTTCAGTTCCTAGGCAGCAGGGTCATTGCAACCGCTGCTTTTCTGCAAGTAGGGGGTGAACGGGAACACGCATGCATGCACACAGTCATCATGATTTTTCCAGTTGCCACTCTTGCAATCTAGAAGGAACATTCTGTGAGCCAGGACATTCTGATCCTTGTTCATGGCCCCAGAGAATCTAAGGTGCAACTATTATACTAATACTTAAATTCATATGTCGCATGCATCGTTCAGATTCCAGGGCATTCTGATGGAGGCTGGCATTATAGAAAGAAAAGGGGAAGAGATGCAACAAGGAGGGAATAATAGGAAAACAGCATTCTCCTCCTTCTTGGAACGATGCATTGGAAGGAGAATCCATGCAAGGACAACTTCATTGACTAGGAGAGATAGCTTGGCTCCACCCACTGTGTTTACATAATGCTATTGTTTCAGCCTGTGGCGGTTTTTGTTTACTTCCGAAGGAAATATTTTACCCCCTGTGAGATAATTAATTTTTGTCAGCTTCGCTGTTTATAAGGGAAACTGAGAAACTGTTAATTGAAATACAGAATGAGTCACTGTTTTCTGTAATTTTTGGCAACGTTCTAATTTGTGTCAATCCCAGCCTAATTATTAGATTTTGTTGGAAGCAGAAAGCATATTTGATTTTTTTTTTCTCTTGCTGAATTCCTTTTCTTCTCCTTTTAGGAAAAAAAAAATATGTGCTCTCTGGCAAAGGTTATGTAATTCATTTTCAGGACGAGGAGAAACACGGGTACATCTGAAATACTGAGAGGTTTCCTGTGTCATGCTTGCTGTAGTCAGTAGCTCGATGTTTACAAAGCCTGTAGACTGGAGTCTTCCTGCCTTGCTCCTGCCCACCCCGATTCCCCGTGAGAAAATGTGATTCTTTTAAAGACCTTGTCACTGGAATGGAGCCACTATCTATGGTCCATCGCTAATGGCATCACGGAAGTGAATTTCCTAGAAGCCATCAGGGACAGTTCATTTGGAAATCCAATTGAATGTCACTCGCAAAGGGCAGGCACCTCGGTAGAGGTGACCAGTCATGCATTCCTGAGTTGTTGGTTGTAAAAGCATTAATCACCATGAACTCATTTACTCCTAATGCAAACATACCGCATTATTCCACAGGAATTCTGTTCCCAATGATCATTAGTGCAGACAACAGGGAGCTTCTGGTTGTGGGCGAGGTTAATAAAATCTGTCAGCTCAATGGCCAGCATAATGAACCTGTTAATGACTCTTAATAGAAGCTGGATCCTCCCAACTGCTGCAGAGCAAAGGCGGGAAGAGAGGCGAGTGTCTGTGCAGGGCAGACAGCTCTGTCCCTCAGTTCCTATGGTGCCTTCTAGATATAGACGACATTTAGATCAGTCACTGAGTTTGATCAGGAATCAGAGTCTGCTGTATCTAGGGGCTTTGGTGCCCCTGTGGGGGGAAGGGCAGGGAGTCCCCAGAATAACCCACAATGGCTCTGCCCCTATCCTCTAAAATGCATGCTATAGCTGCTTCCAAAGCACAGGTTAGGAGCACCCAAGCACTTAGAGCTATGAATACCCTAAACCTCTTCTCCACCCTGAGTTTATATATAAGAAAGATGGAATTCACAATAAACACAGCAACAACCATGGTAGGTGGTTGCCAGATGCTGTCAAGGACTCATGTATTGTCCCCATTTGACAACAAGAAAAACCAAGTCGAGAGGGCTTCAGCTTCTAGAGCAAGGTGGTCATTTAGAAGGTTCTGCCCACAAGTGCCATGCTTTTTCATTGGAAGAACACACAAAACCAGCACACTACAGTCAGACCCATAAAAATGTACAGAGCATGAGAGAGAATGTGGAACGTTCTCCATCTGTACATCTGTCCAGTCAGTCAGTACATTCAGGACCAGGTTCAAGAAAAGTACATAAATGCTATGGCATCTGCCATGCCTTGGTACGACAACAGAGGATCCCAGCCTTTAGGATGCTTGGCTGTTCAGTGTTACCCACTTGTGACCCTGGCTGTAACATTCCAGTCAATGATGATCCTACCCCTGTCCTTGACATTTGCTCCTTATTACTCCAGTCCCACTTGTCACAATTTGTGTTCCCTGAAGCTCATCTTGATCTCCCAATTGGGCCCTAGGTACAAGGGACAATAGAAACTGCCAACTCTCGGGGACTCCTCTTGAGCCCAAGCCTTTGGGGACTGACAACAAGGAGTGCCTGGAGCCAGAGACCTAAGCTCCAGCCCCATAGGCTGGGTAGGAGGAGCACACAAAGCCTCTCAGACCCTAAGGTCTCTGTGACTCGGGTGCTGTTCCACCCCCAGCTTACAGATGCACAATATAACTGTGAGACTCCACGGCACCAGATAGAATGGCAGCAGGCTAAGAGAAATTAGCAACAGGGAAAATTCAGATAGCACTATAAAGGATTGCATTGGTGTTAAAGAGCATAGAGGATCTGCACACACAGAAGACACAGCCCACTTATGGAGACAAGTACAGACTGATGAGGTGTCTGGATTGAGAACAGCGTGCAGAATGCAAAGGAGAATGAGGGACACTGCCCTGTCTAAGTGGGAAAGGAAGGTAGTTGTAGGGATACACATAGGAGAAAGCAAGTGTGTTTGGATGAGAGGGCATGTGAGTATACATGCTTGGCGTGTGTGTGTGTGTGTGTGTGTGTGTGTGTGCATGTATGCTTTAGGAAGGCATGGCAGGCTGCATGTAAGATCAGAGAGGATGGTCAAACATTTCCAAATGCCTTAGAACCCAGACAGAGGAGTTTCAACCAACATAGCAGGTATCAGGAAGTCACAGGAGGGCCTTGGGCATCCAAGGAGAATAATCTAACTCGAGTTTTGGAAAGGTCAACCTGGCAGTGCCTAAGTGGGTAGGACTAGAGTGGGACAAGGGCATTGTGGGTACTGTGAGCAGCTGGGGAGCTCCGCCTTACTTTTTGTCATGTTTCTTCCCACAGCATACCTCCATATTTCCCTTTTCACTGGTTGAAACCATTCTCAGACCACACCACTATCCATCGAAGAAGACAGGACTCGCCTTGCTGGGTGCTTGTAACTTTGCCTACATTATCAGGTAAGAAAGTCACAGAATGGGTCAAAGGAACGTTCCATAAAAGTATACCATTAAATTGGTCCTTTTGCTGGTTTAGTTGGTGATCTGACTCATCTTTAAATTTCCAAGGGATCAGGGTTCTTATTGCTTGATTTTAATACTCAGAAAAATATTATATTCAGAGGACACGTGGTCATGCCTGAACATACACACACACACACACACACACACACACACACACACACACAGAGCAAGCCACAATGTCCTTGTCCCTTCACCATGAAAAGTCATTATTGTTCAGCCACATATAGGCATGCATATAAGAATATGATGATTTCAGTTTATTTGCAATTAGAGTTTGAATGAATGAATGAATGACTGAATGAATGATCAAAGGCATTCCTATGCACTCCATCTAAAAGGGCATTTGGCAGGAGGAGCCAGGTGCTACTGCCCTGTGTCATCTTAGACCTCAGACATGAGCACCCAGAGGGCAGTTGCCAGAGACCTGCAGAACATGGAGATCAATCCAGGAACTGGCCTGACATCATCTTTCAGTCACCTGATGACAATCACTCTTCTTAATGCTGCACTGTGGTCTGCAGTCAGGGACATGTGCATGACTGCTACGCGAGGATGACCTGGTTCCCTTCCTTCTGTAGCTTGCTTTCTTCTTCGGTTGCTTGTTCACTTTTTTGGAGACAAGGTCTTATGTAGCTCATTCTGGCCTCAAACTATATAGATGACCAAGAATAACCCAATAATCTTCATTTTCTTTTGCTCTTCCTGTCTCTACTTCCCAAGTGATGGAATTAGGGAAGTATATCATTGTCTTAGTTGGGGGCTTCTGGTGCTGTGAAGAGACACAATGACCATGGCAACTCTTATACAGAAAACATTTCATTGAGGCTGGCTTACAGGTTTGGGCGCTTAGTCCGTTATCATCGTGGCCAGAAGTATGGTGGCATGAAGACAGACACGGTGCTGGGAGAGCCTAGAATTCTGCATCTGGATTGGCAGGCAGCAGAAAGTAAATCACACTGGGCCTGGCTCAAGCATCTAAAACCTCAAAGCCTACCTACCCTCAGTGACACAGGTTCTCCAACAAGGCCACACCCACTCCAACAAGGCCACGCCCACTCCAACAAGGCCACGCTCACTCCAACAAGGCCACGCCCACTCCAACAAGGCCACACCCACTCCAACAAGGCCACGCCCACTCCAAGGCCACACCTCTCACTGAGGCCATTCCCTACATGGTGGGCATTTTCACTCAAACCACCGCAGTCTCCTTGCTCAGTTTTATGATGCTGTGGTTGAACTGAGGACCTCATACATGGCAGGCAAGCACTCTACCAATGAGCTATATCCCCAGCCCTACCTTCCACAGCCTAAGCATACGAAGGCTGAAAGGGCCATATGGTGGTCGACGTACAGGACCTGAACACCAAGCCCATAGAACAGTCTGGACCATTGCCCCAGTTTCTATATGGGAAGCCATTCAGTGCAGTGTGCCGTTAACAACGAGAGCAAAGCACAAGGTGGCATTTCAAAGGACATGGGATTTTTCATAGAAGTCACCAGCTTGGTACCCAGAACTTCATGTCCTTACTTTCCCTCCCATAATCTTTCTATCTTCCCCCTACTCTTCCTCATTCTCCCCTGAGTGCTAACGTCTGTCTTCCTTTTCTCTCGAAGAAAGTTCTTGCGTAATAGAATTTTCATGAGAATTAAGTGTTCTGCACTGTTCTCCACCCCTTGGGATCTTTGAATTTTAATAAAGGGACACTTTAAGAGACTTAAGCTCTAGCTAGTCTAGCTAGGGACTATTTGTAGTCAACACCAGGATCATTGTGCTAAGAGGGATCCTGAAGCCATATTGTATGACTTAGATCCTGGAGACACAGGATGGTACAAGAAGCCGGTGGCTCCTAGGGACTGTCTGGGAACGAGAAGGGACAAAGGGCAAAGAAGACGTAGTAATGAAATTGGCGGCAGGAAAGCCAGGGTGCTCTAGGCTGAGGGTCAAGGCTGACTTTCTAAAGGGAAGAATCATTTAAGCTGAGATCCAGAGAAAGAGAAAGATGACCTCAGAAGAAATGAGAGACAAGATGAGGCAGAGGTAGTAAGAGCTCTGAAGGGCTAACGGAGGCAGGGGCATAGCAGAATTGGAGGACAGTGGAAAGCTAGGTCTTGAATACATGTCAGTGGACTTGCATTTGCAAATGGATTGCTTTTCTGCTTCCAAAGAGTTTTAAGCAGAGTCACAAAGTCAGTAAGTACCGGAAGTTAAGTACAAAGAAAAGTCGGGTGGCCATGGCTGAAGTATGGAGATGGGGCTGAGGAAAAAGGGAGGTAGAAACTCAGGAGTGTCATGCCAGCCAGATACTCAAAAACTACAATTGATCTGGGAGCATGAATGGAGGAAGGTGACTTAGATGTCAGCTAGTCTCTGAACACCGGGGGTCCACTGGTTAGATGCCTTCCCCAAGGTCATGAGGTCATAAAGCAGAGAGACCTGGTGGGAGAAGGAATGAGGTTCAAGTAGAAATCTGGGAAGAAAACCTTAAGAAAGATTTTAAAGTGCTGAGATGGCTCGGCAGTTATGAGCACTGGCTACTCTTCCAGAGGACCCTTGACCCGGGTTCAATTCCCAGCACCCACATGGCAGCACACAACTGTCTTTAACTCCAGTTCCAGAGGACCTGGCTCCCTCCCAGAGACATGCAGGCAGGCACAAAACATCAGTGCACATAAAAATAAATAAACCTTTAAAATCTAATGCTGGTTTGATGAACTTAGGATACCCCCGCCCCCAGAAAAGCAGTTACTCTCTACAGGGAAGGTTGAGACCCAGCCACCAAGAGGAAACTCACTGCCTGCATCCTGAAGGGGTGCGTGCAAGGGGATGTAGGGAGCTGACCCCTCAGGATGAGACTTATGGAGTCAGAGGAGAACGTAAGGGAGCAAAATGCTGGGGAAATTCTCTTGTTTTAGTGATTAGATGAGGTGGGCGGTGCACTGATGTAGCAGACAGCTGAGACCAGGAGGGCAAGAACCCCCATGGTCTTAAACAAGAAGGACGCCTCACACCCAAAGGAGGTATATCAGGATGACCCGGGTGCCGTTCCAGATTCAGTCCATGCAAGAGATAGAGGGGATATGCAAGCAAGGTGTACTATTATCTCCTTTGTCTCTGTCTCTGTCTCTGTCTCTGTCTCTGTCTCTGTCTCTGTCTCTGTCTTTGTCTCTCTCTCTGTCTTTCTCTCTCCCTGTCTCTTTCTGTCTCCTCTCTGTCTCTCTCTCCCTGTCTCTTTCTGTCTCCTCTCTGTGTCTCTGTCTCTGTCTCTGTCTCTGTCTCTGTCTCTGTCTCTCTCTCTCTCTCTCTCTCTCTCTCTGTTTGTCTGTCTGTCCTCTTTCCCTTCCCCTCCCTACTTCCTCCCTTCTTTTCTTCCAGTATTTAAGCAAGCCACAGGTTCCAGCTGCCCCGGTGACCCTTCTTAACTCACTCTCTGTTGAATGGTCTTCAACAACTCCTACATTCTTGCCCCTGACTCCGCTTGGCCTTCTGCTTTTTGTCCTGTCAGCTAACAGCTAACTCTTCTCGGGCATGTTCTCTGTGAAAACGCACAGTTGACTTGCTAACCCTGGGATCGGAAGCTTTATGCTGAAAGGAGACAACGGTGAAGCAAATGCAAAACTTCTCAGGTCCCTAAGGGAATGCCCTTGTTTGCGGACTGCCCCACATAAAAGGACACGGGAATTCAGAAGCTCTGATTTCATGTATTTAAAGTAAACACTGTGAACTAATTAATACAACCTGTTAGTGTGCTCGGAGATCCATTCCTGCTTCGGGATGTTTGGTTTCTGCCCCTTATTCCTACTCTGATCTGTACCTCGAGATAGCCATTCAAGCAAGAGGCATGGTGAAAAGCCCACAATGCATCTCTGCCGTGCACATCTTTATTCTAGTGTCAATTATAATGATGATATTACCTTGTTACGATCATCACAGTATCCAAATAGCAGTGAACAGATGGGCAGGTTGGGAGACTAATGATCCCAGCAGGACAGAACTAGGGACCAGACACCAAATCTACACTTGCTTGACTCTAAGACTGATGCTGTCCATCTGAGTTAGGATGGGTGTTGGCTTTAATAAAACGCCACTGGTGGGGGTTGGTCTGGTCCTGCTATGTATTCTAATGCTAAATGCTGGAACTGCATGCCCCCCAAGATCTGATTGTGCCCCGACTAGAAGATCCTCATGCACACCAAGTAATGCTGTATAAACTCTGCTCCCCTATTTAAAACTATTTGTTAAATAAAGGCGGCTACAGCCAATTACTGGAGAGAATAGAAAAAGTGGAGTTTCAGTTACCAGGCTGGAGGTCCCAGGTAGGAACCACAAAAAGAAAGGAGAGAGAGAGAGAGGAGGAGAAAGGAGAGTAAAGGAGAGGAAGGTGGAGAGAACGGGAGGTCTCCATTAGATGTGATGGACGAGGAGCACGTGCCCAACTCAAATCACCCTCCCCTCTCCCCCACCTTTAGGGACAGATTGCTGGAGCAGAAGCAACCCGAGCATGATTCAAATAGCAAGTTCCTGGGTAATGCAGCTGGGAAGTAGACAGTCTAGTGACTAGAAAAATAGATTTAGGGGTAATCCCCCAGTAATTGTGCAAGAGCTGGTTAAATAATCCATAGGGCTCTGCCTCAGTTATTAGGGGTCTAGTCGGGTCATTTTAATGAACTAATAGAGTTTATTAAAAGTCTGTTTACAGACCACTACCAAAGCAAGGGTAAGGAAAGGGTACATTTCAGCTTACAACTGCCAGGTCTCCCTGTCTCACAGAGGAAAGTCAAGTTGAGGCAGGAAGTCAAACAGGGTAGGAACCTGAAGGTGGGAAGGGAGGAGGAAGCCATGGCGACTGCTACTTGCTAAACTGCTCACCTGTGGTTTTCTCATCCGCCTGCTTCTTATAGAACCAGGACCACCTGTCTAGGGGTGGCACCACCCACAGTGAGCTGGGCTTGACCACATCAGTCATTAATCAAGGAAAGTGCACTGCAGGCTTGCCCACAGACCAGTGGGGGCTTTACCTCTACTGAGGTTCCCTCTTCAAAAATGACTCAAAAGGAAAAAAAAATGGCCCTAGCTTGTGTCAAGTTGACATAAAAGTAGCTGTCACAGAGGCCCTAAAATGATTTTAAGTGTGACAAAATAAACATGGGATGAAATCGGCCATTTTACTTCTTTAAAGTGCGTACTTTGGTGGCATTAAGGGCATCCGCGTTGTACAGCCATCAGCACCGCCCCCCTCCATACCTCTGAGCCCGCTCAACACCTCTCCACCCGTCTCAGCCCACCCCTCACACTTCCCTTTCTGTATGACTCTGACGCCTCGGCCTCCTCTTATAAATGGATTTACAGGAGTCCTTTCCTTATCATAGCATCTTCACACTTTACACTCATGTTGTAACCTGGGGTCAGATATGCTTTTCTTTTTTAAGTCACGTTCTATTCCTCCGTTCACCCATCAGTGGACTCTCCACCTTTGGGCTATAAACCCTAATGTGCAGATATCGTTGTGTCCCTGATTTCAAACCTTTGAGTGTATAACCCAATGGTAGAACTTCTGGGCAGCTGATAACCTTTCTTAACTCGCTGGAAAACATCCATACAGTTTTCCTAGCTGATGGCAAAGAAGGGATCCAACTTCTCTATAGCCTCACAAACACGTAGCCTCTGTGGTTCCATTTGTTTGAGGTTTTTGTTTTAATAGCAGATAATCTGTGTGCTGATGTGATAGCTCATGATTTTGATCTGCATTCTCCAGATATTAGGGACACCTGACATCTTTTGATGTGATCCTATTCCTTTCGTATGTATAGTCTTTGTAGAATGTCTGCTGAAGTCAATCGTCTATTTCCAGTTAGGTTGCTTGGGAGTATTTTTTAATTAGGCAAGTATTTATATATTCTAAATGTTAGCCGATTAATATACATATGATTTGCACACTTTCTCCGGCATCCTTTGACAGTCCCTCTACACTGATGACGATATCCTTGGATGCATAGAGCTGAACCTGTGAACTCCAGACTCCCCATTCCCCTTTGCCCCACCCTAGTCCTGGTCCCAAATATTAACCCTAGTCCATGAAGTGATTACCAAACTGAATGTCTTTGAAATGTTAGATATAACATTCAGGTTTCTGAAGGCTTACTTAAGCACAAAGCTTCATGCTTCTTTCTGAACGCCAATAGACACACTGGAGTTCTGTTTCTCAGGCCCGGCCTATCTTCCCTCACACAAGAGAACTCTGCTGGCCTGTCGCTCTGTGAACATGGCCTCTTAGGATCTCTTGTTAAACTCCCGCATGCCAGGCACTACTTACTACCTTATGTATCTTACACGTTACATATACCGGTAACAAACACATGTTTCACTATGGTAATTCTTGCAGCCCCCTGATGAGGGGTATGTGTTTGGACCGCCCCCGGTCTACACCAGCAGAGTTAATAAAGCACTGGAGGTAACGCAGCTAATAGGTGGCAGACTGAAAATCTAAGTCACAGAGTCCTCTTCCAGGCTGAATGCACTTTAACAACTGCAAGCTGCAGCCAAGGTGGCATCGTCCCTTAACACATATTCTGGGTTTTAAGTTATCCCAGACTTTGGCATCTTCAGGCCTGTTGGCTTCCAACATAGTGCAATTTTTAGGCTTCACGTAGACATCATGGCTTCTCTCCCAGCATTTCTTTTCTTCCCTTTGGCTCAAAGAAACATCCTCGTGCGAGTGAGGTGTGAGCCTCCCCACCCATTCATCCATTCCTACCTAGTGCTCGGTCCCTAAGAACTCCCGCGCTAAAGGCAGGGATAACACATAACCCAGGCATCCCGTCTGAGGGCAATGATGCACCACCTCTTCCCCTCCTGTGTCAACAATACTTGGAGAGCTGAGAAGAGTCGTGCTGTCCTCTTAGGTACCCAAACCAACAACAGCACACACCATTACTTTAGCTTCAGGACAGCATCTTTACAGATTCAATGTCTCAGCCAGCTGTCCGTTTCAAAGAAAACAACAGTTGAGTCATGGATTCACAAACCCTCCTTTGCTGATGATACATTGGGGGTGCTTCTCTTATCCTTTCACCAAGATGAGTTACAGAGTATTAGGTAGGGAGAAGGCCCCCTCATTCCATGAAACAACAAAATGGTGCTGGGAGATGACTGACTCTCAGATCTGTGGGAACTCTTCAGGTGTTAACAAACATCCCTGGGCCTGCTTTTCACCTGCTGCCTTCCAGTGTCCCACTGAACCCGAGGGGAAAGTAGCTTGCTGGGTTTCGCGATGCTAATTCTCATCCTGACTTCTCGTTCACGCAGGATCCTGTGGCGCTACATCCAGACTGGAAACTGGGTGTACCCCGTGTTTGCCTCCCTCAGCCCGCTGGGTATTATTCTCTTCTTCTCGGCCACTTACTTCCTGAGCGCAGGCATCTACCTGTTTGGAGAGAAGATCAATCACTGGAAATGGGGTCAGTGCTTCTCTCTCGTCCGGAGTCCATGGAGACGCTTCTAACCTATTCTCCACTCTTCCCCCAAACCAAAGGAAAACTCAGTCAAAACCAGAAGGCCAGGCTTCTAGGCACCTTTGTTCATAGGACTCAAGTGGGGTCCTACGAACAGTGTCAGAACAAAAGCCTGGTGCACCTTGGCATTCCCTCAGAGAACCCCAAGTGTTTCCTCTCTTCCTTCAAATAACATCTCATTTAACTCAAATACCAAATCTTCTTTACAACTTTAGGACCCCTAGAACAAAGCAATGTCCCTCGCAGCATGAGGGGAGAAATTCCATAAGG
The DNA here is from genome assembly GCA_964023405.1 of Apodemus agrarius. Classification (NCBI taxonomy): domain Eukaryota; kingdom Metazoa; phylum Chordata; class Mammalia; order Rodentia; family Muridae; genus Apodemus; species Apodemus agrarius. The sequence continues at coordinate 21,914,711 of OZ030019.1, forward strand.
GTCATTGCTTACCCCAGTGCTTTGAGGGACATAAACTGTTAAAATGTGAGTTCCTTCTGTCCACAAAAAGTGTGACTCTCATTCTAAACTATAACACATAATTTATTCTGTGCCAATATGAATGAGTGTGGTCCCAGAACCATGGATTCAGGTGGCCCTGAATGACATACTCCTCCTCTATTGATTGAAGAAGTTACATGAACTTACATAGTCACAGAACAAAGGACAATCACAAATCATTGCATTTAACCAAATACTGACGCTTTGATGAGGACCGTTGGTGGGTGGGCCCGTGGGGGTACAGCAAAATTGGAAAAACTCTGCTGTAGGCTTCAGATATTATCTGATGACTCTTAGCTTTGGGGAGAGTGGAAGGCAGTAGTTTGCCAAGTTAAGGCTTTGTGTGACAGGCAAAGGAGATGATGACAGGCCAGACATGGAGGTAGGCCACAAATGGCTATTAAGAGTGAAGGCATCCTGGGATAATTTTGGTGCAACATTCCTGGGATTTGGGGGGTGGGAGGCAGTTGGAGAGGACATTGAATCCTCTCCTGGTTGGAGATACCATTTCTGTTTCAGTGGAACAGAGCTGCTGGCGGCTGAACGGTGGGAGGTGAGACCACAGAGGTTCTTCCGCCTGATATACAAACCAGGGTGGAATTCCTGAGTGTCTCCCTGTAGAATTGACACATAACATATCACCCTCCCCCTCCCCAGCTGTTCCATGGCTCTTCCTCTATCTTATAACCACTGAACTTGCTGTTTTAGCATTGCTGCTTTTGCTGTAACTTAGGGATTTGTCTTTGCAGGAAGCCTTAAGCTTCTTAAGGGTTAGGAGGCCTTAGCCATCTTTGAGTGTGCATTTCTGCTAGTTCTTCCAATGCCCGCACTCAGAGCAGATGTTTGTTTGCTGGCTTAGTTTTGTTTTAAGGGGGACTTTTCTTTTTAGGTAGGAAGAAGTCTGACAGTGTTCCGGAACTAGCAGTCAAGATAGTAGCTCTAATGGTCGTACACTGGAGTGGGACTTTGTTGTATAGTCTGATAGAGATGTGGTGTACCCATTGAAGAGCCGCTGAAGAAAGGGGTGCATGTTGAGGCAGGCTGTATAAAATGCACAAGAACACTGAAATAGCCACGTGCCTTGTGTTTTTCCAAGTTAAAAAAAAATAAAATAAAATGAGTAGAATTAATGAATGTAATACGAAGCCTGTGGGGGCTCAGATGATACTAAAACGTTGCTGACATGACAGCAACAATCAATCTGAGCTGGCGAGAGGGATGAATCCAAGATGGTCCTAAGGGTCTCAACATCAGGAAATAGTATTCTAAGGAAATCAAGCAAACTAAGAGACCACAAGTAGGACTTCAAGATACCAGTCACCAGGGCTGGAGAGATGGCTCAGTGGTTAAGACTACTCCTTGCTTTTCCAGAGGGCCCAGCTCAATCAATTTCCAAAGCCCACGTGGTACCTCACAACTGTCTATAATTCCAGCCCCAGGAAAGCCAACTCTCTTGGCTTCTGGGGGCACTGTTACACACATGATATACAGATAGGCCTTCAGACAAACACACAAGATAAATATAAATAAAATCTCAAACAACCCAACCCCAAAGCCAAAAGCCAAAACAAAAACCTCCAAAGACTTGGGCCAATAGAAGCTTTGTAATATATACTCTTTTTTTTTTTTAATGTGTTTGAGTTTACTTTTAGCAGTGCTGGGATTGAACCCAGAGACTTGCACACACTACCTCTGAACTGTATTCTCAGCTGTAATATATAGTTGTTGAAAATACGAGTGGAGAAGGTGACCCTCTGAAGGATGAAATCAACCTGGGACCTTCTGCGTGTTTGTTTGCTTTTGAAGGGACACACGGCACACTGTGCTTTGTTGTGACATTTTCATTCATTCTTTGTTCTCGCTGATCTTCCTCACCACTTCATTTCCGCCCTTCTGCTACCCCTGTCCGGAGTCTTCTGTCATCCGCATTCCACTCGCATGTCACATGTGTCCTGTTACCCTCCTCCATCTCCCCTCTCCTGATCCCCTTTCTGATTTCAAGATCTATACCCACACTCAAACAACCCACTCATGCACACATGTATAAAAACTAGAAACCGGTATCTACATATGAAAACTTGCACTTGTCTTTCCAAGTGTGGGCCACTCACTACAATTTACAGATCCATGTATTCTTCTGGCAGTTCTACATCTAAGTAGCTTCCCACTGGGTAAGTGTGCCTTGTTTTCACTATCCATTCATTTGCTGATGAACATCTAAATACAACCATCTTATAATTTGTGATTAGAATCAGCATGGATGGATGCCTAAATATTTCTATGGTAGAATAGGTTTTTTTTTTTTTTTTTTTTTTTTTTTTTTTTTTACAGGGGGGGGGGTTGGATAGTTATGTTTTTAGAATTGTTTTGTTGTTATCAAGAAACCTTCATACAGATGTTCATAGTGGTGACCCCAGTTCATATTCCTATTAGAAATGAACTACCCTCAACATTCTAACCAGCATTTGTAGTCGCTTGTTTCCTTGATTATAGCCATGCTGGTTGGGATGAAATGGAATTTTATTTTGCCTTTCCTTAATGCCTAAGGGTATTGAGCAATTTTAAAAATATTTATTAACTATGTTTCCTCTTTTGAGAACTATTTAGTTCACTGGTCTACTTGCAAATTGATAGCTTTGATTAGGGGGAGTTTAATTTTCTGAGTTCTTTATATATGCAAGATATTAACCCCACCCCCACCCTCACTAAAGTATGGCTGGCCATGCTCGTCTCCCATTCTGTAGGCTGTCTGCTCACTCCCCTGCTATCTGCTGCTGCGCTGGAATCTGGAGCCCCAAACATAGCAGACTACGGCTACCATGGCTCTGATTCCCACAAGGAAGAAGAAACTGAGCTGAGAAAAAAAAAAAAAAGATTCAAAGTAGAAGTGATAGCATTTGGCAACAGGCACAATAGCTAATGAGCTACAGAGAGGTCATCAACTCCAAAGCTTGTGCCAACACTGGTGATCATGAAATATGGAGACGCCAACTTGTTGGCTAAGTGGAACCCATTCTAGAAATTTCATACTGTAGTTTCAAACGAAGAATGATTCTTTAATGTGCTTGCTTACCTGAAACAAATCCTATGTCAATACTGATATAAACTGATTTGAGAGAAGCCATAGAAGACCCCGATTAGGCATACTTCCATTTTCTATTTCCTCTCTAACTTGATGCGGTCTCTTTATCTCCATCTGCCAAGTCTCTGCATTTTCCCACGGATGCATGCAGCACACTGCACTTTTCCAAAGCAGCAGCAGTCGGGGAGCTGATTTTTGAACACCATACAGACTAATAATAGCATTACTGAGTATCTGGCTAACCATACATACACTGACCCACAAGGTAGCTTGCTTCTTGCCTCTGTAGCAGTAATGGCTGTTTATCAGAGTTTTTCTCCCCGTGTGAAAAGGTGTTTTTGATTGACCACTGCCCCATCAGTGTGAATGTCTACCCTCTCAAGAATAGCCCTTAGGGAGATCTATCTGAGGTGTCTCTGTGTCTGTCTGTACAGGTGCCATAGTGAAGCCACGGAGGAAGAAGAATTGACTCCACACGGTTTTCCAAGAGCCATGGAAGAAGAAACTGAAGAACTGGTCATCTTTCTACCATTCTCATTATTATTATTATTATTATTTTTAGATCAGGGGTGGAATTGCTGGGGGGATAGAAAGGACAGAGAGTGTTGCATAGTTTTAATAAAGAGTATGAAGGGAGCTTCCCTTGAGATCTCTCAGTTTTCTAAAAGGCTGACAGTTAATTCCTGACATCTTAGAATCTGTTACTTTGATCTGACCTCCATGGAGGATTTTGTTTCTGACCAAAAAGGCTAAACAAGCTTGTCTAAACTTAATGCTAGACCATTCAGAGAATGGGTGTGGGGATGGGAACATAGAGACATCAAATCTCTTCACCTTCAAAGGGCACAGGGAAGACCCAGATGGCATGTTGCATTACATCAAAATCACTGCTAAGCTGGAGTCTTGGTGCACACAGGGCGTTCCCAGCGTCCTGAAAACTAAATCAGGAAGATCGTGAATTCAAGGTTGGCCTGGCCTGCAGAGTAAGACCACGTCTTTAGAAGACCAAGAATAATAATTAAAAATGTTGTCACAATGAAGACAATGGCTTCTTCTTCCAGATCTCCTAATACCCAATCCTGAGCCGTTTTTCAGTAATACCCACTTCTCTAAAAAAGCATGTATTTTTAATAAGCTAAATAATCATTGTTTCCAGTGATTTCTGACCAACTTCCCCTTGATTTAGAAGTGGACAGAAATATAACCTAGTGGCAGCTAACTTTATAATAACAACTAATAAAAAATGGCAGCAAACTTGATGGGGCAGTGAGAATAATTTATAACAAGTGGTGGGACATCCACCCCTCTTCAGAGCAAACATTTGGGGTGGGAATAAACAAATTTTTTTTATTTTCTATATTCTATGTTTACATTCCAAGGGCTTTCCCCTTTCCCAGTTCCCACCCACCATAGTTCCCATAGTTCCTCTCCCCCCCAACTATTCCCCAATCATTCCCCCTCCCCCCTCAGTTTCTTTACTAAGCTGGATGCAATCTCTACATGCCCAGGGTCCTCTCCTTTCTTCTTCTTGGGAATCATTTGACTTGCTATTTGTGTCTTGAGTATTTAGTGCTTCTGGGCTCATTAATATCCACTTATCAGTGATTGCATTTCATGTGCATTCTTTTGTGATTGGGTTAGCTCACTCAGGATGATATTTTCCAGGTCTAACCATTTACCTACAAATTGCATGAATTCATTATTTTTAATTGCTGAGTAGTATTCCATTGTATAAATATACCACATTTTCTGTATCCATTCCTCCTTTGAGGGATATTTGGGCTCCTTCCAATTTCTGGCTATTATAAACAAGGCTGCTATAAACATAGTGGAGCATGTGTCTTTATTGCATGCAGGGGAATCCTTTGGGTATATGCCCAGGAGTGGTATGCCAGGGTCCTCTGGGAGTGACATGCCCAATTTTCTGAGGATCTGCCAAACTGATTTCCAGAGCGGTTTTACCATTTTGCAATCCCACCAACAATGGAGGAGTGTTCCTCTTTCTCCACATCCTCGCCAGCACTTGTTGTCTCTTGAGTTTTTAATCTTAGCCATTCTGACTGGTGTGAGGTGGAATCTCAGGGTTGTTTTGATTTGCATTTCCCTGATGACTAATGATGTTGAACATCTTTTAAGGTGTTTCTCGGCCATCCGAATTTCTTCTGGTGAAAATTCTTTGTTTAGCTCTGTGCCCCATTTTTTGATAGGGTTATTTGGTTCTTTGCGGTCTAACTTCTTGAGTTCTTTGTATATATTGGATATTAGCCCTCTGTCGGATGTGGGGTTGGTGAAGATCTTTTCCCACTTTGTTGGTTGCCGTTTTGTCCTTCTGACAGTGTCCTTTGCTTTGCAGAAACTTTGTAATTTTATGAGGTCCCATTTGTCGATCCTTGATCTTAGTGCGTACGCTATTGGTGTTCTGTTCAGGAACTTTTCCCCTGTGCCCAAGTCCTCCAGGGTCTTCCCTTTTCTTTTCTTTTAGTTTCCGTTTCTATTAGAAAAGTTTCTTTTCTAATAGTTTCCGTGTGTCTGGTTTTATGTGGAGGTCCTTGATCCACTTGGAGTTGATCTTAGTGCAAAGAGATAAGAGTGGGTCAATTCGCATTCTTCTGCATGTTGACCTCCAGTTGAACCAGCACCATTTGTTGAAAAGGCTATCTTTATTCCACCGGATGGTTGTGGCTCCTTTATCAAAGATCAAGTGACCATAAGTCTGTGGGTTAATTTCTGGGTCTTCAATCCTGTTCCATTGATCTGCTTGCCTGTTGCTATACCAATACCATGCAGTTTTTAACACAATTGCTCTGTAGTACTGCTTGAGGTCAGGGATATTGATTCCCCCAGAAGTCCTTTTATTGTTGAGAATAGTTTTAGCTATCCTGGGTTTTTTGTTGCTCCAGATGAATTTGAGAATTGCTCTTTCTAGATCTATGAAGAATTGAGTTGGGATTTTGATGGGGATTGCATTGAATCTGTATATTGCTTTTGGCAAGATGGCCATTTTTACTATATTGATCCTGCCAATCCAGGAGCAAGAAATATTTTTCCATCTTCTGAGGTCTTCTTCGATTTCTTTCTTCAAGGACTTGAAGTTCCTGTTGTACAGATCTTTCGCTTGTTTGGTTAGAGTTACGCCGAGATACTTTATGTTGTTTGTGGCTATTGTGAAGGGTGTTATTTCCCTAATTTCTTTCTCAGCCTGCTTGTCCTTTGAGTACAAGAAGGCCACTGACTTGCTTGAGTTAATTTTATAACCTGCCACTTTGCTGAAGTTGTTTATCAGCTGTAGAAGTTCTCTGGTGGAGTTTTTTGGGTCGCTTAGGTAAACTATCATATCGTCTGCAAATAATGATAGTTTCACTTCTTCCTTTCCAATTTGTATCCCTTTGACTTCCTTATGTTGTCTAATTGCTCTTGCTAGAACTTCAAGTACTATATTGAAAAGATATGGAGAGAGAGGGCAGCCTTGTCTAGTCCCTGATTTTAGTGGGAATGCTTCAAGTTTCTCTCCATTTATTTTGATGTTGGCTACTGGTTTGCTGTAGATTGCTTTTACTATGTTTAGGTATGGGCCTTGAATTCCTGCTCTTTCCAAGACTTTTAGCATGAAAGGATGCTGAATTTTGTCTAATGCTTTTTCAGCATCTAATGAGATGACCATGTGGTTTTTTTCTTTCAGTTTGTTTATGTAGTGGATTACATTGATGGATTTCCGTATATTGAACCATCCCTGCATCCCTGGGATGAAGCCTACTTGATCATGGTGGATGATCGTTTTGATGTGCTCTTGGATTCGGGTAGCAAGAATTTTATTTAGTATTTTTGCATCTATATTCATAAGAGAAATTGGCCTGAAGTTCTCTTTCTTTGTTGGATCTTTTTGTGGTTTAGGTATTAGCGTAATTGTGGCTTCGAAGAATGAGTTGGGCAGTGTCCCTTCTGTCTCTATTTTGTGGAATAGTTTGAAGAGTATTGGTGTTAAGTCTTCTTTGAAGGTCTGGTAGAATTCTGCACTAAAACCATCTGGTCCCGTACTTTTTTTGGTTGGGAGGCTTTCTATAACCCCTTCTATTTCTTTAGGAGTTATGGGACTATTTAGCTGGTCTACTTGATGCTGATTTAATTTTGGTATTTGATATCTGTCTAGGAAATCGTCCATTTCCTCCAGATTCTCCAGTTGTTTTGAGTATAGACCTTTGTAGTAGGATCTGATGATCTTTTGAATTTCCTCAGTTTCTCTTGTTATGTCTCCCTTTTCATTTCTAATTTTGTTAATTTGTATACTGTCTCTGTGTCCTTTGGTTAGTCTGGCTAAGGGTTTATCTATCTTGTTGATTTTCTCAAAGAACCAGCTCCTGGTCTTGTTGATTCTTTGTATGGTTCTCTTTGTTTCTATTTGATTGATTTCAGCCCTGAGTTTGATGATTTCTTGTCTTCTACTCCTCCTGGGTGAGTTAACTTGTTTTTCTTCCAGCGCTTTAAGGTGTGCTGTTAAGCTGCTAGTGTATGCTCTCTCCAGTTTCTTTTTGGATGCACTTAGAGCTATGAGTTTTCCTCTTAGCACTGCTTTCATTGTGTCCCATAGATTTGGGTAGGTTGTACCTTCATTTTCATTGAATTCTAAAAAGTCTTTGATTTCTTTTTTTATTTCTTCCTTGACCAAGGTGTCATTGAGTAGAGTATTGTTCAGTTTCCATGTGTATGTGGGCTTTCTGTTGTTTTTGTTGCTATTGAAGACCACTCTTACTCCATGGTGATCTGATAGGAGGCATGGGATTAGCTCGATCTTCTTGTATTTGTTGACATCTGTCTTGTGACCGATTATATGGTCTATTTTGGAGAAGGTACCATGCGGTGCTGAGAAAAAGGTATATTCTTTAGCTTTAGGATGAAATGTTCTATATATATCTGTTAAATCCAATTGGTCCAGAGTTTCAATTAGTTTCACTGTGTCCCTGTTTAGTTTCTGCTTTCCTGATCGGTCCATTGAGGAGAGTGGGGTGTTGAAGTCACCCACAATCATTGTGTTAGGTGTAATGTGTGCTTTAAGCTTTAGTAAGGTTTCTTTTACAAATGAGGGTGCCCTTGCATTTGGAGCATAGATGTTCAGTATTGAGAGCTCTTCCTGGTGGATTTTCCCTTTGGCCAGCAAGAAGTGACCTTCTGAGTCTCTTTTGATGATTTTAGGTTGAAAGTCAATTTTATCTGATATTAGAATGGCTACTCCAGCTTGTTTCCTGAGACCATTTGCTTGTAAAATTGTCCTCCAGCCTTTTACTCTAAGGCAGTGTTTGTCTTTAACACTGAGATGTGTTTCCTGTATGCAGCAAAATGTAGGGTCCTGTTTCCGTATCCAGTCTGTTAATCTATGTCTTTTTATTGGGGAATTGAGTCCATTGACGTTAAGAGATATTAAGGAATAGTAATTATTACCTCCAGACATTTTTGAAATTATATTTATTTATTTTATTTATTTTTTATATTCGAGAGGTTATCTTCTTTTGGGTTTGATGAGAGGAGGTAGGTTTCTATCTTGCTTCTTCCCGGGTGTAGTTTCCGTCCTTGTCTTGGTGTTTTCCCCCTATTATCCTTTGTAGGGCTGGATTTGTGGAGAGATATCTTGCAAATTTGGTTTTGTCATGGAATACCTTGATGTCTCCATCAATGGCAATTGAGAGTTTTGCTGGGTAAAGTAGTTTTGGCTGAAGTTTGTGTTCTCTTAGAGTTTGCATGATATCTGCCCAGGATCTTCTAGCTTTCATGGTCTCAGGTGAGAAGTCTGGTGTTATTCTGATAGGTTTTCCTTTATATGTTACTTGTCCTTTTTCTCTTGCTGCCTTTAGTATTCTTTCTTTGTTTATTACATTTGGAGTTTTGATTATTATGTGACGGGATGTATTTCTGTTCTGGTCCAGTCTGTTTGGGGTTCTATAGGCTTCTTGTATATTCATGGGCATCTCTCTTTTTAGGTTGGGGAAGTTTTCTTCCATAATTTTATAGAAGATATTAGCTGGCCCTTTAACTTGTAAATCTTCACTCTCGTCTATACCTATAATCCTTTGGTTTGGTCTTCTCATAGTGTCTTGGATTTCCTGGATGTTTTGGGTTACCACCTTTTTGCATTTAGTGTTTTCTTTGACTGTTGAATCAATGGTTCCTATGGTATCTTCGGCTTCTGAGATTCTGTCTTCTATCTCTTGTATTCTATTGTTGATACTTGCGTCTAAGGCCCCTGATTTCTTTCACAGGTTTTCTATCTCCAATGTTGTCTCCCTCTGTGATTTCTTAGTTGTTTCTACATCTGTTTTTAGTATCTGGATGGATGTGCTCAGATCTTTCATTTGCTTGATTGTGTTTTCATGTATTTCTTTAATAGATTTTTGTGCTTCCTCTTTCATAGCTTCTACTTGTTGGCTCACGTTCTTCTGTAGTTCTTTAAGTGACTTTTGTCTTTCCTCCTTATTGTCTTCTTCTCTTTGATCCATCTTCTCCTGAATTTCTTGAAGTGATTTTTGTATTTGCCTCGTAAAGGCTTCTAACTTTTGATCCATTTTCTCCTCTATTTCTTTACGAGATTTTTCTATGTGTTCAGCTACCAGCATCCTGACCAGTGATTTTATATCCAAGTCTTGTTTTTCTGGTGTTTTAGGGTATCCAGGGATTCCTGTTGTTGGAGAACTGGGTTCAGATGCTGTCATGTTGCCTTGATTTTTGTTAGTAACGTTCCTTCGTTTTCCTTTTGCCATCTGGTTATTTCTGGTTTTAGTTGGCCTTGTTGTTAGTGGCTGGTGTTTGAATCTCCTGTGAGGCTGGGCTCACCTGTTGTTTCTCTACTTGTAAATATGTGTGACTGCTGCTTTAAGGTATCATAAGCTGGCTGCCACCCATGCGATTGTAGCCCCTGTTGGAGTCTGTCTACCTGGGCTTCTCCAGCTGTGTCCTGGTTGCAAGGAACTCGGCCTGCTTGGCTCCGAGACCCTAGCAGATCCCCCTGTGCGGGTAGCCCTGGAAGGGGTGTTTACCTGGGCCTTTCCAGCTATGTCCTGGTTGCAATATGGAGGCCCGCAGCTACCGCTGGTCCAGGGGCCGGTGAGCTGGTTGCAGAATGCAGCCTAGGTGCTCGCCAGAGGGCACGGGGATGTCCCACAGAGCCTGGGCCTTTCCAGCTGTGTCCTGGGCCTTTCCAGCTATGTCCTGGTTGCAATATGGAGGCCCTCCGCTTCTGCTGGTCCAGGGGCCGGCGAGCTGGTTGCAGAAAGCAGCCTCGGTGCTCGCCAGAGGGCGCGGGGATGTCCCACAGAGCCTAGGTGGAACTCAGCCTGCTTGGGTCCGAGACCCTAGCAGATCCCCCTGTGAGGGCAGCCCTGGAAGGGGTGTTTACCTGGGCCTTTCCAGCTATGTCCTGGTTGCAATATGGAGGCCAGCCGCTTCTGCTGGTCCAGGGGCCGGCGAGCTGGTTGCAGAATACAGCCTAGGTGCTCGCCAGAGGGCGCGGGGATGTCCCACAGAGCCAGGGCCTTTCCAGCTGTGTCCTGGTTGCAATATGGAGGCCTGCCGCTACCGCTGGTCTAGGGGCCGGCGAGCTGGTTGCAGAACGCAGCCTAGGTGCTCGCCAGAGGGTGCGGGGAAGTCCCACAGAGCCTGGGCCTTTCCAGCTGTGTCCTGGTTGCAATATGGAGGCCCACCGCTACCGCTGGTCCAGGGGCCGGCGAGCTGGTTGCAGAAAGCAGCCTTGGTGCTCGCCAGAGGGCAATGGGATGTCCCGCAGAGCCTAGGCGGAACTCAGCCTGCTTGGGTCCGAGACCCTAGCAGATCCCCCCGTGAGGGCAGCCCTGGAAGGGGTGTTTACCTAGGCCTTTCCAGCTATGTCCTGGTTGCAATATGGAGGCCCGCCGCTTCTGCTGGTCCAGGGGCCGGCGAGCTGGTTGCAGAATACAGCCTAGGTGCTCGCCAGAGGGTGCGGGCGGGAATAAACAATTAATGAGGAACTTTAGGGGCTGTCAAATGGCTCTTCCATTTGGATACTGGTGTGAAGGGAGGCACAGATAAGTCATTGGGAAGTCAATGTGGATACCATATGCAAACAAGACTTTAGCTGAGAAAACGGATCACTGTGAAGGGGCTGAGGTTGCATCTATACAAGCTCCTTGGCTGATCAGGTGACTCACAAGAGCTCGTGAACCCTTTCATTTCCCTGGCCGATTTTAGGTCCAGTTATGTCATTGCTGTATACTTGTTTTATGTAGAACAGGGTCTCATAAGGATAATTCCTTTTAAGAGTAGATCTTGGCTGGGCAGTGATGGCGCATGCCTTTAATCCCAGCACTTTCGAGGCAGAGGCAGGTGGGTTTCTGAGTTCAAGGTCAGCCTGGTCTACAGAGTAAGTTCCAGGACAGCCAGGACTATACAGAGAAACCCTGTCTTAAAAACAAAAAAGAATAGATCATGCATTTTAACCATATTTGCTTCCCAAGAACATAATTTTTCACCCCCCATCTTGTGCAACTCCTGTTCCTTCCACCAGCTTCCCTTCTGATTTCTCGTACACACACACACACACACACACACACACACACACGCATGCATGGTTCCATGTATCTCTATATAATCTACAATCCGCATATGAAAAAATGCATTTGTCTTTCTGAGTTCGTCTTATTTCCCTTGAGTTGATGATCTCTGGGTACCTCCATTGTCCAGCAAAGGATATAATTTCATTCTTTAGGAGTGAATAAAGCTGCATTTTTATAAAGATTTTTTTCATGTTTCTTGTATTTCTGGATTAGAGTTTGCACATGTGGGATTAAAGTGCTGGCTTGGATTAGGTTTTAATCACCCATATTCTTTAAGGGGAAGTTGTTATTATACTTAAGTGGGAGTAGGATCTGCTTGCACCACAGTGCAGCTCTTCCTTAAGACTCTCAGTAGTTAGACCATCAACCCCGAGCTCAGGACATCAGATTTCACTCTCTGCTGTGTTAACTGGGTTTTGTCAATTTTTTTGATACAAACCTATACATATCTGACAAGAAGGAATCTTTTTTAAAAGATTTTTTAAAATTTATTTATTATATGTAAGTACACTGTAGCTGTCTTCAGACACTTCAGAAGAGAGCATCAGATCTTGTTACAGATGGTTGTGAACCACCATGTGGTTGTTGGGATTTGAACTCCGGACCTTTGGAAGAGCAGTTGGTGCTCTTAACCGCTGAGCCATCTCTCCAGCTCTGACAAGAAGGAATCTTAACTGGGAAAATGCTTCCATAAGATTGGTCTGTAGGCCAGCCTACAGAGCATTATCTTAATTAGGGACTCGTGTGAGGATACAACCACTGTGGATGGTGCCACCCTGGATAGGTACTATTGGCTGTATAAGAAAGACTGAGCAAGCCATGGAGAGCCAGAGTTGTATCCCAACTCGCCTCAGTAATGGATCATTACCTAAAAGTATAAGGAAAATAACCCTTTCCTCCCCGAGTTGCTTTTGGTCATAGTGTTTTATCACAGCAATAGAAGCCCTAATACCCGGATAGAAGGCTATCATATTCAGAAGTAGACACAACTGGTAGACAGGCTCATATGAAATTACAGCAATAGCCAATCAAAGACATGAACCAAGCCTGTCTGTGAAACCCCTCAGGAGGGCAGGCAGTAAGTGCTAGGTCTATATTGTCTCTTGTGGGTTTGTGGGTGCTGGGGCCACCTCTGCACCAGCCCATATATAAATGGACTGCAGCTTGTCTCTCTACAGACCATGGCTAAGATAAGGTTTCTGCCTCGTGCAAGTCTTCTGTATCCGTGTCCTGAAGGCCAGGTCACAGTAGATCCGTGACACTTCCCAGATGAGTCATGCAGGGAGGGACCTTTGTGCCTCTAAAGCTGCCAAGTAATTTTTAAAAATGGTATTTTGCTCCAGCTCCTGTCTGGTACCAAAAGCAGAGGGCTTTGTTAACACACACACACACACACACACACACCTCCCGCACCCCCTGCCCCCAACTGTCATAGCTTCTGCATGCCCCTCCCCCCTTCTGATCGTTGTTTATTGTGGATGGTAAAATGTGAATTTTCTCAGGTTCTCTCTTTTTGTTTTTTAGAATCATGTACACACACACACACACACACACACACACATGCTCATGTGCACATAAGTGATGTCCACCCCCCCACCCCCACCCCTGGGAGGCCTGAAGAGGACTTGAACTCTTCTGGAGTCGGGGTTACAGGTGGTCATGAGCCACCTGACTTAGGTACTGCAAAATGACCTCCAGGCCTCTGCAAGAGAAGCATATGCTCTTAGCCAACCCCAGAGCCATCTCTCTGATGATCTCTTCATTTTAAGCTACGTCTACCACCCTGTGTGTTGCCCTCACCCTGGGAAGAGATACTGGCTTCTCTCTTTCCATTCCGTACCCCGGAGTTTTCCTTCTTTCATCGTTACTGAAATTTGTGGGGGGTTTTCCTGCTCACACCCATCTCATACTGCGATTACTTTCTCTACACTGCCCAGGTTACCTGCCGGTGTTTCTAGCCGTGGGTATTATCTACCACAGTCTTCCTAGGCTCTCTTTCTGAAAATACAATGACCAGCGAGTGTCTGGGAGTGAGAAAACATGGTTGAGTCCTCGAGGCTCATATGGGTTAGGAGTGGGCACCATGGTGGAGTGTATGTACCTTGGCTTCCTGTCCTAACGTTACATAGTAGAGGCTGGGTAAAAGTAGACACCAAAGAATTCCTTAAATGGTTATAAAAGTATAGAAGAGTGGGATAGTCTGATATTTTGAGGACACACTCTAAGGGAAGACTACCAGGCGAATACTAAGAATCCTGTATTATTTTTTTCTTTCTTCTCACTAAGGTAGGAATATGAGCCTCCAGTTTTTTGGTTTTTGGTTTTTTTCCTTTCCTTGAACTGAAAGCTCCGCCTCCTGGTCACACCTGCTGCTGCTCCTAACTGCCCCCGGGTGCGCCTGGTCTCAGTAGAGGCCCGGAGCAGTTGCCAGGGTGGAAACTCCCTAATGATACAGCTCACAGGGGCTCACCCAAAATTTTCACACCCTGGAGATGACCTGCGCGGCTGCCTTCTCACAGGCCTGATACACTCCTGTGTCAGTTGAGCCCATTTCTATTTGTGGCTTTACTGTCCTGGCACCAAATTAAACCTTGATGGCAGCATGGCTGGCCGCTGTGTAATTCTGTTCCTACACCAGAAATACCTCAGCCGGGTGTCCCACTGGGCACATGCATAATGAGCAGACAGGTGCTTCTTGGAGCTGGTGCGGTTAAATTATGAGAGCAACAAGACACTTATAATGAGCGCTGATTAAACATTCATGAAAAGACATATAGCATTCGTTACCTGAAAAGCTATGTTACACGGGGTCTTGGTGGTTGGAATATGTTAATAACGGGAGCCAAATGATGCCAGCAGTCATATTTGAATAGTGAAATTCCCAATCACGCCCCTTTTAGCCTCAAAGTACTACCGTATGCGGAAAATGTATTAGGTCCCATTTTAAAATGAGTCAAACTGATCTCCCGATAGCAAGTGGCATGCTGGTAAATGTTTAATGACCAACAACAAATTAAGCTCCTGATTCATGATGTTGGCTCCTTCCCATAGTGTAAGCACTCCCCCCACACACACACCCCACCCCTCCCCACCCGGTGGTCTTTTTTTTTTTTTTTTTTTTTTTTAAGCTACCAAGGTGCTACCAGAGTTGACTAGAGATGGTCTCAACCCTTTGGTCCCAGAGAGCCTGTTTCCAGTAGACTGCTGGATCCAGGGACAGGATCAGGTGAATGACAGGTCACACAGAGAGCTCATTCCCCAACCTACTTTCTTTTCCTTTCTGTTGCAGAGCAAAATGTCAACACTGCTAAGAAAACTGATCCTTTCTTGCAATGCTAGACAGGACAAAGCGGCCAGATGTCCCCAGAGTAGTTAGTTGGAGACCCTTATCCAGGCTCCTGGGGAGGAACGATGGCTCCTCGTCGCACCTGATTGGCTCATACCTAAGCTAACGTCCCCAGTTCTCACAAAATGAAACCAGTTCTGAGTTTGAGTAAATGCTTCCCTTGTAGTCTAAGTTAGCACACCCACCCCATACCCACCCCCCTCTTCCTTCCAAAGGGTCACACATTCCACAAACTATTTTCAACAACCCTGCATCTACTTGCCTGAAGTATTTGTCATGATAGGAAGCCAGTTTCATATACAATAATCCTCAAACATGTTGAGGTGCATGTGGGGAGCATGAGCGGACTGAGGGAAAACTGGGGGTGCCAGGGCACCTCCAAACCCCCGAGCCCTGAGCCATGGTCCCATTCCAGGGTATAACAACCTCCTTTCCAGGACCAGAGACTGAGAAACCCAATTTATTCCATAGTCAGGCAGCCTGTTTTTCCTTCCACATCAAGTTGGTGGTGGCTTTTTTTTTTTTTTTTAATAAAGGATTTTGAGTAGGCAGCTAAGCCAGTCAGCTGTTTATTTATAGCTGCAAATTTTCAATGCTGTATAAATTAGAAATCACTGCTGAATGAGGCCCGCGCCCACTCACACACGCAGGGCCCCTATCTGTGAGGCCTTTCACACAGTTTGACTGTACACAGTCTAAAATGGGAGAAAATGACATGCTCCGAGTCAAATGACGGAGTCACAGCTAAACGGCAAAGCAGAAAACCAGCAATTATTTTTCCTCGGCACAATATGGGAGGTACGACAGGTGCAATTATCCAATATTATTTAACTGCACCGGTTTGTGGTGTACAGAGAAAATAAAGGTTTCCGTGTCTTGGAGAGGAAAAAAAAGAGAGAGAGAAAGAAAGGGAGAGAAAGAACCTGCCTTGCAGCTCCTGTTACTGTGGATTAAGTCGTGTTATGTAAATTGAAGCTGGCGGCGAGGATTCTAAATCTGGGAAGGAAGATCCACCTGGCTCCAGGGACTCACCTCAGGCCTTAGAGACCAGCAAGCAGCTGCGTTAGTTGGAATTTCTGAGGAAAGACCCCAGACCAAGGAGCAAGAAATGAATACCCAGCCCCATGGAGACTGGAGTCGGGGAGGGCAGGGCTGAATGATTTCTGTCCCTTTAAGGAGTCTAGTCCTGCATTTGACTCCCTCTGACCATGGAGTCCAAGGGAGCCCACAGGGGGACCACTCTTGTTTGGTTTGCATATGCAATACCCCCATAAAATCATGGGTTTGAAGACTTGGTCCTCAGCTACCTGGTTCCATTTTGGAAGGCTATGAAGCCTGTACTTGGGGGTTTCCGGGAGGAAGTGAGTCACTGGGGGGGGGGTGTCAGACCTTGGGGTTTGATGGTCTGTTCCCACTTCCTGTTGGAAATTAGTTTCCTGATTGCAGATGCACCACACTCTGCTCATGGCCACACTCTGCACTGATGACTTGTGTACCTTCCCAGACTATAAGACAAAATAAAACCTTCCTCCCTAAAGGTGTTTTTTGCTTGGAGTTTGGTCAAAGCCACTACCTTCTCTTTTGCCTCTAACCTCCATATATGTGTATATATCTATTAGTTTCCAAGTTGCCCCCCCCCAACAAAACCTGAGTGTAACTCCAGTCTCTAAGCGAATCCCCCAACAAGACCAGCATCCCCAGGTTACTCCCCCAACAAACCTGCACCCCTAGATTACAAGCCTACTTGCTGCCTAACAACCACCAATGCAGAGGGGAACAAAAATTAAGTTTATGATATGACTCCCAGCACCAGCCAATTATGTTAAAGGTCACAATAGCTGCTTTCCAATGAGGTACTTACACACCTCCTGCTTGCTGCGTACTAGAAAGCCTCGCCCCGTAGATATTTGGGGCTCCACCACCATCAAAATTGTCCTGCGTGACAATAATGCATGGGTGGGGGCAAGCTAGCTCGAACTGAATAAAGATCATGCTGTGAGCTGCATCAGATCAGCTCCTGCCTGTTTGGGGGGAGATTAAACACTTCCTTGGCACTATAATTTCATCAACCGCACCATGGTCTGATTTTAGAGGAGTTGAGGATAAAAGGCCTCTCTGTTCATATACCTTGCTGATGTTGAGAGAAGAAAACAAAAATCGTTACCAAGAATAAAGTCTTCCATACTCAATGGAGATACAATTCAGAGTTTGTAACTATAACCTATGTGCCCCTTCCTCTCCCAAAGATTGCCGAATGATGTTTATGGTACCCAGAATGGAGCTGGCTGGAAATCTTGGCAGCTAATGGGTCAGCAGAACTGTGCACGCCCTTAGAAGTGTAGACGGAGAAGACAAAGCTGTCTTAGGCTGTTGGAGTCCCCGGTCTTGAAGGTCTGGCTTAGACTACAGGAATATAAACTTGCATTATGCCTGGAGAAAGACTTGGTGTTGTGTTCTCAACATTCATAGGAAGAGGAGAGAGAGAGACAGAAGAAACCTGGATCCCACTGGATCCTTTAGATCCTGAGGCACTACTGGGCTTGGCCACAGTCCTCCTTCCCAAATATCCATCTTGTTGATCAATCAGAGATCCTCACGTGCTCCTGAGAGACCAGATCTTGGGTTCAGACTCGGTCTTAGAGAGAGCCTGATCTAAGGTTGAACTCGAGTTCAACAAGCCTGGCACCTGGCACCAGTTTCCAGGTGACTCCCCAACAAGCCAGTGTCTAGCACCAGTTTCCAGGTTACGAGGCCTGCCCTGCTGACACTTCACGTCCTAACAACCACCAATCAGGAGGAAAGCAGGGGTTAAATATGATGGTTTGGCTCCCAGTACCAGCCAATTATGTTAACAAAATTCCACAATACCCTCCCCCACCCCAATCAGATGTGTGCCAAGCTAGAGACCGGCCTCACTTGCTTGCCCTTTGCTATAAAGCCTTGTCCTGCTGAGAGCTCGGGACTGCACAGTTCTGCTGCACCAGAGAGGGCGGTGTGACCAGAGTTTGACCCTAGTGTGACTGCATCAGAGTCAGCTCCTTGGTGGTCTTTCGGGGTTTCTCAAAATGGGCACAATACTTGGAATTATGGACACTGTGCTTGTGGGGCAGGGCACAGCAAGATGTCTTCTTTATCCTCGCACACCCCCACCCCACCCCCACTCAAAGCACAGAGCCTTGTGCATGGCACACGTGAAACACATGTTTGGTACCCAGTCAGATTTAAGTAGCATGCTCAGTGATTCATACAGCATCAACATTCAGCTCCTGGTCCCCGTGCAGAACCCACACGCTCCAGAAGTTTCCTCTCCATCAGCATCATTCAATCTTACTGAAAATACGCTCTCGGAAATCTTTTTTTTTTTTTTTTTGGTCAGGTCCTCAGAAGAAATACACATACAATCAAAGTGTATATGCCTGTGCATAACTGAAACAAAACTTTCATTGAATCATATTCGTTCTAAAATATATTTGAGGCCCTCTATGTCCCACAAATCTTTTATTTTCTGTCATTTAAACTGTAACGATTACTGATTTTCTGATCCAATCAGTGTTACAGAAATTATGTATTTTGTAACCTAATAATAATAGTAACAATAGCAGCAATAACTTAGTGTTGAGCCACATGACACTCCTGCTCTCTCATTCATTCATTCATTCATTCAACAAATAATTATGAAATGCCTATTCTATATATGGTCATGGCTGTCTGCATCTCATGGTTGTTTAGAGACGTGGTATCCTCTCCCTGGGACATTCGCGTTAGGCTTGAATATTCATTTCCTCCAGTGGCCCCCGTGGGAGGCGGTTCCCCACCTCACACTTGCAGCTGCTCTACTGCTCCAGCACCTCTGAGATGCTGACAGTCTCTCCATGACACCTTCCACACAAGAGCCTCCTGATTGTCCGCCGAGGCCCCAGCCTGCCCGGACAGACAGATTTTGTTTCACTTCAGGGGTTTGCTCGCACTCAGCACAAAATTTTGTTAAGTATTGAATGATGAAATTAGTTGACACCGAGTTAGTTTTACCTGCCTGGGAATCTGCTATGTGATCCCGAGGGTGTGCGAGGGAACAATCGAGACATGCTTTTGCTTGTGAAATTTCTATGCACACCTAAAAGTCAATTATGCTGTCGTTTTATATATGGTACTAACTTAACCCATCCAAGTTACGAAATCACTTGATTTGGGGGTATAATAGATTGTATCGGTGTTTGCCTCTGTCAGATGCTTTCTGTCACCGTGACCTTTGACTGTCCCCATATATCACCAAACTAAAAAGAAAGAGGCCAAAGAGAGCCATGGGCCACCAAGACTGCCATGTAAAGTGTAAAGAAAAATAAACCCTATCCTCCCCGAGTTGCTTTTGGTCATGGTGTTTTATCACAGCAATAGAAGCCCTAAGACACGGGTGGAAGGCTATCATATTCAGAAGTAGACACAACTGGTAGACAGGCTCATATGAAATTACCGCAATAGCCAATCAAAGACACGAGCCAAGCTTAGCTCCGTGAAATCCCTCAGGAGGGCAGGCAGTATGTACTAGGGCTCCATCTGTATTGTCTCTTGTGGGTCACCTCTGCACCAGCCCATATAGAAGTATGTGTTTCTGAGTAATAATCAAATCAAAGGAAAGGAAAGAACCATCACGAAAATGGCTTTGGACCATACAGAGACCTCTCAGTCTACCAGGGAGCCATGCAGGACCCGGGCAGATAAGACCGAAATTATCCACCCAACAGCTCAGTAGTTCTCTGTTGGGAAATACGTTCCAAGACCTGCATTGAATATCTGAAACATCTGAGGCTACTACAAATCGATATGTACACTATGATTTCTGCTGTGCATGCACATCTGTGAGGAAGTTTAATAAATTAGACGCAGTAAGAGATCAACCATCAGAAAGCTCTGGTGATGCCTGCAAATAATTTTGGTTTAATAACCGAGAGATTGGAGATTCTGAAGTCATAGATAGCAAATGCTAGCTCTTAACTCTTTTCATTAGTCTATCCCAGTGATGATTCAGAACCCATACTGCGTGCTCCTCTTCAGATGGACATTTGCTATTCATTATCCCGGAAGCTTTACTCACCACTGCAGGGAGAGACTGACATCATCATTCTGGTAGTAAACCCCCCCCCCAAAGGTCAGTCACATCGATGGATTTTTCTCAATGAAGAGTTATCCAAGAAAAAAGGTCAGACGAAGCTGTTTCCTGTACACCATATGATTTTCTTAACAAATCCGGTTTCTGACTCCTGGAAAAACTAATCCTTTCTCTGTGTGTCTTCAACACATTAGACATTTTTCTTTCAAATCTTTTAAGCCAACACGGGATGAATGCCAGTTTAGAGAAAATGGTGTCGTCGTGAAAATGCCTGCTTTTCTGAACCCAAGCGACTTTGACGAGTGAGTTAGGGCCAGTGGATAACAGTTCAGCAAGGCACTCTTGCATGGGTGCATGTATCAGACATCAGCACCATCAGAGAGAAAAGTGTATTAATCAGACATTGAGGACAGCCCAGAAACACCAAGAGCTGCTAAGGGAGGCTGTGGTTTGCATGTGTCACCCAAGAATCCATGTGTTAGAGAATGAACCCCCAAAAATACATGTTAGTAGTAGTCCTTTGGCAGGTAATTAGGCTAGATGACACGAGAGGGAAGTCTTTTACTGAAAGATGAAGCCTGAAGATTCCATGCCTGAGGACTTGCTATTTGATATACTCTGCCACATTAAGACATAGCACAGGGCCCTCGACAGAGGCTGAACAGATACCAATGACACAGACTCCCCAGACTCCAGAGCCTTGAGCCAAATAAAGTATTTTCCTTTATAACTGACCCAGTCTGTTACCCTGTGAGGTCAGCCGTGTCGCACAGATTTCTTCTGCCCAGCCTTTCTTGCATCTGAGCAGCCAGTAAGGCGCTTACAGGAATACAATTTCCCAAATGCTCCCTTCACCCCCAGTTCAGAGATTCTGAATTTGTCTGCCCTATGAACACCCGTGCTAGCCGTTTTAACGCCCTTCCCAGATAGTTCTAATATGCCACCAAAGCTGGAATCCCCCTCAGTGTATAAGAATCCTGCCTTAACTGTCCATGGAAAGGCAGCAACTAAGTCTTCAAGCCACTGCCTGCTTTCCTCGAGCAGCCAGCGCCAAACCAGAGAAGCAGAACTGGCGGCGACCTGGCCTCTCTGGGGACGTAGCAGAGGTGAGTTGGAGACATAGTGCAGGGTCAAGCTCTGCTAGAGCTTTGGAAGCATCTATAGAGATTCTCCATCAAGACTTCTCACAGCTCCCTAAAGACCAATGTGCATTCCTAGCGCTGAGCACCAGGCTGTGGGCGCCACGGCGGTGTCACCTTTGGACATTCGAGATCAGCACTTCCCTGGGCCTCCAGACTGCACCTTTGAGATTTGCCAGACTCTGTCATCACTGGAGCCTATTCCTTGAATGAAATCGCCTCCGACGTGAGCACGAATCCGACTAGTGCTGTCTCTCTGCAGAGCCCAGAGCCTGACTCACACACGCTGAAGCACTGCTCGCTGCTCTGCCTCCTTCCTCCCAGTGTGCCTCAAGCCTGCTCTGTGCCCACACTCCCTCCGTCAGCCCACTCGGTATCATTCGCCTGCAGTCCCTGTGACTCATAGGCCTATAATAATCCTTCGGCTTCCGCTTGCCAAGTTCCCAGTCTCTCCTCTCTCCATTCAAGAGTCTCCCCAGATGCTACATCATCCAATCAAGGGAACAACAGCCTGTGCTTCCTCGAACGAACCCAGCCAGTGGAACAGAGTCAACGAAGATCAAGCAAATAGACGAGCGCTATTGAAAAATTAATTTCTGAGGCTGTTACACATACAACCCTAGGAGGATTTTGAGTTCCAAGAAGCGATAGGGGCTGCTGGCTTCCCAAGACACTATGTCAATCTGTCAGTCTGGGCTAATGGAGCTCATAAGCCTATGGTCCCGGGCAGGACTTCCGGAATGGGTGCTAAAAGCCATTGTTCTGAATGATGACAGGCTGAAAAGACTAGCTTCTGCGACCTCACAGGATGGTTTCCTTTCTGGTGAGAAGGCCTGGAGGAGTCAGGGAACATTCCCAAGAAAGGCACAATACCTTGTGCCTCATCATAATGGCGGCTTCAAGGTAGGATCCAGGTAGGATATGAGAAACTCAGTGTGAGCACTTCATAACAGCCATAGCAAGGAGTACAATCATGTCTGGGGGTGGTCCATGAACCCCACCTGTATTTAGAGTCAGGAAGCTCTCAGTTCAGAGGTTCATTAGTAGCTGGAGTAGAGCAGTCGCTATGGCTAGAGCAGTTACTGTAGAAGCTGCCACCCCCACACCGCAGATGACAAGGGGCCCAGACACCTCCCCTCCCTCTCAAACACCAGGAGGAGCCCTTGTAGTGCAGCAGCCCCCAAAGAGGCACACTCCTGATAGTTATTACCGTGCTGCAGAGCATGTGGCCTGGGGCTCCTCCAAGGAGCCACTGTCCCAAACAACCCTGAGTGGCTTGAGGAAAAAGTGATGTTCTAAAAGACCGAAAGCCAGAACGGTTAATTCATTTTCCGTGGGCTCCTAACGTGTCAAGGTGAAAAAAGAAAATCATAGACTCTCTAGGCACTCTAAATCCAATTAGTTCCAACTCCACAGTCATAGGTGACTCAGTCCTGCAGAGTTTGGTCTCTTCTTATGCAAATTGGGAGCATGACGACGACGACGACAGCTTTCTGCCTTACCAGAATAGATAACAGTAATAACAGACTCACTGCCAGGACTCACTCAATAGCATTTATTTCCTTCTCCGTTCCCCTGATCCAAGGGCTCCATCAGTGCAATGAGGAATTTTATTGGTCATCACTTGCAAGCATTGGGTAGAGTTGGTGTTAAATTCCCCTCTCCCCCCCCACCCCCACACAAAGAAGCAATGTTGACCCCAGGATTAAGATGTGGACGGGAGGAAAGAAAACTCGCTTAGTATCAGCACACATTCACCAAGAAAGCAAGAGGGTCCCAGATCCCACCACATCAGCGTATATTAAATAGAATAGAATAGAAGGACTATGGCAATAACAAACAGCATGAATACCATGGGCTCCAGCAACCTCAGCCTTCAGTGGGTTTTGGCTGAGCACTGAATTTTCAGTAATTAACACAGCTTCAATAGAGTCACCTAAAGGGAAGAGGCTCTTTGCCACATCCTCCGTCTTCCCACCCAACATATGGACAGCGTTTCCAGGCAGCTCCTGCATCACAGTGCACCAGAAATAAATTCAAACAGCAATTAGGAAAAGCCAGGGAGGACAGCCCCGCTCAACAGTCGGAGAGGGGGTATTTAGAGCACGTTTGTTTGTCTTCAATTTCCCATCTTATATTAAGATAGCTTGGCAGGGTGTCTCTACAATGGTCGCATAAATTCAACAGGGAGGAGGGAAGTCACCTCCTACCCTCGTGTGTGTATGTGTGTGTGTGTGTGTGTGTGTGTGTGTGTGTCTTCATCTTTTTGGGCCTCAACCATATTTTTCTCTTCATTTAGTTCTAGGCCTTCCATTAGATGAGAAGACGAGAGCCCCCTGGTGGCTGCAATTAATTCTCGTTTCTTAGAGGCATTGAAACACATCCTCTTGAGTTGTGAAATTCCTATGCCTTGTTTTGATTAGTGAATCTACTTCGTTAAACAGGCCATGCCCCGTGGTGGTATCACACCTTGAATTTCTTTGATGTCCGTTCTCTTCATTTAGGCAAATAATCAAGGCAACTTCTGAAAAAAAAAAACATAAAAAATACCACTTCAGTAATTACATCCCAGATGTTTATCTAACACTATTTATTGGGTATCTCTACAAAGTCTGACACCCTACTAGGTATAAGAAAAAAAAATACATAAGAAAAAAAAATACAAGGAAGTTTAAGTCACCTTTGACCTTGAGAAGCTTACATCAGAGAACGACAGAAAGGAATGACCTTGAGGGTTTTAAAGCTGTGTTTTCACTATAAAACTGACCTAGTTCATCAAGTGAATAAGCGTTCTTATCAGAGCTACACCTCTAGGCTTCCTGCCTTCCTTCATTCTCCTACGCTCCAATCCAATTATGAACAATTTAAAACCAACTCTCTGCTTGCATCGCTGTTGACATAAGCTTCATTAACTCAGGGCACTATCCCTTCAGATCCTTCCAATATATACCTTAACCTTTTGGGCTTTTGACAATAATTTGAGTATGTACAATGGAGCTGTTTCCCAGAGGTTCGTGTGTCCTTTGTCTAAGGATACCGAGAAGTAATGGGACCATAAAAATGTGGGGTCTGACGGAAGGTAAAGCAATGGGATAAAGATGCTCAAAAATGAATGGGTGTAGAGACTGGGCCAGTTCTCTCCGGAGCTAGACTAGCTCTCTGTGGAGAAGCTCAGCCTCCCTCTGCTCTGTCTTGCAGACACGCCCCTCTTGCTTACCCTTCCACTCCTCCCCCTCATTATAACCCAGCAAAATCCCAGCCAGAAGCTGAGCAGACCCTGACCCCATGCTCCTGGACTCCCATGGTCAGCACAGGCACGTACCGTAGAACTCAGGATGTTTAATAGTGACGACATTAGAAAGGCCTAAAAAAACAAAAGCCTAGTCCATGTAGTTTCCTTCTTCAAAGCAACTCCAAGTCCACATGTGTTGATTGTACTTGAGGAGATATAAGTAGGCTCTTTAAACAAGGATACCCTGCTGTCTGGTTGCTCTTGCTTTTCTCTGTCAATGAACATTGCTGACAATTCTGACTTAAGAGTAAAGCAGGCCACTTCATCCTTCTTAAAGAACTACATAGAAGTCTATTATACGCATCATAATTTATTTAATCAGTTCCCTGTTGGTGGAAATTCAGACCTTCTTCAATCATTTACTATTACAAGTTGGCACTGCAGTGAATATCTTCATACAGACCTCATTTGTACACATGCCAGAATATACTTAGACTAATTCCTAGAAGTGAAATTACTGGATCAGAGGGATATGTATATTTTTACTTTTGACAGTTACTGCCAAATTATCCTCTCTCAAAGTCTATCCTCCCTGACAGAGATGGGCTCCGTTTTCCAAAATCTTCAGTAATATATTGAATTATAACTTTGAGTTTTATCTGTACCAATCCTATGGGAGGGAATGGAATCTCAGTAGAGTTTTTAACTTAAATGATTCTTATTTTGAGTGAAGTTAAATATCACATAAGAACATTTTTTAAAGTATTAAGCTATATCTCCATATTTATTTATAATCATTTCTGGCAGTATCAGAAAAGTAATCTAGGCTTTACATATAGAAGGCAAGTGGTCTGCCATCAAGTTACATAAACCACCAGAATATGACATATATGACATCTATGAATTTTCTATAAACATGCTTTCTATATATCTTATCCTCTCTCCCTTCCTTCCTCCTTCCCTTTCTCTCCCTTCCTCTTTCTGCCCTAGCTCGATAGTTTTAACTGTCAGCTCGACCCAGACTAGACTCACCTAGGAAGAGTATTAGTGGGAAATTATCTCCATCAGGTTGACCTGTGTGCATGTCTGTGGATGACTGCCTTGATTGTTAATTAATATGGGAAGACCCACTCTGAATTTGTACAGCATCATTTCGCGGGGTGGGCTTGGGACTGTCTGAGAGTAGACAGAACTAGCTGAGAACTAAGCAGGAAAAGCCATTCATGTAATTATTTTCTGCTCTTGACTGAGAACATGCTACTTTAGATTTCTACCTGGACGTCACCACAGTAGTGGACCATGGCCTGGAACTGTAAGTTGAATAAACCCTAAGTCACTTTTGACAAGAATGTTTTATTTTTTATTTTTTAGTCTTTTTAAAAATGTATTTATTATATATGTAAGTACACTGTATCTGTCTTCAGACACACCAGAAGAGGGCATTTGATCGGGTGGTTGTGAGCCACCGTGTGGTTGCTGGGATTTGAACTCAGGACCTCCAGAAGAGCAGTCAGTGCTCTTATTTTTATTTTTATTTTTTGGATTTTTCGAGACAGGGTTTCTCTGTGTAGCCCTGTGGCTGGAACTCACTCTGTAGACCAGGCTGGCCTCGAACTAAGAAATCCACCTGCCTCTGCCTCCCAAGTGCTGGGATTAAAGGCGTGTGCCACCACAGCCCCAGCACAGTCAGTGCTCTTAACTGCTGAGCCATCTCTCCAGACCGACAAGGATGTTTTTTTGCAGCAACAGAAATGATTCTCCCTTCCTCCTCTCTCTGTTCCCTGGAAGAGTTTATCAGGTAGCTTCTAAAATGCCAGCACCCCCAAGTGTCCCCCAAAATGTCAGCACCCCCAAATGCCAGCACCCCAAGTGACCCCCAAAATGCCAGCACCTCCCAAATGCCAGCACTGACACATGTATGTACACACCCCACACATTGTACCATGATGTATGACCTATAAAACATACCAAGAATGATAGGAATGATGGACTATAATCTTCCAGAGTAGCCTATAAAATGTGTTTAGCTTACATCTTGGGGGCTGTCTTGAGCTGCTGATTTGGGTACTCAGTAAGCATGACATGAGCATCAGATGATGGAGTCATGTGAAGGGTAACAGAAGTCTGCAGTGATGGACAGAGGCCTCCAGCACCTCTCACACAGACGACCACAGAAATGGTCCTCTGCGCTCATGAGTGGGCTTAAAGTCCTAGCCATGCTACACCCAAGTTCTGCCCTCAGTCTTGTGAGATAAAAAACAAAAGACAAAAACAAAAAACAAACACTTGCTGGTTGTACTAGTCAGGGTTTTTCTGCTGTGAACGGATACCATGTCCAGTGCAAGTTTTATAAAAGACAACATTTACTTGGGCCTGCCTTACAGGTTCAGAGATTCAGTCCATTGTCATCAAGGCAGAAGCATGGCAGCATCCTGGAGGGCATGGCGCAGGAGGAGCTGAGGGTTCTACCTACAACTTTATTCAAAGGAAGCCAGGAACAGACTGGGCATCCTCAGGCGTCTAGAAGGAAGATCTCTAAGCCCAATCCCACTTCCTCCAACAAGGCCACACCTTCTAATAGTGCCACTCCCTGGGACAAGCATATACAAACCATCACACTGGTTTTGCTTGGTTTTTATAGCTCAAATAATGTCAGTAAAGAGCTCTTAAAATATTAAGAAAAATGGTCATTTCTCTTATGTTTCAGCTTAAGAAACTTTAAAATACCTTTTCTGTTGAGTAACTATTGATTCTCTTTATATATTCTTTTTTTCTTTTTCCTTCCTTGTCTGCCCCGAAGATGTTAATTTACTTTTTACATTATAAATCACCAATTTGGGATTACTTCTCTCTTTGGAAATGATGAGAGAGATATTTAGAAAAAAAAATTCCAAAATTTCCCCTCTTCCGAGAATAAAGGCCCAGGCCAATTGAGATAAACTTCCTTCTAAAATCAATTAAAGATAATAGGAAAAATCATGTTCTTAAACAAGACCAAGTGGCATGTATTCTAATTTGTCTTTTGTCACTGTGACAAAACACTAGGCAACACTAAGTTGGAAGAGAAAAGGACTTCTTCATATTATGTAGTTATGTAGTCTTATGTAGTTATGTAGTCCATCTTTGATGGATGCTAAGGAAGGAGCTTGAACTTGAAGCCCCAGAGGGACACTACTTCCTGGCTCACTCCCTCTGGCTAGCTCAACCAGCTCACACAGCACAGGCCCATGCACGTAGGGGCTGAACCATCCACAGTAGACTGTACTAATTAGCCATAGAGCAAATGCCTCGAGGCCAGTCAATCTGATCTAGACAAATTCTTCAGCTGACTTCCCCTTGACAAGGTGGCTCTAGGTTTGTGTTGAGTCTATATCTGAAGCTAACAACAACAGTAAGAAATTACTAAAGCAACATCTGAAAGACCCCAGGGCCTCAAAAAGGAAAGCAAAACAACAGGATTCATGAAGGGACAGTAGTGTTAACAGTTTTGAAGGCCCTACAAGTACGAGGAACAGGAGTCAAGTTCAGAGTCCATGCAGGTTGGAAGGCCAATGTTAGATTTGCCTCTGCCGTAGCATAGAATCTCAAAGGGAAAACTACCAATCCCATGAATACTTTTACCTAGAGTTGAACCTTTCTGTACAATTAGTCTGAATTGAAAACAACAGGGGAGGTCCAGAAAACTCTAAGCCAGGAATTAAATTTAAATGGATTCCAGAATGGTAACACCCTTAACTACCTGGCAAGGACACCTATCTAGAGAGGGACACCTTCCCATAAGGCATCTCCGAATGAATGCTTGCTTCTCAGAGAGTGGCCAGTACATGGTTAGCACACAGCAGGCTGCTGAAGGAGTGAGTGATCAGGATGGAGAAACAGAAGTAGTAACAGATACTATACACAGACCCTGAACACGTCAGCGTGGAGGTAAGCCGATGAGATCTAGAAGGCTGTATTTAAAGGAAGAAAGACCAAAACTGTTTGAAATGAACAAGGAATGACCAAAAGAAGAAAAGAGTGGGACTTCTTGTCTAGACTCAAATGAAAAGAAGGAACAGTTAAAAGCCCTGTACATCTTTGTAAGGAGAGAGTGGATGTAATCACAGAGGACTAAAAGACTGACCCAAGGAAGTGACTCCAATTACAGGTCAGAGAGAGACAAAAGAAATAAAAGAAATAGTAGATTGAAGGGTACATGTGGTTAGAACCGTGTGCGTGTGTGTGTGTGTGTGTGTGTGTGTGTGTAAACTACTAAAAACAATTAGTGAATTTATCAGTGTTAGAGAACACATCGTCAACATTGAAAATTAAATGGACTGTTACATGTGAATATAAACATCTGAAAGATACAGTTATTAAAAACAAAGTATAATGGTACAATCGCACAAAATACCTAGAAATCATTTCTTGTGGTATAGTTTCTATGCAATATAGAGCTTAAGTGTTTGTTTGCTGATCCCCAATAGATGATGACCTATCCTCCATCCCCAGGCCCTCTTCCTAGTGAAGATGTAAAACATTTCATCATCTCTGTTATTCCGGGAGGCCTCCACAGCCTCCGCCTCGGGTTCAGCTCTAACCCCAGCAGCCTGAGTTCTGACTTCCTTCACTGCAGCTGAGGACAGATGTGAGTTACATCACTGTAGATGCACATGGATGACCTAGCGTCTTTGTCTTGGCACAGGCCTGATGTTCCCGAGACTCAGACATCCACATTTTATCATTTTTATTACTTTTCATATGTACGAGGACATCACACACTGATTAGGTTCTTGCTAGACATTCAGGTCAATCTCAGTTCAAGCTGTTATAAATAATGTTGCTGTGAACTTTTCTGTACGAGCCCGTTGGCAGATGGATGTTTTCATTTGTCTAGATGTACCTAGAGGTGAGACAGCAGGTCACATTGCACTCACCACACTTTTGAATCATCCACATAAGTGGTCACCCTTTGGACTGCCAGCCTCTGTAAATGGGGAGCAGGTGTATGTCATCAGCTTATTCCGATGTCTTGCACAGTAAAAAAAACACAGAGAAAGCAACAGTACTTATGAATTAAGTCAATATAGCTAGGAAACATTTTTGAAAGACAAAAGCAAACAATACATATTTAACTCAGTTTGTCCTTGGTTATATATGGTTGTACTTTAAGAAGACATGGTAGTTTAAAAAAAAATGTATGTAAAATAAAGACTTATGAAAGGCCAGGCATTGTGATACACACACACTATTATGAGTGTGAGTTCAGCCTGGGGTGCATAATAAGTTGTCTCAAAATAATATAAAAGCAGAGAAAATGTTTGAGAAAATGTGAACTCTTAAAATAATACTAGGCTTAAAATACTTAAATACTTAATATACTTAAAATAATTCTAATGCTATGGCACCAATTCAATGATGGATGCGTTCATTCCCTGTATCCCAAGCAATTAATATAGAGTGACAAATCTTGCAACAGGTAAGTACTTTGTAAATACAATGTAGCCTGTTGAAAGTTTTGATGTTCCCCCAGCGAGCGAGCGCTTACTGCTCTCATAGAGGATCTATGTTTGGTTCCCGTCACCCACACAAGATCTCATCACTGCCTTTAACTCCAGTTCCAGGTGAGCCAGTGCCCTCCACTGGCCTCCACGGGCTCCTGAACAGACATGGTGCATATAACTGGATGCATATAAATAAAAATAACAAATAGATACACGTTGATGTATCTATCGTGGATAGGAAGAAGGGATTTGGAGTTTCTGTTTTACTGTTACTTTTGAAAGCAGTTATCAATCTGTTCACCCACACCAAGGATGAAAACAACAATACCAGTAGCCATACAGTAGCATGTGTAGTTAAAGCTTGATGCCATGTAATATCTCATGAGCATTACCATCGCCATCAGCATCATCAGTTAGCATCGCCATTTGGCCACTTACTGCCTTGCTTTGAGTAGGATAGTGTGGACTTTCTAGAATATTCTGAAGATTCAAAGCTACTATGTGGCTAACGTTTCCCCACTGCAGTTAGCAGTAAATCAAAGCTCAATGCCGAGCCGCTGCTGCCGCTCTTGACTATCTGAAGTCATGGTTCTTGTTTGTAGTTTCGTTCCTGGCTGTCTGAGCCTCTGTCCCGTGGCTGTGATAAATTACTGTGACAAAAGCAACTCAAGAGGAAAGGAGTTTGTTGTAGCTCATAGTTCAAGCATACAGTCTGGCAGCGTGGGTAGGTGGAAGCCCCAGGAGCTGAGCCTGAAACAGTTGGTCACATTGTATCCACAGTCAGGAAGCAGAGAGCTATGCATGCTGGGCCTCAGCTCTTTTTCTGCTTATGTGGCCCAGCATCCAGGTAGGATGGGAGGATCGGGTGGGTGAGGCTTCCCACTTCACTTCCTGAAATCATGGTGAGCCCTCACAGGCGTGCCCAGAGGGGCCATATACTGGGTGTTTTAAGATGCTTTCTCCCTCTCCCTCTCCTTTCCCCCTTCCCCTTCCCCTCCTCCTCCCCTTTCCCCTCCCTCTCCCCTTTCCCTCCCCACATCCCCCCCCCCCTCTCTCTCTCTCTCTCTCTCTCTCTCTCTCTCTCGGTGACTGGCAAGGCATGTTCACTTGAAGATCTTGCCTTGATTGACAGCTTTGCCCACGTGCTGGAAGGCCCCCTCCCTGGAACATTATTCTCGGACCAGGGTCTGGGTCTGCTTGCTAGCAATACCCAGTTTCTGCCATGTATACCGCTCATAATCCACCTGCCAATCTGGGCTCAGCGGAAAGGCAAGCGCTTGGCCTCAGAAAAGCCAAACGCCTTAAATGGAGCTGCTGTTGTTGGTTCCAAAGAAGATAACACTAGCAAAGGCATTCTTCCTCAGTTTGTCCGATCTCTGGAACATTCCAGTGGTGAGGCTGCAACTCAGCAAAGGTCTGGGTGAGCTCTTCAGGGAAGCGGTACTCAGCATACCACAGGGACCAGCCGTCCTTATCAAAGTGCTCCCAAAACTACCGCACAGAGAGGGTGTCCTCATTGGAGTACTTATGCTTAAACTCATCCAACACAAAGGGACTCTTGGGCTAGTGAGCAAAAGGGTCCTTGGCCTTGGGCTCAGCAGCCAACGCCTGCTCACACTTATCTGTCTGTTCCTCGAGAGCTGGGGCAGCTGCCTATTTTTCTGCTTTCTGCTCAGTCTGGGGCTTCTGTTTCTCTTCTCGTGAGCCCCTTTCTTTCCTTGAGGTATCCTTTTTAGGCTGGCTCTCTGCAAACTTCTTAGCATCAAACTGGGCCATCTTCTCACACTGCTTCCCCTTCCCCAAGATGGCCCTGAACTGGGGCTGGTTCATGCAGGTGAGGAACCATCCGTTGGTACTGGGGAAGGCCTGGCTAACAGAAGGCTCTAAGACCTGTTTATAGATATCAGCCGGCGTCACTCGCTCACCCACTAGAAAAGTCCGTGTCTTCAAGGGAGTGTCCAGCAGCCCCAGGATTCGCTTCGCCTCCTCTTTGGTATTTTCAGTGACCTGTCTGTTGTGGTGCATAATGCCCAAGGTGGGGACCACCCAGGTGCTAGCTGAGGAATTAATGTCACTGTCAACAGAGCTCACCCACCCCACCTCCTGAGCTGCTGCTTCTGGCGCATCCCAGGAAGCTCCTCGATGCCTTACATAATCAGCGATCACATTGCTCTCAAGCACACGGAATCCATCATCAACCCTCAAATCCTGGAAGCTTGCTGGCAGGAACTTTCTGGAGAAATTCAGGGGTTCGGTTGGTTTAGCCAAAGTGTAAGTGGGGTGGTGTGGAGAGCAGGTGGACCTGAGCCCTGGGATGAGAGCTTTGAAAGGCTCTCCAGTTTTCAGGGTGTGTGTACAGGGTCCCGGCCACCACAGTGATTCACAGAGAAAAAAAAAATTAAGATGCTTTCAAGTTGACAATTTTCAGTGACCATCACACTGTTTGACTGGTCACTCCTGGGTAGGTGAGTGATTCTTCTTAATCAGATTTCACAACCATACATGGTTAAGGCATTGGAATGCCCATCAGAGAACCCCCTGGCAGCAATCATTTTAAGTTCTAGCAATAAGTCAATTATCCTTTTCTCGCCAGTACCCTTTTCTCCTCTTGGGACCTTAAGATTCCAGTTTAGAAGTTATAGCCTGGACTTTCCAGTACCGTGAATCAATAAATCACATTTATAAATTGTTCAATTTCTCTAAGCACAAAGCCCCTTATGTTCAGTCTTATAATCTTCAAGCCGACCAGGGAGTAGAATTCAAACTCTGCTTAGCCACTTTTCATTATTATGTGTGTCCCTAAACACTGAAATTACATAACTCTTCACTGGAACCATCATTTTAATGGGGGAATTAAAGAAGTTATAAGGTCGCATTAATTCGAATCAAAACTAATAGGTCTGCTGCCAAACTTTTATGTTCACAAAACCTCGGTGTAAAAATGTAGGAGCTTGGGGGCTGGAGAGATGGCTCAGCTGTTAAGAGCACTGACTGTTCTTCCAGAGGTCCTGAGTTCAAATTCTAGCAACCACATGGTGGCTCACAACCAGCTGTAATGAAATTTGACGCCCTCTTCTGGTGTGTCTGAAGACAGCAACAGTGTACTTAAATATAACAATAACTAAATCTTTAAAAAGAAAAAAGGTCTGAAGAGATGGCTCAGTGGTTAAGAGCACTGACTACTCTTCTGAAGGTCCTGAGTTCAAATTCCAGCAACCACACACTGGCTCACAACCATCCGTAATGGGATCTGACGCCCTCTTCTGGTGTGTCTGAAGACAGCTACAGTGTACTTACGTATAATAAATAAACAAATCTAAAAATTAAAAATGTAGGAGCTTACCAGAGAAGACTGGGCGTGGTCACTTGCCTAAAGTTCTACACCCCTTTGCCCACTTATCCCTGAAGCTCTGACAAACACAGCAGGGTTCTTGTTGTTGGTTTTTGGTTTTTTGGGTGTTTTTTTTTTTTTTTTTTTTTTTTGGATTTGGTTTTTTTCGAGACAGGGTTTCTCTGTATAGCCCTGGCTACTCTGTAGACCAGGCTGGCCTCAAACTCAGAAATCCACCTGCCTCTGCCTCCCAGAGTCCTGGGATTACAGGTGTGCGCCACCACCGCCTGGTCACAGCAGGGTTCTTAAAAAGCTGTGCTCAGCAATTTGCTATTTTCCCTAGATGATGATGTTCCAGTCCGAATCCCGGTGCCTTCCATTCCCAGCCTGTTCCTTCCCCAGCAGTAATGCAGGAGTCTGTGAATATATACATGGACCTCCGTCCACAGTCATCGAAGCTGACCATGTCAGTCTTTAGCTATCGGAGTGCACATCCTTTAGACCCCAGGTCGTCATCACAGAGAGTGGTCAAAGGGCCATCCTTCGTCCCTGGAGAGGCATGCTCCGGGAGCAGATGTGTGAGTTGTAAGCATCCTGGGGGTTCCCCAGTTCGACCTGTGAGATCAACCGGAGACAAGTACTTTGAATCCAGATAAGGCCTTTAAAGTGCCAGCAAATGGCCCTCCACTGGCGTCTAAATGTTCTGACTCGTCTGGTCACTAATGAGTTTTCTCTTTCACACAGATCTGCAAGCTGTTCCGATTTATTTACATATACGCATTTATCTCAGAATGGCAGCATGGACCAGACGCCGGGCATGAGTAGCTCAGGAAGGGTCTAAGGATATGCATGTAGACATAAAGCAGAGTGAAAGGGAAGACCCTGTCAGGCGATGCACAACATTTATAGTACCTGTCACTATTGACAAAACACCCCGACACACCTGATCTGCAGTAATCCAAGTTCTTACTGACAAATAAAAGAAGCCACCCCCCCACTTAGATTAGAGGTGTATGTGTTGCAAGGGAGTAAATAGTTCCCAACATTCCCGTGGCCATCAGAGCACGTGCAGCCAGGAGCTAAGGGAGGCCACTGCATGTGGCATGGTCACAGAGGGTCTAAGCATGCAGGGGCTGGACTTAGGCCTCTATACAAGTGTAGCAGATGTGCAGCTTGGTCTTCATGCATGTCCCCTGACAATTGGAGCTCGGGCTGTCTCTGGCTCTGTTCCCTGCCATTGGGTCCCCTTCCCCTACCTGGACCTCCTGGTTGGGTCTCCAAGGGGGAGGATGTGCTCAGGACTAGCTGGGACTAGATGTCATAGAGTTGGGTGGTACCCAAGACTGAGGGTCGGGGGTGGACGGGTGGGGTGGGGGAGGGGACTTCCTTTTATTGGAGGAAAGGGGGAGGGGATAATGGAGGGAGGAAATTGTAATGGGGGAGCTTGGTGGAAAGTAGGGAGCAGGGCTGCAATTGGAATATAAAGTGAACAAGAAAAAATAAATTATGGGAAAAACTAAAAAAATAAAAAGCTGTCTCAGTGGCGGTCTTCCATTGGACATTGGCTTCTCCTGTCACTGTGCCTTGATCTTGACCTCTAACAGTTTCTGAAGACTGGAGACCATCCTCTCAGATGGTTGAGTCAGTGAAAGGGTTGCTGAGGGAACAAGAGGAACTGAGTTCCATCCCCAGAGCAAGCGAGACATGGGGCGTACGCAGGTAACAGGGAGGCAGAGAGACGTGGATCTCGGAGTCAATGGGGCGGGCTATTGATTCGCCCATCACATCGTCATCTTCTGAACGCGCACAGGCTACATTTGCAAGAGAAATGAACAGGCTCCAGCGTTCCTTTTAAAACCTTGAACTTGAAGAGATTTTCCGAGAGTGGAGGTGGAGGTGGAGGCATTCCACATGGAAACCTGGAGTGCTAAGCGCTTGCTGCCTCTGAGCTCCCCCAAGGTGGAGAGCTCCAGTCTGCATTCAGTTTGGACGTCTCTGGGCCACAGAGAGCTCTGGCGGGAGGAATGAGGTGGTCATCTCCAGCCCCAGGCCCTGCTGTGCAGAGAGCGTGTGTGATCTCAGCGTGCTTCAGTCCTAGCTGGCGAATGGACGCATGGACAATGGAATGGCCACGTGGCAGCACCAGAAAACAAGCCTACGTCTGCGGTACACAGCTTGCTTTGCCTGATTTCTGCCCACTGGACACAGCGGATGGAGCAGCCTCCCTGTTCTCTGCACGGGGCTGTCATTGGCTCCTAATGTGTCTTTTCCATGGGCCTACTTTGAAGGTCTTATGTCATTTAATTCTTACAAGTTTCGTACGTGATAGCTTGTATAGAAAGGGAAGATCATTTCCCACCTAGGACTCCCTCCCTGTCATCGTGATGGAAGCAAAGCTGCCCCACTGATATGGTCATCCCTTAGCATTCACAGGGTTGTTACAACCCACAGATGCTCCCGTCCTCTCTATGTAATGCAATCATATTTGCATAGGACCCATATGCATTCTCCTGTGTGTGTTCAATCACCTAGGGACTGCTTATAATATCCAGTATGATGTAGTAAGTATTTGTTTGACTATATCTGATCCTGAAACTTGTTCTCTAGCCTTTATATATGTACACACACACACACACACACACACACACACACAAAGAGAGGGGGGAGCATAAAGACAACAGTAACTAAAATGACAGAGTAGAGCACCTACAGAGGATGGGGGATGGGAAAATCACCATTCCTGCCCAGCACTCAGAGCTGGCCTTAGCCACAGCTGTCAACACTGGATCCAACTCCTCTTGGCCAGATGGAATCCATCATTTTCTTTCTTTCTTTCTTTCTTTCTTTCTTTCTTTCTTTCTTTCTCTCTCTCTCTCTCTCTCTCTCTCTCTCTTTCTTTCCTTTTAAAAAAATATTTATTACATGTAAGTACACTGTAGCTGTCTTCAGACACACCAAAGGGTGTCAGATCTCATTACGGAGGGTTGTGAGCCACCATGTGGTTGCTGGGATTTGAACTCAGGGCCTTCGGAATAGCAATCAGTGCTCTTAACTGCTGAGCCATCTCTCCAGCCCTCTTTCTTTTTTATAACACCTCAATTCTGCAATATTTTCTCTCCCGCCCCACCCCCGACGGAGAATTAATTACTTATGCTTGAAGCTAGGCAGGACCCAGCCATGGGCTCCACTTGGACCATTCTCGCTCTCCGCTTCTTAAAACCTGTTGAGAGCAACGGTTCCTCTCTGTGTGACTCGGGTAACCGGCTCCCCTTTCCCCCTTGACCCTCCTCTTTCTGTTTATGTTATAGAAGAACCAGAAGCTGGCCTAATTATCTCCTTGATCACCATTGCATGCAGTTCCCAAGAAGGTTGTGCACTCAGCCAGGAACAAATACTCAAAGTGGGGCGGAGAGAGGCAGCAGAGCAGGAGCTGGAGCCCACTCACCACATAGCAAAATTAATCTCCCTATATAAAAGCGATGCCCGAGGAGGAGGAGGAGGAGGAGGAGGAGGAGGAGGAGGAGGAGGAGGAGGAGAAGGGACTCTGGTTCTTCCCTCTCCCCTGGAAGATTGTGAAGATGTATTAAATAGCAGGAAGGAGAGGTTTTGATACTTTTAACTTATGTCTGAGTCTGTCCCTCCCTCCCCAGTCTCCGCAACACAGTTTTCCAATAGTAAATAGGGACTGTAGTAACGTCAAATTGCCCAGGACCCTGACTGACTTCAGATAAATTTGCTTCTGGCATGGTGAAAAAAGAAACTCAACTTCTCTTTAAATGAGCCCTGTCTTCCATCTAGAGAATCCCCAGGCAACAATGCCATGAGCCTAGAAGGGACATACTGACATCTGTTAAATAAATGAAGTTCATGATATAAATGACTGTCCCCCACCCCGGGGGTGGGACAGCTTCAAAATGAAACCAATAATGTGTCCGTCACTAGGGAAAAGATTCATGTTCTTGCCCCTATCTATCCTTAATGAGCGTCCTGACTCTGATCATAGCTTAGGAGTTCCCTAACTGAGACAAAGTGGCAAAGACAAGATCCCCGGGGCGCTTTGGAAGAGGGTCTGAAGTTAAGCTGTGTTCTCAGCTTCGAACTTGTGCTTCTAAATTGCCTTTGTGAGTAGGGGTGGGACAGGGGAGGCAGGGCGGGCAGGAAGGGGACAGCTGACAGTGTGAGCGCCATCACTGCTCCTTTCAAGCATGTCCTTGCCAATAGGCAACAATGAGGATGACGGGAGAAAGACTCCAAGGAGAGAACCCTCTCTTCTTGTTGCTTGTCATGCTGTCTGTGAAGTGTGGTGCGCTCTCCACTTTGGCAGCGACAGTGAGTAAAGTAATAGAAGGGACTCCAGTGTGTAATTTGACACTGACACGCTTCAGAGCTACCAGCTAACTGTCCCCCTTTCTTGGGGACGCAGGATCCAGATCTGTGGGACCCTCTGGGTGAGTTCAAAGGCAACAGTGTGAAATAAAGGTTTTGCATGTTAGCTAGCCAGGGAACTTTTCCCAATCTTAAAAGCTTTACAAATTCCAACCTTATCCCTTGTCCTCAAAGGTTAGGAGACATAGCTGCTTCCTGCAGGTGCTACTTCTGAAGCTTCATATTTTTTAATTAATACTTACTTATCCTGATGGCATGTATTAAAAGAATCTCACCTCTCCCCATGTATTTGTATATTCTCTCTGAAGAATATACAACACACACACACACACACACACACACACACACACACACACGTATTTCACACTGTTGCCTTTGAACTCACCCAGAGGGTCTCACAGATCTGGGTCCTGTGTCCCCAAGGAAGGGACATCAGCTAGCTGGTAGATCTGAGGTGTGTCAGTGTCAAATTACACACTGGAGTCCCTTCTATTATTTTACTCACTGTCGCTGCCAAAGTGGAGAGCGCACCACACTTCACAGACAGCATGACAAGCAACAAGAAGAGAGGGTTCTCTCCTTGGAGTCTTTCTCCCGTCATCCTCATTGTTGCCTATTGGCAAGGGAAGCATGTGGAAGCCAGGGGTTAACCTCAGGTATTTGTCCTCAGGATACATCCGCCTTGTCTGTTGCTACAGAATCTTTTGCTGATGCCTGAGCCTCACTGACTAGGGAAGGCTCACCAGCCATTAATCCTCAGAAATCTGCCTTTCTCAACCTTCCTAGGACTATAACTGTATATTATATGCCTGGCTTTTTAAGGGGTGGTTGGGCTCAAAGCAGGTCTTCATGCTTACACAGAAACCATTTTACTGCTTGAGCCATGGCCCAGAGACCCTAACTTACATAGATATTTATTCCAGAATGGATACAAGGAAACACACCCCTTCAATTCCTTTAACAACGGAACCTGGGGATTGTTTGCTAACTCTGCAGAACAGGGCTGTGCTCACTATCATTGGTCACTGGAGTTCTAGCAACTATGACATAGATAGAGCATCACACAGGAGACATTAGCATCCTCAGTCGACTGTATTAGTTCCTAAAACAAGAGCCTAGGAAAGAACATGGGCCTGCTGCCTTTTCCAACAACATCAGAGTAGGTGGCTGCATTGGCTACGACATAGACTAGCTGCTCCTGAATGCTGAGAACCCATACTAAAGGCAAGTTCACATCTAAATTCTCAGCTCAAACCAGAGATGGATAGTCAAGAAGCTTCCAAGGGTGTCCTAAGAGACTCTCCTCTTTTCTTGATGATACTAAGCCACCAACGTTAAGTGTGTGGATTGCAGAACGTGAGCTGAGGTCAGATCCACAGATTCTCAGCTTTTACAAGTGGTGCTTCCCAGGGTCAACTGGAAAAGATAAAGTACCTTGGGATTATGACAAAGACATGAGGATAGGTTCAGATGGGGCCCAGAATTCTCCCTTGCCAGCAAAAGTTTCTTGTATTTCTAGAGATACTGGCCTCCCTGATTAAGTAAACTTTAGTGGTGGACAGAACGTTTGCTGTGAAATATCTCTTCCCCTGAAGGCCTTTCCCATTGGTTCCTTTTGCTATAACATCCACAATTAGGGTCACATCTGTATTATTTTATGTTGTTGCGATAAGACATCATGACCAAGGTAACTTATACAAGAAAGAGTTTATTTAGGCTTTTGGTTCAAGAGGATTAAAGTCTATGATGGCCAAGGGGAGGCAGCAGGCAGTAGGCATGGTGGCTCCATCAGGAAGCTTAAGGGTGACATTTTGAGCCATAGCACAGAGCAGAGACAGCGAGCTTGAAATGGTGCAAGGCTTTAACATCTCAGAGTCTACCTCCAGGGACATGCTTCCTCCAACAGGCTACGCCTCCCAAACCTCCCAAAGAGCATCCATCCGTTTGGGACCAAATGTTCAAATCCCCAGGACTATGGGGAACATTGCTTTCAAATCAAACTACCAAAAAAATTGATCAATTTTTAATTATAGACCAAAAAGCTAACCAAAAAAGGCAACCAAGTGCATCACTAAGATAATTTAAGATCGTGTGTATTGAATGATGTACAATGGGTGAATTTGAAAAAACAATAAGTGTGAGTGTCTCCTCTAGAGATATAAGATAAAGGATAAAATGAATGGAGTATAGAGAAGACTGGATTTTATTAAACATGACGACATGGAAGAAATGAACAAAGTTTGGGTTTGAAGCTATGTCTCCTGCAACTAGACTTGACTTTAGCGGTTTGCTGGCAGCTCTAAAAACCATGGTTCATTTTTTACTGAAATGGAGATGCTTCCATCCCTGGTGAAGGATCCTGTCTACTTTTTCTTAGGATCACAAGGCTGTCAGAGCGTGTCCACAATGTGCTACCTAAATTTACTGCCCTACAGTTCACATCTCGAAGTAGCTGGAAGACGCTTGTTTTATAAAAGCATGGAGACGTCCATTGGTGCTGGAGGTATCGGCATCCTTGAGCAGTCTAGGAATGGCATCCTCTGTCGATTGGTGCTGCCATGGAGGAGGATGTGCTGAGACTCTGAGGATCCAGCAAACCGCAGGCAGCTTGGGCTGTTGATTACTAACAGGATGAATGACATTCATAGAAAAGCACACCAGAGGTGAGGCAGTCATTAGATCCTCTCTAATTTACAGTCTGAATGTCAGCGTGGCGAGTGGGCTACCCATAAAGATGCTGCTGGATCTCTGCTGCTGGGGTTTGCCAAAGTATCCTGTAAAGCTAGATATAGGAATATCAGGCCCTTTGCAGACCAAGAGGCAAGAAATAAAAAAGGTCTTTCAGAGATACTTACATATAAGAGATAATGAAACCTCAATAAGTGGTCACTGATGAAATTAAAAAATATGGCACTATGAACTTGTAATTTTCTTGTAATAATTATAATCTGGTGAGGAGAGAAGAGAAGAGAGGAGAGGAGAGGAGAGGAGAGGAGAGGAGAGGAGAGGAGAGGAGAGGAGAGGAGAGGAGAGGAGAGGAGAGGAGGGA
This sequence comes from Apodemus agrarius, assembly GCA_964023405.1. Taxonomy (NCBI): domain Eukaryota; kingdom Metazoa; phylum Chordata; class Mammalia; order Rodentia; family Muridae; genus Apodemus; species Apodemus agrarius. Next base: position 21,955,499 of record OZ030019.1, read on the forward strand.
GAGGAGAGGAGAGAGGAAGGGAGAGGGGAGGAGAGGAGAGGAGAGGAGAGGAGAGGAGAGGAGAGGAGAGGAGAGGAGAGGAGAGGAGAGGAGAGAAGAGAAGAGTATACTATTTCACTTAATTCAGTCTCTGAGTTAATGCTTTCTATTGCCAAAATCGATTGAGATCGTCATCTGTTAAAGCTGACTTTTAATAAACGTTGTGAATGTAAACTAACCTAACCTAATCTGTGAAACTCTTCTTACACAGATAAGTATTGCCAAATATTAGCCTCGAGCCCAGGAACATATCGTGTTAAGGATATTCCTTACTCAGAAGTTATTTCTATAACCCAAGTGCTTCTCTTACATAGCCGGCCATTCACAGTAGAAAGCAAGGACGTGCCGTAGTTGTGTGAATACAGGATGCCCAGTACAAACTGATGCAGCCTATTTGATGTAATCAAGAGACACAGGGAACAGGAGATGTTGAGGCTGCCCTAAGCCCGACCCATTGTGTTATTTTAGAGTAAATGGTTTATTTTAATACATATGAAAAGGACATTCAATGCCATTTCTTGCCACAACCACTAGTTATGCACTGGACAAAACTGTGTGTGCTTTGCTTTAATACGGCAGGTTTAGCCCCAGCAGCATCACCACAGATACGTCAGGAATGCACTGTGTTGTGACTTCACCATGGCTACAGCACCACTAGCGTTTGCAGCTTCAACATAATCAGACCATGCCTGCTTGCCAGTAATTATACATCGCTGGGTTTATTGGCTGTTGACTTGGAAAGAGAAAGCAAGAGGAACCTTCACCCGAGTATCCAGCCTCTCCTCCCAACCAGTTGTATATGATTCCGCTCTAATCTCACATGATGTCAGAGGCTAGACTTAAGAGGATAGAAGTGGAGAGGGATTATCAGGGGAAGTGGACACTGTCTACGTAACCATCCGGGAGCCATCATCCTGTTGGTTCTGGACCTTCCGGTGTGGCTGCTTTACAGTCTCCCATGCTTCTGACCTTAACTCTGACCCATGCTCTGTAAGCAAACCTAATAAATCCATGGCTTCCTCAGAATGAATTCTGGTGCAATTGTACTTTGGTTTGTTGCAGGGATCCAAAAAAGAAGTTTACGTGGTTTACATTTCCCCAAGGGAGGGGCTTTTAGCAACAATGATATTACAGATGTCTCTATTTTTGACAGAAAAATTCATTAAATTTCCAGAAGGTGAGTCTACAATATGGAGTTTGCTGCCTTTCTGGGTTCGATAGCAAACATTAAACTCAAATTTTCTGCAGGGTACCTATTAAAGGATAACTCAATAAGTAAACTGCGAAAGTGTTACGTTTTCACATGGGTTGTAGATATTTGTCTAAGGCTTTTTCCCTCCATGTGTATTTTAACTATTCTCAACCTCAACACACATAACAGATTCGACTTCAAAGTATATTGAATTAGTGATTTCTTACCTTCTTGGAACATATACTGACCTGCAATGGTTCCATATCGAACCACACTGTTCAGAGACTGCATCTTTAGTCATTTAAAAACTAGTCTAAAATTGGCTCCCTGAATAAACCATTGAACGGTATCATAAACATCTTTCAACTCATCCAGAGCCACCCCCCAAAAAAAACCAAAAACTTTTCACAATCACTTGCCTCGTTTTGAAATTGACTATTGATTTTTGCTGTCAATGTTCTAAATTCTTTTTTTTTTTTTTTTTTTGAGACAGGGTTTCTCTGTGTGGCCCTGGCTGTCCTGGAACTCACTCTGTAGACCAGGCTGGCCTCGAACTCAGAAATCCACCTGCCTCTGCCTCCCAAGTGCTGGGATTACAGGCGTGCGCCACCACGCCCGGCTTCTAAATTCTTAAAAAAACAACTGTTCTTGCTAAAATGCTAACAATCTTAAGTTTATTTCTCAGGACACACTTCTTTAGCAGCTAGGATCAAGCATGATTAAGTAATCCTCCGTCAGTGCATGAGTCGTCTTGCTTTCTTGCCTGGCAAATGAGCCACTTGGAAGCTACTGTGTCCTTGCATAATTAATGGAATCTTGCATTCTTTCATTTGATAAAGACAAGATATATACTGCAATAAATAAAACTCAGTGGTTAATTTCCAGACTAAAAGTCCCGTGAGTCTTCTTAAGTTCAGCTACAGACAAGTAGAAAACACTGAAGCCTACTGATCTACCATTCCATTCCACCCCAAACTAGAAGTTCAGAATAGAAAATCGCTAAGAAACAAGTTGCCCTAATGACCTGATGACATACATCTGAAGATCCGAGTTTCTCACACACCTTTCATGCCTTAAAAACATACACACAAATTCCACTTTTCTCATGTTTCTAATCATGACCTGATTGTGTTATCAATAAAAAAAAAACTTTATAGAGTAGTGATAGGTATGGTACTCCAAACACTGTTGCATTGTTGAGAGATCACAGATGTATCCTGATAATCTGCAGCATACTTAGCAATACCTTGTAAGCATAAAGCACAGTGTCCCATCTCTTCATCCACTCAGTCAGCTCTGTTGTGGTGTCGCGAAATCACATAGACCAAACATACCAACTGAGTATGAGATTCTCCAATAAAATTTTATTGATATTGTAGTTTGAATGGAAATGACCCCCATAGGCTCATAGGGAGTAGCAATATTAACCGGCCTTGATGGAGTAGGTGTAGTCTTATTGGAGTGGGTGTGGCCTTGTTCAAGTGGGAGTGGTCTTGTTAGAGTGGGTGTGGCCTGTTGGAGTAAGTGACCTTTCAGAAAGTACCTAAAAGCAACATACAGAAAAATAAGCTAATTGGTAAGAATGTCGTGGAGTTGTGCGTTTTCACAGCCAGTTGTTCTTAAAAAAGAAATGTTTTCACTGAGTTCCCTTCTGTCCCTTTCGTGCAGGCACCTTGCTGGTAGGCTCTGTCCCCGTCCCATGTCACCAGTCAGGCAGGCCTCTGCCCTCTCTTCTCCACCCCTCCAGCACCCATGAGATCACAGCACTGTCCATTTATAGGACAATTTCTAGAATAGCAACTGAGGTGAGACAGAACACTGGCAGCCAAGAAGTGAAGGCTTTCGTCCACGTGCTTAAAAATAACCAGCATGGGATGACATCATGGGAAAAATCCAGATAAGACTGCGCTTGCTCAGTATGAGATCACCGGGGCTTGTCTCTTGGATGTGCCTCTCTGTACCACAACCGCTGAAAGCAAGACCTGCACTCCTACTCTAGTCCCTCCAAAGCATAGCAAGGTTATGAGAAGTTTTCATTTCGCGACTAGCATTACCTACTCTTGACCCATGATAGCTTTGAACTTTCAGGAGAAAAACACTAAGGTGACCACGGTTTACAAAACAACTTGGCATTTTTGACACAACCAAAATCTTAAAGCTTCGCTTATTTCTTGAAAAATGTTATGCAAGCTTTTACTGGGGAGGAAATTAACAAAGACAAAAAAAAAAAAAAAAAGAAAAAAGAAAAAAAAGAAAAGAAGTAACAGTTACCATTGTAGCTCGAATCCCATCGCCACCCTAGCCCATTTAATCATGAACATCCAGAACTGTTGGATCAGAATGCAAACTAAAAGCATCCCAAGGGCAAACCGAAATTCCCACTAAGAGGATGAAAGAGACATAGTAGCCCTATTTATAATAACCAGAAGCTGGAAATGACCCAGATGTCCCTCAGCAGAGGAATGGATACAGAAAATGTGGTATATTTATACTATGGAATACTACTCAGCTATTAAAAATGAATTCATGAAATTCTTAGGCAAGTGGGTGGAACTGGAGAATATCATCCTTAGTGAGGTAACCCAATCACAAAAAGAACACACATGGTATGCACTCACTGATGAGCGGATATTATTAGCCCAGAAGCTTGGAATACCCAGGAAACAATTCAAATACCAAATGATGACCAAGAAGGAAGGAAGGAGAGGCCCCTGGTCCTGGAAAGGCTCAGTGCAACAGTGTAAGGGAATACCAGGATAGGGAAGCGGGAAGGGGTTGATTGGGGAACAAGGGGGAGGGAAGAGGGCTTATGGGACTTTCGGGGAGGGGGAATCCTGGAAAGGAGAAATCATTTGAAATGTAAATAAAGAATATATCGAATTAAAAAAAAAAAGAACTTCTGGATCCAAATAATGTGCAGGAGGAGCGTGGTTGACACACAATGAGAATTGGCCAATTTTGCTGGCTGAAGGTACCAAGTATTTCAAGGTTCCTATAATTGCTTTGAAATGTCTGTCTGCATCTTCCCAGAGAGTTGCCTGTCCAGGAGTCATCCTGTGGACTTTGCCAGTATCCTTGGTTGAATCCAGTTATGCTTGTCATCCCCGGTATCACACAGAAGTGTGAGTCTGTGCTTTCCTTCCTCCCTTCCTTCATCGTAGGCTTCTTGAAGGCAGAGACTGTTGATTTTCTGTTTGTTTAGGGATTTTTTTTTTTTTTAAGTTTTGGTAAGTCTTACGGAACCTACCATTGGAACGTGACATCAATGATCAAGGTGGCATGTACTTTCAGGTATACAACTCAGAACTGTGTACTTTTGTGTAAGCCCTAATGAAGTTTTTAAGAATTGCTGTTTGATTTATGTAATACTAAAATGAAGTTGTGTGAGACTATGCAGTTGTAAGCTTGAGTCTTCTCTGGAATGAGATTAGCCCGAGAGCTTGCCCTCACTATCTACTGAATAACCTTTAACTGATTTCTTTTAAGTTTCGTACATCTTTCTCATGTACAAAGTGGGGATTTGAGAAACACTGGATTAATGAAGAAATATGAGAAATAAAGGAATTAGAATATATAAAACACCCAAAGTCTGCACAGTGTCACTATCTTAATTATGCTTCTATTGGTAGTATAAAATAACACCACATTAGGTGACAGTGACAGATCTGTACCTAGACTCATAAAGCAGTGATAGAGTAGTAGACATCCTTCACAACAGTTAAAAGATTATTAACATAGAATGCATCAATAACTTCACATTTTAACTTTATAAACACCAGAAATAAAAGATGCAAAGGTCGCTGATAAGTGGATATTAGCCCAAAAATTCAGAGTACACACGATACAATTCACAGACTACATGAGGTTCAAGAAGAAGGAAGACCAAAAGTGTGGATACTTTGGAACCTTCTTAGGAGGAACAAAATACCCATGGCTCACAGCCAACCAATAGACTGAGCATAGGGTCCCCAATGGAAGAGGTAAAGAAAGGACCCAAGGAGCTGAAGGGGTTTGCAGTCCTATAGGAGGAACAATAATATGTACCAACCAGTACCCCCAGAGCGCCCAGAGACTAAACCACCAACCAAAGAGTACACATGGAGGGACCCATGACTCCAGCTACATATGTAGCAGGATGGTCTTTTCAGACACCAATGAGAGGAGAGGCCATTGGTCCTGTGAAGGCTCAATGTCCCAGTGTAGGGAAATGCCAGATCAGGAAAGTGGGAGCAGGGTGGGAAAGCAGGGGGAGTGGTAATGAGGAGAGGGGGTAACATTTGAAATGTAAATAAAGCAAATATCTAATTTTAAAAAGATGCAAAGGGCAATTTCACCAGCAGAATTCAGTTAGTGTATATAAGCACACATTCACAATTAATTTTACTTTGTTTTTGCCATTTCTTTGTGCAGGGCTGGAACATATTGTTTAATTAACAGTAATACTAAATAATATATTAATCAGTATTAACAATCACAAACAATGTGTTAATTAATGATGCTATTGATATAATTAATATATTAAGTTATATACTCCAGCCCTGCCAAAAACAAAAACAAAACAAAACAAAAAAACAGAAAGTAAACTTTAGGTAGTAAATTTTTTGAACAATGCACACATTTCAGGATGCGTTGCGGTCAAATATCTGCACGGATCAGGTGATGGGAACTTTCTGCATATGGTGGGACGTGAGGTGGTGGTGTGGCCTGAGAGTCGTTACTGTTCGTACGACTGAGCATGCGCACATTTGAGCACGCGGCCGCTTCCCCAGCAGGCCTGCTTTACGTGCAACAGGCTTATGGGCCAGGAGCATCTTTCCAGATGGGCCTGAATAAAGCCTTTCTAGTTCACAGAAGCCCTTTTCTAAGCACCTGTTTTGGGGTTTGAAAATCCTTCAGCTAATGAAGCAAGAAGCCCCTCCTTAGTAACAGTGGAGGATGCAGGAAGCCTTTGGACAGCCAGCTCTTCCCAAGCTGCACAGCGGGTTTGAGCGGCATTGCAAAGATGGCTGAAGGGGAACTACCCTTAGTCAGGTGATGGGGAGGGAGGTGGGGCTTATGACTGGATCGTGGGTGAGACATTTTGAATGTGCTGAGGATTTTGAAGGTACCTATAGGTCACCTTCTATGGGTTCCCTCAAGAGTCCCTTTATGTTGTGTCTGGAAGGTACCAGTGGCTTGAAACAGTCAGGACTCTGAAAACACTGACTGTCCTTCTGGACATTTTTGGAAATGTGGCCAGAACGATCCAGTTTCCTGAAGTTTGACAAAATCCCTAGGATAGACTCTTTCATAATTTCTCTCTAACTTGTGTGACCTTCAATAAAACACTGAACATGCTCACTATAAAAGTAGGTCTGGCCAGGCAGTGGTGGCACACACCTTTAATCCCAGCACTTGGGAGTCAGAGGCAGGCAGATTTCTGAGTTCGAGGCCAGCTGGGTCTACAGAGTGAGTTACAGGACAGCCAGGGCTACACAGAGAAACCTTGTCTCAAAAAACTGAAAAACAAAACAAACAAGAAGGTCTGGCCTACAAGATGTTCAGGGATAAAGATGGAGCAGAGATTGAGAGAATGGCCAACCAGTCAATGACTGGTCCAACTTGAGACCCATCCTATGAGAGAGAGCCAATCCCGGACACTACCACTGATACTCTGCTGTACTGTGACCTATAGGTACCTTCAAAATCCTCAGCACATTCAAAATGTCTCACCCACGATCCAGTCATAAGCCCCATCTCCCTCCCCATCACCTGACTAATAGAGTAGTTCCCCTTCAGCCATCTTTGCAATGCCGCTCAAACCCGCGGTGCAGAAACATGGTGCATGTAACTGTCCTCTGAGAGGCTCCATGCAGCAGCTGATGGAAACAGATGCAGAGACTCACAGCTAAACATTAGGTAGAGCCTGGGAAGTCTTGTGGAAGAGTGGAAGGGAGGACTGAGGGAGCCACAGGGGTCAAGGACACCACAGGAAGATCTACAGAGTCTACTAACGTGGGCTCATGGGGGCTCACAGAGATTGAACCACTGTGATGGTTTGTATATGATTGGCCCAGGAAGTGACCTCATTAGGAGGGGTGGCCTTGTTGGAGTAGGTGTGTCACTGTGGGTGTTGGCTTAAAACCCTTACCCTGGCTGCCTGGAAGTCAGTCTTTCACTAGCAGCCTTCAGATGAAGATGTAGAACTCTCAGCTCCTCCTGCAGCAGGCCTGCTTGGATGCTGCCATGTTTCTGCCTTGATGACAATGGACTGAACCTCTGAGTCTGTAAGCCAGCCCCAATTAAATGTTGTCTCTTATAAAACTTGCATTGGTCATGGTGTCTGTTCACAGCAGTAAAACCCTAACTAAGACAACCACCAACCAAAGAGTGTGCCCAGGCTGGACCTAGGCCCCCTACACATTTGTAGTAGATGTGCAGCTTGCTCTCCATGTGGGTCCCCTAACAAGTGGAGCAGGGGGCTTGTGCTGGCTGGTTTTGTGTGTCAACTTGACACTGGCTAGCGTTATCGCAGAGAAAAGAGTTTCAGTTGAGGAAATGCCTCCATGAGATCCAGCTGTGGGGCATTTTCTGAAGTAGTGACTAAGGGGGAGGGGGGCTTGTGGGTGGTGCCATCCCTGGGCTGGTATTCTTGGGTTCTATAAGAAAGCAAACTGAGCAAGCCAGGGGAAGCAAGCCAGTAAGGAACATCCCTCCATGGCCTCTGCATCAGCTCCTGCTTCCTGACCTGCTTGAGTTCCTGTCCTGACTTCCTTTGGTGATGAACAGCAATGTGGAAGTGTAAGCTGAATAAACCCTTTCCTCTCCAACTTTTTTCTTGGCCATGATGTTTTGTGCAGGAATAGAAACCCTGACTAAGACAGGGCTATCTCTGACTCTGATGCTTCTCTCTGGATCTAGCTGGGCTGCCTTGTCTACCCTCAGAGGGAGAGAATGTGCCTTATCATGCTGTCACTTGATGTGCCAGGGAGGGCTGGTATCGGGGCTCCCCTTCTCAGAGGAGAAGGAAGGTGGGGGTAAGGGAGAATATGGGAGCGGGACTGGGAGGACGGGGCTGTGATTGAGATGCAAATAAGTAAACAAAAATTAAGGGGAAAAAATGAAAGTGTGCCATGAATAATCTAGTCAAAATTAGTCTCCATCTGATGTTCAATGCTTTCTATTCCTAGGAACAACAACAACAAAAGGAGAATGAAGTCACGGGCACTCAGTGGTAGTGATGGATTTTAGCATTCCGTGGCTTTCTCTCTCTTTAAACACCAGGGGATGTTTTTATGCTGAGGCTGAGAAATTAAGACATTATGGATGATATTTACACTTGGTTCTAACTCATTTTCCCCCCAAGGTAGAACATAACACACACACACACACACACACACACACACACACAAATACATGCACACACAAAAATACATGCACACACACACACATGCACACACACACACATACACACAAACTCACACACACACACAAATACACACACACACATATACACACAGTAACACACATACATACAAACTTATACACATACACACACATTAACGCACATACACACAAACTTATACACATGTACACACACTCACACACATACACACAAACTCACACACACACTCACACACAAATACAGACACACATATATACACATGCGCACACTCACCAAAGAAACATCATGGTTTCCACCATACAGCTCACTTCAGATACAGCGTACAACTTCAGCTAAACAGTGCCTTTATTTTATAAATGAGGTAATACAAATAGTCACATGACCCACTTTTTTATAACTATTAAAAAGCAAATACATTAATTCTACTAAATATACATCCTTTAAATCTCATTGCACTACATAGTCTGACATGTATTCCTCAGTGGTTTTAGTAATGGTGGCTATTTATTCAGTATTAAATGCAAATTAAATTCAAGAGATACTTGATGACATTTTTTATCTTGTATTAGCATATTTATTTGAATTAAAAATAAGTTGGATTATTTTTGTCCAAAAAAAAAGTTTTTATCATTGATGTATTTGACAAAGGCATGGGAATTTCTCCATATAGGAAGAGCAGTTTTACAAATAAATGGAGAAAATCTGGAGTTCTGAACTTTTAATGAAAAAATGTATCTCAAAACATGACATGAGATTAAAAGCTTTCAATAGTAAAGTTGAAAATCTTATTGTTTCTACATCGGTGACCCATGCTGTTGCCTGATAGGTTCCTGTTCCATGACCTACTGTCTCACCTAAGGGCTCGCTTGGATGATAGACTTGGTGCAAAATCCCAGATTTTGGTGGCAGTGGTGGTGGTGGTGGTGGTGGCGGTGGCGGTGGCGGTGGCGGTGGCATGTGAGTGTGTGTGAGTGTGTGTGTGCATATGGTGTGTGCACGGACACACACTGGCTGAGGCACTGAGGCCAAGGTCAGAGGATAACCTCAGATGTTGGTCCTTGCTTCCCTCCCTACTCAAGATGGAGTCTCTTTGTTCACAGTTGTTGGGCTAGCTGGCCTGCAAGCGTCAGGGGATCCTCCAGTCTCTGCCTCCAGTCTCTCCGTAAGTGTGCAGGGGTGCGGCTGCCACACCAGGCTGTATGTGAAGTTTGGGGATTCGAACTCAGGTCTCTAGGCTCAACACTGTAAGTGCTTTACCCTAAATGAGCCATTTCTCCAGCCCTGTACCTTCTAATCTTAAAGAAAGAAGGACTCCCATGGTGCCTCTGACCTTCACCCCTGTTCAGAGGAGTCTGGGTGATGAGACTGCGTGGAGGGATAGTCTCCATCACCTCGTCCTGTCTGGAGCAGTTTATTATTGTTGTCGTCATTCCGGGACAGTTTACTGTGGGGATCACAGGCACATGATAGCACACCCAGTTTGTAGCACAGTTCCGAGGTGTATTCCACAGGACGCGGTGGAGGCCGGATCTCACTGGGTAACCCATTTTGGGTTGGATCCGCTTGTTTTCTGCCTTCTTTCCCACAGACTCCAGTGGATTCTCCAGAGTACTTTGCTAACAGAAGCATTTGCACTGAACTTTTTATCATTTCTGTTTAATAAGCTACAAACAATTATTGTTTGGAAAGAGACCATTATTTTCCCGAGCAATCATAAAACAACGGCAATAACAATACCCAGACAACTCAACCCAGAAGACAGTTGTCACAGTTGCAGGAAATAAACTGTCGGATGAATTTGCTGAATTCAACCCTGGATCTTGGCCTGGGTTTCAAGAGGAGCCAAAGCTAAGACACTGGTTCACGCTACAAGAGTCACCTTTACGTGAAAGAAGACCAGGTATCACTAAGAGGTTCATGGGACGTGTTGGGAAGCATTCCTGGGGAGAAAGTCTCAGTCTTGAGCCTGTTAGTACAGTGTTCAGATAGGTGGTAGAATTTCTGCCTGGCCAGTGAGCTCAGCACTCACTGATCTGAAGAAGGTAAGAAAGGATTTGTACCAGACATGGCGACTGAAATATTCTTGTTGGGGCTGAGTTGGCTCAGAGATTAAGGGCACTGTCTGTCCCTCTAGAGGACCCAGGTTTCATTCCCAGTAGCCACATGCCAACTCGTAACCATCTGTAACCTCATTTCTCGGGGATCAGACTCCATCTTCTTTATGGGCACCAAGCATGCTAGTAACATATGCTTATAATAATTCATAAACTTCCTGAATTAAGATACAAATGTCTTTGTGTTGATTAATTACTAGGCCATATTTGGCATACCAGTTATATGAAACTGACCGAATTTGGATCCAATTGTTACCTTGAACAGCTTTCATTTCGATTTAGTACCATCAATGCATTCTTTCAGCGCTTATTTCTGTTAAAATGGCAGGGAGGAATAAAATTTACACACCAATCTGTGTGGCCCTATGGGCAAACAAGGGAGAAACCTTGATTCTTATCCTTAACAGGAGTACTGACAGTGAAATTTTACCCCCTGGTTGTTGTTGTTTAGTAAACTGCAAAGTGATTCTTTGTATAGTGCAGTTTGTTTATCATGATCAATTGTCTAATAATCATTACAATACTTCTGTCCAGGAAGAAAGCTTTTAGCATGGCGATAAGGTCCTGGAAAACCAAACGAATTTGGCAAGAGCAAGTCAGCCGTGGAGTTCTCACTTCTCGGTGTGGCTGGAGATTTTCTGAGCCTATTTGAAATGCAGGCTGTATCAGGGGACATTCTCAGCCTTATCTTTAAAAATGTCTTCCTCTCTTCTTCCTTTGTCTATTCTTCAAGGACACCGTGTAAGTGCACGGGCTGGAATTATCCCGCAGAAAGCGCATTTCCCTTCATTCTCCCTGGAGTATTTTGTTATCACTGAGTTACATTTAAATATTTTGTCTTAATGTACTTCAGAATCACTGATTATGTTCTCCTTCTGAGTTGTCTAATCTGCCGTTAATCCCACATAATGTAGTATCATCTGAAATATTTCCATTTTAAGGCTCTACCATTTCAACATAGGTTACTTTAACACACTGAATCATTCCTCAAGCTTTCCAACAAATCCGATGCAGTGATCTCTACTTTAATGTCCTAGAATTGCAATTCAGACGTCTTGTTGTCTTTGACTTATCAGTTTTTTTTCTTGACTCAATTTCATCTTCAGTTTTGCTCAGTAATGTTCATGTTTTCCTGGTCCCCCTCATGCCCCGTAATTTCTGATTAGATTTACTTTTACTTCTTTGGATACAAGGTAGCTTATTTATATGTAAATTAATAAATGCAGAGATAAGTTAAATATGCATAGGAAAGAGTGTTAGTCTCATATGCAGTAAATCATTTGAAGCTGCTGGATTATTTGGGTTTTGGTTTAAAAATTTGCTAAGTGATGCAGAACACCATTTAATCAAAGGCTAACCCCCCACCCCAAGACCTTCTAAATACTTTACTTGATGACCCATTTTCTAGTCTGCCTGGGCACGGGCACTATTCCCAGCCTTGTACATGCGCTAAGAAATGGCTCCCTCTGGTACCTCGCTAACCCTTTCTGACACTCCCTGCCTGCGCTCAGGTCCCTATTTCCTTGGTTGATGCTTTTCCTCAGTTGACGTCTCATGAATGACTCCAGGTGTGTCTTTGGAAAAATCACTCGGAAGCACTCTCTCTCTGTCTCTGTCTCTGTCTCTGTCTCTGTCTCTGTCTCTGTCTCTGTCTCTCTCTCTCTCTCTCTCTCTCTCTCTCTGTCTCTGTACTCTCTCTCCCTCCCTCTCTTTCTCTCTGCCACTGAGCCCCAACCCTCTTGTAATCCATGAAGGGTCCCATGTTAGGACCTCCAACAGACTCCCTTTGACTTCCCTCAACCCATGCTTCAGCCTGGAAATACTCTGGAGCAGCCAGGTGCGGGGTATCTGCAAGGTTCGCCGCATTTTCGCCTCCATCTATTAGAGACCACTGCTTACTATCCAGCGACTTCAAAACAAAACAAAACAAAACAAAACAAAACAAAACAAAACAAAACAAACAAAAGAATGGTGCTTTGCATATTTGGTCTACTTTGGGGCATGCATTTTCGCCTCCATCTATTAGAGACCACTGCTTACTATCCAGCGACTTCAAAACAAAACAAAACAAACAAAAGAACGGTGCTTTGCATATTTGGTCTACTTTGGGGCATTCAGGAAAATCTGATTCCTATGGCCCTATTTTGGCAGAAAGTGGAAATTCTGCCTGCCGATACCTTCCTCGTCGATTCCTTGCAATTTAAGACAGTGTGGTAGCTGCTGCTTGCACATGAGTATCCGACGGATATACATCTGTTTATTCTGTCCTCACTCAGGTAAGCTCCCAGTCCCGTCAGACTTTGTTTTTTTTGGGGGGGGGGGGGGGGTTGGTTTTTTCGAGGCAGGGTTTCTCTGTCTAGCGCTGGCTGTCCTGGAACTCACTCTGTAGACCAGGCTGGCCTCGAACTCAGAAATCCGCCTGCCTCTGCCTCCCAGAGCGCTGGGATTACAGGCGTGCGCCACCACCGCCCGGCTTAGAGTTGGTTCTTAAGTATCTCCTGAGCCACACTCGTTCCCCTTGGCTTACAAGCCATGGGCGTAGGAGTGTGGGGCGTGGGTACGTGCGTAGTGTGTAAGATTATTATCTTCTGTTTTATGGGTGAGGAAACGGGGGCACACGGAGGGAAAGGAACATTTTTAGGTTAGGGTTAAGAGGGTGAAAACTGACAGTGTGAACCAGCTCCCACGGAAGCCCTGCCACTGCCTCTAACACAGCTTCCTTTTTCCGGTGTCTCTGAACCACCACGCTGGTTCTGTCCGCTACCATCTCTGGCCAAAGCCACCGCGAGAATGGTGTGTCTACCTTTAACCTGTCTCTTTGTTGCATAAAAATGAGCTTCAAAACCCAAATCTGATTTTTTTTTCCCCTCTCGGCTCTGCTTAAAACTCGTCAGCGGTACTCCCAGGAGCACCAAACAGGTTTCCCTGCCCACTATCCCACTTGGCTTCTATTCTACGTGTCCTTTTCCACGAAGCTATCGTGGGTTTTTGGTTTTGGTCTTTTTGGTGTTTTGTTTAGCTTTTCTCCTGCTCCTCTGCCTGATGACTCTTGGTCACGCTGTCCTTATGACCAACATCCATCATCACATTTCTCTACAAACAAACTCCACATCTACTTTGACTCCCTATAGAATATCCTGTGTGTGACATCTTGTTGCGCTCTTAGAACACATCCCATGTACGGATAAATAAACAAATGAGCAGATAAGTTCTCTGGCGAAGGCGATCTTGTGATACATTGACAGACTGAAGTCATGCTTCCAATGCCTGGTAAGCACTTCCACGTGCCCTGTGAATTAAAGCTAGAGGAAACTTTCTGAAGGGTCATAGCCTGTGCTACCTGTGGGTGTTAGTGATGATCCCTGGTCTGCTGTCTTCCAAGGAATAAGCCTCTCCCGCAGTCCCGCAGTCCCTACCTGACCTCTCATTCATTTGGCATGGGGAGCCATTATATAGTGACATTATTTATTGATGGCTCTAGACGAATTTTGGTTGATTCAGTACTTGGTCTGAGAATGAAACTCTTGATGATTTAAGTCTGTTCCTAGTCAAGGCAAATGAGAAGAACAGACCTGACATTTCTAGGTATCCAGCTGCATGGGGTTGTATTTTAGATAATGAAACACTTAAAAGTCCAGTGTGCTATAAAACCATTTCATGAGAGCCCTGCAAGCGGAATCACAGGCATTGCGTTAACTGCTTGAATGGCATGTTATCATTCCAGGCATCGGACAAGAAGCAGGTTATCTTCTGTAAAGAAGTATGCTTTGCAAAAAATAAAATAAAATAAAATAAAATAAAAATCAGACTGGTGGTGACCACAGCACCCAGATTCCCAAGATGCGATGTTTACAGGAGAGGATGAATGTAAGAACAGGATTCAGCCATAAAGAAACATAGACAGTGCAGACAGAGGCAGGTCTCCAAACTGTCAAGACCGAGGAAAAGAAAGAGTGATTCCCAGGTTGGAGGCCCAGCTCAGTGTGAGCCAGCCTCAGCACTGGTTTGGATGCTAAGCCACACACAGGAAGAGCATCTGGGTCACGCCTGGCCACGTTTGAAAACTGTCTCTTGGTTATAAGGCAGTCACTTTGTGGAAGCTGGGATGAGGTAGTGTGCTTTGGTATACCGAAGAAAGTCTCTAAACCACATTTACAGGTCAGTGATGAATCTGAAATTATAAAACAATGTCCTAAACATCTATACTATACAATAAGCAAAGCCAGGTAGGTCAATTAAAAGAGATGGTTTATATTCCAAGAGGAAAAGTTTCTCCTTTATATAATGAGCTAAAAACTATCACCACGTAGTGGATGGTCCAGTAGTAAGCACAGAACACAACTTGCCCTGCAGTCAAAGGCTCTGGGCTTATAGAGCCAGTTAGGGGAAGATCTACATCTGGATATCAATACTGTGGTCTGCAGTGTCTGTCTGTGTGCATGGTGTGTGTACACATGCGTGTACAGATGTGCGTGTCCATGCAGATGCTGGAAGAAGACCTCAGACATTTTATTTCTAGCCCTCTCTCCCCCTTTATTCTCTTGATTCAGGATTTCTTGCTGAACCTGGAACTGTCTTCGCTCGGGCTAGGCTAGTAAGTCTTAGCTGTCCTGTCTCTGTCTTGCCTTCAAGAGCTGAAGTTAACAGGTGAGTGTAACCACATCCAACAGTTTTCCATACGGTCTCGGGATCTGAACTCGGATCCCCGTATCTGTACGACAAGCACTCTTTGCCCACGGAGCCATCCTCTCCCCAGTCCCTGGTGTGCATCTCAGAGCCCTTTATGTGCTTTTATATATTTTGAATACATCGATGCATCATCTGCAGCACAAGCAAGTTGTTTGCCTTTTGGCAGCTCTGAGGCCTATAAGCTGTAGGCATAAAAGCGGGTGGCCAAAGAGGTACAGTCTTTTCAAAGCAGTAGCACCATCCGCAAAAGCAGACGACGCCCTTCCACGATAATTACGGCCCACATTCTACATGAAGAAAGCTAGGCTTGAGGATGCTTCGTGATCCCCAGACGACGCTCCAAGATGAAAGCGGTCCCGGAGATTCGAGTCCATAACTGATGGATGCACCAGCATCCTCTCCGGCCCCTGCTTTTATCATTTGCGGCAGACAGAGAGATCGGGAACTTCTAACATCTCGGATGGCTCTAACGAGCTGTAATTCGGCAACAGAAGTTAGTCGCATGGAGAATACAGACTAAAAGCAATTGCTGTAAATTACCACCACGACAAAAATATCAGCATCACAGGAGGAGAGGCGCCCTTCCGCTCTTCTCTCTAGCTGCAGAGCCGCCGCCGGCTGTGTCTCCGTGTGCTCTGAACCCTCCTGCCTCCCTGCTGCTCAGTTCCCTCCTCACAGCCTTTCCTCTGGTGGTTTTTTTCTTTTTCATTTTGTCGGTCTTTTTTAGTTAAGGACAACAAACAGGAAAAATGTCTCCCCCGGCTTTCTCTATCCCTTCCTATCTAAATGTAGGGAGAAATCTGATGTATTTGTTTTCTCCCTTGTCTCCTCTTCCAGAGTCCCTTTAATCCCCTGTACCATGGCATAGGAGTATGAAGAGACACACAAGGCCACCCGTAACTTTAGAATGCTAAGCCCGACAGTCATTTTTTGGCTGTGCTTGGCCTTAGACAACTGAGGCCTGAGTAATAGTGCACCTCCCCCTCCCCCCTCTCCCCAATGCTTCTTTTCTTGGCCCTCCAATATGATATAGTCAGTTGTTTGCTTTGGTTTGCTTTTTTTTTAGGTTTCTCTGACAGTTCCTCCTGCATGTTCTCTACTAGTCCTTACCTTCCCGGATAGTAAGTGTTGGAATTTGTTCAGACTAGATCCTGCGGCACTAGCTTGTCTCCTCACTCTTTTCCCCACACTGTCTCTTCCAATGGGTGTGTTTTCTGCACCTTTAATACTGACTGGAGTCTGAGCTCTGGACTTTCTGGACCACCAGCTGTATTTAGCCATCCCTAAAGCACCTGTCTTGGCTACTTTTGAACCTTTCTGAGGTAAACATGCAATAAAAAAAGCTTAATGGATAAAGGATTTCTTTCTTTCTTTTTTTTTTCCTTCTTCTAGGTCCAGTCGTGCTCCTTCCAGTCCCAAGATTTATCTGTCTATCTATCTATCTATCTATCTATCTATCTATTTATTATATGTATGTAGCTGACTTCAGACACTCCAGAAAAGAGCATCAGATCCTACATCATTAGAGATGGTTGTGAGCCACCATGTGGTTGCTGGGATTTGAACTCAGGACCTTCGGAAGAGCAGCCAGTGCTCTTAACCACTGAGCCATCTCTTCAGTCCCCAAAAGGTTTCTTTTTTTCATCATTTGGCTCCATAGCAGAGAAGGTCCAGTGGTGGGAGGACCCTCCTCCTGGTAGTATGGGGTGTCTGTTCACAGGGTGGCAGGCAGGAAGCAGAGTGAGCGAGACAGGAACTAAAAGCAGGAGTGAGCATCAAAGATCCATCACAGTGACATACTTCTGACGGAATGGCTCTACCTCAGCCTTCAAAATGGCACCACAAACAAGGAACCAAACATTTAAAACATGCACCTGTGGGAATTGTTGCAGATTCAAACTAAAATAGCATCCAAAACTTAATGTGTCCTAAGGGAGTCCACCATCCACATCCTTACAGAATCCACATGCTAACATAATATATTAGAATTCTATCTATCCCCTCTTCCTCCTCCAACTCCCTCTCTCAAGAGTTGATGGTCAACTTGGTTAGATCTGGACTCAACTGTCAGATACACTTCTAGGCAGGTGTGTGAGGGTATTTGAAGGAACAATTAGTTGTGATGGGGAAACCCTCCCTAAATACAGGATCCACTCTGTGGGTTATGATCTTGGCTGGAAAATAAAAAGGGAGGGGGGAAACGTTGGGTACCACCTCTCTCCGCTGACTGACCATGGGGGAGGGAGGAAACGTTGGGTACCACCTCTCTCCGCTGACTGACCGTGGTAGAAACAGTGTGGTAGCTGCTCACACACCTGCCCCAGGAATTGTCCACCCACGGCTATCAGCCTAAGTGCAACCCTGTTCTCTAAACTGCTTCTTTCCAGGTCATGATTTCAGCTAAAGAAAGCTATAACTGACATATTCACCATCATCCAAGAAATTCTGGGGCTGGAGTAATGGCTCTGTGGTTAAGAGTTGTGGCTGCTCTTCCTGTGGACCTGGGTTCGATTCCCAGAACCCATGTGACAACTCACAACTGTCAGTAACTCAGTTCCAGGGGATTTGACACCCTCATACAGACAAGCAATACACGGGCAAAACACCAATGCACATGAAATAAAAATAAATAAATACCTTTTATCTTCCTCTCCAAGGTGTCTCATACTTGGTTTTCTGTTTCTACATGCATTACCCTGCTCATAGTGAAAGATGCCATGCCTGAGGCTAGAGGAGGAGTCCCCACAGTGACTCCCATCACTGCCACAGCCTTTGTGTCATCCACTACTGCCTCCCTCCAGCTTCTCTTTTCTAAGTCCAGGGTGGCCTTTCTAAAATACATTCAGTCTGGAAGTAATCGCAGATCACAGACTTTCAACCTACAGTGGTGCAGCATTTGCATGACCATTTCCAAGGAAAGGAAAGAGAGAATCATAAGGAAATGCTGGACCAAAGAGACCATAAACCAGCAGGGCAAACTCCAAACTCTGCATCTCTGTCTGACGTCAAATCGCTTTTCAAATCTCTAACTCCTTTCAGCTTTATCCATTGCAACACACTTTTCTCTCTCTCTCTCTCTCTCAGGCTGGTTCCATTTTCTGTTGGCAGCTTTCCTGGGCAGGTATCCCACAGCTCTGGCATCTCTAACATTTTGGGGTCCCTAAAGCAATCCAGGCTTCACCTTCACCCAAAGGCCTTGCTGAGCCTCTGTGCAGGGACATCCCTCCAGATGCCTGGCCTCGGCAGCCTTCCTTAATCATGGAGGGAGATTCTACAACTCCTTTCATGTATCCTTGGCTCTAAAGCCAGAACCACAAGGCCAAAGCTCACTGGAGCCAGAACATGGTCCCCTCACTCAAATACATTTTTACCAGCTTTCTGATTTTCATTGTTTTCTTTACTCCCTAAACTTGACTGTCCTGGAACTTACTCTATAGACCAGGCTGCCCTTGACTTCAAAGACCTGCCTGCCTCTGCCTCCCCAGTGCTGGGATTAAAGGTGTGTCACCACACCAGGCCCTAAGATTTTCTTTAATTTATTTTCTCAAGTTGGAAGCTTAGGTGGGTAGAGTCCTGCCCTGCGGTCACCACTCCCTTTATTATTATTTATTCTCTACACTTTTACCTCCTTGAGCACCAGACTTAGCTCCCGTATACTTCCTGGTGCTCCCTTTCTCCTCAAACTGTATATTTTGTAATTTTTTTTTCTTTTTCAACTTGTTCCTTTTCATTATAGATCTGCATAACAATGGCCAGTCATAGCCACAGGATACAGTCAATACTAGGGTGCCTTGAAATCTCCTCTGCCAACACCATTAATCCAAAATTCTTCAATTTAGCCTCAAGCAAAATTTTCAGAAAAGGGCAAAAAGCAGTCACATTTTTGCCAAAGTATCACAAGCATAAGAATGGTCTCTGGGCCACTCACTCATATTCTTCCCTTCTGAAACCTCTTGAGCTGGGCCACCACAGTTCAGATTATCCTCAACACCATTTTCTTTCATGTTCCTGCCAGGATGGCCCATTAAGCCTGGTCTAAAGTGTCCAATCACTTTCTTGTCCAAGATCCCAAAGTGTTCCATATTCTTCTAAACAAAAGCACAGTCAGGCATATAACAGCAATACCCTAAGCCCCTGGTACTGACTTCTGTCTTAGTCATTATTCTAATGCTGTGAAGAGTCTCCATGACCACGACAAATCTTATAAAGGAAAGCATTTAACTGGGGCTGAATTACAGTTTCAGAGATTTAGTCTACTGCCATCATGACAGGAGGTATAGAGGTAGATTTAGACCACTGTGATTATGATGGGAAGTATAGCAGTCGGGACTGAAGAGGAGCTGAGAGTTCTGCATACGGATCTGCAGGCAGCAAGAAACCAAGCCCGATCAGTCAGTCAACTGGGTCTCAAGGGAGGGAGCAAGGACTGAAAAGAAAAAGACAATTAGACAACACTGTAACATGACTCCAGCCAGTGCTGAGGCTGAAGAGGGTTTATTTTTCTCCAGCTTGCTTTTATACCATTTTAAGTACATGCAAAGAATAAGGTCAGTTCTAGGTCGAAGAACAAACAAGTCCTGTGATCACTGTTTCTAGGGGTTGTATTAGTCCAAATGTAAATATTCTTGCCTGAGCCTACTTCCATGTCCTGGCCCAATGTCAAATTCTTGCCACGTTTCTAGAAGCGGCCCCAAAAGCCACCCCTCCCCCAAAAGAAAAGAGAGACACTAGGCCCTTGAAACCTCAAACCCAAAAAAAACCATACCTATTCCAAAAGGGCCACACCCCCTAATCCTTGTCAAGTAGTGCCACTCCCTAATGACTGAGCATTGACATATTCGAGTGTATGGGGGACATTCTTATTCAAGCCACCATAGATGACAAAGCTGGGTTTTCAATGCTGGTGTGAATGGACAGAGTCCTATATCTTCACACCTGTATAATCACTTTCCCAACATGGTCCTGACTCTGAGGTTCTACTGTTCCTCCCATCTCCTGGAGCCACTGCTCTGCCTTCTTACCCTACCCTCCCTGCGGACCTTGTCACCATCCCTGCAGACCCCACCATCCCTGCAGACCTTGTCACTGTCCCTGCAGACCCCACCATCCCTGCAGACCTTGTCACTGTCCCCGCAGACCCCACCATCCCTGCAGACCCCACCATTCCTGCAGACCCCACTATCCCTGCATTTCCTTCTTCTGACAGCTCATAATTACAGATTGTGTGTTTGTATTTTGTTTAGTGCCACCCATACAGGATGTCAAACTTTACAGGGACAAAGGCCAGTTTCCATAGTAACCCCATACCAGGTAAAGGAAGACATTTAAGTATGTATTTAGAGAGTGCATTGGAGACCCTGTTAGCAGAAATATAAGCAAATGTTGCCTATTTGGGGAGTATGCACCGATCTGCTTAAGAAGTTCAAGGGGCAGATTTTGATTCCTGGACTGAAGGTTCACTTTGTAGACAAAGGCAGACAAGGGATCGGCTCTGGATTTTTGTTATCAGTTATTAAAAAAATATATTCTTCGACATTTAGACCATCATCCATTCTCATTTGTGTCTGTGAGATGATGCTTCGAATCTGGATAAATTGATTTGAATGTTGGAGTCAGCTTCCAGAAACAAGGGGACAACTATGCAAAATCACACTGCTCACAGAGAGTTGGCAAAGAGAATTCTAAATTTAACTAGTGACTTTTAAAAGCCAAATATGGGGCTGGAGAGATGGCTCAGTGCTTAAGAGCACTGACTGCTCTTCCAGGGGGACTGAGTTTGATTCCCAGCAGCCACATGGTGGCTCACAACTATCTGTAATGAAGCTCTCTTCTGATGTGTCTGAAGACAGCTACAGTGTACTCATACACATAAAATAAATAAATCTGTTTTTAAAGCCTAATATGACTCTTTAAAGCGCATTTTATCCAATTGAGCTGTGTCTGATTATATTTTTGTTATTTCATTTATTTACATTTCAAATGTTGTCCCCCTTCCCAGTTTCCCTCTGCAAAACTCCCATCCCCCACCATCCCCCTTTTGCCTCTATGAGGATGCTCCCCGACCTGCCTACCCACTCCTGCCTCACCAATCTAGCATCCATATATGCTGGGACATCAAGCCTCCACAGGACCAAAGGCCTCCCCTCCCATTGATGCTGATAAGGCCATCCTCTGCTATATATGTAGCTGGAGCCATGGGTCCCTCCATGTGTGCTCTTTGGTTGGTGGTTTAGTCCCTGAAAGCTCTAGGTAGTTGGGTTAGTTGATATTGGAGTTCTTCCTATGGGGTTGCAATCCCCTTCAGACCCCTCAGTCCTTCCCCTAACTCTTCCATTGGGTTTTTGAGCTCAGACCAATGGTTGGCTATGAGTATCTGCATCTGTACTGGTCAGGTGCTGGCAGAGCCTCTCAGGGGACAGCTATACCAGGCTCCTGTCAGCAAGCACTTCTTGGCATCAGCAATAGTGTGGGGGTTTGGTATCTGCAGGGGGGATGGATCCCTGGGTGGGGCAGTCTCTGGATGGCCTTTCCTTCAGTCTCTGCTCCACTTTTTTATCCCCACATTTCCTTCAGACAGAAACAATATTGGGTTAAAATTTTTGAGATGGGTGGGTGGCCCCATCCTTCAACTAGCTACTGGAGGAGCTCTCTACAGGTACTATCTCCTCTTTGTTTGGTATTTCGGCTAATGTCATCCCTGTTGGGTCCTGGGAACTTTTTGCTTCTCTGGCCTCTGGGACTTTCTACTGGCTACCCCCAGCTCCCCCATCCTCCCAAAGCTACATACTTCTGCTCAATTTCCTGACCCTTGTACTTCTCTCCTGTCTCCTGCTGTACCTGATCCTGCCCCCACTTTGCCCTCCCCTTCCTCCTTCCCTCCCTCTACCTCCAGTGATTATTTTGTTCCCCCTTCTAAGTAGGATTAAAACATCCACACTTTGTTCTTCCTTCTTCTTAAGCTTCATATGGTCTGTGAGTAGTATTGTGGGTATTCATCATCTCCTTCCTAGTTTTTTTGTGAAACAATGGTGAACATTCATATGCGCACTTCCTAGAACTCAAAGTTTGTGAAAATCTCGAATGACCCTCATGAAGAGTCTCTGTTTTGTTTCAAGTTGTGTTGTGTTGTGTTGTGTTTTTTCTCGAGACAGGGTTTCTCTGTGTATCCCTGGCTGTTCTGGAACTCACTCAGTATACCAGGCTGTCCTGAACTCAGACATCTGCCTGCCTCTGCCTCCTGAGAGCTGGGATTAAGGACACCACCACCCAGTCACAGCAATAGAGACTCACTGTCACATTCTGGTGTAAGAGCAATCATAGTAGGCTGTTATATTTGGGTGTCTATGGGACCTCACAGGTCAACAACTCAAAAAGAGATGTGATGATATGTATATACTCAGCCCCAGGGAGTGGCACTATTAGTAGGTATGGCCTTGTTGGAGTAAGTGTGTCACTGTGGGTGTGGGCTATAAGACCCTCATCCTAGCTTCCAGGAAGCCAGTATTCTACTAGCAGCCTTCATATGAAGATGTAGAACTCTCAACACCTCCTGCAACATGCCTGCCTAGATGCTTCCATGTTCCCACCTTGATGATAAATGGACTGAACCGCTGAACCTGTAAGCCAGCCCCAATTAAATGTCCTTTATAAGAGTTGTCTTGGTTATGGTGTCTGCTCACAGCAGTAAAACCCTAACTAAATAAGAGGTAGCCTGTTCCTGGTACTGAGGTTTTTATTAGCTATCAAGTGGTTTTTATACTGGGGTATTTTCCTTCCCTCCTCAGTATAGGGTAATTCCACCCACTGGGGCAGGTGTAATTCCATTTAAGTGTTTTAAAATATATGTATGTATTTTAGAAAGCTTCTACAGTAGTAGGTTTCCATACGGCCTTTAGGGCTAGTTATCCTTCTTTATATTCCCTTCTGAACCCCCAACACCATTTAACCCTTCCCATTCCATCGCTCTATTACACTGTGCTCTATCTCCTCTCCTCCCCTATGGCTTCTTACTAGTGTCTTGATGTCTACTGGTACTCCTAATGAAGAATACATAGCTAAAGATCCAAAGCTAACATCCATATATGAGAAAGAACATGCAATATTAGTCTTTACGACCTGCACATTACAGCTATATAAACCAACACACACAAATAATTAAATAGGCAAAGCCACACAGGCGGAAGGGAGAGAGGCTTGGATGGCTAAGAGCGCAGGAAGTCCAAGGAACAGATCCCTGGGCAGCTCTGATCCCCGGGGCCTGACTCTGCGGTTAGCAAGATGAGTCACAGGCCTCTCAACAACATGCACATGATTTTGATAGTGTCAATTATTGCAAACATACATCTCAGGATTAAATCTACATTCTACACATGTCTATCTCCATAAGCAGATGCTTAGGAATAAATAACTTACATAGCCCTGTCTATTAGGAAAATCTAATTTGTTTGTACATGTATGTGTAAGAGAGTGTGTGTGTTTTATCATCCCCATCCCCCCAAAACAATAGAGTTGCGTGAATATTCACAGTGCCTAAAAGAGCATCACTAAAGGCCCTTCAAGAGGTGAATGAATAAACAGTGGCCTCGCCACATAATGAAACTCTATATGGTAATAAAAATGAAGTATGGTGCATACAAGAGCATGGATAAGTCTCAAAGGTGCGCTAAATAAAACAAATCAGGCCCGAGGGAATTCGTGCTGTACGGTTCTGCTTACAAGGATTTATGGGCTAGGCTAATGTGATCTCGGGGGACAGGAAGCGGACAAGTTTACCCAGAGTTGGGGAATACAAGTGGACTGACTGCCAGGCAGCGGGGCAAGAGTGGGGTGTGGAGGTCTACGGAAAGGTTTCGCATCTTGATGTAGGTACTCAGGAAACTTTACTAACTGCACCTTAAAAGTGGGTGCATTCTCTACAGTGTGAATTGCGACTCAATCAAGTTGGTAAAAAAAAAAAAAAAAAAAAAAAAAGAAGGAGGGGGAGGGGAAGAAAAGGGATGATGGAGCCAGAGACTCTGAGTCTTAATTTGCTGAAAACTCAGGTCATATCTCAGTACACCTGATCTCACTCACCAGACCACATTAATTCCCAATTTTTTTTAAAAAAATAAAATATATTTTTTAAGATAAGAAAGAATAATCATGTGTTTCAGAAATTGATACTGATCATCTATTTCTTACTAAAATTCTGAATAATATTTTTTTATAAAAAATCAAGTTTTTAGAGACTTGATCCCCCTGCCTCAGCCTCTCAAGTATAGGGCTTCCAAACCCGTGTCATTTTACCGGGCCCAAAATTCTATTCCAATGCCGGCCCAATCTTCTCTGGGGTTATGGTCTTAGCTAAGTAAACTGGGTCAGCTGCTGATCAGGAAGCTGTGTGAGGGGACCCTTTCCTCTCATTTCTCACTCTTCCCTCCTTGTCAGGAACAGAGGTGGGGGTCTGCTCTCCTGAGCCACAGTTCATGTGAACGTCTGCTGTGAATGGATGTAAAGGGGTGACCGTGAGCTCACCATTTCTGTGGATGTGGGCTTCAGGGGTAATCCAGCATCTATTTCATTCTATACTTTGAAGACTAATTAATCAGCTATCAGGACTCAGTATGGGGAGCCTCGCTGTTCATTAAGGGCGTTTCCTAGTCTCTTGACTAGGTGTATGCAAATGAACTGGAGGCAAGAGGAATAATGTAAACCCTCCGGCTGGGATGAGAGAACCAAGGACCGGAGGAACCCAGGACACACTGAGACCTTCAAGAGAGATGCTCAAGTTGAAGGGGCCACTCCTAAGTATCTTACTGTACGTTCACCACCAGCTGGGGACCAAGTGCATACCACTCGCCCTAGATCCCTTCCTGTTGCTGTGATAAACACCTGACAAAGAAAGCAACTTCGGAGGAGAAAGGTTTTATTTGTTTCTTTGATTACAGGTTAGAGGCCACCGCTGAGAGGAAGTCACGGCAGGAACTTGAAGTAGCCTGTCACATCCACAGTCAGGTATAGAGAGAATGAATTTATACATGTCTACTCACAGTTAGTACTCCTAACACTTGGGTAGTGTAGGGTCACCTGACTAGGAATGGTGCCACCCATAGTGGGCTTCCCACATCCATCGACATAATCAAGACCAGCCCCTACAGACTTAACCACAGGCTAACTTAATATAAACAATCCCTTTGTGAGACTCTTCTCCCTGGTGATACCAGATTGTGTCACGTTGATAATTAAACTGATTAAGATGACTCATCACACCGACTGTACTCATGGGATATGTTTTATTTCAAAGTTTAACAATAGTCATTATTGTCCCACATGGTTGGGACAAAAAAAGTTTTAGATTCTGGATAGTTTAAAGATTATATTTAAAAAAAGCATTTTTTAAGCTACTGTATTGGGCTACTAGGGCCCAAGTCTAAGTGTATAAGCCATTGTCTCAGATGTACCTTGTGCCCCTGACATAAAGTTATACAATGCTTTATTATGCAAAGAACGATGTAGAACTTTCTGCCTATACTGGCTGGTTTTGTGTGTCAACTTGACACAGGCTGGAGTTATCATAGAGAAAGGTGCTTCAGTTGAGGAAATGCCTCCATGAGATCCAGCTGTGGGGCATTTTCTCAGTTAATGATCAAGAGGGGAGGGCCCATTGTAGGTGGTGCCATCCCTGGTAGTCTTGGGTTCTATAAGAAAGCAGGCTGAGCAAGCCAGGGGAAGCAAGCCAGTAAGAAACATCCCTCCATGGCCTCTGCATCAGCTCATGCTTCCTGGCCTACTTGAGTTCCAGTCCTGACTTCCTTTGGTGATGAACAGCAATGTGGAAATGTAAGCTGAATAAACCCTTTCCTCCCCAACTTGCTTCTTGGTCATGATGTTTGTGCAGGAATAGAAACCCTGACTAAGACAGTACCTGTGGTGTTTTGTATTGGTGATGGGAAAGTGTTTTGATTTCCTGCCTCAGATTCTCAGATTCAAGTTGCTCAATTTACAGAGGCCAGAAGAGATTATTTCTAAACAATGGCCAATTCTCAGGCCCATACCTCCTTAGTGAAGGAGAAAAGAAAGTGTGTAAGACTTTACTTTTTAAGATATGTATTGTGACTTTTCATCGTGGCTGTCCCTAAAGGTACTTGTGTCCATTTGTATAATTCAATACCTTGGGAACAGTAAAATACATTTTTTGGGAAATATTTTTGCACTGACTCCAAGCTAATAATAATGTCACAAACTACACAAAAGCATCCAGAGAAGGTCAATCGTGTGTGTGTGTGTGTGTGTGTGTGTGTGTGTGTGTGTGTACATTTGCCTTATAATTGCGAGAATCCTGATTTTCTACATCTCTTCCTGTGGGCATCCCAGTATCTCTCACTCCTACCCTTCCCTCCACTTCCAGGTCTTAGAACTTTCTAGTCTCTGGCCTGAGTATTCTCCCTACCCCTTTACCCAACTCATTCCTCCTCAGCCTTCAAATTCAGCTCCCGGGTCCCCGGCTCAAGAACACTGTCCACTCGGATCAGTTTATAAACCCAGACTAGGTTCAACAACATCCTAGGACTGTGTTCCTTCCTCCAAAGCAAGCAAGCTGTCTGGGCTTGTTTCTGTAGGTTTCTGTGGTGACTTGATGAGAAGTTGGTTCTTTCCCTAGACTAGAAAGCACAGCACTGGGCATGGTGGGTACAAAGCAAACAAGTCATTGAAAGAACGAATGATAGCGCTCTATCACTTAGGTAGCCTCCAATACTCTCTTTTCCAAAGAGCAAAACCGTAGCCACACGGTAAAAGCTGGGTCCAGCTTCTTAGCACCATGCTACAGGCCGGGAAAGGCTGATCGAAGTTTGTGGGCCGAGAAATTGGATTGCAAAACTCAATAGAGTTTTCTTTCCAGTCCTTAATCTCATCTGTACTTTCCTTTTAACAAACTTTGAGGAAATAACTCACCCTGAGCTTCCACTGTCTACTGCCAAGAGTGCCCATTAAGAAAGGCCCTCACTAGCAGTGTTTGGTGAATGCCCTCCTTGGCAGTCACTTAAAAGGCTCCTTTCTGCTTGAAGAGACTGCTGGTGAGGCTTTTCTTCAAGCACACGGTCTTCCTAATAAAAACGTCTGCTGCCATCTGCTGGCCAAACATACACCAACATGGTAGTTTGGTCTCCTAAAACCCCAAATGCAGGTCATTTGCCAAAATTGGCGTAATCTAGAGGATTTACATTGCCCGTTCCTTATTGGAAAAGTTGCCACCTCTGTTCTTGCAATTTGGAGAGCATTTGTTTTCCTAAACAGACAGCTTTCTTTAATTGCCTTCGAGGGAAATCCAAGGTTCATTTTTGAGTTAAAAGACGGGAGTTGCAAATAATTAAATTTGCAAAATAGGCGTAGAAGAGAGTTGTCCAGACATGTTCTAGGTCCTTCCATCTCTAACACAGGATTCCACAAAAGTCTGCGGCCACTCCTCACGTGTCTGGTCCACAGTGAGTGCATGCTAATGTAGTCAGGTTTGCCTTCAAGAACAGCATTGCCTTCCTCATCCTTAACTAAAACCCAAATAGACCCAGGTTGGTCTGTCTGAAGATTCTGCCAACTGAATCTACTTCTTAACCTCCCCTACCCCCCAACCCCCACCCCACCCTGTCCCCGCCACCCCCAGAGTGTGAGGAAAACTGGAGGGATGAGCCTGACATCCTTACAGGGCATTCTAGGACTGAGATTCCCACTGACTGCTTGAACCAGTACAAATTCCTGCATCAGAGAAAGATCTATAAGATCAGCAGTGTACAAAATAATCTCCACCTATCTAGGCATGTGCAGAGTAGAGAGCAAAACCAATTTTGTTGGAACATGTCAATCTGCCAAGGCAAGGTCTGACTGTCTCACCCTCGAGAGAAGCTGGCAGTAAAGGCATCCTTTAGGGCACCGGCGCCTTTTAATGACCACAGGAAACATGACTCTATCTATCAGCCAGTGCAGAAAAAGACCCGGAGGTGCCATGGTGTGCCTTACTCTGCAGGATTCACCAGAATTCAGGTCAGTCTGAAGGACTCACAGGTGATTCCACTCAAGAGCCTCTTTTTTTTTTTTTTTTTTTTTTTTTACTGGGGAATGAGTAGAGACCTGAAGGTCTATGTGACATCATCGGGGGCCATTTCCGTTAGAGCCTAACAGGGAGGGAGGAGACAATCTGTCCTCAGCTTCTCCTTTCCCACATGATATAAAACTGCCTGTTGATGGAAGAGGCAGTGACAGATATTATATATATATATATATATATATATATATATATATATATATATATATAATTGAGTGTCTTCCCCCTTCAAGGAAATAAAGTCCTTAATGTGAAAGGGAAGGGGTGATAGGTGGTGGTAGGCTGAAAGGGGAGAAGCATCACTACAGTCAATACTGACATCTGTGCTGTGGCACATGCATGTGTCCTCTTCAGGCCCCAGCACTCTTCAGTATAAGTTGTGTGAACTGCGGGGACAGCTCGCACCTGCATGGAGTTACACACAGAGTCCTCTCCAGAGTGCTGTTGGTCACCCCACCTAACGACTGACAAGCCCTCCAACAAGCCCCCTGGTACCTCCCCTTTCTTGATCAATTTACGCTGGAACATGGTGGAATGTAAAGATACCCTGGACTGGTTTTAGAGGCGTTGGTGTGTGTGTGTGCACGTGTGTGTGTGTGTGTGTGTGTTAAGACGACATCCATCAAGTGAATGAACTTTTAGGTAAAACTTCCATTTACCATCCTATGCCTATGCATGCTTGGTCATGCACAGGATTAAAAACAGGTGCATCTGGGGAAGGGATATGCAAAACTAACAAAGGCTTGCATAACCCAAGCCTGTCAATCAGGGACATATAACCACCGGCACCGCACCCCGGCAATCACCTCTTTCTTCTGCTCCTGTAAAAGCAAAAACAAGCCTGGGAAGTAACGTAGGAATCTTGGAGAAATCACATTCAGGCACGCTGCTTCTTCGCTTCTGAATAAAACCCCTTGCTGCTTTAGTATCTGTATCCACTCCTAGAGTTCTTATGGGTTCTTAGTACAAGATTGCAAGAACCTAGGAAAATTTAATCCAGGCAGTGATCATCTACATATACATATGTATATGTATATGGGTGTGGGCTTTAAGACCTGCATCCTACCTCCCTGGAAACCATTTACTTCTGTTTGCCTTCAGAACAAGATGTAGAACTCAGCTCATCCTACTTCATGCCTGCCTGGACACTGCCATGCTCCTGCCTTGATGATAATGGACTGAAACTCTGAACCTGTAAGGCCAGCCCCAGTTAAATGTTGTTTTTATAAGAGTTGTCTTGGTCAGCAGGGCAGTGGTGGCGCACGCCTGTAATCCCAGCACTCTGGGAGGCAGAGGCAGGTGGATTTCTGAGTTCGAGGCCAGCCTGGTCTACAGAGTGAGTTCCAGGACAGCCAGGGCTATACAGAGAAACCCTGTCTCAAAAAAACCAAATCCAAAAAACCAAATCCAAAAAAACAATAAAAAAAAAAAAAAAAAAAAAAAGAGAGTTGTCATGTTTCCAACAGTAAACATGACTAAGACAAGGTGAATATGTTTCCCCTGCACTACTGTGCTAGTGTAGACGGGATCCATGCATGAACTAAAGATTGCCTGACTCCACATCCCATTGTTTCTAATCACACCTCCTTTTCCTAGCACCTACTGATTTACCAATGCACAGAGCCCTTTCCAAGACCTGAAGATAGAGAAAGGCCGGTCTAAGCAAGTTCTAATCCTAAAACTAAGCAAGTGGAGTTCCTAAGGAGCCAGACTGAGAAGGGTCACCTCAGTGTACCCTGGGTAGATGGCAAGTGCAGCATTTGTCTTTAAAATGAGAATTATTGTCTTGGCGTGAAGATAGTTCAGACACACAGAGGGAGTGAGCAGACAGGTTTTGTTTTCAGTCAAGTGAGGGAGGTATGCATTTATCTTACACACACACACACACACACACACACACACACACAATGATGTGGTCATAGTCACCATTACGACTGCCTTAGGTATCTGCAACAGAATATGGTCTGTTTCCACCCGGCCCCGCCCCCACCCCCATGTACACATCCTTAAGGAATGTGATCTTTGCTGAGATCATGGGCAGGAAATGACCTTGACAAAAGCTACTTGATGCCATTCCTTGAATAGTCTGCTGTCAGCTCCCCCAGACTGTCAGACACGAGGTGGTTAAGGGCTGGCTTCAGCTGTGCAAACAGAAGCCACCAAAGGAAGCCAGGAGAGAAAAAGCAAGCTAGTAACCAGAGCTGTTTCCGTGTAGACCGAACACGACCACCCCGGCCCCTGATAAAGGTCCTCGATGCTGTGACAAATCCAAGCTCAAGTCTTACAGATGACATTTTCCAGGGCCCCTTGTTACTACTGTCTCAGGGTTCCCACCTGTGTGAAGAGCCTCAGAGGGGTGTCCACTGTGGAAGTGTGTGCTATGGCCTGTGCCAACACTTCCTGTGGCATGAGGAAATCTTGGATGCTCACCGCCCCAGCCAGCTTTCTGGCCTTGGAGTTACATTGCTGCCAATATTGAAGCAAAACTACAAGCTTGACCCAGATCTGGCTTCCCATCCAGACTCAGATTTCTGTGGACAGATCTCATGGGCAGTTTGCTCCTTCACCCCCACAGCTCTTTGAACTGTTTCACGCCCTCCTGGGTAACTTTCTTCTCTTCCATCCCGTGGCTTGTTACCTTTCCCAGAATCCTTCAGTACTTCCTAGTTGTCTCCCTCCCTACCCCTAACTATCCCCACATGGCCACCATAGCATCACCCATAGGACAGTCTAAGGCACATAGCTGCCTCCAGTGTCATCTTTCAAACAGATCCCAAATTTTGCCCAAGTGCTCAGCACTCCCTCCTCTACCAATACTTCAAGTACTATCTTTACCCACTTTTTGGGCAGATCTGGTGGGTCTGAGTTAGACCATACGTCTTGCTTTGCCGGGGACCACTGTTTCTGGCCTGTGAAGTGATGGGCAATGAAGAACTATGGTTATTTCTGGGACTGTTCTCCACATTCTTACCTGCTGGGCACTGTTTTGGCATGAAGATAATCGTGTCCTTTCATTCATATGCATGTCTTCATTCTCCATTCTGCAAACTCAACAACAGATCTTTATTGCCTTTCGCCCCTGACTTAGAACAAGGTCTGGCATAAAGTAGACCTTCCCAACATGTTTGTTGAATGCACGAGTGATAGAATGGAGGATGGGGTAAAGCACTCCACCACAGTGACTTTCCTTATTGGGCTTTGTGTGTTAACAAAGGATCAGAGATCCTGAATCCTCACGGAAAGGAAGCCTACTTGGTGCAATGCTTGGCAATAAAATGCAAAGTCTTATCTACAAGATCTGCCTTTTTACCACAACAATATGCCGGGCCAGATATCAATTTTTATTTTTTCTAATTAGGAAATAGTCCCTCCATATTATCTATATGAAGAGACTACTCATCAAGAACTGACAATTCCATAGAAAATGAGCCACGGGGGAAGGTTTTAGGACAGCCAAGGTACAGTGTATCAATGTACTATAGTGTCTACAGAGAAAGCTACACCTACAAGTTTGTCATCAGGATCAGCAAGAATCCTGAGGGTCAGAAATTGGAAGCAGAAGAGCCACAAGTGCCCCCTGCAGGGCACTGCAGGTAGATATGGAAGTCTAGTAGAATGCCTACCATCATGATTTCCTGAAACGCTAAATTAAAATGCCTGCCTGTTCCTACGGAGCTGTGTGTGTGGACTACTAAAGAACCATTTGCGCCCGAGAGCAGCACGTTTAGTTTTTTAACTCCGATAGTAATTTTTTTTTTCTGCCTGGACAGACAGATCCCTCATTGTGTCTGGAACAATCGTGGCATTCCAAACACAAAGCAAGCCAAAACAGCCTACCCCAGGGCCAGCCCTTTCAACAACCTATCGCTCAACAGCTGAGAGTTCCAGCCAGTTCGAGGACCCAGTTTCCTGCCATTGTTAGCATGTTAGGCCTGGAATTCCATCCAAATGGATTTGACCCCTTTACTAACAGCAGTGCATAGTTGCCTGATTAGTATATTCCTGTGTTTGGATGGGAAGTGGCGGGGCTGGGGGAGGTAAGGGCAGAAAGACAAAGGAAATCATAAGGAAAACAGCTCTGTCTCCATGCTGTCACTGGGAACAGCTGACAGCTCTGGCTTCACCCACATGTGTAATGGGCATACAAACTCACACACACACACACACACACACACACCTCCAGAAATGTCTTAATGTCTTGCTGTATATATCTGATTAAAGTGACTCGTTAAGGAAGCACACAGCCCTCTTTTAGGAAAACAGGCCGTCCTGTTTAGTCTCCACAGGAGCGAACACAAATTATAACCCCTGCAGTTGTCCCAACTGTTCCTTCAGGCTATTGTTTCCTTCTCACAGACTCTCTGGTATTAAGTGACCAGGGCAGTTCCTAGATTAGGACTGAAGGACCTTCTCAAGTCTTCTGGCCACACTTTTTTTTAAACTGTTTCCTTCAGTGCTATACTTTCTGGTCATGTTTATCTCTTCTGGAGCTCAGTTACTTAGATCAATTCACCATTATTCCTAGATCTCTCTCTCTCTCTCTCTCTCTCTCTCTCTCTCTCACACACACACACACACACACACACACACACACAGATACATACAAACGTACACACACACATATACACACATACACTCACATACATACTTGTCAGTAACTAAAAGACAAAAAATGAAATAAATTCACCATGTAAAATTCAGTAAAGCTATCAAGATTTAAAACATGTACTTATCAAGAAGCAAGTAAGAAAATGAATAGACGAGCTGGGCTTGGTGGCTCACACCTCTAATTCCAGCATTTGGGAGGCCACTAAAGAGTGCTGTGAATTCAAGGTCAGCTTGGGTTGCATAGTGAGTTCTAGGCCAGCCTATGCTACAAAGTGAGACTTCATCTCAAAAACTCAAAACCAAAAAGACATCCCACAGAATTGGAGACAGTTTTTTTCCAAATCATGTATCTCATAATGAACTTGTATATAAAGTAGGTGGGGAGCCATCAACAACCCAGAAAGGCTCTAGATCCACCCCAAAAAGGGAAGCAGATGATCAAGGCACATTTGGAAAGTTGTTCTTTGGTGGCCATTACCACCAAGAACATGCTCGATGAAACAGTAAGATGCCACTTCACTCTCCTGAAGATGGCTGTCATAGAAAGGACAGTAACAAGCACTGTTGAGAAAGTAGAGGAATGGGGTCAAGGCATCAAGTATCAACGGGGCTCTAGAAATCTGAGTAGCCATTCCCAAACAGGTTAGAAGCAGGGTTACCACATGACCAGTAACCAAGTAATCCTGCCACTAGGTATGTACTCAAGAGAAATGGAAATACATGCTCACACAAAAACTGCCCAAGAAAGTACACAGCAGCATTACCCATCACACACTGGCATTAAAAGCAATGCCCACCAACTGACAAATGGCTAATAAAACCATGATATAGTCACTCAATGTATTACTATCCAACAAGAGGAAATTAAGTAGTAATGCATGCTACAGCCCGGGCAGGCCTTGAACATTTACTAAGGGAAGGAATCCAGTCATAAGGAATGATGTCATTCTATGCAATGCCCAGAACTGGCAGACTACGGAGGCAGAAAGTAGGTTCCCTGTTGCCTAGGGCTGAGAGAACAAGCATCCTGAATAGATGTGTCTGCAAAGAAGGGCATAGATGGCTAAGAGAGAGAGAGGAGGAGGCTGAGAGCTAAGGTCTGCAGGCTTTCGCGCTAGAATAATACACAGTTCTGTACTAAAAGCCACTATTCTGTGTACTTTAAATGAGCAAATTTTACGTCATACAAGCTCCGAAACTGACCTCTCGTTGAATAACACCCGATTTAGATACACTCTGAGGCTAATTGAATTTGCTGGGAGATTTAATTGAAACAGTGCCGGGATTCAAACCAAGACTCTCACAGTCTTGTCCTGACACTGACCCCCCACTTGAAACAACTAAGACAGGTCCCTTTGGACCAGCTGTTCTGTTCCCACCTGTCAAGGGATGAGGGTGGACAGATCCTCTCTTAGGACCTTCCCACCTTTCATTTCTTCAAAAAAACACCACTGACCTCCGAAACAATTGTGCTGATAAAATGTGCCTGACTGTTCTTTGAACCCTCCAGAAGTTATCATGGCCTTTTCTTTGGTTTTCAAGATCCCACCAAAGGCTCCGCTGGGTGGCTAAAATAATCAGTTAATTGTGTTTGATTTCAATGAAAGCAATGTATTTTAAATTAAGCCTGATAATAGCCTTTTCTCTGTGCAGAGGTGGGTGGTGGGTGGGGACTTTTGTCCACTTGAAGTGGGGCTCTGTGGGACATGTGCTTGGCCTGCAAAGCCCTTTCATACTCACACTAAGAAGATGTGGAAGTCCCCTTTGGTCTCCCTTTATCACCTGAACCCGTGCCAAATCTTGTTCCTTGGTGCCCCTGGAACACGGTTATGTGCCTGTTAGCTGGCTACACATTAATTTTGCCCTGTGAATGAATCTACTATATTTTCTGGAGGTGAGTTTTCTTGATTCTGACTTTCGTAGGCTTGATGGTGGTGGGTGTAAGGTATTGAATCTCCCAAGTTTCCATGTAAGAGTCACAGGCACATGTAATACGCAAGTTAGCCAAGGTTGCATGGAAGGTGACCAGAGCTTGTCTACAAGCCAGCGTGTTTATGAGTGTGAGGAGAATATTGTTTTTTCTCTTCCCTAGTGCACTGCAGCCTTAGGGCTTTATACCAAAGATTCTCTTTTCCCATCAAAACAAGTATCTATGATTTAACTACAGCTTCATCCAAATGTTGTCTTTTCTCAAAAGCTTCATGCCTGCCTATACCGATTCCCCCTTTTCTATATCCCATGATAACAGTGACTATCTCAGTCTATTTTGTTGTTGTTGCTGCTATAACAAAGAACTTGAAGCCAAATAATGTATAAAGAATGAAAATTCACTTGGATCATGGCTTGACGCGTGGAAAGTCTAGACTATGGTGGCCACTGCATCTGTGCAACATGACAAAGAGCAACACATGACCAAGCCAGTTGTACCAGCTCAATCTCTGCTGTCATAAGACCACTAATGCTATCTTGAGGGATACCACCCCCATGATGTCATCACATCCTAATTACTCCCCCCAAACCCCACCTCCAAATACCATCAGCAAATGAATCTGAGGATTGGATGTCTGATGCATGAGCTTTGGGGGAGACACATTCAAATCACAGGCATGATCGTAAACATAAGGCTCTACCACCAGGACTAGTTGTTTAACGCTGGCTATGATGGCTAATCTTCAGTGTCTGCAAGACTGCATCTGTAATGCACTAAGCTCTGAAGATCTGGGAGCATCTGAGATTTTCTAGATTAGATCATTCAAGGTAGGAAGACCCACCCTAAATCGGGGCCACACCTTCTGGTAGCAGCCAACATGCAAGGACAAGAGAAAGAAGCTTTTGGGTTCTGACTGCTTGTCCTCACTCTCACTGGCAAGTTTGTATACTGAGGCATTCCCTCACTGATATTAAAACCTACTTCTTCAGGATCCCAATAAATACTGAAGACCAGAAGCTCTATCTAGGACATCCCTGAGACTATAGCATCAGACTGGACTACGGAAACATTCCGTCTCTCCTAGCTTGAGTCCACAGATGGACTTCCCAGACCACAAGCTGTAAGCCACTTTTTAAAATCCATCTATTTAGCCAGCTTGTGGGCAGCAATGCACACCTTTAATCCTACCACATAGGAAGCAGAGGCAGATGGATCTCTGAGTTCAAGTCCAGCCTGGTCTACAGAGTGAGTTCTAGAACAGCCAGAGCCACACAGAGAAACCTTGCCTTGAAAAAAATCCGTCTATCTATTGATATAGATACATATGAATATGTGAATATATTCATTCTATCAATATGCTCATTGTCTATCCGTTCTGTTCCTTTAGAGAACCCTGGTTAACACACCTGTAAAACCAGCATCTTCCACTGGTTGCTGAAGTTAGACTGAGGCTGCTGGTTCTCTGACATCTCCCTTCATTCCTAGCACAACCACAAGAGGC
Source organism: Apodemus agrarius (assembly GCA_964023405.1). Classification (NCBI taxonomy): domain Eukaryota; kingdom Metazoa; phylum Chordata; class Mammalia; order Rodentia; family Muridae; genus Apodemus; species Apodemus agrarius. The sequence goes on from OZ030019.1 coordinate 21,992,031, forward strand.
ATGGCATGAACTTAACTCACTGGCTTCACCCAAAATGGAGCTTGGGAGACATCTGCAAAGATGTCATCCATGCTAGTGACCCAAGACAGTCCAAACACTGTGATCCTGCAACAGATTTCTGAAACAGGAGTAGAACATTCTCCTAAATGCTATGTTTATGCTCTGTTTATAATCCAGGTAGGAGATCGCTCAGGGTGAGGAAGCATGTCCTAAATGAAGAAATGACAGTGTCATCACCTTCTTTCTCAAGTTCTGCCATTGGGAGAAGGGACTTCTTCCCAGAGTTTTCATTGTTTCCCAGATGGGGTCTCTTCATCAAGAACTTAGCTCGGATCTCCATGTATTGCCTGACCATATCTTGATTATGGTGATCGAAGTGGAAAGGTCTACCTAAATGTGCATGGTACCTTCCCGAGGTGACCCAGACATAAGCATGTCCAAGGATGCAGCTTCTGCCCAGTTCCTGCTTGCCTTCCTGCCTTATTGATGAGCTCTTTTACCCTGTTGCTTCTGCTGCAGCTGCTGTTGCCATGGCCACCGTCAGGACCCAGATTCTTCTTTCTTTCTTTCTTTCTTTCTTTCTTTCTTTCTTTCTTTCTCTTTTTTTGTTTTTCTTGTTTTTTTTTTCCAAGACAGGACTTCTCTGTGTAGGCCTGGCTGTCCTGGAACTCACTCTGTAGACCAGGTTGACCTCAAACTCAGAAATCTGCCTGCCTCTGCCTCCCAAGTGCTGGTATTAAAGGCATGCACCACTACAGCCTGGCTTCTTCATCCTTTCAACTTGACCTGGGGACCGGTTTCTTTCCAGGAGTCCCCTAAACCCTCAGCACCTGATTGGGAAGACTGAGACATCCAGCCTTACGGACTGAGCAGCTACTGTTTCTCATTCCCTGAATGTGAAGACAGCCATTGTTGACTTCCTATACCATAATGTGTGTAAGCCAATCTAATAAATACCCCTTTACTATCAGGACACCCCAAGTATTATGACAGGAGGGAAATCAGTTAAACTCTCAGAGCAGCTGGGGCTCATCTTCTATGGCTCTCCCTCTCCCTCCAACCCAACATGCGGAGGGTGGGGGGATAGGGAGACTTCCATTATCTATTGCACACTAGAGACCTGGGGCTCTTACATGAATGCACAGTGGTACCATTTAATACAGAAATACAACTCACCACAACCCATTTGGACTTTCCCTGCTTCCCAGTCCATTCATGTCCTTCTGTGTCTTATCAAAACCAGAGAAGTTACACAGTCTCCCAAGGCTGCCTGTCGCCATGACAGTAAATTAGTACATCTTGTCTTGAGCATTGTTTTCAAATGTTAGACCCTGGCTTTCAGCAGCTCAGGCTTTTATTTCTATTTCCAGACTCATTTGGAGCTGTTCTATAGCCTAAAGTCCCTAGTTAATGAATGGATCCCCCACCCCTAAAACAGTAGTGATTTAATGTGTCCTTTATCGGCACCAGTATTCCTAATTTTGAAAAGAGCTATCTGTGTGGGCTACAGTGGATGCTGGGGAATGCTCCTCTATGATAGATTCCCAAGAACAATCCCACCAATCTAGGAAGCTCTGTTTCCGGTCTTTTTTGAGCAAGCCATGTAGGTATCCCGGCCCTGCTCAGCAGCCCAAAGACAGAATTTAAATGATTAAGGGTCATAGATGATCCTCTTGTATCCAGACAATAGTAGTTGAAGAAGGGAAATAAAAAATATCTAAAAAGGTTTTTCCCAAAACTAGAAACTTGGACTTATTTAATGTTTGGAATATCAGAAGGCCAGTGTCAGGCGATGCTTGTTCCAAGGGCTTTGCCTCCAGTCAGTTTGAGAGCATCAGACCCCGCCCTTGTTCTCACTCCTCCAGCTCATGGAGGGAGTTGGAATAAGAGAATGTTCCCTCCACAAAATCAAGAGCACAACTCACCTGCCTCGTCCCCCACTTTTTCCAACTCAGCCCCAAGAGCACGCCAGAAGTACACCAGCACCCAGGCCCTGCCCCACCCCTCACCCTTTCCTGTATCGGACTAGTGGCTCAGTTCTCTTTAGCCTTGTTCCTTTGCCACAACTTTCTCATCCATGGCCTCTTTCTAACCAAAACCCCACTCTCCTGATCAAGTCCCATCTCAACGGTAGTTAAGGAGTCAGACGGTCCAGTCATGAACCCTGGCAATGTGGGGGCCACCAGAGCCCTGAAGGGGAGAGGGTGGATGCTACCTGTCTCGGGTTATCCGTTCCTCTAAGCGTGTGACCAGATCTACCAATCCCTCAATCATGAGCCTACAGTCCAAAGAGGGCAGTAACAGCATTGTATGTGTTTTTAAACTCAGTTGTCCTGGGGTGATGGTACAACATCTTCATGTCTTTTAAAAATAGTCATCTGCATGAACCTCATTTTCCATGTAATCTATGGAAGAAAACTGGAGCCTGGGTTTCCTACCCACTCTCTCCTTCCACCCCTCCTCCTCTCTTCTGTCCAAGTTTTAATGGCTCAGATGGAATGGAGACCATATTTGCTGTTCATGTTTGTTTGAACACTTAGGTTCTGTGAAAATATTTGCCTCCCGAATTCCCAATGACAGACAGATGTCCTAACTCATTGCTGAGGATTTTTTTTTTTAACTTTCTTGGCAGAGAGGATATTTGGCTTCACATTTCAAAGAATTCCTTCTTCCACGAGGCATCTCGGTGTCTCTCCCGCAAAGGCCCTTGTGAAGTGCACCCAGAAGTGAAGCCATCAGGATGGCCATAGAAAACAGAACATGACATTCTCTTCCTCCAGGGTCCGCTAATTAACTCGATGACCTTGGGGCTGACCTCTCCGTTCTCAGGTTTCCTCATTTGTAAATGAGGGGTTTGTTGGCTTTCTAAGGTTTCTTCCAGCATGACCTTCCACAATCCTATCAAGACAGGCCACAGAAAGGAAACCAGCCCTTTATCCCAAGGACGGGGCTTAGAACAATATCAATCAGCAGAGTGGGAGGTCTCCACTGAGCATACCATCTTTCCTCAGTCCTGCTGTATCTTGGCTGGGGAGGGGGGCCTTGGGAGAAAGTGAGAGCAGGGTGAACTCCCTCTCCATCGTTGGGACTCCAGTGTAAGGGGAAAACTATGGAATCTGATTCCTTTTAGCAGTCCAGATCCAGCAGTAGGTAGATTGGTTGGTCTACCTTGTTGACACAAGAACAGCCCTTACCTCAGAAAAGAATATGATAGTTGGTCCTGGAGCCAAATATGAGTGGCCATGGTACAAGAACATGGATTCAAATGGCCATAAATGCCACATTCTGGCTTGGAGACAGTTTCACCAGCTTTTTTTTATCGTCACAGAATAAAAGAAAGTCATAAATCAAGATATTTCTCAAATGTGTTTGTTGGTGGGAGCTGGGGATGTGACTCAGAGGGTCAAGTGGTTGCCACACAAACATGAAGACCTGAGTTCATCCCCAAGCAGCCACAGAAAATACCAGGCATGGTGGCACACGCTTGCAACCCCAGTGCTGGGAAGGGGAGACATGTGGATCCCTGGAGTTACTGGCTAGCCAGTCCGGCCTAATTGGCCAGTTCCGGGTCCTAGTGAGTCCCTGTCTCAAAAAATAAGGTGAGCAGCTCCTGAGGAACAATATAGGAGGGTTATTTCTGTCCTCTTCAGGCACATTTACCTGAATACACACACACACACACACACACACACACACACACACACACACATACACACACACACACACACACACACACACACACACACACTCACCAGTGAGAACATACAATAGGGAGACTTTCTTCTGTATGTTTGTGATGACATTCTTAGTTATTTTGTGTATTGGGAGTTGGTTGGAAGCCAAGCAGTTTGTTCATACATTCCCAAAGGAAGTAGGTAACGAATGCCTATTGAAGGGATTAAATATGGCCCAGGATAATTTGGATCCAGATCTGTAACATTCCAACTCCCCACAATCGCTGGACTTGGAATCAGCTAATCCGCCTTGCAAAATCCTTTCACACAGAAGCAGCTCCCCTCCACCATTGGGGAACTTCAGTTCAGTTCAGTCTGGATCTGAAAGGGAATGAATATAAATATGTTTTCATAGATGGAATACATGCAAATTGAGGGAGAACTGACTCAACAGTCTGGGCCCCTGTTTGTTTACAGTCAAATTAAGCTTGCCCTCTAGAACCAAGAAATGTAGGGGCGGGGGAAGCCATGATCTTTAGAGTGTTACCCTTGGCAGGCATCTGGGCGGTGCCTCGGGCGGTGCCTCACATGTCTTGTAAAGACTCCACTGCCTCTCTCTTTAAAGACTTGCTTATTTTTATTGTATGTGTTTTGTTGGTGACACACAGCAGGAATAAAGGCCACTACCACAATTTCTGAGGCAAGTATGAAGCAAGGTTTATAAAATACTAGCCAAGTGATTGGCCAGGTCCATCCCTGGGATTCCATGAGTATGGCACTAAATCACATTAGTTAGGGGTTTATGAGGCAAACCCCATAAGGCTCAGTACTTCCTGCCTTCATCCAATCATGAGCAAGCATACATCCTGATGTACATCCTACCTAGGTGATCAAACACATCTTGTGAAGTTGAGGCGATCAAGCTTGTTTACAGAAGTGAAAACAGGTGGCTCTTTATCTTGCATGAGCAACAGCCTCCAGCATTCTAGGAAGTTAAAACATAACTTGAGCCATCACAGTATGTGTTGGGGGGGGCGGTCAGTGAACGGCTGTGGTGGCAGCAAAGAGACCACACCAGGCCAAACAGTTTCATGTGAGGTTTATTGAGAAGGGAAAGGGCAAAGGTTGTGGTGGAAAGAAGAGAGGAGAAGAGAGAGTTATATATGTATAACTACATATATAGGATTTGGATTTGGAATCAGCTAATCCGCCTTGCAAAATCCTTTCACACAGAAGCAGCTCCCCTCCACCATTTGGGAACTTCAGTTCAGTTCAGTCTGGATCTGAAAGGGAATGAATATAAATATGTTTTCATAGATGGAATACATGCAAATTGTGTGTGTGTGTGTGTGTGTGTGTGTGTGTGTGTGTTATATACACAAATGGTGACGTGGTCACAGGTAAAGGTGAGCCCAGTGGATTCTGGGGCTATGGTGGTTGTTGCCTTGGCAACAGGTGTTTAGGTCACACTGTTGCCTATGTGATGTCACAGGTTTGAAGGTCCTGGTAGCAACAGTATGTGTGGGTATTTTGCACATATATCTGTGGATCATGTGTGGATCATGCTGGATGAGGCCAGAAGAGGGCATCAGATCCCCTTGGACCTGGATGGTTGTGAACAGCCACATGAGTGCTGGAAATTAAGCTCAGGTCCTCTAGAAAAGCAGCTAGGGGACTGGGGAGATGGCTCATTGGTTAGAAGCACCAACTGTTCTATCGAAGGTCCTGAGTTCAAACCCCGGCAGCCACACCACATGGTGGCTCACAACCATCTATAGCAAGATCTGACACCCTCTTCTGGAGTGTCTGAAGACAGCTACAGTGTACTTACATATAATAAATGAATAAATCTTTTTAAAAAAAAGGAAAAAAAGCAGCTGTGGCTGTAACCCCTGGGCCTTCTTTCCAGCTCCTCCTCTCCCACTGCCTCTTGAACACTAGACTTCAGGAAATCAGAGGAAGGACAGGGTTGCCAACATCTGGAGACTATTCCCCCTGCTGGATTGATCATTGGGAGAAAGTTACACTCTCACTTTGCTCCCACAGCCGATAAGTCTGATCACAGCCGAGGGAGCAGACACAGGGAGCAGAAGGCTGGCCTCTGTCTGGAGGCCACTTGGCTCTGCCTGGATGCTGTGTCTCTGTCTCCTTCCCTGGGATGCTCACTTTCTCAGACTGTGGCCGGTGCTTCCAGCTGGGAGCCAGTATTCCTCTCACACTGCTCTGCTGGGAGACACAGCTGACCTTCATGTTGTCATCTTCCAGAGCAATCACCACAGAGGAATCCAAAAACTTGGGTTTATTTTTTTGTTTGTTTGTTTGTTTTGGGGGCACAATTCCATTCTTCATCCTTGGTCCTCTGCATATCCATTTCTAGTGAAAAGCAACCCGGAGTGACAAAAGAAAAAAAGAAAAAAAAAACCACCCCCCCTCTCATGTTTCCTGAGAACAAGGCACGATTTTTCATTTATGCCCACTAAGTGGATGGCTGTGTTCAGTGGGGAATGGTCAGAAGAGGTGTGAGGGCCAAAGTTAACCTACAAATCCCACTTGCCCAAGGATGGACAACTTCCTGGAATGCTGAGGACTGTGGTTCTTGTACGATGACAAGCTAAGTGGTTTTGCTCCCCTAAACAAGTTAGTCTGACCCAACTAAACAGGATGTGCTTGATCACATGTAGGTGGGAGAAACTTCAGCAAGAAATACATTAGGATGTAAGGAGCTGGCCCCTGGCTGGACCTGATTGGGAATGACCTACAGTGGCTTGGCGGGTCTGCCCTTTAAGCCTCTGTTAAATGTGACTTGTCACAGTTTTCTGGGAACCGTTAAATGGTCCTGGCCAGAGTCCATTAATCTGGCCAGCATTTAATTAAAGCTTGCTTCAAATTTGGCTTAAAATTTGTGGAACTCACGTCTCCTGCTCAATTCTCAGGGTTAAAAGAAGACTCAAGGTTCTCCATACTTAAAAACATGAGGATGGAATTTAGGAATTTTTTATACCCAGCTATGAGTTCAAATTGGTTAGGGAAATCTTATGACCAATGACCTAGTTTATAATTGTTTGAAGGACACTCCATATGGAAAAGGAAAGGTCCAGCCTAGAGGAAATAGAAGTTGCTTCTGCTGGAGACGTTTTGGGAAGGGCCTGGGAGGAGACAAGGCCAAGGGATTTAGTTTGAACATATTCTTTGAGAATTTCATGCACATACACAATGAGTTATGATTACATTCATATCCAGCTCCTTTTCCTCCCAGCTTCCCCCATGTCCCTCCGAAATGCCCCCTTCAAACTACATGTACCATGCATCTATTCTATCCCACTGGGTCCAATTAGTCCTGCCTATATGTGCCAAGCTGTGCAGCCATTCGCTGGAGAATGAGCAGCCTACCCCTACTAATGAAGTGGCCACATCCCCGAAGAAAAATGACTATCCCTCCCTCAGCCACTAGCAGCTACCAATAGTTCTCCAACAAAGCATGGGCCGCTGTCAGCTCCTCCCCTTTCCATGCTGGAATTTTAACTTCCTTGATTTCGTGCAGTTCTTGTATAGGTAAACATAGCTACTGTGAGTTCCTACGTGCACCAGCCTTAATACACCCAGAAGACAACATTTCATAGCGCTTGCTCTAGGGGAAATGTGTGCTGGGCTAACACAGCCACTGCTTCTGTGTTCCTGTGGCCACACATAACTTGTTTCTTGCAACATAAAAAAAAAAAACACGACAACTACATAATTGCTAAAATCCGCTCATTCTTAAAACAGTTCCTTGTCTGGGGAGTCCGTTCTGCTCAGTCTGTAAAGAGCTTGATACATAACTGTGAGGATTGTTAGCGTCCAAATACAAATCTAAACACAGCATCATGTGGCTATAACCCCAGTCTGAGGGAGGCAGAGACAGAAGATTCACTGAGCTTGCTGGCCAGCTAGTGTAGCCAAATTTGAAAGTTCCAGGTATATTGAGGGACTATGCCTCAAAAGGGAGATTGAGGAAGACACCTGAGGCTTGGCTTCTGAGTGCGTGCTTTCTCTCTCTCTCTCTCTCTCTCTCTCTCTCTCTCTCTCTCTCTCACACACACACACACACACACACACACACACACAAGTGTGCACTGGCCTGAAAACCAGCACCTGTACCACATACACACATGAACACATACACATATACATACAAAAATTATTTCTTGAATTCCAGATAGCAATAAGACTTTAATGAACTGGTTGCTGGGGAGATGATGGTTCCATGGCTAAGAGAAGTTGATGCTCTGGTCCAGTTCCCAGCACCCACATTAATAACATCCTGTAACTATCACTTCAACGGGTTATGGCTATCTTGGGCACATTCACATTGGACACACACAATCTTGGGCACATTCACATTGCACACACACACACACACACAGAGAGAGAGAGAGAGAGAGAGAGAGAGAGAGAGAGAGAGAGAGAAGTCTTCTTTGAAAAAAAGGCCTCGGGCTGGAGAGATGGCTCAGTGGCTAAGAGCACTGACTGCTCTTCCAAAGGTCATGAGTTCAAATCCCAGCAACCACATGGTGGCTCACAACCATCTGTACAGCTACAGTGTACTCATATACATAAAAATAAATAAATCTTTTTTTAAAAAAAAGAAAGAAAAAAAGGCCTCAGTGAACCAATCACATTGATATGCTCCAGGAGGTCATGTTGAATGTAATTTTAATTCAGTTATGACTGGAATAAAACCCAGCTACCTCACTCACTTCACATAGCAACAAGAATCCTACAAGTAGCCATGGTGTAGGAGGAAGGAGGCACCATAATGGACTTTGCTTAGCTGGTTTTATAAATATTTTTCTACCCTGGTCCTCCATCCCCCAAACAGTTGATAATTAGCCTTCTGCTCCCTGACCCCAACGTCCCTGGTCACTTCCCAACCTCTCGAGGGAACTTGGACTTCAAGCCAGGATGAACTTCACCCGCCAAGGAATGGGGGCTACATTTTTCTCCTCTTACAGTATCTTTCTAACTTCTTTCCATAATTAGCTTTAATTACTTTCTTCCTCCTCCTCTCTTTGTCTCTTTCCAAACAACACCCTATTTTTCATTCTTTGCAGGGGAGCAGACCTCCAAGTTTCTTGGCTGCTCTCCCTCTCCCTGAAGTTCCAGGGAGGAATTCCAGGGGGGTCAGCCGAGGGTGCAACAAAACTCACTGGTGCAGAGGTGGACAAGAGGATGGGCAGGGGGAGGGGAGCCTTGCAGGACTCAGAGAAAAATTATTGCAAGCTTTACTACTTGATTAGAGAGTTGATATGTAACAGGATGAAACACCACAGTGACTGCTGTGGCCTTCCGGGCTCTTGAGGGCAGGAGACTTTCAACCTTAGGAACGGCAGTGGGATTGAGAGTGGGGATCCACTGTGGGGAGCAGAGGAAGCCTGAGTGGACAACCTCCTGAATGAATGTTTGCTGTTGGCACGGATGGCCACTTCTAGGACCCCGATGCCTGAGCCCCAAGGCAAAGTGTTCTTCGTTCTTCTAGTCCAGGTGCAGATGTTGACAGTGTGTTCAGAAAATATTCACTGTAGTCTTCTTCTCAGTGCCCACATGATCACAGCCTGAGGACCACTCCCCTACAGAGACTGATCCTACCAAGACCTTCTAAACCTGCCTCTCTGGCTGTTTATCTTAAACCCTGTCTCCTTGTTCATCTGTTTGCAGTGACCCCACCTCTCTGCTCAACTGTGTATCATAAACATGTGGAGCTTCCGGGATGCAGAGGTTTCTCTCTCAGAGAGCCCAGACCACGAACGAAACCTTGGCTTTTTTGTGTGTCTATGTGATATCTTTTCTTCATTCCTTCGCCACCCTGGTTAATTCAGTTTCTGGAGCTATGCAAGAATATGGCAGTCTAGAGTCCACAGTCAAAGCTGGCTACCAGATAAAACACACATTCAACCCATTTAGTTAAAAACATACAAAAATTATTTCTTGAATTCCAGATAGTGGTCTAGTGGTGATAGCACATGCCTTTAATCCCAGTTAAAAACATACAAAAATTATTTCTTGAATTCCAGATAGATAGTCTAGTGGTGATAGCACATGCCTTTAATCCCAGATGCGGGAAGCAGAGAGGTGGATCTCTAGTTCAAGGCCTACAGAGGTATATAGAGCAAGTTCCAGGACATCCAGGACTAAACAGAAAACCCTGTCTTGAAAAATCATTTTAAAGAAAAGAAAAGAAAAGAAGAGAAGAGGAGAAGAGAGAAGAGGAGAGGAGGTGAAGGGAGGGAAGGGGAGGGGAGAGAGAAGAGAAGAGAAGAGAAGAGAAGAGAAGAGAAGAGAAGAGAGGAGAGAAGAGAAAAGAAGAAAAGAAAAGAAAAGAAAAGAAAAGAAAAGAAAAGAAAAGAAAAGAAAAGAAAAGAAAAGAAAAAGCCAACATACAAATACTTGTTGTCTTAGTTAGGGTTTTACTGCTGTGAATAGACACCATGACCAAGGCAACTCTTATAAGGACAACATTTAATTGGGGCTGGCTTACAGGTTCAGAGGTTCAGTCTATTATCATCAAGGTGGGAACGTGGCAGCATCCAGGCAGGCATGATGCAGGAGGTGCTGAGAATTCCCATCTTCATTTGAAGGCTGCTAGCAGAATACTGCTTCTAGACAGCTAGGATGAGGGTCTTTAAGCCAGCAACCACAGTGACACATCTATTCCAACAGGGCCACTCCTTGGACCAACCACATACAAACTTTGACACTTATACATTCTCACATTCAAACTTATTCATATGCTGAGTACTGAATGCAGTGTCTACAAATGATGGACCAATGTTTGTTGAGTTACTACATGAAGCAATATATGTGTATGTTTGATGTGTATGTATACAAAAGGCTCAAATTTTTGTTTTGTATACAAAAGGCTCAATTTTTCCTAAGCCATCCCAGCCACCAGAAAGAAACTGGGTCACTTTAATGACAGGAAATGTAATTTCTGCCTGGGTTTCCTGCTAATATGAGGTCTGCATCTTTCTGGTGATCTCCAAATAGCCCTGGCATGTTTGCAGGTTCCTTTCATGTTGCTTTTTAACAGAACACTGGTTCTAATTGCTCCACTGGGGACTATCAGCATGAAGCCAGTGGGAAAGAGGCAGGCAGTTGCTGAAGGAGTGGAAGACCCCAGACCCAAAGCCACCAGCCTCAGCACAGCCAACAAGCTCTTTCCAGGCCAAATGTGAAGTTGGATCTGCCTTCTTTATCCAGAAGGAGTTCTCAGCATACTTCTGCTCTGTCCATAGTACAATCGGGCATCTACCAAGCTTCAACCACCTCTGTCAGTTAAGAATCTCTAAAGCAGTGCAGGAATGTGTCACAGGAAAATAGTAGAGAGGGGCATTGAATAGTTTGTCTGTCTCAATGTTTATCCTTCTGAAAAACTGACACAGTTCATTTGAATGGCTAATTCAACATGAGTAATAAAAATGAGCATGCCATCTTTAAAAAAAAATATTACATTTACTTTTATTGGAGTGGGGATGGGTGGCAGTCAGAGAACAATTTTCAGAAGTTGATTCTCATCTCACCACTTGGGTCCTGGGGAATCTATTTCAGGTTGTCATGCTTATCAACAAGAACCTTTCTTTACCTGCTGGGACACCTCGCCTGCTGTTATGTTATTTTCAAAGCTATGAAAAATTAGATACGTAGCCTTGCCTCCAAGTAGGCTTCACATAGTAACTCAACAAACATTGGTCCATCACTTGTAGACACTACATTCAGTACTCAGCATATGAATAAGACTAGGGAGTTGTTTGTGTCTTGATCCCTCTCAGTTCAAGAAAAACAGAACACACTGAAGACAGGTCAATTAATTAAGTAGAATCCTGACATTAAAATATTACCCCCATGGAAAGGTAGATGGCAAAAATGGTATGGCATCTGCCACATTACAGACTGAAACATGGTCTCACAAGAGGGTCCAGAGGCTCAGTAAAGGAGCCTGTCAGGTATACGGGAGGATGGGAATTGACCTGGACTAAGTGTGCTTTCAGTTTGCTTATTTACAAAGGCATGGGGGATGTCTGTCTCCAGCAAAGGACTTGCTGCAAAGAAGAAAAGAAAGTCCACTCAGAAGTCTACAGGCTCAGATTGCTTTTGGAATTGTTTTTGGAGAAGTTCGTTTGGCTGGCTTTTCAGACAGTGTCTCACTTTAGAGCCCATGTTTGCTCCCAGATGCTCAATTCTCCTGCCTCAGCTTCCCAGCCATGAGGATATTGGCATGGTAAAAACATACCCAGCAGAGAGCCCACGGTGAGACAGAGCTCTGCAGTCCGACACTATCCTGGGGAGAACAGCTCAACCAGACAGAGGCCTGCTGACTGGGAGAGCCACTGCCTAGGCTTCAGCAGCCCAGCAAGGAAGCCTGGGCCTGCAGGGAATCCTGCAGTTAGATAGAGCCCTGAGACCGGCCACCATCTTGGAGCTGATAGACTAACCAGGCAAACCAGGAGGAGACCACTGGAAGCCAGTTAAGTATCCAGAGGCAAGCAGGGAGGAGACTTGAATCCAGCCCAGCAGAGATGAGGAAGTAATTCGGAGCCCAGTGGTGGAAACCTTCCAGTTTCTGCCTCGGGAGCACAGACGCCCTCTGAGACAGCAGCACCAAATGCCAGGCTCTCAGGAGCTTTAAACACCAACCAGTAATAACAAGACCAACTAAGTCCAGAAATGAACAAATGGCAAAAGGCAAATGTAGGAACGTTACTAGCAGAAATCAAGCAAATATGGCAGTATCCGAACCCAGTTCCCCGACAGCAGAAAGCCCCAGATACCCCAACACACCAGAAAATCAAGATACAGATATAAAATCATTGGTGAGGATGCTGATAGCAGAAAACATGGATAAATCACTTAAAGAAATACAGGAGAAAATTGATCAAAAGTTCAAAGCCCTTACAAGGCAAACACAAAAAGCACTTAAAGAAATTCAGGAGAATATGGATCAAAAAGCAGAAGCCAATAACGGGGAAATACAAAAATCACTTAAAGAAATACAGGAGAACGTGGGTCAACAAGTAGTAGTCATGAAAGAGGAAACACAAAAATCTCTTAAAGAATTACATGAAATCACAAACAAGCAAGCGAAAGATCTGAGCAAAACCATCCAGGATCTAAAAACAGAAGTAGAAAAAAACTAAGAAATCTCAAAGGGAGACAACTTTGGAGATAGAAAACCTTGGGAAGAAATCAGGGGCCATAGATGCAAGTATCAACAACAGAATACAAGAGATAGAAGAAAGAATCTCAGATGCCGAAGATACCATAGGAACCATGGACTCAACAATCAAAGATAATGCAAAATGCAAAAAGCTTGTAACCCAAAACATCCAAGAAATCCAGGACACAATGAGAAGACCAAACCTAAGGATTATAGGTATAGATGAGAGGGAAGATTTACAACTTAAAGGGCCAGCAAATATCTTCTACAAAATTATGGAAGAAAACTTCCCCAACCTAAACAGAGAGATGCCCATGAATATACAAGAAGCCTACAGAACTCCAAACAGACTGGACCAGAACAGAAATACCTCCTGTCACATAATAATCAAAACCCCAAATGTACTAAACAAAGAAAGAATATTAAAGGCAGTAAGAGAAAAAAGCCAAGTAATATATAAAGGAAGACCTATCAGAATTATACCAGACTTCTCACCAGAGACCATGAAAGCTAGAAGATCCTGGGCAGATATCACGCAGACTCTAAGAGAACACAAATTTCAGCCAAAACTACTACACCCAGCAAAACTCTCAATCACCATAGATGGGGAAACCAAGGTATTCCATGACAAAACCAAATTTGCATGATATCTTTCCACAAACCCAGCCCTATGAAGGATAATAGGGGAAAAACAGCAACACAAGGAGGAAAACTACACCCCAGAAGAAGCAAGATAGAAACCTCCTCTCATCAAACACAAAAGAAGATAGCCACTCAAATATAAAAAATAATTTAAAAAATGTCAGGTAGTAATAGTTACTATTCCTTAATATCTCTTAACATCAAAGGACTCAATTCCCCAATAAAAAGACATAGACTAACAGACTGGATACGGAAACAGGACCCTACAATTTGCTGCATACAGGAAACACATCTCAGTGTCAAAGACAAACACTACCTCAGAGTAAAAGGCTGGAAGACAATTTTACAAGCTAATGGTCTCAGGAAACAAGTCGGAGTAGCCACGCTAATATCTGATAAAATTGACTTTCAACCTAAAGTCATCAAAAGAAACACTGAAGGTCACTACTTGCTGGTCAAAGGGAAAATCCACCAAGAAGAACTCACAATACTGAACATCTATGCTCCACATGCAAGGGCACCCTCATTCATGAAAGAAACTTTACTAAAGCTTAAAGCACACATTGCACCCAACACAATAATTGTGGGTGACTTCAACACTCCACTATCCTCAATGGACCGATCAGGAAACCAGAAATTAAACAGGGACACAGTGAAACTAATTGAAGCTTTGGACCAATTGGATTTAACATATATAACATTTCATCCTAAAGCAAAAGAATATACCTTTTTCTCAGCACCACATGGTACCTTCTCCAAAATCGATCATATAATTGGTCACAAGACAGATGTCAACAAATACAAGAAGATCGAACTAATTCCTTGCCTCATATCAGATCACTATGGAGTAAAAGTGGTCTTCAACAGCAAGAAAAACAACAGAAAGCCCACATACACATGGAAACTGAACAATACTCAATAACACCTTGGTCAAGGAAGAAATAAAGAAAGAAATCAAAGACTTTTTAGAATTCAATGAAAATGAAGGTACAACCTACCCAAATCTTTGGGACACAATGAAAGCAGTGCTAAGAGGAAAACTCATAGCCCTGAGTGCCTCCAAAAAGAAACAGGAGAGAGCATACACTAGCAGATTAATGGCACACCTGAAAGCCCTGGAACAAAAAGAAGCTAATTCACCCAGGAGGAGTAGAAGACAGGAAATCATCAAACTAAGGGCTGAAATCAATCAAATAGAAACAAAGAGAACCATACAAAGAATCAACAAAACCAGGAGCTGGTTCTTTGAGAAAATCAACAAGATAGATAAACCCTTAGCCAGACTAACCAAAGGGCACAGAGACAGTATTCAAATTAATAAAATTAGAAATGAAAAGGGGATATAACAACAGAGACTGAGGAAATTCAAAAGATCATAAGATCCTACTACAAAAGTCTATACTCAACACAACTGGAGAATCTGGAGGAAATGGACAATTTCCTAGACAGATACCAAATACCAAAATTAAATCAGGATCAATTAGATCAGCTAAACAGTCACATAACCCCTAGGGAAATAGAAGGCTTTATAGAAAGCCTCCCAACCAAAAAAAATACAGGACCAGATGGTTTTAGTGCAGAATTCTATCAGGCCTTCAAAGAAGACCTAATACCAATACTCTTCAAACTATTCCACAAAATAGAAACAGAAGGGACACTGCTCAACTCATTCTATGAAGCCACAATTACACTGATACCAAAACCACACAAAGAGCCAACAAAGAAAGAGAACTACAGGCCAATTTCCCTTATGAATATCGATGCAAAAATACTAAATAAAATTCTTGCCAACCGAATCCAAGAGCACATTAAAACGATCATTCACCATGATCAAGTAGGCTTCATCCCAGGGATGCAGGGATGGTTCAATATATGGAAATCCATCAATGTAATCCACTACATAAACAAACTAAAAGAAAAAAACCACATGGTCATCTCATTAGATGCAGAAAATGCATTTGACAAAATTCAGCATCCTTTTTTTTTTTTTTTTTTTTTTTTTTTTTTTTTAAATATTTATTTATTATATGTGAGCACACTGCCGCTGTCTTCAGACACACCAGAAGAGGGCATCAGATCTCATGACAGATGTTTGTGAGCCACCATGTGGTTGCTGGGAATTGAACTCAGGACCTTTGGAAGAGCAGTCAGTGCTCTTAACCACTGAGCCATCTCTCCAGCCCAATTCAGCATCCTTTCATGTTAAAAGTCCTGGAAAGAACAGGAATTCAAGGCCCATACCTAAACATAGTAAAAGCGATATACAGCAAACCAGTAGCCAACATCAAAATAAATGGTGAGAAACTTGAAGCAATCCCACTAAAATCAGGGACTAGACAAGGCTGCCCTCTCTCTCCATATCTTTTCAATATAGTACTTGAAGTTCTAGCAAGAGCAATTAGACAACATAAGGAAGACAAAGGGATACAAATTGGAAAGGAAGAAGTCAAACTATCATTATTTGCAGATGATATGATAGTATATGTAAGTGACCCAAGAAACTCCACCAGAGAACTCCTACAGCTGATAAACAACTTCAGCAAAGTGGCTGGTTATAAAATCAACTCAAGCAAATCAGTAGCCTTCCTGTACTAAAAGGACAAGCAGGCTGAGAAAGAAGTTAGGGAAATAACACCCTTCACAATAGCCACAAAGAATATAAAGTATCTTGGCGTGACTCTAACCAAACAAGTGAAAGATCTGTATGATAGGAACTTCAAGTCCTTGAAGAAAGAAATCGAAGAAGACCTCAGGAAATGGAAAAATATTTCATGCTCTTGGATTGGCAGGATCAATATAGTAAAAATGGCCATCTTGCCAAAAGCAATCTACAGATTCAATGCAATTCCCCATCAAAATCCCCAATCAATTCTTCATAGATCTAGAAAGAGCAATTCTCAAATTCATTTGGAGTAACAAAAAACCCAGGGTAGCTAAAACTATTCTCAACAATAAAAGGACTTCTGGGGGAATCAATATCCCCAACCTCAAGCAGTACTACAGAGCAATTGTGTTAAAAACTACATGGTATTGGTACAGTGACAGGCAAGTAGATCAATGGAATAGAATTGAAGACCCAGAAAGGAACCCACAGAGTTATGGTCACTTGATCTTTGATAAAGGAGCTACAACCATCCAGTGGAAAAAAGATAGCCTTTTCAACAAATGGTGCTGGTTCAACTGGAGGTCAACATGCAGAAGAATGCGAATTGACCCACTCTTATCTCCTTGTACTAAGATCAACTTCAAGTGGATCAAGGACCTCCACATAAAACCAGACACACTGAAACTAATAGAAAAGAAACTGGGGAAGACCCTGGAGGACATGGGCACAGGGGGAAAATTCCTGAACAGAATACCAATAGCTTATGCTCTAAGATCAAGAATTGACAAATGGGACCTCTTAAAATTACAAAGTTTCTGTAAGGCAAAAGACACTGTCAGAAAGACAAAACAACAACCAACAAATTGGGAAAAGATCTTCACCAACCCCACATCCGACAAAGGGCTAATATCCAATATATACAAAGAACTCAAGAAGTTAGACCCCAAAGAACCAAATAACCCTATTAAAAATGGGGTATAGAGCTAAACAAGGAATTTTCACCAGAAGAAATTCGGATGGCTGAGAAGCACCTTAAGAGATGTTCAACATCATTAGTCATCAGGGAAATGCAAATCAAAACAACCCTGAGATTCCACCTCACACTAGTCAGAATGGCTAAGATTAAAAACTCAAGAGGCAACAGGTACTAGCGAGGATGTGGAGAAAGAGGATCACTCCTCCACTGTTGGTGGGATTGCAAGATGGTATAACTGCTCTGGAAATCAGTCTGGCGGTTCCTCAGAAAATTGGGCATGACACTTCCAGAGGATCCTGTCATACCACTCCTGGGCATATACCCAGAGGATTCCCCTGCATGCAATAAAGACACATGCTCCACTATGTTCACAGCAGCCTTATTTATAATAGCCAGAAGCTGGAAACCCAGATGTCCCTCAACGGAGGAATGGATACAGAAAATGTGGTATATTTATACAATGGAATACTTCTCAGCAATTAAAAATAATGAATTCATCCAATTTGTAGGCAAATGGTTGGATCTGGAAAATATCATCCTAAGTGAATCAACCCAATCACAAAAGAATACACATGAATTGCCATCACTGATAAGTGGATATTAATGAGCCCAGAAGCTCTGAATACTCAAGACACAATTAGCTAAGCAAAAGATTCCCAAGAAAAGGGATGTTGAGGATCCTGGTCCGGAAAAGACTAAATCCGGTTTTGTAGGAGAGTACCAGAACAGAGAAACGGTGGGGAGGGGGGGTGATTGGGGAGTGGGTCAGGGAAGAGGACTTATGGGACATATGGTGAGGTGGGGGACTGGAAAGGGGAAAGCCTTTGGAATGTAAACAAAGAATATAGAAAATAATTAAAAAAAAAGGAAAAAAAATACCCAGCTTCGGAGACATTTCTTTGTGACTATTTTAACAGTCACATAGGAAACTAGTCCCCTATTTCATGGCATCTTCAAAGTGGAGATGTAAAAGAAGCAAGAATTAAGGTTCTGGAAGCATCTTTAGGATGCACACAGTGCTAAGGACAGAAGGAACAAACTGATCCCAGTGAATGAGTTCCCACTCTCTGAAGGTCACAAGGCCCGGCACCACATGTACCTACTTCAGTGCCTGGCACACAGTGGGCAGTGAATAGAAGCTAGTAGAAAAAAAATAATGGAGGAACAGAGAAAAGGAAGCAATGAGATGCTCTAATCATTAATCCACATGCCCCATACAGCTGTTCCGACCAGACAAGGATGCTTTGGGAGGGCTCAGCTGACATCACTGTGGCTATAAGAATAATGTGCCATCTTCTCTTTCCATCCTTGTTTCTTATGAAGACACAAGTTTAGGCTTTGACTAAACTGTCCTCAGTTTCATGGCTCATAAACATGTACATGTGAGCCTCGGTATCTAAATGGATTTAGTTGTAAGACATCCCCCCCACACACACACACCTGTCCATTCCCAAATATGGGGAAGCTGAATTACCTTGTATAAAATGCCATCGTCTTTGCATATAATGGATCCATAGCCTCTCACATATGTTGCCTCTAGATAACTCATTGTAACATACTGTACATGGTGCTCAAACTGTTGTAAAAATGTGTTATTTAGCAAGTAATGATTTAAAAAAGCCATTCTGTATGTTTAGTTCAGAGGTGGTTGTTTTCCAAACACCTCTAATCTACAACTGATTGAATTTAGAGGGGCATGAGGTGGGGAGAGGGACAGGTGACATTTGACCTAAAGGCACAGATATACCAGAATCATCAGCATAGCCAAAGGCGAGGCAGGTTCAAAAGTAAAGTCTTCATCCACACCAACCTCAACACCTCCAAGTCCAGACAGGTTCTCTCCTGGCTACAGAACTGCTTGCTCAGGGTCAGAGCTGTGTGGGGGGGGGAGGGGGAGCATCAGCCAGTGAGAGACCCAGTCATCACTGATGGCGCTGCCCAAGGGCAGGTCAGCATCTGTCTGCAACATGACTCTGTTTGTACTTGCCGTCGGATTCCTTTACCTTGGTCAAGGCTCCAGACATCTTGATACCTCCATCGGCCAGGAGACTGGAATTCCAACTCTCCAGACCAGAGGGGTGGGTCTTACCTTTTCTCTGAAAGCAAAGGGGCTTCAGAGGTCACCCCAACCCCAGGAAGTGCCATGGGATGCTGGGAAGGGAGAAAAGCTTGAACCTTGTTCAACCCATTCTGCAGCTGAGTTTCCAGGAAAATGGACAAAGAGAGAGAGATGCCCCCTCCCTAGGTCAAACGGTAACACCCTAAGATAAAACAATGGGCAGCAAGATGCCTCAGGGTAAATGTGCTTGCTGCCAAGCCCGTCAACCTGCAATTAATCCTTGGAACCGCGTCGTAGAGAAGAAAACCAGCTCCTGCCAGTTGTCTTCTGACCTCCACACATACACATAAACACATAAATACATAGAATGTATTTGTAATAACAAATGAGCAAATGACTCAGGGGCCTGCATGCCTGTCTTTCTACAGCCAGTAACCATGTCTGAAATGGCCAAGCCAAGTCTGTGGCTCTGTCAATTCAGAAATTCTCCCGGGTGGCCCCTACTGCTTATCCCTTCCTTGGGCATGTTGACGTTTTCATTGAAATTGTATGAAACAGAACCCTTAATTCCATTATCGACTGTGCCACACCAAGCGCTTGCCGTGGGTTAAGCCCTCCACCTAAAGCCAATTGCTTCCTCGAATCCTTGCAAAAGTCCTGCAGAGGAGGGGGTAATTCCAATTTTACAAAAATAAAAATAGGATGTGTTGGTGGCACCCAAAACAGACAAGCAGGCCCCACAGTCTGATGGAGACAGTGATAGGACTGAGGTAAGTTGTCACAGGTTATTGACAATGGAGTTTTCCCGGATCTGAGTATGGAGAGATAATATTGCTGTGTATAGGTAGACAATGGTGGATTGCAGTGAATGTGGAAACCGGTTAACCTGACACCTGCTAACCTGACACCTGCCAAGGCCAAGCATGTTCAGTAATTGGCTGGAAGGTAATTACAGGCATGGTCTGTATGGGAAATGAGCAGGCTAGATGTGTATTTTCTCTATATGAAATTTAGCTCTCTGTGGAAAAAGTCTTGCTTTCCAATTTTTACCAGCTTTCCAGTATGGCTAAGCGTACCTTGGGCACTCGGATTGTTTAGGAAGGTTTAAGAGTCGGAGAAAATGAAGCTAGCCATCTGATTGTTAGTGATTGGTATCTCATTAGCAAACAATAGATTCTAAATACATTGTGACTAACTGGTTCCCTGGCAAAGCTATTTCCTGGATGGGAGAGAGGCCACCCATCCCAGCGTGCTGTGCTCTGCCTGGGCTAGGCTTTCTGGAGAGGCATGTCCTGTGGGTATCAGGTGCTCTCCTCATCTCCTTCTTTGGGGTCCAACAACAACAAACAAAAAAAAAATCAAGTTGTATTCAAGATCTCTGTGTTGACCTGCCTTGACTCCCCAGCCCAGAGAGCCTGCTCTCAGGCAGTACTGAAGGCTGTGTCTAATAGGGAAGAAAGTTATGGGGGTGTAGTCCTGAGCCCACATGCCTAGCCCTATAGAAGAGGGCTTATAGAACCTTCTAGAGCTATAGAAGTTACCAGCTACCGGGCAAGTGCTGAAATATAAACCTAGGTCCCCTGCAAGAGCATCTAAGACTTCACTAAGGAGCTTCTCTCTGCTCTTAATCACTTAGCCACCTCCCTAGCCCCAGACAAAACAAAAACAAAAACAAAAACAAAGAAAACAAAAAACAAAAAAACCTTACTTTTTATTTTATGAAAGTATTCACTTTTATGTAGATATTAGCTGTTAAGTCATCAATAAGGAAGCTACAAGTTACAGAAGCACAGAGGTTAGGTACAGAGCAAGGGACTAGGAGGAAGACATAACTCTTCCTAGGGATGCTAAGTAGGATAGTTATGGACAGATAAGGCCATGGGCGCCTGGAATGGGAAGGGTAAGTGGGGAAGGGGAGGGAGTATGGGGGGAGAGTGCTAAAATTAAGTGTCCTGTGAGGGGTAGCATGGAAACCCAATACTGTAGAAGCTTTTACAAGTATATCCATATATGTAGGCGATCTAAGCGAAATCTCCAAGTAACAAGGGAGACAGAGTCTAAATGGCCATCTCTTGTCACCAAATGAAACTCCCAGAACTGGCATAGGTTATGTTGTGATTACATTATTTATGTAAGATAAAGGGTATAAGAATATGTTCTATGGGGGTGTGGTGAGGTGTGGGGGAAGGGGGTGTCTCAGCGGGCCCAGGCTGAGACATCCCTTCCCCCTGAGGGACCAGTCACACAACAGTAAGAGTATATAATAGAGTTTATTCAGGGCGTGTGGAGGGGGGGTGTTAAGAGGGTAGAAGAGGAAGAGAAAGGCAGAGAGAAGGAGAGAGTAGAGAAGTAGAGGCCGGCCATGATCACATGGGGGGGGGGAGGCAAGAGAAGGAGGGCAGATGAGCCCAAGAAGGAAAGAGAGGAGCAAGCAGGAAACAGAAATCAGAGAGGGAGGAGGGGCAAGCAGTCCCTTTTATAGTGGGGCCAGGCCTACCTGGCTATTGCCAGGTAATTATGGGGAGGAGCATACCTGGTTGTTGCCAGGTAACTGTGGGGTGGAGCTTAGACAGAATCCTAATAGGTTACATCTAATTGACTCATTGGCCAAAAGGGGCCCATGGGAACTCCTAAACAATGCAGGCTGTTGCCAAGACTGTAGGTTGCTCTCCACAAACTGGTGGCAAGGCTCCGTTGCTAAGGACAACACCTACACAACCCGTTAAGCAGAGAGGCTGAGCTGGTACCAACACAGAACCTTCAGCACTCTGGGCTAGTCCTCTTAGTACCCAACAGCTCTTTGTACACAAACCCAGCCAAAACCCCTTTGATCTACAATGGTGTCTAATATCCTATATCAGTGCAATGGTGACACACAGCGTGTGTGAGTAACCAGCCAATATCGGATTTCAATAAGGCCCACGCCATGAGATGGAACCCATACCCAATGCTGCTTTGGGTGACCAAGAACGTGATACTAGATGTCCTGGGGTACCTAGGGTAAAACCAAATGCTGCTGTTTCATGAAAGGAAGATAGAGATAAAATGACTCTTAAGGACTTTCTGCTGTACTCGTAGATCAGTGCCTTGTTCAGCCACATCTTCAGGGAAGCGTCCCCTGGCAGCAGATGAGAACAAATATAGAGACCCACAGCCAGGCAACATGGGGAGAGTGAGACCTTGGAACATTCAGCCCTAAATGGGAGGTCTCCATCAAATCCCTCCCTTCTGGATTCAGGGACCCGTCCCCCCTTCCCCTCCTGTGGAAGAGAAGTTGGAAAGGGCATAAGATCCAAAGAAGATGGAGGATACCATGGAAACAAGGCCTTCTGAAGACAACAGAGCTGCTCCGTTGTGCATCATAGGTGATGCCCACATGAACCCCTGGAGACAGAGGCAGCGCGCACGGGGCTTGCAATGGGTGGGCAGCAGACGGGGCTTGCAATGGGTGGGCAGCAGACAGGGCTTGCAATGGGTGGGCGGCAGACGGGGCTTGCAATGGGTGGGCGGCAGACGGGGCTTGCAATGGGTGGGCGGCAGACGGGGCTTGCAATGGGTGGGCGGCAGACGGGGCTTGCAATGGGTGGGCGGCAGACGGGGCTTGCAATGGGTGGGCGGCAGACGGGGCTTGCAATGGGTGGGCGGCAGACGGGGCTTGCAATGGGTGGGCGGCAGACGGGGCTTGCAATGGGTGGGCAGCAGATGTTTCCTAGAGCGGAAAGGAGAAGTGGACACCAGGCCCTATCCCTAGCGCAGACACTCTCTCCAGTCGATCAGCACTTGCAAATGAAATTTTAGTTCCCTCCAAAGGAGTATCACTGGGGAAACCAACTACTTTTAAGGGTAGGCCGAGTTCCCAGCGGTGGATGGCCAACAGAGAACCAACTCAATGCATCTTTGGAGGTTCCTGGTCTCATCATGGCATGTCAGGGATTTTTCTTTCCTAAAAATTTTATCTTTTTAAAATGTTTTTATCTCTCTTTCTCTCCCTCCCTCCCTCTCTCCCTCCCCTCCCTATCCCTCTCCCCTCTCTCACCCTGTAGGTTCTTTGCTTCTATATTATGGCTTCCAGATTTGTGTTTTTATGGGACTCCTGTGTATGGGAGGGAATGAGTCTCTGTATCTATTGGTTGCGCCTTTTCTTGGGCTCTTTTCCTTCTGTTCGTTCTATTCTGACGTATTTTGGTTTGGTTTGGTTTGTTATAGTTCATCATATTATATTGTTTTATTTTTATGTTTTAGAAGCCTGTTTGCTTCCTGAAAGATAGAAAGGGGGCGTGTCTGGATGAATGAGGAGGGGAGAGGAAACGGAGGGAACGAGTAAAGGGAGAGAGAGCTATAGCCAGGATATGTCGTGGAAGGAAAAAAAAATCTGTTTTCAATAAAATAAAATAAATTTGAAAAGTGCGCAGGATCATGTATCTATGTTACATATAAACGTAACATCAATTGCTTAGCCACCGACAGATTGTGCAGGTGAGCAGTGTCTACAGTACTTAAAGCCGTTCTCCCTGGGCAGAAATGGAGAACTACACTTTGCCATTCATATTAACATCTACAAACTTCTCGGTAACCATCGTCAGGATTTACTGCCCAAAGCTGTCTGTTTCCCCTGAGAATTCGCTTTGCTAAACAGAGTGGCTCACCGATGTCCCTCTCCCTCCTGGGACAGCCTGGTTCTCTTGCTCCAACTCAGACAACCCCAAAGTACCATTCCCCTGGGGTCACCTGAGGCCAGGTGGTGTCTCCTTACTGAACCCAACTTCTCCCCCCACTGAGATTTCATTCCAGTCGGTTCCCAGGAGAGCTAGCCTCGAAGGCTTCACCTTTCTTTTTCTTTCAAATGTATTTTTAATTAAAATATGATTTTGTCATAATTTAAAATAGAAGAAGGAGAAACCTTAGCCCAAGTTTAACAAAACCTAGCATGTTCTCACCAGGGAACCCTTAACTTAACAAGGAAATAACTCTTAAGTAAGCAAATTATAAAAACAGTTTTGAAAAAAAAAATGAACCTTAACACCAAACCTGAGCTTACACAGTGTCCCAGACTTGACAGCCAGGGCCAAGTGACTTATTAACCTCTACCACGGGGTCTTTCAACATTTTACCATTTGGCTTAAATGTCAACGGTCCATTGTCTGATTGTTAAACATTGTTAAATACTGTTGCCAACTTTCCTGGAAAAGATCTCTTTTGTCAGCAATTCAAGCCTGAATATTGGAATCTGAAAATGAAGAAAAAAGATGTAGTAAGCCCCTGGGACGTATCCCTCCAAAGAAAAACATTCCCAGTGTAAGCATGATCCTCTGCAGCGTGTGCCCAGTCATCCACAAACAGAGGTGTATTCATCCCCAGCTGGGTTCTATTTAGGGCTGGAATCATCTTGAATAATTGAGCTTTGGAAAAAATGACTTTGGATCAATATTTATCTGAGTCATGGAACCACAAATTTGATCTTGGATTCTATGTCACCCGCCCAGGCAAGGAACTCTGGGAAAGCACTAGAGAGCTACGTAGACGTTGAGGAATGCTGCAAAGAAGTCTGAAGTCTGAGAAACCTTTATGTGAAGGAATTGAGCCTGGAAACCATGATCAGGAAAGAAGTGCATTTCATTCAGGGAAATTCCTAAGTTGTCCCCCCCATCCCCCACCTCCAGTTTTAGGTCCAGTGATTTCAGCAGGGATCACGAAAACAAAGAAAGAGCTGGGTCTTAGAATGGAGTCCACAGGAGTTCTCAGAGAACGGCTTTGTGGTCAAGCTAATGAGAACTGGAAACGTCTCTGAAAACTAGCTCTTCCAGTGCTTTGGAGGTTTGAAAGTGAGGATGAAGCATGTCTGTGATGGGTGTGGGAGAGATGCCACCTGGGGACTGGTCAGAGATGGGGACCCTCGGTCCCTGAGAAGAGGTGAGCAGCCCCTTTCTATGTGTCCTGTGTGCTAGAGGAAGCCAAGGAGGCAGCTGTATGATTTACCAGAAGCCCACAGCTTGTCCCTTTCATACAGGTGTTCTCTGTAGCAACCCATTCATTATGTCTGTCTGTTTTGTCTGTTGATAGATTGACGACAGATATATAGAGAGATAGACAGATATATATATAGATAGACATATAGATAGATAGATAGATAGAGATGATAGATGATTGATAGATGATAGAGAGATCGATAAATAGATGGTAGATAGATATCACAACCCATTGCATTAGCAAATATCTCTCTCTCTCTCTCTCTCTCTCTCTCTCTCTCTCTCTCTCTCTCTCACACACACACACACACACACACACTTCTAATTCTGTTCATAAATGTCAAGAGACAAACAACTGGCACAAAATCCTATGAGCTGAACCACAACCCCTCACCTGATTTGTTGAAGCCCTACCCACCCCACTTAGTACCTAAGAACACAACTCTATTTCAGAGATGAGGCCTTTAAGGAGATAGATAACGCTGTGATGTCCCATGGATGGGTCTTAACACAATGGAATCAGGAGAACGTTTGCAGACAAGCACGTACAGAGGGCATGTGAAGGTGCAGGGACAAGTCAGCCATCTTCAAATCAGGGATGTCTCAGGAGAGGCAAAGCCCACCCATACCTTCATCTCAGACTTCTAAATTCAAAGCCCGAGGAAATATGTTCCTATCATCTTTTTTTTTAAATATATATACAAGGAAAAGTGCCTGTACGGAGACCAATTCCTTTGTTTATTTGTTTGCTTGCTTGCTTTTCGAGACAGGGTTTCTCTATATAGTCCTGGCTGTCCTGGAACTCACTCTGTAGACCAGGCTGGCCTCGAACTCAGAAATCCGCCTGCCTCTGCCTCCCAAGTGCTGGGATTAAAGGCGTGTGCCACCACCGCCCCGCATGTTCCTATCATCTAAACCACCTAATTCATTACATTTTTGTGCAGTAGCTCAGGGTAACTAACCATCAATATTAGGTGACTCTGGCTCTTCCACCACCCCAAGACCTAGTTCCATGTCTAGCCTATGGTATACTCAGTGTTTGTGAAGTAAGAGAATGGCTCAGGATGTACCGAGCTGTTAAAACTTCTTACATGACCTTACTCCGATGGACTCACTGGATAGCTATAGATCGTGCTGGCTTCCAAGACGCTGTAAGTGCATAGCACTCAAAAACTAGATAATTACAAGTCCCCAAGAGGTAGGAAGGTGAGAAAAAGCACTTTGAAATGCACAGCTGTATGAAGCAGATCAATGCCTAATGGTTATTTCTTTTTAGGAAAATGATTGTGACTTTCTTTCATCGGCTGCTTCCACCAAGAACATGGTTGGTAGTTCTAGCTTCTCCCCAAGAGTTTTTTTTTTTCTTTTGTCTTCCTCACTCTGGCATTGATCCTATTTAGTTTCTCTCTTCTTACAGAAATCAATGGTACTTATATCAGTCAGGATTCTCCAAAGGAGCCGGGCTAATAGATTATATGTAATTATAAGAAGGGATTTATCAGATTGACTTATAAGATCAGAGGTTGGATAGTCCCAGGATGGCTACCCCGAGAGGCAGGAGAATCAGTAACTATTTAGGACCCAAGGTTAGAAGGCCCAGAATATGAGGATTATCTTTAATTGATATCAGTTATCAATACTGCCCCATTCTAAGGCCGGAAGCCTGGAAGTCCCCTGGAGAGTGCCTGGCGTGAGTCTTCCTGCAAAGGTTGAAGAAGTAGGAGTGTGATCAAGTCCTTGATAGAGCAAAAATGCAATGTAGCCATTCAAAAAGACCTGGACATGGATGATACATGGGTTTCCTTCTGGCTTTTGTTCCATGTTGGCCCCCAGTCTATCGTACCATGAGCTGCATGGTGCCCACATTTAGGATACTCCTCTTCACTCAGTTTACCAACTATCCTACCACTTGTCTCTAGACGCACCGTAACAGACAAACCGAGAGGTGTGTTCTTCACCAATTTTCCAAGTACTTCTCAATCCAGCCGAGTTGAGAACCACTATCAGACATCACAGTACATATTGCTCAACTCGTAATGAAGCCAAGACCATGGCACCGGTTTTTGCAAAACGAAAGAGCTGTATTGTCCATCCATTGATCCGAAGATCGGAGGCTTGCTCACATCTGTCTCTAGACAAGCCTGTAGTGAAAAGAAAAATTAAATATCCAGGTGAGTTGAAGTCACCTCGTACGCTTCCACACCAGCATTATTCAGGTATACTCTGAAGCTGTTTGTGGGGTTGCTCAGTTGGAGTCAAAGTTCCAAAGCCCTGCATGCCAGGATCTTTGGAGACATTTGCCCCCCCACCCCTGTTCTAAAGGTCGTTTTAGATCGGATCCCAGGGTTTTCTGCCTGAGTCCTAAGCAGCGGTGTGCCCACCATAGCAGGCTTCAGAGACACAGAAGTTGCCATTTTATGGCTGATTTCAGTTCCCTTCTTCCGTGGCTCAGACCCAAAGCCTTGGGGTCACACTTATTTCTCCCATTTGCTTGAGCCTCTATATCAGTTCACCCCCCTTTCCATGTTCCCTCCCACATGGCCCTCCTCCCTCTCCATCTTCGAGTCTTCAGCACTCCACCCAGGTCATGGCCTGAAGGGGCAGAGATCCTCCTCCAGGCCTCTAACCTTCCCACCCCATTGTCGGGCATAGTCTACCCACAGACTCTCCTTTGTTGGTTGTCAGGAAGCCTTTCCTGGGTCTCTGGGTCCAGAACAAAGGAGGCTTATCTTTGTTGTTTGAAGTTTACAGAAGGAGCAAGAGTGAAACTCATAAAAATCACATTAGGAATATCTCCCGTACTCACCTCTGGCCATTGCTGTTGGTTCTACCAAAGTCAGAACCAAGTGGCAGTTTCTAGTATTAAATGTCTAGTCAAGCCAGCCCTTTGAGCCTTCAAATTCCACATCCTCAAACCCAATTAATCATAGATCAAACACTTCCCCCAAAACACATTGTACTTCTAGGCTCCATATTGTGGCTTGGTGGTAAAGCCCTTACCTAGATATACAAGGTACAGTGCTTCATCTCCAGAACCTACAAAAAGAATTTATAATTATAATTGCACATTCACGCACATGTCATCTGAATGAATGATTACCTAAATAACAGTTACAACAATGACTTGCACAATACTCATAATATTAAGACATCTAAGTAGATATGATTTTAAATGTCATTTAGAGAGGCTCTATACAAATTCTGTGCCATTTTCCATAGAGACTTGAGCATCTACAGCCTTGGTATCCACAGATCTTGGACAAATCCCTTGCAGATGCTAAGGAGCATATATACACATTATCTGATTCACCTTAGGTAGTTGGACAGGAGAAATCTGCTTCTAGAACATACCAGAGTCCATATACAAACTGATCAAATGATCTTTTCTGCTGGTTTATTTTAAAAAGAATTATTTTAAGACAGGCTGGGGTAGGAGGTACCATGTGCAAGGCAGAGGGATTTGGAGAGAAAAGATTGTGCTTAGGGATACAGAGGAAACGGCCAAGAACTATAATCCTAACCTTTGCCCTCCGCGGTTCAATGACTTGAGAGCTGGAAGAAGGGAAGTGACATCCGTGATTTAGTCCATCTGAGACGCTCGACCTCCCCAGCCTCATGCTTCAGCAGGCTCGGTGTGGGGCTGAGGCCAGCAGAGCCGTGCAGGAAGCACTGGGGCTGGGGCCATTGCTGGAAGAAGAAGAAGGAGAAGCAATCCGTATGTTCGTCTCTGAAGCTAATTACAAAAAGCCTATCCATCCTTCGGGCTGTTTTGTGGTAGATTTTCTGCTTATGTTAATTTTTACAACAAATTAGTCTGTTTGGTTTGGTTAGTCATGGAAGGGTGATTTCCTGAACAACACTGGCACAAATAGAAACACCCTTTCCTGCCCTGAGGTTTTCATGCAACACCACATACCCAGGCACAGCTCAAAGCCACCTCTGTAGCCGAGGGCTCTATAATGGCAAGAGGCTGAATCCGTCTCTAGACCTAGGATTTCTGGGCTTGAAGTGGAAAGGTACTGCAGAATGAACAAAGGGCTTGTGGAAAGCCGCACTGCTTCCTTGCTAATTGTTGTAAGGTTCGGGTAGAGGCAAGCTTGGCCTGACCACCAGAACCCTAGAGTCCTAGACAGTGCCTTACTCTGACTCTGCCTCTGCCTACGCTGACCTGGGACAGCCCTACCTTTGAATCCCAAGAACTAAGCTATTCGGGAAAACAGAAAACACCCTTCAGGGTGGACCAGATCCCAAAAAGATAGGTGCAGAACTCTTCATATTGGTTTCTGTTCAATTTCCTTGTTAGTGTCTCTTCCAATGTCCTTATCTTGTGGATTTAAGGTATTTTATGCATAGTTAGTCATAAATGCTAACACATGGTAGCATTTTCCTAATTACTCATTTTAACTAGTTATGCTAGCACTTACATAAAATACATGTTAAAGGCAATTGGATACTGATAAATTGAGTATTTAGAGGTAAAACATTCATACTTTGTAGCATTTGCAGATTTTTCTGGCATCAATATCCCATGACCACTTGCAACCTATGACCCTGATGCAACTAACATTGGAAAAGACAGGGACACATACAGCTGGCTCTCATGGCACTGGTCACACATGCCATTGGTGAGGCACAACTAAGCAATGTTAAGAAAAGTTGAAGCCTCCTTGAGTTCTTCCATTTCTTTTTCTCTTCTTTTAAGTCTGTTTGTGGCCAAGGCACCGACCCTACCCAGAACATAATTGAAATTGAACTTTCATTGGATTAGACTGTGAGGAGTTGAAATTCCTGGAAGCCAGGGTGGGCTCAGCGAAGTAATAGTAATATTTGTGGAACCAGGCCTTTGCCTTCTCCCCATCACCTGGTATAGCTTCACGTCCTGACTGCTGGAGGAGCCTGTGCTGACAGCAGCTCCATTTTCTCTAGACCCTTATTGAGCCATCTACCTGGAACCCAAGCTCAGCCCAAAACCCATGACAAGTATTCAATAAATGTTAATCAAATATGAATGTGTTTGCTAAGAGGGTCTGGGATGCCACCATTAAGACAATCTACGGCTTCTATTCAGATCTAAGCAAACCGATCCAACAGACCAATGGCCCATTACCTAGGGAGAGATGGTGCCGAGTGGTACTCCAAAAACCAGGAGAAGCACCAGCCCTCTCCAATGATGGCCGCTCTCATGCTAATGGAGACAAAGGGTGAGACCAAGATCACAACAGCAGAAGAGTTCCTGGAAGGCTGTGAATACTTTCTTCAGGGAAGGCCACTCCAGTTATTAAAAGCCACACTCAGGAAGCTCCATTGCCTATACTGACAAGTGGTCGTCCTTGGCTGCCCGTGTAGACTAGAAGGTCTACAGAGGACCTGTTATACTTGTGTAATCCAGTCTCTCGTGTTTTTAAAACAAGAACACCAGTGACCGTTCTGTTGTCTTGTGCCTATTAAATGAAATACCACACGCAGGGAATCGCTGATCCTAGAGCACGGGATTTCAGTAAGTGACAGATGTCATGATGACCAGTGTATTTGCTCCCTCCATACTGCATCATGCCAACTCCATGTTAGAGCGCATCTGTAAGCTCCATGCCTGCCTTCACTCCTCTGAAGGTCCTGGGCATCACTCTATGGTAGAAACCCAAGCAGCTCAACCTTCAGACACTAAGGATGGGATAGCCCTAAGGGCCACAGCTTCAGTACTTTATATTTCAAACTGAGATACCTAGGAGATGTCCATACGCTCATCTTCCAAACCTGAGTCTATTACCTCACATAACCAAAGGGACTTTATGTAAGCGACTGAGTTAAGACACTAGCATGTTAGGCCGGGCAGTGGTGGCGCACGCCTTTGATCCCAGCACTTCGGGAGGCAGAGGCAGGCGAATTTCTGAGTTCGAGGCCAGCCTGGTCTACAGAGTGAGTTCCAGGACAGCCAGGACTATACAGAGAAACCCTGTCTCTTAAAAAACAACAACAACAACAACAACAACAACAACAACAAAAAGCCGGGTGGCGGTGGCGCACACCTTTAATCCCAGCACTTGGGAGACAGAGGCAGGTGGATTTCTGAGTTCGAGGCCAACCTGGTCTACAGAGTGAGTTCCAGGACAGCCAGGGCTACACAGAGAAACCCTGTCTCGGAAAACAAACAAACAACAACAACAAGCCCAAAACCAAGCCAAACCAACCAACCAAACAAACAAATAAACAAAAAACTAGCATGTTGAAATTGCCGTGGTGTGAGCCCAATGCCAATACTGGAATCCTTAAGAGATACAGGCAGGAAGGTCAGAACCAGAAGAGGAGAAGTGCTGAAGGGATGCAGGCCTTGCGTGATGTAGCTATGAGTTAAGGAAGGCAGGGCCACTCCCACACCAACCCCTAAAGCAGTGGGTCTCAACCTTCCTGATGCGGAGACCCTTTAATACAGTCTCTCATGGCATGGCGACCCCTGTCCACACACTTACTTTACTTCATAGCTATTTCATAACTGTAGTTCTGCTACTCCCATGAATCCTAATGTAAATATCTATTATGCAGGATATCTGATATGTGACTCCTGAAGGGGTTATGACCCATAAGTTGAGAACTGCTGGTCTATCAGTACCAGCCTTGCTAACACCTGAATGTTACAGATGTATGGCTTCCAGAACAAAATGCTTTTAAACCACTATGTCATTTTTCATAGTCATAGGAAATGACTCCAGAGGTAAACCATGAAACCCGGGGTCCTGAGTCCAAAAAGGGACAAATCCTTTTTCTTTAAAGAGAAGGAAGCATGTATCTTCCCTGGCCTGTGACTGTGTCACTTCCTCGGATGATGTTTTTCAGAGCAGGGAAGTAGTAGACACCAAGCAGGTTCTAAATCTCCTAAGACTAGACATGGCTTTGGTCAGAGGACATAAAAGGCAGAAAGTCAGGAAAGGGGGGCTAAATGAACAAAACACTTGTAAGCTGTTGGCACTCTGACCTTGGAGAAATGTGTGGTGTTGTTGTTGTCGTCTTGTTTTTAGAAAAACTTGAGTAATCACGCAAGTGGAGTGAAGAAGTTAAGTAGAAAGTTTGTTAAATCCTGGAGAAAAATTAGAGAGCAAGGACTTCAAATGCATTATGGGAAAACTGTCCAGAAGGAAATAAGAGACATAGCTTAAGCTGCATGAAGATTTTGGTGGGGTTTTGTTTTGTTTTGTTTTGTTTTGTTTGGTTTTGTTTTGTTTTGTTTGGTTTTGTTTTGTTTTGTTTTGTTTTGAGACACAGTCTCCCTAAGCATCCATGGCCGTCCTGGGATTTGCAATGCAGGTTAGGCTGGCTTTGAACTCACAGACATTCATCGTCTGTCTCCGGAGTGATGAAGAATTTTTTAAGACATTGGGACACATTAGGTAAGATATTATCCTAGGAGAAGCGTGACGGCCCCTTGCTGATCTCACTGGGAACAGAGCCTGAGATCCTCTGCTCGCTCTCTCTGCCAGCCTGCCTGAACTATATTTGTAAACTCCAGAGGCCAGGGGTCTCCACAGAGGGAGTACTGTATGCAGCCTGTTGTGACAGAGATGTCAGAACTGAAGAGAACAGAGAGGAGGGTAGAGAGAGCAGGCGTCTGGATGACACTCGGAGTTTCCATTTGGTTTAAGTCATCTTGCTTTGCATGAGGCTCTCAATTCCCTTTCTTTAAACGTTTTTCAAACAGAGCTGTTAACAGGGCTGTGGTGGAGGCCTCTCAGAAGGGTGCATTGAATACCATTCATTATGTTAGCTTGGAAAACATGTAGAGACAATTACTAAGAACAAGCTCGTAATGTTTATGGCCAGATATAAATCCAAATATACAAGCATAAGGGTATTTAGGATAAAATACAATGCAATCAGTTAACTGGTAATTTTGTGAGTGGGAACAGAAACTGTCTGGGAGTTCTGAACTCATGTTTCTGTGTCTAATCTTATGCTTTTAAGTAGTGGTAGTAAAGATCCTTTTTCTTCTTTTGTGAATTGTTTCAGCATATATTTTTTCCTTCAAAATATTTTTAATCGAACATTTTCTTTATTTACATTTCAAAAGTAACCCCCTTTCAAATGTAAACCCCTTTCCCCCCGTTCCCTCTTCCCCCATCCCATCCCCATCCCATCCCCCCTGCTTCTATGAGGGTGTTCCCCCACCCATCTACCCACTTCTGCCTCCCCTCAACGTATTTTTTTAAGGAAAAGAAATCTGAGGCTAGCGTTATAGTTCTGTCAGTGTAGAGATTGCCTAGTGTGAACAAAGCCTTGGGTTCTAGTCCCAGGACCACATAAGCTAACTATGGGGGCACACACCTAGATTCCCAGAACTTGGAAAGTGGAGGCAGGAGGATCAGGAGCTCAAAATCATTCTCAGCTATACAGAGAGTTCAAGGCCAACCTGGGCTACAGGAAGGCCTTCTCAAAAAAAGAAAGAAAGAAAGAAAGAAAGAAAGAAAGGAAGGAAGGAAGGAAGGAAGGAAGGAAGGAAGGAAGAAAGAAAGAAGGAAAGAAAAAAGAGGGAGAGAGATAAAAAGAAAAGAAAAGGAAAAAGAAAGAAAAGAAAAAAATTAATCTTCCCTTTTGACCTTTGAAAAATTAGACATAGATCATAAGGTAAAAAGATCGCACCCACGGATTGTAGTAATTTGAGTTCTGTCTTCTATCTGATCTTCTGCTGTCTATAAAGGGCAACACTGCTTCTTTTCATGTTCTTCCACAAGGAACACTGCTTTTTGTTTTTTGAGAACTAATTTTTAAGAATGATTTTTGAGAATGAATCACTTTATTATCTTGTTGAATATGGTTTTATTTTTTAAAGATTTATTTATTATATCTAAGTACACTGTAGCTGTCTTCAGACACACCAGAAGAGGGTGTCAGATCTCATTACGGATGGTTGTGAGCTACCATGTGGTTGCTGGGATTTGAACTCAGGACCTTCAGAAGAGCAGTCAGAGATGCTTTTAACCGCTGAGCCATCTCTCCAGTCCGAATATAGGTTCTTATTTTAATTGGTTTCTCTCAAAAGTCGAATGGTTCACGGTCTACATGGATAGATAGCAAGGGCCCAGAACTTCTTAGACCTGGTGCATCAAATCATGAGTCACAGTTTCTTGTGTTAGTTATTGTTCCCTCACTGAAACAAAATGCCTGACTATAGTCAAATTGGAAACTGGAAGGCTTTATTTTGATTCAGAGCTGGCAATCCATGATTATTTGGGCATCTTGCTTTAGACTGTGGTGATATAACACTTGACAGTTGGTAACTTGCAGTGGAGGAAGCTATTCAACTGTGGTAGCTGGAAGGAGAGTTAGAGGAGGAGGAGGAGAGGTGGTCCAGGTCCAATACCCCCTTCAAGACATGGTCCCAATAACATAACTTCCTTCCACAAGTACCCGGCCCCTAAAGGTTCAAGCACTTCCCTACAGTACTACCGGTTATAGACTCCACCTTTAATACATGGAAACCGATAGAGACAATCAAGATACAGATCATAGCACATTAGATCTAAGAACCAGACTCCATCATGATGTGAACTTCTAGCCAGTAAGTCCAAAGCTTCTCAAAGCTACACATAAGGTCAGCCAAGGTCATCTAGTTAACTCTGAAACCAGGCTGGTCATGAGCCCAGGACCTCCAAGACCAGGGGGTAGCCCCTCTCTAAGGCCCAAGAAGTATTCCTTCCGGCAAAGACGATCTAGATTTCAGCAGCAAATTCCTGCTTCTTCCAACTCGTTTTCCATAAAAGGAAAGGCTTCCCCTGGGAGATCCCCGGGGACCTTCCCCTGGCTCCTCTTGTGGTCACTGCTGTTATCACTGACATTACCGGAATGGTTGTGATGCCAGTGGGCTGGAATGTTTGTCCCAAATACCAGGATATTTGCTTCAATAGGATCATACCTCCACCAGAGCTGCTGGTATTCAAAAGCAGCGCGCACGAATTTAAAACAACGAAATACTGGGTGATCAGCCAGAACTCGAGGGCACTTCCCACCCTGAATTGTACATGCCAAAACTAACCAAATCCCTTGCTCGTGTCTTCCTGTTTGATTACTGGCACGCGAACAA
This sequence comes from Apodemus agrarius, assembly GCA_964023405.1. Lineage (NCBI taxonomy): Eukaryota > Metazoa > Chordata > Mammalia > Rodentia > Muridae > Apodemus > Apodemus agrarius. Next base: position 22,027,212 of record OZ030019.1, read on the forward strand.
TACAAGCACCACAGTCCACACGCTGCACACTTGGTTTCGCCCTCTACCAAGACAAAGCATCAAAACAGGCTTTGTTCTGGGACTCTCTGTTCTGTGGCCAGGGAGTTCTTGTGGGGTTTGGACTTGCTGAACCTGTGAGTACCTACTCGGTTCCCTTAAATCTCCAGCAGACTCATTCTTGTAACCAACTCCTCAGTAAGGCCTTGCCCTCCACCATGTTTCCTCTGACTTAGTTTCCCTATGATGCCAACCATTAAAAGGCATGGTCTACAGTCAGACACAGGCCACAGGGTCAGGTCTTGACCTCCATATGGCTCTGGGTATCTTACGACTTTCTTGGGGCTAAGCAGAAGTTCCGTTTCACAGAATCAATTTCTAAGAGGTTTGGGAAATCATTAGGCACAATTACTGTGATTCACAATTGAGAAGCCCATGGGTAAGAGTAGTGAAATAGTCAAGGTCATTCATCCAGTTTTCAGCAGAGACAGAGCCGAACTCCTGGTCTTCTGGTTCTCTTAGCTGACAGAGTTTAGGCTGTGCAAACCCATATCCCATCCACACAGGGAAAGTAGCATTTGAAAGCACCCCTCAGAGAGTAGAGAGGTCTGCAGGGAAGAACACTGCAGAGGACATTGGTCCAGTTCCTGTCACCCACATGGAGGCTCATAACTGTCTGTAACTCTGGTTCCATGAGCTCTGAAGCCCACTTCTGGACTCTGCAGGCACCGGTCACACGCATGGTATACATACATGTAAACAAACAGTCACACATATTAAATAAAAACCAATTTTTTAAAGGATTTGTTTTCATTTGACTTATGTGCATGAGTGTTTATCATGCATGCATGCATGCATGCATGTAGGCACGTGTGCCTCATCTGTGCCTGGTGCCTACAGAGGCCAGAAGAGGGCACTAGATCCCCTGGAACTGTTATGCATGGTTGTAAGCCACCGTGTGTGGGTGCTGGGAAATGAAGCCTGGTCCTCTGCAAGAACAGAAAGTGCTCTTAACCATCGAACTATCCCTAATTTCTGTTATGGTATCCCTTAAAGTCAAATTTATCCACAGTGCATAGAATACCACCACCACAGTCACTCAGTGAGGATCTGACTCACCAAAGAGTATTGTATTAGCTTCTTCTTCTTTTTTTTTTTTTTTTACTATTGTGATCAAACACCATGACCAAAGCAACTTATAGGGAAAAAAAGTTTATTTGCCTTATGCTTCCAGAGGGTTACACACCCATCATGGCAGGGGAGCATGGCATCAGGCGGCATGCAGGGCATCTGGAGCACACGCTAACAGGTCACGTCTTGAAGTACAGGCACAAAGCAGAAAGAACAAACTGGGAGCGGGGCAAGGGGTTAAACCTTCAAAACCCATCCCTCCCCCACCCCGTGACATACTTACAACAAGGCCACACCTCTTAAGTCCCAAACAATAACACCAGCTATCAACCAAATGTCCAACCCTGTTGGTGATATTTCTCATTTAAATTCACCATAGTAGCTAACTGTCTAAATAATAACAGACTAACTGGGGCAGGGGGAAACCCTCACTGGATTCAAGATCTGACTTCATGTCTAAAATTAGATGTGTGCTTGCATGATTCAGTATTTCCCTGGCCAGGTTTTCCTAATGGATAACATAGTATTGGCAAGAGGTTCTTGCCTGGTGTACAATGATACTCTTCTAATAGTTATGGCGTAAGTGGATTTGGAGTCAACGCATCTAGGGTTGGTTTTAGCTCCATAGGTTGATGCTTCCAGCCTTTGAGAAAATCCTTTGGCTGCTCTGGGCATCAGGTTTTCACACCCTCCAAAGTTAGGTAAAGAGCTTTTAACTGCATAGAGGGCTAAAATGTGATAGCTACTACCTCAAGTATACAACACCGTGCCTGGACACAAGAGGCATTTAACCATGCAAACTCATGTTCCATCCTTTAGGATTCTCTTGGTGGACCTGATTTTTCCTAACTGAATCTCATTTCCCATACAAGTTGAATCCTTGAGGTAAAAAACTAACAAATGCTACTGTTTATCTGAAGGGTGGAGAAGAGCATGACGTAGACCCTTGAGGAATTTTACTGTTGGTGGAAAACAAGATGAGCTCCTATATTGAACAATTACTACATGCCAACGATTTTGCCTGCATGTCTCCCTCAGCCTCGATAAGCATCTCTAATGCAATGGCTATTTGAAGCTCATTTTATAATTGAGTTTATGTCCACATCAGGACACTGAGTAATATACCCAAGGCCAAAGGTCTACTAAGAGGATGATGAACTCTCCCAAGCTGAACTTCCAAATTCTTCCCAGTATTGAGATACATCAAAGAGCTCACAAAGGCCAGTAACTCCAACTTTTTGGGGATCCAAGAAGTTCATCCTCCTCTGTTCTGGAAGCTGAAGGTCTGACACGAAGAGGAAGGAACTCTGGTTTCTCTTTGGCTGTCTGCAAATGCAGTCACATCCGTGGGTATGAGGAGTCCAGGCTTCACCATAGGAATTTTGGGGACAATTCTGTCTATAATACCATGGTTCCTGCTAAAAAATAGGTCCTAAACAAATTCTGAAATCCCAGAGTCTAGAAAAGGGATGGACATAGGGATCACGGGGGAACAGTCTGCCTGGGGAGATCACACATTCTCTCAGAACCCCTTTATGTGGTCTCCTTTGCTCCCACGAGTTTTTCTACTGTGATCCCCTGCATCCCCATCCCTGTACTTCCCAGTAAGCGCTGCTGACTGGCTGCTGTTTCTCAGCACCAGCACGTTCTCATTCTGTATTCTTCAGGTGCATTCTGCCCAGATGTGTCGGGGTTGGGACTAAATATGACTGAATCTAGCTCTGGGTTCATATGAGTGGCTTATAGTTTGTCTTTTTGTTTTTGTTTTTGTTTTTTTCTAACACATAAAGTATGTTTTTCCAATTAGTTGTCCCAAATGCGTTATTTACCTAATTCACTCTTAGTTTAGTCTTTCTTGAACTTGCCTCTGGTCCCTCGTAACTGTCGGCCCACACACTGTCTGGTTTTCAGGTCCTATTTCAAAACATCACTTTGTCTGTTTTCCCAACTTAACGATACTCATTCCTATTACACACACACACACACACACACACACACACACACACACACGCCATTTATATTTGCCTAACAGCACACACATGCTCCCTTCATCTTTGCTTTTTTTTTTTTTATTGATATGTTTCTATGTGAACAGTGTCTACTGATAATCCTTCCAGTTCATTGGCTGTGTTTTCCCACAAGGTCTAATCTGTCGTCCATTGTAGCATTATCACAGATGTTGAAGTCTTTCTGTCTCAATAGTTCATCTGCACCTACCTGTTAATGTCCGTATGCTTTCTTTTCCCTTCTTAAAATTATAGGTTGTTTGAACAACACATGCTTTAGTATTCCTGGACTTCCTGCTTAGCATGTCAGTACTGCAAGGCTCCGCCATTCTTCACAGGTCACTCAGAGAAGTGTAGCCCTGAGTCTTTGTGAACAAATGCCTGGTTTGCTTATGGCTTGTTATAAAAACACTAGTGCCCCCCCAACCCAATGCTGCTTAGCTTGAATGTAAAGCCACGGAGGAAGTCACATTCATTGGGGTGGGGCAGGGGGTGCAGAGGGGAAGGTAACAGGCTCGTTTTGACGTTTGACTTAGTTAACAGAGGTCTTTCTCTCTGACCAAGGAGTCTTACTGCTTCTGCCAGTGACCAGGAAACAGTAAGAGAGTGACTTACTGGCTCTTATGTATGGGGAATCCAAGCTTCACTAAATTCAATGCAATATTGTACAATACAAGAGTAACACATGAATAGAAATAGTATGTAGGTGCCTGAACTTTCAAAATAAGAGATGAAGTTCAAGTGAGTAATACACACACACACACACACACACACACACACACACACTCATACATAAACACACACATTCAGGCTCACATTTTATATTTAACATAAACTTTAAAACAAACAGATTCAGAGTAGTGTTCACCTCGAAATACCATTATTTAAGCCAACGTAATTTTATGAATGTGACATTTTATAAGTGTACATATAATGGTGTAAGTTATTATATACATAATTACAAAAAGCAGATTATGCGGCTATCAAAACCCATGCTTTTCCTGTGTTCAATGGTCGAAATTGATCATGTGTTAAATAAGTTTATATTTATTTTATTAGCGCTTCACATCCGTGCTGTAAGACTTCAATCTCACGTTAGAAGACTAAATGAATATACCTTGAGTTTGAGCATGTGTTGACCAATGGTCACTTGTTATGTGACTGTCATTTGTGCCCTGTGGGACTTTTCCGGAGAGTGGACAGTAGATTAGTGGTTCCTAGATACTTTGAAAAAAATCAGAAATGAACAGCCAGGTCAGAGTCATTAAAGGCGGATTCGAAGGTCTGGAGCTGGTCTTTGACAAGATCCACTGGTTTTCTTCCCAGACCTCCTGATCAACACTAAGATCCCCCTCGGCTATCCGATATGGTATCTGCAGATGCCGTAGTATCTGCAGAATTCTCCTCGATTTCCTGCATTTCTCTACAGTACTAGAAGCTTCTTAGCTGACACTTGCCCAAACTGATGTGACACCAACATTCAAGCTGGATCTACAAGAGCGCTGACAGTTGAGTCTGAAGTATGTTCTGTGCTATAGAGTCTAATCTAGCAAGCATCTTTTGTCTTCAATTGCTTGACTAGTGTGATGGATGCAATGTTGTCTACGCTTGCAACTCTCTTCCTTAGGGCTATTTTCCATTTTCTTTCCATGGTCATCATAGCCAGGAGCAGAACAAGTCAGAAATGATGGAGGATTAATGCCTCCAGGAGTAACTTCCCACCAGGCATAGACAGATGTTCTGGCTTCCTTGTTCTTCCTCTGGGATGATTAGGAGATAACATGGCCTCCCAGGAATCGCAGGAGGAATGAGCTGGGACCCCCAGAGTGAGCTGCCTTCTCAATCAATACCTTGTTCGCTGGCTCTCCCATCTCCCACAGCTTGCTTAAAACACTACCAGATGGTTTTGGCAAGGATCATCTTAAATTTGATCCTGCATCTCAAGGTGTGCTTCAGGAAAACCCCAAATATAACCACTTAAATGGAACCCAAATCCATGCCAAGTGAACACTGCTCACTGAGCTATCCCCAACCGTGCCACGAGTGACCATGTGTTTCCACAGAAACTTGGACTTAATCACCAGCAGAGCCAGCTCCATATATTTTTGTAGTACTCATAGAAAGATGAAAATTGTTTAAAAGCAAGAAGAATTGCTGGAGGTGCTGTCGTACAAAAAGCCTTTCCCTTTCCTTTGCAACCTGTCGACTTTTTTCTTCTTATCAATTCATTATTGATTTAAATCAGTATATATTAATTATATAAAATAGTGGGCTTCAGCCTGACATTTTCACACACATATATAAAGTATTTCGATCATATTCACCTCTGAATCTTTTACTTCGTTGCTTAATGTCATTCTAAGTAAAGAAAATTAAATCTAAAAGTGTTAGGGATGAATTTTATTGCTGACCTTTATGTTGTAAAATGTTGGTTTAAAAAATGCAAACATAAAGGTATTTAACATGTATGCAGTCTCTGAAATTACATTGTTCATAACTCCCATCTGTGGCTTCTACATACCCATGTAGATAAAGAATAACAAAATGAAATTTAAAAAGGGGGGGGGCTGGACAGATGGCTCAGCGGTTAAGAGCACCAACTGCTCTTCTGAAGGTCCTGAGTTCAAATCCCAACAACCACATGGTGGCTCACAACCATCTGTAATGAGATCTGACACCCTCTTCTGGTGTGTCTGAAGACAGCTACAGTGTACTTAGATATAACAATAAACAAATCTTTAAAAAAAAAAGAATAATAAAATATTAAGGACCAAAGTTCTCTGTCTGTCTGTCTCCCTCTCCCTCTCCCTCTCCCTGTCCTCTCCCTCTCCCTCTCCCTGTCCTCTCCCTCTCCCTCTCCCTCTCCCTCTCCCTCTCCCTCTCCCTCTCCTTCTCCCTGTCCTCTCCCTCTCCCTCTCCCTCTCCCTGTCCTCTCCCTCCCCTCTCCCTGTCCTCTCCCTCTCCCTGTCCTCTTCCTCTCCCTCTCCCTCTCCCTTTCCCTGTCCTCTCCCTCTCCCTCTCCCTCTCCTTCTTCCTCTCCCTCTCCCTCTCCCTCTCCTTCTTCCTCTCCCTCTCCCTCTCCCTCTCCCTCTCACTCTCCCTCTCCCTTTCTCTCTCTCTCTCTCTCTCTCTCACTGTTAACTTGTATCATCACTTTACCTAAGTCAGGGAAGCCAGATTAGACAGAAGAGACATAGTAGGGTGTCCAGTCATGAGTCTTAGAACCTCAGGGTCTTCATTCTTTATTCAAGACATGGGGCAAAGCCAACGTCCTCCCTCCCTCCCTCGGTCCTGGGCAGCCCTCAATCATATTTTCTTTCAGTAGAATCTGCTCAAGCAGCATCACAAATTCTAAATTTGAGCCAGCATCAAGGACCAGTAGATGCATTTCCTGTCATAACTCAGCTCATCTGCGTTATACTAAAGTGTTCAAGTTAGATAAAACTAGTAAGGACTTCAAGATGGCCATAGCTGGGTATAAAACCTAATTAGGAACTCTTTTGAGCCCGGGACTGTGTTGATGTCACACACCTGTGACACTGGCTTTGATGAGAAAGAGAGGCTGGAATCATGAGTCTACCAGGCATTCCGTTTCTTGGTCCTTAGAATTCTTAAATGATGAATGTCTTAAGTGTGATAATTACAAAGGTGTTACTACTAAAAAGTTTATTATTCTACTGCCTTAATTTTTGTTGTTGTTGTTGTTCAGGTAGGCTGTCCTGATGATGATGGTGATGATAATGTCTTAAAGAATGCCTCCATTTTCTAAATTAGTGATTGATCGGAGGAGAGGTTAGATTATTGTGGGTGGTGCCAGTCCTGGAACAGTGGCTCTGGGTGTTGTAAGAAAGAATGCTGAGCAAGTCACGAGGAGCAAGCCAGAGAGCACCACCTCTCCACAGTCTCTACCTCAGTGTCTGCTTCCAGCTTCCTACCTTGAGCTCCTGCCTTGGAGTCTCTTGATGGTAGACGCGAACCTGTCAGCTGAAATAAACTCTTTCCTCGCCATATTGGTTTCGGTCATGGTGAACTGTCACAGCAAACCAATCTAAGGCACAGGGTGTTTTAGACATGGGAAATAAACTTAAAGGAAACCACTTGCCCTTTACTTCCGGTAAAACAGCAGTTCTCCACCTTCCTAATGTTGCAACCCTTGATACAGTGCCTCATGTTGGGCAACCCCAACCATAAAACTACGTTACTCCATAACTGTAATGTTGCTACTGTTATGAATTATAATGTGAGTGGCTGTGCTTTTCCTCGGTCTTAGGCCACCCCTATGAAACAGTCATTCGACACACCCCACCTCACCCCAGGGGCACGGAACCCACAAGCTGAGATCACTGCTTTAAAACATGAAAAGAATCACAAGAACTTTAGAACATGCTTAGGGTAGACAACATTCTTTTTAGGTGAATTTCTGCTGTTAGTTTTCTCTTAAATGCTGCTGGCTTTGAAGATATCTAAGTAAGTTTTACACTTGAATGCCCCTAGGGTCATACACACACACACACACACACACACACACACACACACTATAATACTACACACACACACACACTATAATACTACAAACACACACACACTATACATACTACAAACACACACACTGCACACACTCCAAACACACACACACTGCACACACTCCAAACACACACATATACTACAAATACTCCAAACACACACACACTCCAAACACACATTCCAAACACACACACTACACATACACACTACACACAAACACACTATACACACATACATACACATACTCTACACACACTCCATGTACACATACACATTCTACGCATAAATACACATATATACTCCATACACATACACTCTCCACATACAAACACACACTCTACACATATACTCCATACGTATAAACACACACACACACACACACACACACACACACACACTCTTATGCCCATGGAAAATCCCCATGCCACCTCAGCTCGCCTTAGTCACCAGGGCTGCCGCTTGTGGTTCTGGCTGGCTTCCACATGTGTGCCCTGCCCTGACTTGGCCTGTTTTAGATGTTGCTGTAACACCTGCTGGTCAGAAAAGTTCATTAGGAAGAACATTCTGCCCTTTCTGAACAGGACTTCCAGCATGCATACGCACGCACGCTCCTATGTGTGTGTGTGTGTGTGTGTGTGTGTGTGTGTGTACGTGCGACTTCCTAGAAACCATGGTTGCTTCCAGCCAGGCGCCACAGCAGCCCTTCCTGGGCAGGAGGTCATTTCAATAAGGACCGCTGGGGCTTAGTAAGCAGAGGAAAGCAGCTCGTTCCCAGACAGGATGTTGGGAAGACGCCCTGAATGTGCCTTGCTGGGCAAGAGACGCCAAGGGGGACAGAGAATGTGGGCCAGTGCCCCCGGAAGTTATTCATGAGCCTGCGCTGTTTGATAAACAGCGAAGCAAAGCCTTTCCTAAACAACTAAACTAACAATGCGTGGAATTCCAGAAACTCCGCAAACAATGACTGGACATTCCTTGTCTCTTATTTGCTTATTTGTTCACTAAAACCTTTCAGAGACAACAGAAACCAGGGCTCTGCCTGGGGCTTGGGATTGGGAGGGAGGGATGTAGGTAGCATGATGCGCTGGCGTTGCCCTTCTCCAGCAGTCTCTCTCCTTCAGGTCTCAGCCGCATCCCCGGAGCCCTCGCTGCTTCCCGGACCACCTCACCTCAAACTAAAGTCTACGCGCAGTCGGATGAATCCCGATCAAAGTAACGGGTCAAACCCACAGACTCCCACAGCTCACATTACCGAGATGTAACTGGGTCGGGTTAGGAGGGGATCTAGAAATTTCTCAGGCAGCTATCTGACTTGGAAGAGATATTCAAGTGTCTGAGGGCACATACTTCCTTTTAGAAAGTTTATTAAAAATACGAATTGTATATGTACATACATAAAGCATACAAAATTATGTCGGCATCTAATTACAAAATAAATAATATTAATATTATTGTACACATAAATATCTTTAGAGCATTAACCTACAAATACTGGGATGATGGATATGTGTGTATATATACACACAGGGACGGAACATATATATGAATGTATTTCCTACGTTTGTCGATGACTGATAACATCAATTCTCCATGACAAGAAATAGAAACCCCCAGTTGTTCTCCCTGCTTATTAAAATTACACTCGAAGCTTCTATTGTGATGCCGCCTCTGCCGTCGCAACCACCCTCTGCGTCCTTCGTTCCTGTTCTATTTTTTCGGTTGCATTTATAACTTTCAGTGCCCGTACAATATATCTGCCCTTTGTTATTGATATTTTTTTTGTCCCTTCCTCCCCTTTCTCCTTTGTAAAGTAACTTTTGTAACACAGGGTAGCTGACTGTAAACATCAAAATGAAGGGATTAAGAAACACATCAGGGCATGCATTAGTGACGGATGCCGTTGGCAGTGTGCGCGCATGCGCAGGCGCCACAGCGCTTCTAGAGCTGATTGGCCTGAGGCCGCTCTGAATGTCAGAGGCACTGTCGCATGGGCTGGGGTTCACACAGAAAAAAAATATATTTCCATAGAACAAAGGAATTGGAGCCATCTACAACAAAACAGAGACACAGGCCTCTGTATAAGCGCAGAGCCCTCCACGCTCCGAAATTTCTGAAAGTGCCCATTCCCACAAAGCCGGCTGAAATAGACCACTTGCCAAGAGTCCTTCGGAGAAGCCTGATGACTTCTGGGGATCCTGTGTTTGTCTCTGTCCATTCTTTCTGGGCAGGAGTTCCCATTGCTCTAACCTCCTGATAATGCTTTACCACATACTGGTGTGAAAAAGACTTCTATCATGGTGGGATGGAGGAGAAAGAAATAAGGGTCCCAAGGCACTCAGAGTGTTTTCACTCAGTTACTCAGGCTCCTATCAGACCGCTGTGCTTCTGTAGACAGCTACAGAAAAGCACATGTTCAGATGACTGTCCCCCACCCCATCCCACCCCCAATAAACACAACTCATCTCTTGGTTCCCTTCCAAAACTGTGAGGTGGACAAGAGGCCTTAGCTAGCTGGAGCCGCACTGCAGCTACCTTTCATCTTAAAATTTAATATAAGGTAGAAACAGGTGCCTATGTCAAGTGTCTAACATTGAAACCATTTGGTTTCTGACCAGTGCTGATCTCACACACCCCAATGGTGATGTCCTGGCCTGGAGTCTGTTGCCGAAGACTTTTGTTTGGAAAGCTAACGGGCCAGCCTGAAGACCTTCCAAACAGACATAATGGCTTAATTATTACTTTAATCAGAAGGTCAAGGCTTTCTAAAGGGCAGCTTCCTTCCCTTAAGGTTTTCCACACCCCCTGGCTTTATCTGCAGCTGACCCGATCTTCCCACAGTTCAGCGGGCTCTGGGTTACAAAAGGGAAAATGGCCAGCTGGATCTCCAACCAGCTTGGTGCCCTGTAAACAAGATGTTCCAGATGAGATGAGATGCACAGGAGAGCCTGTGCGCGCGGGGGAGGACACAACCTGGATTCTGAAACAGTTGACTCACAGGTTAACTACCCATTAAAGTGGAATCTAAAACAAGAAATAACCTTTCCTCCCGCATGGTTTGTATTAGCTGCTTAACCGTGCACAGGAAGAGATACTGCGCACGATAAAGCCGGCTTGTGGCTAACCAGTGGGCTGGACTTGCTTGGTTGGGTCTTAGCAGGCTTGCCAAAAATCATCCGAAGGACTTAGGGAGAACACCTGCTTTGGAAGAAGATACTTAAGTGTAATGTGAATGTCCCAGGCTGTATCTTAGAAGCACATGGCCTCTCCAGCCAGCCCTCCTGCGGGTCTTTGTCTTGAAAAGGCCAGAGTAGCTTTATTCCAGCACAATTCCCCACCCTTCCCGTGCCCCAGCAACACTGCAACACCGTTAAATTAAAAGCAGTTCTTTGGAGAGAGAGGGAAAAAAATATTTCAGGTTTAAATGGCTTCTTAATAAATGGGGTCTTTTCGGTGATCTTAGAGATGAAAAAAAGAAAAGGAAACAAACAAACAAACAAACAAACAAATAAGCATTAGAGGCCAGAAAGCCCACTAGGCTAAGCCAGTTTTGCGGTTTGCAAGTTGCTCTAATTAGGATGCCCCCAAGAAGCCCTGCACTGGTGGCCGCCAGCCTCTTGGCCTGATTGCAATTTCCCAAAACGGATTTTTGAGACTCCATTTCACCAGGCTGACCTCGGGAGGTTGGGGTTTTCTTTGGAGATTGTTTCTGGGAGTCTGCCCCCTGTTTCCCCCCAGCTCTGCTAGCTCTGGGTGCTATTTTCAACTTCAGCAACACATAACCCGCTTTGTTCTCGCCACCGCCTCCCGCTGACAGGGCGTTCTTCCTCCTTTAGACTCCCCGGTGTCTTTCTGTGTGTTTATCTCTCTGGGATGGAGCGCCTAAGAAAGAATAATCAGCTACAGAGTTCATGCTTTGCAGCCCAGGCTGCTTGTTTCTACTAGACATTTGCCCCAGAAAAGAAACAAAAGAAAAAGAAAGAAAGAAAGAAAAGAAATACACAAAACAACAACTACAACAAAAACCCGTATAGGGAACCAGCTCATATCAGGTTCGTGAGTCAGGTAAGGAGGGGACTCGTAACAGATATATTTTTTCCTTTGTTTTAGAACAAATGGTGCTTATGAGTGTCCAAGAAAGAGCTGAGGGGAAGGAGGGTACCAGGACAAATCAAGTAGGGTTATAGTCCTGTTTTCTTCCTTTCCCAGAGTTCCCAGGGAGTCCCTGTACCCTACCCTGGGCCAGCAGCCGGGTCAAGGGCAGGAGCTGACTCCTGACTGGAATGCTTGCCAATGACTGCTGTTTTGTTCAGCTACAGGTTTCCCTTGTTGGGCTGGGCCAGCGTAAGTCCGAGGGTAACTTTCCTGTGACAGTCTTTGTCCTCTGCCTCGGCTTGCAAGATCCTAAAAATCAGGAGGTGCCTTACATTGTAAAATATACACCATGGAAGGTTCTGGAAACGGACAAATGGTCCATTTTAGCCTCAGCGGCAGAACAGGATTCAGAACTACTATACTCTCCCAGGTATCCGTTTGCATTTCGTGTGAGAGGAAATACCAAAGGAAGGCAAGCCCTGCCAGGGAGCCTATTGTGAATGGAGGTCCAAAACGCTGCTTTCTGACTGTGGTGGCGGGGACCAAGAGGAACACCCAAAGTGCAGATGCCAAGCCACCTGTCCTCCTTGTCACCGTCTCAGGAATTCCCCTCCTGACTTGGATCCATCCTGGGGCTGTCGTCCCCCCCCCCCAGGAGGTTCAGTGTCTCACCACAAATAAAAATCTTCATGGCTTCCTCCACGAAGCCACCTGCCTCACCTGTGTGGGCCGAGTCTTATCATGGACTAATGTTTCAGAGTACAGTAGCTCGCTGTCCCCTACCTGACTATGCCATGTTGAGAGCCCGTGTATACACAGATGCCCCTCCAACTCCCCACGCTGTAACGTCTCCCTCCACACTCCACAGATCTTTTAGCTAGTCCCTGCTTCAGTACCAGAGGGCAACTTCCTGGTTGAGGGGGAGAGAAGAGGGGGTGGTAAACAGGATGATATCAAGAAGAGAGGAAATGAGCACAGAGCAGAGCCGCCAACGTTGGGAAAGAGGAATCTTCTGGAAGGGGGTGGATGCTGTGGAGGGACGGGAACTATAACCCGGAGAACGTGTTTTGGATTGGTGAGGTGGCGGGAGCCAGAGTGGGCGAGGGAAGATGAGTGTCATCGGAATGCGGACTCTTGAGTGGGCACTCTGCTTCTCAAATAACCGAGGGAAGAGGACTTGGTGGCAGCGCAAAGGAAGAGTGGGGTTAGGCATCACTTTCCAGCCGAGGAATCTGAAGGGCGGTGAGACCGTGCGTAGCTCATTAGGAGAGATTCACAGTCTACATGGTCCCAACGTACCATGGTTGGCCTTCATTTCTGACCTTACGGTAGTGTAAAAACAAGGACATTGAGTAGGCATCGTGCTATGGTCTTTCAATCTGGATCCCTTTTTCCATGCCGTCGTGGAGTGTGATCTTCTTTCTCTATGTTGGGCAGTGGTGGCGAACTGTAACTCCCCGGCAGCGGCATGGTCACGAGGGGGAACCAGCTGGCACACTACCAGGTCCTACACTGCTAAGACACGAAGGTGGCAGCGTGTGGGTTTTTGACTCCCACCATTTTCAACTTAGAGGGGATTTATTCAGACACAACCTCGTCATAAGGCAAGGAGCGTGTGTTCAAGAAAGATTGAGAGACTGGCAGGACAAGCCCTGTGAAGATAACAGGGGATTCGGAATGAAAGTCTGGAGGTCAAGGAGTCACCTGTCCCCTAGAGGAAGAACAGACTGTTCCTTGAAGAATACAGGGAGGGAATCAGTTAAAGATGGCAGATGCCTGAGATGGAGAGAGAGGTTCCTCATACCGCTGGGTGTGCTGGGTAATTTGCCAAGTGGGGAGTCAGGGTGTTGAGAGCCAGGAAAGATACCAGGCAAGCATGAAAAGGGATTGGGAAACAGTTTCTGGTTCAGTGAGAAAGTCGTTGCTATACCCAGGACATCTGGGAGACAGCTATACACGAGGTGTCTGGACCCCTGCAGGACCCTTAAGCCCCGGAGACTTACGAGTTTTAAAAGTCTAGCCTTGAGTGTCCAGGGTGGAGTGAGTTCAGTAGGACCCTCCGAGATAGGAAAAGATTGTATGTCCAGTATAAACATCGGGCATCAGTTTGCTCCCTGCAGCGGACAGCCGCTTACTTCCTCACCTCTCCTTTGTGACCTAACAGACCTGCTGCTGTCTGGCTTTTAAACTCTAGTGCATCCACCCTACATTGTATTAGGCAAGGTTCTTTCGTGGAGCAGAACTAGATAGGCAGGTAAGCAGATAAATTAGACAGACAGACAGACAGACAGATGATAAATATAGATGATAGATAGATAGATAGATAGATAGATAGATAGATAGATAGATAGATAGAGGGATAGGTGATAAATATAGATAATAGATAGATAGATGATAAATATAGAGAATAGATAGATGATAGATAATAGATAGATGATAATATAGATAATAAAAAGATGATAAATAATGATAATAGATGATAGATAATAGATAGGTGATAAATATAGAGAATAGATAGATGATAATATAGATAATAAAAAGATGATAAATAATGATAATAGATGATAGATAATAGATAGATAGATAGATAGATAGATAAATAGATAGAGGAATAGGTGATAAATATAGATAATAGATAGATAGATGATAATATAAATAGATAAATAAATAGATGATAAATATAGATAATAGATAGATCATAGATAATAGATAGATAGATAGGTGATAATATAGATAATAGATAAATAGATGATAAATATAGATAAGAGATAGATGATAGATAATAGATAGGTGATGATATATATAATAGATAAATAGATGATAAATATAGATAATAGATAGACGATAGATAATAGATAGATAGATAGATAGATAGATAGATAGATAGATAGATGATACAATGTAGATGATATAGGTAATAAAGGCCCTTGTTAGACTGGTTTACATCATAGGGGCTGAATAATCCAATAATGGCTATCTGCTTATAGAAGCTAAGAACCCAATAGTTTTGTAGTCCACGAAGCTGGATGCCTCAATAGTTCCAGTCTAGCACTGAGAACCTGGACATTCTTGGCGTCTCAGGCACTGAGTTCACCTTGAAAGGCTGGAGAACTTGGAGTGTAATGTAAGCGAGCTGTGGCTGCAGCAGGGGCAGATGCACATGCTCAAGAAGAAGTGACGTCAGGTGTGTGCACACTGATCTCACCTCGAACTCCGTTTCTGTCAGCTCCCAACCCTAGAGGATGTCATCGATATTGAGGACAGGTCTTTCCCTCCCAGTCCCTGTTTCGAGACAGTTTCTAGACAGACACTCAGGAGCAAATAATGTCCCGAGTATCTCTCCGTGCAGTCAACGTGACAGCCAGGACCAACCATTCATACCTTCTAGACATGAGTCTCTTAGGGGTCCCAAGCCTGAGCATGGCTGGAGGCAATCCAATGAAAGGGATGGTGGGATGGATGTGGTAGCAGCCAGAAGCTTAGCAACCAAAGGGCTCTTGGTTCATTATTATAACTGTGCCTTCAAAGTCAAAACGGGGAGAAATGGATGGCAGACAGGTGAACTTTACCAAACCATTACTTCACAGTATGTTTGTATTTACAAGTTCGTGCTAAGTTCATTCAACCTTCATTTGCTGATCGTTCCTCAGTCGTGCTTGCAGATGAATAGGAGAGTGAGATCAGCTCTCCTGGTCATTTGTGGACTGGCTTCACCTCCACTCCTTCCTAAGAAAATAGCCAATAGCAGCCATGCCAAGGAATGAGAGCCAAGAAAGGTCACTGGAAAATGGTCGTTTTGGAAAATGAAGAAAGCAAAGCCACAAGAACTACATTTTTACAATATGAACTCGCAGGTCATGGAACCCTTTAGTTCTTGCGCTTTTAGGATGCGGGGGTAGAAGAAATAGAACTGAGCAGTCTACAAAAAGCAAACAAACAAACAAACAAACAATGGAAGTAGAGAGACAGCAAACCAGAGCCAAACCTTGTCCACCCCATAATGTTACTGGGAATTGACTTATGTGGGAGAGAGCAGAGAATGTTGAAAACAAAGTTGTTGCAATGAATTTTGCAGAACGCAGTATGCACACAATTCAGAAGTTATTGTGGCAAAGCAAACCACCCAATCCCAGAGGAAAGGGGCATGAAGGGGCCAGGAAGAGGAGACCTGGGGAGACAGACAAGGAGAGAAGGAAGAAGGGAGAAAGAAAGGGGAGAAAGACGTCATGGGAATCCAGAATTTGCTCTCTCTCTCTCTCTCTCTCTCTCTCTCTCTCTCTCTAATCTAGGGGCGACATGGTACACAAGAACAAAGCCCCGTCTCGCTCAGGCGGAAAGACAAGCCGCTGGCACCTCAGCCCCACAAGGCTCGGCAGAGGCTGGAGTGTCTCGACCTCTGGCTTGTCCCCACCCCCTGTCTCTGTGAGGAGCAGAGCATTCTTTTGATAATTTTTCCTTTTCAAGGAGATAATACTCTCACTGAAAGGTCAGCCAGCTAAAAATATTCTTGCTCGGATTTTCCGTGTGCTTTTCTGCATAATTTCTCTGCCTTCAGTCTTGCCTCGGAGAAATGGCGGAAGGAATTTCCACTCACGGAGAATCATTTTCCAGGCACTGGTGCCAACGTTTGTCTTCTCAGTCTTCTTCCTCCGTTTACTCTGGACTCACCAGGCAGTGTCAAAAGAACCAAAAGAATGTGCTAAAGAGAAGAAAACAGAATCAAAACAATCCTTGGCAGCCCGGGGGTCAGGGGAAGCAACTTCGACTTCAAGTCAGCTCCGCCCCAACACACACACACCCAGGTAGCCCTGGCTGTCCAGAACTCTCTCTGTAGACCAGGCTGGTCTAGAACTCACAGAGATCTGCCTGCTGCTGCCTCCCAAGTTCTGGGATTAAAGGTGCGTACCTGCCATTGCCTGGCTATTCCTCTGACATTTTAAACTCGAAAGACGAGGTTCCTTTATTTTATTTTATTTTATTTTATTTTATTTATTTATTTATTTATTTATTTATTGCCAATTCCCATTAGAACAGCAAAGCTATTGACTTTACATGTTATATTGCTTTACATGTGCAGAATTAAAATACTCTTATCTCTGAAATAGGATCCCCAGTTGCAGTGAAGCACCCAGGTGCCTGGACGTGGGCATACCGTTCTCTATTGACCATAGCCCCCACACAGAGGGCTGCCCCAAGATGATACTTGGAATTCCTGTTTATGGAATTACTTATCTGGGCTAAGACATAGGTTGCTCTTCACTGGAATCTTCCAGAACACCCTGTCCTCTATTTCTTTATAAAGCAGGACGCATCTGCTCTTGATCACATAGCAGACCTTAGTCAGATTGTTGTTACTGTAACAAATTCCC
Source organism: Apodemus agrarius (assembly GCA_964023405.1). Lineage (NCBI taxonomy): Eukaryota > Metazoa > Chordata > Mammalia > Rodentia > Muridae > Apodemus > Apodemus agrarius. Next base: position 22,044,331 of record OZ030019.1, read on the forward strand.
GAGGCAAATCACCTTCACAACAGGAAAGGTTTGTTTAGGCTCAAGTGGTCTGTTGGTCCTGCTGCTTTACGCAGGAGCATGCCACAGATGGGGCTGCTCACCTTGTGACTGTCAAAGAGCAGTGAAAGCAAGAGGCCTGGGGCTCAAATCCCCTGCAAGTGTAAACCCGATGACCTAAATTTCACCACCTGGCAGGCTCCATCTCTTAAAGTTTCCTGCACCCCCAACAGAACCACAGACAGGTGGCCAAGCATTCAACAGCATGTAGGCCTTGGAGGTGCACCAGCGATACCAACTATATCACAGAATTTAAATGCTCAGAAGTAACTTAGTGTGATGGCTATTCCTGGTTGTCAACTTGACTACGTCTGGAATGAACTACAATCCACAAACGGAGGGCACACAGGTTTCTAACCTGGATCTTGGCATGGAGATCTTGAGGCAGAGTGGCCATGGAAAAGCTTAGGCCCCGCCTGCTTGCACTTACTTGCAAGCGCATCTGTTGGAACCTACTTCTACAGAAGACCAGCTCAAACAGCTAGCCTCTGAGCAACTCCTAGATTCGTGGACTTCCCATTCACTGCTGCCCATGGTTGGCTTAGTTGGACTGCAGACTGCAGGTCATCACAATGAATTCCCTTAATATATAGAGATATTCCCTACGTTCTGTGACTCTAGAGAGGCCTGACATATACACTTGGCATCTATATTCTTGTGACAACTGTTCTACCTAGCTTGGTTTGGAAATTACTTCCTGATTAAGCAGGAAAGACTTCTACACTAAGGAGGTCTAGGCCCACTGGCCTATTAAGCCCTGCAGGCTCATTGTTTCGGTAACCCAGCCCTGGGTAACCAGCTGTGAGCAAAACTCTCCAGGATGGAATAAATAGCAAGGTGTCAAATTCCTTTCATATCTGAGCAAATATATGACCTGCTGTTCTTTCCCATTTGGAGCAAATTTCTCTGTCTGCCTCCTTCTCTTTCTCTTCCTCCTCCTCCTCCCTCCTCCCTCCTCTTCTCCCCTCTTCCTGCTTCTTTCCTTCCTTTCTTTTCTCTTGGCATTAATTTTAAAACGTGCATTTGTTTGCATGCCTGTCTCCCCATGGTATACTCTTGAAAGGATAAGAATTATGGCCTAGGGATCCCCTGTGCCTAACTCTTAAATGACCCCAAAAAGCAGAAGTTTAGCCCGCTCTTTGTTAGCCCAGGAGTGAACACGTCCCACCTACCTGCAGTGTCCAGCTGCGAGCCGCAGGCCTGGGAAGGTCCCCAGCGTCCTTTCCCGTCTCTCCTCCACGGAGCAGCTGGGGCGTGGGTGAGCGGGGCAGGTGAGTGGGGCTGGGCTGGCGGGATCACTGCGTGGGCTGCAGGGCTCATGCCTGGTGGGTGCTCAGGTCCCCAAGAACCTACTACTAGTTGGAGGGCCTTTGAATACGTAATCCTGGCCCCGTAAGCGGAAATGAGCTAACTAGTTGCTACCTGCCTTCTATAGAAAACTGATTGGTCCTCGGAGCTTGGATAATTTAAACTGATTGGCTTAGAAGCATGGAGTGGTACAAATCATTTGGCTCGCAGTGCGCAGGCTCTCGATGCTAAGGAATGATTGGATAAAAGCTGTCCTGATTCTGCACTCGTGGCTCACAGTCCTCTACCCCTGCATGGTGTATGGCTGTGAACCCCAGAGCCTCTGGAATAAAAATCCTCTTGCTGTTGCATCAAGACCATTTCTCACCAGTGATTTGGGTGTCGCCTTCCGAGGCGTGGGGAGCTGGGGCGCCCCAGTGTTTTTTCCGGGTCTTACACTCTTTATTATTTTCAGGCCTTGATCAGTCTTAACAGCCCCGTGAGAAAGAGGCAATGAACGCACTAGGTATCATTATAGATAAACGTGTTCTGACATCTGCTAAAGTGGGGACGATCTTTGTAGTAGGAATGTTCCAATACAGAGCAGAGACTGGACTCCACTCCAAATGGAGCAAGAGAGGTGGAAGATTCACACAGCTGAGGAGCAGAGTGAGGGATCAGTGAATGGAAAATTACTCAAAGGAGACATGGGGGGAGGGCAGGGTAATCTTGCGGATCTGCCTTAGCAGGATCCTCTGCTAAGCCTGGGCTAGGCAGGCCAAGGTTAAGAATAGCGAGAAGTTTCTCTTTGCAACAGACAGACACCATTATACCAATCCCCAGCTGGGCACAACGCAGAGAACAGCTGATCATGGGGTGTCCAAGCCCAAGGGACACAGTTATACCACTACTCTTACACTTAAGACTCAGGAAACAGAGGAGGAGAGGACGTGGGAATATTTTAAGTGCCAAAGGACTAGGAAATCTGCTGTGAGATTGTGTGAGATTGTATGAAGATGTTAGGAGACTGGGGCAGGGGCAAGGGGGGACGGGGGGGGGGCGGAGAACCTTTGACCACAGACTACTCATAATCACCCAAAATCTCTTCTCAACTAGGTCTTGAGTTTGGGGCAGTGTTCTGTGTGTCACTTAAATTTAGCCAGAATTTGGCTCCATCACTCAATTGAGAATCTCCTACTGTCTTAGGGTTTTACTGCTGTGAACAGACACCATGACCAAGGCAACTCTTATAAAGAGCATTTAATTGTGGCTGGCTTACAGGTTCAGAGGTTCAGTCCATTATCATCATGAGAGGAACCATCATGAGAGGAACATGGCAGCATCCAGAAGCTGTCAGGGGGAGCTGAGAGTTCTATGTCTTCATTTGAAGGCTGCTAGCAGAATATTGACTTCCATGCAGCCAGAATGAGGGTCTTAAAGCCCACACCCATGGTGACACACCCACTCCAACAAGAGAACACCTTCTAATAGTGCCCCTCCCTGGGCGAAGCATATACAAATCATGACACCCACCCAGTTCTTCGTGTGCACATAAACTTTCCCAGCTCAGCAGAATTTTTTTCTCCACCCCTCTACTCTTTTTCTTGTAGGTTTTGTTTTGGCCATTGAAAATTTTCACTTTAAATATAAAAATCAACTGGTTCTTTTTATTTTGACATCTTTAATGTTTGAAGAACATCTTTCAATCCCAACGTAGTACATAGGGATGCCTTTTAGGATTATAAAATATAAGAGTTCAGGAATGTATGGTCTAAGTGGACGGCACCCAAGGCAAGGAGTAAAAAATGAATTCTGTTTTGTTTTAAATCTGTTTTTTTCCTCAGAACCAGCTCTTCCCCTGGGGTGCTTCCTGTTAGCGAAGGTGACTGCAGAGATTTGAAATGCTCTCATTTGTCCCTGTATGTCAAAGCTTAAAGAAAAAGAAATTTTTTTAAAAGGAAGAAAGAGAAGGGAAGGGGGAGGTGAAAGACAGGAAGGGAAGGGATGCCAGGGAGAGAGGGAAATGTATCACTGGGGTTTTGTACTTCTTCAGGGAAGGGTCAGCGTGAGAATCTCCAAGTCTTGAAAGGGAGCCCTCCCATTCTGTTAGTGGGAAGGTATCTCGGGGCAGTCACAATGGAAGACAGTATAGTGGGTTCTTAAGAAACTCGACAGAGAACTGTCCTATGATCCAGCCATCCCACTGCAGGCAGAGGCAGGCGGATTTCTGAGTTCGAGGCCAGCCTGGTCTACAGAGTGAGTTCCAGGACAGCCAGAGCTACACAGAGAAACCTTGTCTCGAAAAAACCAAAAAAAAAAAAAAAAAAAAAAAGAAAGAAAGAAAGAAAGAAAGAAAGAAAGAAAGAAAGAAACTCGACAGAGAACTGTCCTATGATCCAGCCATCCCACTGCAGGAAAGATACTCTACGGAAACAAGAGTGGTACCACATGTCTTCAATCCGGTGTTTACTCCAGCACCATTTGTGACAGCTAAGATATGAAGACAACCTGAGCATTCACTGATGGCTGGATGAATAAAGCAAGTGTGGTGTTGTAGACGATACTCTATGGGTTGAAGAAGAAGGAGAAGAAGAAGGAGAAGAGGAGGAGAAGGAGGAAGAGGAGGAGGAAGATAAAGAAGAAGAGGAGGAGGAAGAGGAGGAACAGGAAGAAGAGGAGGAGGAAGAAGAAGAAGCAAAAGAAGAGGAGGAAGAGGAAGAAGCAAAAGAAGAGGAGGAAGAGGAAGAAGAAGCAAAAGAAGAGGAAGAAGAGGAAGAAGAGGAAGAAGAAGAGGAGGAAGAAGATGAGGAGGAGGGGGAAAAAGGGGAGGAAGAGGAGGAAGCTGTTTGGAGCAATATGGATATCATGTGAAGTGAAACAAACCAAGCATAGAAATGTAACATATCATGATCTACTGATGTGTGTTTATAGAAAGAACACTGAGAAGCAGAGAGCAGAAGAGTGAATAGGGTCGGGGTGTGTGCAGCAGTATTAGGAGATATTGGTCAAAGATATTAGGATAAGGAACATAATTGTAGAGGAGAGTAAGTACAAGAGCTCTCCCAAGTAACACACATGACAGCATGACGGTTGGCAGAAATGTACTGAGTGCCATGGAAAGAGTAGATATTAAATACTCTCACCATGAGTAAATATTGAATGCCACTTATGCTACTTGGCATGATTTTTACCATTGCCTGATGCAAACGTATGTCAACGCATCATGCAGTCTACCTGAAATGCACGTCGCTTTTACTTACCACGTTTTTATGGAAATGATAAATGGTGAATGCATATATGGGTGGATAGGTTTTATATGTATGTATGCATGTACATATATATAATATATATATATTACATATATATGTGTGTGTATGCATCACTGAACACCATAGTTTCCTTGAGAAGAAGGTTACCCTTGTATGTGACTACAATAAAGTTATAAAATTCAGGAGATGTAACACTGATGTGACATTATAATCTATACTTGTATGGGATGACGGCTCAGTCAGTAAAGGGCTCGCTTTGCAAGCACAGGGACCCGGATTTAGTCCCCAATGCCTCACCTCAACTCCAAAAGAAATCAGGTGCGAGTGTGGTGACTTGCATTTGTGGTCCCAGCACCAACCTTGTGTGCCCATGTGTGAATGCCACAGAACAAAGAAAGCAAAGAAAAGCAAAACAAAAGCAGAAGCCCATTTTAAACCCAGGGGTGGAAACCCTGAGCAGGGAAGGCTCGGCTGCGGGCCTTAGGTGCTCTCTGATAACACTCTAGCTTTTTGGTTGAAGGAAACTAAGGTTTCGTTAACATATTCGTGGTTGGTTTGTTTTCTTTTCTTTTGTTTTTATGTCAGTCAGAGAATATTAGGTCAGTCACCAGGGTGGTGGGGGAGGGAAGACTATTAAGGAGACTGAGGTTAGGCCAAGATCATTGTATCTGGGCTCTTGGACCCGCAACATTCCAACCTCCCCACCAGAACTGCTGAAGTTCTTTCTCATCAGTTAATCAGCCTTGTAGAAGGGCCAGTGGGAGGGGCTGTGTCTTCCTGGGGACAGCTCATTTTCAGGTTTTCTGAAGGGCAGAGGACAACCTCGGGTGGGTCCCTCCCTCCGCCTCCTTGTTGACGTAAGGTCTGCATAAGGCAGGCTAACTGACCCATGAGCTCCCAGGCATTCCCCTGCCTCCACCTCCCAGCTCACTGTAGGGGGCACTGAGATTAAAGACATGTGCTACCACACCCGGGGTATAGATGGGGCTTTCAGGCTTTGAAAGTCTTCACCATACTTGCGTGACCAGACCTTTAACCACTGAGCCACCCTATCCTCCCCAGCCCTTCCTCGCATTCTCCCTTTGTTCTGTGACACTGGAAAAGATGTCCCCATGGGACAGTTGTGTGTCACTTTTCCCATCACTGTGACCAAATCCCTGATGGAAACGCCTAAGGGGAGGGAAGACTGATTTCGGCTTAAAGCATTCAGTCCACAGTCACTTGGCCCCCATGAGCCTTGGCTGAGCATCCGGGCATAGAAGGAGATACGGAGGCTTTTCCTCGATCTTAGAGACCAGGAAGAAGAGAGGACAATGGGAAGGAGCCAGGGGGAATATGACTCAAAGGCCTGTCTCACTACCCCAGTGGCCTACTTTCTTTCAGGCCAACCTCACCTCTGAAAGGCCTCACAGGCTCCCAGAATAGCGACAGCATGTAGGGACCAAGGGTCACCCGCCACACAACAGCGTTCCTCTTTCTTTGGCAGGCTCCTGGTTTCTCTTTCGAGATTTTACTCCAAGTAGTAACCTACCAATGCCTCCCCTTTTTTTCTCCTTCTCCCCTGGCCTCTTTCCTCCTCCTGACCGAGGCATTTGCCCAGGTCTGGCCTCATCCGGATGTTTGGATCGTCCCAGGGACTGTGGCTTGTGGGAAATGTGGTGGACATGCTGCAAGGAGTGGCGGATCACACGCAAAACATGCCTTCCCTCCAGACATGAAGAGGGAGTCAATAGACCAGGGACATGCATATACCCTTGGCCTGCGCCAACTGCTTGCTTTGTATCTCGCAGCTAAACCCTCATTTTATGCCAGTTTACCGCCATGAATTTGCAACATTTTTGGCCCCATGCACTCTCCAGAGGAGGAGAGCCGTTGGAGAGAACCCCCACCCAGGCGCTGACTGCTCTAACAAACTACCTTGGAAGAGAAGAAAAAGAGAAACTACAAAAGCAAATTTTGTTTTGGAGTTGTAGGCGTGCATTGACATGCTGGGGTCAATTGGTTTCACCTCCTGTGATCTGCTGCTTTGCAGGGAGGTCACTGGGCGGATTAAGTTTCCGGACAACATCTTCTTGAGTCAGCCCAGGTGGCTGTCTGCTGATGGCCACTAACCCTGATGCTAATAAGGAAAAAAAAAAAAAAAAAGAAGAAGAAGAGAGGTGAGGGTCTCATACCAATGCAAACCACACAGGTTAACTCAATTATCATGAGAAACATACCTCATTCTCCAAAGGGTTACTAAAAAAAGAGTGTATTCCCATCCAAATGTGATTGCCTCAAATGACATTGCCTGTAGATTCAATTAATGAACTTTTTACATCACATAGCAAAAAAGAAGAAGAAGAAGAAGAAGAAGAAGAAGAAGAAGAAGAAGAAGAAGAAGAAGAAGAAGAAGAAGAAGAAGAAGAAGAAGAAAACCCACCCATCAACTCATTTACTCAATACACCTGGCCCGGGCGCAGAGTCAAGGAGACATCAGGTAGGCAGGTTTTAACAAAGTCAGAAAATCTTTGCTACAGGTCCTGGATGTTGGCTGATGTCCTGCTTAGCTGTTAGGTCGGTGGAAGCTAGTGGTCTGGAGAGACATATTTTATAGATTTAAAGATTCCTTCTGATAGTTAAAGACAGTCAGGACAGGTACAGAGTCAGGGGATAAAATGCCTATTAAGGGAGCTGACGACAGCCCTTGATGCTTTTGGCTCTTGATCTGCAACATCCCAATCCTCCACAGTCACAGAAACTTATAATTTGGTCTCTAGTCTTCGTCATGGCATTGGGGGGTTGGGTGGGGTTGGGCGGCACTGCAGTCTATGCAAGACAGAAAGAAAAACCACTTGCTCGGGGCCACACCATTCTCTGTTGTAGGTGATCAGTGCAGTGTGCGCTCGGGAAGGCTGGGTAGGAAGCAGAGCAGGCAGCAGCGTGGCTGAGAAATGGTACAGTTTATAGTGCAGAATACCCTCCTCCACCCCCCAACCCCCCCACACTGCCCCCCACACACACACTAGCTCTCCGCTACAGAACATTTGCAGGTGAGTTTTGCTCCACTGTCAGTCTCTTTTCCTTTTTGCTAGTTTATTTATTTTATTTTATGTTGTGCATTTGTCGGAGTGTCCACATGGGCAGCACATGTGTGAAGCTCCTGTGGAGGCCAGAAGAGGCAGTGGATCCCCTGAGACTGGAGTTACAGATGGTTGTGAGTTACCCTGTGGGGTGCTTGGGGGGTGGGGTGCCAAAGCCAGGTTCTCTGCAAGAGCAGCTCTTAACCACTGAGCCATTATCTCTCCAGCCTCAAGGTCCATGGTTTCTTTTTTTAGGCTCGCTCAGCCTTCCAGGAAATTGTTGGTGTAGCTTTTGAAATCATCTCATGTCTCAGAGAAACTATGAAGTTTCCAAGGCTCAAGGGAACCGATGTTACGACGTTACGTTCCCAGCATCTAGTAATTGGCTAAGGTGGGAACAGATGGGGATTCTGACAGGGGAAACCTTTGATCTTTCCTATCAAGAAAGGAGGCACTGAAAAGATAGAGCAGACAGCAGACTCTGCTGCCATCTGGGTGTCCACCCAGCATTTGTTTATTGGAAGCTTAGCCTTCAAACACCATGGTAATGGTATTGGGAGTGAGGGCTTTGGGAAGTAATTACGGATAGCTGAGGTCACCAGAATGAGAACTTCTTTTGGTGTCACTGGCTTTAAGAGAAGAAGAGGGGGCTAGGTGGGTCCTTTGTCTTACCATGTGGTCCCCTCCACCTTGCCAACAAGAAGTCCATCACTAGATGCCAGCGCCATGCTTTGGGACTTCCCAGGGACTATCAGCTAAATAAACCTACTCATTCTAAATGATTTGCTCTTGGGGATTCTGTCATAGCATGGACTAAGACAGCAATCCGTCCATTGCCTTATAATTTTAGATGGAAGCTTTTTTTTTTGTTTTTTTGTTTTTTTCATAGAAAGTAGGTTGGACAAAGTATTATTGTTCTGCCTGCAGTGTAACGTCCAAACTCATTGTTCTGGTTCTCTTGGCAGAGCCATCCTGGTAAAAGCAAGGCTATTCTAAGGAGAGAGATTTGCACCCCTCCCTTTGGCTATCAGACTACCGAACAATGCTCTCCAAGGAATTGGAATTTCCCCAGGAATCTCTTGCTGGGAAAAGGAGAAGGCTGAAGGCCTGAAGCTGGTGCCAGCCAAAGGAGGGCCTTGTTTCCCAGGAAGAGGCTTCATGTCACTCTGACCTGTCCGATGACCTTGCCGGGAGAGACCGGAAGCCAAGACAATGATGGGTCAGTGATAACTGAGGCTACCTCAAAACCCAAACCTCATGTCAGTGCTCCAAACTTGGGGTGTCGCCGAACTTCTTTATCTTCCCCATGTGGCCACGAGGAATAAATCTCCTCTCTCTGCTTGTCACTAAAATTTGTTTCATTGTCCGATGAGGACAAATGGCCAAGCCTAGCTCTTAGGGGACCAGGGTGAAGGTTCTGGCCCTAAGAACTCTGGTGATATTGACTCTTGTATTCAATGCCTATTCATTTCTGAGGCCCACCCAGCACCATCTCCCCTGTGAGTTTCCATCACTTATACCTCATCCCAAGCATGTGGGACCCACGTTTGGGTTTCCGCTGCTCCGTCCTGCTAGGTGTTCACCTCTGTTATTTTCTTGGCTAAAGACCCCACATCTACTCTTAGAAACTCATACTTCCAAGTCCGGTCACCAGGAAATCCACTCCTGCCCATAGCAGCCCTCAGGAGGAGCTGGTCCCGTTCCCAAATGCTATCTCTGACACTCTCTATCTCGTCCCTCTCGTTTGACATGTACTAGATGCAACTCTGGATGTCTGAGCCTCCCCCACATTTACAGGCTCTTGAGTTAGGGCATGGATAATCAGGGCTAGCCAACAGGCTTGTTTCTGGAAGTGCAAGTTAGGGAATTCTAGGGATAGATATGCCAGGCATGACATCATAGGACCGGGAGAGTGCTAGGGCCCAGGAGCCTTGCAGAGAGCAAAGGAGATCAGCCAACACTGAAGGACAAGAAAGGGGCCAGACTGAGAAAGGCGTCTGGGTGGAAATGGATGGGCAAAGCTCTGACTGCGGCTTAGGCTAGAGGGCTGGAGTGTTTCTGAGACGGGGAGACCATGCTGAACTTTAAAAATATGCTCACGACGTTTCCAGAAAGCCAGAGGGCGAGCGGGGGAGATGTCTGATGTTTTCCTGAATATCCGAGGAAATTAAACAAAACCAGAAAGGGTCTTTAGCACTTTCTACCATCTTAAATATACATATTTAAGTTATAAATCTTTAAGATAGGAATGTGGAGGCCAGCTTTATCAATTTTGGGTAGATCATTCTGTGCAAAAGCCTCGCATTCCGTGCCCTTTGGAACAGGTTTAATAAATGTTATTTACATTTAGTTTGATCCATGTCTAATTGTGTGCTAAAAAACGGGAAAGATTGGAGAACTTTAGAGATGTATGTTTATCTTGCCAAATTTTACTGTGTTAAAAGCTGGCACTTTTTGGCAATTTTTGAACAAAAGAATGAGACTAGCCCAGATTAGGAGTAGCCAAGATAACCAAAGGATTCTTGGAGGTATGCATTATAAAGTTGGAATCCCACCAAGTGACTTTTTTGAATTGCTTTCCTTTTCTTTTTTTTCAAATTTCATTATCTTCCAGAAATTAAAACACTGAATAGATATTAAAGAATAAACCAATTCTTACTTATTTTCTTCCTCATTGTTCAGGTTTTCAATTATAAGAAAAGCCCTGCTTCCACACTGGGGCTTACCTCAAGAGTTCTTTTGGTCCATTTTGGGGACAGTTCTTTCGGAAAACCCACATCTAGTTTCTTTTTGCCTTAATTCCCTTCTACATTGCCAAGCGAGAAGAGCCTGCCCACTTCTGTCGTCACAGAAACGGCGACTGGAGTCAGGTATACACATTTGAAACAGGGGTAGTTTAACATAGAAAGTGACCCATGCAAAATAACACTGTTCAACATGAAGCAAAACTTCTCTCAGGGTTGTCTGCCAATCTATTATCTCTGCCCCTCCCCCCCCACTCCCCCCCACCCTGTCCCCTTTACTATAGGAGAGGTGACACGTTGAGCTAGTCTTTATTTGGGGACGCCATTGTAAGCTACATTCCAGCCTAACCTTTTAATGGTTTCTCCATGACAGTCTCTGACACCACCAATGAATCCCATTGTCACAACTGATATGCTGTCGTTTGATCCTGACAGGAGCTCATCCGCAGGATGCTCAGAGTTTCCCACCAGAGCCATGGAAGCAGCTGCTGACGTTCTTCAGGCCTTGTTCGACAGGCATTCCTCACACACAGGCTCCTACTACTGTGACCGTCCAAGGACCATTTTAGTTCTTTGGTCTACGCTGAACTCAAAAATAACCACCAAGACTGCTTCTGACTTAGTGATTTTAGTTTTCTGATCCAGCTTAACTGGTGCTATGCATTGAGTTGGTGAAGAAGAATTACGAGTCTGGAATCCACACAGGTTTTATTGACGAAGGAAAGCCGTCTGGTTAGTGGAGGCCTTGATTAAATACAGGGATACTTTTACCACTCGGCAGACACTGGTCTGTAACCGTTAAGATGAAGGAACTGGGTAGCTGCCCCACCCCCAGCACTACCAAACAGAATTCCACCCAAGCCTCAGGAAGGCCTTTCTGCTTGCTTTACAAAGTGTTAAGGCGAAGCTTCATGCAGACAGAGGAGCTGGGCTCAGGCTGTCTAGGAAATAATCCATGTCCAAAGAACCCACTGGCCTTCAAGCCTGCCGTTCCTTCCTCGTCCTTTTATGTTGGGACTGGTGCCACTGGGTGACTCCAAACAGTGGTACAAAAAGGTCCAGTCAAGGGCTGCTGTAGCCACTGGAGGGCGACCCTCTGAACAGACGCTTGTTTAACCAGCCGCTCAGGTCCCACAAAAGACCTTTGTTTAACAAGTAAACGTATGCTGGACAGAGAAGCAGAAGGAGAACAACACTGGTGTTCATCCCCATGGGAGAATACTTTCCTGGTGCGCACAAAGCCCTGGGTTGCAACCCAGACAGGACCAACAAATTCCCTAAATGAACAACAAAAATACTTTCCGAGTAAGATCAGACTGGGAAGGAAGATAAAATGAAGCAAGAAGAGGTGTGACAGTAAAGACTGGGAAACAGTGCAATTACTGCTCTGCCAATAATAGCAGCTTTTATATTTTCTCTAGGCACACGTGAGAACACACACACACACACACACACACACACACACACACACACATCACATGGGGGCGGGCGGGGGGGGGGGAGAATTTTTTATTTAGATTTTAATTTCTCTTGCCTTCTCATTGACCTTGAAGAACCAAGCAGCTCAAGTTACACAAGCTTGAACTAAGCATCTGCAGAGACTAATGCTTCAAACACAGTACTAGTGTTGAGGGCACAGTCAGGCTTATGGCTTGAGTTTAGGTTAGTGTTGAGTTCACAGTGACAGATCCATCCCAGTCTAGGGAAGTCTGGGATCCAACCTGTCTAAATGGTGTTGAATGAATGGTATCAGCTCAAACTCTGAGAAGGTAAGTTCATCTGCTTAGGGGAAGTAGAGACTAGCAGACACATTAGGTTTAAAATGGAGTCTCATGTACATGGAGGTCAGACCAGAAAGAGGACCAGGTCTCTCCTTCAGGACAAATCCCACCCATTTCTGTACAGTATCTGTTCAGAGTCACCCAATGGCACCAGTCCCGACATAAAAGGACAAGGAAGGAAGGGCAGGCTTATGAAAACTCCCAGGTCCTCCTCTCAAGGTGTCCTGACCACAGCTGGAAGCGACTTCCGTGTTTGTCTGCCCAGTCCCTACCAAGGCCAGAGCACACTGTGTAATGTGCTGTGCTTTTCAAGTCAAAAGCTCTGGACATAAAAGCACCTGCCCTTTGGGGGTCCAAGCTACAGTTATTTCTGTACAACTATAAACAAAGCCAATAGCAACAGGATCTGAGGTGGCTGGTGACCTGGTGGTGCAGCTGACAGGCGCGTCATGCCTGGCCTTCAGGGGACCTCACTGAAGTCACTGCGGTGGCTTCCTCAGTGTGGACATATTTGGTCTAGGGAATGCAAGGAATTTGCTGGCTGAGCAAGTTTATCCATTCTGCTTTGTAAGGCTCCTCTCCATAACTGTTTCCAAAAAAAGAAAAGAAAAAACAAAAACAAACCAGCAGGCTCTGTCGCAGAAGTAGCACCCTGGTCAAGGGGACAGTTTTAAGTTTGAAAGAAATTTCTCAAAAATGTACCATACCTACTCCAGAACATAGAATCTGGTTCTTGCTTTCTTTATCATCTCATTCCCTAGAATTACTGTCTACCTATCCCAAAGACAAATGGCTGACGGGAGGAAGCAGAATTATAGACAGAATATAGAAGTTATTCCTGGTTTACTGACGTTAAACTGACAGTGACAGAAACTAAACATGATCATGTTAAAGCCATGGGTGGCAGCCCAGGGCTCGACAGGTGACTGTCACAGTGCTGTAAGGCTGTGGAATATTGGTAGGAGTCCTCTTCCCCCAGACACTATGTAACTGTCACTAGCTTCAATTTGACATTAAGTATTTGAATTTAAAAAAAATGGATAAATCAAGGCCGGGCTAATGACATAGTTGAAAATCATATTATTATAACTGTGATAATTTTTATTTGTAAATAACCCCCAACACTGTATCTTAAACATTCTTCAAAAGTAAAAACTGATGAAGATGACATGTAGGAATCATGCTTTTTCTCATATTTACTCACTTATGAGTTAAAGCAAAAAAAAAAAAAAAACAAACAAAAAAAAAAAAAAACTAGCCGTGTCTTAAGGGAATAAGCCCAAAAGCACAAACTAAATCTGGATGCCTAAGTAGAAAAAGGTGGAACACCTCTGCCATCTAGCGGCAGAATGTGGCCTGGCAAGTAAACCAACCAACACAATTCCCTTCTACAAATTCTCCTCAGGACTATGAGCCCAACAGTGGCTTTGGTGACAATAATAATGATGATGATGATGATGATAATGAAGAAAAGTTCAAGGAGACAGTCTTAAGAGGTATAAATGCGTCTTAAGTGTTTATGGAGGTAGGCCCAACTTATCTCTGAAAGATCCAGCATGATGGGTCTTGTTGACTTCCTTCATCGCCCCATAGACCATAGACACCCTTTTATGAATTCACAAGGGTTAGGCATGCATACCCATTCAGTAAGTCTGAGCTGTTTCCTCCTGTCTGAGTAGGACTTTTCCTCCACAAGGCCTGGAATAGGACTCCAGTGACTTTTTTCTGGGTTTTGTCTCTGATCTTGTCTGAAATTTAGGGTCTTCTTGCAATGCTCAGCAGATATAGAATATGTAAAGATAGTTACCAGTTTCAAAAACATTTCAGAATATTACTCTACTCCCAAGAAAAGAATACAAAGTAATAAAATGTGTGTGCCTTTTTAAGATGTATCTTTTGACTTATTTCTGTTTGGTTTGATTGGGTTCATGGTCTGTGTGGAAGGGTATTTAGGAATTTTGGAATTCTTTAGGCAGAATGAGAAGGTGCACTTGAGCTCAGTAAATGTAAGAATAAACACCAGCACACGTGAAAAATGTCTGAGTCCTTATTATACAGTTGGGCTTCTATCTGACCCAGTGACATTCATAGGGAGTGGCTCTCTGCCCCCTTTCCAAGAAGATGGTTAGCTTGGCATCTCCCTCACAAATCTTTTAAAAACTCTGACTAAACGTTGACTCCAGAGGTTCCATAATGCCGTGTGTGTGTGTGTGTGTGTGTGTGTGTGTGTGTGTGTGTGTGTGAAGGTCAAGGCCAAATGCCTTCTCATCACTCTCCATTTGTTTGAACTTTCTCTGCCGTATGGGTACTGGAGACTGAGCTCAGGTCATCACTCTCCATTTGTTTGAACTTTCTCTGCCGTATGGGTACTGGAGACTGAGCTCAGGTCATCAGACTCAGTAGCGAGTACCTTCACTCACTAGCGTCTTGCTGGACTACCTTAGTTTGAGTCTATACTGGACCTGGAACTCATCAATCAGGACTGGCTAAGGACAAGCACCTGAGAGCCTTTAGTCTCTGTGACTGAGCACAGGTGTATATAGGAACGTGCCATGGCATTTGACTTTTTACCTAAGTCTGGAGCTCTGGATGCAGCCAGCATTACGGAGCCACCACCCCAGTCCTGTGACATTTTTGCAACAGTGACTTGTAGAAATAAATGCTTATGTGGCCCAGGCTTGGCTTAGGACTAGACTGGCCAGCAGCAAATATAAAGGTTGACTGAACTGTCTTTCAACTTGCTGCTTAACCTTTAACACTTTCAAAGTCCACAGGTGAAACTGGCCCAGACAAAACTGACAGAAGACCCACAGAGGCCATGTAGCTGTGTTTCCTATGGCTTTTGTGGGACCAGGCACTGGGCCCAGGATCTTACAAATACCAGGCGAACTGCCTCGGGCCACTTCACTGGTGTATGGGAACACGGAGGGTCCACTGTGAACAAGATGAGAAGAGACAGAATGGAAACCAGCCAGGAGTTGAGCACTGTATAAAGATTCTAAAGACAGGTTTATTTATATATAAGTGCATGAAATTGAATACAGAAACTTTATTAAAATACTGTATATTACAAACTTTAATCCAATAAATTCTGTGTAATGACATTGAAGTGCTGGATTCACTTTAGCAGATGTTGTGTGTGTCTTCAGCAGTTCACCCTGTATATTACAAAGAGGAGAGGCAAGTGCGGATGGATCTCGGAAGTTGTCCTGGGACTGGACGCGGATGGTGTAAGTTGTGCATCTTCCTTTACAGCAGTGAACTGAACTGCACTCTGATCTTCTGAGGCCAACTTTCAAGAATCAAAATAACTTGCATATGTTTATTGCTGCCCTTTGAAGAAAATGTGTGGTGAAAAATAATTTAAAATAAGGACCAGCATCTCCGAGGCTAACCTGATGCTTACTGCGATTAAAATACTTAAAATTCACTGCAAAATTTGTGTCTCCAGGGAGTTATGCTATATACACAATGAGATTTGTACATGACTTGGGAAATAAAAAAATCGCTCATATAAAATTAAAAATCAATAGTATACAATATTTACAACCTGTTAGGTATTACATATAAACATAGTTTAAATAATCCTTCAAAATAAAATTGTTTTATGTAAACATGCAATACACATACTCATACAGTGTAGTTTATAGTCTTAACAGAAGGGGAAATCATGTTCACATAATGCGGGGACTTCATCAAACACACTTTTGTCTGAGTATCACCCTCCAACATCTATTCTTCCTGTCTTTAAGCTTCACAGTACATTTAGTATTTCTATTGTAAAAATAAATCCCTGATGGTAAACATATTTCTAAAGGTTACATAAAGTGTCTGCCTTTATACTACAATATTAAACTAACACTGTCCACACAGGAATCTCTAGTTTACATAAAACTCAACTTTAAAATCCCACATTTAATCTGTTTGACTACATTTTTCTAATTTCATACTTACTTGGACAAAAAGAAAAAAAATAAAAAAGAGAAATTAGAGGAGGAAAATGCCCCGATGTGGTGAAGGACTGTAAAGCAGTTGTCATCTGTCATGGCCAGTGGCTGACTTCCATGGAACTGGAACTGTAAGGAGTAAGTAGCTGGACTCGCCTCAGTGGCCCATCTAAGCCCTGGACTCTCTGCCGGTGGTGTGCACAAAGACAGCTCACTGGTGCCAAACTCCAGACCTCGCTAAGTCCACTTTGCAAAAGGTCCTTAACTTTCAAGGCACTGAGACATCATTTAGCTTTTAAACAAATTATACTGTGGTTTAGCTAAATGGTTCATCAGTGGGCTGATAGAGTTAGTTTCTTAGTCTCTGCTGGGTCAGCTATTCTTGTCCTACTTAAACAACTCCATGCTAGCATGTAACTAAAGCGGTCCCCTCATCCTGGGACATCTTAAGGCCGGGCTAATGCTCAGGCTAGAACCACGGGTGACCATTCTGCTGGACTACATGGCCACACTGAGTGGAGGGGGCTTCCTATTTGTTCATCTAAACAGGCAGAGCTCATGACCAACGGTGTGGACAGGGCAAGAGTGGAGGTGTTCCTAAATTTCTTCATGGAAAACACATCTATCATCACAAACACTATGAAAAAAACTATGCAAAGTAATTTTTCTTTCTAGGAAGAAATCTTTAAAACTATTACATCCCAACCACTTTCAGTGATGTAACGTAAACAGTTTGACTTCAGAAGGAGGAGCCACGCACAGAGGTCCACACCTGCAATCTTGAGACCTGACAGGCTGAGACGGCAGGATCCCAAGTTCAAAGCCAGTCTGGGCTACAGAGTGAGACTCTAACTCAAAAATATAAAACTTAAAATAACAAAAACAAAATCCAAAAACCCCAAATCAAACCAAAACCTTTAAACATCAGTAGCGTTCCCAAGCTATTGTTCATTTAGACAAGACTCTAAATAAGTTAATGTCTTGAAAAGACTCCCCAGTCCATGTCTAGGAGGAAAAGTCCTCTGCTCACGGGGTCCAGACAAGCAGCATCAGAGGACAGATTAGGCATGCCCCCACAGGAAAGGCTGTGTCATGGAGCTGAGACATACCAGGTGTGGGGACAGGATATCCTGGAAAGGAGAACGAGGCATCCCATGGACTCCTTGTCCATCCCTGCCCCACCCTGTGCCTTCAATGCATTCTTTCCAATGAGATGACCAAGCATAACCATGGGCACAGAGCAGTCTCTCTAGGCCAGCGCTTTTCAGCGTCTGCCAAGGGCCACACACATCTAAGTCAGGATGTATGACATCTGCTCTGGAAAGCAGAGAGACTGTTAGAGAAACTGCTAAATAAGTTAGTTTGCAAAACCCAAAAGGCCATCATTATGCATGTTCAACACATATGCTACACATGTAGATAAAGAGTGTGAAAGCCGACCTCCTAAATTAAGAAATAACTCTGCATCACAGCCCAGCCTGCTCAGAAAGGTGTGTCGCCACTGCCCTCACAAAGGGTCAGCAGCACAGCATCTGCTTCCTGAAAACATTTCCTATGGAACATTCATTTCTCCCAAACAGATTCCAGCTATATTCTAAGATAGGCAAATTCAGGAACTAAGCCACCACACTGGATCACCTACAGGAAACAGGGATCCTCAAGGCCGTCTCCAGCACACACAGGGTGCCGTGAGCACCCGCGGTTTGTAGAGCCACACTCACGGGAGCAGGCATTGGCAAACTTCTGTCCTTGGTCGTTTACGGTCTCCACAGGATGGAGGAGCTATGCTTGCACGACACAGGGGATCTTTTCATCTGTGCTTCTGTGTCTGTGAAATTAACCTCTCTAATAACTCCCCCCTTTGAATTTCCCTGTTACAAATGGTATTGCACATTTAAGAAACATTACATTTTAAATCAAATAATGTCCTTATATCCTGAACAGTTTCAAAGGATCAGAAATTATGGATAATTAGGAGACAACTGGATGACTGTCAAGTCTCCCTACTGAGAATATAGCCCCTGATTTTAAAAACAGTCATCTACCCAGTCGTACTCAGCCTATGTCACCATATTTCTCTGTAATCTAAAGCCCCTGTCAGAAGTTCCTCAGTAATATTTCCATATTCTTTATGTCTTTTAAACAGATTAAATAGGGATTTTTCCAAAGGGTTTTTGGAGACATCATTAAAAAATGTTTTCAATGGCAAGAACACTGTTGTCTGCAGACACTTCAGAAAGTGCTCTTAGCCTTGTTACCCATGGTTTTTTTTGTTTGTTTGTTTTATTTTTTGTTTTTTTTTTTTTTAGGTTAAATGAGGGGGGGAGGGAGGGAAGGGGGGAGGGAATGGAAGAGAGAGAGAGAGAGAGAGAGAGAGAGAGAGAGAGAGAGAGCCAGCCAGAGAGAGAGAGAGAGAGAGCCAGAGAGAGAGCCAGAGAGGGAGAGAGAACAAGCGAACACAGAAGCCAGAGGCGAATGCTCACAGCGACAGATGGCAGACGGCCCGGAGTGGCGGGAGCTAACACACGGGCAGTGCTGTGCACAGGGGACCCAGTCAATGAATGTTCTGAGTCAAACCAAGATGAGCAAGTAGGAAACAGCAGTGGAGGAAACGCTAGCCACGCCCACTCTTTCTACTTTAACCGGTGGTGACCAGAATCTGCGATGTGTTCCTACTTACTCACTATGTCCACCACCATCAAGTCCCCAAAGTCTCCTTAGAAAAGTTATCTGATGACTTTAAGGGGCAGAGAGGAGGTAATGAAAGTAAAATTATATGAAGGTATTTTTTTCTTAAAACATACAGAAAAAAATTAGAAATGGATGAAGGTGAATTTCACAAAACCCCATCCCAATGAGTATGGCAAAATATAACTTTAGAATTCTACTGTCTTACTGTCAGATTTATACTGTTTTCCCACAGGAGGTATTAATCAATTCAAAGTGAGACCTGAAGCTGAGAGTGCTTAAATGATACTTAGACAGCCTGTCCCACTGATCTAGAGTCTGGTCCTTGTCCCCTAGTTCAGAGCAACATCTAAGAGACTGAAATGTCCAACTCAGAGGATGAGATGGAAAAAGAAAACTGAGGTCCCATGGGAGGGAGAAAGGATATGTCTCAGGAAGCAGTAAAGTACGATCCCAACCTTTTTAGGGTTTGAAATTGTCTGTCTAGTTCCTGGTAGATCTGAGGAAATCCTATTTCAGTCATCCTTGTACACAGGAGATCTACAAAAGAGAACTCAGCAAATTGAGCTGGGCAGTGAGGGCCAGCCCGGGCATCTCAACAGAGGCCACCCAGCCTTCCAAGGTGCAAATGGAAGGTCCTGGAAGCGCTGTCTCCTACTGCATTCTCTGATCCTCAGTTACCCCTGCTCCTCACAGCACACCTTGTTTCCTTTCTTTCATAAGCAAATCCCCTGAAGGCTTAGAAAAGGAGCCGAGGATCCTTGTGTTGCAAATACTAAGAAAGAAAGTATCCTGGGTAAGACTTTAACACTGGATGATATCCGTGAGGATTTAAGTTAGCCATGTCTCCTGAGAAGCCAACAGAACTGTGTCCTGCACCTCCTTACGGGGAAGTTCTCAGGCTTCACTCTTCGCTTAAACGAGGCCGTTGTGCTAAAGAAGAAAATGTACTGCTAATCCATGGCTGAGTTTTTAAGAAAATGGAATTAACTATGTCAGTGAGGGCTTTTTTCAGGTCCAAAAACAAGGGTCTCCAGCAAAAACCTTAAATACTCTCCAGTCTACTTACAAGATCATTTAACTGAACAAATATATCAACTTCTCCAGAACAGGAAAATGTTCATCAAACAAAGCTTTCCAATTGGACTGTATTCATATATAACTATCTATATATGTATATATAATGATATACTTGTGTATATATAATTTCATTAAACACTTTGTCTCTATAAGAAACAGTTTTTTGAAAACTTCACCATATAAATAGATATATAGACAGTTTCATAAATCCACACTACTCAACTGCATTTCAAAATACCAAGTGATAGTTACACAAAATCCCAATGGAAACATCTGAAGAAACTAAAACCGCCCCTCAAATTAAAAGTGCTCATGCACACACAAACACAATTCCTAATGCAAATTAGCTTGACAATGAGATGACTGCAGCACAGTCTATAAAGTGGTAATTAACCCTCTTAGACTTTCTTCCTAGAGCACGAAACAAGCTCAAATCTCTTTGGTCCATTCATTCACATATTCAATGTGTCAAGTTAATTTTTAGTTAGTTTTAGATTTGAACGATGGGCTCCGTGTTACTTCAACATGAAAACTTTCTTAGATCATAAAATAACCATGTTAAAATCAACATTTGTTCTGTACACAAGACAATGTCAGTGACAGTAGCCTCATGCTGGCACACAAAGCTCTGAGCTGCCGACCAGCAAAGCCAGCCTAACAGGAGAGGAGAACAAGGGTCATCTGGAGAAGACACTTACGTTTAAGTTTAGAAAACAGCAAGAATACAAAGAATTCATGGGAAGAATTGCAGGCCTGGGCACAGCAGGAGTCAATTTCAGATTTGTTCTCGGGCATCTCTAAGAATACAGGCTTGCTTGTTGGTTGGTTTTTGGGTGTTACATTTCCAAGCCACATTAAGTAGGTCTACGTTGGCTGGTGCACTGGCAAAAGCAGCTCCTCCAAAACCTGATAATAGATTCTTCTTGTTAGAGAGAAGAGGGCATGGGTAATAAAAGTCTCCAACCAAATTAAGTTAAGGAGCTCAAGGTGCTACACTATTCTTTAGATTACCTATAAATTCATAATTTCTCCAATAGATCTTCCCTTAAGTTAGCACATTTGTAATTACAACTGGTTAACACACACACACACACACACACACACACACACACACACACTAGTTTCACCAGCATCTGTACTTTCCCAATGTCTTGTAATTGTAATAAATAACTGTGTTTTTCTAAACCTCCTAAAAGCTTTTATCAAAAAGTACATTTCCACTGTTAATGAATGTGATCTGAGACTCTATTTGACTTAGGTAATAACTTAGAAACACAAACTTAAATCACACCATTAACATCCCCCTTAGATAAAGGTTCTGCACTGTCTTGATATACTCAGACTAACCGCCAACTTGAAACAATCCACTCTGTTCCCCCAGTCTTCCCAAGTGTAATTCCCACCCTGCCACATACACTGGGGAAGACAGTTTACTATTCTTCCAATGTAAGGGACTTATTATTTTTCTATAAATGAAGGGTTCTTAATCCCAGAGCCTAATTTAGGCCACTCTCTAAGCAGTTAGTACTCCAGAATTCACAATGTCCAAGACACGTACACAGTACACAGTACACACAATTCCACTGCAATGAATTAGAAGGTTGTGTTCTGTGAGAAAGGAGGCAAAACACTTTAGAAGGCTTGAAGAATGCAACATGCATTTCAGACTTTTCCTTACAAAATTTATAAGAAAACTGTAAATTATATTTTTATGACACACAAGTGACGATGTGTCTGACTCATAGAGGTTTGATCCATAAAACAGAGAATTATATATGAGGGAACTATGACGGTGTCGGTTACCAGGAAGTGTGCACCCTACAAGTCTGTCTGAGTCAGCTCAGCTGGCCCTCCGTTAAGGAGACTAGTGGCTTTCACATAAATTAGAGAACAACAGAGACATATTAAAGCCCAAGTCCCAGAACACTCAGCTTTACAACAGAACCTTCCTCAGCACTGAAAGCCCGCTATCAGACACTCAATGGGAGTTAACATGACGAGACAAAACCTGAATCCATGTCAAGTATATTCACAGCACTCACCTAGGTCTACACTTGCAAACTGTCACATGATCAATGTTAACAGAAAGGAAAATTTGGCACATAGATCAATTTCTCAAAACGTTCCTGTAACTTAACACAACACTGTTGAGAACGATGATTCAACACCAATGTTAACCTGACTGGCAGCTAAACAAGGTGCTTTTCTTGCAGCTTCACAGAGTGTCTTGTGCACCTTGCCTGGGACGGAGGCACATAAGGTGCAGTGCAGTAGTGCAATCGCTTGGACGCCAGAGGGCAGGCTTTCCACACGGCTCAAGGGCTTCCCTAGGTTTTGACTTGCTGGGTCCCTGCTTGTACCATTTCTTTTCAGCTGGTTAACAATACATTTCTGGGGAATCTGTACACCCATTTCCTTAGGTAAGAAGACATTCCCTCAGAACTCAAAGTGTCGCGAGGATCCTTGAAAAGGAGATGATAAGTGTCAGTACAGTCTGCCCCACGCCCCACACCAGGGCTTCCAGGGGGGCCATGTTCTTCCCAGCCACTCTGTAGATGCCGGCCACTGCTGCACCTGTGAAGGAAGCAGAGCAGCGTCATCCAGGGCACCTGACACATGGCCACAAGTGCAAGTCCCCTTTCAGTTCACCCCAACAGAATACCTCAGCACAGCTTCACCTGATAGATTTACTTTTCCATGCGGCTGGTTAAACCTTACCAAACATCATAGAACCACCTGATTCAAGAACGGTGCTTCCACCTGAACGCTGCAGTCCACAGTGCACGCTCTCATCGCTTTTAACATGAGGATATTTTCAATAACAACTGCCTCTTATGTTTTACTCCAGAATAAACTCTAATCCCATCCCCTTAAAATACATACATTGAAAAGGACAGAAAGTACTGGCCCCAGGACTCTGTACACTAATTCTAGATAGCAGGAGGAACTATCAGTGCCTCACAACTCAACGAATGGTGCTGGCATAGCCATCCTGTTCTTACCTCACACCATGCCATCAGTAACTAAAGAAGAAAATGCTAAAAATAAAGCCACAACTGTAAACTTGGAAACCAAGTGAATGGGTTCAGTATACTATGAAAGAGAAGGAAGGAAGGAAGGAAGGAAGGAAGGAAGGAAGGAAGGAAGGAAGGAAGGAAGGAGACAGGAAGGGAGGTTAGATGGAAAGGAAGGCTGGAGGGAGGCAGAACAGAGAGGAGGAGGAGGGGGGACAACAAAGGGAAAGTGGTAGAAAAGCAAAGGCAGAGGCAGGCACAGCGGGGCAGGCGCACCCCTCAATCAGAAAGCAGAGGCAGGTGGTTCTCAGTGAGTTCCAGGCCAGCCTTTCTCAAATAAAGATGGGTTAGTGAGATGGCTCAGTGGTTAAGAACAATCACTGCTTTCTTAAGGGACCTGGGTTCACTTCCTAGCATCCACATGGTAGGTAGCTCACCACTATCCGTAACTCCAAGGGATCCAATGCCCTGTCTGGCCTCCATGGGCACCAGACACACAAGTGGCACGCAGACACACATGCAGGTGAAATGCCTATACAAACAGCAGAGCCCTAGATGTCAGCAAGTGACCTCTGCACTCAGGGACAGCATTCTCAGACTGAGGAGCCCATGTCTGCCTTAACTTTCCTGACATGGTCAGACCAGTCTCAGCAAGAATCTTACAAATTTTACTCTATTTTCTGCAATAATTTGCATTACAAAGGAGGGAGGGTAAATGTTCCTTAAAATTCTGGTAGGAATGCCCTAAATACTGTTTTGGGGTCTGGAGATTGGGGAAACTCTTCTCTTCAGCATTTCAATGGCT
The DNA here is from genome assembly GCA_964023405.1 of Apodemus agrarius. Classification (NCBI taxonomy): domain Eukaryota; kingdom Metazoa; phylum Chordata; class Mammalia; order Rodentia; family Muridae; genus Apodemus; species Apodemus agrarius. Next base: position 22,068,065 of record OZ030019.1, read on the forward strand.
TACCGTTCCATTAGCATTCCTCCTTAAGTCCATTTTGACTTTTACACTTACTAGCATGCAACTGTTCAATAAATATTACATTTTAAATTCTCTATCTTTGACTACACTTGGGTTGTTTCTTCAGTCCCAGTCTGTACCTGACTTAATGCCTAATCAGCTTGTCTTCAGTCCCCTCACCTCTTCATAGCACCAGGCTTCTGGACATTTTTCCTAAACATAACTAACCAAGAGTCACAAGATTTCCTCACACCAATACAACCAAAGTGTGACCATGAACTATCATGTATATCAGGTGTTTCGGGCGTGTGCAGAGCACACCGTTCCTACTGAGGAAACCATCTCATCTCTGGTGAAAGGAAAGACGGGCTCCTTAAGTGGGCACGTCACCCTATCGGTCCAGAGCTCCCCAAGGAAGTTCTACCAAAAGCACTCATGCTTTGGGGGAGTCAGCAGACACACCTGGAGTCGTATGAAGGAACAGGTGGCTGCACTAACTGAATTACCTAGGACACACTCACTATACCACAGCACCTCCACGGCACACTACAAGACCACAGAGGCCTAAGAACTATGGCCCTGCCGAGAAAATAGAAAAAGAAGAACAAATCAAAAGAGTGGAGGGAGAGCCAGACCCCCGGATGTCGGCAACACAGCACTCCCAGACTGATGACTTACTGACAGGGTGCTTCAGTGGGTACTGGGGTGAAAACTGATTTACCATGCAGGAGGAGAGCCCAACTAACGCAGCAAACAAAGGTAGACCTGGGCCAGGGAGGGGTTACAGTCTGACTACCAGATGCCTGTTTCTGTGAATAGTTTTCTTTGGAACAAGTGATGTCCATTCCTTTTCCCACATCTATGCTTTGTGCTACAACAGTAGGCTTAAGTAACAGAGATCACTGCCTCCTGAGTCTAAAACATTTACCATCTGTTCCTTTAAGAAGATTGCTCCTGACTCTCTGTGGTGGTTTGAAACGGCCTGGCCCCCACAGACTCACAAGTTTGAAGGCTTGGCCCATAGGGAATGGCACTGTTAGGAGACTTAACCGAGTTTAAAAGGTGTGGCTTTGTAAGAAGAAGTAAGTCACTGTGGGTGGTGGTGGGGACTTGAGGTCTCCTCTGCTTAAGCTCTGCCCACTGTGGAATTCCAGGATCTTCCTAGGTACCTGCAGAAGATGGTTTCCTCCTGCTGTCTTTGGACCCTCCAGCGCCACTGCCTGCCTGGATGCTGCCATGCTTCCCAACATGATGATAGTGGACTGAACCTCTGAACCTGTAAGCCAGCCCCAATTAAATGTTGTCTTTATAGGGGTTGCCTTGGTCATGGTGTCTCTTCACAGCAATATCCTACTCTAAGTGAATTAAAGACTTTACTATAATAGTTAAAGCTCTAAAATAAAGGATATATATCAGAGTGTCTTTTTATTCTGGTATGAGACAAATTTTCTTAATGCCCCAAATTATAAACCCTAAGTGGGAAACAAATAAACACAAAAACCCGTGAGCTATATTATATTGCTATTTAAACATCTCTACTCAACAAACTCACTACATGAGGGAAGCTGGTAAGAACCTGGGAAAAGTGATTTGCAAACCCCAAACCAGCCTGAGGCCCTCTGTGAAAGCATGAGAAGCGTCTGTCAGCCTGTGAGGCAGTAAGGAGACAGGCGCAGCCAAAGCAGAGCGCAGAGCCAAGCCGTGCGCAGAAGGGAAAGCTCTGTCCACAGTGAGTGAATAGAGAGCCGCCGAGACTCACCAGTACACACAGAAATGCAATTAAATCAACCAAAAGATGCCTTCGCTCTACATCTTTAGATTATCTAAAATATTTATAAATGATTAGACAGCTAAAATGGAGCACAATATAGAAATAAACCCATTTTTTTCTCTTTATTTGTAACAAGGTGTAATGGCACACGCCTTTGATCCCAGCACCCAAGAAGCAGAAGCAGAGGCAGGCAAATCTTTGAGTTCCGGGCCAGCCTGGTCTACAGAGAGTGATACAGGCCAGCCTGGTCTATAGAGTGATACAGGACAGCCAGGGCTACACAGAGAAACCCTGTCTCAAGCATGTGCACACACACACACACACACACACACACACACACACACACACACATATTCCCCACAAAGAAGCTCTTTACATGTGTGACAGGGAGCAGGCTGTGCACACTCATATGTAGAGGTGTGAGAAGGGTGCTGGGCGTCCTGGTCCTGGGTGTCCGCTCCTGTCACCCTCCCTCACTCCCGAGGCAGCAAGCCTCACTGAACCGGAAGCTCACCTCTCTGCAACTAGGCTGGCCAATGCTCGACTCCCACCCTAGTGCTGGGCTACAGGCTTGCATGGCTACACCTAGGGTATTACATGCAGCTGGGGCACCCTCTCGGGGCCTCACATTTACACATTTACACACTTACACAGCAAGTACTCACACACACTGAGTTACCTCCCCAGCACCACTCCAACCCACCCCTTTTCTGATTAAATAAAACTGGGCAGCATCAAGACAAACCAAAATGAGAAGAACACACACACACACACACACACACACACACACACACCAACAACACATCACTTGTTCTTGGAAACAAACTATAAGTAACAACGTAATGGATATGTGCCAACATTCATCCCGTCGGCATCGTACTGAGAAGGACATTGAACAAGTGAATTCAGTGTGTGCCACCAACAAGCTACATTAAGAAAGGGCATACGGGGCTGCAGTGATGGCTCAGTGGCTGAAAGCATTGAACACTCCTCCAAAGCAGCTGGTTTGCTTCTCGGCCCGACATGTTGGCTCACAGCCATCTGTAAATCCAGTTCCAGGGGATGTGATGTTCTCTTCTAGCCTCTGACAACACTGTATGAATGGGGGACACAGACATACATGCAGGGAAAACACCATATGCATAAAATAAAAATGGAAATGATTTCTTAAAAATAAAGAGGAAGAGAAGACACACTGCTCAATAATCGAGATAGTGTTCTTACTTTATCTTTGCAAAATCTAAAAATTACTAACAAAACATTTCTGCATGTTCTTGCTAACCCAAGAACCAAATCTTTATCTGAGATTATGGCAGAGTTACCTCAAGGATTTCTAAACATTTCAGTGCAGCTTTAAAACTCACGAATGCATCATACAGGCCATGGAACTGCAAGTAGGCTGGTTATGTGTACACAGCCGTATTAGACAGAAATGGAGGTGGAATTAAATTCCCCACGCACCCTTCAAATCTTACAGGGACATATTCACATGACTGGTGGTTACAATGTCTGAGTCAACTGCTTCTCCCTTCACTGCTCATAGGCCGTTAGGATGGCAGCCCACACGTCTCTTGGAATGTCACCACAGTGACCAGCACGTAGGTATAACCTAGCTCAGACCCTGACACAAGTATAGATTCTACTCACAGCTCTTAATTCTCTTCCTTCACTTTTATTTCCCTTCTTGATTCTATCCATTTCCTTCCTTCTTCTCTTTCACCCCATCCACCCAGCCAACAGTACAACTGTCTAGGTAGTTTTACTAGTGGGTGTGGCAATGAAAGCCCTGCCTTTAAGAGTTTCCTCTTGCTTCTTTTCATATACTCCATAAAGTTATAAAACAAAATCTCTGACTGAAGAGCTTTGCCCCATACCATCCCCTTTAAAAGTATCTATTTGTGGCTCAGAGACGTTCAGAAGTTCATGTGCACCTCAGAGCCCACCCACAGAGGTTCATGTATAGCACTTATTGGTCTACAGAAGACAGGGGTTCAGTTATGAGCACTTAAGTGGCAACTAACAACCAGTGGATCCTACGCCCTCTTCTGGCCTCTGTATATACTGCATGCACAAAGTACACAGACATACAGACAGGCTAAAAGGGAAAAATAAAAATATCTATTTGTTTTCTGTGACTTGCAGGGCAAAACTCCAGATTTTTTGGCTAACCTTTCAAGACCCTTAAGTACTTACTCCAGTCTCTTCTCCATGATGCCCAGGAGCTAGGCCTGCGCCTGGCTCGTTTCAAACCCAACCTGTGACAAAGTGGATGGACGACCACAGGAGAAAGTCACACAATGCTCCAAACACAAGCCAACCCAGGGAACCAAATATTAAAGAAGGGATTAAAAAAAAAAAAGAGACAAATCACTGTTTCCTACAAGTGTTTCATTGCTGTCATGATATCAGGAGACATTTAGACACAGGAAGACCCCTCTCCTCTTCAGGCAAGCTATGTTAAGCACTCCGGAACAGGTGACAGAGAAGGCCCGTGTCCTGTAAGTAAGGCTTTCCTCATATTCTGTGGCCAGAATCAACTGAAAGAAAAGTCCCTTGTAGAGAACCCCAAACAGATACAGTGCAGCAGTCAGCGGCCCACAGTGTAGAAGACAGTCAACAGGGAATATCTGCGGTGTAAGTCTCTGACTCAAAAGCAGCAGGGACAAAAGTCACAACCCAGTAAGAGAGCAGCAGAGGTGCTTCTAGTACGCAACTGGGTTCTGCTCAAGCGGCAGCCCAAAAACCAGAACTAACTTTTTGAAGTGCAGGGCGGAGTAGGGCCAAGTTGTGTCAGGGGAACAAAACCAGGTGACAGGTTAAGAAAATCCACAAGACTGTACACAGAAAACTATGTTTCCTCAAGTTTTTGTTATGCTAAGTGGCTGCTGTCACAGGTAGATGAGCCTGCAGACTCGAAGGCTCTCCGTCTTCAGTGCCTCTCTTCTTTCCTCAGCAGACAGGAGGCATACTTAGAGCAGAACCTCCTTTTGCTATAAAGCACTTTCAGACTGAACCAGCGATGCCCCTTGCCAATGCCGCTCTCACAATCCACGCCGAGTGGACGCATGCGGTGAAATGCAGGTAAATCATCTCACCTTTGCCTTCTAGGCTGTAAAGTGCTGAGGAGCAGTCTACATGAAAGATATTGCTTACAATAAGAACAGCACTTACCAAAGCAATATTTGCATATAAGATTATGTCCTTAAACAAAACAGGTCAACTTACTAGTAATCATGGCTCCAGTCACCGAAGCCAGGAACCCGACGCTGACAGCAATGATGGAGATCACTCTGCCCTGCCTGTGCCTCTGCAGCATCACAAACATCAGCACGCCCGCAGCACCGTGGACGAACAGAGAGGAGAAGAGAGCCCAGAGGAAGATCCAGTACCACATCTCTGAAAGGGAGAGAACAGTGTTAGTCCTGCTGCAGGAGTGTATTCAGAAGGCTGAGCCAGCAGTGAGCGCCCGTGGCTGGGAGAACCCTGGACGAGAGGGTAGACACGAAAGGCCCACCTGCTCTCTGACCCACAGCAGTAAGGCAGCCAGCCACTCTCATTCAAGCTAATTAAGGCCCGATGGGAGAACTGCTCCAGGAGCTCACAAGGTGAAGGCCACGCTGCCGCCTCCTCTCCGTATCCCATTTAGAAGGCAATCCATCAGAGGGCCCCCGTCACTGCAATCCTTCACCCAGGACTTTGACTGTGTGTTATGCTGTCTTCAACACGCTCCCAAGACTGCTCACTGCTGACCTAACACACCACAGAGCAAAGCCCGGATGACTCTCTGGCCTTCGGTTCCTTTCTTCCAGGCCCCGCTGCTCTGCTCCAGCCACACTTGCCCTAGAGATCGCTGCTCTGGACCGGTGCTTCTCCATCTCCCTGGCCGGATCCAAGAGGCAGCGGCTGCTCTGTGTGGGGCTGAACAGTCCCTTTCCCTGGGAGATTTTGACTGGAATGCACTGACTTCTCCATCTCTGGGTAACTGAAATTAAACCTGATTCCTCACTACACAGTGCAGGCCACAGACCAGAGAGAAAGAAAGAGATCCGCCACTGACAAGAGGCCACCAAGACTAATATTTCAGCAACCAGAGGCCTGTCCCATTACTCTCCTTATACATCTGGGAGCGTCCCGGCTTCTCTGTAGTTAAGCACCGGTTTCATGTGACCCAGTTCAGGAAGGTTCGCTTCTAACTGAAGAGCCAACCGCCATGTCTAGCCACCCGAGAGCCCTCTTAGGTATGCAAACACGATGAGGAAGGGTCTCCTCTGCTCTTTGTGTACTTGTACTTTCTGTTAAGTCATTATGAGGGGACACTTTTTTTTAAAGTAAGGACTATTTTCCCAAACATTATGGAGGAAATTTGTAGCCATGCAATTACCATGAAAAACAGTATGACAGTTCCTCAAAAATCCTAAGAATAGAACTACCATATGGTCCAATGCCATTTCTTGGTGCGTATCTGAGCTGGTTAGGTTTTACTGTCAACTTGACAAAACTCAGAGTCACCTGGGAAAAAGGACCCTCAACTGAAGAGCTGCTCAGATCACACTGGCTTGAGGCCTTGTCTGTGAGGGACTGTCTGGATTGATGACGGTTTTGAGTGGGCATAGTTATTCCTAGACTACATAAGAAATCTAGCTGGGAACTAGAGAGATAGCCCAGCTATCTTGAGTTCTCTTACCAGCACCCAACATGGTAGCTCAAAACTGCCTTTAATACCAGTTCAGGGGATCCAGGCCCCTTTCTGGCATTCATGGGCACCTGGTACACATAATACATGTAGGCAAAATACTCACATACATAAAGAAATATAAGTAAACAGTAAGAAAGCCAGCTGATCAGTCAGCATGCCAAAGTCAACGGGGAAATCTTACAAGGCCCCCAACACTAGATGAAGAGCTATAGGCAATTAATGACTGCTGAGAGAGGGAAAAAAAATTCTTCATAGATTAACCTCGTAATTGGAATCCAACACTAAGTGGTCAGCTTGAAAAATATACACATAAGCAAAACTTAAGTAGACTTAGTAGGTTCTGTTTATATGTGTATACATGCACATAATGAAAAAGAGAAAGACATCTTGGTAATTGGGAAAGAAGGGGGGAATGAAAGGAGGGATGGAGGGAGGGAAGGAGGGAGGGAGGGGAGGGGGAAATAGAAGGACTAAGGAAGAAAGGAAGCAAGGTAGCTAGCTAGTGTGTATTCTGCTTATGTTCTAAGAACTTCTATACGGCCAGAATAAAGAGTGATGGACTAATTCTTAGGCAGAGGGAATTTCAAGACAGCATAGCACCAAGTCTGTGATGGGGTTATTTCTGATTACTCTGATGGAGGCCTACAATAAAGAACAGTAACAGGTAGGGGAGAAAGAAAGGACCATGTAGCTTGAAGGGAAGAGATGGTAGGAAGCATACAGCTGCCATAGGGGCATTTGCTGAAAACAAAAAGGCCGTAATTTTTAGAGCTAAACATTACGAAAGAAAGTCTTTGTGCTCCGCACTGGGAGAAAAAGTACTCTGAGGGCAGGGCCTCTCCCAGCTAAGCATACAACTTGTTACAGGAGAAAGTCTAAGGGGTTTTCTGTCCCCAGAAAACAAACATTTAGCCCAGGTTCCCCACAGCTTCAGTATACAGAAGCTTCTGCAGCTATGGTTCAAGGGAGGGGCCGGCATCCATCCACACCGGCGGCTGAACTCACCATCCACAGGCTCTGGTTTTGAGGCATGAAAGATGTGTGATTAAGAAAGTCATTGGTTCTTTCCAGAATTTCAGAGAGCTGCTCTATTTGTCAGGGCTCTCTAGAGAAGCAAAACTGATCAAATGCATCTATACATACATTAAAGGGGGATTTATCATGTCTGGCTAATCCAATCAACAATAGCTGTCTCCCAACAGAAAAACTAAGAGTCCTGTAGTTGTTCAGTCTATGAGGCTGGTATCTCAGTAGTCCCAAGCTGGTGCTCACGCACTAGGGAGGTTCTAGAGAGCTGCCCATATTCATTTGAAGACTGAAGAAGTACAGTCTAATGCCAGCAAAGGAATGCCCAAACCACAGGATGGATGAATTTGCCAGCAAGAGTGAAAACAAGCATGCAAAAAGCAAAAGTTCCTTTCTTCAGTGTCATTAGGGGGAAGCCACCAGAAGGTATGAGCCAGATTTAATGTGAGCCTTCCAACATTAAATGATACAGATTAGGGTGGATCTTCCATATCAAATGATCCAATCAAGGAAAATCCTTCATAGATTTGCCTAGCTGCTTAGTTTTAATTACCTCGGACGAAGTCAAGTTGACAACCAAAAGTAGTCATTTCAGTCCCTAAGGCCAAGCAACATGTGGCAGGGACAAAGCCTCTGAAAAGCCATTGTGTGAAGTTGTGAACTTTGTGAAGCCTGTGTTGTGGCAGAGATCCACATGTGGCCTCTCAGGTGGAGCACCCCGAAACCTCTAGTATGGGGAAAATCCAGATGTTGAACTGGCATCTAAAGTGAGCCGGTCTGTGGGACTGAGCCAGCCCTTGACTTGTGGGACCAGGTGTTACTCCAGGGGAAATGTCAGAATTGAGCTGAATAACAGGGGACACCTAACTGATGTCTTGGGAGAACTCCTTGTCACACTAGTCAGAGTTTTCCCTGTGAGAGTAAACAATCAATGTGTTTGGTTATATGTCTACTTTTATAACCATTATTTTAAGAGATGAATAAGTTAAAATGTGTAAAACATGGATATAAATTTCTAACTTTATTTTTAAGTCAAGACAATAAGTGTCCAAAAAAATTTAAAAACAACTCTCTTGAAAATGAAGAAAGGTACAAAAGAGCAACACAAGACAAATCTGTGGTAACGGGGCTGCTCTGCACTGTGTATCTGTAAGGCACTGTGTCAGCGATAAGACTACACACCTAATCCTGAGCTCTCTCCCTCTCTCTCTCCCCCTCCTTCTCTCTCACACACACAGAGACAGAGAGATTGAGAGAGGGAGAGAGAAGTGGAGTGTACAAGTGAGAACAAGTATGTCCACAACTCTAAGGACGCTGAGTACGGCTGCCAGGCTGAATTAGTGTCAGTAATTCAGCTGTGACACGCTGTGGGCTTCTAAGACATTCCGTCAGGCCAGCTGGAAACAGGCTCACCAGCTCTCTCCTACAGATTATTTCCTACCACTGCTGTGGAATTATAATTATCTCAGAATGAAAGGTTTAATCATTAGGAAGAGAAGGACAGAAATACACAAAACAAAATTGAGAGCATGGGCTCTCCTGCTACACACAGAATGGAACCAGATCATTTCAAGGAAGAGAAAGCGGATATATTACATAATGTGTGTTAAGTAAAATACCATACATGCTTCCCAATAATTAGAGACACTGATAATTAAGGGAAAAGGTACTTTCATAGAATAGTCAAACAGCTTCAATTATAAATTGCATTAAGAATTCAAAAGTTTACCTAGTTCAGCAGATAGCTGTATATTAAAGGACATACTTCCTCAAAATGAGCCCAACAGTGAAGTATAAGGCGGGAGGTTAGTGTTACCAGGAAGTGCATTGCATCTGCTCTGGGGCAGCACAAGCTCATGGTGGTCACAAACACCCCAGTACCAGAAGCCAACCAAAGCTGTGTGCCCAGCCAATTCAGGAAAGCTGAACACACCTTCCTACCCTAAGGCCTCTGCCATGCCCTTGTAATATACAGGGAAGAATTCTTGACGATAGTTAACACATGGACACAGCGTTATCTAACATAAAAGTGGGATTATTTACTCACTGAATATATTACTTCTATATAGCAAATGCACCTAATAAGGAAAAGGGAGTTTCTCACGTTCAATGTTTCATAAAGATCCAAGATATCACAAGAACAGTACACTACTATACAAGCCCATGAGGTCCAGTCCAGCGTCATCTGTCAGGCTAACTCTCTGAACAAACGACCCCAAGTTAAGTTTATCAGCATGGCTCTACTTTACTCTCTCTTAATCATAGTATATTATTCATCTTAGAAAACACTGACCTCTGTTGCTAATATTATTAGGTTGTATTCAGAGTTGCTAATACTGTTTTTAATTTCCTGACCTAATTTCAACATAGCCTTCAGGGTAGAGAGGGCCTCCTGAAATCGTGGTTGCTCTGGGCAAGCAAGTCTGTCTAAGGACCCACTCTCCAACCACAGAAAAACTTTGGCTCAAGTACAGAGAACTACAGTACCTCAGCAACAGGAGCCACAGCCCTACAGAAGAGTGATACCAAGAAGGGACTCTCGGAGCCTTTTCTCCTTTGTCGTGTCCACCAAACAAGAGATCTCTAGAATGGATTCATTTAGAAAGGCCATCTGAAAATCTGTACCAAAATCATCATATCAGTTAACAAAAGTCTGCTCCAATAAAACATGCAGTACGGTGGAACTAAAAGCAGTGCATCTCATTTGATTACAGCACATATTTTGGGCAAATGCAAGCCCAATGTATCATGAGGTCCTCTTGTGGTCTTGGGTCTATCCTGCATGGTTCCAGGGACTAACCTGACCAGAGTCACGAAGGAAGGAAGGAAGGAAGGAAGGAAGGAAGGAAGGAAGGAAGGGAGGGAGGGAGGGAGGGAGGGAGGGAGGGAGGGAGGGAGGGAGGGAGGGAGGGAGGGAGGGAGGGAGGGAGGGAGGGAGGGAGGTAAGGAGGAAGGGAGGGAGGGAGGGAGGGAGGGAGGGAGGGAGGGAGGGAGGGAAGAATAGACGGATAAACAGAGTCTCTCTGATGAAGTAGCCTTAGTACCCCAGAAGCTTAGCATGTTTAGTATATAGTTGAACAGGGAGGCAGGGCTATTCCACACAGATAAACAAGGGCAGGTTTACAGGGAAGACAGAAGGAACAGTCTCCAGGAGGTAACTATCAGAGGGCGGGAAAGTTAGGAAGAATTTTTGCGCATACAGGACCACCATTCACACTTTCTGAGCCTCAGCTAAGGAAAGGCTTGCCCATCTCCAATTGACCTGAGTGGCTGTTGGTCAGGGGACACGAACAGCTTATGTCCACAACACACCCACTCATGGCTTCACCCACTCAGCTTCCTCTGTTCCCTACAATCTGACGCTTTGCTTTACATTTGATCCAACCAGGCTTCATGTTTTGGGTCTTATAACAACTTCTAAAACAGAGAGATCCTTAAGAACAGGGAGCATGCTAAAAACCAATCAAAGCAGCATGGCATGCTACAAAGCCCACAAACCCATCAATGGTAGGATCAGGCTAAACCATGCATTGTAAAATAGGTAGCAAAGCCTGACTCATATGTTCATCAGCAATTTCCAAACACCAACAACTGGCTGACAGGCAGTATTCACAACCCTAAAGCCCCAACTCCCTGTCCTGAGCCTAACCAAATGTGGGCGTGCTGGGGTGTGAGCACTGACCTGGACCACTATGCTGTATCAGAGGCAGCTGACAGCAATGCCCACTATCTCAGACATGGAAGTGTAGCTACCAAGCACTGGCAGAACTGGATGGAGGCCGCTGTTTAACCTACACAGCTAACGTGAACATGCAGACCCATCCTACCCTACCCCGTCTCCCATCAAGTTCCTCCATCTAGGTAATAAAGGAAAGCGGCCACATCAGGTGACACTGCTGGTGCTAAACAAACCATAGAACAGCTAAAATACGATCCGTGAGGCAAACACTTTGAAGTGCCTCATACAAGCAATCACAGGGACTCCCTGGAAGAGACGTCTTCTCCCAGAACACAGCACAGCCTTCCCAGTCATCTGCCACAGGCAGGACTACCTTCCCTTACACTAATTTCATCGGGGTCCCTGCAGTGCATTTGCTCACTTTCTGGTGAGACTGAGAGAATGAGACTGCACTCTAGTTTGCAAACAACACTAGAATAGCTCGCTCCCATCTGGAGCAGCCATCAGCCCTGGTTACCAAGTCACGCATTAACTTCTATGCTTTTGTTCTTAATCTGAACACAGCTTACGATAAATTAATCTCTTGAGACTCTTAGAAACCACTGAGTTAAACCATCAGAGAAAGGCAGACCCTGGATGATCCTGCTTGTTAGAAACCAACCAAAGACTTAGTATCAGATATATAAAATGGATGATGGGTAACAGTATTTTAGTGTTCACTATTGAACAGTCTAAAACACTTCTGAACATTTGTACTCAAAATATGTTTTTTAAAAATTAGGCTTTATTATATTCTTTAACTCATCAAGGGGATAAAATACTCTATTCAGCTAATGGCTGTTCCTGAGAATTACCTAAAAAGCAACTTATTCCCTAGAGGCAAGACCTAATCAATTATATTTCTATCAAATCCTTCTAGTAGTCATAATGTGTAGCACATATGCAAACAGTAGGCTACCATTACATAAATATTGCTTATTTAAATATTCTAATTCAAGAATAAGACCTATCATTAGACATACATTGTACATTTAGTCCTTAAAAAGAGAACATTTAGTTCAGGGTGGGGCAGCAGTGGTGCAAGCCTTTAATCCCAGCACTCAGGAAGCAGAGGCAGGAGGATCTTTGTGAGTTCAGAGCCAGCCTACATAGCAAGCTCCAGAACAACCAGAGCTGTTACACAGAGAACCTCTGTGTCAAAAAACAACAAAGAAACAAACAAAGGAAGAGAACAATGGGACTGGAGAGATGGCTGAAGTGGTTAAGAGTGCTTGCTATGCAAGCCTGAGTTCCTGTGTTCAGATCTCAGCACACAACAAGCTGGCTATGTGGCCCAGGCCTATAGCCCTAGGTCAGAGAAGGGTAGAGGCAGGAAGATGGCCATGTCTTACTGACTTCCAGAATAGCTGAGAAAATACAAGCCCCCAGTTCAGGAAGAAACTCTGTTCTCAAAGACACACTGACAGAGGAAGGCACTTGATGCCATCTTATATATTCCCTCAAGATACACATATGTGGACGGACGGACACGGACACACACACACACACACACACACACAAACACAAACATTAACCTTCGTAATAAAGTTACTAACAAACAGGTAAAAACTCACTATTCAACATACTCTATGCCTCAAGCTGAAAAAACACACCTCTAAACGACTACATTTTGGAACTATTTATAATTTTCTACTTTATGTAAATAGTCCACGTAGTATTTTTAAATAATCTGTGTTAAAATAAGGTGATTGCAGGTTTTTTTTTTTTTATTCCAGAGAATTTAAACATATAGAAATTGCTCCCACTACATTGCTAATACGTTGTAATATACTGACTGAGATACGGGATACAATGCATTTATACCTTGGTAAGCCCCAGATTTGGGCTAATAAATACATGCAGCTTATGCATCCTGTCTGCTCTGAATTGTTCCTGAGCAATCTATGGCTAAAAATGATTGTACATTTAAAGATTTTTAAATATCTAAAATGCATAATTTCATAACCAATTCTACATGACTACCATCTTGTATGCTCAGACCATCCATGGATGCTATCATGCTACAATGGTAGACAGAATAGTTGTGACACAGATAAAATGGGCCACCAAGTCAAATACCTTTAATGAATTCACTACTTACAGAATATAAGTGCTGGGATTCAGGCCTGGGACAAACTTGGCTGAGGCGCATATTTTACATACCAAAGCAGGCCTGGCCTCCAGGTTCTCCCAGCATCCCTCAGTCCCCACCTGTTACAGGGCATGCTGGCACACACATATCCTCTGCCCCGAATTTTCCAGGCCAGGGGCTGGGCTTCCTCTCCCCGAGAAGCTCTTCCCTAGATAATGCAGACATTTTGGTCTCCTGTCTCTCTGTCCTCTCTACATTTTCTCTCTCCTTGCCTACACGTGCTCTTTCTTCTCTTCCTTCTCCCCACAGCAACTTCCCAGGCGTAGCTCCTCACGATCAGTGAGCCTGCCTGAGAGCTGCCCCAGTATATAACCTTGCCTTTATATACTTTAATTCGGCTTAAACTGGCTCATTTTGTTGATGGAGACTAACTTATGGATAAGAATTTTTGTTTTAGAGCAGCAGTTCTCAACATCTGTGTGGGTCAAGACCCCTTGGGGCAGGGATCAAACAACCCTCTCACAGGGGTTGCCTAAGAGTATTGGAAAACATGTTTATATTATGATTTGTAACAGTAGCAAAATTACAGTTATGAAGGAGCAACAAAACCAAAGGTGATGGTTGGGAGTCACTACAACATGAGGGGCTATGTTAAAGGTGGAACGAAACATTAGGAAGATTGAGACCAACCACAGCTTTGGAGGACAGTAGCACTTTGTTGTTGTCATTCAGCATTGGGTCTTGTGCTTTGTACATGCCAACCACACGATGGGCACTGGGATTTTTCTGTTTCCCAGGTGCTTTTCACGTACAGTAGGGCATTATCTCTAAGACATGATGTTCAAATCACACAACTCTATGTGGTTAAAAAACTCTAATTTGGCCAAAGCCAAAAGGTGTTGGGAGATGCGGTAAGTTGGAGCCAAAACAGGTTGGGATTCTAGATTTGAGCCAACTGAAGAAGCCTTTCATTTGTAAACGCTGGACAATTTCCTATGTGCATACACTATCTTATGGTAATATTCACTCTCATCACCCTCTCTCATCCTCCCCTTCTCCTGCTGACTGCCCTTCTTCCTAACCAGTCCCTCATATCCTCTGTCTATTCCTCCCTCCTCCTTCCCCACTGTGTGTGTGACTGTGTGTGTGTGTGTGTGTGTGTGTAAGTGTGTGACTGTGTGAGTGCGTGTGTGTTAAGTATGTGACTGTGTGTATGTGTGTAGCCACAGTTCCTGTTGTGTTCATGATTGCAATGGACCTGCCATAGCTTGGACTTCTTCAGATTTTAAATTCAAAAGTTATATAACCAAATTTAACTTTTAAAAACATTTCTCTGATAGATCTAGGAGACAGACTGGAGCAGATGAGCAACTGTGATACTGTCAGGGGTTCTGGGCTTGGATACTAGCCTTAGATGAAAAGAACTTGGGACATATTTAGGAGGACCACTGGTCTAGCCTGGATAAGGGGACAAGAGAGATGTCCTATCTGGCCATCCGGATTTCTAGAAAGGATCGGTGGCTAGATAAAGAGTAAATGGTTTACCCCATGGAAAAAGCATGTTTGGTCTATCTACAGCACTATCCAAATGCTAGCGAGAGACGAGAACTATAGAAACTAAACACAGAAAAATGTCAAGTCCATCAAGCTGCTATGACCTATACCTTGAGTGTATATGTCAAACTTTTACCTACATGTGGCATCTGTTTTGTCATGCTTAAAAATCTGTGTTTACTCAAACAGTAAATGTGAATAAGAATTTTGGATATAGAAAACTACAAAATCATCACTCCTCCTTACAGATATTTTACAGAAAATCAAAACTTCTCAGTTCATGAGGAAGGTATTAGGCAACAAAGTCAAAAGACACCCTACCCTCATGGACAGCCCCACTTAAGTGAGTAAGAAGAAACCAATCAGTGTGCTGTTCTCAGAGGAAAGTGACATTGTGAGGGACAGAGGCTCCTCTTGTCTCCTTGTGTGCCCTAGGAAGACTGGGTGGTAAGCAGATGAGAAAAGCCACCTGTCGATGTAGATGGTGGGGGCCAGAGGAGGAGCTAACCGCCTGCCTCTGGGGATCGATCCTTTTACATAAAGCAGACACCTTCAGCCGCTGGGGAGTTCAGCAAACCCTGTTAGCCTCCAGAGACAAATAAAAATATACTGTTAATTCAGTATAGGGAAGGAAAAAAGGAAAAACTTCTATCCTCAGAAGAGAAACAGGGACTGTCCACAGACCAAGGGTTCTAATCCAAGCAGGGGTCCATTACTACTGAAGGCACTGGAAACTCCTACCCAGGACCAAGCATAGACAAAATTCAAGTTTGGCCACCATAGTTCACAAAGACAGTGATTCTGGGAAGATTCTAACCCAAATTCCCAGTATACCAAGCATAACCAAAATCACCACAATAAGCCTAGCACTGTGTCGCTAGCAGAAGCTCAGCAGCAGGCCAAGTGCATGAGGGACCGTGCTGCATGCAGGCATGCAGAGAGGACCGAAGGCTGACAGGAGAGCACTAACTTGAGACAGGCCCTTCAGCACCCAGGTCCCATCTTAAGCACAACGCAACAGCAGCAACCTCCAGAGAACGTGAAACATTTGGCACAGCAAGGGCGACCACAGCAACAGCCAAACCAAGCCCAGCTCAGCCACGCCTGGATCACTGCTGGGCTTCTCCAGGAGGGAAGATTATCGTGCTCCTTTCTTGCACCCAACAACAAAAAACTGAGATACACTAAAAACAGGAAAACCCACTGATAAGGCAAAAAAACAACAACAAACAAACAAACAAAAACAAAAAAAACAAAAAACAAAAAACAAAAACAAAAACAAAAAAACCCAGAATAGCAAAAACAATTCTTAACAATAAAAGAACAGCTGGGGGAATCACCGTCCCTGTCCCCAAGCTTTACTACAGAGCAATAGTGATAAAAATTGCATGGTATTGGTACAGAGACAGACACATTGATCAATGGAATAGAACTGAAGACCCAGAAATAAAACCATACACTTATGGATACTTGATCTTTGACAAAGAAGCCAAAAATATACAATGGATAAAGAAAGCATCTTCAATAGATGATGCTGGTCTAACTGGCTGTCTGTATGTAGAAAATGAAAATAGGCCCATATTTGTCACCTTGCACAAAGCTCAAGTCCAAGTGGATCAAGGACCTCCATAAAACCAGATACACTGAATCTAATAGAAGAGAAAGTGGGAAAGAGCCTTGAACTCATCGGCTCAGGGGGAAATTTCCTAAACAGAACTCCAATGGCTCAGGCTCTAAAAACTGATAAATGAATCTCATGAAACTGGAAGGCTTCTTGTAAGGCAAAGGACATAGTCAATAAAACAAATCAGCAACCTACAGATTGGGAAAAAAAAATCTTCACTAACCCCACATCTGATAGAGGGTTAATATCCAAAATTTATAAAGAACTCAAGAAGTTAATCACCAAAAAACCCAAATAGCCCAATCAAAAAATGGGGTATAGAACTAAACCTAGATTTCACAACTGAGGAATCCTGAATGGCTGAGAAGCACCTAAAAAAATGTTCAAAGTCCTTAGTGTTCAGAAATGCAAATCAAGATTGCATTTCTACCTTACACCAATCATAACAGCTAAGATCAAAACCTCAGGTGACAACACATGTTGAGGAGGATGTGGAGAAAGAGGAACACTCCTCCATTGCTGGGGGGATTGCAAACTGGTACAACCACTCTGGAAATCAATCTGGAGATTCCTCAGATAATTGGAAATAGATCTACCTGAAGAACTAGCTATACTACTCTTGGGAATATACCCAAAGGATGCCCCAGCATGCCACAGGGGCACGTGTTCCACTATGTTCATAGCGGCTCTATTTGTGATAGCCAGAAGCAGGAAACAACCTAGATGCCCCACAATAGAAGAATGGATACAGAAAATGTGGTTCAGTTACACAATGGAATACTATTCAGCTATTAAGAATGAGGACATCCTGAGTTTTGCAGGCAAAGGGATGGAACTAGAAAATATCATCCTGAGTGAGGTAACTGGGACCCAAAAGGACATGCACAGTACGTACTAACCAATAAATGAATGTTAGCCAAAAAAAAAAAAAAAAAAAGTACAGATTCCCCAAGATACAGTCCACAGAACTCAGGTCAAGAAGCTGAAGGGCCCAAGTGAGGATGCCTCAGTCCCACTTGGGGGAGAAGGAAGCAATCACAAGTGGGGAGGTGGAGAAGGGACCTGGGAGGGAAAGTGTACGGGACAGGGAAGAGAGGAACCTGTTATATATAGTATTGGGTGAGGGAAATGGACTGAAGCCCTGAGGGCCAGCAGGAAGAATGGAAACAGGCAACAGTGGGAGATAAGAGTTTGGAGCGTCCTGAGTGAGGTGGAGACCTGGGAGGTGAGAGACTCTCAGGACTCAAAGGGAGGGACCTTAGATGAGATGCCTGAGAGTAGGGAGAGGGAACTTATAAAGCCCACCTCCAGCAGGAAGACAGGGCATCAAATGAGGGAGAGGGGGCTATCCCACAGTCACAACTCTGAACCTTGTTCCTGTTGAAAGAATTACAGGGATGGAAATGGAAAGGAGCCTGAGGAAAAGAAGGTCCAGTGACAGGCTCAAAGTAGGATCCAGGTCAAGGGGAGGTCCCAAGGCCTGACACTGTTACTGAGGCTATGGAGCACTCACCAAAAGGAGTCTAGCAGGACCGCACTCCGGAAGACCCAACTAGCAGCTGAGTCAGATGCAGATATTTGTGCCCAACCAATGGACGGAAGCAGCTGAGCCCTGCTGTTGAACTAGGGAAGGCTGAAAGAAGCTGAGAAGGGTGACCCTGTAGGAGGACCAGCAGTCTCAATTAATCTGGACCCCTGAGATCTCTCAAACACTGGACCACTAAACAGACTGTATGCACCAGCTGATATGAGGTCCCTAACACATATACAGCAGAGAACTGCCTGGTCTGTGTTCATTCAGAGATGATGCACTTAACCCTCAAACGACTGGAGGCCCCAGGGAGTTTAGAGGTCAGGTGGGATGGGGGGTGTGGGAATATCCACTGGGGACATGGGGGTGGGGAAGAGGTACAGGATGTGGAACAATTGGAGGGTGGACGGGGATGGGGTGGGGGTGGGACTAAAATATGGAGTGTAAAATAAATAAATAAATAAATAAATAATTAATTAATTAATTAATTCAAAAAACGAAAAAAGAAATACAGCAAATCAACATACCTCTGACCCAGATGGCACACTTAACAAATCCACCAGGCAGGGATGTTAAGACCTAAGTGGAAACTCTAAGTGTTAAAAGGAAACACTATGAGAAGTTGAACAAACCACATTAGATTAAAACAAAACAAAACAAAACAACAACAACAACCCCCTCAGTCAATGGGTTCCTCAAGAGACTGGAGACAGCCGGGCAAAAACTGGAGGACCTTACAGATAAGCTAAGAGAAATTATTAAAAACCAAAAGAGAGTAAAGATTCAGTGGAAAAGAAGAATGCATCCAAGAGTTACAAAGCTCCTTCAGATAATTTATGTAATTGGCCTCCCAGAAGAGACAAAAACAAAGGAGAGTGCTTGAAACCATCCAGAAATAAAAGGCATCAAGCCACAGATCCAAGATTCTCTGAATCCAAAACCAGACAAAGGTATTCCCTGCACAGCAAACCAGAGCACCAGAAACCAGCTCTGGAATGGCAACTCACACATGCAGACACCAGCGGGGATGACTGGCAAGCCCACAGGCTTCCCAGAGGGAAAGACCTGCAGAGGACAGGCCAGGACCTTCACCAGCACTCAGCGGAAGCCAGCCGTGCTGCCCTCAGGAACACTGAAGGGAGGAAGGCGGAGGTGACTATATACAGCAAAATGTCTTCAAAAAGCAAAATCACACTGAAGACATTTGTCTTCCTTCTGTCTTTTTTCTTCTTTCTTTCCCTTTTCCTTTTCTTTGGGGAAGGAACAGTTAGAATCACCTGCCAGCATTCCTATGCTAAAACAATTAAAGGAAGTTCTTTGGTCAATGGCCTCAGACTGGACAGAAGAGCCAATGTAAGGGGAGACGTGTAAGCACAAAGATGAGTCTTTCTAAACCACTCACGACCTAGTTCTGTCACCGCCCACTTCAAACTCCCTTTTACATATAAACCTACTTAAATCTCTAAGACTTCTCTGGTTTTGCTTCTTAAAAGATGAAAAACACTAATTTTTAAAGTCAGTTCTGGCACTGTCAACAGGTGCTTCACATACTGCTGGTTAAAAGTTATAACACTACTGTTTACTACTCAGATTAAATTACCCTCTTGCTTACTAATTATGCAATTTTAAAATTGTAACTTACAATATGCAGCACTGAACCGTAAAAGGGAATCTTTAGAAAAACAGGTTTTTCATTTACAATAATCAGTTTCACTTGCTTTAAAACGTTAAAGTTCTTTAAAATCATTTAAAAGCTGTTCTACATTAAAGCTACAGCACTCTCTCAGAAAAATATCTAGAGTAATTATTTAAAATCTGAATCTGTGATGAAGGTAGAATACATCAACTATAAAGTACTTTAATGCTATGCTATTATTTATATGCCCTAAGGCTACTTAAATCATATATGTAATGCTTTAAAAATAGTAATAACACTAACACATGTTTTTTTTTAAATCAGACACTGACCTAAAAGCAATTTTAACAATGGCTAACATTTTTCAGTCTCATCATATAGGGTTATTTATATTTAAAACTAAAAGGAAACTTTTTATATTGATAGCATAACCTCTAATGAAACTCCCCATGTAACATGCCCCTCACACTCAATCTACCAAGAGTGGCAGACTGGGACCACAAGCAGAGAACTCGTGTGGAGAGCACTGCAAGTCTGGTGGCTCACTGAGACACCACAGTCCACTCACAGCGCTATGTCACTGCCCGAGAGAGGCAGGCGTCATTTCAGAGCTGGGAGGCTGTCCAGGGCTAGGAGGCAGTCATCAAGCAGCTCTAACCCACAAGGGAGCACACTGAAGGGCGAAGAAGAGCCGGCTGCTTGAAAACAGGAGAATTCAAAGACGAATGGGACACTTACATACAAATGACAATTTGCTTTCTGGAACCCTAATAAAATTCTCTAGGGCTAGAGAGATGGCTCAGTGGTTAAGAACATTGACCGCTCTTCCAGAGAGACAGGTTCAATTCCCAGCACCCACGTGGCAGCTCAGAACTGTCTGTAACTCTAAGATCTGACACCCTCCTATAGACAAACATGTAGGCAAATCACCAATGCACATAAAATAAATTTAAAAATGTTTTCTGAACTTCTCTTAACTGTTTAAAATTTCTAAGTCAGTTTTCCCTTAATATCTATTATTATTATTATTATTATTATTATTATTATTATTGATCAATCTTGTTTTATCAGACAAGTTCTCTCTACATAGGACTGGCTATCTTCGAATTCACTATGTAGAGGAAGCTGGCCTTGAGCTCACAGAGATTAGCTTGACTGTTGGGATTAAGGCAAGGTGGCACATGCCTAGATCAAAACTGACAAGAGGGCTACAGGTAAGGAGAGCCAGGCTTGGGTGATACAAGCTTGTCTAACGTAAGACAGCTGTGGCTGGAGCGACGCTCAAGGGTGAAGAGCACTTGTCGCCTGCTCTTGCTGAGGACTCAGGTTTGCTTCCCAGCCCCAACATGATGGCGCACAACCATCTGTAACTCAGTTCCTGGGGATCCAATGCTCTTCTGAGCTCCCCTAGACACTGGGCACACATGTGGTACACAGATACACATGCAGGCAAAATTCACACATATTAAAGCAGATACAAAGAGAAAAAGAAAAACCAACAGAGTGAGACAGCTGAACAAGACAGCAACGACCACATTTTTTGTTGACACAAATTCTTTGGTTTCTTTTGAGTCTACAGACATAAATCTAGAAGAATCATATAAATTTGGTGTCAGAGAACATTCCAGTAACTTAAATTTTATGTATTTATATACCCTTTAAATATTTAATTCTTCTATATACTTTGGATTAATAAAACCACTTATGGTTTTTTACTACATTAATAGGGATCATTCTTTATGACTAATGATTATATAAACAAAATATTTCAATATAAATTACGATATTATCCCTTAACATTAAAAGGCAGTCACTTTGGCCGGGCGGTGGTGGCGCATGCCTGTAATCCCAGCACTTGGGAGGCAGAGGCAGGCGGATTTCTGAGTTCGAGGCTAGCCTGGTCTACAGAGTGAGTTCCAGGATAGCCAGGGCTATACAGAGAAACCCTGTCTCGAAAAAGAAAAAAAAAAAAAAAAAAAAAAAAAAGGCAGTCACTTTGGAGAGCCAATCATCCTTAGCCTTTGGAAGTGAGCTGTTCATATGGGATCCTGTCTGCTGTCATCCTATATATGCCATATAAACTTCCGCCCCGTGTTACAGCATCACTAAGACCTCATCCCAGGACTCCCTAGTTCTTAAGCACACATTCTCATTGAGCATGCAGTGGCAGAATTCCCTGAGAACTGGTTTACAATCCTTGGAGACCCATACTTTATACACAGGACTGGGACCTCCCCAGTACAACCAGCCCCAGCGGTTCCCATGGACAGCAGGTCTACAACTACATCAGTCTGATGTTGTGCACAGCAGAGGGCTGACAGAATCTGAGGATAGAAACCTCATTTCCTATTACCACTTCAAAACAAAACAAAACAACCAACCTTAGCTTGGCACACACATCTGAAGGCATCATTCCTGTCTGCAAAGCATGCCCGCAACACGCACAAGCAGCCGTTCCTGCCTCCCTCTCTAGCATCATACACGTTCATTCCCCACTCTTCAGCCATAAAGAAGCACTTCTCAAAGTGTCAGTCCTCCAGGATTATTTTATCTGTTTATCACTATGCACCAATGGGCAGCCTCGGGATCAGTGAGAGTCCAGGATCAGCTCCTGAAGGGGCTTCTTCACACAGCTCCTCTGTGGGACTCTACATGTCAGGTAACATTCCCTCTTGTCACCGTCCACTTCTCTAAGACGGCATGCCCATGCCCTCTGCTGACGCTGATGCCCTCTGTGCTGACCCTCTGGAGGCTTCTCTCCTGTTCCCCACACCTCTGTAAGTGTTCACGCTGGCTCCTATCAGGCCCAACTGTGCCAGGCAAACCTGCCTTTGTTTTCCAGTTCCACACCAGTCAGGAGCTGGTCCAGGACGACGGAATACAACCTGACTATACAGTCACACTTCTAGAGTGGGTTCAATGGACTCAGCGGCTTCTGTTTTGGTCTAAGTCCTCCCACCTTTTGTGGGAAAAACAACAGTGAACAGTTCTATGGAACTGGAACCTGCTGTGTCAATGTGCTTGTGAAAACTGCCTCTCTGGTCCCAGAGCACTCTGCAGAGATCACAGGCCCAGCTGACAGGTGGATTGGAGCATTCCGAACCCAGAATTATTCCTGAGCAGCTGACCTGTGAGATGTTCCTTATTCTGAGCTACGAAATTTGAGAGTAACTGTAACTCAGCATTAGCAAGTAGTTCAAATTTGTAAGCTAATCCTTACTGCAAAGAGGCCTGCAAGGGCGGTCTCCGCATGCTACTTACCTGTTTACCACAGCTCTGGGCCCAGGCAGTTACTCAGTGTTTGCTGGACGGCGATGACTGGACTCCTGATCTGCCTGCTCTGTAAGCAGGGGCAAAAAGTCTCTACGACTGTGTCCTCACTTTAGAACTGCAGTTAATTGAGCTTACTACATGGAATATTGTGAGAATCAACTAAAACCACATGAAATGTTCTAGAGCCATGTCCTGCTCACTGAAGATGTTTATGGAAATGTTATGTCCTACAAATAAAGTTTTTAGTGTGGACATGTGCCCATCCTTAAAACTAAAATGCTAGATACAAATTGTTTTATATAAGGATAATATAAGTTACAGTGAATTATGAAAAAATGAGAAAAAAATCAGTGTACTCTCAAGTACACAGCAGAGCACCTCAAAAAAAGGGTAAGGACTGAGCGTGTTAGTAAACAGATGGTGTCTGCAGTCGCCCCAGAAGATGCACTCCGCCTTCTTTTATTTAAGTCCTGTAGGAAGTCCATACGTGCTCCTAGGTTACATTCTACAGTTCATATTATAGCATAGGCATTTAGACTTAGGTAACATCTGGCCTTTCCTACTTCTATAAAGTTTAGAGGAAAGTTTCCTTAAGCTAAGTCTACTTAGTTCAAGGTCACCAAATGAAATTGATAATTTAACAAGATTTCTTCCATGTATTGGTGCCACCACTATATAGTCTATAATTAAATGTTATTGCTTAAATACTAGATCATTAAAATATGTAATTAGCCTATCACACCTTATCTAATCGTACACAGTAAGATAATAAATTATTTAGTCACTAGTTACAGGAAAACATGGGAAACATTCTCTTCATTCTGGCACAGGGGTGCTGAGCAGCCATGTTTAGGATCTGTCCTGTGGTAGCTACGTCGAGTCAGTGCTCAGCTCTCAGGGCTTACATCTCACACCTGATCACCTGTATTCTGGCTTCCTTCCATGGACTCAATTCCCTTCCTTTTCAGTTTCCAAAACAGTTGGTAGACACACAACACCTCTGACCTGTCTCCATGATTATCTCACTGTCTTGGTCACTAAAGAAAGCAGAAATAAAAGAAATTATATTGTATAGTTAATTATTAAAGAATCAAAAAGTATAGCCTACATAATCTTAAATGAATCCTCAATACTCCAGAACAGGGGCTTATGTACATTTCCAAAATAATGGAGTGGAAATGAAGTGAAAGCCAATGACAGTAAGCCTGAGGTTTCAAAGCTCACAAAGTATTCCGTCAGACACACAGTGGGCCTTCTAGAATACTGCATGATACAAACCACAACCCCGTCTACAATTACTGATCTATGCTATAACACAAGAATAAGAAATGCCAATCATGTGTTTCAATAATAGTCAATTGTAGGATGTAGCACAAACACCAAACAGCAGAGTGTCTGATCAATGCTGCAGTTGCTGGCTGAGTAGCCCAGTGGATCTCTGAGACCACTCTACAAACGGCTGCCTTAGTGAGGTTCGGTAACCTAGTGGTAAACACAGCCACACGGAGGGAGGCACAGCTATCTGAACGTGATGATGACAAAGGCACCGACTGGACCACCAGCCAGTGGTCAGTGAACTAATTCCTCCCTTTTTGGCTGACTGCAGAAAAACAGTTTATTAACTACAAAGCTCTAGAGAGAAACTTTAATAATACATGCATGAATACTCTAAAAGTAAATAAAAATAAACAGAGAAATAGGGACCCCAAATTACAAGTGGTTCGACTTACAAATTTTCAGTTTTGCAGTGGTATAAGCCTATGCCCACACAACCACTCTGTTCTGGACTGGACATGATAAACATGATGCTGTGTTAGATGACTTCTAGTCAACCAGGGACTACTGTAGCTCATTTAAGATAGGTCAGGCTAAGTGTTGGTTTTGGTAAGGTAGATGTATAAATACATTTTTCTATTCATAATTTAAAAAAAATTACAATGGGTTTATCAGACTATAGCCGTCATAAGTTAAGGAACAACTGTACATACATATACACGCATATGCAAAATGAATGGTGTATATCTTTCATTATATATTGCAGCCCAGACTCTCAACACTTATTACCAATAAAGAAAATGAGAGGTGCACTTGCCCCCACAGTTTCTGCTGTCAAATAGAAAGTGGACAAACTTATGACAGTACCCACTTTTCTTCCAGGGCCCAATATCCCTTTCCCAAGACTAACCCTGTTATGTTTGGCCAGCAGTTTAAGAATCTCTCTTTTCTGAAGGAAAAATTCTTTCTCTCAATCCTTAGTAACCAAATTTGGATCAGAATACAAATTGGAAGCCAAATTAGTTAAGAAAAACAAAATAAAGTGAAAAGATACAGCTCGTTATTAGTAATTTAAAAAACCCATCAACTTACAAAGCTGAAAAGCTAGACACAGTATGGACTCCCACTTCCACTGAGGAGCAGGAATTTAGAATACAGTCATAGAAAAGGGTATTTGTGAATGAAGAAAGGAAACCATTCATCTCTCTAGTAGACTAAAAAGGCCTATAACCTATTCAAGGCTAAACAAAGGAAGGATCCTAAAAACTACATCCCAGAGAAAGGGGCAGACACACAGCAACTGTGGGCGGTGGTCATCTAGTGGCAGAGACAGAGTCTGTGAA
This sequence comes from Apodemus agrarius, assembly GCA_964023405.1. Classification (NCBI taxonomy): domain Eukaryota; kingdom Metazoa; phylum Chordata; class Mammalia; order Rodentia; family Muridae; genus Apodemus; species Apodemus agrarius. Next base: position 22,093,601 of record OZ030019.1, read on the forward strand.
TGGCTTCTTCTCAGACTTCTCCTCCTAAGTGTCTCTAAAACAGAGAAACATTAAACAGCTGACCAAGCCTGAGAGGATTCCTAAGACAGGAAATACAGTAAACATGGGTCTGTAACTTTTACAAAATGACAGTCGCTCAAAAGGTTAGAAAGCATTGTTTTTTTCAATAATATCTTACATTTTCTAGCATCTTTTATTTACTGGACAAATTAGCCGACCATCATTCATGATCTCAGCTTCTGTGGCTTTGGCTACCACATCAAATTAAAAATATTAAATGAAAAATTCTAGGAACAAACAACTCCTATGTTTTAACTTGCTGGCCAGTCTAAATGCCATCTTACACTGTTCTGCTCTATCTCACTCAAAGCAAGAATCATTTCTGTTGAGGGTATACGGATTCATCTCCCTTATCAGACTGACTGTTAGCTATCAGACAGGCTGCCTTAGTAGTGCGATGCTTGTGTTCAAACAGTCCATTCACTTACTTAATAGCACCAGAGTACAAGTGTGATACAGGGAATTTTATTCCAGTGTGGAGTTAAAGCATTTTTTGGCCTGACTGTGTTATTGATAAGCATCTTACTGCATCGAATAGAAACTAAACCCTATCATAGGTGTTTATGTTCAGAACTACATATTATCTGTAGTTTCAGGAAGCCATGGGGGTAGGAGAGAGAGAGAGAGAGAGAGAGAGAGAGAGAGAGAGAGAGAGAGAGAGAGAGAGAGAGAGAGAAGAAATGATGTATTGGAATGTATGGGCCCAGCTACTGGAGATAATTTTACATATCCTCAGGCTGGGACAAATACGTGCCAGGCTAATCTTAAGTATCATAAGACTTAGCACTTTGCAGACCTGTCTGCCTTAAGTAGCTATGTCGGGCAGAAGGAACGAGCATGCAACTGAGGGTGGGGCAGGGCCAGGCTCTGGTTCTGCCTCTGATATTCAACAGCTCTCACCAGGCTGCTAAGAGAGACGGAGTGGGATTTCAGAGACCCTAACCTAAGCGGTGCCTGTTCTAGATACTGCTCCCAGTTCTCCTCTCTTTGCATTTATTCCAGTCAAAGGAGCGCATACGTAAGACTGCGTTCTACAGGCCAGATGCTTGCTTCTTAAGTAAAGTCCTAAGAGAAGAGTAACATCACAGTTGCTCATGTGTACAGAGAACAGAAACAAGAGTTTATTTCTCTTTGATTTGGTATTTAACCCAATTTCCTAATACCTAGACTTCTGTAATTCCTTCAGCTATAATCCAAGACAGCCTGCCTGGTTTTATAACTACGCTTCATTTTATGATCTGTTTAACTTGCAAGTTTGCTATGATACCAAATATGCCTTCTGAATGACCAGAAAATGTAAGGATTTCCTCACACGTTAGCTACCAAACATAAGCTTGCTCTCTGCCTTAATGTCTACAAAATGAAGATAAACAATCTCTCAAAAACTGTTGAAAATATCAAGTAAAGAAAATGGAAACCAGTACCCAGGACAGAATACAATGCATTCACTATGCATTGCCTGTCCTCTAGGTCTGGGAGATGACTGTCTACGAAGGCTGCCTGCCCACCCCATGGTGCTTCAATGTTTACTCCAATGAACTACAACACAGCATCATGTTTAAATCCGGCATTAGGTAATATTTCACAATCTCACTTTAATAAACATGGATTCAGCACTCAGTATGTGCCAGATTATGCTAGGACTCAAGAATTCAGAATCAGCAAGACAGAAGCCTTACTCTCAAAACACATTCAAGCTAGAAGAGATACAAATTATAATGTGATTAAAAACAGAAGTAGGTGCAAAGAGCAGAAGCAGCAGGCTGAAGCAGGCAACGCATGCAGTCTGACAGAGAGGACGCAGCGGAAGAGCGAGCTGTGTAGTGGTGCAGGGAAGGCACTCTGAGACAGACAGGCTCTGAAGGCCCACTTGCTGCTCACTGACTGAGGGCAGTTTAACTTGCCTGATGAACTGCTTTGTGTCTATACTTTGCAGAGTTAGAGCAATACAGAGGAGCCGCTCAATAAGTGGTGAGCTTCTTGTCTCGTCGTGGGAGCTGAGCTTGCTTGCTTGTTTTGAACAGGCTAAGCAGGGCATGGCACAGCAGACAGCATCTCTTGACTAACTATCAAGCTACCTATGGGACAGCTCCAGGGAGCCAAATGCCCTCACTAAGTTTTTATCATTACACTTTAATAAAGAACTCATACTTTAGAAATATGAAACTGTGGATAAATACATACAAGGTCATACATAAAAGGAAGGAGTCTATCTTGAAATGATCTTTATGTGAATTTAACTTTTCATTACTATAAAGATGCAACCAAGAAAACTTCTGCTGGCTCCAGGGTCTCCTTCACTTGTGTGGTTTTCATAAATAAGGAATTAAGTAACCTGAAAATTATCTGGGTGGTACATAATGCCGTTATATTTTTCTCCTTGAACATGTGAACCTTGTATCATGCCAGATTTTACCTATAAATAGATGTATAGTATACGCTACTAATTTGCTAGCAAACAGGTTTTGAAATAGTAAGGTTCAATTGGAGTTAAGACATTTTAAAGAACTGAGTTTTTGTTTGTTTTTTTTTGATGTTGTTTCACAAAAGCAGCCACTCTGGACTCAAATTGTTGTCCCTATTGCTTTCCAGTCAATATGACTCTTTAGAAGGTGTTTTTAAAACTCAGAACTTAAGAGAATAAGCACTCCCATAATGAGAAAACCAGAAGTTTCTTCACACAGCGAATCTACTGATTAGATCAAAGTATTATGTGTACTAATGCTCACTCTGACAACCTGATGCTATAATGTAGCTAAACCCAATTCCCAATCACCTTGATTAATGAAGGGAAATACACAGAATTCTCAAATTTCACAAATACAGCAACTTGAGGCCAGAAGGAGACAGCCAGACAAAGGGAAATAGGAGAGAAGACAACTGTTTAGACTGCTCTAGACCTTGGTCCAGCCCCTGACCCGCTATAATCTACTTAGTCATCTCTATCTACAAATAAACTAATGGTCGCTCCACCGTGATCACGGTGAGCAGGCAATACAAGTACTGCAATTGGTTTGAGATCTGTCAGCAAGAAAAAGGGTTAAACCAGGAAAGAATAAAAAAGATCGAAACTGCAAGAAGCGGTGTGTGTGTGCGCGCGCGCACACGGGGAACGGGGTGGGGGGGGGGTGTTAATGACAGAAACAAGAACTGCGATCCAGTCGGGGCACTGGCGCGACTCGCGCGTGCTCCAGCGGCCGGCACCGGGCCGGGTGTGCGGCCGCCCCGAACACCCGTGGAGTGGGTCCCCCACCGCTCCCTCCGCCCCGCGCATTACCCGTGAGGTTCCTCAGCACCGTGCCATGGGCCCAGAGGCTCAGGACCTGCTGCACCGACAGGTTGATCATCGAGTGGTCGGCGCCCTCCGCCCTCATCGTCCCCGCGGGGCGGCAGCGGGGCGCTCCGGGGGGCGCCGCTCGGCGGGTGTCGCAGGCAGCGTCCTCCCCGCCGGGGAGACATCGAGGAGCGCTGGCGGGCGAGGCCTGGGCCGCGGGAGGGACCGCCGCTCCCGCTCAGGGCCCGCGTCGCGCCGCGGGGGCCCGCCACGCCACGAGGCCCAGGTCACGCCGTGAGGCCCGCGCGGACCGGCAGCCGGCAGGGGCAGGCCGTGAAACGAGGCTCATCGCGGGGACGCGCGACGAGGCAGCGGCGCCCGGCCGCGGCACCTGCCGCCTGCCTGCCGCTCGGCCTTCGGGTCGCCGACACTCGAGGAGCCGCCCCCTCCGCCCGCGACCGCCCCGGGGCGCGCGCATGCGCGTGTCCGCTCCTCGGCCCCGCCTCCCCCGGGTGAGCGGCTGCGCACGCGCACTGCCTCCCCGCCCCGCGCGCGCGCCGCCCTCGGCACCCTAGAGCTCGGACGGCGGTCGGCTCCCTGTGTCCGCCCGCAGTGGGGCGGAGGGAGCGCCGCCTACGTCACTGGCGCCACCGCCGGGCCTCGCTGCTCATTGGCTGCTCCGAGGGAACAGCCTCCACACCCTCGCCCCCTCCCGACTGCGCGCCCCCGGAGACCCGAGCCGGTGAGCTGAGCGGCGATAAGTGCTCTGTGTATGGATCCCTGTAGCTGCCAGGTTTTTTGGGTTTTTTTTTTTTTTTTTTTTTTTTTTTTTTTTTGAGACTGCGCTTCGCTGCTCCAGATCCTTCCCTCTCCATGAGGGCGTCTGCGAGCAACTTTTTGCAAAGGTGTAAATGCTGATGTTTTTATTTGCAGGGTTTTCTGAGAGTGTGTCCAGTGACCTGGATAGGTCTCTTCCATTGCTAAATCCACTAAAACAGAAATAGATCCTCTTTGTCATTTCATCCAGCCTTCCGGCCGGCAGTAAAACTTCAACTCCCCTAGCTGCAGGATCTGAAATCACTTATTGACGCAAGGCCCGGCAGGTGTCCGAATCCTCCTGGCCAAGGCTGCCTCTAGCGCTTCTTCCTCACAGGGTTCTTTTCATCTAAAATCGTGAAATCTCCCCAGCACTTAAACTAAACCAGCCCCCTCTCCCCATCCTTCAAATCCACGGTCAGTCTCAGAAGCATTTTAATTCCAGTTATGCTGGTTACATACAGTCTTCCTTGAAGTTTGAGACCTTTTGATTTGAAAAAAAAAAAAAAACGTGTTTGCAAAAGACGTTAGTGCCCATCCCCCTCGCCCAACTCCATCTTTTTCCAAATACTCTGCTGCTAAAGTTTACAGAAGGAAGTGAAGAAAGAATAGCTAAGCCAATCAGGTGTGTTTGCCCAGACACTGAAGGGTCGAATTTCCTAAATATTGTTGCTTTTGGTGAACACCTTAAAAATGACAGTAATGTATATGCAGGTTTATATTTATGCATATTTTTCTTTTGCTTCCACAATATAGAAAAGAGCTTGGGGGGTCATTAAGAGGAACTGTACTAAAACCCACTGTAGAGTTTGATGGCTGAATTAAATGTCAATTCAAGATTGTAGACTATCAGACATAAATGAGGCTTTAGATACAGAAACTGGTTTTTTAGTGACTTGAAGGTGCTTCATTTCTTTCTTTCTTTTCTTCTTTTTTTTTTCTTCTTTCTGGCAGCTATAGTATCTGTCCTGTCTCTCTAGTCTGAATTAAAGTTTCCTAATGGTGCTGCGAAGGGATTTAAGATCATTAGGGAACATGAGCACATCCACTGAAAGACTTACAGTCAAGTCTCCAAGGAGCATGTTAAACTCTCCTGTCGTAAGCTTACAAAATGAACCAGAAAACCTGCTTAACTAGCCAAAGAAGAGATGTTTGCCACAACCACAGAAAACCACTCACTAAGGAAGATCTGTGGTTGCACCAACTACACAGAGGTCCCTTTGTATCAGCTACACCCAGTCTACTCCTAGGCTGCCCTCGGTGGAAACAGTTGCGGGATCAGCTAGAGTCCATCAAAGGCTGTACAGCAAAAAGTACAGAGCAAGCTGTTTGAAGCTCCCTTCCTAAGGCATCCATGGAATGTTCCAGATGTTTGGTGCTGGTAGACCGGCTGCTTGCCTGGCAGTCCTTTTGCTAAAGGCTGACAGGGCTACAAGGGAGAGTCGACACCCGCCAAATGGTCAGACTAACCCATCCCCAACATCTTTGTTAGTAGATGAATATTGGAAAGAGAGCCCACAATTTAAGAATTTACCATTAACACTAATAGTGTTCGTAATGTGTTTTAGCAGTACGTTGACAGTAGCTAACACCTGCCTATCACCTCATGGAAAGATAGGTCCTCCTTTGCCTCACTCCCATGAGCCTGCCCACACAACCATTCCCCCCCCCCCCCAGCAACTGTTTACTGCTTGTATAACCTTGGAACGGTTATGTAAGTCTTCTAACTCCATTGTGAGTTCTTGTGACTTTCTTGTGAGTCCCCCTACATCCATCCAAGGAGAAGTGTTCCCATCTAAAGAAAATACCTATATGAAGACATTGGAGGTTGGTTCTGTGATCGTTTCTGATACTATCTCAATAACTGATCAAACACTCCGATTGAAAAATCTATTGTCTGTTTACTCCAGGCCATCTAAGATTTGAACATTTCCCACGCCCTCATAACTGTTCTCTGCTTTCCCCCATCATAGCACAGCAGACTGAATGTTTGTCTACTCTGTAATGCCTAAGCGTCTGGGTTCTGGCCCTAATTTGACTGCATTAGCTAATGAACATTTCGGTACAATGGGTTATGCATCATCAAGCTTCAGTTTCACTGCGCATTAATATTTCCTTATGTATTTCATTATATATTCATGTATTTCATATGCCACTCACTGTAGAGAACATACTACATTATCCTTACATCTCGTCACAACATTCCTGGAGCTCTTTGCACTTCATCGCGACACTTCTTGAGTTATTCCAAGGAGCAGAGCACTTAACATGGGGGCCGTTAAGCGTTTGGATCTATAGATAACGCGAGGCGCTATTTTTTTTTTTAATTGCTGTCTCATTTAAATATGGATACATTTTGAAAGCAGATGAAAATTGCTACCTTGTAAATATTTCTTCTAAAGAAGCAGCAAAAGGAACTTGTAAAGGAGTCTCTTGAAAGGAAAACATCGACTTATGTTTTCCTACTTTGAAAACTGTAACCGCAGTCCTGTGCTCACAACCCACCCTCCACTGTGTCCCAGCGGCCGACTGCTCCTCAGCCAAAGCCGCTTCCAAGGCTCTTGTGACTCATTCCCAATTTTTCGCCAGGTGAAGAAACATCAACTCCAGCTGTGAAAGATGAGAAAAATCAACATATTTAAACTTCAGTGTTTTGGGTTTTGTTTTTGTTTTTGTTTTAATTTCCTTTCCCATTCTGTGAAAAGCATGGGTCTGACCTTGAAGACATACAACAGACCTGAAAACATGAACCACGGCTTAGCCCGTGCTCTCTCCAAATTGATGACCTCCCAAATTATTATGAGGTCTTGGCAGTGGCACCCTCCTGCATCAATCCCTAAATTAGAAAAGATGAGAGAGATGCTTTCTCAGCCTTGTAATACACCAGTAAGGCGCTTCTCCGAACGGCAAAGGACCCTCAACAAACATGGAGTCTGGTGGTACCCTTATTTCTATCTCTCAGCCTCCAGAACTATGGGAAATGCAGTATTTAAACTACCCCGCCTGTAGCATTTGTTTTAGCCAATCATGACCCCTAAGGCCAACTGCCTCTCGGCCTAGCATAGTAACCAGGAGCCATGGGGGTGATGTCATGGGAAAAGCTCTAGGTGTCAGTGTGAAGGCTCTGAAGTCACTACCCACAGAAGACTGCTCTGAGCTTGCTGCAGCCTGACAGAACCCCATTGACTGTTTGCTTTGGAAACAAAAGGTCGCAAGCTGGAGAGATCTCAGCAGTTAAAGTACTTGCTACTCTTGTGCAGAAACCAAGTCTGTTCCCCAGCACCCACATCAGGTGGCTCGAAACTGCCAGAGGGGGAACCGACACCATTTGGCCCCCCAAGGGCACCTGTGCACATACCTGCACATAAATAAATAATAAGATCTTCAAAAATAAATCAATATTCCTCCCACAAATGGAATACAGAAAATCCATACCAAGAAGTCAGGATATTTCTCTGTGTACTTGACCATGTAGTTCTTGCACATTTGGAGAAGGCATGTGGGGGAGATGTGAAAGTGTTTGGAAATATGAACTAGAAAAGCCTTCTGGTGCTGCAAGCAATGCTTCATGGTCCTTCTGATGGGTGTTCAGAAGAATGTCAGCAGATGTGGACAGCGGGGCATTCAGAGCTGAGCAAGGACTCTTGTCAAGAATCAGGTTAGACAGCATTACTGTTATTTCCTGGCAGAGAATCACACCCTGCTAGTGTCCTGAGAACTTTTTTTTTATTGGATATATTCTATATTTACAATTCATTTCCCTTTTTCTGCCCCCCCAGGTCCCAATATGCCCTTTTCCCTCCCCCTGCTCCCTCATCTACCCCTTCCCACTTCCCTGTTCTTGTATTTCCCTACACTGATGCTTTGATCCTTTCCAGCACCAGTGTCCACTTCTTTCTTCTTGTCAGACATCATTTGGTATGTGAACTGTGTCTTTGGTGTTCCAAGATTCTAGGCTAATATCCACTTATCAGTGAGAGTATATACCATGGGTATTCTTTTGAGCCTGGGTTACCTCACTTAGTATAATGTTCTCCAGCTCCATCCATTTCTCTAAGAATTTCATGAATTCATTGTTTCTAATGGCTGAATAGTATTCCATTGTGTATATATACCACATTTTTGTATCCATTCCTCCGTTGAGGGACATCTGGGTTCTTTCCAGCTTCTGGCTATTATATATAAGGCTGCTATGAACATAGTGGAGCATGTATCCTTATTGCATGCTGGGGAATCTTCTGGGTATATTCCCAGGAGTGGTATGGCTGGATCCTCCGGAAGTATCAAGTCCAGTTTTCTGAGGAACCGCCAGACTGATTTCCAGAGTGGTTGTACCAGCTTGCAGTCCCACCAGCAGTGGAGGAGTGTTCCTCTTTCTCCACATCCTCGCCAACACCTGATGTCTCCTGAGTTTTTAATCTTAGCCATTCTGACTGGTGTGAGGTGAAATCTCAGGGTTGTTTTGATTTGCATTTCTCTAATGACTAATGATGTTGAACATTGTTTAAGGTGTTTCTCAGCCATCCGAATTTCTTCAGGTGAAAAGTCTTTGTTTAGCTCTATACCCCATTTTTGGATAGGGTTATTTGGTTTTCTGGGGTCTAACTTTTTGAGTTCTTTGTATACATTGGATATTAGCCCTCTGTCAGATGTGGGGTTGGTGAAGATCTTTTCCCAATTTGTTGGTTGCTCCTGAGAACTTGAATGTAACTAAATTCAACAGTAATGGACTAATTTGTTTGGCAGAGGGAATTTCAAGACAGGAGAGTTTTCAGGCTATGGCATGGTTGCTGCTAACTGCTCTCATCCAGGTCCGAGTGAGAGAGAAACAAGTAGAACAAAAAGATATGAAAACTGTCTTAGGGTTTCTATTCCTGCACAAACATCATGACCAAGAAGCAAGTTGGTGGCGGGGGGAAGGGTTTATTCAGCTTACACCTTCCATATTGCTGTTGATCACCAAAGGAAGTCAGGACTGGAACTCAAGCAGGTCTGGAAGCAGGAGCTGATGCAGAGGCCATGGGGGGATGTTTCTTACTGGCTTGCTTCCCCTGGCTTGCTCAGCCTGCTCTCTTATAGAACCCCAAACTACCAGCCCAGAGATGGTACCACCCACAAGGGGCCCTCCTTGCTTGATCACTAATAGAGAAAATGCCCTACAGCTGGATCTCAAGGAGGCACTTCCCCAACTGAAACTCCTTTCTCTGTGATAACTCCAGCCTGTGTCAAGTTGACACACAAAACCAGCCAGTACAAAAACCGTGTGGTTTACCAGGGAAGATAGCCTAGCAAGAAAGTTTCAAGGTGATGGGAAATTTACTGAGACCCCTTACAACAGAAAGTCCGCGGGGCAATAAGGCCAACTTGGGAAAGCTCAAATTCACTTGAAAGGCATGAGCTTAGACTAGCAACCCACCCAGGGGACTCCTTGCTCAAAAACAATCACCAAAAAAAAAAAAAAAAAAAAAAAAAAAAAAAAAAAAGAATGTTTCACCAGGCTCCACACACAGAGGAAATGAAACTGTGGTTCAAGGGGGCTGGCCTACATCTAGGGCTGACAAGAGAGCATGGTCGCTTTGACCTCTTGGTACAGTTTTTCAGACATGGAAGATCTGAAAGTAAGGACATCACAGAGACTTGTACTAGAAAGGTGAAGCCCCGCAGTGTGTGGCAAGGTCAGGTGCCACACAAGAAGTCCCCAGGAAGACACTGTATGAAGTTGTGTCTATGAAGTGACGAATGATCGTTAACGGGGACCCAGTATGGATGCTGCAGGTGTCTACTCAGGAGAGTTACAATCACGGGAGTGAAGCCAGCCTCAGAGACAGGCTATTACGGCACACACACAGCAAAGCTGCGAAGTCTGGGCTGGCCATGTTACTGGAGTCCAAATGATGCTACCAAGAGCCCTAGATACAGGACATCTGCGTTTTCACAGGAGAAGACAATCAACAGACAAGTCTGAGATGACCATGTTGTAGCACATCTAAAGAGACCCCCCTTGTCACAGGCAGAACAGGTGTGGCAAAACCCGATCCTAAGTGTTTAGCTTTGTGTTAGTCACTGTTGCTCTATTGTTGTGAAGAGACACCATGACCCAAGGCACCTCTTATAAAAGAAAGCATTTCATTGGGGCTGGCTCACAGTTTCAGAGGTTAGTCCATTATCACCATGGAAGGGAAGGTGATCTACATGGTGCCGGAGCAGTACCTGAGAGCTACATCCTGATCCACAGGCGCGCGCGCGCACACACACACACACACACACACTCACATACACACACACACACTCACATACACACACAGACATGCAAGTATGTATGCACGCAGGAGGTTGAGGGGGGACTGGGCTTAGAATGTGGAACCATCTTTTGCTACCTTGTGGGTTCTTTTCCTGCCTTTCTCCACTGTTTTAACCCCCTAACACTAGATAGGAGAGAAAAAAGAATAGAGGATAGATATAGATATAGATATAGATATAGATATAGATATAGATATAGATATAGATAACATATATATTATATATATGCCATACATGTATACACATATATGCACTTAGTAAATATATTGAACATATTATATATGGGTATGTACTCATAATCTATATATCTATACTCAATAACACATAATTGTATGTATCTATTTTCTATAAATGCTGAGGTGGTAAAAAACTACTACGAAAACATGAACATCTGGCATTTGTCTTTGTGAAAGCAAGGAACTGAAGCTGCCTTATGCCCCCAGCCTTAACAATCTAATCTCAGGTTTGAGACATGACTGAATCTACTAGAAAGAAAAATCTACTCCCTCCCTAAGTATCTCTGTCTTTCTTAATTATGAAAGGAACGGAAGACAATGTTTTAAAATCCCATTGGCCAATGTATGTTGAAAAATTCACTGAGCTAGGCAGTGGGTGACTGTCACCTCTTAGTGTGCCAAGGTCTCCATGACCAACAGCTTGCACAACAAACTGTCACTTCCTCCTCGCAACCAGAGAATATTTAAACTATTCAAAAGGCTGACTATCAAGGAAACTTCCTATTTTATGTTCAGTTTCCGTATAGTTGTCTTGCATTTCCACATTTAAAAGAAGCACGAAGTTAAATGCATGTTTGTTTGTTTGTGTTTGTTTTTGCTGAAATAGGGTTTCTCTGTGTCGCCCCGGATGTCCTAGAACTCACTCTGTAGGCCTGAGTGTATGTAGTACATCTCAACCAGATTTCTCTGTCCTCTTCACAACCCTTCTCCAAAGTCTTCATTTTCTTGGATCCAGTTGAACTTTCCATGCTACTGGCTATTTTTTGTATAGAACATGCATTTCCCCCCCCCCCTGCACGCGCCCCTCAGTCCCAATCCCACGCATGTACTCTTTGCAGACAAGAAGTTCCCACTGTCTTCTCTAGCTATTTGTGTTTGAAACCAGATCTTTTCCTCTCCTGAATGATCTCCCGTCCTTCCTCACATCTGCGCTGGCTTGAGAAGGTCTTCACTGGGTGGCAGACAGATCGCTATGCGATGGATGCTCCAATTAGCTTGCCTGGCTTCATCCTCCACTCACCCCTGTTACCTCACCCCACTTTCTATCATGTTACTCCATGGTTCAGCAGTTCTGTGCCCATATTCACATTCAAATGCTTCTGACATGTCTGTCCACTGTGCTCACCGGGGCAATTTCCCAAAGCTTCCGGCACACGTTGGCATCTAGAAAAGACAGATTGCGCCTCCGCGGAATAAAACATGTTCTCATCTCCATGCTTCACTTTGGGCCTTATACTCAGTGCTTTATTCAAATATTCACCCTCAAGACCCACATCAAACCTCGCCCCCTTCGAAAGATTTCAGTTTCCAGTCACCTCATGAGAGCTTAAAGAGTTAATAGAAGAGTTACCGGAGATAGAGAGTGGGGCCCGCTGTCTTGGTGTCCTCGGCAGTGGGCTTCTCTGTTTATGTGTACTTGGCCTCTGTATTCCTTAGCTCAGAGCTTGCAACGTTCAACATTCACACCGCGCTGGGAGTCTTGTTTTTCATAGTGCCTCTCTATACCGCTCCCTCATCTCCTGCCTTCTTTCTCTCCTACAATGCTATAGCACTGACAGTTAATGTTGGCTATTTCTGGAGTCATTTTTGCTTAGTTTAATTAATAGAGCTCCTCAACAGTTTGAGAATGAGGATTCATAGAGAATATATAGAAAACAAGTTTCTGAAAACTGAACGTGTGCTAGCTAGAGACCTGGAGCTAAAGGGATCGTGGACTGAAACCAAGAAATCCAAAAAAACAAATGAAACCTTTTTTGTCTATCAGCTATTTTGAGGGGTAATTTGTTACAGTAATAGAAAGCTAATTAGTCTTACTGAAAATTTTTTCAGTTAGCATTGTGAGTGTATTATCTCTTTGCCTTAATCACTAAAAGCATGTCAGAGAACTGCATGCTGAACCCAAGCCAATGTTTGAAAACAGAATTCACTGACATTCAAGAGTGAAAAATTACAAGTGCTTCTTCTTTAGTGTTAAAGTTATTGACATTTGAAATAATAGTAAGACAAACCAAACTTGATCTCCCTTGTTTCTGTATACCTATTTCCTTTAGAGACATAACATGATCATCCCAAAACCATCTCAGAGAAGGGATGACGTTGATCTAGTTGCCATGGCAGCGAAAGAAACAGAACACTACAAAGACATATAGTTACATTGTATCAGTATTAGATGTGCTAATGTCCTCTAGTAGCTAGATGGGGGAGGGGAATAGAACTCTTACCTCAGAGTCCAGTCTTGACTACCTCTGCTTCTTCCACCTTCTAGATAGAAATGACCTTGGGAGATGCTGGAGTGTGTAGGCAGTGGCGGGTTAACTAGAAGTAGCACTGTGTGACATAGCGGCCATGCTGCCATCATCCGCGAAGGGCAGAGTGAACTGAGCAGAATCCATTCTTTGATCTGTTGTTAAGGGCACTGGTTGAACTAACCAAAGAGCACACATGGAGGGACCCGTGGCTTCAGCTACATATGTAGCAAAGGGTGGCCTTAACTGGCATCAGTAGGAGGAGAGGCCCTTGGTCCTGTGGAGACTTGATGCCCCAGTTTAGGGAGATGCCAGGGCAGTGAGGTGGGAGTGGGAGGGTGGGTGGAGGAGCACCCTCTTAGAGATGAAGAGGAGGGAGGATGGGATGGATTTACAGAGGGGAGAATGGGAAGGAGGGGCAACATTTGAAATAAAATAACCAATAAACAAACAAACAAACAAACAAAGAAGCACTGGTTGCTTTTCCAGAGGTCATTACATGAAATACATTAATTTTTTTAAAAGATGTTTATTCCTCCTTAAGAAAAATTAGTGCAGTGCTTTCCTAAGAACTACATGATAGTATTAGAGTTTTTAAAAAACAAAAACCTAAAGGAGTGATCAGATGTCAAAGTCTAGGCATTTTCTAACAAAACACATTCTCTGGTCAGGAAGATACTGAAAAGGCTCACCACACTAAAGCATCGTTAGAGCAGAAGTGGTCTCTGCATACAGCACCTTGATGAGCGAAGAAGTATCACTCTAGATTCCTCAAGGAGATTGAACTTAGGTTGAGGGGACAGATAGGTGAAGCTCTCCATCTGTAAAGCCGAGGTTGTGGAGGGAGGCATCGTGGGGGAAGCCTCTCAAGAGTCACTTTATTTTTTATTATTTGGATTTCTTTGATAACAAGTCAACCTTACAAAAGAATGGCAAAGAAGAGGAAGAGGAGGAGGAGGAGGAGGAGGAGGAAGAGGGTGGGGAGAGAAAAGAAGGAAGAGAAGAAAATTAGGAGTTGTCGTGAACAAGGATCTTCGTGGAACCCAAAGGCAGAAGCTAGAGAAATTCTAGAAGGAACTGAAACCAGGGCCCACAGCTGACAGGCTTGAAGAAGGGCTTCTGGCCCATCGTTGCTTCTCCTTTTGCCTTTCCTATTTTCTTTCTGAGGACTGGCTTCTCGGGGTCTCGGCCCACAGTATGGGGTATAGTATAGTCTCAGACTACACAAAGCAAACTCATGCCTGGCTGAGAGGAAAACAGACCTATTGAAGTAGATCACAAACACTTGAACAATCATTTGTGGCCCTGCAGTGTTGTTATGTGCTACATGTTTGGTCTGATCACTGCTTCTGAGCTTATTCCAATATTAAGAGGCAATGTGGTTCAGTTTGTGACCTTCCTTAAATTTCACCGAGGGCAAGGAAGTACTGAGTAGATAAGACAAACTTAAAGTCACCACAGACAGCAAAAAAAAATATAGCTGCTTCGGAAGGGCTTGCTTGAGTCATGCTTGCCTAATAGTTAAGGCTCATTTTGAGTAGAAAATTTCAAAGGAAAAAGAATGTTTTTATGAGCTTAGCAGTATCCTAGTAGCAGATATCTAACAAAGTATGATTTGAGCATAGCTTACCATTAAAAAATCTATGACACTTGAAAATATAACCACATACACAAAATTATGAAATATGATGAAGTAAGAGATATTATATAGACAAAAATAATTTAATCCTAAAAATTCTCACAAAGAAAAAAATTACAAGTAAGTTAATACTATGTTAAGAAATTTACAAATTTTACAGCATTGTACAGAAAGGCTTAGGAAAACTACCCCCAAAATGTTGTTTTCAGGTAATTTCTGGGTTGTGTGGTCATTTCCCTTTATAATTTAAAAAAACAATTGTTTTTGTTAAAAACAAATAGCCCAGCAGCAAGAATATCACCCTAGTTTTTTTAAAACAGTACTTTAATTAGCTAATAGATTGACCAATGTGTAAATAGAAAACAATACAGATTTTTATATTTGATAGTAGTGTTGAAAGAAATTTGACTTCGTTTTACATAAACTATCCCCACTTAAATATTCAGTAGTTCCAACACCTTTTGTCTTCCTTTGCTTCTTCTGAGTAGAAATGAACTCTATTTCTGGGCTTTCTAATATGTCACTCTGATGCTCATTCATTCTTACGATGGTCTTATAATTTCATGAAGAATGTAAGTTTAGTAAAAGTTGAATTCATAGTATGATGCCTCAACCTTATCATTTCTCAAATACATGTAAATCCTTTTACCCAGAAAATAGTATACATCTCCAGCTATTTGCGTTTTCTTAATTTCTCTCAGGATTCTTATAATCTTAATGTCAAATTTTCAATGTTAAATTCAGTTTATAGGTATTGGATACCTCCCTAATTGTCATGGTAAATGAAATATTTGTTTTTCCAGTTGTTTGATGCTAGTATATAAGACAATGGACTTTAGGATATCAATGAGGTAACTTATAGCATGGTTAGATATTTAATTCGTTTCTCTTGTGAGCAGTTTCTTCCTGAGATTGAAAGATTCCATCCTATAGGGAAGGTTTTAAGAAAGATGCTGAACAATTCAAATGGCTTCAGGAAGTACCTGAAACTGACTATTCTCTAGGCCCCTCCCTCCCTGTGCGAGCAGTAAAACCTTCTAACAGTCCTTCTCAAATAAGCCAGCAAGCAAACACGACTCTGAGACTGGACCAACCAGCCTTGTAGAAGCAAAAACCAGCAGAGCTGACTGGAAGAGGTTTAGAGTTACCGGGAAAGGCCACCTTCCAACCCACAGAGCTTCCTGCGGGTTGTGCAGTGGGCTTCCGGTATCCAGCTTTTGTGAGCCGCCACCATGCAGGGGTTGACACTGGTGACGCAGCTGCCTTTGCCTCATTTCTGCTCCTGCGAGTAACCCCTCACCTATTTGTGTAAGTGACCCCAATAAAACTCATTGGTTCACCACGTTGGACTTTGGTGCTATCTATTCGGTCTGTCGTGGGATCCCTATCTGGGGTGAGTAGGTGTATGTATGTGTGTGTTGTATGTGTTGTGTCTCCCCAGGATAAAATCATAACACAACAGTTTCACTGGTTGCTTAGTAGGGGCCTTATACTTTTGATCAGCAATAAAGATTAGGACACTTGTTTCACTTTGTCACTGTATGTGACCAGTTGTGACTTTGCTAACATATAGAAGGACATCTTCCTCTATACCCACCTGGGAACACAACACAGAGATTCTTTCTTCATTACTTACTATATTAACTGAAAGATTTGTATGGATTGCCTTTATAGGCTATTCAATTTCTAGTTTGCTTAAACATTTATTCTGTAAAATTTTTTATTAAGTCTGTCTTTTTCCAAGTGTGTTTTATTCATCTACTGAGAATAGCCTATGCTTTTGAGTCTTCATTTTGTCAGTATAACAAATCACATGTATTGACTTTTGAATATGAAATCAGCTTTACAGTCTTGAGATAAATTCAACTCTGCCACGGTTTATCATTATTTTAATCTATCGGCATACTTAGTTTGTCATCATTTCGCATGTATGTTTATGAAAAGGGTGCGACTTAGTGATTTTCCCTTAAAAAAATCAATAAAAGCTCACACTTTGTTTAAATTGTAAAAATCTCCTTTCTCATCCAAAGTAGCAGCAGTAATTTGTATATTACTTTCACAAAAGCATCAAAATGCTTTTTCCCCCTCTCCAATAATTCTTAAAAAGCTGAAAAGACACTGGATATAGTGAAGAAAGAAATTAGTCAAATACATTGTCAGAGACCTTGAACTCTGATTTTCAATGTCCATCTTCTAGAAAACATATGATAGTTTATATTGAATCTGATACCTGATAAGCCATAAATTAAATGAATTGATGTAAATAGTACAAAAAGGCCATTTTTAGATAGCTTTCTATGCATACCTTCATTTTTCCCTTGATGGTTGCTAATGAAATCTGAGTTTGTTCAAGTCAATTTCTGATGCTTGCTGGTAGTTTTCTAACTTACCCATTGCCGAGTTTTAACAGCATACTAAATATTTACTAGTTGATATTTACTAAATATTTACTAGTCAAACTTGTGCTCTATAGAGATACTTAAAAACATTTTTTATTTATTTGTGTGTGTGTGTGTGTGTGTGTGTGTGTGTGTGTGTTTTACTCAAAGAGACCAAAAGAGTATGGAGCTGGAGTAACAGCCATTGTGAGTTGTTTAAGATGGGTCCTGGGAACCAAACTCAGGTCCTTTGTTTCCATCTTCTGGAAGACCAACAAGTGCTCTTAACTACAGGGACATCTCTCTAACCCTATAGTAATATTTTATAAGACAGATTCCTCAACCTACAGGTAATTTAGCCCCACAAATATGTGCACGGTGTTATGTGCAGAGCAAGTTACCTGATGGCCACACCTGTAATCTCACATACCTGGGAGGCTGAGGCAGGAAGATCATGAGTGTAAGGCCAGCCTGGGCAACTAGGACAGATCCCATCTCAAAAGGAGAAATAAAAAAAGGTCTCTGACATTGCTCAGTGGTAAGGTGCTTTGCTTAGCATGTATAAGAACCTAAATTTAATTAATTCACACACATACACAGAGGGGGGAGGAGGGGAGGGAGGGGAAAGGGGAGAGAGGGGGAGAGGGAGAAAGAGAGACAGACACACACACACACACACACACACACACACACACAGAGAGAGAGAGAGAGAGAGAGAGAGAGAGAGAGAGAGAGAGAGAGAGAGAGAGAGAGAGAGAGAGTGTTAAAATATCCCCAAAGTGCTAACAATATAAATTACATAGAAGTGGAATGCTATTTTAATGCTATCTTCTGAAAAAAGGTGTCTTCAAAAAAATGACCGTTCAAGTACCAAAGATTTGAAGGGATTCAGTGGCAGGTCCATGATTAAGTGACCCACATGCGCCTTGCAGCTCTCCCTGTGAAACTGAAGCAGTAGAAGAAAGCTATTTCTAACCACCGCCTTAGGTATAGTCCGTGTTTCTGATGTGCTTTCCCTCATTGCTGGTCCGTCACTGAAAGTCCCACGCATCATTTCTGAAGGTTGAAACAGAAAGCCATGGCACTGGATGAAAGCATTTTAAAATTAAAAAAAAAAAAGTACTCCAACAGATCAGAGGTCAAACAAGCTAACTTTGGTTACCGTGGGTTGTTATAGAAAGTAATTATGAGGTGTGACTGGATGGTTCCAAACATAGACTGGAGTCAAGGTTTGGTCCTTGACCTGGTGGTGTTGGGGAGTGGGTGTGGTTCGAGTCAGGGGATGCAGGCCTAGTGAATTAATTAACATCTTTCTCACTATTGTGACACCACCTGATGGTAGACCAGAAGTGGGACAGGATATAAACCTCAGGGCTTGCCGTCCATGGCTCACATTTTTCTTGGTAGCATTCCACACATACGGTGGCTCTTTCTGTACTGTCCAATCACCCCTGAGGGTTTTTTCCCCCTTATTTTCTCCGGTCTTTCATATTGCCTTTGGATAGCTTCAAATGAACTCTTCCCTCATTTAAATGTGCTGCTTGTCCACTTCTTAATTTCAAATATTCGTTTTTCATATTTGTCTTTGTCATCGTCCCCTCCTCTTCTTCTTCCTCCTCCTCCTCCTCCTCTTCTTCTATCTCAGTCAGGGTTCTAGTGCCATGCAGAGACACTATGACCAAGGCAACTTTTATAAACAGAAATCAGTGCAGGCTTGCTTACAGCTTCAGAGGTTTAATCCATCATCGTCATGACACAGAGCAAGGCGGCACACGGGCAGACAAAGTCCTGGAGATGTAGTTGAGAATTCTATGTTCAGATCCACAGGCAGGAAGTAAAAGAGTGACAACCTGGCTTGGGCTTTTGAAACCTCAAACACACTCCTAATGACATACTTCCTTCAACAAGGCCACACTTATTTCATTCAAATAGATAAGCCCATGGAGAACATTCTTGTTAGGATTCTGTCTAAACTCCATCCCACCGTTACCGTTACCTGGCAACAGCCAACAATGCTCCGCCCCACAGTTACCTGACAACAGCCAGCTAGGTCTGGCTCACTATAAAAGGGGATACTTGCCCTCCTCTCTCTCTTTGTCTCTCTCTCTCTTGCCTCTTGACCCCTTGCTCCCTCTCTCTCCCCATTCCCTTTCCCCCTCTCTCCACATGGTCATGGAGGGCCTATACTTCTCTCCTCTCTCCTCTCTGCCTTTCTCTGCCTCTACTACCCCCTTAACTCCCCTCCCCATGCCCTAAATAAACTCTATTCTATACTATACTGTCGTGTGTCTGGTCCCTCAGGGGAAAGGGATGCCTCCACATGGGCCCACTGAGGGCCCCTCCCACACCCATAGAACATATTTTTATGCTGCTTTCTCTTTTTATGATCATAACAATTCTTATTCAAACATTTACTGTTGGTGTGTGGGGGCAGGGGGGAGTGCCTTATATACCCAAGCCCCATTTTTCTTTTCATAAATTTTCATTTGATTGAGGCAGGATAGAAGGATGAGAAAAATCATGGGGAAGTGGGAAGGGAAAAGAGCCCCTTACCCTGGAGCCTGGAGCCTCCCCACACTCAGTTCATTGTAATTCCAGCACAATCCACTCCGTCTCAGAGAGTCACACGACCATGTGCTCAGTGATATCTTGTCTTTTATTCTGAGTGCCTCTCTGTTTCTTCTTTTGGAAGGGTCTGAAAGTCACTGAAGGAAGACCCCAGACTCAGATAGTATGCAAAAACAAAGAACATTTATTCTGTAGAAACAACCAGCATCTGGGAAATCAACCAGTCTTTGAAATGGTGACCCCAGCACACAGGTCTTCTTAAAGGGAATTAGGGAAAATTTCTAGAAGGATTAGATAATCTAAACTTTCATTGGTGGGTGCTTGGGGGTCACAGGTAGTCGGGGGTCTGCATTCCTATATCATGAACATTTAACCATGGGATGAGATAGGGCTGCCCAGTGCAGATGGCCCATCCTGAGATAGATATTTTCTCATCCTTGTGGTCATCCCCAGGCTGTTCTTTGGGAGGGGGTTTTATGACCTTGTTCCTGGATTTTATGGTCTGTTTCCAGAGCTGGTGCCTTATGGCCTAGTTCCTGGGACTTGTGATCTGTTCCTGGAACTCGTGCCTTATGGCCTTGTTCCTGGGACTTGTGATCTGTTCCTTATGGAGATGGTACCTTATGGGTCTTCTTTTCAAATTCAGGCTTGGTTCTTAAAGGGAGACAAATGGGTTTTATGTCGTCCTTTCACTTTGGGAGAGAGAGTTTGTATTTTGAGACAGGGTTTCAGTTATGTAGCTTTGGCTGGTTCACTGTGCAGACCTGGCTACCTCAAACTCTCAGAGATCTGCCTGCCTCTGCCTCTAGAGTGCTGAGATTGAAAGCCTGTGGCACCAGGCCACCCTTCTGCTTTCTCTTGCTATTTATTTCTATTTGTTATTTATTATATCTAAGTACACTGTAGCTGTCTTGAGACACACCAGAAGAGGGCATCAGATACCATTACAGATGGTTGTGAGCCACCATGTGGTTGCTGGGATTCGAACTTAGGACCTTCAGAAGAACAGTCAGTGCTCTTACCCACTGAGCCATCTCACCAGCCCTGCTCTCTCTTTTAAAAAATAATTGTGCTTAAATGTATATTACATGCATATTAAGATATACTTATTAAATTCTAACTGAGTACCATAAACTGGCCTGTCTTCTGAGGTTGTTTTCTTCATTGAAGTCATGAATCTTGGTTTGATCCAGGTAGAGGTCCCAAAACACCTTAGGGTAACTCCTTGATCTGCCGAGGGGATGCTGAGCCTCTGGCTGTGCCCCCACAAAAGTTGACAATTTTCTTTTGTGGTTTTGATACCAAGGTTAAGATGTTTCTATTTGTTCATTCACTGCAAGTGTTCCTTTGAATCCTCATCTGGTTATGATAGCACTTTATATCCTTATATGTTAATTTCAGCATCTGGGTCTTTGTCTTATTACACTTGTATTTTAAGACAATTTGTGTTTAGTGACATCTTCCTGTTTCTAAGTCTAGAAATGCTGAGTCATTTGGAGCATAGTATAGATCGTCATTTGGGTCAGTTGGCGCATAGTGGGATTGATACGTTTTTAGGACTGGATTCTGTTCAGTCGCTCTGTGAGTGTTGATTTTTGTTTTTACTCTTTGGAGCAGGGTTTCGTCGTGTATCACGGGTGAACTCAGGCTCACTGTGTAGCTAAGGAGGATTCTGAACTTCCAGCCTTTCTGTCTCTGCCTCCTGATTGCTGGGACTACAGGCCTGTACGGTATACCATAGCCACTTACACGCTATGGCGTGAACCCAGGGCTTCACACACCGTAGGCCATCGCTCTACTAACTGGGCTACACCCCCAGCTCCATTTTTTACTTAAAGCAAGCAATTAATTTGACTTTCATTTGATCACCAGCTTTATTTTTCCTGAGGTGGAGCTGCTAAAAACTCTGTTTATTTCTTGCACATTTAGCTAGCCTGTCTGAGGTCCTCTTTATGCACAGATAGTAACAGAATGAACCCAGTTTGGGCCAGGCTAATCTACAGAACATTCTGCCCATGTTGTGGCCAAGGCTTCTTCCTGACCAGAGTTTCTCTTCTCTTTTTCCAGTTACCATGGTCTCCCAAATCCCATTTCACAGCCAAGGCAGAAAGGCTGGATGCCTTTTAGAACTTTACCCACTGTCACTAAGGCCCACCCACAGACAAATAATTGTGTCAAAAAAAGGAATCGTATGGCCCCATTTCCTTCTTTCAAGTATAAATGTATTTCCAGCTTCTTTCAAACCTGTTGGTGTCTTCAGATTCTTGTCTCTTATATTTTGTGTTGAGTTTATAGTTGCCATCTGGCAGAGGGCTGACCTGATAAAAGCAACTTCTTAATTACTGGAAACTAACTTGCAGTAACATTTTATTTACCAAGAAGTTAGTACTGTATTAATTTTTCTCTCTGACTACCTGTGGTAGTCTCCTGACATTTTTATTACATAGAATAAGTTTCTCTACCCCCACAAATGTTTATTAATTAATTTATTAATCACTCACTTCTGACCATATTCCATGTCATAAGCACCAGTTACATAAAAGTAGGGAAGCTTCAGCCTTCCCTGACTCAGAGTCTAACAACGTACTGCACGTTAACAGTAACCGCTAGCTCGCACTTAGTGAATTATAGGCCCAAGAATATATATGGCCTCTGCTGTTACTGTTGTTATTTAAAGATAAGCCAAACAGCTCTAGACATGACTTCAAAGCAACTGCAGAATCAAATGTCAGTACATGCAGCCCCTCTCTTTTCCAAGAGAGTCAGTGGCTTCAAAGAAATAGACCTACCAACAAGTTTGATTACCTGCACATTTAGACAACTGAAAATAATAAATCTCAGCTGTCAGGATATCAGCCATAAACTTCAGAAACGCTTCTGCCTAATAACATCTGGACAGGCAGCCTATATTGCCTTTTAAATAGCTGTAAAACTGAAAGTCTTAATATATAAAGTGAAAATGACTTAGTAACTCCCGCTGTTCTCCGCCCAGTCATTTCAAAGACTAGTTCAGCAGTGATAAAAGAAGCCCATGTCTCTGTAAACAGTCACAGGAACATAATGATTTATTAGCATTCCAATTGCTGCCTTCTGTTTCTTTTCATGTCTTGTCAATTCATGTCATAACTCCCTTAGTTGGCAGATGTAATGAGCAGATCTTTAAACCTGACACACTCTCTAATTTAAAGCTACAAGCTATTTGTTCTGATGGAATTTTAATGATCATACATACATTTACTGATCTTTCAGTACATTCTGGATCAGCGGTTCTCAACCTGTGGGTCAAAACACCTTGGGGGGGGGTTGATCACATATCAGATAACCTCCATATCAGATATTTACATTAAGATTCATAACAAAATTATAGTTATGAAATAACAAAATAATTTTATGGTTGGGGGTCACACCAACAAGAGGAACTTAGGATTCAGGTATTTTAAGGCATTTTTTGCCTTAGAAAATATCAAGAAAAACTGATCTAGAATTAGTGAGTTTGTTTTCCCAACTATATAGCCTGGAAACCCGAGACTTAATTTTATGAATCCTAGACATTTATGTAAATACATACAGACACACACACACACACACATACACACATACACACACACACACACACACATGAAAATGAGTGGGCTTTCCTGCTGTTAAGAAAGAATTGCATGTAGAAATATGTGAAGTGACAGTGTACCTTTCAGTATTTAATTACTATTTAAAATATTATTATAAACTCCTGGTTTTGATAATGGAAAATATTCCAATTTTTAAAATTCTCTAGACAACACACACACACACACACACACACACACAGTTTCCAACATATAGTGAAATTCCAGGTAAACAATAAAATTACACCCTTGAACCCATCAGAGAAGTATGGCTTTAGCATATTCAAGAAGCCTAGAATTTAAAGAAATCTGGGCTCTCAAAAGAATGAAAACACTAGCATATTTGAATCACATCAGGAAGAAATGAAAAGTTGGATGCTGTTCAATCAACAAAAAGACAGACATGTTATTTGAAAAGCTTACAAAAATAATAAAAGACTTCTAATGATACTCGAGAAATACTGGAAGCCCCAAGTAGGGCAAGCATGAAAAAATAATACTCAAACTTCTAGAAATCAAACTTAGAGGAAGTCTGAACACTGTCTCCAAAAGAATTCCAGGAGAGGCGCTTGGGGAGATGGCTCGGTAGGTAAAGGGTTTGGTGCCCAAGCATGAGGACCTTAGGTCAGAAACCTAACATCCACCTACAAGCTGTAGCCAACACACATCTATAAGTAGATCTTTACTGAAACAGAGTTGAATAAACACTTGAGCAGAAGAAATATACCACCAGGATCTCAGTAGTACACAAAGAAATGAAAAATAAAAGGTAGATTATAGCAGGACTTTCTGAACCCACCAGCAATGTGAATAATGACACAGAGACTTATTAATTTTTATTATTGATTAGGACTTAGCTTAGGCTACCTCCCAGTGGTTCATCTAGCCCATCTATCCCTCTGTTCCTGTTCATGTTCAGGACCCTCCCGGTCTCTTGGCTGAATCTTGCTGCCTCTGATTCTTCTCCCAGAGACTCTCTCAGCCTGGAAGTCCTGCCTTCCCTTTCTTGCCTCTCTATTGGCCATCAGTTCTTTATTAAACTAATCTGCTGGTGAAAAGAATGTATGCTTACAAAATTTGGAGGCAGGTGATGACCCATAAGTATAACAATACCAAAATCCAGCCAGCACTCTGTTCTCTGCCTCTCTGCTGGAACAGTGATCAACAACTGAATAATAAAAAGACAACCATCACACAAGGCACACGAAGTTCACCCCAACAATAGGCAAACTTGAAAAGAAGCTTATGTTGCTAGATGTTCTAAAAGGTCATCATACAGTCAAAATAATCATGGTAGCCAATTGATGTATATTATAGAATATTGCTGTTAAAATATATGAAATGGTAGTGCAAAGAACAGGATGTGGATTTGGGAGAATGTAGTAACTTGTGGGATTCTGCAACCACATGTAAAATAGTTGAAGGTAGATTGTGAATATTTATATATTAATAAACTAGAGCAACCAGGAAAAGTTAAAGTGGAGATATAAGAAACAAACACTATTAGCAAGAAACAGGATCATGAAGACTCAACAAAAACAGACTCAAAAAACCAATTAGCAGCCCTACCAATAATTACACTAAGTTACCACATGAAAATACAGAGACTGTCAGATTTAGTTTTTGAATCCATCCATAAAATGTAAATACAGCCATACTAATCGTTATACTAACTTACTGAATTCAATTTCAGGGATTCTCTTATTTATTTTCAAAACCCAGCTATAAAATGTATGTCCAGCCATATCAGTAATTACATTTAACTTGTTGCATTAAAATGTAGAGATGACCAGAATCTTAGTCAGGGCTTTTATTCCTGTACAAAACATCATGACCAAAAAGCAAGTTGGGGAGGAAAGGGTTTACTCAGCTCACACATTCACATTGCTGTTCATCCCCAAAGGATGTCAGGACTGGAAATCACACAGGGCGGGAAGCAGGAGCTGATGCAGAGGCCATGGAGGGATGTTACTGGCTTGCTTCCCCTGGCTTGCTCAGTTTGCTTTCTTATAGAACCTAAGACTACAAGCCCAGGGATGGCACCACCCACAATGGGCCCTCCCCCCTTATCACTAGTTGAGAAAATGCCTCACAGCTGGATCTCATGGAGGCATTTCCTCAGCTGAAGCTCCTTTCTCTGTGATAACTCCAGCTTGGGTCAAGTTGACACATAAAATTTGCCAGTACAATCAGATTCACATCTTGGGAGGAAAAATCAAAAAGTACTTGCTGGGGTAGACAACATGGACCTGGTGGTTTTCCCAAGCAAGTTTTGTGTATTGTATTCCAGATGTAATAACCGCTGCAGGTAGTTTCTCCCCATGTGGAAGCATGACTATAGAATCTGTGTAGGTTGGAGATGGTGTGTTCATACTATTCCTAAGATTAGAAAAGAAGAACAAAAAGAAAAAAGAAAAAGCAAGGCCTGACTACACACTGTTTCTGTAAAACAAAAATAAATCTTCTATGAGTATAAAGACAAAATATGATAAAGTGATAGAGGAAGACTATATGGTAATGATGAAGGAATAAATTCAGAAGGCATAAGTGTGTATGCAACTACTAACAGAGCATCAAAATTCATGAAGCCAAAACTAACAAAAATGAAAGAAGACAAAAAAATTAGTAATTATGGTTGACTTGAGCATTCCTATTTAGTTTGGTTTCTGTTGCTGTGAGGAAACATCATGACCAAGAGAAGAAATTTGGGGAGAAAAGCGTTTATTTCAACTACCCATTAGTATCTCATTGAGGGAAGGGAGAGAGGAGCTGAAGCAAGAACCTGGGGTCAGGAACTGAAGCAGAGGCCGCGGAGGAATGCTGCTTACTGGCTTGCCCCAAGCTTTACATTCAGCGACCTTCCTTATACTTCCCAGGCCCACCTGCCTAGAGATTGTATTTTTCATAGTGGCCAGCACCCTCCTGCATCAAAGACCAATCAAGAAAATGCCCACAGACATGTCCATAGGCCAATCTCATAGAGGCCATTCTTCAGTGGGGGCATCCTTTATCCAAGTGTGAAGTTGACTGCCAAGGATGAGCCTTGGCTTGGAGAGGGGTTCCTGAGGAAGGGGTGTTTGGGAAGGGCTAAAGTCAAATCACTGGTACAAGCAAGCTGACCGCTCTGTGTTTTGCTTCTCCCGGCTCTCCAGCCAGCTCATCAAGGTAGCTCAGCTCTCAAAGACCAAAGCCCAGTCTTTTATTTACCTATCTAATCAATAATCCATCCCAGATTCCCTTTTGGTTAACCCACAAATTAGCATCTTATGACCTTAGACCCTAGAAAAGACAGCAAGTGAATTTTTTAACATAGCAATTGAATTCAGAGATCTGCCTACTTTTGTAATTATAGACAATAAGCTAGCAGGATGGGATCACATCCTGAAATTACCATTCCCACCACACGCACACCTGGGCCTAAACTCACTCTGTCCCAGGCTGACCTTGAACTCAGAAATCTGCCTGCCTTTGTTTCCTTCCGACAAGCTGGCTTATTAGTGCAGCTGCCTTTGTTCTTAGGTCTGCTTGTGAAACCCTTCATACAATTAATATTGCATCCTTATATTTTGCATAATTGAGAAATTATATATTTTTGTACTCACGTTTTCAGAGTTCTTTCCCACAGCCTTAAGGAATGTCCTGAAGGTTACAATATTTACCTTTTTAAAAAATTTTTTATTATTTTTTATTTTCTATATTCTTTATTTACATTCCAAAGGCTTTCCCCTTTCCCAGTTCCCCCTCACCATATGTCCCATAAGTTCTTCCCACCCCTCCCACTCCCACCTCCCCACCCCCCACCCGCCCATTCCCCAATTACCCCCCAACCCTTTCTCTGTTCTAGTACTCTCCTGCAAAACTGGAACCAGTCTTCTCAGGACCAGTGTCCTCTCCTTCCTTCTTGGGAATCTTTTGATTTGCTAATTGTGCCTTGAGTATTCAGAGCTTCTGGGCTCTTTAATATTGACTTATCAGTGACTGCATTTCATATGTATTCTTTTGTGATTGGGTTAATTCACTTAGGATGATATTTTCCAGATCCAACCATTTGGTTACAAATTGCATGAATTCATTATTTTTAATTTTGAGTAGTATTCCATTGTATAAATATACCACATTTTCTATGTCCATTCTTCCTTTAAGGGACATCTGGGTTCCTTCCAACTTCTGGCTATTATAAATAAGGCTGCTATGAACATAGTGGAGCATGTGTCTTTATTGTATGCAGGGGAATCCTCTGGGTATATGCCCAGGAGTGGTATGACAGGGTTCTCTGGAAGTGTCATGCCCAATTTTCTGAGGAACTGCCAGACTAATTTCCAGAACAGTTGTACCATCTTGCAATCCCACCAACAGTGTAGGAGTGTTCCTCTTTCTCCACATCCTCGCCAGCACTTGGTGTCTCTTGAGTTTTTAATCTTAGTCATTCTGACTGGTGTGAGGTGGAATCTCAGGGTTGTTTTGATTTGTATTTCCCTGATGACTGATGATGTTGAACATCTCTTAAGGTGCTTCTCAGCCATTCGAAATTCTTCAGGTGAAAATTCTTTGTTTAGCTCTGAACCCCATTTTTTGATAGGGTTATTTGGTTCTTTGCGGTCTAACTTCTTGAGTTCTTTGTATATATTGGATATTAGCCCTCTGTCGAATGTGGGGTTGGTGAAGATCTTTTCCCAATTTGTTGGTTGCTGTTTTTGTCCTTCTGACAGTGTCCTTTGCCTTACAGAAACTTTGTAATTTTTTGAGGTCCCATTTGTCAATTCTTGATTTTAGTGCATAAGCTATTGGTGTTCTGTTCAGGAACTTACCCCTGTGCCCATGTCCTCCAGGGTCTTCCTCAGTTTCTTTTCTATTAGTTTCAGTGTGTCTGGCTTTATGTGGAGGTCCTTGATCCACTTGGAGTTGATCTTAGTACAAGGTGATAAGAGTGGGTCAATTTGCATTCTTCTGCATGTTGACCTCCAGTTGAACCAGCACCATTTGTTGAAAAGGCTATCTTTTTTCCACTGGATGGTTATAGCTCCTTTATCAAAGATCAAGTGATCATAACTCTGTCGGTTCATTTCTGGGTCTTCAATACTGTTCCATTGATCTACTTGCCTGTTGCTGTACCAATACCATGCAGTTTTTAACACAATTGCTATGTAGTACTGCTTGAGGTCAGGGATATTGATTCCTCCAGAAGTCCTTTTATTGTTGAGAATAGTTTTAGCTATCCTGTTTTTGTTTGTTTGTTTGTTTTGTTTGTTTTTTTCGAGACAGGGTTATTCTGTGTAGTCCTGGCTGTCCTGGTACTCACTCTGTAGACCAGGCTGGCCTCGAACTCAGAAATCCGCCTGCTTCTGCTTCCCAAGTGCTGGGATTGCAGGCATGCACCACCATGCCTGGCCTGGTTTTGTGTGTGTGGTTTTTTTTGTTTTGTTTTGTTTTTCTTTTTTTTTTTTTTTGGTTGTTGTTACTCCAGATGAATTTGAGAATTGCTCTTTCTAGATCTATGAAGAATTGATTTGGGATTTTGATGGGGATTGCATTGAATCTGTATATTGCTTTTGGCAAAATGGCCATTTTTACTATATTGATCCTGCCAATCCAAGAGCATGGAATAATTTTCTATCTTCTGAGGTCTTCATTGATTTTTTTCTTCAAAGACTTGAAATTCCTGTCATACAGATCTTTCACTTGTTTGGTTAGAGTCACGCCAAGATACTTTATATTGTTTGTGGCTATTGTGAAGGGTGTTATTTCCCTAACTTCTTTCTCAACCTGCTTGTCCTTTGAGTACAGGAAGGCTACTGATTTGCTTGAGTTGATTTTATAACCAGCCACTTTGCTAAAGTTGTTTATCAGCTGTAGGAGTTCTCTGGTGGAGTTTTTTTGGGTCATTTAACTATACTATCATATCATCTGCAAATAATGATAGTTTGATTTCTTCCTTTCCAATTTGTATCCTTTTGACTTCCTTATGTTGTCTAATTGCTCTCACTAGAACTTCAAGTACTATATTGAAAAGATATGGAGGGAGAGGGCAGTCTTGTCTAGTCCCTGATTTTAGTGGGATTGCTTCAAGTTTCTCTCCATTTATTTTGATGTTGGCTACTGGTTTGCTGTATATTGCTTTTATTATGTTTAGGTATGGGCCTTGAATGCCTGTTCTTTCCAGGATTTTTAGCATGAAAGGATGCTGAATTTTGTCAAATGCTTTTTCAGCATCTAATGAGATGTCCATGTGGTTTTTGTCTTTTAGTTTGTTTATGTAGTGGATTACATTGATGGATTTCCGTATATTGAACCATCCCTGCATCCCTGGGATGAAGCCTACTTGATTATGGTGAATGATCATTTTGATGTGCTCTTGGATTTGGTTGGCAAGGATTTTATTTAGTATTTTTGCATCTCTATTCATAAGGGAAATTGGCTTATAGTTCTCTTTCTTTGTTGGATCTTTGTGTGGTTTTGGTATCAGCATAATTGTGGCTTTGTAAAATGAGTTGGGCAGTGTTCCTTCTGTTTCTATTTTTTGGAATAGTTTGAAGAGTATTAGTGTTAGCTCTTCTTTGAATGTCTGATAAAATTCTGCACTAAAACCATCTGGTCCCGTACTTATTTTGGTTGGGAGACTTCCTATAACCCCTTCTATTTCTCTAGGGGTTATGGTACTGTTTAGCTGATCTAATTGATCCTGATTTAATTTTGGTATTTGGTGTCTGTGTAGGAAATTGTCCATTTCCTCCAGATTCTCAGTTGCGTTGAGTATAGGCTTTTGTAGTAGACTCTGATGATTTTCTGAATTTCCTCAGTTTCTGTTGTTATACCCCCTTTTCATTTCTAATTTTGTTAATTTGGATACTGTCTCTGTACCCATTGGTTAGTCTGGCTAAGGGTTTATCTATCTTGTTGATTTTCAAAAAACCATCCAGGATCTAAAAATAGAAGTAGAAACAACTAAGAAATCGCAAAGGGAGACAACTTTGGAGATAGAAAACCTTGGGAAGAAATCAGGGGCCATAGATGCAAATATCAACAATAGAATACAAGAGATAGAAGAAAGAATCTCAGATGCTGAAGATAGCATAGAAACCATTGATCCAACAGTCTAAGAAAATGCAAAATGCAAAAGGCTTGTAACCCAAAACATCCAGGAAATCCAGGACACAATGAGAACACCAAACCTAAGGATTATAGGCATAGATGAGAGGGAAGATATACAACTTAAAAGGCCAGCAAATATCTTTTACAAAATTATGGAAGAAAACTTCCCCAACCTAAAGAGAGAGATACCCATGAATATACAAGAAGCCTACAGAACTCCAAACAGACTGGACCAGAACAGAAATACCTCCTGTCACATAATAATCAAAACCCCAAATGTACTAAACAAAGAAAGAATATTAAAGGCAGTAAGAGAAAAAGGCCAAGTAACATATAAAGGAAGACCTATCAGAATTACACCAGACTTCTCACCTGAGACCATGAAAGCTAGAAGATCCTGGGCAGATATCATGCAGACTCTAAGAGAACACAAATTTCAGCCAAAACTACTATACCCAGAAAAACTCTCAATCATCATAGATGGAGAAACCAAGGTATTCCATGACAAAACCAAATTTGCATATTATCTTTCTACAAACCCAGCCCTACAAAGGATAATAGGGGAAAAACACCAACACAAGGAGGGAAACCACACCCCAGAAGAAGCAAGATAGAAACCCCCTCTCATCAAACCCAAAAGAAGATAACCACTCAAAAAAAAAAAAGTCAAAAATGTCAGGAAGTAATAATTACTATTCCTTAATATCTCTTAACATCAATGGACTCAATTCCCCAATAAAAAGACATAGACTAAAAGACTGGATTCGGAAACAGGACCCTACATTTTGCTGCATACAGGAAACACATCTCAGTGTCAAAGACAAACACTGCCTTAGAGTAAAAGGCTGGAAGACAATTTTACAAGCAAATGATCTCAGGAAACAAGCTGGAGTAGCCATTCTAATATCAGATAAAATTGACTTTCAACCTAAAGTCATCAAAAGAGACACAGAAGGTCACTTTTTGCTGGTCAAAGGAAAAATCCACCAAGAAGAACTCTCAATACTGAACATCTATGCTCCAAATGCAAGAGCACCCTCATTCGTAAAAGAAACTCTACTAGAGCTTAAAGCACACATTACACCCAACACAATAATTGTGGGTGACTCCAACACTCCACTATCCTCAATGGACCTATCAGGAAACCAGAAACTAAACAGGGACACAGTGAAACTAATTGAAGCTTTGGACCAATTGGATTTAACAGATATATATAGAACATTTCATCCCAAAGCAAAAGAATATACTTTTTTCTCAGCACCGCATGGTACCTTCTCCAAAATCGAGCATTTACCATTTTTGCTGAGTAACATAGACACCCTCAACTCCTGGACTTGGGCTGTTTCTAATTATCATAAAGTCATTAACCTCGGTAGGGAGAGCATTCCATGATAACTTTGGCAGGAGAACATCTCTTAAACTAGGAACATAAATTATGTACGTTATTATACAAATAAACCCTATGCCCACAGCAACTGTCAACACTTGTGAAGGCCCACATCCTGCTGGCTCTGCTCTAGGGCCAGGAAACCAGGTCATGAGAACTCTGCAGTTGACATCAAGATTAGCTGTCTCAATACCTCTTTCAATAATCAAGCAAGCTCAGAAAATTAGGATGCAGGAGACGTGACTATTATTAAGCAATATTGACCTAATAAACATTTTTAAAACACCCATCCAATGATAGCAGAATAATATTATTTTTAAATGTATGTGAATTTTTATCAAAAAAGACTGTACATACACTCTCCAAATAGACCTCAGCAAATTTAAATATAGTATAGTCATATAAATTATATTCTCTGGTTATAACAGAATTGGAATAGAAATCAATAGTAGAAAGGTATCTGGAAAAATGCTCATGGATTTGAAAATTGAATGGCATGCTTTTAAAATACATAGCAGACTTATAAAAGATCAAAATAAAAAATTGGAAAATATTTTAAATTAAAATTTAAAAATTAACATTAAATTTCATTAGTTGAAATGACCATTGGTGGTTGTGACTTATGGCTAAAGTAGAGTGTAGCATTAACAGCTTATGAGAAAGAACTTCCCCATTCAATGACCTCAATTTTCAGCTTTAAGTTTACCTATAGCCAAGTAAAAGAAAAGAAATAATAAATTTAGCATCAGGAATACATAAAACATAAAAACAATAAATAAAATCAACGAACCCAAAGTTTGTGTTTTAGAACAACAAAGATGATAAACTTTTAACCATACCTATCAGGTTGAGAGCAGAGAAGACACAAATTATCAATATCAGAAATAAGGAATGACCGCCGTTACAGACCCCACAGACATTCAAAGGATGGTTAAGGAACATGGCAGACAACTTTCCATGCATACATTTGATAAATGAAATAAAGGGGCCAGGAACATTGCTCCTCTGGTAGAGCATTCTTATAGAATGTACACGTCCCAGGCTCCTCAGCATTGTATAGACCAGAAGAGGTGGTGCACACCTGAAACCTTAGCACTCAAGA
The DNA here is from genome assembly GCA_964023405.1 of Apodemus agrarius. Lineage (NCBI taxonomy): Eukaryota > Metazoa > Chordata > Mammalia > Rodentia > Muridae > Apodemus > Apodemus agrarius. The sequence continues at coordinate 22,126,301 of OZ030019.1, forward strand.
GGTAGAGACAGGAAGACCAACGGTTCAATGACATCCTCAGCTTGAGAGCTAGTTAGACACCTACCAGGGATATTGAGATCCTTGTCTCAAAATAAACTAACAATAGTAGTAGTAGTAGTAGTAGTAGTAGTAGTAGTAGTAGTATCCTTAAAAGACTCAAAATACAGACTTTTCTTCAAGAAGGGGTTAGATACTCTAGTGTAGCTGTTCTCAATTTGTGGGTTGAGACCCTTTTGGGAGTCAAATAACCCTTTTACAGGGTGGCCTAAGATCATGGGAAAATAAATGTTTATATTATGATTCATAACAATAGCAAAATCACAGGGTTGGTTTTTTTTTTTTTTTGGTTTTTGGTTTTTGTATTTTGGTTTTTTTTTTGGTTTGTGGGGTTTTTTTGTTTGTTTGTTTGTTTTTTGGGTTTTTTTTTGTTTGTTTTTCAAGACAGGGTCTCTCTGTGTAGCCCTGGCTGACCTGGAACTCACTCTGTAGACCAGGCTGGCCTCAAACTCAGAAATCCACCTGCCTCTGCCTCCTAAGTGCTGGGATTAAAGGTGTGTGCCACCACTGCCTGGCAAAATCACAGTTATAAAGTAGCATTGAACATAATTTATAGTTGGGGGTCACCACAACACGAGGAACTGTATTAAAGGGTTGCAGCATTGGGATGGTTGAGAACAACTGTTCCAATGCTGTATCTATTAAGTTCAGTTTGTAATATGAACCTTTCTACAAATAAAATTCCAATATCTTCATCAATTAATTCTACCAAACCAAAAAAGGAATAGTACTTATTCTCCCCAGAGAACAAGACCCTCTCTGCCCTTTAGCAAGCCAGCTTTACATTGTAAGAAAATCAATGAATATGTTTCCAAACTGAGACCCAGGCCAGGACCTCTCCTAAGCATAACTCCAAAATAAATATTTAAAAGTTAGCTCCTTTAATATATAAAAGAAAAATGTGTGATGACTGAGTGAGATTCATTCCAGACATACAGTTGGTAAAATATTAGACAATCAATTCATGGGCTGGAGAGATGGCTCAGCAGTCAAGAGCACTGGCTGTTCTTGGAGAGGACCTGAGTTCAATTCCCAGAACCCATGTGGCAGTTCAATGGCAGTTCACCATCCATGATTTTAATTCCAGGCAACTTTTGGCCTCTTCAGAGACTAGGCACACATGTGATGTACACCTGTAACATGCAAGTAAGATACTAATACATTAAAAAATTATAAAATCAGTTAATATATTATCAGACAAAAGAGGATATATATATATGTATATGTATATATAAATGAAAGGTCAGATATTGAAGGCTTACTTACTTACTTACTTACTTACTTACTTTATTTATTTATTTATTTATTTTTGGTTTTTAGAGACAGGGTTTTTCTATGTAGTCCTGGCTGTCCTGGAACTCACTCTGTAGACCAGGCTGGCCTCGAACTCAAAAATCCGCCTGCCTCTGCCTCCCAAGTGCTGGGATTACAGGCGTGCGCCACCCCACCCGGCTGAAGGCTTATTTTCTAAGACTGAGAAAAAGCAAGGTATTTACTCCCAATACTCTAGCATTTTGTCAGACTTCTTAGTCAGGATAAAAAGTCAAGGTGAATAAGTTAAGTGAGATACAGATCTAGAAGAAAGAAAACTTCTACTTGGCAAACAATATTTGTCTACATAGACAACACCAAAGAATGGATTTAAAAATCCCTCAGTTTGGTTTAGAAATATTTCAGGGTATTTTTATTCTATTCACCAGCAATGAGCAAACAGGAAGCAGAATTTTAAAACTGCTATTCTCTTCAAGATCATCCAAAGACTAGTTATTAACAAACTGAAATAAGCACAACATCTATGTGACATTGATGTAATAATGAAATCATTCCTAAATCCGTGGACCCTATGGGACTGGCTCCCCTCCCATTACCCCCCCTCCCAACCCCCCCCTTCCACCCCCGCTCGGAGAATCAGGACAGTGTCTGTACTTATCTCGTTATTTTCATTGCTCATCTGTGAAACGAGACAAAGAATGACTTCAGGGGGAAAGCAATGTGACTGTCTGGGGTCAACTAAGTGCTCATAAACATTAGCTCATTTTACTTTTATGTAAATACCTGTTCCTAGAAGCTACAGAGGAAATCAGCGTTTTACCGATTTTACACATTGTTCCCACAAGTGTTGTTCTGCAACAAATTATGCATGCCATCCTTTTACCTGTGTGTATCCACAGAACGTACCACTGGGTGATGCTGCTTCATCAGCATCCTTGGGTGCAGCTTCAGCTGCTGCCACTGCGGTACTCAAGCTGTGTCTCTGCCAACTCTACCAACCGATGAGAGGAGGAAAGTGAACTCATTCACTCACCAAGCTGAGCTTGACTACAGGTGTCCTTTGTCCTTGTCCTCTCTGTCTGAAGGGGAAAGAAATAGACTCCCCAGGAAGTTACACTACAGGCCTTTCCCATTTCCATCTACTTAGCATTGGCCGTTGGAATACCTACCTTGAGTCCTTGACCTACAAGATGTCATAGTGGAGATGACCCAATAGGAACTGGCCTCCTGTCAAGATAATAACCACAAAAGCAAAATCAGTGGTCCCTGTCACGTTGCTATGTAGTGGCCTGTCTCTCCTGCAAGAACTGGCTGGATCTTGCAGAATACTAGAGGACTCCGAGTCAGCCTGGTCACTCTTCATTGTCGCTGCTGTGCCTGTCATGGTCCTGGGGGTTGATATTTTCACTGATTATAAGTGTATCAGTCTTTGGTACACTAATAAACATTAACTTTACAGTCTTGTCTGGGGACAGATTTGCCTCCCTCACCAAATATCTCCCACACAAATCCACAGATTTAGTGGGCTTGATCTGTTCTGATGTTCCAATGTTATAAAGGTTTTTTGTTTTTTGTTTTTGGTTTGGTTTTCTAAATACTTTTGACCCTATTTACTGAAGTTCGTGATAGCACTGACCTCAGAGTTTAGAAAAGAGTGAAATAAAATCAGTATAGTTGATCACATTTTTACGAAGATGGCCACTCAGATACATGTGTTACACCTGGTTCTCTTCTTCCCTTGTGACATGACACTTCCAGGCTGAAGGATGAGTTACGTCCCTTGTCCACGAGCTCCGGTGTAGCCGCTTCTAGCAATAGCTCAGGGTGACACTGGGGACTTCTGAGGTGGGTCATGAGAGGCAGCTTAGAATTTTCTAGGTTCTCTTTATTGGTACACGTCCTTGGATGCCATGAGCCAATGAGGCAGCCACCAGCCATGTAAGCCTGCAAGCCAGTGCTAGCTGGTTACACGGTATGAAAAACAACTCTCTAGGTAGAACCATACGTTTGCCTTGTCCAAGGCCCAAGATGCCATGTCAGAGAGGAGGAGATTACTGTCGGCGAATCTCCTGTGTTTGAAGGTGATGGCTCCCCACCAATAAACCTGTAACAGACACAGCCTTAGCACTATGCTTACCAAGAGCAGTAACTGCTTGCTCTCTTTGTGTATATGTGTGTGTGTGTGACAGTAATTTGTAATTTTCGTATTTAAAAATTTGTGCTTTGAATTAATACTCACTGCTTTAAACTTCATAAACAAATATTCAGTTAGCATCTAGGCTGGTTTTGTGGTCTCCACCAGAGGGCAAATAGTGCAGCCACAAACAGAAACCCACGAGTGAAACTTGGAAGTACAGTTCCACATTCAAACGCCAGGGGGCACCAGTCCCTAATTTATCTTTGTCCTTTTGAGCTGGTGAACTTGACTAGAGGAAATGAGAGCCTCCAAATTCAAGACACTGGCCCACGGGAGTGGTGTGGAGAAAACACTCTCTGAACACTTCCTAAAACTCGAGAAGCCTTGTTATGACAAATAACTTAACCTTCATCCTGGTTTACAGACAGAAGGTAGAGAAATTCTACCTTTCCGGTATTTTGAGTGCAGGAGAGCAGGTAGCATTTCCTGAAAAAGAAGAGATCTACAAGTCTGTAGTTCCCAGACAGTGCTTTAAAAAAACGTGCGACTATGACAACGTCATTCTGTGCTGCCTCTGGCTTCTGACACAACATAGACAGCATTTTTGAATATTTATACTCCTTCTATGTTCATAGGCATCATTATAATTCTGTGTTATATATCATGTTAGGATGGTTACTGAAAGGGTAACATTTGTATCACCATTTTAAAGTAACTCTGACTCTACATTCTTTCCTAGTTCTTTGTTTTGTATACACAGGGATTTACTGGTTCAGTGACTGTGAAAATGGCCAGCTATTCTCACTGCAGGAAATCTGGGGACCAAATTGCTTACAATGAATTAATTGCAGGAACCAAACACATTGTAAGGCTCCTGCTTTCCTGACAAATGGGAAGCAGATTTTCCCATAATTGTGCACGGTAATCCGAGAGAGCTGGCAACCTGTAGTCACAATGACAGCTTCTATGTGAGTCTGGGAGATGGCTGCAGTGGCCCTGAGCTGCATCAAGGGGAGTCAAGCTTGGACGGGCCAGCCATCTGCAGAATAAAGACGGTTTTGTAGTCAGCACCCCTAATTCCAGTGTCAGAAGACAAGATTGAGACTTTACAACCTGGTAGAGTATAAATCAAAGGGAGACAGAGGTTAGGGGCAGATTGAGCTTTGAAGAACTGGTTTTCGTTTTTTTCTTCCTTCCTTCCTTCCTTCCTTCCTTCCTTCCTTCCTGTCTCTCTTCATCTTATTCCTTTCTTCCTTCCTTCCTTCCTTTCTTCTCTCTCTCTCTGTCTTTCTCTCTTTCCATCCCCCTCCTTCATTCCTTCCTTCTGCTCTTTCTTCTGAAAATCCTTCAATTTTGACTCAATCCCTACCTGAGAATGCCTACCATTTTTTTTTCTCATGAGCCACTAGGCAAACAAATGATAATCATATCAAAGCATTCCTGCCCTAGGCACACAAACACAAAAAGACCCACATGTAAACACAGAGTTAAGGTGAGTCTGTGGACTCAGGTCCTAATTTTGTATGTGTGGTGTCTGTGTGTGTGTGTGTGTGTGTGTGTGTGTGTGTGTATGTGTGTGTGTGTGTATGTATGTATGTATGTGTGTGTGTATGTGTGTGTGTAAGTATATGTGTGTGGTGTGTGTGTGGTATGTGTATGGTGTGTGATGATGTGTGTATGTGTGGGGTGAGTGTGTGTGTGTGTGTGTGTGTGTGTGTATGACAGTGCTGATTTTCAGTTTAACACAGCCCTGCTTCACAGTCATTGTGTCACACTCACGACTTACATAAGGTAGAGAATCCTTCTCTGTAACACACTGGTTAGAGCAAAGGCTGTTTGCTGAGGCTTCACTACAGATCTTGGATTATGAGAGCCTCAGATCATCTCTAAGACCTCCCAGCTACTTCTCAAAATCCCTAGGGGTGCTTCTGAGAGGTCTTGGTCCACTAACTGACTTGTGGACGTAAAGTGGAAGGGGTGATAAGCTGTCCATACTACTTAAGGACCTGTTGGCTGGGTCTCCAAAGCTCTGACCAGGACATTAGGATGTTCAGGTCACTCAGGTGCACCATAACACTTGCCATGTGGCTACTGTTCTGTCTTCTGATCCCTGTAGCTTGTCAGTATAAGAAGACCAAAGTAAGGAAGCCTTCCTCTGCCCTGTTCCTAGGATGGTTTCTATGGACTCATGTTTAAGGTTAGTTCTCAAGTCTGTGAGATGCTAAGCAGGAATTCTGTAGTATTAAAGGCCATTCATACCTCCCCGGTTCTTAAACAATGAAAAGGCTATGTTCTGTGACCTGAGTCTGTACTTGTACCAAGGAATACTGCCTTTCCTTTAACTCATTCATCCCTCAGGCAGCTAAAGCCCCACAGTGAGCTAACATGTGGGGCTCTCCCTTCCCCTGGTTATGCAACTCTCTAGTGGGCACAAAGCAGCAAAGTACCTGGGTTTCACAGTAGAAGATTCGGTGATTACCTCCTTTTGCAATAAGTTATTATAGAGGGGATTGAGTCAGTATTTGGACTTTCAAATGGGCATGTTTGTAAGGGATGGAGTCATTAGAAAAGGTTGTCTAGCATGACAGCTCATAGATGGGGACAGTTCTGAGGTCAGGGAGAGTAGACTTAACATTAGCAACACTCACATCCTGGATCTTTCAGGGACTGAAGGATAGCTCAACAAGGAAAGGGTCGGAGGACCTAAGTTAAGGTCTATAACACTCACATAAAAGCTGGAAATGTTGGCATGACGTACAACATTGGCAAGCAGTGCTTGCGGGGGTCAATGTGCCTAGGCAGTAGGGAAGATCTAGGGAAAACATTGAGAAACTCTATATCTTGCTGAATAAGGTAGAGATAACAGAAGACGACTCCTGATGTCAGCCTCTGGTCTTGACATGTGCATGCGCAGGTGTAGTTGTGTGTACACCTAACACACATCACACACACATATGCACACATACACACATACACAAACACACAGATGCTTGTGCACACACACACACACACACACACACACACACACACACACACTTCTACACCTTTCTGCAACCCTGCAGTATGTCTCCCACCCCTCTCTTCACACCTGTCAGCATTAGAATGTCCCTGTCTTAGTCAGGGTTTCTATTCCTGCACAAACATCATGACCAAGAAGCAAGTTGGGGAGGAAAGGGATTATTCAGCTTACACTTCCACACAGCTGTTCATCACCAAAGGAAGTCAGGACTGGAACTCAAGCAGGTCAGGAAGCAGGAGCTGATGCAGAGGCCATGGAGGGATGTTCCTTACTGGCTTGCTTCCCCTGGCTTCCTCAGCCTGCTCTCTTATAGAACCCAAGAATACCAGCCCAGAGATGGTACCACCCACAAGGGGCCCTCCCCCACTTGATCACTAATTGAGAAAATGCCCCACAGCTGGATCTCATGAAGGTACTTCCCCAACTGAAGCTCCTTTTCCTATGATAACTCCAGCCTGTGTCAAGTTGACACACAAAACCAGCCAGTACAGTCCCCCACTTGTTCTTTTCCATCCATACCTTCCATTTAGCAACACGAGTAGTGCTTGCGAGTTTCCTGTGAGTTCTGCAATGGCCTTGCAAAAATTATTCCATTTTTATAATATGGAGAGGGCTCATGAACCGATTCGGACACTGGCCACCTGGAAGCAGGCTGTTTGCTTACCAAGGACGCTCTTGTCATTCCTCCCTTACCCCACCCTGCTTCTCATTTCTTTCCCTCTTCATTCAAGTCCTCCAACCAGATTCTGCTTCACTGTGACTTGATAAAGTGGGACATACCTCTATCACTTCATCAAACCTACCCGAGTGACCCTTTCAGAGTGTGGTGGTGTGAGAGGATTGGCTACAGCAGAGAAGTACACAGTTGCTACTTCTCCCTTGCTGCTCAGGATATCACAAGCTCTAGCATCGGGAGGAGAGGAAAGGCTAAATGGAGTGGCATTCACTAGAGGTATCTGTTCTCTGGTTGCAATTACGGGGAGTAGCTGGGAAAGTTAGCTAGACCACATGCAAATACTGATCAAGTTCTAAAGACGTGATATCAGACTCAAAGAATGCAAGAACTGTTTTTAAAAGTAGGGAAGTTGCTTGTTGCACATGCAGCCACAGCAGGGACCATCTCTCCTCTTCATGTAGTGCTATACCAACACAGGGATTAATAGAATATAGGGTGATACCATGCCAGCAGCCCTAGTTCCCTGCCTCCTGATGGTGCCTGTGGGATAATCCTTACCATCTGGAGAGAGGGTTTCTCTCCTAGAGGCCTATTCAGCAATTGGAATTCCTGGCAGGATTCTCCAGTGAGTGATAAAGAGGAACTGATGTCCCTCAGAGGATTCTGGAGCAGGCGCTCTCACTTATCACACACTTTGTGCTGCTCCAGAGCCAACTCTGTAAGTTTTTATTGATGTCTGTGATAACTCAACTTCCTATCAAATACTCTCTTCCTACCCTGACTTTCTCTACCCAGAATGATTGAGGCTTGCCCCAGGGCTCAGATCATGGCAGTTCCCATACCAACCTTTGTAGCTTGTCTTTTGCTTCTTTATGCCTTGTTCTTTCTTCCATCCTTTTCCACCTTCCCAACCCCCCCCACCCTTTCAACCCTCTAACGCTAGAAAGGAGAGAGAAAAGGATAGAAAAGAAAGGAAAGAGATCCCTGAATAAAGTCAGGGGTCAGAAATTGGGCGACCTTATCGTTAGACTTCTTCCTGCTGTTTAGAGAGAGGTGTTGAGTTCCTTGGGGCAAGTGTGATCTCCACCATTAGGATATCTATTTTCTTCTTCTTGATTCCTCTTTGCACAGGACTACTTAACAAACAGTGAACAACCATCCAACAACAACCTCACCTCTTAGAGCCTTGTTATTTACATACCTTCTGAAAAAAATCCCCAGAATTCCAAACATCTCACAATTGCAGAACCGATCTGCCGCTGGCAAAATCACACCCCTGCTGGAGCACAAGGCAAATCATAGTCACCTGCTGTGGACAATTTGAAGCAGCCCTATAACCCATACCTGGGATTAAAATGAAAATGTATTTTTCTAACATTTCTGTGTTTTCAAAGAGCCCCAAACTCCAAAACTGTTAAACCTTGGGTTGCTTGAGTAACTTAAAAGCCTCAAGTCTGCAAATCCAGTGTGTAGCTCAGTCTACAATGACTAAGCAATGATCTTGACAACTGGCACCTGTGCAGTATTGTGTTCTTGCTACAATTTCACTGTGGTGGGCTATCTCAGAACTACCCATGGCAATAACTGTCATCTTTTGGGTATCCTCAGGTATGGTAGAGTCTTTCCTATCATCTTTTTTAAAAAGATTTATTTATTATATGTAAGTACAATGTAGCTGTCTTCAGACACCCCAGACGAGGGTGTCTGATCTCATTACAGATGGTTGTCAGCCACCATGTGGTTGCTGGGATTTGAACTCAGGACCTTTGGAAGAGCAGTCAGTGCTCTTAACCACTGAGCCATCTCTCCAGCCCCCCATCTTTTTTTTAAAAAATCATCTTTTTTTTTTTTTTTTTTTTTTTTTTTTTTTTAGGCAGAGTCTCACTGTATAGTCCAGGCTGGCCCTGAACTCATCTTGTTGCAAAACCTAGCCCCAAGCTTTCACTCTTTCCACTTCTTTCTCCTGAAGGCTGAATACAGGCATGTACCACCATATCACAAACCATCTCCCTCCTGTACATGAACACATGAGAACCCAAAGGAGGTAGTTGTGTACATCTCCCTTTTAAACAAGAACACATGAGAACCCAAAGGAGGTGGTCGTGTATGTTTCCCAGTGCTGAGTATTCTAATAGTTACACTTTATGTAAGCCCGACCTAAGAGGGCTGGGACATCTTTTTGGAGCTTCTAGCTCATTATGCATGGAGGTTCCATCTCTCACCCACCAGTCTTCTCTTTGCAACTGGGATTAGCCCAGTTGATGGGCCCTAAAAGCCAAGCTCATTTTTACTGGGTGTCTACACTGAAAGCTTTTACTCCAATCTTAGCCCTATCTTGGGACCCTTGGCAGCTTAAGATTGGCTCCCTCATCATCTCTTTTAGCACTGGAGGTTGCCCCTAGATAAGGAAAGGACCACTTTATGCTGCTTCCTGAAACCTCAGCTTTCAATCATTCCTACCTCTAAGTGTACCCTCCCATCCCGAGCAAGTTTTAGGGACACTTCTTTACTGCGCTCTCTATCGCTTTTCTAAAAGAACACTAGCTATACCTTATGACCGAAGAGCCAGCTATCCCTAGATCACCTGTCCATCATCCTGGGAGCAGGTTCCCACTAAAAAATATCGCAGTGAAGAATGGGGCTCACAATCTATTTTTCCTGTTGCTTTAATGAACTTACTTATTATCAGTGTGTGTGTGTGTGTGTGTGTGTGTGTGTGTGTGTGTGGTAGGTACATGTAAGCCCTCCAGTGTTTGTGGACATCAGAGGATAACTTTGTGAGGCAAGTTCTCCTCTTCCATGTTTATGTGGGTTCCAGAAATCAAAGTCAGACTATCAGGCTTGCAGAGCAAGCACCTTTGCCCACGGAGATATCTAACAGGCCCACTCATGTTGTCTGACTGTGTACCTTCTCCATGTGCTTCTAAGGGCTATTTGTATATTGTTAATAGGGAAGCTCTATGTTCTGTTTGTCAAGCGTAAGGAGAGCAGACCACGCTATAGGGCTTGTGTGGGAGTAACCCTGCCAGTGAGGTCAGTGAGGTCAGTGAGGTGCAGCAGTACAGCCATGGCAACGGGATGGAGAAAGAAAAAAAAATCAAATCAGGGAGTCGGAGCTGTGAGATCAAGAGATGTTTACCTCCAACTGTGTGTAAGGTTTATATTGGATGATTCACTTTGATCAGCAAAGCATACACACATCTCCAATTCTGGTGTTACCTGCAATTGTTCCCTATTGCAGTTATCCTAAGAGTAACTGGTGCACAGAACTAAGACACACTGCAGGCACAGTGTTCCATAGAGTACCGGCAAGTCAGGATTCATGCCCAGGTCCATCCAGTCCATCCAGTTAGCGTCCCACCTTCCCCACCCCACTGGTAACATTTCCACAGAGGCTGAGGTTGGGAACCTGATGAAGTAAGGACAGCCAGTGGCTTGGGGATTTATTTTTTTTGTACTTGTTTATTGGGGTGGGTCCTGCCTGTGCCATGGTATGTGTATGTCAGGGACAATTTGAGGGAGTCAGTTCTGTCCTTCCACCACGTGGGTTCTGAGGACCAAGCTCAATTCTTCAGTCTTGGTGGCAAGTACTCTTACCACCTACACCGACTTGCAGGCCTCAGTCAATACTTATGCACACAATGAAAAGTCTGAAGAACGGAAAAACAAGGAGAATTTCAGGTAGGACTTAATTTTAGCTGGGATCAAGAAAAGAAAGGTAGGCTGGGGGGGTTGTGCTCCTGGATTTTAGGGTGTTAAAGGGTTAACAACAATGGAGCACGAAGGCCGTGGATACAAACTGCTTCTAGTCTCACTCCTGAAAGAACTTGAGTCAAGAGTGAGGTCTAATGGCCTGTGTCAGTGCTAAGTCCTAGGGTTCAGGGGTCCTTGATCTCAGCTCAAAGGGCTTTCCAATCTGTTGCAGTTCTTAAGTGGGATGCCAGAGGGCCTGGGAAGACACCGCCCTGACATCCAACCCATCATGTGGAAGGAATGGGAAGTTTAGTTATTCTGTGACTCAACAGCCTCTTGTAGAACCCTCCGACTCTCGGTCTACCTTTTCCATCCTGGCTTTTAGGCTGGGTGTAGATTCTTGTTCCCCTTCCCACTGTGTTCCTAACTGGGGAAAATGACTGTGTGCAGACATTCCAGAGTGATTTCAGCATGATATTTAAATATGCTAAACCAACTCAGACTAATGGGCCTTAGATCTCACCAGAAGATCTCCTCTTTCCCTTAGTATTTACATCTCCGACCTGCTGATTCTCTTCCAAAGCCTTCTGGGAGGTGGTAGATCCACAGGACAGCTGTGGAATTAGTGAATAGATTGGGGTGCCTTTAAAGGATTCACAATTTAATTTTGTTTTAGATTTACGCTCTGGTATTGTTTCAGAGCACGCGTAGGCTTTAGCTTTTGTTGGCACTAGGCCCTCGGGATGCCAAGCTCCTTTTTCTCTCTCAATCTCCTGTTAGTTTCAGATGACAGGCTTTTAAAAGCACAGCTCTGTTAGTTTTAGGGAGCCTCTGGGACTCATTCTTGCAGCCTTCCTGTCCCTTGGTATACTGTTGCTGTGGTCACATCCCAGCGTGCCCTAAATCTCCAGTTTTGTCTTTGAGTGGTTGTCTTCCATTTGTTTTATTTAGAGATAAGGCCAAGCCTTTTTTTTTTTTTTTTGCCTCTGGGAGAAGTATGGGTAACTGAGCCACACTTGTAGAGTGGCATCTTGGGTATCCCCGGTGTCCTGGAAGTAGGTGAAGCTCCCTTGACACTGTTTCGGCTGGTTTGGAAAGTATGATAGTTTCTAATTTAAGAGGTGCCATTCATGTTTCTTTAATTGACCTCTGCAGATCCCTTTACTGGCACATTGTGCTGTGAACCTGGCAGTTGGGACTTGGGTTTTGACTGTTGCAAATACTAACCATCGTGTGCCATGGGGGACCACTGACCTCTGTCTACATGTATTGCCCATGGTTGTTCTGTTTGTGAGCATCGCAAACTGGAACTGTGGTGACCAAGCCTCTGAGCTTTACCAGGGCTCTTAACAATTGGTGTAAAAACAAAAGCAAAAACAACAACAAAAAACACTTCCCTAACCCTTTAAATAAACTTCTAAAGCATGTTTTAATTTACATTTTATTCCTTAGAAAAATCTTAGGTAGTTGGTAACCAATAAATGATACACAAGTGAAATAATAGTTATCTTTGTAAATTAGTCATTGGAGTAATTAGTTCTTAAACAAATGCTTCCTTTTAAAACCAGGAGCAGAGACTCTTTGCATTGGTTTTCCTTGATACTCGGGGCACTGAGACATTAAAACAACCTCTTACCTGCCTCCTGAGCAGTACGACTCAAAGGAAGACACTTCCTCAGATTTGATGACTCCCAGACCTTGAAAGAAAGACAGGACAAGTTCCTGTTGCGTCTATCTTCTATCATCTAGACCTCTTCAAGAGAATTTTCTTTAATGTGTGGCTCAACTTTTGGAATTCTGGAGAGCATTTGGGGGGAAAGAGCAGAGAAATGATAAATAATTTGGAAACGAGGATCAAAACGAAAGCATTAGGGGAAATGGAAATGTTTAGTCTAGAGAAAGGGAGAATGGGTAGAGACATACTTTCCTAACTGTCATAAACAGAACAAGAACAATTCTTCTCTCTCCTTTTTATTTTTTTTCTAACCACAGGGCAAGGAAGGCAGAAGAAAAAAAAAAAGGAATGGCTGTAGAATAGAGAGATTTGACTTCAATATATTGAATTTCTTCTCCTCATCTACGTCCTCCTCATTTTCCTCACCACTCTCCTTCTCTACTACCTCCTCCTCCTCCTCCTCTTCCTCCTCCTCCTCCTCCTCCTCTTCCTCCTCTTCTTCCTATTCTTCATCACAGTGGCCCACAGCAGACGCTTCAGACCCAGGGTGGGGATCAGATCAGACCCAAGACCTCAGCCTTTGTCAGCGGAAGTTCCTTTCCTCAGTGGACAGCAGTCAGTGCAGAGATGCAAGACTGGCAACATTCTATGGAGAGTCTGAGCACTGAGGTCGAAGGGAGACATCTTTAGCGACCTTGCACCCAGTGCCAAGGCTCAGGGGATGTTGCAGAGGAAGAGGTGGAAAGGATGTAAGGGCTGGAGGATGGGAGGAGGGTCATGAGTGTTGTCTTCTGGACGTAATAACATGGCTGCCGTTGTTCACCCATAAACTCTCAGAAGGAGATCAAGCCATCTGTGTAGACAGGGGAGATGATCTCCAGGCCCCACCTGCCACTGAGGAGCGACTGGCAAGTGATGGCTGCTGGGAAGAGAATCCTCTTCTTGGAGGATGTTGGCCACTGGCAGGGTTCCAGTTATCCAGCGGATGGCTCCACATCCACGGACATATGAACACTAATAACTGGGTCAGTGGGTTATCAAAAGACAAAAAAGGAAGAAAGAAAGACATGAAGTTGGAAGGGGGTGTATAGAGGGAAATCTGGGGGAATGGGAGGGTTAATGGGGGGTGGATACAACAGTATTGCATTGTGTGCATTTATGAAATTCTCAAGAATAAAAATTATTTAAAAAATAATGTTGAGCTGGGGATTTAACCTAGTGATAGAGAACCTGCTTAGCATGTATGAGGCTCTGGGTTTAATTCCTAGCACCTCAAAATAAATAAATAAATAAATAACGCAATGCTTAGGGACTCCTATACTTGACCTGCTATATAGTCTAGGCTACTTAGCAATGTGAATCATTAAGAGTGGAGATCAGCTCGGCAGTGGTGGCGCACGCCTTTAATCCCAGCACTTGGGAGGCAGAGGCAGGCAGATTTCTGAGTTTGAGGCCAGTCTGTTCTACAGAGTGAGTTCCAGGACAGCCAGGGCTACACAGAGAAACCCTGTCTCGGGGGAAAAAAAAGAGTGAAGATCAATGCTATTCACATGATTGCCAGAAATACTTTTCATGAGTATCATACATACTAGATACTTATTTCTAACAGGAACTTAACACTCAGCTTGCACTGACCAGGAGTCTATTTCTGTCAAGCCCTAACGCATCCCTGATGACCAACGCAGTGGTCCAATGTTATCTTATCCTAGCTAATCGAAAGTGCAATGTCCCCATGTCAGAGAATGATCCCTCTCTGTCGAACTGAAGATTCCGTCTTGAACCTCTTTGAGGTTATAAATTTAGATTATGACATTTTCCAATCAGCTTAGGCTTTGTATTATTTCTTGATTTCCCAGTGACTTTTTAATTTTCCAGGAGCCACAATGTGCTGCTTAGATTTCCTAGATACTAAGAACTATCCAAGGAAAATAAGCTTAAAATGTTGCATATTTATATTAAGTAAACAGCTCTACATATTAAAACATAATTTTGAGACGTTTGAATCACGTTTATTGGTTTTTCTGGTACTCTAACAAAATACCCATCATAGTTTAATAAGGAAAAGATATACTTGACTCAAGGTTTTGGTCTCATTAGTGCCATTGTCTCTGGGACTACAGTAGACAGAACATCACGGAGTGAATATGTGACAAGGAAACCGTGTGTCTCATGGTACCATGAAATAAATAGGGAAGAAGAAGGGATTTGTATCCCAGCAATCTCATCAAGATCACAACCTTAGTGGTCCAGTTTCTTCCTAGTAGGCCCCGCCTCTAGGAGGTTCTATCATCACCCAGTGATGCCACAGGCTTGGACCTAAGCTTTTAACAGCTGTGCTCTTGGGAGACACATATACAAACCATAGCAAAGACCCAGAACAAGAAAATAAACACACTGATATGCATATATGTGTTACATATGTACACACACACACACACACACACACACACACATTTTTAACAATCGTAAAACCAGACCCCTTCATATCTGCTTCATATCTGCTTCCAGGTCTTCCTGAAGCACTGTAACCTCAAGCTGGAAACGTCTGTTAAAACCTTCTATAATAGCAGACTTGTGGAAATTTCCTCATATGGAAATACTCTAGGTAACACTGAACATGGCTGTTTGGCAAGTCATACGTTGAAAATAGGCAAGAGAAATTTCTCCCCACTTACTTGGTTTCCTTACAATGTCATGTTGATGGTACACTGTGGAGAGGTGGAGGTGGAACCCCCTCTGCTCAACCTAGGCAGTGGTTAGTGTCTTGCTGCTGCTGAACAGAATTCCCCATAAGCATAGCAGAGTGGTTTCTGGGACAATCATACAGAAGGATGCAGAGACTGATTCATTCTCTCCTTCCCTCTCCCTTTCCCATCTTTTGCCCAGCGTAATCACCTTTAGAACCCAGGCTACAAGCTCAGCTCATTTGTGGTCGTTCAAGTCAATAACCCAGCGAGATTCTTGCTAATAATAAGCATCAACCTGGCGACAAACCAACAGTCCAGCTAGTACAGAGTAGAGACATCCTGCCCCTGCTGTCCACTGCTGTCCAACCTGTAGGCTTAGTACATGGCTGTTTTATGCTTTGGAACAACTCGGTACACAGATATTGTAAGTAGAACACCATACATCACATGGGAAAAAAAATAGAATGTGAAGCTAGTCTGAAAGGCATACTATTTGCACATGCTGCTAGAACTTTCCTGGCCTCTGAAAAAAAAATATGAGACTAACGTGTCATTCTTTTGTCCAGGTCAATTTTTGCCCTTTTATCTCTGCTGCTGGACTGGCTCTGCAGCGCTGCTCGCACCTGTAACCCAGGAGGAGCCTGAACTCCACCAACTTCTCCAGATTAAGTTGCTTCTCTTATATGGAATAGAAACTCTATTTGCACTTCTTATCAGTTTGAGCTCTCAAGTCGTTTTGAAATTCTTCGACTCTTTAAGCCTTCCTGGACATTCTGTAACCTACATATGTGCATAGCTATAGATAGAAGGTTCTTCTGTGTGATGTGTGAGCTGAGAGTTAATATTAGTTTGAAATCAAAGAAGCTGTGTTTGCCTGGGCCAGGGTGGTCAAAGGAAGGGAGAGTGTCTGGCTGACCGAACCAAACCCCTCTGCATCTTGTGAATTTATCATTATTCAGAGAATCCTGACATTGTAGAAACACACACATGCAGACCTGTTCAGGTCTATTTCTGACACAGTGCGCATGTAACACTCATCTAAATTAGATTTTAGTTAACTGGTCTCTAACCTTAGAGTCCTTTGATTTGAGATCAATTGCATTCAAGCATTTCCCATGGCAGGTAGAATTCTGGGGCAAAGGAAATGTGTTTCTTCCTCTGAGCTCAGATCAGCCTTGAAAAGCTTTACCAGTGTTGATCCTGGTCTATTTAAGAGCAGCTACAGAAAATTAGCAAGAGAAGCAGAAAGACGAGAGATAAATGTGTTCTTAAGTCGTGTCTGATTCAGAAATTATAGAAAACAAATTTATACATTTTTTATTCAGACTCACACTTTTTTTTTTAATATTACAGAATCCAAAAGATCTGTCTCAATATGCCAAGCTCGGGACTTTGCCTATGCTCCCGAGTCCCTGTTTTTACTTAGGGAAGTAAAAGTACTCTGTGACTGAGGCCTGGCTCCACTTTCATAACCAGGTACCTTCATGCCTGGGCAGGTCAGCAGGCCTCCTGATGGCTCTCATCTTCAGAGAGAACAAAACATGCAAACAATCCAAAACCCTCCTGGGCCCCCACAATCTGTTCTAACCACTGCCGAAATTCACCATTCTCCTTTTTAGCACACGGTTAATCAGAATTGTTTGTGGTCTGTGGTCAGTTCCTCACCTGACATGGTAGAATGTCCCTCCCCAGCAATCCTTTTAAGACATGCCTATCTAGACCTGAGAACTTCTGTATCGTCACATCCAGTTCAATTCAGTGATTCTCCCCCTTCCTAATGCTGTGACCCTTTAATAGAGTCCCTCCTGTTGTGGTGACCCCCGATCATAAAATAATTTTGTTGCTCCTTCATAACTGCCATTTTGCTACCGTTATGAATTGTAAGGTAGGGCCGGAGAAATGGCTCGGCTCTAAATGGCTAGGCTCACAATCAAAAATGAATTGTAATGTAAATATCTGTGTTTCCCAATGGTCTTAGGCAACCCCTGTGGAAGGGGTTGAGAACCGCTGAGTTAGAGCCACACTATCTGGGAAATGTGTCATTAGAGACTTTTGTTTGGTGGAAAATGTTGTTGTTGTGCTTCCTCATAGACTCGTAGCTGGTTGGGGTGAAGTGCCTGGATTGACCTAGAGCTTCAGTCAGGAGTCACGGATAAGTGTTACACGGCAAACAGATTTTATAGGCGGGGACACCGTTTGAAATAAGGATTCGATACTGCAGAGCAAGGGCTGGGGGAGATGGTTCAGCCTGTCAGATGTCTGCTGGGCAACCATGAAGGTCTGGGTTTCCAGATGGTGACATGTGCTAGGGGAGTGCAGGGGCAAGTGAAATCCAGGGGTGGCCCAGAGCTGGCCAAATCCATGAACTCCAGATTCAGTGAAATAACCTGTCTCAAAGAATAAGGTAGAAGACAATCCTAGAGCACACCAGCAGCTGCACTCACACACCTACATGAACACATACACATACCACATATACATACTACAGTCTGTGTTAAAAGTCATAAGCCACCAACCTAGTCTTTCATTACCATTACTAAGTGCTAAGCACTGTGCGAGCATATGAACTATGCTTTAAGACAATTTGCAGCTCGGTGGATTTGTTTGGATTAGTGTCACGGCAACCACACGAGGAGTGCGCTGTGCACGACACCATCACAGCCGTGACATCATGAGATGATGGGCGTCTCTCCACCCCATATAATCCAGGGAGCTCCCATAGTCTGTGTACTCTCCCGCTGACCACACTGTGCATTGCATACTGCAGACGGAACTGTGTCTTCTCAAATGCTCCTCTGAGCCCTGACTGAGTCCCTTTCACTCAGACTTCACTGAAACAGCACTTCCTTGTTCTTTATTTATCGGTTGTCCACTTTTTCTATGCCCTTCTCATTGGCGCCTCCTTTTCAGCTTAACCTTTAGCTTGTTGGAATCCCCCAGGGCTAGGTTCTCTCTATCTACAAGGTCCACAGGGGAGAGGAATCATGTCCTCAGGGAGAGAAGTCAGTAGTATACAAGTGACTCCTTTACAACCCTGACCACTTTCCTAAACATTTGTCTGGACTTGACAAAGGTATTTTCTTTCAACATCGCCATTTGGATGTCTAAACAATACCTCAAATTAATACACAAATTAATTTTCTCCTTTCTGCCAACATGTCCCTCCCCACAATTGTCCTGAACGGAAGTGACAACATGGCTGACCGGAAGTAACAATGTGGTTCTCACACCTTGATCTTTCCTAATCTACGGTGAGTCCGGGGGGCGGGGGCCCTCTTCAAAATGTGGTTCCAATCCATCTGCCTTGCCTCATCTCTGCAGCGATGGTGCTCGATATCCGGGACCACCACCATCCCCTCCTTGAATGACGGCAGCGACCTCCACATGCCTGCCTGCTTCTGCTCTCCCCTCAGATCACACCCACCCAGCAGCCATAGAGATGCGCGAGAGATACAGATCCCACCGCAGCATGCTCATGCTTAGGACCATCCCGGTGTTTCCTTCCCAAAGGCACTTTGGATAAACTTTCCAGCAATTTGCCGGACACTAGTTGAGTTGGTCCCAACCCCATCTTTTCTCGTCTCTTCTCCCCGTCCAGTCTTCCATTCCAGTCTTTCTGCTCCTCCCATGTGCCGTGTTATTTACACCTACGGGGTCCTTACATGTATTTCCCTTTGTCCCTTTGCCTCACAGATCCTTTCCTATTCAGACTTAGTGTCTGTTTCTTAGAACAGGCTTTCCAGATAACAACTTTAGAGAAGTCTCTCCTCTGGCCGCCTGCTCCCACTTGACCCCACCCAAGCCCTTTGGTTACAGCTGCAGGTAGTTCTTGCTTTTTTGTTCATGGAGACTCACTGCCTGCAACATGCATGAGCTCCAGTAGCGCCGAGGCTTGAGGCTGTGTGAACATCTCCCAAACTGATCGTGCCCACATGGATATTCAATCAACACTCAAGGAATCAGTCACTTGCAAGGATCATAAAGCCACCTGTTTTCCTTCATTTCTAGACACTATTGCTGGATGAAGTGTCTAGAACAGTGAGGAGCAGGTTTCAGTTTTAACCATTCAAAGAAGGGGAGAATCTGAGATATAAGGCAGAGATGTTTGCTTTTAATCTTTAGCATTTAAGAATGCTGTCCCAAGGGTGGTGGTGGTGGTGGTGGTGGTGGTGGTGGTGGTGGTGGTGGTGGTGGTGGTGGTGGTGGTAGTGCACTACTTTAATCTTAGCACTTAGGAGGCAGAGAAGGTGAATCTCTTTGAGTTCCAGGCCAGCCTTGTCTACCGAGTGAGTTCCAGGATAGTCAAAGGTACACAAAGAGGCCCTGTCTCAAAACAAACAAACAAACAAACAAACAAACAACACCACCCAACCTGCTCCCCTCACCCCCAAAAGCAAGCTGTTCCTTACAGGTGGCAAACATAGAAGATATGGTTAAGACATGAGCATTCAGCCTTTCCCGGCACACATCCTCAAACCTTTTCTCTCTTCCTTTGAGTTTTGAATTTTACCTTATCCGAACTTAGAATTTAGTCATAACCATTGGTGTTACCACTTAGATGCAATTTTCAATTGTTGAACTTCTGGAAAGGCTGCAAAATTAGCATTTTATTTCAAACATATCAATTCCAAGACTATGTCATGCTAATCTTATTCTCAAGAATTACAAAGTAAAGATGTTGGTATAAAATTCATTGCTACAAAGCCCTGGGGTATGAAATTGTATCTATAAAACAGTGAGGCAATGCGTTGAGCTCACAATCTCAAATGGATGCTAAATCATTCTGTGGCACAGTATGTGATTAAAATAGTTTTGGTATCATTCAAAGGAAAATATAAAACAAAAGTCTCAACTAGCAGGTGTGAGGGTTCAAGAATTCCATTCAGCTGTCGTAAATTCTAACTTGAGATCATGTCTGCAAAGGCTTTCAGGTTAAGACAGCTCAGTTACAATCTCTTAGAAGGTAAAGAAGTCCTCCTAAAATATCTTAGAAAAAGAAAAGTGACTACCAGGTGTGGTGGCTCACGTGTATAATCCCAGCACTGAAGAGGCTGAGGCAGGAGGATTGCCATAAAGTCAAGACAGCCTTGTTTACACAATGAGTTCCAGACTAGCATGGGCTATATATACAATAAGGCCACCTCCTCACAAACATACACGTGCACACACACACACACACACACACACACACACACACAGCTAAATGTAAACATTGCTGATCAAAAAGAATAATCCAATGTAAATATTGTTTGATTGGAGAAAAGGAATTGAAGGAGAAAAGGATGAAGGAAAGGCAATTTGCTTAAGTGCCTTGTCTGTCTAGTGCACCGTTTTCTTGAGTAGTGTAATTGAGAAAACAGTGGTACTGATAAACCATGTATTCTGAATCTTTGTTCTTTGGACACGTTCAGCCACAAGTGGCATTAGAACATTGTAAGAGCAAAGCCTAGTTCACTGAGAGGCCACAGGACCAGACAAGGGACCAGAGGCCGCCAGCCTTAAAGGGCTGGTGCAGAGGAGAGCTGAAGAATCCACCTGGACAGTTTGGAAGGCCCTTGTCACACTGGGGTCAGACAGTAAAGATGCACTGGGACTGGAAAGTTCAGCTCAAGTGTTAGATTCGGGGTGTAGAGAATGGGGAACTGTTTCTAAAGAAAAAAAC
Source organism: Apodemus agrarius (assembly GCA_964023405.1). NCBI lineage: Eukaryota > Metazoa > Chordata > Mammalia > Rodentia > Muridae > Apodemus > Apodemus agrarius. The sequence continues at coordinate 22,147,179 of OZ030019.1, forward strand.
CCAGAAGCTTGCAGTCCGATTTCATTATCCACAGAGGCCTTCAGCGCTGTGAACTCTCCCCCAATTCGGAAACTTCTCTGGAAAATTCATTTCATGCCTGTCTCCTCCAGTAAAAACCTTGACTGAACTGTTACAAAACAGGAGACTTGGCCCAGGGAATGAGACATCACTTGAGACCCCAGAGCCAGCTGGCATCCTCAGGATCGTGCCTCTGACCTCTTCCTTACCTGAAATCTTGGACCGAGGCCTTTGCCCAGCAGAGGGGATTTTTTTTTTTCTTTTGATTGTTCCCGGGCCAGGTGGTTGGGAAGCAGACACAACACATGTGTCACATTCCTTGACACTAAAAAAAAAAAAAAAAAAAAAAAAAAAAAAAAAAAAATGGCTCTTAGGCGGAGGTGGGGCTGAAGGTCCCCTGACTTCAAGACTCTTCTGTCACCAGTTTCTGGGACCGAAGGAGGTCTTGGGAGACTTGATTGGTGTCTGTCAAAGATCTCTGAAAACCTCCATTTGGCTCCTTTCCTTTATACAGAACCAGGTCTCCATCAGTTACGAGGCTGCAACCAATGCTCACCAACTAAAGTGAAACAACACCTATCTCCTATCCGGTAGCTTTCTCTCCAAGAGAGTGTTTACCGTTCTGAGGCAGCCGTCTGTCCTGTCCCACCATGTTCCACCATTCTGAAACTTCTTCTCCCTCACGCTCTCAGAAAAGAATCTGGTTTCTTCGTCTTTTGATGTTTCTATTTTTTATTAGGCGTTTACTGAGTAAGAATGGTGCGAAATCTTGAAAAATGGAGATTAAAAAGACATCAACTCTACCCTGGCTGATTTAGAAAGAGAGTGAAGGACAGTCCTTATTGTCAACTTGGCTGGGTTTGGATTACCTCAGGCACGTCCCTGAGGACGTTGCCAGAGAGATTTAACTGACAGGAGAAGCCCCAGCCTGAACTTGTAGAGCACCAACCCAGAGGCTGCGGTAGCCCTGACAGACACCAAGAGAAAGTGAGCTGAGGGGCCAGCATCCATCCTTCTCTGCTTCCAGGATGTGGATGCAATGTGAGCAGGCTACCTCACGGGCCTGCCATTATGCCTCCCGCCACCGTGATAGCTGCATCTTCAAACTGTGAGCCAGAAACCCCCCCCCCCCCAGATTGCTTTTGTGTCATGGAGGGATGGAAGGAGACAGATCCAGGATCCAGGCAAACCAAGGTTTACAGGTAAATTCAGTGGAGATGTGCACAGGGCAAAGCCAGGAGGAATGATCATTTCCACTGAGGAGGCCCAAAAAAGCTCTGAACCTCCAAGAATATTCAAACATCTTTCTATAAGGGTGACAGGCAAGCAAGGTGACCCATACGGTTCGCTTGCTTTAATCCAACCATAATTCGTGTAAACATGGAAGGAGTCAAATGTCACCCATATGTGGTGTAACTATGATTTGTCAACTCAAAGTAATGATTTTTTTTTTTTTTTAAAGAGTACTGAGGACGAGCTTCCTAAATTACCTCCTCATGACTCTGGAAATCATCTATACCTGTAAACACCTATATAGTGGTTTGGTTTTGCTTTTTACCAGGTCTGCTAAGTAGCCTACTTTAGTTGGAACACGTGATCCTCTGGATGGACCACCTGATCCAGTACTCCGGGACACACCCAGCTGTGTCTACATATCCATGACAGCTTCCATCCTATCTCAGAAAAGACCCCCCACCTTACTCATGAGGCCAGCACTTCATATGCCTCCCCAAAATAGAATGTTCTCTTCCAAGGTTGAAGGTGAGATGAAAGAATTAAACAAAGAATAGTTTGAGGAAGTAACTTTAGCTGGTTTCTTAATAGTCCCAAAGAGATTCACTTTTGTCGATTTTAGTATTGTTTCTTCTCTTAGGTTTTTTGGTTTGTTTTGTGTTTGATGAGTTGTGCCCTTGGTCACTCTGCTCTGTGTCCATCATTTGCCTTCCTTTGGGAACCAGCTCCATCCAGCTCTGTCTTGACTGCCATTGCAGTCTTTTCTACTCAGTGAATCCTGTCAAGGAGGAGGAGAAAGGGGGGAGGAGGAAGCCACCATAAGCCATTGGTCCCACAGTCTCAGGGATTCTCCTGTGACCGTTCGGCTGCCAGCCTATCTTCCCTCTCCACTTCCCTCCCTCCCCCCCCCCCATCCCTCAACAATTCTTTCTGCACCAACCACTTTCTTAAAGGAGTTTCTCCTTTTCTGTCTGTTCTTGGGTTCTCCCCTCTTGTTGGAAACACCTGGGGCCTTTTCTATGCCTTTATTTTACCCCAGTTTCCTCTGTTCCCCCTCTAACTCAATCCTTTAGCTTTGATCACACTGAAAAAAAAAAAAAAACAAAACGACGTATGCTGTCTTCATGTCTTCATGTCTTATTTTGTCCCTCTAATTGAACTGCAGTTTCTTTCTGCAAAATTACCTCTCTCTCTCTCTCTCTCTCTCTCTCTCTCTCTCTCTCTCTCTCTCTGCCTCCCTCCCTCCCCCTCCCTCCCTTCCTCCCTCCCTGGCTCTCTCCTACTCCCTTTCTTTTCTTCGTTTTTAGAGAAAGGCTCTACCTCTGTCACTTAGGCTGGTCTGTCTCACAATCCTGCCTCATTCCTCCCGTGCTGAGATCACAGGTAGGGCTCTCAGAGCTGCCTCGCCTGTCTGGCCCCTTATGCAGCTTGCTGAGGAGAGAATACTGACTTCCAGTCTCTTTTCATGATGCTCCCCCCCCCATGCTGTTTCATAATCTGTATTGTTTAAAACATCACTTCCTTGTTTAAGAACTGTTCATAATTTTCCACTGACTGCACCCAAAATCCTTTTTTTTTTTTTTAACATACCATCTGGCAGTTTGTAATTTCTATTTTTCCCACCACATTTCTCTCTGACACCATCCCCACACACCCACAGTTGGGTAACTGCCTCTCTGGATGTGCTCTATGGACCTGGCTGACTTTCTGGGGCTCCGAGTTAGCTTTCCGCCTCCCCCTGCACTCCTGGTGCGGTGGATGTTTCTTTAGTCTCTCCTGCCCCTTTACCATCGTCTACCCTGATCTGGGCGGTCCATCCTTCTCCTGAGCTCTTTACCCAAGCCTGAGTTTTCGGCTCTACCATCGTCTAGCCCGTCTCTACCACGTTTCAGTGAGTTCCGGTCTCACCCCACTCCATAGCTTCTAGCTCACAGTGAAAGGGAATGAACAGTGATACAAAGCCTGGCCCGTCAGCTATGCGGAAAGAGAAATAAAACACAACAACAAAAATATTTGCTGCTGTTGTTTCGTGTGTGGATTGGGAGGGCAGACCTGGACTTCAAGTGAAATCACATGATAATCGCTGTGTGTGAGTTTGGATGCAGGAGTGTGTATGTATGCATGCGAGTGTTTTATATATATATATAGATAGATAGATAGATATAGATCTATAGTATAGATATAGATGTAGATATAGATATAGATCTATACATGTAGATATATAGAGAGGAAGGATTTCTTGAGTGTGAGAGACTCTATTAGACTGACTTGTATTACCGGAGCCGAGTGTTCCCATAACTCCTGTCGACAGGCTGAAGAGCCCAGGGAATACGTAGTCACTCAGTTCAAGAAGCTGGAAACCCAAGCAAGTGGGATGCAAGCTCAGCTTAGACCAAAGCAAAAATCCCGGAACCCCTGAGAGCTGCTGGTCTGGGGCCACACCCCAAAGCAGGAAATTGACGTGGAGGCAGTGGAGGCAGGGGCATGAGGAAGTCGAGAGAGCCCAACCCAAGTGAGTGTGTTATGTGAAAACACAAGAGAAAACCTACTCTTATTCTTTTTAAAAATTAACCTCGCGTTTGCTGACAACAGGCAACAGCAATGAAATTGCACTCACTTAAGAGGTCTGTGCATGTAAGAATTCCCCTTTCCTATTTATCTGCCCCATCCTCTAGCTGAGCACGCGGTGCCACCCATATTCAAGGCAGCTCACTGGCCAGTCTAATCTGGAGATGTTCGCACAGACACGTCCAGAATGGAATGAAACCAACCTCGTAAGCGTCTCTCTATCAGGCTGACTAGACAGCTAAGCTCTGTGGTCATTCGCAGTCACAGGAGGGCAGACCCAGCTTCATCCACACATAGACCACCAGGATTCCTCAGGCTGGAAGGTGCTTCATCTGGAGTCAGCATCATCTGTTTCCCTTCGTTATTCCTTTCAGGGTCACTCCGGAGTGCGGCAGTGTAGATGACATCCTGCCGGATTTGATGGGCTGAAGACAGAGGAGTGAGCTTGCGACTCACTTTATCTGGGTTGGCTCAGTTCTGGAAGAAGGAATCGCCTTCTGGATTCACTCCGTTGCTTCTGAGGTCTCTGTTTATGTCCCAGAAAAACCAAGGTTCTTTGGAAGATCAAAGATGATGATGATGATGATGATGATGATGATGATGATGATGATGGAGAAAGGGGAAAACATTTGAAATGTAAATAAAGAAAATATCCAATAAAAAAAATGGGGAGAAAAAAAAGATGATGATGGAAAAGTGGTCTGCACCTCTCCCAAGTTGGGGGAACAGCATGGGTACATGAGATGCAAGTTGGGGGATCCTGCTTGCTTGTTGAGCTGTGACATCGAAATTGTTGTCCTTTTCAGACTGGTCAGGGACTTGTCGGTGCTCCCATGTCCAACGGTCAAACAACCACTAACACGCAGACAAGGCTTCTCAGGCCACTGCCCCAGAATCCCACGGTTAAATCTACTGAATAAATAAGAATAGCATGATATTCAAAAGTGAAGGACTCCCAGAACTGGGTGACTCTTTGTTTTATTTTTATTTTTTTATTTTTTTATTTTATTTTGTGGTTAAATGGAAAACATTGTAACAGGTTGTTTCTGGGAAATCAAAGCACCTGAGAAATACTGGGAGGTTTTGCTATCACTAAAGTGGACTGGAAATTAAAGAGTTATCCTGGAGATCTAAATAGACTGGAACTTCTGATTCTATTGTCATTGTGCCACAGCCCACCTGTGCTCACACCTGATCCTGGGATTGTTCCGCCTTAAGAGTTTGTTTGCTCAGTGAGTTTAGCGGCAGCAGAGCCCTTGGTGTTCCGTCGTACACCGCGCTCTTTACAGGTATGCACGCATCTACCGCTTCGCCCACACAGCTGGCCTGTCCACAGCCTGCCTTGAAAGGAACTCTGGCTTTTAAGCGCCTGCTTTCTTTTCTTTCTTTTTAAAATCCTGATCTTGGTAAATCCCAAGCTCAAACAAATATGATGTCAGCCAGAGGCATAATGGGGCGGCTAAAGATGAGATGTCTTTAAATTTTAGTAACGGTGGGAACGGGAGGCCATTCAAGTCAATATTGAACAATAGGAGACCTGTTTGTGATTTGCTCCTTTGCTTAGGAAAACAAGTGTCATCAGAGTTACCCTCAAACCTTCCAGCCTGGTTGGAGAGCGGGTGCAGTCTCCAGGTAACATGTAAGACCCTCCTGACCTTTGGGCACATGTTAAGACTGTTCTAAGATAAAATGCATCTTCAATGGTTTCTACATTCACAGAGAAATAGCCGAGTAAGAGTTGGTGAATGTAGTAAGCTTTTCTTTTTTCTCTGCCCTCCCTTCCTCTTTCCCTCCATCTCTCCCTCCCTTCCTTCTCTTCTTTCCTTTCTTTATTTCTTTCCTTTTGAAACAGGTTCTCATGTAACTCAGGATAGCCTCAAACTGGCTATGTAGCAGAGAAGGATCTGGAACTCCTGACTGTTCTGATTCTTTACTCCCAGGGCTGGTAGTACCAGCACAGTGGAGATTGTCAGAAATGTTCAGCCTCAGGCCCTATCCAGACTCACTGAGTTGGAACCTGGGAATCGCAGGACAGTGGGTGCTTAGCATAGAATGAATTACCCCGGGTGCTTAGCATAGCATGAATTAGCCCCAGGTCTTTCTCAGGGTAGGGTCAAGTTTGAAGTACTTTTGAGTTTATCCCCTTCACTGTGCAAAAGGCCACCTGGTGTCTGAATAGGTGTCAACCATGTGACCATGCTTGCTGATAAGCTAGACTACCCAGGGCATCTCTAAGGCGCCTGAACTGTTTTTCTAGCATTTTTATTATGGCTAAGAAAACAGATGAATGCAAACACAAACTGGACTTATGATCCAAAACTCATAAAATCAGGTGTGTGTTGTGTAAAGGCACATAATATAACTCCTGCAGATGAATTTTTGTTGATGTCTTTATGATAAAAACCTTGACACACTAACTTTTCTTCTTTCAGTTATGAATGACAAATATGATTAAACTCTAGGAAAGTTTGTCTTATAGTCAAAGGACAGACAACATTCTATAGGAGGACCTCACTTTCTTAAATGACGAAGATTTTTTTCACTACATTTTCTTTATACCTAGCCCACTTCTTAGTCTAAAGTAGATTTTCAATAATAAAGTATCTGTTCAAAGTAAGGCAAAATCTTATAGTGGGAGAGAGAGGAAGAGGGGGAGGGAGGGGAGAGGGAGGGGGAGGGGAGGAGGGGGAGAGGGAGAGGGAGAGGGAGAGGTATTATAAACATGTGATACAGAGAAAAGATTGAAACCGATAGAGGCAGCCCCTGTATCTTTCTTTAGGTTCAGCATCCATGAATTCAGCCATGCACCGATAGAAACTACTTTTTCTTGCATTTGTACTTGCTAGAATTTTCCTCTCCCTTGGTGATGCAGATATAGGCCAGATTGGACTTGATTAAATTAGATGTATTACGAGGCAGCTTTTGGGTGGGCTCACCGATCTCACCCGTGGAGGTCAGTGATATCCAGAATCCAGGCGAAAGCAAAGGGTTTTATGGCTCTTGGGCACCAAGGTGATAACATGTCAGCTAGTCGTTGGGATTATGTCCCTACATAATCAAAAACTGAGCCCCTTTGGGGGCGCTCTTGGGTGGGTTGCCGGAAATGTGGAGACTAAGAGTAATAACAGGTTAGCTATGAGTTTTTTTTTCCACGCGGGCAGAGTTTTCCCTGTGTGGGAGGGGTTGCGGGAGGAGAGCAGGGTTTCCCAGCTTGTGCAGGGGATGAGCAGGGGTCCACCCTAATAGTACTGAACATAAACAGACATTTTCTTGTCACCATTCCAGACCCAATACAGCAGGTCACCTATTTGCGTGGCAAATAGTCACCTAACATACTAAAAGTCATCTAGAGATGATGAGTAGCCAGTAGGAAACAGAAGGTTTCCCCTTTCAAAATAATCTATCAAAATCCTTGTCTCCAAATGCTGGCCAAGTGTCTTGGACTTGAAAATTGACCCTCCGGTGGGCTCAGATGTTTGAACACTTGGTCGTCCGGAGGCAGTTGCTGTACTCTCTCCCCTTCTGGTTGCAGACAGCGTGGCCTGCTGCGGCCTTCTCCAACCGCCATTTCTTCCCCACCAAGGATAGGTTGTATGCTCTCTTAAACTGCAAACTTGTCCTCTGTGAAGTTGCTTCTTGTCCGATATTAGGCCCCAGGGATCAGAAAAAGAAACTGACGCTCTCCTCAGTTGAAAGAATTCCTTTTCCGGAGTAGAACTGCACGGATCTGGTGAGTTGCTTGTGAGGCGGTGCACGTGAGGCATGAGGCAGGCCTTGGTGAAGAGAAGAGAGGAAAGGGGCAGTTTGCCTTTGCAGAGAGTGATTCCTCAGAGTTGCAGTTTACAACAGCTGCTGGCGGCGTTGGGAAACGTGGCTCAGTGGAGCAAGACAGGTGAATTCCCACTACAAACCACAATCCACCGTTGGCTTCACGGTTAGTATCCTGGCTCATGGTGCTTGGTTTCAGGTCTAAAATAGGAACATACCCTAGCATTCTATGGTACTCAGTAACTAAGAAGAGTGCTCTCCAGAACTTAAAATGCAAATTCTTTCTGCCTGCTTTTGTATAGCAGTTAAAGGGCAGTTACAAGTTGGTTGGCGTAAGGAACAAACATCATCTGGAACAAACATGATCTAGAGTAAATGTTGGAAGAGACGTTTCCGTACTCTCAAGGAGGTACTGGCTTGTTCAAGAGATGTCAGAAAACTTAAACCCAATACACAGAAAGCGACTTGGTTGTGGATTTTCAGAGGCATAACATTGATACATTTCCAAGCAGGATAGTCCCTCCTTCCCCTAATTAATATTTATATTCAGAAATGCCTGATCCCGTATGCTACTTAGGCTAGGGTTGAAGACTCATTTTACCATCTCTGGTCATAAACAAGAAAAGGATGGAGAAAACTAATGTACTCGTCCATCCCTGCTTTCTGAACTCCACTGCTGTTATCCACCTGCAGGATGTGGTATTTGATAACGTGGATGACAAGATATTTGGTGCCCAGGTGTGGGAACAGAATTCATCTTCCTGTGTCAGTTTCAGATTTTCCTAGGTTTGTTTGAGCTTGCCCACAGGGTAACTCAAAAGCAACCATTCACCACACACCCCACCCAGAAAACAAATTGAGAGCTTACACTTTTTGCATAAAGAAAAAAACATTACAAAGAAAGCAATTAAGTAGTAAAATGAAAAGAAAAGAAAAGACCTCATGAAAAAGTGTTCTTTCTATACATGTACACAAATGCAGGTCGAGCCTGTGTGTGTGCCTCAAGTCTCTGTGAAGAAACCCCTCATCTTCCCTCTGGGGATGTGCGTCTCTCATCAGACCCATTGGTGATTTCAGTGGTCACAATCCTACCAATCATTGTCACGGCTAAGCTTTTTATTTTAATATATTTTATTTATTTACATTTCAAATGTTATCCCCTTTCCTGGTTTCCCCTCTGGAACCCCACTACCCCATCCTCCTTTCCCCTGCTTCTATGAGGGTGCTCCCCCACCCACCCATTCCTGCCTCACTGCCCTGGCATTCCCCTACACTGGGGCATCAAGCCTTCACAGGACCAAGGGCCTCTCCTCCCATTGATTCCCAGCAAGGCCATCCTCTGCTACATGTGTGGCTGGAGCCATTGGTCCCTCCATGTGTACTCTTTGGTTGGTGGTTGTTCTTCCTATGGGGCTGCAAACCACTTCATCTCCTTTAGTCCTTTCTCTAACTCCTCCATTGGGGACCTCATGCTCAGTCCGATGGTTGGCTGCGAACATCCACCTCTGTATTTGTCAGGCTCTGGCACAGCCTCTCAGGAAACAGCTATAGCAGGCTCCTGTCAGCAAGCACTTCTTTTTTTTTTAATTTTATTTTCTATATTCTTTGTTTACATTCCAAAGGCTTTCCCCTTTCCCAGTTCCCCCCCACCATAGGTCCCATAAGTCCTCTCCTCCCCCAACTATTCCCCAATCACCCCACCACCACCACCACCATTTCTCTGTTCTGGATCTACAAAACTGGATCCAATCTTTTCAGGCCCAAGGTCCTCTCCTTTCTTCTTGGGAATCATTTGACTTGCTAATTGTGCCTTGAGTATTTAGGGCTTCTGGGCTCATTAATATCCACTTATCAGTGATTGCATTTCATGTGTATTCTTTTGTGATTGGCTTAGGATGATATTTTCCAGATCTAACCATTTGCCTACAAATTGCATGAATTCATTATTTTTAATTGCTGAGTAGTATTCCATTGTATAAATATACCACATTTTCTGTAGCCATTACTCCTTTGAGGGATATCTGGGCTCCTTCCAACTTCTGGCTATTATAAACAAGGCTGCTATGAACATAGTGGAGCATGTGTCTTTATTGTATGCAGGGGAATCCTCTGGGTATATGTGCAGGAGTGGTATGCCAGGGTCCTCTGGAAGTGGCATGCCCAATTTTCTGAGGAACCTCCAAACTGATTTCCAGAGCGGTTTTACCATTAGCAAGCACTTCTTGACATCCACAATATTGTCTGGGTTTGGCATCTGTATATATGATGGATCCCCAGGTGGGCAGTCTCTAGATGGCTTTTCCTTCAATCTCTGCTCCACACTTTGTATCTCCTCCCTTGAGTATTTTGTTCCCCCTTCTAAGAAGGACTGAAGCAGATGGCCCAGAGGTCAAGTGCATATGTATTACTCTACTGAATTTTTCCTAGTTCAGTTCCCAGTACCCAAATAAAGTAGTTCACAGCCACCTGTAACTCTGGCAACAGGGTATCTAACAGCCTCTTCTGGACTCCACTATCATTACCTGTCTCACATATGCATGTACCCACACTGAGATGCACACATATAGACCTAGTTAAAAATAAATAAAATAAATATTTTTTTTTCTTCATGGAAGAAGGAGAAAGCACCAATAAAACATGAACATTAGACTCCACCTCTCTGCTTTCTGCCTACCGACAGACAATAGGACCAGCTGCCTCAAACTCTTGATACCACAGCTAGAGCCAATCTTCAAGTCATCCCTTGTTTTAAAAAAGATTTATTTATCTTTATTCTATGTATATGAGCGGTTTGCCTGTGCACTAGATGAGTGCCTGGTGCCAGTGGGAGGCCAGAGGAAGACATGGGATCCTCTGAATTTAGTTACAGATGACTTGTGGGTGCCATATGGGTGCTAGGAACCAAACCCTGGTCCTCTGCAAGAACAAGCAGTGCTCTTAACTGAGTCACCTTCCCAGCCCTCACCCCCCACCCCAAGGCCTTCTTGTCCCAAGGGCTTAAACCCTCTGCCGTGAACTGGAACAAACCTTTCTTTCCTTCCTTGAGTTTATTTTGTCATTGATCACAGCTACACGAGTACTTAGTCACACCCTATGCACATGTCCTGGAGCAACGGGCACAGAGCAGTGGGGCATAGGCTTATATTTTCCTTTAAACCTATTTTATTTAAGGTCATACAACACTTCAACCTCCATTTTAGCCTTCCGAGATAGGTGTAGGTCAATGTTGGGAGAATCCTTTCTGAGGGAATTTGTGAAGATCTTCAAGAGTTCTGTGTTCTAGAGTTTAGATGGTGGCATAGAGAGGACCCTTTAATAAGGTCATTTCTGGCCTTTGTGCTCCTTTTCCATTTGAAGTAAACACAGGGTTGCTCTTACCAGGGTGTGTCATTTGGTTTGTGGTATAACATGTGTGTCTCTTATACTTATGAACAGATCTTGGCAGAACACAGAAGACAATGGAGACATTTCAGGACCTAAGTACCTGTGTACACAAGGAAACGGACGAAATGAACGTGTTTGTGAACTACATGACTTTGTGCAAACACATTCCTCCTCTCTGAGATCACGTTGTCTTACCAGGAAGAGAGAGTCAGGAGGACTGCTGTTTGCTGACCACCCACCACAAGCTCAGTACTTTCCAGATAGCCTTTCTTCTACTCTTTATACAATTTTACAACTAAGGCCTGCAGATACTATTATTATACCTATTTTCAGGTGAAGAAAATAAAGTCACAAAGATAAACCAAACAAAACAACAGCAAAAGAGAGCCTGTGCCTGTTGTAGTTGAAAAATGATAATTATTATACACATCCAAAGTCATAGCAACATTATTCACAATAGGACAAAGGTGGGAACAGCTGTATGTCTGTTAAGAGGGGAGTAAACAGGCTATGCTGTATATAATTGGAGTATTATTTAGCTTTGAAAGGAGGGGCATTCCAATATGCATGAACCTTAGTATGCTAAGTGAGATGAGCCAGTCACACAAAGCACAAATACTAGATGATTCTCCATATATGAGGTAAGAATGGCAGTCAAAGTCACAGAATGGTGACTGTCAAGGGCAGAGGAAAGGAGAGATGAGTCACTACTTAATAGGTGTAGAGTTTCAGTTTTGCAGGATAACATGTGGGGATCAGTTACATAGCAATGCAACAGTATTTATAGCTATTGAGTTTTACGTTAAACATAACTAAGATGGTAAAGTTTATGTTTATGTGTATTTTATTGTAACTAAAAAATAAATACATACAGATGTCAACCAAACCAACTATGGCTTACCAGGGTAGCCTCCAGTTAGCAGGGGATGGGGGCGATCTGTTTTTACTGATTTATACAATCTGACCAAATTATCGATGATTTTTCTGCCAGTGGCTCATCTCAGTGGTGTGGCACAGCTGTGGTCTGCCCTCCTCTATCAAAATAAGAGATGGGCCTACTACCTTTAGCCTTGGATTCTTTCTTTAGAGAGTTATAACAATGAACCTTGAATTAAGGTCTGTGTCTAGAGGACACGCCTACTGACCCTGGTGAATCATTCCATATGGGAGGTTGGAATGTGTTCCTTCCAGGGCAGTTCCGTGAGACCTTATGGTTGTCAGAAGTGATGTTTTTGCCCCCTCTCCCCCAGGTGACATCAGTAGAGGCCTAAGTGACATTGCAGTGCTTATCTGTGTCTTTTCATGGCATACGTTTGTCACATCTGCAAATTATCTGGACCAATTTCTTCAGCAGGAAATGCTGGGGCCTCTTCATTAATAGAGCTCCCTTCGATTTCTGGTTTCAACCCTTCAGGTTAAAATTACTGCCTGTTAATTCCCTTTAAAAGGTTGTTTGGATTTCACAAACGTGTGGCTTGAATATCCTTTGTTTGCCTTGCATTGGAGGAGCGAAGACTAACATTACGTGCTTCAAAACAAAAGAGGGCTGCCTTCAAATCCAGCAGATCAGTTAGCCAACAATTAGCCTTTAAAATAGTAATGCTAATGCAGTATTTGTTTTCCTTTGCCTAGACACTAGCCTAAATTCCTAACTCTTCGCTCTCCACGATTTTCATTCATATACATGTTGAAGTGTGTGCAGTAAGTGCACAGAGTTGGTGCACATAAGATTTGTTGCATTAAAATGTAATTGGAGACAATAGCAATGTGGGCAGCAGTGAGAGAGAGAGCACAGATGTTGTCTCCTTTAAGAATGGCATCTCTATAGTACGTTCTCTCCCCAGACAGAGCTTTCAGTAGTTCATCTGTCGGCTCCACAGAAATCGACCTGCAACATGACAGCTCTCACCTCGAGTGTCTCATAAAAAAAAGCCAAAGCCAACTCTGAAGACCCAAGTATTACCCATTAGTGGAATGAGGCCAAGTAACCTCTGACCAGACTGTTGCTGGGGAGTTTTGGCCACATCTGTGATTCCTATCGGCACCCTCTGTCTTCCACGAAGCGCCATGGACAGCTTTTGGCTAAAGGGAGGAAGTGGTGTTCAAAGGATTTGGAGATGAAAAGGGCTTCAGAATCAAAAGGTCCCGTGCAGTGGCCGATTCTCTTTCATCAGGACTAAGGGATGGCCTGCCCTTGGCCTCTTAAAAGTGTCACTTCCAACCTGCCATGGTACTGAAGAGGAGTCACAGCAGGTGTGTCACATCAGCTGTGACAAAAACCAAACCATTTTAGAGTCTAGACTGGCAGTTACATTAGAACTCTGGCAAGAAGGAGTCTTCTCTGAGGGCTCTCTGACTGAACTGGAGAAACCAGAAATGGCCTCATTGGGAGTTGTTTGTAACAGGAAAACAGGGACTGATACATAAAGCCTAGTGTATAAAAGAAGCCAATTGGTAGAGAAAGGGTGGAAGCCCGTCTTCACCTGGGCTTCCTGTAACCCAGAGCATGCTTAAGGAAAGCCTTTCATATACGTGGAGAATGGCAGGCGTGGCATAAGCATCCCTTGGAGTCCTCCTTCTCAGATTTTTGGAGACCTTCCAGATCTACAGACTTCTGCTTTTCCCTTGGCTCTCTGTTAATTCCCTTTGTTGGGGCCGCTTTCCTTTGTCAATAAACTTGTCTCTATCTCTCTATTTCTATTTGTTTCTCTTTGTTTTTGTTTTTGATTGGTTTGGCTTTTCAGGGACAGGGTTTCTCTGTGTAACTCTGGCTGTCCTGGAACTAGCTCTGTAGATCAGGCTGGCTTTGAACTCAGATCCACCTGCCTCTGCCTCCCGAATGCTGGGATTTAAAGGCACATGGCTACAATGACCATCCTCTATTTCTAACCTGGTATCCTTGCTCCGGGTCTTTAAAGTGGGATATAGGAATATTTTAACTGGATATCTTAACAAGTTTCCTGGGACCTTCTGGTCAGATGCCCTGGGACTTGTGTCTGTATCTACTACATATTTATAGGAGTTTCAAACTTCCTATAAGAAAGGGAAGCAAGAGCTTCAAATTAAATTTCCCTTTTTAAATTCCACCAAAACCAGGTGCTTTATCTACTTAAGTAAAGACTTCATGCATAGCTAAGAGCAGTGATAGTTCCTTCCCCCAAGACAGATTTTCTTTCAGTAACCCAGCCTGACCTCAAATCTGTGATCCTCCTGCCTCAGCCTCTGAATGCTGGTGATCAAGGTGTGTGCTACTCTACCTAGCCCTATCCCAGTGGTTTTTCTCCACATACCACATTTAGTTTGTGTATTTGTAACCTGGATCTTATGGATAGAGTGCCTACTCTTTCCTCAGTTTTCTAGGGAGTATTTGCAAAACCATGAGAACTGTCAGCCAGCAAGTGGAATAACTTTCTGAAGTAGTGTAAGTACCAAGCAGTGGATGTAAGGGTGAGCTGAAGGATTCCAGGCTTTTGCTTCCACTCTCAATTCCATAAAATAAATACCATAAATTGTCTTGACTATGTGGAATCTCCAAGATATCTTAGCTGACCACCTGCAATGCTCATTCACTAGATTTTTTTTCTCTCTCCTCTAATTGACACCCAAGCCCAGGAACTCTAGTCCCCTCTACTCATTGTGCCTCTTATGTGGATTTCTGCTCTTTCCAAGATGAGCACGTGGCCCAGCTGCCTTCTGAGACTTCACTGGCCACCCATCCCAGTAGTGGGAAGTGAATAAGAGAACGGGTCACAATCTTCTTCTTCTTCATGCCTCTCCCTTTCCACACTTGAGTTGTACCGTTTATACATGGGCATCTGTGTTCCTTCCTACCCTCTCTTGGATGGGTTCTTCTTTTTACTTCTTGTTTTGTTTTTTTTTTGTTTTTGTTTTTGTTTTTTTTGTTTTTTTTTGTTTTGTTTTTTTTTGTTTGTTTGTTTTTTCGAGACAGGGTTTCTCTGTGCAGCCCTGGCTGTCCTGGAACTCACTCTTGTAGACCAGGCTGGCCTCGAACTCAGAAATCCGCCTGCCTCTGCCTCCCAAGTGCTGGGATTAAAGGCGTGCGCCACCACTGCCCGGCTACTTCCTGTTCTTTAATTCAGTAGATTCTTTCAGAGGATATACTGTGTCAGGCATGCTGGTGACACCACACACATGAACTCACAGTGGCTGCCACAGCACACAACATACAAGGTCAAGGCAGCAGAAGTCTCAACATGAATAGGGGAGGAACTTCTAGAGTCCCTCCCCTAGCAGAGGAGCTATTGCACCTGATGGCCGCTGGGAGAGAGAGAGAGAGAGAAAGAGAGAGAGAGAGAGAGAGAGAGAGAGAGAGAGAGAGATTTTTCTTCGGGGATTTGGTCCCTGAGTGCCACCCATCTTTGAGCAGATTATCTTACACTCATGTCCACGCAGGTAACACCAAGTGAACTCAGTGGGTTTTTTAAAAGATGAGGACATAAAGCTAGGAATGAGTAATGGTAGGAAGGAAAGGGGAGGGACTGGAGAGCAGAGAGGGGGCGTGGCTTTGATCAAAACCCATGAAGTGCATATGTGAGATTCTCAAACAATAAAAAAGGAAAACTTTAAACATATAATGAGCGTTTAAAAATCTATAGGGTGTTGCTAGGTTCCAGCTAGTTGGTAGCTAACTAACCAGGTAGAGAAATATTCTTAGTCTGGATTTCTCCCGAATCACCATGTGATAAGAATTCACACCGGGGAAGTGAAGATAACCACTCAACGGGAAATTGTCAAGGAAATTACCATTGGTAGTGAGTGTAGCTCCATTATACTGAGGACAGCATATAATTTATTTCAAAATTTATCACCATCATGATCATTGGCTTCATGACAATTAACCACCACCATCATCACCATCACTACCACTGGCATCATCATCACCACCATCACTAGCACACCACCATCACCAGCACAGTCACTACAGTCACCACCAGCAGCACCAACGCCATCACTGTCACCAACTGTTGGGCATTGGTGAGCTTAGCTCAATGCCCCCAGCTGAGCTGTTTGCACAGGTTTCCTGAGAGTGGAACATCTTGTGGCTTAGCTTGATTTCTATTTTCCTGCCCGGTGTGATAGGGACTTCCCAGGTACCTGACCTATGGCTATGAGTGTTTTTTCCTGTTGTTTTCTACCAGGCCTCTAGTATATCTTGCTGGTCCATCAGTAAAGCTTTGGCATTCTCCTTACTGAATGACCCGAGTCTGTGTTTTCTGTTAATCCCCCAGGCCTACACCCAACACTCGGTACTGTGGTGGCGCGGGTGCTGTCAACCAACAATACCCTCATCATCACCGTCACTAGCAGCAGTTTTTCAAGCTCTCCCCCACAAGTTTTAATAGTGCTCCCTCCCAAACAGTGAATTGCTGTTAGTTACCAGGGTAGACTGTGGTCTCAAGACACATGAAGGGACAAGAAAACTGGCACTCAGCCACCCTCTCTCCCATTTGACATTGTTTGGGAACTATTTCTGAGGGGTTGACTCAACTTCGGGCTTTGTACAGGCAGAAGAAATTTCCTAAGAACAAAGACAAAGATATTCGCAGATATCTCACCGAGGATTGCTACTGCACCATTAGATAGAAATGTGGTGTTAAAGCTGAGGTCAAATTGCAATGATAATAAGAATCATAACTTTAGCTCCAAGTCAATCATAAAGATGCATTAAGTAGATTAAAGTAGTCATCCACTCTTATCCTAGGCTCTTATTTTAAAATTCCAAGTTGGGCTACATTCTGGAGAAACAGCATTACCACATTCATTTTAACAAACATTAAAATAAATATAGCATTATTTTTCACTCAGTACTTATTTCAGGCTCTGTCAAGCAAACCACAAGTGACGTCAGGAAATAACCTCCTGAGTCTCATTTGCTTCTTATAATTCCAAAGATCAATCCTCAGGCGTGGTGGTGAATTGGATGACCTATGTTCTTCATGGCAACGACACACACTGTGGGCTGCATTTACTTTGGAGTGTATTCAAAAGCTGAAATTATAGTGGAAAAAAAACCCTTGACTCCTATTATAATGTCAAACACTGGTAGAGACATTTGGACTTCATCCAGAAAAATCAGTAGCTGCTCCAGACACAATAAAATACTACACAAGAAAAATAGTCTGCACATCTTATGATTTTTAACAAGACTATCAGAGTATTGTATACTGTACAAGGGAAACATGTTTGCTTTAAAACATTCTAAGTGTATCTGTTGCTTTTCAATTTTCTAGGAAACCAGGTGATGGATAGTAACCTCTGAAAAATAGTGGAGTTGTAGATATCATGAGGTTGATTTGTTTAGGAGCTGCAAAGCTGCCTCCAGCAATGAAGGACTCTTGCTGCTTTTATAGAAAACTCAAATTTGGTTCCCAGTTCCCTCATGAGATGAGTCACAATTGTTTGTAATTCTAGTTCTAGGGGAAGTTGACAGCTTCTCCAGGTCTCCTCCAATATTTGGACAAACAGGCACATACCCTCTCCCCATATACATACAATTAAAGATAAATTTTAAAAAGGTGTATTAGATTATGAGCTCATATTATAAGTGTAAACAATGGAAATTCACTAATTTAGTTAAAATAGATTAGCTGTGTCCTTTGATCTGTTTTGTTCAATGCATCAAGTAAGTTGAAATATTCAAAATATTATAAAATTCCACTGGTTCATTTGCCAACCAGTGACCCACACTGGAAACCTTTCATTTAGAAAATTAAAAGTTAATGCACATTATATATGGTTGATTTGTATAATTGACAGAACCCCACAGAGTTCATTTTGTTTTTAGATTTATTTTGTGTATGTGAGTACACTGTCACTGACTTCAGACACATCAGAAGAGGGCATAAGATCCCATTACAGATGGTTGTGAGCCACCATGTGGTTGCTAGGAGTTGAACTCAGGACCTCTGGAAGTGCAGTCAGTACTTTTAACTGCTAAGCCATCTCTCCAGCCCTAGAATACGTTCTTAATCCCGCCTGTTCCTCTTGTTTTTTGTTTTTTTTTTGTTTTTTTTTTTGGTTTTTCGAGACAGGGTTTCTCTTTGTAGCCCTGGCTGTCCTGGAACTCACTCTGTAGACCAGGCTGGCCTCGAACTCAGAAATCCACCTGCCTCTGCCTCCCAAGTGCTGGGATTAAAGGCGTGCGCCACCACCGCCCGGTCCGCCTGTTCCTCTTTAAATCCTCAGTCTTCCATTCCTTTGCTCTTCTACTTAAAGCAGCAAAATCCATTTTAGTATATCTACCGATTAAGTCTCTTCTGAGCCCAGTGACCATCACGTTTTCTTGTGCATTTTATCACATTGTAAATGAATTGACTGATTATGAAAAAAAATGTCTAGAGGAAATTTGGTTTTCTCAGTCCTTTCTCTCCCTTCATGAATATCTGGCTGTGCTCAAATTACACCCCCCCCCAAAATCAGAGGTTTTCCTGTGATATATTAATGTATAGTATAATTGATAAACTCATTGGTACTATAAAGCAAGCTTGGCAACTCTCAACAGTCCACTCTTTATTATAAATCTTAGTTTACTAAAAAAAAAAAAATTATTAGGAACACCAGCTTGGTAGGAGAAAAGAATTCTCAAAGAAGTAAAATGATTCTCCCTGTCCTGGGCCATGTGTGAGTTAAGATCAGAATGTTGAGGGTCAGGAGAGGAATAAGACTCTCTTAGTAACCCAAGGAAAGAAGAGTATAAATGCCCCAAATCTTGAGTGTTAAGAGGGAACACCCGTTACAACAAGTCCATGGGTTTTTAACCAGTGTAGCCTAATAGAAGCACAAATGTAAGCTACAGAAACAACTCAGATATGTGATTTTCAGTGTTCTTATGGGACCATTGGAAAAGTGTAAGGGCATTATGTGTGTGTGTGTGTGTGTGTGTGTGTGTACATATGAAATTGTCAAAGAACAAAATTAACTTTTAAAGCAAAAAGAAGCAGGTAAGTTAATTTCATTAGTATGGTGGTTGGCCCAAAGTCTATAAAATGCAATTGTTATTAATATTTAGCAATCTCTTTTCCGTACTAAGTCTTTACAAGCAAGTGTGAATTTTACACTTATGAGACATTTTAAGGGTCCCCAGGCCATCTTTGCTGGCCAGCCTGGGTCTAGACAATCTATTAAATGAGTCAAATTGCCTTTAAAATCTTTATAGGCTCTTTGACAGCCAGATCAAAGCCCTGGCTAAAGTTAAGATACTGAAACTTTGGTTTTACTATTGTGAGTCCTGATTTCTTTCATTTATGCTTAGAACTCTAGCCATCTAACAGTCATTTCTTTCTAAAGATGATGTTGTCATCCAATTCAATTTTCCATACTCTTGTTCATTTAAACATGTGTTATGAGCACACGGCACAACCCTGACACACACACATCCTCTGACCCCCTACAGAGTCCTAGCTATGAGCCCCTAGGAAGTGCTTTGGAAATTAGAAAAATACTTTAGGTATGATTTTGTTTTGGCACAAAAATTAGTGTTAGTATGTTCTGCTTTAAGATATGATCTATTTTAAAGCGTAGAAAGGCTTTATGTAGAAGCACCTTGAAGGTCTTTACGTTAGACGAAGGACAAAGAAACAAATGGCTCTCCTGTGTGGAAATAGCCAGTGTACAAGAATTCTTTATTTTTATGTGCTGTGGACCTTTGGCTAAGTTTGGATCAGAAAGGAGACCCAGTGCAGCCTGATTTTCTCTATAAGCAGCTCAGGGTAATCTATAAGAAACTTCTAGACAAGTATGTTGGTTTATCAAATTTATAGCATACAAGGTCAGTCAATACTCAAAATCAATGCTGTTTCTTTAAGCTGACAATAATTAAAAATTGATGTTGAACATTTTTTAAGGTGTTTCTCAGCCATCCGAATTTCTTCAGGTGAAAAGTCTCTGTTTAGCTCTGTACCCCATTTTTGGATAGGGTTATTTGGTTTTCTGGGGTCTAACCTCTTGAGTTATTTGTATACATTGGATATTAGCCCTCTGTCGGATGTGGGGTTGGTGAAGATCTTTTCCCAATTTGTTGGTTGCCGATTTATCCTTTTGACAGTGTCTTTTGCCTTACAGAAACTTTGTAATTTTATGAGGTCCCATTTGTCTATTCTTGCTCTTAGAGCATAAGCAATTGGTGTTCTGTTCAGGAATTTTTCCCCTGAGCCAATGTCCTCAAGGGT
Source organism: Apodemus agrarius (assembly GCA_964023405.1). Taxonomy (NCBI): domain Eukaryota; kingdom Metazoa; phylum Chordata; class Mammalia; order Rodentia; family Muridae; genus Apodemus; species Apodemus agrarius. The sequence goes on from OZ030019.1 coordinate 22,167,338, forward strand.
CTTCCCCAGTTTCTTTTCGATTAGTTTTAGTGTGTCTGGTTTTATGTGGAGGTCCTTGATCCACTTGGAGTTGAGCTTAGTGCAAGGAGATAAGAGTGGATCAATTCTCATTCTTCTGCATGTTGACCTCCAGTTGAGCCAGCACCATCTGTTGAAAAGGCTATCTTTTTTCCACTGGATGTTTTCAGCTCCTTTGTCAAAGATCAATTGGCCATAGATATGTGGGTTCAATTCTGGGTCTTCGATCCTATTCCATTGATCCGCCTCCCTGTCACTGAACCAATACCATGCAGTTTTTAACACTACTGCTCTGTAGTATTGCTTGAGGTCTGGGATATTGATTCCCCCAGAAGTTCTTTTGCTGCTGCTGATAGTTTTAGCTATCCTGGGTTTTTTGTTATTCCAGATGAATTTGAGAATTGCTCTTTCTAACTCTATGAAGAACTGAGTTGGGATTTTGATGGGGATTGCGTTGAATCTGTATATTGCGTTTGGCAAGATTGCCATTTTAACTATATTAGTCCTGCCAACCCACGAGCATGGAAGATTTTCCCATTTTCTGAGGTCTTCTTCAATTTCCCTCTCCAGAGACCTGAAGTTTTTGTCATATAAATCTTTCACATGTTTGGTTAGAGTCACTCCAAGATACTTTATATCATTTGTGGCTATTGTGAAGGGTGTCATTTCCCTAATTTCTTTCTCGGCCTGCTTATCTTTCGCGTATAGGAAGGCTACTGATTTGCTTGACTTAATTTTATAGCCAGCCACTTTGCTGAAGTTGTTTATCAGTTGCAGGAGTTCTCTGGTGGAGTTTTTTGGGTCACTTAAGCATACTATCATATCATCTGCGAATAGTGATAGTTTGACTTCTTCCTTTCCGATTTGTATCCCTCTGACTTCCCTCATGTGTCGGATTGCTCTAGCTAGGGAAATGCAAATCAAAACAACCCTGAGATTTCACCTCACACCAGTCAGAATGGCTAAGATTAAAAACTCAGAAGACATCAGGTGTTGGCGAGGATGTGGAGAAAGAGGAACACTCCTCCACTGCTGGTGGGAATGCAAGCTGGTACAACCACTCTGGAAATCAGTCTGGTGGTTCCTCAGAAAACTGGACGTGATACTTCCGGAGGACCTAGCCATACCACTCCTGGGAATATACCCAGAAGATTCCCCAGCATGCAATAAGGATACATGCTCCACTATGTTCATAGCAGCCTTATATATAATAGCCAGAAGCTGGAAAGAACCCAGATGTCCCTCAACGGAGGAATGGATACAAAAAATGTGGTATATATATACAATGGAGTACTATTCAGCCATTAGAAACAATGAATTCATGAAATTCTTAGAGAAATGGATGGAGCTGGAGAACATCATACTAAGTGAGGTGACCCAGTCTCAAAAGAATACCCATGGTATGCAGTCACTGATAAGTGGATATTAGCCTAGAATCTTGGAACACCAAAGACACAAATCACATACCAAGTGATGTCTGACAAGAAGAAAGGAGTAGACACTGGTGCTAGAATGGACCAAAGCATAATTGTGGGGGAGTACAAGAACAGGGAGGTGGGAGGGGGTAGATGAGGGAGCAGGGTTAAAGGGCATGTGGGACCTTTGGGGGTGGGGAACCAGAAAAAGGGAAATGAATTGTAAATATAGAATATATCCAATAAAAAAATTAAAAATTGACCCCCCCAAATATCAATAAACCCATTTACAAAAGTTAGTAAAAATACAACGCACTTAGGGGACAATCTGACATAGGTTATGTAGTGGTTTGAACAAGAATGGTCCCCATACATTCATGTGTTTGAATACTTGGACCCTGTTGGTGGAACTATTTGGGAAGGATTAGGACGTGTGTCACTTGCAGGAGAAGGTGTGTCACTGAGGGAAAACTTTGAGGTTTAAAACAATTCCTACCATTTCTGGTGTGTGTATCTCTCTTTACCTCTTGATTATATCTCAGCTACTGCTCCGGCACCATGTTTGCCTGCTGCTGTGCTCCCTGACATAATAGTCTTGGTCTCTAACCCTCTGAAACTGTAAGCCCCAAATAAACTCTTTCTTCTGTAAGTTGTCCTGCTCATGATGTCTTTGCACAACAATTGAAAAGTAACTAAGACAGGATGTATTCAGAAATCTAGGAAACTTTGCTGAGAAAAATGAGAATTTGGAGGATAAAAATAAGAACAGATACTTTGCACCCAGCTCAGAGAGTTCAAATTTTTAGAGTGTCTATTTTCTCCAGGTGTATTAATGCAAGCCAAATCAAAATACTACCAACCTTCTTTAAAAAATAAAAGATGATTTAAACACTCCCCTGGAAATTCAAATGACCCAGAAAATATAAAACAAATACGGGAAACAAGAACAACACTGAACTTGAGAACTCAGCTACTTCCAGGAGGGTTAGGAAGAGAAGAAAGCTTTGATCTTTACCTCCAAATATCTTCACATGAAAGCATCTTAGTTGTATTGACATTTAGGAAAATAAGATAAACTGGTATGCATGATCTAAACCAGCAAATACCCAATGGGTTGAGGTCCATTTACAGTTACTAGGCATGGTCAAGGTCAGTTAGGTAGTGAATGGTCCTTGGATGTGTTAGAAATAACTGCATTCATACTTAATAAATACAATTTTATTTACTGACATATTTTTTTATTCTTTTGACTTAAAACAAATAGGAAAATGACCAGAGAGTTATACTTTTTCCTATATAATTAATACCATTGTGTACTCCTCCAACTGAGTAGATAGGAGATCACTGGTGGGAACCTAGCTAAGACAGCTTCCACTCTATATTACTAAATAAGGGTAGAAGGAACAAAGGGCTCACTTCTGTCTTCCTCTGTCTGGACTTCTTGCTTATTTTAGACCCAGATAGTGCTTGAAGTACAATGGGACATTTTCTAAGAACAGTAAGAACAACAGAGAACTGAAGCTGTCACCCAGTCCTTCTTATGTTAGGAAATTTCCCATCATTGTTCCAAGAAGGCAAATTCTTGGGAACCATACTGCAGGAAATGCATGGTTTCGCTAGATGCCACATCGACCACAATGTCACACAATGATGGCCAAGGGCATCTCTGACTCAGCATCTTTCCTTCCTGAGGAAAGCTTGGCTCTTTCTAGAGAAAAAACATTGGTGACTAGAGCTTATGTGTACTCTTGTAAAGATGTCTCTCTATGCTTATGAAAAATGATAGTAGCAGTAAGTGCTACTTATGAGACAGTAGGTTGGTGTTTAGGCATGCTACTGTCTTTGAAGAGAATCATAAAATTCTTGTGTGACACTTATATGTTGAGAGATGGAAGGAAATTTGTTACTGGCTGAGTCTGTAGCCTTCAGTATAATTATTTAAAATATGAAAAAAATTTGAGGCAGAGTCTCACTGTATAGCACTAGATATTTTGGAACTTGCTGTGTAGATAAAGCTGGTCTCAGACTCACAAAGATCTACCTACTTCTGCCTCCATGCCACCATGCCTTTAGACATTTAAAAATGATAATAAGGGAGACAAGCAAGTACCATGTGCTTCTTCTACACTGTCAAGGTCAGCATCATCCGTGTTTTTCTAGAATAGATACTTTGAAAATTTCAGGTTGGGTGCTTTGAAATTCCATCATTTTTTGTGCTGCCCATCACACTGTCTCCAAACGATGGTAATACATTCCTTCTGCCTTATCTCAGCTATTGTTTATATTCTCTAGTATAATTCATCAAGAAAGCTGTCCATAAGTACTTGCAATGTGCCTTCCACAGGTCCTTTTCTATCCTGATGGATCTGGTCCATGAGTACCTAACCACATAAAGGTGTCCTGATCATAGAAACTTGTTTATACAAATCATCAATGTCACCCTGACTAGATTTAGAATCACCTAGGAGACACACTTCTAAGTATGTCTTTGAGAGCATTTCCAGAGAGACCATCCTGACTCTGGGTGGCATCATCTTATGAACTGGGATCCTAGATCAGAAAAGAAGGGGAGAAGGTAGAAGCCAGCTGAGTACCGGAATTCATCTCTGTGCTTTCCGACTGTTGACACACGTGACTAGCCACCTCACCCTCTCGTAGTCCCAGCTAGATCTGTCCTTATCATCACACCTGTCCTACTGTGATAGACCAAACTCTCATACTGTGAGTCAAAAGAGACTTGTCCTTCCTCTGTCAGGTATTTTGGCACACTAATGAGATCAGTAGAAAATATATAGGTTGACTACTTTGTGGCCCTTGCCCACCTGATTTCTATGGAGACTGCATTCTTTAGGTTAGTTAGTGTTGCCTGGACAAGAATTGAGGTGCAATGTTGGTCAAGTAAAACACAGAGGAGGCTGGCTGCACAGGAAATCCAGCAGCAACTTATGTTTCAAGGATCCCAGAGAGCAGACTAGCATGGTTTCTGCCTCTCAGGGTCAGTGGGGAAGAGGTAGTGGCTGGTGGGCTTATACTCAACTAACAGATGGGGAACAACAAAGAGAGAAAGGCAGGAGGAGGGAAAGCTGTGGGTAAAGGCCTTTATTGGGGTGCAGTGTTACCCAAAAGGGTTTCTTAATAGCTGTTCTGTTTTCGCCAGTTACTCAATCATTAGTTGTACAAATTGATGAGTTCTACTGAGACATTTGTATGCAGATTTGCATGCAGATGCATATCTTGCTTTGAGAATATGCATACATACTACTTTCCTCTCCTGTGTTCTCTTCTCCCCTAACGTCTTTGTTTTCTTTTGTTTCCCCGAAGTTGATCCTCGCCTTTCAAGTCATCATTAAAATAAAAGATCAATTTCACATATAAGAGAAAATACACACTACTTTCCCCCATGTGTCTGGCTAATCTCTCTTAACAGGGCAACCTCTATTCTCTGTAGTGATTACAAATTGGCTGAGTTTCCAACAAATAGTCACAAGTGTGGGGTGGTCATACTGATTGAAAGGAGGTAACTACATCCCATCTAAGCCATAGTTGGGGCAGTGGGGCAGTGGCCAGTCACTGTCCCATAGAGAGATGGTCACCAGGAGGCCACTGTTCAAATAAAAATATACTAACTGACCAAATGGGAACCCAGAAGAGGAGGAGGAAACTGAAATGTATATATTTGTGTGTGTGTGTGTATGTATGTATATGTATATGTATATGTATATGTATATGTATATGTATATGTATATATTAGTGCTGACCATGTCCTGAGCTTAACAGGGAGCTCGACTTGTGTTCATGAAAGGTACTGGAGCAATATAAAATGACAGGAATTTACCATCATGCTACTGTCCCTGCCACTAACCCCATGACATGCTTCCTCTCTAGGTTCCACACTTATGCCCTGTAAGACAGCCATATGGAAATCATTTCAGTGCTATATATGGCCTGGCTCCCAGCAGACTCTGGGTCTTTGCCATGTTCCATTTGTTTTAAATACCATTTCACACACAGTCTGTGTTCGGGTAACTTCCATGGAGCCTCAGTGTGCTGAGCACTTTCTTTGAAAACTTCCCAACGGACAGTAGAAATGGGATCAAGTCTCCCCATACATTACTTTACTTCCCTGACAATTTTACAGTTATTTTGGAAGACCATATTTTATAAAGATGCCCATAGCTGTCCCTCACACCCCACATGGTCCTATTTATTTTGTCCCTCCAGAAACTAGAGTTGGCAGCGGAGGTTGGGAGGCTCAAATTCTTTTCTTTTGAATTTAGTAGCCAGTAGAATTGCATAGAGTGCATGGATTTCCAAGACCAGGTCAGGAAAAGACATGTTTCTTTTGTCTATTTTTTTTTGAAATGCTGGCTCCCAGAGATACCAGAGATGCCCTGTACAGGACATTTATCTCTTAGCTGTCATGCTAGAGAGGACACGGTGTCAGTGTTCCCAGCAACAGCACAGAACAGCCTGCAAGAATGTCGTCAAGCAAATAAGACTGTTCCAGATAGCCCGGCTGCAGACACTGAGCCACTGCAGCCATTGAATGTCACTATTGAGACCCAAACACCCTGGACTCTATGCCCTCCCCAACTTCCTAAGATGCACAGCCATGAGCACAATCAAATGGTTGGAGGAAACTTGTAAGTTTGGGGATAATTTGTTACACAGCACCAGAAACCAAAATACTATTAGCTTAAAGGGTGTTCACTCACTTGAGGCATAAGACTTCACACTGTAAAAACATGAAGCAGGGGCTATTATTTTTCCCCTTTTTCCTACCATAAAACAGCATTTGGCCCAGGCCCAATAGAATAAATGAAAGAGCAGAGCAAAGAGATGCTCCCTCTCTATTTTGGCATTTACTGACCTTTATCTTACAATTTGAGTTTGGTGACTTCATTGTGGACAGTCAGTGTGTCCAAGACCCTGCATTTCATCTCTGTGTTCCTGTGCCATTAGTCCCTGCTGTGCTTGTTTGGACTATTGCTTCCTCTAGTGGCTAAGGAAAAAAAAAGCCTTGCATGATGTGAGTCTCCTCAGCAGACTCCCAGGCTCCCAGGAAATTCCTGGGCGGTAGGCATGTCTTCTAGACATAGGCCCTGGTGGAAGGGTATGGTCTCATGGGAGATGTATGTACAAAGGGAACTGTGGAACCCAGGCCTGTCTCCCTTTCTCTGCTTCTGTTTTTAGTGTATCACTTGCTTGCTCCTACATTGGCAGCTGTATTGCAATCCTCCTCTTGGGGTGACACAGCCAAGAAACAGCCACCCCAAGAGACCATGCTTGGCCTCCAACACTGTTCTTCTCATACAAACTTAGCAGCCTTGAGCTTTTTATTGCAGTAATGTGAAGCTGACAAGTGAAACGAACTTAATAAGGGCATATATCTGTTTTCTAGAACATTCTGCCATCCTTCCCATGTATCCCCTGGTCATAGGGATAGAGAAAACTGCAGAAAGTATACAGTCAACCCCACCTCATGTGTCAAGTCCTCCTCAAGAAGCACAGGGCAGGGAGTGAGCAGGAGGCATAGATATGCAGATACGGTGTATCTATATACAGTCCAGCCTAGGCCAGAGGGATGGCTTAGCAGGTAAAAGTGTTTGCCATACAAGCCTGCTGATTTGAGCATCATGCTAGAATCCACATAAGAAGCCAGATGTGATGGTGTGAATCTAAAATCTCAGAACGTCTATGCCACCTCAGGGAGGCGGTGGCAATGGGAGAACCATTCAGAAGCTCATGGGCCAGCTAGCCTGGCATCTTCAGTGCAGTATTAGAAAGAGCAAGAGGGACCCTGCTTCAACACAGTGGAAGGCAAGAATCGACCTCTAACAGTTGTCTAAGTATCTACACATTCATGCTATGGAGTATGTACCCATCCACCCCAAAACAAACTCCCCACTCTAAATAAATATGTGATTGAATAAATTAATTGCTAATGAAAAGTCTGATTCATCGTCCTTTACGATGGCTGACTTTTCATCTTGACTGGATTCGGAGTTGTCTAGGAGACACACCTCTATATGCATATGAAGGTGTTTCCAGAGAGGTTTAATCAAAGCGGGAAGAATCACCCTCAATGTGGACAGCACCATCCCATGAGCTGGAGTTCCAGACTGAATAAAAATGGAAAAGAGGGAGACAGAGAACTAAGTATCAGAATTATGTGCTGCTCATTCCCATCTGGAAATTCAACTTGACCAGCATGCCTATCACTGATTTAC